>HG995171.1:14381500-15759500 GCA_905333005.2 Lycaena phlaeas | reverse complement strand
CTCTCAAGACCAAAAATGGAATTATTCAAAGACCAATCTTAAAATTATCCCTTCTACCAGTTAAGGAAGAAAACTCAGAGCTACAGACAGACAAAGATTCTTCTTCCACGTCTCATGACATCATTACAGCCAACTCAGCACCAAGCCAACAAAATACAAGGCGTACAACGAGAAGACCTTTCAGAACATTGTTTACGATGATGATGTTTCTATATCTATGTACCCCTTCTCAGTGTTCATACAACATAAGTACATTGAATAATACTCAAGACATTTATTTTGACAGAATGTGTGAAATGAATCTAATACGCGATGAATGGAAATTAATTGTTTATTATAACCTGAGTACGTATTGGTCAGCATTAGGTCACGTGCAGGATTATGTCGGTCATTTGGAAGAATACCTACACACAACAGCTGAGCTTCCGACACAATACAAAAGTATCATATATCAACTACAGCACGAATTATCGGAAATCCAGCATTATAATAATATTCTCAAAAACAGTGCTCATGGAAGACAGAAGAGGGGGCTGATTAATGGTGTTGGCTATGTGGCGAACTCCTTATTTGGGGTCCTAGATGAACGGTTTGCAAGGAAATACGAAAAGGACATAGAGAAAATTTCCTACAACGAAAATCATCTTCAGCTTCTATTGAAAAATCAAACAAGTGTCATAGAAGCTCAATATAACATCCTTAAAAGAAACGAAGCTATTATGAACAAACAATTTAACCTGGTTCAGAAGTATCTGCAGGATGTCGCCCTTAGTACCAATCGGTTACAAAAGATAACTTTCACCGAATTACATATTTTATCATCATCCCTCTCGGCCATGATCATCATCTCTAACATCAGAAACATGCAGGAAAGTGTCATCGACACCTTAACAGATCTCGCAAATGGTTATATGAATGCTCACTTATTGCCTCCAGAACAATTGGAAGAGCAGATAAACATTATATACCGACACATACCTAATGACCTGACTTTGCCCGCTGACAAGCATGATTTTAAGGAGTTATACAAGTTAATGAAGACTAGCAGCGACATTGGCTCCTCTTATGTAATAATTGAAATCAAGATCCCTCTGGTGAATAAGGATACCTTTGAACTAGACAAGGTCATAGGTCTTCCTAAGCAAAACTACATCGTGCAGTTTATAACATCCTATATTGCATTTAATCTACAAAGGGACCTGTTCCTTCCTCTAACGGAATCGGACGTTCAAAATTGTATCAAGACTCGGACAAACAAGTTATTATGCTCTATAGATAAAACGATTTACGAGTTACAATTAACACAATCAATTTGTAACCTGAGTAAATATAATAAAACAATGTGTATTAAAAGGCAGACGGCGTGTCGCGAGCGATGGATCAAGTTACATGGTGGTAACAGGTGGCTCTTCGCTTGTTGTATAACATGCACGGTGCGCATATTTTGTGTCGAGACAGAAATGACAATAAAGTCACTTACCGGGAACGGTATATTAAATATCAGTCAAGGTTGTACAATAAAGGGTGACACATTTTCCATATTCGGCCATAATAACTACCTAAGTCGTGTCAACATTCAAGAGAGTATTCAAGAACTTCCAGAGATTTCGATACTGAACTCCATCGTCAACACTTCAATACTCGAGCAATTTACACCCGAAGATCATGGAGAGGAGTGGCGAAAAGTGAAGACTCAGATCTCTAACTTAAAGGAGCAAGAAAGCGTACCGCTCAGTATACATGACGTTCATCAGTACTCGATCATGTACTCAGTACTTGGATTAATCATACTCGCAGGATGCGTATTCTTGATCACACGATGTCGCAGAATTAAAACAAGCCCAAGAATAGCCCCAGTGGTAACGAATAATGCCACAGACTCTATCCCGATGGCGGTAGTCACGAGAGAAGATCAGATGGAAGCCACCCAGGCACCTCCGAGGATACGACCACGATCCATGCGACTAGACATCCCGGATATTTCGCCAGAATAGTGCAGCCAAGAACTACACTTAACACTATAAGTTATAACTTACCTTTATTTTACTGTTTACATTATTATTGTATCTTCTTGTTATACATATTATATTGTTTAAATTTCTCTTTTTTTGGGCCGGCAAGATGTACGGGTTACCGTTCAGCAGAAAATAAAAGTCAGCATCTTGCCAATTTAGGTGGCTCACAAGCAATATTTCACACACACATTTATATGTTTGTATAAATGCAATTAGTATATATTTGTAACTTTTTGATAATAAAAGCAGTGTTAGAACGATTTTCATTGGGTTTGTTTACACATTAACTTTCCCTCACATATATCGACTGGCACTCATATCCTATTTGTACACACAGTACAAGGAAAAATACCCATAAAATTACTTTTAGGTGTTACACTGTAATATAAACCGCCTAGCCTAATAACCTACAAGGATTTTATGATATATAGAATAAAATATTCTGAGAGCGATTGAACATTAGTTTTGTTTGTACGGTTTTATAAGATTTTTTATTTTGATAGTCAAGTGATTTTTTATAATCCCTTTGTACGATCATGCAATAAAATCATTAAAAGAAATATTTGAACATAGGAACGTATATATTTTTTACTATTTTCCTTCTCTTCTTCATTCGCTTAATGCAGATAAAAACTACTTTTTGCCTTTTTTAGCGTGTAATACTTGTCTACATCCTGGGTATGCAATAAAGACTAGTCCTGAAACTGTCGTAAATAATATTAGGATGTCGAGCAAAAAAAATCTTAAAATCTCCGTTGTCTAGTAACAATTATACAGTTTCTTAAAAAAATATGATGATGGAAATGTGAGATTACGTGGTACCACACTTAATATTATTATGATTGTTAAAAAAATATGTTTTTATCCCAATAGTAATCCTTACTAATTTTTAATATAATATCATTGTTACTAATCTTAAAAATGTGAAAGCATGGATGTTTGTTACGCTTTCACGCGAAGCTTTAACGCATAAACTACTCGACGAATTATCATGAAACTTTTTACACATATTCTGGGAGGTACTAGAAGTAACATAAATAATAATACTTTTATTAAAAATTATGTTTGATCAAAATCTGTTCAAGATTGCCGTCGCTGTAAAGTATCGTATTTTAATGGCTTGATTAGTAGAATAAAATAAAAAAATCTGTAAAAAAATCAATATAATAAGTTGGGTTATTTTTTTTTTATTTAATTTAAGTAACTTCTTTCATATTAAAATATTTTAATTTAAACTTTAATTTTAAATTAAATTTTAAAAAAATAAAGTTTTCCGCAATTTCTCTTTCGAACACAGAAATAATACTTAATAACTAGTGGACCCCACAGACGTTGTCCTTTAGATACGAATCGATAGTGGCAGTACAGATCAATAACCTAGATACCGACTGCAGCGCCATCTGCCGGTCTGATTTGTGAATCTAAACCATCCTCGAATCTACTCGAACACACACAAAGAAAACCACTCAAATCGGTCCAGTCGTTTAGGAGGAGTTCTGTCACATACACACGCACACAAGAAATATATATTAAGATAGAATACACTCTTTTATAATTATTGATCTTAAAACCTATTTAATGCATCATAGATAATAACTTATTAGATGTTTAATCAATTAATCAATGTGTCAAAATAGACAATTATTTTATATAATATTTTTAGCATCTTCAAAATTTTCAATATAATTTATAATGGATGACGATTTAATTTTAGACGCCGAGTTTAAACGGTACTTAAAAATTATAAAACCTTATTTGGAACAATTGTTAGATAAGAATATTATTGAAATCTGTAACGCTTGGATACATAAACTAATAAGTGATGGAGTGGAAAAAACACTACGTAACAAATACATATTTACACTTTGTTATCAACTAGCAACAGGATCGCTTAGTGAACCATTTACTAAATTACCTGCAGCTGATGAACTAGCCCCGTTATCCGATGGATCTGTAAACGACGATTCTCTTGAAGCGGAATGTCTCATTGGAAATACGGGAACAGAAGTTTTCGTGAATCAGAAAGAAAGTGACACACTGACAAATGAATTGCTTAATGGCCCCGATAATATATCGCAAGTATCTTTCAATAATAGCTGTGACTATACACCGACATCGAAGGATGATAATAGATGTATCGATATCACTCTCTCAGAAATGAACAGCAAAACGCATTTAACTAATAAAACTAAACATATTATGACATTTGGAAATAGAGCAAAAAATCTTATATTAAAGTTAAGGAACATGAAAAAAGAAAATACAATGTTACATAATCAAATAATGTGCTTAAAAGAGGAAACTAAAATACCCTATGATTACAGCTTCTCAGACAACGGGGTTACCAGCAATATTTCTAACGCATGCCATAATGTAAAACACACTTCTGATTCAAGAATCAACTTGATTGAAACAATCACAAGCTTACATGAAAAACTTGAACATTTTAATGAAATAAAAAAATATGAAATTGACTCTTTAACTTCTAGACATAATTTAGAAATATTAGAAGCCAAGACAGCGACAAAAATTGAGGTTATGGAATCTTATGAAAATAAAATATTGGAATTGACACACAAGTACGAAATGTTTGTAGAAAATTTGAGACGAGACCATGACGATACACTAGAACGCCTAAGAATTGAAAACGATAGTAAAATGTCTAAAAAAGATGAAATAATAAAATCGAAAGATATTGAAATATCACATCTTAGGAAAAATGTGGAAGATTTACAGTCACAGTGTAATAAATCAGCATCTCAAAGTTCACAAAAACTAGAGGATCGTTTAAATAAAATCGAAAAGTCAAAAATTAAATATGCAACAAGAATTTCTAATTTTCAACGTGAAAAGCATATGAATGAATGTTCGTTTCAACTCCAATTGATCAAGCAAAAGGCACAAATTATTAATGATAACACAGACGAAAATCAGACAGACTTGGTGAAAGCTTTAGAAAAATTGGAAGGAAAATACAAAGACATCGTTGCAACAGTACAAGCAACAGCAGTACAAAGAAGGATTCAGGACCAATTTGTTCTAGAAAATCTTATCAAAACAATTTGCGACATTCCAAGTAAAAGTAACTTAAAAGATTTTTCTGAACCAAATAATGTAACAAATTTAATTAACGCGATGCCAGCCAATAATATAAATATATCTAGCCCACCTAATAAAGTTGGTATCATCGATAAATCGTTAAAACGTGAGAAAAATAAAGATGATAATACTATTTGTCACGATAATAGACGCCTCGGCGAGGATATTGAAATATTGCATATACCGCAAAGAGATATGGTTGATATAACTAAAAAGTAATTTGCGTTACTGTATAAAAATATTTGTTATATGTAAGACTATTTATTTTTACTTTGACTGACCGATGATTTCATTGTAGGTATTTGTATTTTCAATAAAGTTTTATGTTTAGTTATTGCAAATACCATTTTTAATCCTAATCAGCAAAGTACGAAAAGAAATATTGGGTTCACCATACATTAAATATAAACAATTTTTGTTCGCAGTTGGATTTCTCCATCTCCTTTAAAAATATTAAATAAAGTCGCTTTCGCTATCTGTTCCCTAGAATATTTTTAGACTACTCAACAGATTTTAATGCAGTTTTCAGAAATAGATAGAGTGATTCGATAAATTCAATATTTATGATGCATATATGTATAATTTATTGCGTGCGTTTAACGGCGGTTTTCAATATCCTATCTATCTTAAAATTTTCTTATCGATCTTAAAATGTTGACAGATTTTGTAAGAAAATGTGTCAAAATTTCAAAATAGATAAGAAAATTTAAAGATAGATAGGATATTGAAAGCCGCCGTAAATCGCAAGCGCTGAATTAATACTACCTACTATAATTATGAATGTACTACGGAATTGTATATGTCTTGAAGATGGATGAAACAGTCCGCGATGGTATATATTTATCTCCTACATATTATAAAAAATATGTGTTATTTACCAAGCAACTTTTAGAATTTCCTATTATTCCTTATCCAATAAAATACATTACGTTGTACATTTCATGTAGATCAAAACTGCGGCATTTTATTAAAATGGATATTTTAAAATTCTTTACTATATCGGTAGAAAGGTTGCACTATTTCGCACTTCCGGCTGCATGGGCCACGGCTACCACCATCTTGCATTTTTCTCCCGTGAAATAGCTTTGCTCGAAATCGGAGGAAAGGACAAATCAGACAAATCTGGCAACGAGACTAAGCATCATATCTATCAGGATAGGAAACACATAATATTAAATGGGTTACATAAACTAGTTTTAGGTAACAGGCTAAATATGAATAAAATCTCAATTAATTTAATCACAATTAAAGCTTGTCAGCGGGCGAAGCTACGGACAACAGCTAGTTTATAATATTTAGCTCAACTCGCAAAAACATTAATTCTAATGGTATATCAAGTATGATCTGACCTAAGTCCGGATCTAAAATATATTTATCAAGCATTAGTTTTGCATAATAAAACGATAAATTCAAAGTCCGAAGCCCCTGGAAACATTGGGAAGCCGCCCCATTTAATCTGTGCTAATTTTCAGATTTGCATTTTAATGGAACTTAGCTTAAGTTTGTATCTACGTTTAATATCTTGAACTATCTTATCGTCTTATTCTTCAGTAAATACTAAATAGAAGTATTTCCTTGTATTCAAAAACACTTAACGATAAATTACAATTAAAAGAAAAGAAAATACATTAGGTATAAGAAAATTACTACAGTTGTAATGAATATTAATTAAATTCATTTCACTTACTAGGTTTTTTGGGAATGCCAAGAATTTTCTTATTGCGCCTCACATCTTAGGAAAAATGTGGAAGATTTACAGTCACAGTGTAATAAATCAGCATCTCAAAGTTCACAAAAACTAGAGGATCGTTTAAATAAAATCGAAAAGTCAAAAATTAAATATGCAACAAGAATTTCTAATTTTCAACGTGAAAAGCATATGAATGAATGTTCGTTTCAACTCCAATTGATCAAGCAAAAGGCACAAATTATTAATGATAACACAGACGAAAATCAGACAGACTTGGTGAAAGCTTTAGAAAAATTGGAAGGAAAATACAAAGACATCGTTGCAACAGTACAAGCAACAGCAGTACAAAGAAGGATTCAGGACCAATTTGTTCTAGAAAATCTTATCAAAACAATTTGCGACATTCCAAGTAAAAGTAACTTAAAAGATTTTTCTGAACCAAATAATGTAACAAATTTAATTAACGCGATGCCAGCCAATAATATAAATATATCTAGCCCACCTAATAAAGTTGGTATCATCGATAAATCGTTAAAACGTGAGAAAAATAAAGATGATAATACTATTTGTCACGATAATAGACGCCTCGGCGAGGATATTGAAATATTGCATATACCGCAAAGAGATATGGTTGATATAACTAAAAAGTAATTTGCGTTACTGTATAAAAATATTTGTTATATGTAAGACTATTTATTTTTACTTTGACTGACCGATGATTTCATTGTAGGTATTTGTATTTTCAATAAAGTTTTATGTTTAGTTATTGCAAATACCATTTTTAATCCTAATCAGCAAAGTACGAAAAGAAATATTGGGTTCACCATACATTAAATATAAACAATTTTTGTTCGCAGTTGGATTTCTCCATCTCCTTTAAAAATATTAAATAAAGTCGCTTTCGCTATCTGTTCCCTAGAATATTTTTAGACTACTCAACAGATTTTAATGCAGTTTTCAGAAATAGATAGAGTGATTCGATAAATTCAATATTTATGATGCATATATGTATAATTTATTGCGTGCGTATAACGGCGGTTTTCAATATCCTATCTATCTTAAAATTTTCTTATCGATCTTAAAATGTTGACAGATTTTGTAAGAAAATGTGTCAAAATTTCAAAATAGATAAGAAAATTTAAAGATAGATAGGATATTGAAAGCCGCCGTAAATCGCAAGCGCTGAATTAATACTACCTACTATAATTATGAATGTACTACGGAATTGTATATGTCTTGAAGATGGATGAAACAGTCCGCGATGGTATATATTTATCTCCTACATATTATAAAAAATATGTGTTATTTACCAAGCAACTTTTAGAATTTCCTATTATTCCTTATCCAATAAAATACATTACGTTGTACATTTCATGTAGATCAAAACTGCGGCATTTTATTAAAATGGATATTTTAAAATTCTTTACTATATCGGTAGAAAGGTTGCACTATTTCGCACTTCCGGCTGCATGGGCCACGGCTACCACTGCTGCTACTGTGCTAATTTTCAGATTTGCATTTTAATGGAACTTAGCTTAAGTTTGTATCTACGTTTAATATCTTGAACTATCTTATCGTCTTATTCTTCAGTAAATACTAAATAGAAGTATTTCCTTGTATTCAAAAACACTTAACGATAAATTACAATTAAAAGAAAAGAAAATACATTAGGTATAAGAAAATTACTACAGTTGTAATGAATATTAATTAAATTCATTTCACTTACTAGGTTTTTTGGGAATGCCAAGAATTTTCTTATTGCGCCTGAAATTATTAAATAGAAATTACACGATCGCAATGATTGCAATTAATTGTCTAAGGAATTTTAATTAACAGCCCCAGTGGATTATTGTACAAACAAAGAACACCATATCTGAAATAGAATTTTGTTCATTGTATTAATTTTTTGCTCTGAAATTTTTAAATTCTTTTGTTAGAAAACGTCGTTCCTATTCTCCAAACGCTTTAGAATTAAGGCAATGAATTAAAAGAGTGATAGTAACTAAAGTGATAACTTTGTGCACACGAATCCTTTTGTGTTGTAATTTTAAAGGTAACCTGAATAGTATAGTGCATCTATATGTATATATATATTACTGATGACTGATTATTACGTACGAGATAAGACGTATACAATCTTCATGCTTGTCTCTCGGTACTTTTACTACAGCACAGGTGCAAACTCAACTCTGACTTGAATGCCGTGACGCCAAAAGTAGAAAAAGTTTAGAAGTAGGATAACTAATTACCTATTTAAAAATAATTGACCGAGACAAAGCCTAAAGATGAGTCATTTATGTTAATATTAAAATTCTTTAAAAAAGGGTGTGCAGTGTCACGCCGTTTTCGCCACGGTATTCAAAAAGATTTTACCCTCAAGGCGCACCAATAAATTTTCCAAATCAAAATTGAGCTATGGCACATTAGTGTTCGCGAGAATAGCGGCCATCCGCTTCGACACGTTTATGAATTGTTCAATTTTGAACAATGAAAGTTTCAATCAATGCCTGCTAAAATACTTTATACCCCTAACATATATTGACTTAACCACAAAGCCGAGCTTAGCGAGTGTACATAATTAGATATTTATTTTTATTTATCAGCTTTGTGCTACTAGATGAAATATTATGAGCGACGGTGGTCCAGTGGTGGACGGACTCGGCCTTTTATGCGAGGGGTTCCGGGTTCGATCCTGACCCGTCCGTGTGTGCCTTGAAATGGGTTTTTCTAAATTTCTAAGTGCATTCCAAACACGAGACCATCGTTCGCTCACCGGTGAAGGAAAACATCGTGAGGAAGCCTGCATGCCTGATGAGATTGAAAGTCTTTGAAGGTATGTGAAGTTCACCAACCCGCACTGGGCCAGCGTGGGGGACTATAGGTCCATTACCCTCCTCGCCTGATTTCGAGAAAGGAGACCCGTGCCCAGCAGTGGGACATATAAGAATGAAATATTAATTCCAAATAACTAAACAAACATTGTATTCGTTATTCATGTCGGTGCCAGTTCCTATGTTCTTGTGTCGTGAGCTATTTATTTTATAAAGACCAATAAAGTAATAAATAGGGTATTCAAAACTGTCCACTTCACTTGGCTCCATTCCAAATTAATTACTGGAAGGAACAAAAGGCGGGTCAGGATGAACTATGATGTATGCTCCTGGGGGAATATGCGTGGTTAATATCGCTGCAACTAGGGTTGCCAGGTCGCCAAACCTAATAGCCGCCAGCCGGATAGATCAGCCAGCTTGGCCGGACGTTTAGGTAAAAAGACCGGACACCCAACATTATTGAGGATATTGTCTCAGTATTTATAGGTACGACAAAAAAATTGTATGTAAAATCAAGCTTTTTTATGAATATCATTTTGTTAAATGTGAATGAAGAAAAGAAAATGTGTCAAAATTTCAAGATAGGTAAGAAAATTTTAAGATATATAGGATATTGAAAGCCGCCATAAATGAACTGAATTGTAGATTATTGTAATATAACGCTAGTTGAAGAGCAGCCACTTTCGTTAAAGGTGTACGTATATAATATATTAAACACCATTTCATTAAGCTAGCATTCTTAGTTTCCGAGATTTATAGGTCTCTTGGAGTGACTCGCATTCAGTATTCATTGCTCTGGAGTGTAGATGGTTTCAATTAATGCCATCATTGCCATCAAATCCAAGACCACAAATCTGAGAGTTGCGGGTCAAAGTGAGGTAAACATTTCTTGGTCCTTGGATTTCTTGGACCGCTTTTCAAACTGTATAAAATGGCTACTTTGGAGAACTGAACGGATTTGACCTTATGCATGTTTTTTAATGTTTTATTTGTTTAATTGATTGGTTTATAGATTAAATAATTTATGGCTAATATTTATTTCATAGATTTTACTTAAGTATAGTTTTTGTTAGAGTTTTAAGAAAAGACATTGCGTAATGTTTACGTCCAAGCCTCTTCTACAATGAGCTACCTGTGAATATTGTCTATCAATTTCAGTATAGGAAAACTGTGTAATTTTACTAAATCTATAACTGTAAATGGCAATTTCAAATAGCTTTTATTGTGAGTTAAATTTTCCGATCTGTAAACCCTGATGCCTTCAAATCAAACCAAATATGTACTACGAATCTGAGAGCGCAGACAAAAGCGAGGTAAGTAATTTCTTTGACCGCTTTTCAGTCTAAACAAAATGGTTACTTTCAAGAACCACTGGAAGGATTCGAGCTTGTTGCTGGTCTTTAGTGTTTTCATCTCCATTTGTTTAAAACAAATATTTATTTTGTAAATTTTGTACTAGCTTTGAGGAGAAGATATTGCATAATATTATTATTGTAAAAGCTCCTAGGATTAAATGATGAGCTGCCTGAGAATGTGGTGCCTGCTCCTCTTCTTATTATAGAATAAATAAAGTTTATCATGAATAATACGTTTACGTTTAAGTTTATTTAAGTTTAAGACATCTATTTCTAAGACAATTTCACCCTTTATAAAGATACTTTAGGGGTTTATTAGGATTTTTTATTTCTATGCTTTGAATCATCATTATCAGCATCTATCCGTCAATTTTAAAGAAAAGTAATAAAGTAGCAGTATGTCCGGGCCCGGTTCTGCTCCTCGAAATCAGTCGAGGTAGGTATCGGTTCACCGAGTCGCTGGTCCAATACGGGTTGGTGCATTTATCATACCTCCAAAGACTGAAAATCATCAGGCATGCAGCTTTCCTCACCATATTTTACTGGTGAGCGAGTCATTCATCGCTTAGAAAAACCCATTTCAGGGCATAACAAGTCAGACTCGAACCGTGACCCTCTCGCACAAGACTTCATTAATTGGATAAACACACATTTGACACGAAATATAATTACGCCACCCTATTCAATTTTTGTTGAGTCTAATTTTGATAAGATGTCCCAATAGTGAGTCTTATCTGGGTCACGTTATTAATTAATGTAAAGACTATTACGGTTATTGCCTATCTAGTAAGATGGATAATAATTGGTAGCTCAATTCCACGACTAACAGATCAATATCTAAAATGACGACGTGCACTCATCTATTACCAGTGGATACATAACGTATCATTATTATATTTCTTAAGAGCTTTTCTCTTATCCTCGTTATTGCTATAATACTTTTCTCAGGCGCTTGTGTACGCTACTCTGTGCATAATTTAAGATGCATTTACTCTGAAAGAGGGTGTAGTCTTATAAAATGACATCGTAATTGCGCATACATTATGATCTATGAAGAAATTGCTGTCGTGAGACGTTAAGCAGATATTAAAATTTTGTAATGATAGAGGAAATAAAATGAAGACATAATATACGCGCGCCCACATACAAATGAGTCGAGAGCGAATTTAGATGACAGGTCGTTTGTCGTCACGGCATCATAATGTTAGGGCGCACGATGTGCTGCGTCATCTTACATAGAAATTTAAGTGCATAGAAATATGTGTCATGTCACTATGCTGCGGGGTCGGAATAGACTTCCAACCTCTGTGACCAGGCGGGAAGGGCTAAATGCGTTGCGACATTCGAGTCACCAGAAGTTTAAGAACACGCAATGCATTGCGGCGCCGCACCGCAAAGATTTTGCCATTGTCATTATACGACTTCAGTCATGGTTTGGTTGGGTGTTAGCTATAAGGGAGTGACTGAGCCATATTTTAGTAAAAAGTTATCAAAATATCGGCGTGTCTTTAAGAATATTAGCACAATAGTGTGTCAAGATACTATTTGTGAAGCTGGTCAAGCCCTGAATAGAATTACATAACTAAAAATTGTCCTTTCAACAAGATTCGGAGCCGTGTCATAAAACTCGTCCACTCAATCTTGTTTAAAAACCAACGTTAATAATTAATCAGAGCTTCGACCATCATAAGAGCTGAAGACTGGCCCGTCATCCAGCCCCGATCCTAATGCGCTTTATTATGATTTATAGTCAGTTTTAGAGAGGATGGCTTGCTACAAAATATGTCATAATAATAAACAATACATACGAATTTTTTACTGAAAATCGTTTACATATTAGACCCGCGTATTTTTATCGAAAACCTTTAAAGAACTATTGCAGCCACATGTATTGTGTAGACCACATCGCATAAGCTTTATATATTTTAATGGTTTTTATATTAATATATTAAACTAACACACTGTCATAGTAATAAATGTTATATGTGTCATAAAAAGTATTTTTTCCTTACAATTACTTTGTAAAAATATTTTAAGGTAAGACCGTGTAGTAGGTTAAGCATAGTAAACGAACCATTCACAAGTTTCCAAACACATGATTATCTTATCCGTAAGTTTCGTGAGATTCTCAGATAAATGTGCAACTCGCCTTTAACTGGCTACAATCCAAATTAGCAACGCATGAACTAAGCTGCTCCATAACTTAGTAGATTTAGACAACTTCACCTGCTATTCCTGCTATTCCTGCTAGTTGTATATCCTTGTATTTGTTAAGAAAGCATTTGCATCAGTAAGTTTATACTAACCATATATGTATTCCGAATTTGTAAGTAGGTATTCCGCTTAGACGTGGATTCAACATAAAGGCGCGGCTCCACCGCGGCACATTTATGATGAGCGCTTTCCTAGAAAAATGTGATTATGTCCACTACAACGCACGGACATGCTAAGCATCAATTGACATCATTGTTACATGCGTGGCTTAGCCTAATAGGCACTAACATACTTAGCTCAACGCTGTTCCACAAAGCATTTTAGCAGCGTGGATACATTTGCTTGAAAACGTGGATTACGTGACGTCAGTAAATATCATCATCAGTCCATATCCACTTCTGAACATGGGCCTCCCTCAATGAACGCCAAGACGACCGTTCCTTTGCAATTCGCATCCAACAAGGACCGGCCACTGCATGGCAATCGACTTCCCGACCAGTTAGTGGCCGATCAACACTCCGGCTACTCATTTTTATTTACCTATTATTAATTCAAATAAAACTTAATAGTTACTTTAAATTAATAGTACAGCAAAGGAGGAATAAAATATTGAAAACGATGAATGAAAATAAAATTATACTTTGTTGTGTACGCACAAATTTACAAAAATAAAGCAATAAAAAAGTTTAATGCAAACACAAAGGTGAATTTATCGCTAAAAAGCAATTCCTATCAAGTACCCTTAGGGTCAAGGCAATATTTTTTAAATGCTACGGGTGGTGTAGCTAAAATATTAAAATTAAGGTTTTTTTAATTCCGTTCATGAATATTAGCACCCAATATGTAATTCATGAACGGTATTATAGGCTTTGCCCTTTTTTCTACCTTAGTGTCGTAGCAGGTAGTTACGTCGAGCTACTAAAAAATATTTAAATGGAACATTAGTTTATAACACGAAGTAGCAGTAAAGTAAAGAGTAAAATATCTACCCATATATTATGTACCACTGATGGACTGGGTCTCTTCCTCGAAATCAGGCGAGGTATTGAGCTATTGTTTACCGATGCGCTGGTTCAATGCAAACTGATTAACTTCAACCACCTTCAAAGACTCTCAATCTAATCGGCATGCTAGTTTCCTCACAACATTTTCTTCACCGGAGAGAGAGCGATGGTCTCGTGTAGAGTGCACTTGGTAATTTATAAGAACCCATTTCAAGGCACCACAGGGGTCAGGGGGCCTAGCCAAAATGCCATTACGATAACGACAGCGACGATCGTTCGTTCGCTTGAAGTTGTGATTGGCTAAATTACGTCGTCGATCGCTCGACCGTTCAATCGACGACGTGATTTAGCCAATCACAACTTCGAACGGACGAACGATCGTCGCTGTCGTTTTCGTAATGGCATTTTGGCTAGGCCCCTAGGATCGAAACGGGGCCCTCTCATTGGACCATCGTCACTGACGTTCGTACTAGCAGTAGTTTGAAGTATTCAATAAATATTTTTACTAATCATCATCATCATCAGCCTTTATCCGTCGACTGCTGAACATAGGCCTCTTTTTGTCTTTTACGCCGGGATATGCACTGACGCATCCCGCTGGGGAGTGGGTATCCCCAGGCGGGCAACAGGGCACCTCGACGGCTAGTCAGTAAGCTACTGAGCCCCATCGCCACGACAAGGGCTGAACCGTGGTGGGTAGGCATGTCGATTCATCTAAAAAAAATCGATATCCGATTCAATTCGAATCGAACTTACTAGAATCGATTCTAGTTTAAATCGAGCATTAAAAGATAGATTTTCGATTAATCGCGCCAATTTCAAACACGCCTTTTTTTTACATTTTTTACATTGCCTAAAACAAACACTAGAAAACCACTCCGAATTGATGAAAGCATTCATTATTATTACGTTATTTACACTAAGATGCGTTCAAATTACGACTAAGTACTTAAATTTTACGTCCCACAACCGCAAAAAATTAAAAAACTAAATACCGCAGCCAGTTGAGGAATATTAAGTTCTTTGAATTGATCGCTCCGATTCGGGAGGTTTATGAATCGATTCATTGAATCGATGTGGTGTTAAAGATCGATCTGAAAAATCGATTATATTACCTAAACTAATCGATTTTTCGATTAATCGATTTAAAATCGACATGCCTAGTGGTGGGTTGTTTTTTTGACCTAACGCACATCCCAAGGCGAGCTAAACCTGGTCCTACTAACCATGGTCACGGGGGGTCTGACTGAATAAACCGCTATTAAATCCCTAAAAGTCTGGTAAATATTAGAAAACAGTAGGTTTCAATGTTACCACCCATCGGATACGAGTTTCATATTTAAGAGTTACATATTGTTTCTAAATTTTATATGCATACGTATAATTTAGATGATCTGTTTGCAACCGGAAAAAGAAGCAAAAGTCGAGTCTCAAGGACAATGTAGTTATGTCCCCTCGATTGAGGCGCAGTCGCCGGCCGTTTATGTTGGGGGACCTAAAACGGCCATCATCAGCGCTCCAGAACACGAATACACGGAGGCGGTATAATAAAACGAGAAAGAACTCGAAACTGGAAAACCTTTTTTTAGGCAAAGAAGGCAATAGAGCTGTCGGTATGGTGCCTACTGACGCATATACACATCAGCATAACTAGAGGATATGTATCGCCTCCTTCGTACTCCCGTTGGCCTACGGGTGGAGACTTCGTCGACGGTCTCGTCTCTCATCCCCAATATAAAGGACACCATAGCCATCTAGGACACACAGCATACACACGCAAACGCACACGCCCAGCATACACATGCGCACACCCATACTCACGTGCACACACACATGTATAGTGTTACACGTCAAACATATAGCACCCCCTTGTTTTTGCCTTTAGTGTTAAAAAACAATAATATACGACTGTGTATTTTAACTTTTTTTTTATCATCTTAAGTAACACTATGAGCTATTGTTTTATTATTATTACTATTATAATTTATAAAAAAAACTAAGGTATGATTAACAATAGTACATTCATATAAATTATGACTGTTTATTCGTTGCTAAACAACTGATCGGCTTTTACAAATAATTAGTTTTACTGTGGAAAATGAGATCACGATTATTTATACGAAGCGTGCACCCTCAGGATTTTCAATGTATTCAATAAAGCCTTTTTAGAAAAGAACATATTTTATGTCGGAAGTAAAATTTTATTGCAATTATTATAAATAATAATTATTTATCAAAATATCATAACCATGTTTGAATATTAATAAATACTTGTCTAATGGCATTCCTTTTCGTAACATTTAATACCTTCAGAGGTATTATTGCATCTTAAGGTATGCAAAAGTAAGAGTAAATCATTAAGTTGCCTCTTATAAAATACTAGATGTTACCCGCAGCTTTACCTGCGTTAACTTATATTCACTTTGATTGATAATTATTATTTATATAGCATTTTATTAATTGAGTTTTTAAAATTGGTAATAGTTTTTGAGTTATGACTTTAGCTCTTACCACTTTATGAGGTGGAACTAAGTATCATCATCATCATCAACTGTCCACTGCTGAACGAGACGACCTTATCCCTTGTTACTCGCAACTAACAAGGACCGAAATGGATGGGTGCAAGGAAATGGTATTCATCTGGTTATTATGGCCGACCAACACTGCGTCTGCCTAAACGCGGCCAATTACAATAACGACAATTTTAAATCAAACCTTTATTTGCTGAATATATTATAAACTCTTTATTACAAAATCCAAGTAAGTATATAACTACATAATATGAATTATGATGGACTAGCTATTGCAAAAGTAGCGATTTGTTTTGTATCCTATGTTAATTACCTTTGAAAATGTGTATACAATGCAAAGTATCATGTTGATCGGTTGAGTAGTTTTTGCGTGAAATCGTAACAAACATCCTCTACTTTTACACTTATATTATTAGTAAGGATTAAGTTAAGAATATGAATAGATGTTTCACGTGAAATATGGCGCCTCCGAGTAAATACACGTTTTTGTGATCCACAGTGAGCCGTTCCCCTGTAACGTTGTTACGTCGGGGCCACAGCGTTAACGCGACATTTGCCTGGAATACACCCGGACTGCGACCTTGGAAAATTCGAGAACGTGGACACAAATTAGAAACTTCTATTCCTACGTTATTGCTTGCTTCCTTTTTTTGACAAAATTATGTGATTATAATGTAACAACTTTTACTTATTTTATCGCGATTTTTTTTACACCGACGTTTCAGATACTTTATAAACCGCAATAAAATGCGTAAAGTTTTATTCAAAATGAGTGAAATTCGCGTAAAAGAAAAACAATCTGATTTACGTTACCGACGTGCTTGAAGCCTGACCCTAGAAGGGTCAGGCTGAAAGACTAAGTACTCTTATCCTGTAGGTCCAAGGGTATTAAATGTTAGAAAACTTGGAATTACACAGTTCTTACTTATACACTAAACTCTAAAGTCATGTAATTCAGAAATAACACTTGTATTCACATACAATACTATGAGGTATCACTTTACTTCAGAACGCATAGGGTCATTCAAACCAATTCATAGACAATAATCAAGTGAAAACTGAAACCCAATCTATTGAGACGAGAAGCCCATAGATAGTACGTTCTTTGCATAGTGTTGTTTCATTAGTTAGCCATGTTAACCTAGAATAAGTTACAATGGGGCTGACATGTGTCCATTGGGTACCAAAGCCTCTAAATAAATAAAGATTGAAAAAAAAAATTAGTTAGCCAAGCACGCTTCTTGAATACGGATATTATGGTAAAAGTTCAAGCGATCTTTGAGCTTTCCCATGATATAAATTTATACATAAGAATGAAAATAATTTAAATAAATAACTTTCAAGCGACGATGGTCCAGTGAGTATGGACTCGGTATATTGAGGTTAGAGTTCTATCCTGACCCCCTGTGGTACCTTGAAATGGTTTTATAATTTTTTTAGTCCCCCTTAAACGGATCATCGCTCGCTCATCGGTAAAGGAAAACATCGTGCGGAAGCCTGCATGTCTGATTTAAAGTCTAAAGGTGTGTGAAGTTTACCAGCATTGCATTATGCTACCACAAGCATTGGGCCAGCTGCAGCGCCTCGGTGAACTATGGCCCGATACCCCCCTCGCCGATTATGAGAGACCCGTGCCCAGCAGTGGGACATATATGAGTTGCTACTTTACTTTACTTTTTTTTTTAATTGATCTAGCAACATTTACTTACAATATATTTTTGATTTATTAATAGTCAGTGTGGAAAAGTACACGTTGAGTTTGGTCTTTCATTACCTATTCTAAGCCGTAGATACACTACAAACTTCGATTAAATTGAACGCATTTATTTTCTTGTTTTTAATAATGGCATTTGTAAAGATTAATTAAAGCCTACGAATTAATATAGAATATTTAATGTGAGAGGAATATTTTTACCTTTAGGAATTATTATTTTTTATTTACACAGGTAAAATGTCCGCTTCAAATGATTCGTTCGGTGAAAGTAAATATTGTGAAAGCAATCGACTCTCGTTTCTCAACAGGGAAAAAACAAGTTTAATAAATTTTAGCTATCAAAACCTATTGAGGAAACGTCCCGTTGGGTTCAATATTGAAAGCATTTATTCGATTTTTGTCTTTTACCCCCTCTTTGTTCTTTACTTCTTTAATCGCTGACACACTTTTGGGACTCGTCCAATCCTCGTCCTCATTAACTTTTATTGTTTCTTACTGTTCTAAAATTTAAAAAGCTTTTCTAACTGTTTTAGCCTCTAAGAAACTGCTGTAGTGCCCTGACAAGCAGTAGCTGTAGTTACCTTATATGTAATTAGTATACAAGATAAATTGTATTCATTCGATACTCCTTGTATTATACTAGCTCCCGAACCATACACCCGCCAACATCCTCACACTGCCACTTGCAATTATACCAGGTGCAGATCTCACATGGAGTTCACCACTTATGGAAGGGCACTTCAATACCAGCTCCTTCCGTGATTAAGTCCAACGCTCCCGAACCTTCCACGACCTTCTTTGCGAAGAGTTCTAGAGCGGTTATAAATACCATTATGCTGGACCTTCCATCGTATTTGCAGTAGAAAATGATGTGAGGAATTGTTCAAACGAATACCTGAAGCGTAATTCCACAATCAAACAACGCGTCGAAACAGAATTCCAATGAACCGTCCGGAAATCCATAACAGCACGATTTTTATGGGATTTACACACGAACATTTTGTAGAACGAGTTGCGGTATTTCAGAACTAAGACAGCTTGGAAGTTTCAAGAAAAGAACATACTTAAATAAAGGCCTATGGCTTATCTCAATGCCTACTATATAGATGTATTATTGATTTATCACCAAATAAACTTAATGCCTCCCCTTCCTCCCCTTTTTTAAAATCAACTTGGTTATATAAATAATCATCAAAATCAGAAATTGATCCATCTTTAGGAACCTCTGCGTTTATTATCTACTTGGTAAGTATATAATTTTGTGAGCTTATTCCAACATTTCTTTACGAACTACTCGACGAATTATCATGAAACTTTTTACACATATTCTGCGAGGTGGTAGAAGTAACAAGGATACTTTTCATTAAAAAAAGGGATTTGTTTTACTAACGCGGGCGGAGCCACGGGCAACAGCTAGTATCTATATATTTTTGAATTAACGATAAAAAGTTTAGTAAGCAGCTGCCTAGGCATCTGCTAAGGCATAAAGTTTTGAGAGTTTTTTTTTTTTATTTCTCGGTGTGGTTTAGTAGGTAATGGGTCAAAAGGTACAATAAGAAAATACGATAGGTCAAAAGGTATTAACACATTCTTCATCCACTGTCTAGTTTCACAACTGTGACATTATATAATGCCATTAAAATATGGCATAATAATATTAAACTTATTCAAAAATTTTAAGACGTACTTTCGACAATTTTGTACTAAGCCAACACACCTCACGCTGACTGTTTTTCACATACGTAATAAGATTAATAATTATTCAGATAATAAATGTTAATATCCAACAATCACCCTACATTATCCTAGCCCCGTGGTAAGAAAGAAACAAAAAAGTTTTACTTATAATATAGTTTACAGTTATATCTATTGTGAACAATAGAGACTCAGGATTTGTGAGGAATTGTGTTGAGGGTGCCAGGAAAGAAAATAAATTTAAGAAATTAATATTAATTCATCAATTCGAACACGCGACCTCTGCGTTAAGTGACCAGCAGAAACACGTGACCAGCCGGCCGTCAAGCCTTCATAAGAATATTTAAATTTCAAACAATAAAGTTTTTTTCTTTATATGTTAGTAGAGACAACAAATTAATCATAATCAAAATTCATTTCTTTTAAATAGTACCACCAAAGTATCTTTTTAAACGTCATTTGAATCTATCACCAGTTTCAGTGCAATCCCACTGAGAAGAATCTGTGAAAAGCACAGTTGAACTAATCTGTAACAAAGATTTATATGTATTACGCTATCAAATGAAATAAAAAAATAAAATCCTTTGCATTTGTAATCATTTTGTAAAAATTTGCATAACTAAGTTTTTTTTTTGTATTTTGAATATTTATGAAATAATGATTTTTTTAAACGGCTTCTGTAAGTACTTAAATAAACGTTATTTTTACTTAAATTTCATAAATTTTAGTGTGAAACAAATATTTGCGCGCAAATCGCACGATTACAATCAACTCGAATCCTATGCAAATGCTATAAACGCATTGTAACACTTACCGATTGAACTTAAAGGCCATCAGGCCTAAAATACCTTTCGAAAAAAACGTATTGTAACGCGTTGTTTTTTTTATAATCGGGCGTCGGACGTCCTGTGATGGAATAACTTAGTTTATAATAAGTTGACAAGTTGAACTAATCAAAAGAAATATATGCATAGCAATTTAAAGTTGTTCTCGCTCGCTGCAAAACTCTGAGCTGGTACCGGCGGCTGCCGGCTGCCCACGACGTCAACCTGTTGCTTATGTTTGTTTACATTTGTGGGGCGTTAGGAATTTTCTAGAACATTCTGTGATTGTTTCAAACGATATTAAACCTTATACCCAAAGGCAAAATCTCATTTCACTTAATCGTGTTAGCGAAGTGTATCAGTGTTTCGAAATATTATTATTCAATTCCAAATGGCATTAAGTCATGTTTTCGTAAGGAATAATTTGATTTTTATTCCAAAAGACACAAACATCTAATTGCGTTGGTGAAAGTTATGTACAAATTGCGTTGAAGTAAGAACAAACCAAACAACTTATTAAGGAAAACGTGTACAGTCAGAAACGTAGAATATAACTTTGTAAAAATGTAAAAATAACGAAATTTTCAAGTGAAATTCAATCATTGTTTTGAATAAATACACGTGTTTGTATTATTTATTACCGAGAAATACAGAAAGAAGTAAACAAACAGAAAATATCAACATTTGAGAAAAGAAAGTCTTTATTGTGTAAAGTCTTACTCACTGATAGCAAGATCTATAAGAAACTTAATATAAAAATACAAATAAAATATTTACAATGACACTTTCAAAGAACATTTTTGTACAAAAACGTCGTTTGAATTTCATATTCTTTTTTTACTTTTGCAATACACAATACAAATTTGATGTCGTCGAAAATACGTTGTTATAATGTAAATGGCAAAGTTCAATTTGCAATACAAACATTACGCTTTAGTAGATTTCGCGTGATTTTAAAGTAAAAGTAGGCAAAGAACCCGAATTCACAGGTATCTATGACTCAAGTAACACACAAGCAAATGCAAACTGCAATGAGTATGTTTTCGTTAAGTTTCTTTATCATGAGACAAATGTACAAACAAACAAACTTTCCATAAAAGCTATAATACGTTTATTCCATTTTTTCAGCAGGCGAAAAAATTCAAGAAAACCGGTTCTAATATTATATCTAAAAAGACCGCTTTTGATAGCCCCACATTTATTTAGGCTAACTGTGTAAAAATCTAGTTAATAAACTACCTAAGGGCCTGTTCACAATCTCCAGTTAAGTGCCCAATAGGCTACCGGCAACAACGTCAAATATGTTGCCGATAGCCTATTGGGAATTTAGTGTTAAGGCAAAAATGATAGTTCGTTAGACATGATCAAGCAAAAAGCCCTCCAAATTCAAGCTTTCTCTTTAAGGAGTACGAGTAGTGGATCAATGTGGGATTTACTCTCGCTCTTATTACAAATATACCTGAACCGGCAAAATATTACTTTTATATTGAGGTTCCTTACCAAGAAACCAGATTCCTTGTCGTGACTACTTTTTACTTTGTTAACATTTTGACTATTTCGTTGAATTTGTCTTTTTAAGGGTTTTGAGTGCATACAAATCTCTTGACTACCATTATAATACATAGACAATCGTAGACTTTGAAAACCTTATTGGCAGACGGCAGTTTCACATTACACTGGAGAATATTAAGGATAGACTCCAGAGCCCACTCAATGTAATATACTTACTACTACTATAATACTAATACTTATTTACCATGCTCTAGATTAATTGTGAAAGGCCATTTTTACAGTACTATTACTGTTTTGTGAATTATAATTAACAAAATCTTGATACATTCATAAAATTTAAGAAATCAATATTCTTTCAGTTTTTCAATTCTTCGTTTTTAACACGCTTTTATTAGCTTCACCTGTATGTTTGTATGCTTGTATGTATGTTTGTAACCGACTTCTTTGAGCTCCATTTTGTCCTACTTTGAACGATCAGATTTAATTCAAACTTTGCACACTTGTCAAAGACCGATTACAATGCAATAATTGGATTACAAAATCCGATTATCCCAATTTGATTCGCCAGGATTAATTAATTCCTTTCCGCATCCTTTGCATGCGAGTAAGAGAGATAGAGCTAGTGCGCGAACTCGGAGAGACTTGTAAAGCGTGTTTTTTTTTTTTGTTTTTTAAACTATTATTTATTATTGTAATGAAAAGTTCTTTATTGGCGTGTTGGTCACATTTTTTCCGTGAATAAAAATCATGGAACTCTTCTCATCACGCTTGCGTCTGATTGGTGCACTCGTTGCATTTACTAAAGTCAAACCTGTCTGATTGGATGCGTGTGTATTTCAAGTATCCGTCCATTGGCTATCGTAAAAGTTGCCGCTAAAATAAACTAATGACAACCAACTCCGGCTCTTATTAAAGCAAATTAGAACGTGCCTTCCAAAATACGTATTTTAAATAATGTATGTCAAAATTATAGAAGAAAGTTGATTTTTCTCAAGTGTAAACTTTTTTGTGTGAAATAATTGCAATAATTGTGTGCATACGATAGCGCAATAAATGACTTGTATTTCATTATTTACGTACGTGATAGTACTTTCTCTTGATGAACTAAAATTATAAGTTATATTTTTTTACTTTTATCTGCCAGTGACTTAGCCGTTAGGTTATTTTATGTCCTTCTATTTGTAGCATTGATTTTGCGTAAATAGTAGCAACACTGGTCGCAAAAAACTTCATACGTTAAAAAAATGTCAACATTCAAATGTCGTCATAATAATATTAGCATATTGTGATGTAACTTTAAATCACGGAACCCAAAGCCAGAGAAAGATCATGTTGACCTCACCGCGTCTATAGTTTTGCTAACGGTACTTACGCAAACATGCACAACTAACACACACATGCAAGCACCGGCAGTTGGTACTTACACATTATGTAGGTAACAGTACTGCATGGGGTACGAAACATTTGGTTCAATCGTTTACCTATTTTAATTTACTTTTTGTAATGTTTTTATATTATTGTTCACAATGTTCATAACATGGTTATTTTCATTCGACCTTGAGCTCTGAGAAATAAACTTAAAAAACATGGTAAATAACAAATTTTAAATAATTTTAGTAATCGTTCATAATATTATTGTGGAACTGTATTCATGAAAAAAAAAAACAGACGAGTTGAGAACCTCCGATAATTTTTAAATTAGGTTGTAAAATAAATGGAAGTTAATTGATCATAAGTTTTTAAATACTTTTTTTCCTCATTTCTCTTTTAAATTGGAGCGCTTTGTACCTAAAAAAAATATAAATATTTTTATTATTATTTAGAAAGCAAACATTGCAGACTTGTATATCAACGCACAGCCGATACGTATGTACCTGGAAACTTGAGATTTGATACAGGGCTCCTTTTTAGGTTGTAAGCAAGGATTTTTAGAAATTTGGGACTTTAAGGGGTAAAATAGAAGGGTAAATTTTATATGGATTTTTTATCCTTTCTGGACTTAGAAGCATACGTTAGTATATGTAAGTTCTCGATTCTAATTAAAAATCAATGGTATATGTAAAATGAACAAAATTCGCCCCTAAATGAAATGGCTGGAATGGGGTAAAATGGTGGGAAATTTGGACAGATTTTTTCTTATTATCTGATATCGTATCAGTATGACAATTAATATAAAGGGTCATCATTACGAATAAAAATGATGTGCGTAGATAAAGATACAGAAAGAAGAAGTCGTTTTCTACTTATTGGTGATAAGTTTCTATGGAACCTCCATATTTTTCGACTTAAAATATTACTGGTGACAATTTAAAAGGATCCGTTTGGTAAAGTTGGAGACTTCAATGGGCTATTTATCATATATTGTTTTTTAAATATTTTATTAACAAAACAATTTACATATATGGCAAATCAACGTTTGGCGGGTCAGCTTGTATTTTTATAAAAAAGTATTCAAGTATTTGAAACTGCATTCATACGAGGTTAACGTCCTGCCACATTAATAACCTAGATTCGCTCATGACTCAGCTAGCTCGTTTTCACTTTCCCGTGCATGTTGCCCACACCTGGCGTTTACTGGTGCGGTTATCATCAATGAAACGGACCCCAGTACGTTCGAGAACGCTCTCTGAGGCTATATAAGCTCCACGGTGTCGCGGGACCGGCATACAGAATACACAACGCTATCGACAATGTACAAACACGCTCTAATCGTACTCGCGCTCGTCAGCTCCGTAATCAGTGAAAACAAACACAAGAAGGATCAATTCGTTGATCCTTTCGCGGTTTTAGATAAACACATATCTCACTCGATCGCCTATCAATATTTATGGCCCTGGAGTCAGCTAATCAGAGCAGCAGCGGCCCTGGATTTGGAGGATAGCTTAGAAGACCCACAGATTATTTCCGACTCAGAAAAATACCAAATAAATCTAAAAGTGAGAAGATTCAAACCGGAAGAGCTGAGAATCAAAGTAAAGAATAAATATGTGATAGTCGAGGGAAAACAAACATCAACCGATGACATCCAGAAGCTCATGGCGAACCACTTTGTTCAGCGTTTCGTTTTACCAGCTGGAACGAAACCTGAAGAAGTTACCGCGGTGCTCAATGAAAAGGGCATTCTGTCGATTTCGGCTCCAAAACACGAATTACCTCCACCGCCACCTGAAAGAGATGTTCCTATACAAGTGATTTTGCCAGAAGAGAAAACTGAGAAACCTACAGAGAGTGTCGTAAAAGTTGAAGAAACAACTAAGATCAAAGATATTCCAGAACCTACACCTTCATCGTTTGAACCGGTGGAAATAGAAGCGACAACTCACGTCGGTAAAATCAGGAAGAAGGAATTAAAGACAGCCACTAAAACCGCGAAAGACAACGAGGTTACTAAAGGAATCGAAGGAAATGGTTTGGATTATGCTTTAATTGAATCAGATGAGTGAAATGCGAAAGTGACAAAGGTATAAAGACTGAGAAAAGCTTTAAGTTGAGTGAGGTGCGCAGAACGTCGTTCTGTGTTGTATGCGGAGTTTGTTGTTAGTGTTATTTTATTGAATAAAATGTTATTTATTATAAATCACTTTGTTTTATTTTCCACATCAATAGTACAAAGGTTTGTTATACATTCAGAGTTTTAGAGAATAAGTTTTCATATTTTTTTAACACAGCTTCCTATACGAATAACCTCGTTAAAATGTAGCTTTCTCGTAAATTTCGTAAATAGACCTAAAGCTGTTTTCAAAATAAGGTTTAAAAAATGTACAAAAAAAAGTTAAATTAAATGTGATCAAGTACTTTACTTGTTACTATTTTAAAACGAGGCTTAAGGGTACACAAAGTATATTTTTTTCAATCTTTTAGTAACATTCATGAAAAATAATAAAAAAGTAAATACTTAGTACAAAGTTGAAAGCATCTAAACAAGATGTTCGATTATCGAGAGTAAGGGCCTGTTTCACAATCTCCAGATAAGTTCCGAATAGGCCATTCACAACATAGGTATTTGACAGAATATAGAGTATTTGTCAAATATGTTGTGAATAGCCTATTCGGAACTTATCTGGAGATTGTGAAACAGGCCCTTACTCTCGTCAAAGTAAAGGTTTTATTTTAAGTATCCAATATCCATGGCAGATAATAATTACTATCTGTTAATTTAGTTTCGACGCCTTACAGACATATATCCGGACTGACAATGTTTTTTTTTTATAGTCTATGTCATGTAAGGTTTATAAGCTGCGATGCTCGGTGACGACAAGTCCTCGATGACGATGGTCTTCCCCGCGGTTAGCCTGTCGCTGATGTGATCCTGTTGCCTGCAGATCCGGGGAAATAAAAAACTGCTGAATGCGCTCGTATGTGTTTTATTTTTTGTAAAGGCGCGAGTCCCACATAGACTCGGGAATCAAAAAAGACGAGCTAGGTTTATAGCACTTAAGCCTCTTTAGAATTATACTAGTAGAGTAATTTTTAATTCGCATAAGTTTTTTATAAATTGTCTCTCACAACCAAACATACAAACATTATCTCCTTATCATTAGTTCCTTAATATTAGTAAAATTATTGACATTTCGCCTCTAATAATAGAAAATATGCGATTATACGAGAAAAACGTTATTTTTGAGTGATAAAATCTTATTTAGCCGCTTTGAACATCTTTTGGCAAGTGTAAATCGTACATGTATGCGTTACTTACATGCTACTGTGAAATTATGAAATATTTAATCATGTTATTATTAAAAATATTAACTTCATAATGTCATAAAATTTTCATTTCAAGTAGTTCCTAAGTATATTGCCAGGGCACCAAACTTAAAATCTGGACAGACCAGCCACCTTCGCCGGATATGAATGAATGAATGAATGAAATATTCTTTATTGTGCACTACATAATACAAATATTAAACAAAATAATAAATAAGTAGCCAGTAGGTCACAAAGGCGGCCTTATCACTTAAATAGTGATTTCTTCCAGGCAACCTAACCTTTGTACTCAAAGGAACATTTATTAGAAACAAAAGGGCGAAGTGCAAAACAGAATGTTCAAAGTAAAAGTGCAAAACAAAATATGATATAACGATACAAAGATAAATAAAGATGAAATATGATACAAAGATAAATAAATACACTAATACTAAGGTATAATAATTAGATGGGGAATTATAGTGCATTATGTATGACAGTTTAGAAAATGCTGCTTCACCAAAAGTTTAAAGTTATTCAAAGTTTTAGCGCATTTGATATGAGTAGGTAAGTTATTCCAAAGCATAATTGATCTGACAGTAAAAGAAGAACTATAGTATTTAGTTTGGTACATGGGAATTTCAAGTATAGAATAGAATAGAATAGAATAGAACAACTTTATTCAGTGCAAAGATACATGATGATACACAAGTTATACAAGAACAAAAGTACAATAAGAATACAACATTGTTTTACTAAATCCAAATTAATGTAAGACAGATTATAATTTAAGAAAACAATAACAACAATAATTAACACTAGCAATACTTTGAACAGCTATGTAACCTTGCAACTGAAATGGAATGTCACTCGGCTTATGTTGGGAATCTCACATGAGAATTCTCCGACACCGATATTCTGTGACATCCAGAGGTGATTGAAAGGATAGAAAACAGTGACATCAAACATTTGTATCAGAATGAATAAATATGTATGTGTGTGTATGTATATTAAAGTAAAGGAAATATTATAATTTATGTATGTTAATATATCCATAATATAGGTTCATGACAATTTTTATTTTTATAATTGGCAGTAATATTACAAATAGGTTAAATACGTGTTAGGGAGGCATCTATACTTCATTGCTCGTATAATTCATTAGAGTACAAATAAAAACAAAACAAAACAAAAACACCCACTACGGAATTATCATCGCATCAGTTTTGTTGACTATCATAAAATGGCGAAGAAGCTGGGCCAATGTATATAATATTAGAAGTAAGAGATTATCAGCTGATCGTAACTCCATACATCAGTCTTACGAAACATAAAATTTTCTTTTAAATATATAGGCGTTTTTGGATTATTTAATATAGAATATAGCAATGAAAGCATACGAACTTTACGGCGGGAACGGATTGGCAACCACTTGAGTTTTGTGCGATATTCTGATATGTGTTCAAATTTCCGTAAACCAAAAATGAACCTTATCGACATATTTTGAAGGCGCTCAAGCTTATTCAGTTGATTCTCGGTGAGGTTGACATAACAAGCATCTGCGTAGTCAATTAATGACAAGAGCAAGGATTCAGAAATTGCAACTTTGGTAGGAAATGGGAGCAAGTTACGAAGACGTCTTATAGAATGCAATGCAGCAAATACCTTCATACTTACCTCCCTAGGATGATGGATCCACGATAGATTTTCGTCTAATAAAACGCCGAGATTTTAACATACTTACTACATGGAATAATCACGGTGGAAGATGACCCCAATCGATCCTCGAGACCAACCCGGGGCTGCCAATAATAATAATTTGGGACTTGACAGGATTTATAAGGAGACCATGATGTACGCTCCATTCATAAATCATTGCCAAATCTTTGTTCATTTCATCAATAGCAGAGGGCAAATTTTCCAAAGATGACTGGTTATAGATTTAAAGGTCATCCGCATATAAATGAAATGAAGAAGAAATAGAGTGACGTTATGTATTTGGGTACAAAGACCGGACATCCAACTTATTACAACTTATACATCCGGACATACAACAACAATATTGAGGATTCTGTCTCCGTATTTATAGATACGAGTTACGACAAAGAAATTGTGCGTCAAGCTTTTTTTATGAGTGTCATACATTTTGTTAAATTCTAGTGAACTAATAGATAAAATCGAATGCCAAGACAGTCTTAGCCTAAGACTAATTTGGCATCGCTCGTTTGCAAAATGCAAAAAGTCTAACAAAAGTCGGACACACAATCAAGAAGCCTTTGGGGGGGATAGGAAAAAGGAAGGTAACGCATCTGCATAGCCTCTGGTTGTGCGGATGTTTTAGGCGTCGTTAGTCGCCAAAAGGCTTCGACTGTTCGTTTGCCCTCCTATGCTATAAAAAAATATATAAAATTGTTAGTATCAAAATTTGAAATTTCATAATTTAAAAGTATTTGTTTGCTTTTATTAAATTAAACGTTAGGCTATGCGCGCACGGGTTACTTTTGTCACCGTGACATTAAAGTTTTTGTCATTGTCACATCACGTCTCCAAAGTGGTGCGCTCACGAAGGGTGACAGTGACAAAACTTTTTTGATATCGAAGCGTCATTTGCCGATATGTCTCTGTTATAAAAACCTAATGGCGCGGTGACATTTTCGTCACGGACGTGTTCGCCAGTCGGCCGGCGTACATAAACGTCACCCACTTGTCACGTCATAAGATGCGCGCATCTCCACACATATCCATGGACTTGATAACAGTGAAAAAACAGTCACGGTGACAAAAGTAACCCGTGCGCGCATAGCCTTACAATTTAAATTAAATAACATCGTTAGAATGTCGTGTTTTCACAATAAACTCCTTCCTCGCTTTTATTGCACTTTCATATTATTGTTCTCGTAAAAACCTTTTATGGCTAATTATTGTAGAGATTGTTTACTTTAACATTATGTAGGTAATTTCCAACGCGCTTCATCATCAGCTCAATGCGTGTTCTCCTGTGAACATGTATCATGAAATCTAGCGCCTAAATCTTACGAAAATAAAAACGCATGAGGCGTTTTTTATTTTTCTAAATAAAAGAACTAGCATGAATATAACAATCATTATGGTAGTAGATGAAAACGATAATTATTAAATTTATTTAACCCCAGAAAAATACGTGGCTAAAAAAGTTGTAAAGTATTAACCTGTATCTCACTGGGCTCGCTCCTCGAAATATGGCGAGGAGGGTAATGGGCCATTTAAATATGCACCTGTTACGTTAAATTCTTGAACGCTAATTTTGAAAGAACTAGTTAATTCGGCTATCGGCCTCCAACAAACGATTCGACTCAAATTAGTAAATTAACAGAGTACAAACTAGTTGAATGCGTAGGACGGTGAAAATGGAACAAAAAATGGGGGTCCACAATCGTAAGCGGGGGTCCATGAAAATGAATTTGGTTTTGATAGTGAAGAACCAAAATAATCATAATAACAATATCTATGGACGCTATTACACCACGTCAATCTGGTTCCGTGCTAAGGTCTCGAAGAGACTTGTGCTACGGGTACCAGACAACGGAAATACATATATTTAATACTTTTTATATTAATACTTATATTTAAGATTTTTATTATATAATACACATATTTAATACACATCCATGACCCAGGAACACAGAAACTTTTTTGTGTCCCCTGGCGAGATTCGAACTCGCTACCACCGGCTTGGGCGCCAACGCGAACCATTGAGCCACAGAGGTTGTCAAAATGATGACTTCTCCTATCAATATTGTTAAGAAAATGTTACTAATATATTGTTATAACCTTTAGTTGAAAAGGATATCAATAAAGTGTTTTTGTATGTAAAAGAGAAAAAACATATAGGGATAGGTAAATAAATATGGCAATAAGTAAATGGAATTCAGGTTATCGAATTTAAAATAATAAATAAACATTTCTCCTTTGTGGGTATGTGCGAAATTCTGGTAACTAGCTAGATGAGATTAATTAAATTTAGAACAAGATTTACCAGCATTTCCTGCTAGAGTTAGATGGTCACGTGATAACGCATGCGTGTTGGCAACCCCCCAAGTCAAGGGCCAGGATACAGGAACCCCCGGTTGTTCCAACAGCTACTAGTTGACTGCTACTAGTTGAAGGCTGCTAGTTTGAGGCTACCATTTTGATGATTCGACTTTCGAGCTAGGCAACAAAATTTCCACCAGTAGCTAACTAGTAGCTGTTGCGGCAACCGGAGGTTCCTGTTAGTACTAACTAGTAGTATACTAGTTGAAATCTGCTAGTTGTTGGCTGCTAGTTGGTGGCTACTAGTTTGTGGAAAGAGCGCAAGGAGTAGAAATAACTACTTACTCAAGAGTACTAAAAACATAATATATATTACGTTGAATAACAATTGAGTTATTATTTCATTAAACATATAACCTCTTTTTATAATTTAGAAAAATAAGATTACCATAACTTAAAACTCATAAAATTTGACATGGACTCACCCAAGTACCAACTAAATAAAAAGAAATGTGGTGTCGTTGGACACCAGGTAGGAACGAAGTTCCTTCGGCTAAAAAGAAAGGTATTAGACACTACTCGCTTGTGTATGCGACTGTCGCGCCTGCGCACGTCTCATTTAACGCTTTTTATTCCACGCACTTTTTCTTACGGTTTTACTATCACATTTTTTTCAGTTCGGTCGCGCAGCAAAATCCCTATCTCCTCCAAGCCTGCCATAAGGAACTTCTTTCCAAAAATATGACTCAGAAAGTCTGCTCAGAGGCAAAATGCCGAAGAAAGCTTGAACAGTCGGCCACCTGCGTAAAGTGCTCTCCGACACCGTAAGGAGGAAGAAGGTCCGCGTTGCTATGGCCACGAGCAGTCCACATTACGCGTCTGTTACAGGTTACTATATACCTATATCTAATATTAAAACTAAGCGCCTATTTATTTCACATAGCAATAATACATGACTAATAGAACTGTAACATTTATATATTAAGTTGCAAAAGGCACAGCGCACTGCCGCGTTGAGTGGAGACGGAAAGCGGATTTCGTAGCCATGTAGCCCCCCCAGTCCCCAGACAAGTAGCAAACGCTCCGATTCTATGCAGTTGCGTTTTACGCTAACTCCTTAGGGTTCCTGCAAATTTTTTGGAGAACTTTTATTTAGACACAGTATATGGTTTTGTTTGTAAAATTTTTACAACGTCTGTACTTCGTTTAAAACGAATATTATTATTATATTTCCTGATGTTTTTTTAATGTCATAACCTAGTGTCATTTCCATACAATAACTATTCTATTCGTTTTGTGTTTGTGCTACTTGTCTAGGAGGAACTAAGGACATACGTTTTTAGACGTTTTTACAAAGAAAAACAAATATACTTTAAGTATGTGTCAGGAAAAACGTTCTTTAAAGTTTTTGCAACATGGAGTTAGAGTTTATCGGAACTGACAACCTCTAGACAAGTGAAAAACGCTCCGAAACTCAGCTGCGATAAACGCTAAAAATATAACGTCATACGGTAGTCGCAAAATCTTTGACGAACGTTTATTCAGAAATACTTACTTAAATGAAAGTATATGGTTTTGTTTAAACCTAAAACCTAAAAAACATCTAAAAACGTATGTAATTCGTCTCCCTAGACAAGTAGCATAAACGTCCCTTACATACAAAAGTACTCTGTGCATAAACGCTAAACGAATATAATAGAAAAGAATACTTACTGTATGGGAATGAGCTTACGACATTTAAAAAAAACAAGAAATATTATATTTAAATAAAAATGTTCGTCTTAAAAACTTACATACATTGTTAAACGTTTTTACAAATAAAACCATATCTTTATAAACGTCCTTAAAAATTTTTGCAGCAACCCTATAGAGTTAGCAAGAAAACGCAACTGCATAGAATGGAAGCGTTTGTCACTTATCAGAGGGGCTGAATAGAATAGGCGCGTTTGCCACTTACACTAGAGCTGATCAGATTCAGAGCTCGTTTATTTTTTATTTGTAATATATAATAAAGCTTTTGGTTACTAAAAATTTAGATCATTTACAATTACTACTCTCTGTTACAATTCTTTCCTTAACCATATTTTGTTTTAAGTAAATATAAATATATGTGAGGATAACCTATGAACTGAGATTGCGTATAAATTGTTCCGACTTGTTGAATTCTGCATATAATATATCAGATCACGCTCTTCGAACAGTGTACACAAATTGTAAATATTTGTAAAAAAAAATGTATGTAATATTATTTTTCGCAATTTTGAGTGGCGCGTGTGCTTGGTGCCCCTTTCAAAAATATACAGCTGATGAAATAATAAGAAGTCGAGACTTTGAATACAGTCGTGCTGTCATCGAGTACCACAATGAGTATACGGAGAGAATTTACCTGCCAGGCTACGACGAGAAAAACGTACGCGTTTATACCACACCGGGATTAATGACGGTAAAGGCATCGGAACAAACGTACACCTGGCCGCTTCCACCGTACGTCACCCCCTATGGAAACGTATCATATGCTAACGATTTATTAGAAGTCAAATTTCTAACTGCGAAGAAACCGGGAGAGCAAGAAGAAATAAATAGAAATTTATACAAACTAGAAATACCGATGCCAGGATATAAAATGGAAGAATTACTGGTGCAAAGAATCGATAACTACATAAGAGTGAAAGCGGAACGAGAGACCTATGGTATAACTGAAGTCACCATCCGAAAGAAAGTATTACCAAGTAATGTCAGTACTTATTTCATATATTATTATCATCAAGATAAAGTAATAGCCCACTTGGCCACGATAACTTGGCACCATGACTAGTGCCTAGTGTATACAGGAATATTTTTAAGTGTGCGCAAAAATTTTTGGTGCTTTGTGCAAAATTTTTTTCTTAAACTTAAAATCAGTAAAATATGGACACTACCTATTCGTGATAATATCAACATGCGCGACGCATTGGTCTTACATCGGGAGAATCCTAAAAATCCTTAAAGTCTAGTTTGATAAAATCAACAATCTGTTCATTGTAAGTAACCCACGCAAATACCTACCAACGCCTGTGTATGAAAAACGAACGAGCGCGAGCGCTTCGCTGCGCACTTGCGTTGAGTAACCATAAAATAATTTTCAAAATAGACATCTTTCTTTAACGATAACTTTAATTTTTTGTACACTAAGGGCCTGCTTCACAATCTCCAGTTAAGTTCCCAATAGGCTATCGGCAACATATTTGACAGATACTCCATACTCTATCTGTTAACTGACGATTGTGAAACAGGCCCTTATTAAAATAAAATTCATAATATATTGAATAAAATTAATTTAAGTTTAATTTGTCAAAGTTTGCGCACCAAATAAAAAATAATGCCGTATAATAGTGCTTTGTGGAGTGTATGAAACATGTGTATGCAAAGTGATAATGTAATATTATTGAAGTTAAATTAAATAAAAAGTATTTAAAATGTATATTGTTTAATTCATCAGAAAAGACCTTAGAGTAAAAGACTTTTTTGTATAGGTAGGATGTGTTTCTTCAGTATTAACACATCAGTAGATCTAGATTTGTTTGTTTGATCAGTGAAACCATACATTTTGTGTGCCTGTGATGTTGATGTTTATGACAGTTAATCACAGACTCAGGGGCGCTATACAGCGCCTGGATGCGAACCTATCAAGCGCCTGTGTGCGAATCCATCAAGCGCCTATTTTTTCACGAATCTTTCTGGTTAAACTTATTGAAGTGAAACTTCTTTAGAATCGTTGCGATTTCAAACCGGATGCAACGGAAAAACGACAGGTAAGAGACACAAACACAAAAGAGCTAGAGAGCAAATGTTGGTGTGTGTGTATATTGCACACTGTTTAATACTTGCTTGTATTTATTGAGCTTTTAACGTGTGTTTCACTTCTATCATGTGTGAATTGCACACAAACCTTTTAATTTTTATTATTTGCTAAATACTCGTAGGTAAAATTAGGTCGGTCGGCTAAAATTAGGTTTATGTTTTTTTTCAATTCAATGCTCTGAAAAAAAAACACGTCTTTGTTCAACACCGCGACGCGCGGCGCCCCTAGTGCCTTGGTGCCTGTGTGCGCCGCACAATTTGCACATAGGGGCGGCGCGGCCATCACAGTGCTGCGCGGAATATTCAATTCGGGCTTAGCCCACTCGTTTCCACCGCTGCAACTCCTGCATAACCAGGATCTACAGCGGCAACCACCGAATAACCCTTTGATGCGATCACCGGGAGCCCGGGGGATACGTTAAAACTGCCTTGGGCAATGAAACTAATCAGAAAAATTCAGGAGGAGTAGAAAATATTAAGGCAGGCTGCAGGGATCAGTAATGGAGTTTTAAATTATATATTTTATAATATTTTCGTTATATTATATAATTTTGTTTCTTAATCATAATTTATTATCACATGATTACCCGTATAATATGAAATTAGTATAATAGAATTAATATTCTATAAGTTGAACTTTTGAATGGATGAGAAATGATTAGTTTCAAAATTATAACGCCATCAATCATAGTCTAGGAATTAGTGATTTATTATAGAATAAGATCCGTCAGCGTCATAAATCTTCTTGTCCTGGTCGATCCTTCCGTAAACTGGTCTCTCATAACTACCGTATGGCTGATGATCATAATCATGACTGTGATAATCCTGGTGATCATGATGATCATGGTAATCGTGATGGTGTTCATAGTGGTCGTGATCATATTCCACGTAATGTTCGTGGTGTTTTTTCTCTTTGAGATAGTGCAACAGCCATAAGACAAAGTGCCAAGCTTTTATCACCAGAGCAAAGAATATTATTCCATATACTATCTTCAAGACGAAAATTTTTGTTGCGGCGACATAGAAGAAATGAACTGTAAACAAAACAGACAAAGATTTTTAATTAGCATGGTTATTTTTACTATTTAGAGCGGGACGTTTAATATATTAATATTTGGGCATTATCGTCTCCAAAATAATGACTCGTATACATGAAAATGACAATCTATATAGGTAAAGCAAATCTTTGGATCGCTTTTTAAAAGGACTGCGCAAATGGAGGAATACAAAATTTGGTAAGGTTAAAGATTAATCTTCCACTTAAGTGGACAGGAAGTGCAGAAAGCTATTAATTTTGTATAATATGTATGATTAATACATTAAGGTATGATTAATACATAATAGAACGACGTTTTACTTAATCAAGGTTATAGTTCGATGATAATCTTGGTTTTCCTTAAATGGAATTTACCAGCTGCAATTCAATAGCGCTTACGAAAACAAAGTTTAGATACCTTTAATGTAAACTTCACCTTAAATCTAAGCGCAGATGTCACATATTATGAAGCTATAGTCGTCGCCACTTTTAAAGTCCTGCGACTTATGGCCGAACTAAATTTGACAACATTGACATCTTGACGTCTGTCTGGAGTAAGAAGTTGTGATATTTTAAATTGTTTTACGTGAAATATGGAGCATATAATATAAAGTGAGGTGTAAAAAGTGAAGGCCGTAAAATGATCATTAAAGTGAAATAATTTTGTGAATTAGAAAGTAAAAATAAACAACAATTAACCCCGTTGAATAAAATGTTTATAAATGTCACTGCCATGACAGGTAAATTTTAGAGATGCCAGAGTCACTCATTTTTGCCTAATTTATGGTTAAAATATTATCATTAACTCTATACCTACATTGATCTTATATTATTTTATATGAATATAAATACAAGGTAAAAGAATTAAATCCTTGCTCAGATGCATTATATTTTCAGGTGTTTCTGTAAAAAAGGTCGAATAACAAAAGAAGTAACAATGGCAGCAATTACTTCTGAGAAAATCATCACTCCTGGCAAAAGCCGAACACATCCGAAGAAGCTTGTTTTAGATGAATTCTACTAATCGGTTATACGTAAAAAATACGAATGAAATATTTACAAAAAAAAAATGTTTTATTTTACTAAAACCTGGCAGGGAGATTTTTATTTTGCTGCTATAATTATTTTTGTCATTATTATCATACTCAGTCTTTATCAATCCACTACTGACCATAGGCCCTATAATTATTTAATTTTTTTATTGTACTAGACGGTGGAAAATCATTACACTATAAATTGGCAACATTGAGTTATGAGACCGCAGCGCCGCGTCTATCGGACTTCTAAAGTGGCGATGACTCTATGACATATTGACATCTCTAGTTTTATTTTTATTTCTGCTTTATTTGATTTTTATAATACATATTATATTATCTCATGCAGTACAATAATGTAGAAACGAAAATGGGACACGACCTTCACCACTAGCGAGAAAGAGGCTCTTCTTGAACTTGTTACCACAAATTTTTATATTATCAAGTTCAAGAATACAGATGCCGTAAACATAAAACATGAAACGGAAGAGTGGCGTAAATTGCCATAGAATTTAACGCCATCTCCGGTATCTATCCCAGATATTGGAGCTAGACAATCTCCTAAACGAGTTGCCAGGGCTAAAACGTCAAAAATCGGCCATTCAGAATTAAAACTCCATTATGCTCTAATGTAGGCTAGTTTACGTTGGTGAAATGCAATTTAGAGCTCTAACTTCAATTAAACGCGTAAACCGAGCTTGAGTCGAATTAATTGCATTTATTTGCATCGGTGAAATCCGCCCTAAATTAAATAAAGATAATTTTACACACACTACGATACGCACACATTCAAAGTAAATTTTGGCAATGTCAAACTATTGTTTGAAATTGTCAAAATTTACTTTGAATAATTAAACTAGAGTCATAGCCACTTTAGAAGTCCGATAGACGCGCGCGGCGCTGCGATCTCATAACTCCATGTTGCCAATTTCTATTGTAATGATTTTCCACCAAGTCCAGTACAATAAAAAATTTAAATAATTATAGGGCCTATGGTCAGTAGTGCATTGATTAAGACTGATGATGATAATAATGACAAAAATAATTATAGCAGCAAAATAAAAATCTCCCTACCAGGTTTTAGTAAAATAAAACATTTTTTTTAATATTTCGTTGTATTTTCTACGTATAACCGATTAGTAGAATTCATCTAAAACAAGCTTCTTCGATTGTGTTCGGCTTTTGTCAGGGGTGACGATTTTCTCAGAAGTAATTGCTGCCGTTGTTACTTCTCTTGTTATTCGACCTTTTTTACAGAAACACCTAAAAATATAATTCATCTAAGCAAGGTTTTAATTCTTTTACCTTGTATTTATATACATTATAAAATATCATAAGATAAATGTAGGTATAGAGTTAATGATAATATTTTAACCATAAATTAGGCAAAAATGAGTGACTCTGGCATCCCTACAATTTACCTGTCATGGCTGTGACATTTATAAACATTTTATTTAACGGGGTTAATTCTTGTTTATTTTAACTTTCTAATTCACAAAATTATTTCACTTTAACGATCATTATACGGCCTTAAATTTTAACACCTTACTTTATATTATATGCTCCATATTTCACGTAAAACAATTTAAAATATCACAACTTCTTACTCCAGACTAGTCCAGGCAGACGTCAAGATGTCAATGTTGTCAAATTTAGTTCGGCCATTAGTCGCAGGACTTTAAAAGTGGCGACGACTATAGTTATCAAGTACTGTCAAACTGTACTTGAAGTTGAATCGAAAATTAAAATTAAATTATTGCAATCACAAAATGCTTAAACTTATAATAGAGTTCTCTATATTTTTGAAGTTGTAACGTCACAGAAAATACATAAAATTAGCGGACCCGACAGACGTGCTACATAAAGTATTTTGTGAATTGTGATACCGACTTAGTATTTTTTGAAAGCCGAAAAAGTTGAGTCGATCCGGGTTCGAATCCTGCTAAGTGCAGACTTTTTTTAAGATGAATATAGATGCTTGCACAGGGTCATGTTTATAAAAATATCTAAATTCATTTTCGTACAGTAAGGGACACAATCCCTTGAAAGATATAAATCTCAAGGCCGATAGAAGAGTCACTTAGTCGTAATCAGATCGAGTGGTCTTAGCCGCCAACTGATAGAGCCATTTAAAAAAAGGTAATATTTAAAAATAGAATTAAAAAATTAAGACCTACCTATCTTCCCTGGGAATAGAAGCTGGTAAGCATGTCCATGAATACGCTGGGAGGGGGGTGGGTCTCGGGGCTGTTATAGTGAGAATAATGAGACGGCTTATACTGCCATACATCTGGCACATATCTAGAAATAGCCAGCGCCCATGCCATAACTACCATAGCTTTTATTATGGAAATAACAAAAGCTATGCCCAAGATAATCTTTGATAGGCCCACTTTTGTAGCCAGCAATATTGCAAAGTTTGCTGCAACAAATGAACAAAATTAGAGAGCGAATGAAAATAATTGAATTCAAGATCCAGCTACATTTCCAACGTGAAACAGCAACGAATTTCATAATAATCAAGTTGAATAGAAATATAAAAATATAAAGAATGAATAATTGAATAACAAAAGATAAAGATAAAAATACTTCATTTGCATTAACACGTGATCACATACATGCATTATGCATGCAGGCTGTTACAATAGTGACCATAGAACAACATGTTATACTGAAGTCCGTCTTCAAACTAAAATAGAACACAATGCAGAAAACGCCTATTAATTTCAAATATGAACATTTTCATCAAATAGAACAAAGAAGCTTATTACAAAACTATGTTCGAACGGTTTTTTGTTCATTAAAAGTTTAATAGTTCCGAACTCCTTGAGTTAGAGTCATGTTTAATGAAAATTTGAAATGGGAGTTTCAGGTTTTTGCTACCCAAACTAACTTGCAGAAATACTTGGAGATGTCGCACGAATTTAGTTTGAAATTAACTTTTACTTAGTAAGTAGTTTGAGAGATATATATTTTGCAGCATGCAGCCCGACGCGTTTCCATGGTTGATATCTTAAAGTTAAACTGTTATATGCTTATCATAGTCTGTTGGATCGAAACTTTGCACTTTAACAAGTTTCGCTTTAATCTATTTCTTAGCTATTTAATTACTTATACTTTTGTAAATCAATAAAATTTTAATAACCTAGCAAATGGATCTAATATCAAGAAGAATTCATATTTATAACATTAACGCCCGGTTTCTGAAATGTTGATTAAAGTGTATGTCAACTAACATGGCTGTTAATGGCGGTTAACATACGATTCTAGAGTCAAATTTGACAGCTTTCCATTGTAGCGGCAATGTCTACTGGCAGTATGATCAAATTAAGTAATTCAACCATGTTTCTAGCAACTCATTTGACACTTAACATATGGTTCGACAGTAGATTTGTTAATTTTAGCGTTGATCAGCCTTTCGGAAGCCGAGTGTAAGTTTTATACAGCAAACGTTGTCCCGCCCTCACCCGAAAAGGATAGCCTTACCGGTGGATTTTTTTTACACAAACCTTGTCCTAACAATAATTAATCCTAACAAAAATTAAAAAAATCTGCAATGAAAGATGGTATGGAACAAAGAATTTCCACTTGACATTTAGGTCGATTTTATAGACCAGGGCATACCAATAACATCAAAAAGTCAACCGTCACGGATCAAGGGACGCCTAGCAAATATGAATAATCTATATTCATTAAAAAAAAATCATAAGCAATAAAAATCCATGACAAAACGTGGAATAAAATATATCATGTCGATAATCGTTACCGCTTTCACCATTCGATTTGATTGCCAAGGTGTGCCAGAAAATATTTAATATCAATAAAAAAAGTCAATAAAATTCCTATTTTTTAAATATTGTACAATAAATTTTAAACATATATTTTTTATTATTAAAGAATAAACTTTAAAAAAATCACTTATTGTATTGTCATTCGTCATTAAAAAGTGTGCAAAGTTTCAATGAAAACTGACGCCTTCTAGTGGCACGTCTAAAGCTAATAAAAGCTAACATATACTCACTTAATAGTGCATATTTTCCTTTTCCTCTCGCTTGCACAATATCCTTCTCTTCGTCTGTAAGCGCAGATGCGCACACGCACAAAACCAACACAAAAACGCAATGTGACTTCATCTTAATATTTGAAATTTAAAATTTTCCACGTTTTTTTATATCAGCTGTCCTACGTACAGATTAAAAATATTTTTGATAATCCAAGTATACTGGCTCACGAATCCAGAGGTAATGACATTTAAGGATGTGCTGTCCAGAACGCTAACAAATGGTAATTAGTATACAAATATTGTAACATCGTGAAAGTAGAAAATATTACACAACACCATATAACTAGAGAAAAGTGTTATGTTTTCAGCTGTTACCGTGTATGGTAACATGTTATGAGACGATTATTAGTTTGAAAGTTATGCATCTATTGTAAATTAACATTGGAATTTGGAAGGTTTCCCTGTGAGAGCGATGCGTTTGTACCGCGCGTGCCTGTATGGTTGCCAACTTAGTGCTTAGTTCTTCCATGCTGTATCATGCTTTGGAAAGGGTCCTATTTTTTAATTATTATAAAACTGTCAACACTATTATGGAATAGAAGATTTTATTTAAGATACCATGGGAATAAGACACACACTTTTAGTTAGTGATTGGCTAAATCACGTCGTCGATTGAACGATCGAGCGATTGACGACGTAATTTTATTTAGCCAATCACAACTTCGAACGGACGAACGATCGTCGCTGTCGTTTTCGTAATGGCATTTTGGCTAGGCCCCCTGGGGCCTTAGAGTAAGTAACAATAAAAAAACGATAGTAAAGATGGAGAAAAATAATATATATCGCGACTGACTGACTGACATGACTCATGCACGACTTTGGGATGGCATGAGTCGCGCTAAATCACGTGGTCAATCGTTATCGTAACAAAAACACAGACTGTCTATTGGTTATCGATCGTTATTGTCAATATCTCATTGGCTAGGAAACTGTCGTTGGTAACTTTGAGACGATGACGAATTTCGACATCTTTCCTCTACGAAACGATGTTACTTCGTCTAAGCCCTCGCGTGTGTTGACAGGGTGGCGACCCTTAGCTTTCCCATGTCAGCTATGACATCGCCATTCCGGACACGTCAGACAATTTATCCGAAGCAAGGAAAAAAATTATTCAGCAATTATTGGAGGATGAAGAAGATTATGTTCCTAATATGTTATTATCTGTACCTCCGGACCAAAAAAGATGACGATTGACTTAATTTTCACATCATGAGAAGAAAAGAGTTACTTTTAAAGACTTATAAAACAAAATTTAAATTTATAAAAAAGGAAATTTCAGAAAATAATTAATGTAGGTTAAGTCATAAGTCTGATTTTGTGCTCAGATTAATAAATCAATAAATTAAAAATTACAAGTGGCACATCATCAGTACTCACAGGTGCTGAAAAACTGGGTGGTGTGACGGGGTCGAAGTCGCTGCAGCGTGCCGCACTCGTGCCACACCCACCCGTGATGCGGTCATCGGATTTGCTTGGTACTTGGAGCTGTAGGTCGAGTGACCTGGCCGTAGACGCGACTCGCGTGTCGCGGTCGCGCGTCTCGCCACGTAGAATCGAATGCTAGGTTAAGAAGTTCAATTATTATCATTGGGTTTTTTGACATAACTCGATACTTCGAACTGCACGCCCGAAAAAGATGACGTCATTGTCCCGTTAAGCTCATTGTCGCGTTCCGCAAGCGAGAACGCGGCACGAACGAGAGAGAGGCATGATCGGCTCGAGCGATCGGCTCAGTTCGGTTCGTGCTGCATGTAATATTTGACGTTGTCACACCAAACTACCGTCCGTAAACCGACTTTACAGACAACCAATTTCTTTTATTATATAATATGTAGTAATATCTTATACCGAGCATCAACGGGATCTTGATACAGTTAATGGCTATTCGGTCTGCCCCAAAATTGGAGGAAACTTTTCTCTCTAATTAACTTTAGGTCTAGAAATTAGGAGATACAAACAAACAAATCCTTTAGGTTTATTGTGTTAGTATTTAGTAAGACTAGGTTTCCTTACTCGTGAACAAGGGATGTTCTCATATATAGGGTTTAACCGATAATGAGTAATGACTCGTCAATCGTTTTTGATTCGACTAAGTAGTCAAAATGAATCAAAACTTTAGTATCCAGAGTAGCGCATGCGATGCTCACCTAATATACCATTTGAGCTCAAAGCCCACCAGGAAAATCTAGACTAGGTACACACGCGTGGTAAAGTAAAAAAAAATCATTTTAGATGGACCGGAGTCGAACACCAGACCTCTCATTCTACCATCGTATTTTCACGAATACTTTGAATACTTGAAATAACAAAATGGCAATCTTTGAACCAATCACGTCCCTTCTATTGTCATCTCTACAAACAGCTATTGGCTTCATTTTGGTTTTAGGATATATAATATACGTACATTGAAACTCAAAGAACAAGATTTTTTTTTCGGATGGAGCTATGCTAATGGTCCTAATGACCGTAATGCTTCTTCGGAAGTGGGGTGAGCCGGTTGGGATCACCCAGTGATTTTTTAGGTCAAGATTGAAAAACTTACGTGCCGTGCGTGGAGAGGACTCTGTCCAGCAATGGACTGCCACAGGCTGATGATGATGATGATACTTACTTTCAGCCAAAACATGTCCACTACTCGACGTAGGCCTCCCCCAAGGATCTCCACAGCGACCGGTCGCGCGCCGCCCGCATCCAGCGGATTCCTGCGACCTTTACCAGGTCGTCAGTCCACCTAGTGGGAGGCCTACCAGCACTGCGTTTTCCGGTACGTGGTCGCCACTCCAGAACTTTTCGGCCCCAGCGGCCATCAGTTCTGCGAGCAATGTGCCCTGCCCATTTCCACTTAATAAGGGAAATTTGTCGGGCTATGTTGGTGACTTTAGTTCGCCTGCGGATGTCCTCATTTCTGATTCTATCACGCAGGGAAACTCCAAGCATAGCCCTCTCCATTGCTGATACACGTACACTGAAAATTTCAATGTATCTTTTCACGCGACAGAACGATTTGCCAAAAATAATGATATATTTGTTTTAAAAATTCAAAAAAGTCAGAAACAATAGTAACACTAGACGAAGCTTGTAAGTACTACTCCAGTCGCACGAGCCCCCATCAAAGGAAAGATGCATAATTGTTCAAACCAAAATAAGCTCTCGTACGTAGTGATACGGTATAATAAAGTTTGCATATCGGGAGGTATTACAAACAAATCTTGAAAGTGATCACGAATCAATAGTTCCTGATCACTTTCAAGATTTGTTTGAAACTAAATTGAAATCGACTTAAATGTTTAGAAGCTCTGTTTATGTGAATGACGCTAATTAAATGATTTAAATAATAAAAATGCTCACATTTTAATTAACTATGCCTAAAAGCCAGCTTATTCAATGGCGGCTGGTCCTAGCGACTTTTGTTTACACACTTTGAGGCCCCTTAGCGACAGGACCCCTTATTTTTAATATGGCTGATACGCCCCTATTCTCAATAAAAAAAACTATGTCCAAATCGGTTTTACTCGTTTGAGGACAACGTTTGTGTCAAAGCAACACACACTTACGTTTTCCGAAAGGCTGATCAACCCGAAAATTAACAAATCAATTGTCTCTTGTTAGGTTTCAAATGAGTTGCTAGAAGTATGGTTAAAATACTTAATTTGATCATACTGTCAGTAGACATAGCCACTACAATGAAAAGCTGTCAAAGATCTAGAATCGTATATTAACCGCCATCAACAGCCATGTTAGTTGACACTTTGACCAACGTTTCTGAAACGGGGCTTCAATGGTCAAACATATAGCAACAGACTTTATGCGTTGGGGATTAAAAAGTAACTTTATAGCATAGATCAATAATATGTCTAGATAGAGTGTCGCGCGGCAAACACGTCCAAAAAAATAGCGGCTAACTGTTCGCCTCTAAATGCTTTCTCTGTGTTTAGTATCCGTCCCACTGTCATAGAATACGCATGAATTTTTAGGCATTATTATTTTTATTTATAATGAAGGTTTGTGTTGAAATGTAACGAGATTAAAAAGGATGATTATGGGAGAACTGTAGTAGCTGGTATCACTATTCACGAATAAATCCTAGAAAATGTTGGCCTGTTCTTTTTGTTTTGATTGTAGGGCGACACTCCATCAAGAGATATTAATGATCTAAGCTTTATAGTATAAAATGCAACTTCATCAAGGGTAAAAAGAGGCGTTCTATTTCGTTGGCAATTAGATTCGTAGGCGTTAAGTTTTTCCAGAGGCTCGTATCACCGCTAATATCGAGAAATTGCTTCCCGCCGTGTCGACAATCATCGTTAAATGTACAAGTAATGAGCGATTTCCTTTTACGAGATGAGTTATATGGCTATAGGGATGTTCACACTTTATATCGATAACTGCCATTTCATTCAGGAGAGGTTAAAGCATTAAAAAATTAACTTTGTTCTGTCAAAATAACTATATAATCTACGATATAAATAATAAATCTAATGATTTGTCTTAACTATTTAAAATTTTAATTTTCCATTTACAAATTTTGGTATTTTAAATCGGATTAAAATAATTTTGACTTCATACGTCATGTACATAACTAAATAATAAAAATCGGACTACATGAACACCCTCTAAAATGAGAAATAATTAATAGGAAACTTTTACGGATTTTTATCGCGGTTTATTTAGTTTTTTACAAGCCCGACTTTTCGAATACTTTACAGCAACCATGGTCACGGGAGGGGTAGTTCTAGATAAAATCCGTAAAAGTTGTTTCATTATAATGAGTGAAATTCGCGTAAACATAAGAAAACAATAAATAATTAATAGGGGTTGTACATTGGTGAACAACGTTAAATAAAATTTGTGACAAACTCATAATGCTCAAAAAGTGTTGTAATTTTTCAAAATAGGTTTGTTTTGTAACTGAATCCTCCGGTCATTACTAGTTTTCCTAAATTTGTTATCTGGAACAATAGTAAAAAGGTACTTAGATAGATCCATTAAAAAAGGCTTCAAAGTCTTTGTGTTGTGTATAATATGCTTTTTTTTAATATTCGTTTATCTTTTGCGAACATTGCATTTGGCCAGAGTTGGCAAAAAATGTGAAATTATCGATGAAATCGATAACATGTACCATCCTTATATTATGGAGCGTCATAACATTTTTGTTTGGTTCAATTTTGATGGCTGATGAAATAGTTGTAATAGCTTTGTGATTAACTCTATTGATTGCAGGATCACACCCACGCTGTTCTGCGAAATATTAACGACTACTTTAAGCTCGAAAATATTACGATGCTTTTTATGATAGTTAGATATTCAAACTGGCAGGCATCCTGTCTTTCTTTTTTAAACACAACAAATCTGTTTCATGGAACAAATAAGAGGGATGACGGTATCCTTGCAGACCAGGGGGCTTAGTCAAAACGCCATTACGAAAACGACAGCGAAGTTAGTTCGTTCGTACGAAGTTGTGATTGGCTAAATCACGTCGTCGATTGAATGATCGGGCGATCGACGACGTGATTTAGCCAATCACAACCTCGAACGAACGAACGAACTTCGCTGTCGTCTTCGTAAAGGCGTTTTGACTAAGCCCCCAGAACACGGCACAAAGCATATCTCCTATTGTAACCCAGGCACCCAAAGGATACAACGGGAAACCTGTCACTAAAAATCTCTTTTCGTCTGTCACTAGGCTGTATTCCATGAAAAAGGGTGTGTAACCATTATAAGGAGATAGTGTCCATATTATCCTTTTATTTCTTATACTTTAACATCACATTTTTAAGAGGTTCATCCTTAATTGAAATAAAATAATGAGACGCTGTTTATAGTTATTTATGTTATATAATATATATGATTATATTGTTTAAAAAAGATAACAAATATGATAATTTGCAACAAAACCCACACGATAAGAATATGCGTACGGTTACAATTCAAAAATGTCATCCCATATATCATATTTTTCGGATTCCGGTCTGAAATTTGTCATTTCACAAAAATACGGGTCGCTCACTTCGTCATTTATCATTCTAAGTGGACTTAATTTGCACGCGACCGCCCGCCATATTGGAAACGCGTGATCTTACCCAAAACATTTATATTTTTTTATACAGGAAGCAAACGGAAGGACATAGCTTAGTTCTTCAGACTTACCCTATACATTTCATTACATTTGTTAAAATACATACTGGATTGACGAATTATTTTCCAGTGAAATACTAGACTAATATTATAAGATACTAGACTAGAACTAGACTTCGTTAAGAATGTTGTCCAGTATGTAATAAAGTGGACGTCTTTAAGGAAGGGAAGTATTTTACCATTTGAGTATACTTAGTAGTTACTTAAAACTTACACTTAAATAATTAAAAAGATTACACCTATGTTTCTTATAACAGCTATGATAGGAAACTTTGAAATTTAAATTAATTAAAGTCATTGCAGTATATTATAGTCATTTTAATATGATCTTCATCTCGTGACCAGTAGACATTATGAAAATTCGGTAATCAAAAGTAATATTTAACGTTCTTAGGAAGTTTCGATCGATGGACAGGTTCGATATAGATCAAATCAGAGTTATCAAGAGATTCAAGCAAACCTGTGAGAACTTTCTGTGAGAATTTTATTGAGAACAAAAAAGTGGCGCTAAACTGTTTACATCAAATATCGACAATATACCGATTACCGGCTATGTTTATAATGCGAGACATTGAATCCGAAATCGGTCAGTGAATTGTCACTGACGTAAAGGCAATCAATTTGACATCATTCGGCCAATCAGAGCGTAGAACCGGCGCAGCATCGCAGCACAAATTTGACGAATATTGTTTTCACAAACAAAATTACCGCTCTATTCTAATTATCATTATAATAATATAGTAATATCAAAGAACCCACTGCATTTAACCATTTGGAAAACATGTTTTGGAAATACCCAACCGGGTCGCACTGGTCAGTAAGTTATCTTATCAGGTTTTAAGTATTACTGTTTGTAAAATACCCATATTCAGATACTAGCATCGATGCCACAAAAAATGCTTACATTTTCCTCTTGTCACTTAAGACAAGGCTCTTGAGCGAGAGGGTCGCGGATCGATCCTAACTCCCTGTGGTGCCTTGAATTTTTCTAAATTTCTAAGTGCACCCTAAACACGAGACCATCGCTCGCTCACTGGTAAAAGAGAACATCGTAAGGAAACCTACATGCCCCTAATCCATACCGAGTTGCTACTTTACTTTTTTAACACGCTTTTATTAGCTTCACCTGTATGTTTGTATGCTTGTATATATGTTTGTAACCGACTCTTTTGAGCTCGATTTTGTCCTACTTTGAACGATCAGATTTAATTCAAACTTTGCACACCTGTCAAAGACCGATGACAATGCAATAATTCGATTACAAAACCCGGTCATCCCAATTTGATTCGCCAGGATAAATTAATTCCTTTCCGCATCTTTGCATGCGAGTAAGAGAGAGAGAGCTAGTGCACGAACTCGAAGAGACTTGTAAAGCGTGTTTTTGGAGTTTATTGGAGTTTACTCCTTAAGAATCGATTTTCATATATAAGGCGCCCGGTATGAGAAAAATCCGAGGGGTAAAACCAACTGAACTAACGAAAAAGTGTCACGTTTTTGGTGCGCACCTTTAGTGCGCAACTTTCTAATTTAGCTGTGAGTGTATTGAGACGTACATAGGGTATGCTGTATAGGCGACTATACCTATATACTATATGTTATTGGGCTTGTTTGTTTCTATTAGTGTCGATGTATTTATATTGCTATTTTTTTTTGTTATAAATATCAATAATTAACATTGTAATTGTGAAGTTATTTTTGCGTATGGTTAGATACTCGTACTTGAGGAGTAAACTCCGGTCGTGCGTCGGAGCTGACACACACACACATTTTTTTTTTTGTTTTTTTAACTATTATTATTTACTTGAGATAAGGAAATTTTTATACTCGTATGCTGTAGCCAATTTTGCAGACACAATAAGAATATGCTTGTTGAAGAGGCAGTGAGCTGGTCACTCACTCAGGAGAACGAAAGCCCGATGAGCCAATGAGGTTGATGATGTTGGTCGGCCATTAACCAGGTGTAGAGATGATCTTCGTGAATGGCTGGTCCGTGTTGGAGTGGCAAAAGAATCGGTTATCTTGTCGTTCATTGAGTGTGGACTATGCTCAGCAGTGAGCGGGTATAGGCTGATGATGATGATGATGGTTGTAGACACAATATATGGCCGTAAAAATACAATATTACCTGTACATAAATTACCGTATTCCAAATCGATTTTACTGCCAAGGCCGATCTTCTTCGGAAACTTAGCACGGGACCAGATTGACGTGGTGTAAAAAGCGTCCATAGATGTTATTGTTATTATGACTTGTATGTAACTTTTACTGACTGTATCATTCATAAGATCTTCAGATACCAGACGTGTCATAAAAAATAAAACGAGATAATTTATACATTTTTATTAACAAGCCAATCGAAGGGGCTAGCGATGTCTGATATTCCAGGGTAGTCCTGTGGGGTGGAGTGGGGCTCGTAGCTGTACCCCACCGTGTCGTAGCTCGGGGTTCCGTACACCGATGACTTTTCCCCCTTGCTATTTAACAAGTACTTCAACAATATCCCTCCAATCACAAACAATTTCTGGAAGAACTTCATCATCAAAAATACTGATATTGTTTTGAAAACAGCTATTTTTGATACGACCAGCAAAAGAATAAGACCTGAAAGTAACATGAAACATGTCGTACATTAGTAAAAATATTATATTTTTATCATTTCATATATTATATTATTATTTATTATATTACAGTAATATTAATTACTATTATACAAAGATAAAAAATAAGACTGCAAATATTTTTGCAGAGTGGAAAAAGCATTGTTTTGTCTATGAAACGTTAAGCCTTTTATTATATAGGGCAAACGAACAGTCGAAGCCTTGCGACTATCGACGTCCATAAACATCCACATAACCAGAGGTTATGCAGATGCGTTCCCCTCCTTTTCATTATAATTTACAAAACCTCAACCCCATAGCAGATGCAAGGGAAATAGTAAAATGAACATAATAATATAGCAACCGTCCTCTTTTTATTTAAAAGCTTTGTCTTTCCCAAGAGAATAACAATTAGGCAACTTTTCGATACTTCCTGGGCAAGGACCATATAGGCATAACCACGGCATAACAATCATGGGTAAACTCGACTATATTTATTCAATTTCCTCACTAAATTCAGCCTTTCATGAAAGATTCATTATACTATTAGCTAATTAATATTAGCAGTTCACATTCCTATGTCACCCACAAATAACGTAGCCCTCTTTTGGTAAAATATTTTTTAAAATCCCTCCTGTTGATTTAGACATTACTTTCTATAAACTCACAAACTTACAAACTTTACCTCTTTATAATTTTTAACCGACTTCAAAAAAAGGAGGAGGTTATCAATTCGACAGTTTTTTTTTTATAATTATTACCTTATAACTTTTGACTGGGTGAACCGATTTTGATGATTCTTTTTTTATTTAAGCTGATGCTCCCCATGTAGTCCCATTTTAATCTAATCCAGTTCTGATGATGGTATCCATGAGAAAACCATATAAGTCTTAAATTTGCATAAGGTACGTGCGCGACAAATAGATGAATAACTGAATATCACGCCAACCGATTTCGATGATTATTAGTTTATTTGAAAGAATATAGTTCAAGGGTAGTATGGTGAAAACTTGGTTAGGTTCTGATCATGGGATCCATAATAAAGTGACGGAAATCTTCAATTCTTAAGAATAAATTAACGATACTCGGCTGAATCTTTTATATCATCATCATCATCATCAGCCCTTATCCGTCCACTACTGAACATAGGCCTCCCTCAATGAACGCCAAGATGACCGATCCCTTGCTACTCGCATCCAACACGGACCTGCCACTGCACGGAGATCGTCTTCCCATCTGGTTAATGGCCGACCAACACTTCGTCTACCTAAACGCGGCCTCCACTCTTGAACCTTAATGGCCCATCGGTCATCCGTTCTTCTGAGTGCGTGACCAGCCCATTGCCACTTCAACGTGCTTATTCTTAGCGTGATATCGGTAACTTTAGTTCTCTGGCGGAGGTCTTCGTTTTGAATCCTATCTGCCAAAGAAACACGCAACATAGCACGCTCCATAGCACGTTGAGCTACGGCAAACTTGCGGACCAGTCGTAAATTAAGAGTTCGGCCCTTTCGGCCCCGTAGGTCATCACGGGGAGAACGCATTGGTTGAAGACTTTCGTCTTCAAACCCTGCGGTATAGACGACGTGCGAATATGGCGAAGCTTCCTGAATGCTGCCCATCCTAATTGAATCCTCCTATCGGCTTCCCTCTCGAAGTTATGTCGACCTAGCTGCAAAGTATGCCCAAGGTAGACATACTTTTGCACGACTTCGAGGGTTTTGCCATCGACGTTAACAGGCCTAGGGAGAACGTGCTCATTGAACATGACTTTCGTCTTGTCCAAGTTCATCCTAAGGCCCACCCGTCGGGAGGATTCTTTTAGACTGTGCAGCATCTCCTGCAAACCCTCCAGCGAATCTTTTATATGCCATCTGGATATTTGTCTAACGTAACGTCTTTATGGTCAAGTGGTCAAGTAATGATATATATAATGATGATCAATTCCTCAACAGCTAACAGTAACGATGCGCTCTGTGGCAGAAATTCTAACTGTCTGTAATTAGTGTATGCACTCTGTAAAATTGTGTATGCAATACATAAAATTATCATCATCATCAGCCTTTCTCCATTCACTGCTTAACATAGACCTCCCTCAATGAACGCCAAGACGGCCGATCTCTTGCCACTCTCATCCATCGTACATTTACACAATTCCAATTTGCTCTGTCTGTGTGTTAATTTAAATCCTTTCTTCGTTTGTTTTTTATTAAGGCTTGATAAATTTGTGTAAGCCCTCTGAGAAAGTTTACTAGCCTTACTGGCCCTATACTTAAAACTAAAAAGTACAAAATAAAGTTAATTTTAAATAAAAAACCAAAACCGACTTCAAAACTATACCTTAAAATTATGTACAACTAAAAATTTTTAAATAATATTTGAATACTTCGAGGTGAAGTTAATTAACAAAAATAATTAATCAATGAATATAATGAAATTTATATGGCTTACTTATACTTTTTAAAATTAGTTGTTTTTGGAGTCGGTACCATAAAATTAACTTTATATTAGTATAGATTAAAAAATCCTTTTTTAAACTAGAAACTGAAACAGGTGTTTTCGTAACAAACATCCGATTTGGCATTCATACTTAGTTGATGTAAGCTATATTCAAGTGAGGATAATTCAAATCTGTCTGTAAACCAGTAAAATTATTGAGAACTAATCTGTTCCTGCATGCAACAATAATACTACATCAGTGGCTAAACAATGCGTGTGAACGACAGATATATTGAGTTCCATGTTCATAGACAATTTTGATGTACCCAAATCATAGAGCAACAAGCTCTATGGCCTAAATGAACCAGCTGTCATCTGTTCACATACAGTCCACTATAATTTATGAACAGATTTGAATTACTATGGTATCGATAACATATCCTTTAAATCAAGATAACATTGTATTCATTTCAAAAATAAATCATGAAGCCTACCATGTATTTATTTGTCGGGCTCTCTACATGCGCTTTAAACTCAATTTCCAGATTTTAAATCTAAAGTCAAAATAAGACTGTTTTATTAATGTTTAACTCAATACTTTCCTTATTGGGATAAAAGTCATGTCTTTTGAGAACGAGGAGGGTATTAGTCAATCTAGGAATCTGCTATATTTTATTGAATTCATAATTTGTATTGTATTTAAAGTATCTCTTGTTTAAGGCCATATTACAAGGAGCGACAATGGTCCAGTGGGTATTGGCTCAACCCCTTGAGCGAGAAAGTCTGGGGTCGATCCTAAATCCCCCCTCTGGGGCCTTGAAATGGGTTTTTCTAAATTTCTAAGTGCACCTTTAACACGAGACCATCGCTCGCTCATTTGTGAAGGTAAATATCGTGAGGAAACCTGCGTGCCTGATGAGATTAAGTCTTTGAAGGTGTATGAAGTTCACCAACTCGCATTGGTCCAGCGCCTCGGTGAACTATAGCTTCGAGGAGGAGACTCGTGCCCAGCAGTGGGACTGTTTTATCTCTTGTTCAAACTCACCCAGTAACTTTGCTGAGCCCTTCTTCTTTTTCGCTCTTGTCTCTTCCATTATCATCTCATTGTGTTCCAAACATGAATAACATGACAGCAAAACAAACATTAGGACTATACTCTTCCACATTGCTACACTGTTAATTTATATTTCTTTCAGGATAAAATTTAACAACTGATTTCTTTTTTGAATTTCCTTTTCTCCTCTTACCGCGAAACTTCGCGCACAAATCACCGAACTATACAGCCTGAAGCCCCTTAAATAAATACCGGCTGTTTAAAATATGCTCATAATTTGTGGAACGGTATGAGCGTATGGAAAGTTCTTTTGTTTTTAAGTGTTCAAACAAATCGTCAACTTTTCCCGGTCTGTGACTAATTTTCTCGTTTGGGAGCGATTAAACTTCTTTGTGACCGTACATAGAGATTTACGTATTCAAATGTTACGCTTTTTAAAATTTCCTGAATATGCATATTAACATAACAATATCGAAATGTTCTTTCACTGAAATATTGTTGAAGTTTTTACAATGTCGTGGAGTATTTCTTGAAAACTTTCTTACGGTGGTCATATTTATATATGTGGGCATATTGAGGTAAATATATCAAAAAACTTTTAGACCTAAGCATACGAATAACTCATTAGATTTACAGTTCTTATACTAATATACTTATAAAAATTGAAGCGTTTGTCTATTTGAATGCGCTGAGAACTACTGGTTAGATTTGAATGATTCTTTTAGTTTTTAACCGACTTCAAAAAAAGGAGGAGGTTATCAATTCGACTGTATGTTTTTTTTTTATATAAGTGTTACCTCATAACTTTTGACTGGGTGAACCGATTTTGATGATTCTTTTTGTATTAAAAATCTGATGCTCCCCATGTGGTTCCATTTTAATCTAGTCCAGTTCTGATGATGGTATCCATGAGAAAACCATAAAAGTCATAAATTTGCATTAGGCATGTACGCGACAAATAGATGAATAACTGAATATCACGCCAACCGATTTCGATGATTATTAGTTTATATGAAAGAATGTAGTTCAAGGATAGTTTGGTGAAAACTTGGTTAGGTTCTGATCATGGGATCCATAATAAAGTAACGGAACTCTTCAATTCTTAGGAGCAAATTAACGATACTCGGCTGAATTTTTTATAGGCCATCAGGATATTTGGCTAACGTAACGTCTTTGTGGTCCAGTGGTCAAGTAACTGTCGTAGCCAAATATGGTGATCAATTCCTCAACGGCTTACTGTAAGGATGCGGTCTGTGGCAGAAATTCTAACTAATTTGTGTATGCACTCTGTAAAATTGTGTATGCAAAACATAAAATTATCATCATCATCTCATCATCATTTTCTGATCGGTCGTCTTGGCGTTCATTGAGGGAGGCCTATGTTCAACAGTGGATGGAGAAAGGCTGATGTCGATGATAATATATGTATTGCATACAACTTTCCAAATCGCTTTTGGCTGTGTGTTAATTTAAATCCTTTCTTCGTTTGTTTTTCATTAAGCCTTGATAAATTTGTGTAAGCCTTCTAAGAAAGTTTACTAGCCTTACTGGCCCTATACTTAAAACTAAAAAGTACAAAATAAAGTTAATTTTAAGAGTATAGACTATATATCATTCCGCTAAGATCTCTTTGTGAATTCTCTGGTAAACGCAGGCGAAACTGCGGGAAACAGCTGGTTAATAATATATATAAAATAAGCCCACGGGGCAAAATTGATTACAATAAAATCCTCAGACAACTTCAGAACTTGTAAGCTCTTGAAATACTCAATGACATTTTGAAACATTTCAAAACCATTACTTTTATTAACTTTCTTAATCCTGTAATGGCCGTTTAATTTTATAACTGCTATTTTCATTTTGATTGAGATAAAAATTGCAACACACAGAAATTCTGACTGTCGCTTTTCAATACATTTTAGATAACTTTCTGAAATATTTAAGTGAGATAAAATTAGGTTATGGGGCATCACCCCACCATGGTTCAGGCCTTGTCGTGGCGGTGGGGCACAGTAGCCGAGGGTGACCCAAACACCTTGGGCAAAGCGAATTGAGCCGAGGGGGCTCTTAGTACCCCTCTTATAAGAAGAGGGGACAAAAGAGCAGGGGGCAAGGGATGAGGATGGGAACCTCATCTCATCGTACTGTCCAGACGTTGGAAGTGATTGTTCTGTGGTGCGGGGCAACCGCTCTGTGAAGGTGGCGTCAGTCCCCTGAGGGACTGACTAGCCGTCGAGGTGCCCTGTTGCTTGTAGATCCGGGGCACCTCACCAAAGACGGCATTGGTGGCACTCGCCGGGTTTCAGTGGGTAGGGCTGCGTCCACTTACCATCTTTCGGGCGCGAGCGAGTCCCACATACGTCGCGTGCGTCAGTGCATTTCCCGGCGTAAAAAAAAGGCTGCGGGGCCAGCCTGTCGCAGGGGTGATCCTGTTGCCTGCGGATCCGAAATACTCAGAAAGCGGCTGAAGGCGCTCGCGGTGATTTTAGTGGGGTAGAGCACTCTAATGCGAGTCCTCACATACGACAGTGTGTGACAAGGCCCTCTTCTGGAATTCTTCTGGTTAAACTCGTTGAAGGTCTCCAGTTTTAAGACGGGAGGAACATTAAAAAAAAACAAAAATTGAATATCATAATATACTATATTCAAGACCACCTTAATATATAACACGAATCACAAGACATACGGCATTAGAACCCGCTACCTGCGGCCAAAACCACTACCATAGAGCGCCACAACCATAGAAGCCACAGGCCGCCATAATGTGTGTAACAGTTTTATTTCTGTCTTTTAGTAGTAAGTAACAGTTTTATTTCTGTCTTTTTTGTTTTACAGAGAACACAAAAATTCACCTTGAAATAATAACGATATCTTACAAAATCTAATTGAGTCCCTGTAAAAATTGTAAAACAGAGGAAATTCTATTCCAGACGCGTTCTTTCAGCGATAATAAATTTACTTTAACACAACAATAATTTATTTTCATAAATTCTAAACACCGTTTAAAGACATCGAGTCCGATTCACTGCAATTTGTCATGGCCAGCTGAATTAGGCCCGTTCGAACGAGCGCTTTTTATCGAGCGTTAAAAGCGTTTGAACGAGACAAATGGATACCCATGTTCACACGAAAGCGTTTTTAAAGTTCGGCGGTTTTTTATCAAGCACTGTTGAATTTTCGACGTTGAGCATTGAACGTTAAATTGAATTTAGAATTTCGAGCTCTCTTCGCGTTAAACTCGCGCATTTGAGGCGACGCTTATTAAGCGCTCTTGCGGGACCTGTCTGTACATTGATAAATTATTGAAATTGGTATTGGCTCGCGGCCTTATTGTATGTCGTGTCTGCTCTGGCGTCTGTACGGATCATAAGGGGGTCCATATTCGTAGTGGTGGTGGGGAGCGTAGTGCTCATGATGATCATGCTTCTGTTCCTTCAGATATCCGATGAACCACGAGAGGAAGTACCCAGCCTTGTGTATCACCACCCACAACACAAACGCGTATATCAATTTGAGAACGAATATCTTCTTCAATATTATATCCGCGAAGAAAACTGAAACAATAATAATAATTGTAAGAATCGTACCTATTCAACTTATAAAGTCTAAAGCCGGAACCGCACGTTTGCCGAGGCTTGGCAAGCCTTCACAAATTCAAACGTGCGGATACAGAGTTTGTCTTGGCTTGCGTAGGCTTGCAAAGGTTTGTGGCCGACCCGACGAGTGTCGGTATTGTGCACAAGCCAAAGGGAACCAAAGAGAATTTTCCGCAAGCGCTTGCGACGCGTCCGCATGTTTGTGACTTGTGAAGGCTTGGGACTTGCGGCAAGTCACAAACGTGCGGTTCCGGCTTAACAATTGAATTGACGACAAGTTTTGGTTATATATAGTTCTATTTATTTTAATTTATTTTTTTGAATAAATAGCGCTCCAATAGCTTTGTTTTATTGTAAGAATATAATATATTATACTAATATATAGAGCTGAAGTGTTTGTACGCGCTAATCTCAGGAACAATTGGTCGGATTTGAATGATTCTTTTTTTTTCAACATTGTGACATACATATTGCGACATACTAATATTTTATATAGAAACTATATACTATGTATTATGTATATAGAAACTTTATAGTATATATAACTAGAGAGCGACGATGGTCCAGTGGTGGATGGACTCGGCCTCTTACGCGAGAGGTCCGGGTTCGATCCTGACCCCCCGTGTGTGCCTTGAAATGGGTTTTTCTAAATTTCTAAGTACACCCTAAACAAGAGACCATTGCTCGCTCACCGGTGAAGGGAAACATCGTGAGAAAACCTGCATGCCCGATGAGATTGAAAGTCTTTGAAGGTATGTGAAGTTCACCAACCCGCACTGGGCTAGCGCGGTGAATTATTGGCCCATTATCCTCCTCGCCTAATTTCGAGGAGGAGACCCGTGCCCAGCAGTGGGACATGAAGGGTTGAAACTATTATCCGAGACGTATTCACGAACAACGTAGCCGTGTCCATAACACAGCCACACCCCCATTTTTGACGTACCGTATCGTCCACCCATCGTCACAAGTATCGTGAACTTACCAATATTTATTCACGTAGCATTCTGCCGTGAGAATAGTTGTGTTACAATTTTCAATGGTGATTTTCAATGCTTTATGTGTTTTTAATAACCAATGAACGTAGTACGTAACATAGAAATGTAAATAATAAGGTAATAGAAGTGCTGATAAGATGTTTCATTAAAAATACTTATAAATGGAATTATGGAATGAATGACACAACTTTAGACTATTATAAATCATACTTAATACATTGCTTCTTATGTTCGATGCTAATAGAAGAGCATCGTATCACAAGAGAAATGTATAACGCAATGAATAATGACTTATTCTTTGGTGGTAGCCCACTGGCGACACGCGTTTCGATAGATCACCGCGCTATATACCATTTCTATTGCCTTATTATTTTAGATTTTTACGTAGTCCTAGCTTATTCCAAAGTAATTTGTCCTAAGCCTGATAGGATTAACCAGTTTAGTCTAGACCAAACTAGTTCCTGATACAAATACGCATACTCTACATCATCATCATCATCAGCCTTTATCCGTACACTGCTGAATATAGGCCACCTCCGATGAACAATCCCTTGCCACTAGCACTTTTAACGACGAATCATTATTAAGTAACTATTATTTATTTTATTATTTTTACTATTATACTATTTTTTAATAATTATATTATTTACTATTTTTAATAATATAAAATACGCTGACTCTATAAAAGTTAAACTGCCTCGCCAGGGTAGCATTGCCTAGCATTAGTTACATACTAGAATAACTAGAGGATAAATGAAACAAAATATTGTGAACGTTCGTTCAACAGTATAAATAGTCTAACATTTTTATTTTGATATTTGATTGAGAGATTGTGATAAGGAAAACAAGCCTAATAATGTGTCACCTATATTCCCGTTAGCATTGTTATCTTGAAAAGAAGAAGAATGCAAAACGATGACTAGTTGCTTGGCGTTAGCATTATTATCTTAAAAAGAAGAAGAATGGAAAATGATGACTAGTTGCAATGAGCCAAGAGTTAGTCAGCTCCGCGGTGGATTCCATAATAGTGTTTAAAATCGTTCATCAGGACGACAAGTGACTACCAGGCGCGTAGTGACCTATAATGTCAACCGGATTGTAAGCCTTTGGCGCCGGGATCCTCGGACTCCCCGGAGCAACGATGAAATAGGAGACAGCAACCCTTACTGCAAGCATAAAACTCATCCGACGATAGCGTATCCGTTGCATAGCGCAGGCGACTTTGGACAGTATGGTAGAACTCTTTACGGACTCTTCCAACACCGGTGATATGGTCCCATTCGGCCAGATCGTAGCAGATGTTATTTGTTCGACTCATCATATCGAATATGATATAGCATTTGGGGCAACTAAAGCTGACAGAATGGTTGTAACATATCCACTGACTGCACATAAAGCGCCTTTTATTCTCCACCTGATAGGCATGCCATCTTCTAAGATGTGTGTGGTAGAAGGCGAAGCCACAATGGCATACGACTGTGCGATCTGGAATAATATCCGCTGAATCCAACATATCAGCGCCGAACGGAACACCGCGGGTCAAATCAAGGGACATGCATTGATGTGATATCGAAAAATAGCAGCTTATACAATGGTGCTTTTTCCGAAAACGATTGCTGTTTTTCTTGATGCGAGTTATCTTCTCCGTCAATTTCATGAATGACTTCTCCAGTATCTCACTTAGTTCTTTTGTAGGCTTGATATCTTGCAGAACCTTGCTGCACTCTAACTGATAGAAACTTTTTTTTAATGTGTCGAGGCAGAATCCGTGGTCGGGCACTAGTTCCGAAAGCCCTATGGCAGATGTTCCAGCACGAGCTCCATCTTGGCATGGTTGATGCATCATCTTGCTCGATGATGCTTCATTTACTGGTTGTGGCAACGCCGCTTTGGGCTGTTTCTGATTCCTTCTTGCTGTCCTACTCATCGGCAGAAATGGTTGTGGCCTTATGCATGCATGTGTCTCTATGATGTCACTCAAAACTCGTTCCTCTTCCAGCCTTGGTACAGAATTTTGATCTGTAGGTATTTTAACGGAACGCCGCTTCTTCGAAGGCACGTCTAATGTGTTTCTTTCTTGAGCAGTATCCATCTTCACCAATCCTTCATTAACAGTCTTAACCACTTTTAGTCGCGGATCTTTTGTTTCCAATATCTCTGTAACCTCTCTTAACTCTTATAACCCACGTAACTCTCATAACCCACGTATTCAGTGCTCACCATAGTGAATTTATAATATCAAATCTTACTCAATCTCATCAATCTCAATTCATGTTCACGGGATGACTGAGCACTACAGACTTTCAACATGCCACTGTTCTATTTATAATCACCGCCACCATAATACCTAGTGTTGGTAATTTTTTTCCGCCCAAGTTTGCGTGAACGGATGACGCACGCCGCTCCACTATATTAATATAACTCGTAAAATATTATGATGATTGCACATAAAGTTTCGTATTTCACTGTGTTCTCGGCGATTTTTCTTATTGCGTATTAATCCATGTTATTTTGAACTCAGGTATACAATAAAAATTATATCAACACTGCGCGCGACATATTGTCATATCTCCAATGAATACCAAGTGAATGAGAGACTCGGCATTAGGGATGTGACAAAATAATCGATTATGGAAATAATCGCCTAAAATCGATTATAATACGTGATTATATTCTTATGAATAATCGATTAATAATCGATATTTTTTTAATTATTTAATCAATTATTACTGATTTTTCATCTGAACCCCCCGATATTAAGTCTGGATTTTTTTGCCCGGAGCCCGGAACCCAAACTACAAATGAATATTATCAGGTCGGTAAAGTTAGCCCCATCCCTGGAATATTATTCTGTGGATATAATTAAAATCATAAGCAGTTTGTTACTTAGTGTTACTTCTACCCTCCACAGGTAATATTGTCAGGTGCTCCATATCATTTAGAAATTACCTCCATATCATTTATAATTATTACTAAAATTGAGAACATGATTTATTAAATATTATGAGAATCGAAACTAATTAATGCTAGAAAAGTTGAAAGAAGACTCTTCAGAATCCTGGAGAAGCTATGAGAAAGCTTATCACCAACTCACACAGTTGGCGTGTTAGCACCTAACTTCTTCGACTCCAGCAGAGAGATTGTTCTCGAACGCTGGCGCAATTAACAAAAGCCAGGAGCCAAATATCATCCAACAGCTTACCGAAGCCGTTACTCCTAACTCCTGAACTCATTGCATACCTATTTCTAGTTTTTGAATAGTTTAATCTGTTTTTTATTTATTTAAATAATTTAATTTTGTTCATTTAGGTCAAAAATATTATAATTTGAATCTTTTATTATTTGATGATGATTGTTCTAAAAAACTATAATTTTTGTTGATTATATTATTAGAACGTACTGTATCATTCTGTTGTTTTTATAATTAATAAATCTATTGATATAATAATTACACCGTTTATTTAAAAAAAAACTGTTAGGGCCTGTTTCACAATCTCCAGATAAGTTCCGAATAGGCTATTCACAACATATTTGACAGATACTCCATAGTCTCTCTATCTGTCAAATATGTTGTGAATAGCCTATTCGGAACTTATCTGGAGATTGTGAAACAGGCCCTTAATATAACAAAATCGATTATTTTCATACGAAAAGTCGATTTTAATCGATTTATCATTCTAAAAAAACGATCAATTAAAAATCGATTTTTTATGTACAATATCACGTCCCTAGTCGACATGGGTCGTCTATATACATATATTGCGCAGGCCGGCCAAACACAGCGATTCTTTATCGGTACTTTTTGAGCGTGCTGAGGCTATAGCCTTGAGAGAAACAGAGGTCGTTGATATTATTTGGCGCAATGGTTTATGGGCGTTTACAGGCTTGAGCCCGTTTCTATGTTCAAGGGCGCGACACGTCAGCGTCGAGTGATAACAACATGCGTTTTGTCTATGCTTATTCGACTTATTGTTTTGCTTATTCGGGCTAATATTATTTATATCTAAATAATTTTAACAAAACATCTTATGGCTTAGTATCATCATAATCATCGTCAAATAGCGCTTAGGTCCGGAGGTAGCGGGTACGAATCTCGCCAGGGAACATAAAAGTTTCTTTGTTCCTGGGTCATTGATGTGTATTAAATATAAATGTAATATGTATTATAAAATATAAAAAAATGTATTAATATTATAGTACCCGTAACACCAGTCTCTTCGAGAACTTAGCATAGGACAAGATTGAAGTGGTGTAAAAGCGTCCCTAGATATTATTATGATTATCATTGGCTGAGGTCCGCTGTTGCAGACGATTTAAACAGAGTCAGCGTGAGTCGGTCACACAGCTCCTTTCATGACTGAATAAGCCGATCCATGAGCGGCAAACTCGGCCACCGCTTTGCAGGTAAACTGGGTGGTGTTATTGACGGCAGAAGCTTAATGTTGCCGCTCTCCTCTTGCCGCTAAGGTTTCAACTTTCAAACCAAGCTTGATCATGTGCCTTGCCTCCATCCACTACGATCTTACGCCACCTGACGTGGCTTTCGGCGACTGCTTTCCACTTTTGTTGTTCAATACCAAAGGCAATATCTCGCTTAGCGCAATCCTTGAACCGCAGATGTCTCAGTATAGGCAACGCCACTTTATAAATAAAGACAGATGGAGCATGCCGAACACGCTAGTGACGCCACCAAAGCGAATCCAAATTCAAAAGCGAACACAATCTAATAGACGTTTAAGATTTTCGGCGGCTTTTCAATTACATCGGCTCTTTTCATATTGTTTGGGTATTTTATTAAAAATATTGTAAATGGTTTTTTTTTAATATTGAAATATTTGCAGTCTTTTAATACAAGTTTTTATTGGACGGACGACGCCGCGTTTGCATGTTGAGTCGAAATTAAATATTGCAAATTGCAATCAAATTTCGAAGCAGTAGTATTCTTTTCGGAGCATTTATATAAAAGCTTGTTTTTTAATATTATAAATTAAATAATTTATAATATTAAAAAACAGGTTTTTAATTAATTTTTTTTCAATTTTGAATCATTAGTTCAAAAAAAATATTTGAAATCTTGAGCTCAAATACAAATATTTGAAAGGACTGACGGACGTAATACAATTTCCTAAAATAAAGGTAGCCTAAGTTACTCCTTATTATATCAGCTACCTGCCGGTAAAGGTCCTGGCAAAATCGGTCCAGTCATTTCAGAGATTAGCCGGAATAAAAATTAAACAGACAGACAGACAAAATTTTTAAAAATATATTATTTTAGTATACTTATGTATAAAAACGTCTTAAAACGTATGTTATTCGTCCCCTCTAGAAAAGTGGTATAAACGCTAAACAAATATATAATAAAAAAATAAAACTTATTGTAAGGGAATCACACTAGCTTACGACATTAAAAAAATTCAAGAAATATAATAATAATAATGTTCGTTTTAAACGAAGTACAGAGGTCGTTAAACGTATTAACAAACTAAACAGTATTCATTATGTGTCTTAATAAACGTTCTTCACAAATTTTGCAGCAACCCTAATAACCCTATGGAGTTAGCGAGTAAACGCAAAGGAATAGAATCGAGCGTTTGCCAGTTTGCCACTTGTCTAGAGGGGCAGGTTTGCCTAACTAACTAGCTGTTGCCCCGCAGCTTCGCCTGCGTTTACTAAACATCATCTGCAGGCATCTTAACGAGATGATATATAGATATCCTGCCTCGATAAATGGACTATCTAACACCGAAAGAATAATTCAAATACGACCAATAATTCCTGAGATTAGCGCGTTCAAACAAATTTCTCAGTGTTATATATAACTATAGATATAAGATAAAGATACATAATAATAGTATGAATACTTACTGAGGAGACCAATTTTCTTTTTCTTGCCTCTCGCCTCCAACTTCCTTTCGGAAGCCTCACTCATCACCAGCATACAGCATAACATTATACATACAATAAACAATTTCAAACCCATATTACTATTTTATACTTTTTTAAACAGATATTTTAAGTACACACAATTTTTTTTGTGTTCGATGCAATGTTTAACGTTCGACTTTTGGTAACAAAATAATCTGTCTCTATGTCAAGAATTCATGGACTTCCAACACCTAAGAGGGAAGCGATAATTAACGAAAGTTATATCGCTTTCTGCTTACGTGAACATATAATATAAGCTAATTGTATGTATACATATTGTATACATAACAGATGTTACAGTAAACTTGACAATGTCGATTTTGAAGTGAAAAGTTTTTTAGGAACATTGGACATTTTTGGGTGAACAAAGAACATGGAACTCGCGTCATCGTCACCTCACGCAAGACCGCGATATGCGGAGGCCTTTGCCCAGCGGTGGGACAGCAAAGGTTAGGAAAAAAACGTTATAAGTTTCCATTTCTATCGTAAAATAGTATTTATTTTATAATATTAACTGTGCAGCATTGAATCGCAAAATGTGACTAGGTAATATGATTGAAATTTGAACATTAGAAAATTATAGAAATATTAATGTCTATTATAGCTATTACGATTCTTGAGATACAGCCTGGTGACAGACGGACGGACAGCGAAGTCTTAGTAATAGGGTCCTGTTTTTACCATTTGGGTACGGAACCCTAAAAAAGAAAAATCCTAGTGCCCGTAACACAAGCTCTTACTAGCTTACCACGGAGCAAGGTTTTTGACGTGATTTTGGATAATATAAAAAAATGCATGCATTTAACTTTCACGTAATGTTTTAGCATAACAATAATAAAAAAACGCTGTAAAACATTAATTTGTATCCTAAATTTTAAGTTTGATATGTCGTGCGCCTGTTTTATTTATCTCAATTGTATTCCATATGAGACCATTGTTGGTACATTTAATATATTTTCATTGATATCATCGCAAGTTTTCATGACATCCTGTCCCAGTATTGTTTTATATGGAATAAATATTTTCAAAACGCCATGTTCTAGAACCCACGCCGCGTCATCAACTCGTAGTATATCTGGAAGTATTCGCAGATCTTTCCAAGTTTCACAATTTCTGTCAATTACAGTTGTCTGTATAACTCTGTGTAAAATTTCGACGGTAATGTTTGATTTCTCGAGACAGGGTAATCGATATATTAGTATATAAAAGTCTTCACCATAAACTTCACTAGCGATAGAATTATCATCGCAAAATGTATTAATGGATTTGTGTACTTCCACGACACTTTTTATGAAAACTTCAAAAGTGCCTGAAAAAAAACGTTTTATTATACCGCAATCGTTAAAAGAAAGTAAACAAATACACATCCTACTGCTGGGCACGGGTCTCCTACTCCAAATCAAGGCGGGGTGGGTACTGGGCTATAATTCACCGATTCTCTATAAAATTTTCTTTCATTATAGTGGCTATAACTTAAAATCTTATTGGGCATGCGAGTTTTCTCACTATGTTTTCCTTCGGTGAGCGAGCGATGATTTCATGTGCACTTACGGCTGAATTCTCAAACGCCACTTGAATATTTCTATTCTATTCTATTCTATTTTTATATAATATTTAATTATACTCATCAAACTACTAAGGGTACCCGCTCACGTCAGACAATCGGTGGCAGATTTTTCCTCAGATTCTTATTAACGATTTTGTAACCGACTCAACGCATACGGCCGTCACTTTGTCTGTAGCTCTCATGTGTTGGTGATCATGGTGAGATGATGACTTTATGATAACTTTACAACTTACATTCTGAAAAGAGTGATTCCGTGGTAACTGGAAAATGTTCAGTGAAGTTTGATTCCAATAGTTCATCTTCAAACCGCCAACAAACACAACTCCCGCACTGCCTGGTATTATTGAACTGCTCATCATTAGCATTTATAAAATCCTTTTCGTGACCATATGTATCTTCTGCCTTGTATACTTCATTGTCTTCAACTATGGGCATATGTATTTCCACTACTCCATTCATGTAATAAACATCGCAGTGTTTGCCAACGTTCTCGGGCAGTACAATATTAACATTTCTCAGGGAAATTACGTCTTCAGATAATAATCCGACATCTGGAATATTCTGAATGATCAAATGTCGATTAGAGAACTTATATTGTACATCATCTAAGTCGGATTTTTTCAAAGGAAATTTGATGACATATTCGTTATTAAATTGAGCGTATTTATTGATGTCTGAGACATAGTTTGACGCTGCATTCGCGCAGGTAAAGAGCAACACAAGTAGTAAATGAAACATCCCAACGCCGTTTGCGATTTAAAAACATATCAACCGAACGGCCTGTGTTATACATGGAGCGGCGGTCAGAGGTTATCCAACATTATCATTTGCGAGACATACTCCGGTGCAAATCTTTATTGTAAATAAAGTATAAGTAAGTACCTAATATATAGAATAATCTCAAATCTCAAAAAATAATTATGAACTGACCTATCAAAGAATATGCCATAATAATGCAACGTCACTTAAGCGTGTTCCGCAGTTTTTTTTTTTTAATTAAAAACGAGTATGGCAACATAATTAAATTGCTAAAGGCACGTCAAAGTCATTGTGACTTTGACATGTTATCGGTAATTGAAGTAACGGACAAGCAGTTTTTTTTTGTAGTTAAATATGAAATATCAATCAGTATAAAATATTTTTTTAAAAGAAAGTATCCTATGTTACTTCTAGTACCTTCCAAAATATGTGTACAAAGTTTCATGATGATTCGTCGAATAGTTTTTGCGTGAAAGCGTAACAAACATCCACGCTTTCACATTTATAATACATATTAGTAAGGATTTTTATCTACATAACATCTCGTATTTTCAGTATTTTTACAATATCGTTGTACTTGCGAAACATTTTGAAGAGCTACGTATTCACCAACACAATACAATTCTCAAATTGATAGAATTTCCGAAACAACCCTATTTCATTGCCGCCCTTGGGGTCGCACCTCTAAAAACTAAAGTACCTACAAGTAAGAATGCCTGGTGATAAATTCCCTACAAAAAGTAATTCTTAAACTAACTTTTAACGATATTTTTGGGCCGTTTCAAGAAGTTATGAATTAGTATCTTACTAAAACTAATTTTCTTTGAAATTTCTTGAGGCTTGTGGATATAGCTGGAAGTAGGTTCAAATTATTAGGTGTAGGTACACCTAATATTAGGTACCCCGGACGGCGCAGAGGAAAGGTGTGTCACGATTGTGCAGCTGTGGTGGACTCACCCGAGGACACCTTAGGAGTGCTCAAGATGGGCGGTGCTGCATCGCGACATGAAATCAGTCATTGGAAAGGACTTGTCTCTGCCAAGCGTCACCACCGCGATTCTTGATGGGGATGAACTGTGGGGTGAGCAGGGGTGCGTAGAAGAGTTACTTGCGCCACGAGTACCAGTCCGCAGGGACAGGTTCCCATCCCGAACTCGATACGAGCGCAGGCTCGAGGCCAGCTTGTCGCCGAGGTAATCCTGTTGCCTGCAGATTCGCGACGCTCGAAAAGCGGCTGAACCACTTCCTGATGTCAGTCTAACATCAGGTCAACTTACCCGAAGATACTGGCTACATCCAAAAAAAAACATCCCTTCGATATAAAAGGAACAAAAAATACAAAGTGTGAAATTACATAAGTAAAAGAAAATATTTACAAGAATTCACTATTTATAATAATATCACATTTGTTAGCTAGTGTCGTTCGCTATTTAAAACGTTATTATATAATCCATGAGGTGATAAACTTTATCACTATAAAATATACACAAATTGAACAAGTTCCCTTTTCTCAGCATTTAGCTAAAAATTTTAAACAAAAATATACTATGAAGTCGTCGCTATCAATTTAAATAATAAAAATAAATTGTCATGTATATATGACAAGTATATGGTAGTGACTCCCTTTTTTCTGGCCTTAAATGTAACTTTTAAATATGCATAAGGAAGTTTAACGCCTGGTTTCTGAAACGTTGGTCAAAGTGTATGTCCACTAACATGGCTGTTAATGGTAGTTATCGATTCTAGAGTCAAATTTGACAGCTTTTCATAGTAGTGACAACTTAGAGTGACAATACCAACTGACAGGCTGATCAAATTTATGATTAAATTAAGTAATTTAACAATTAACCATGTATAGCAACTCATTTGACACTTAACAAGAGATTTGAGAGTCGATTTGTTAATTTTTGCGGTGATCAGCCTTTCGAAAATCGAGCGTTGATTGGCGATATGGAATAAAGACTTATTCAAGACTCCCAAGACAAAGTTACAAATGAATGAACCCTTCATTGTTGATTCGTATAGATTTACAGCCTGTATTCCTGGAAGGTACCTCAAAGATCCGGAGCTCGCGTCACGTAACGACATGCCGCATAGAATACTTAATATACCGTTTCATTTGGTGGACAAACATTCTAAGGGAAGATATTTTGATGAGGTATAGAAAGCCTGTGATTATCAGGGTTCCCATGAATTTTATAGTATGCTATAATGCATAGTTCATAGGAAACATTAAAGTTTGGTAAATTTTAAAAACTAAATATTGAGCGAATTTTATGTTCAACGGTTGACGCATAAAAGCTGATGATGATGATTATAAAAATGAAGCGTTCTAAATTTACTATTGAGATTTGTGCATTACACAATTTTGAGCAAAAGTAAATGTGAATAAATACATAAAGTAGAAATATTTGCTGGGGGCTAGTCGAGTTTTTCACATTATTTGATATTAAGAAAAATAAAAACATTTATTTAAAAAAGTAAGATCAGAATAAAATTCTAAATGTTATTACCTATTTTTTCATATAAATTTTGTAACTTAAAATCTCACATTCTTCAATTACAACTAGAAAAATAATCAAAAACATCTTGTGTTTGTGATTTTTTTTTATCGAGGCAAGTTACAATGATCGTGTTTTGAATAGGTTAATAAAAAAGAATGTATACTAAACTACAACATATATTTTTAACGGATCAAAAAAACCAACATTACTATGTTTACGACTTAAACAAAAACAGGCGCTTTGGGATATACTGGCCTTAATACAAAAACTTAGTAATTATTAAAATAGAAAATGATCATGTGTGTTCAGGATCGATAACAAAACCATAAAACGCTCTTTATTTAATGTAATTCTTATGAAATAAACTAAATTTAAAAAAAACTTAGTAAGTTGCCATGCGTTTAAAATTAAGTATACTAGGACGGACAATAAGTTCACGCCGGGTTCAAGAAAGTTCATTTGTTGGCAGACTATGCGTAAGTCGTCGTGCGGGGACGGCGACAGCGCTCAATGCATAATACGCTCGGATATGCTGGCCTTAAAACGAAATATCAACATCGAAAATTTGAGTAATACACATCCCTCTTTGTTTTTGTAATTTTTTTTTCGTTTCATAGTGATGGGAGCACGACATTATTGATATGAATTCGGGCGGGTAAGGGTTAGGGTTGGTATGTACTTAGGTCTGCAAGACAGGGTAGTCCATGGTAACACAGAGCTCTGGTTGTTCAGATGTGGTCATAAAAGTCGGTGGTCACCATCAAAACCCCGACTGCTCTTTTACCTACTTATGGCATTAAAAATATGATACATATAAAAGTATCGACCCTTTATGTCCCACTGCTGGGCACGGGTCTCCTCCTCGAAGAGGTGAGGAGGGTAATGGGCCATAGTTCACCAATGCGATGGCCCAGTGCGGGTTGGTGAACTTCACATACCTTCAGAGACTTTCAATCTCATCAGGCATGTAGGTGATGATGTGTTCACGATGTTTTCCTTCACAGTGAGCAACCGATGGTCTCGTGTTTGGGGTGCACTTAGAAATTTAGAAAACCCCCATTTCAAATCACACACGGGGGGGTCAGGATCGAACCCGGAACCTCTCGCATAAGAGGCCGAGTCCATCCACCACTGGACCATCGTCGCTCCATGATACATATAAATACTAATTTTAAAATGTATTTTTATTAAATGGGGCGGCTTAAGCCGTCAAAATAATAAAACTCGCCCTGCGTGTATGCGATATGCTACTGAAATCCTTTCAAATGTCGATTTGTGGTGTTTTGGTGTTTTTACGAATTGTTGCTAAATCACGTGCGCTCTTCAATCCGCTATTAATCTTTTTTTGTTTTTATTTAAACGTAAATCTTTTCGTATTATTCTCTTTATGGGCATGAGCTAGAAGGACGAGCAGCTGTTAATCCTTTAGTTTAGCGGTTGTCTATGGATGTAGCTATTACTTGTCACCAGTTGAACCAACTGTCTGTTTGTCCCTTAGATTATTAATATGTCTAGATGGAGTGTCGCCCTACAATCAAAACAAAAAGAACAGACCAACATTTTCAAAGATGTATTCGTGAATAGTGATACCAGCTACTACAGTTCTCCTTTCTTCTTTTTAATATCGTTACACTTCAACACAATCCTTCATTATAAATAAAAACAATAATGCGTAACAATTCATGCGTATTCTATGACAGCGGGACGGATACTAAACACGGAGAAAGCATTTAGAGGCGAACAGTTAGCCGCTATTGTTTTGTACGTGTTTTCCGCGCGACACTCAATCTAGATATATTATTGATCTAAGGTTATTATTCCCTTCTCTTCTATAAAACAAAATTGCCACATTTAAATATAAGGGCAAGCTATAATTCGAGTAAGTTTTGTCTGTCTCTGGTTGTTCTCCCATAGTGGAGGCACCATAAACACAATTGATAATCCTGCTTTAAATAGTCGGAGGAAAATAATAAAGTGAGATATGTTTCTAATAACATAATATTATTAAATTCGACGAAGTTGCCACTCATTGTATAATTACATAGCTCATACTAAGAGCGGTTTTTTTTTATTTCACGTGTATGTCAATGTTTCAATGTATTCAACATTTATACATTTTCTAGATGTTGCCGACAGGCAACCAATGATCAATAAAAAAACGATATTTCACACAATTTAAGTCCCCTTGCACTGACACAAATAAATATTCGAACATAAATAAAATCGCATTGGATGCGAGTAGCAAGGGATTGGTCGTCTTGGCGTTCATTGAGGGAGACCTATGTTCAGCAGTGGACGGATAAAGGCTGATGTTGACGATGATAATGATGATGATGATTAAATAAAATAATGCAGGTGGATAACAGATTAAAGAAGAACACGAAGGAAACATAACAAACATGTTTAGAAACTTTTATTTATTCATCTTAATTAACAGTTATTTAACACTTTTAACAACAAGACCAAAGCCAGAATATATTCGGGGCTTACAAATACTTTGCTCTCTATGTGAACACAATGATTGTCATACGATTAATAAAAATACAATTTATAATTACCTCGTAAGCTCCAATAAACAATCCATATTATCTCAGTGGTCGCAAAAATTCGCACAGTTGCAACTATTCGACCTCATTTCTCACAATGTTGCCAGAAAGCGTACAAGTACGCCTTTACGTCTATCTTATTTATAGTGTCCATGAGATGGTAACTCCATTTGGGAGCTGAAGCCAAAGAAGAACAGTAGGGCTATTCTGTATGGTCGTTTTCGAATCTCGAAACGGAATCCGCGGTGATATGACGAATTTGGCGAATTTGTATTTTTTTTAAACTCGACTCTCCATCTTTATCAATAAAGTTCGTTTTCGAAGTGACGTACGTTTACGTTAGTACGTTTGATAATCCATAGATTCAAAATGTCTATGCCCGATCCCCGCCTTCAAGCGCGGGGCAAGGCGGGGTTTGGGCGGACATTTTCAAACGCTTAATTATTTTGGATGATTACTACTTAATACGCATTTGAAAGGTGGATTTAAGTTTTCAAAGTAATAATATAATTACAAATTAAGAATTATTTTTCAGAAACCCTTTTCTCTCTGACGTCCCGAGGCCCCTGGCTGCAGCCTTGTTGTAAGCACATGCTGATGCGAGCGCGGTTGCTTCCACTGACGCGACTGACTGCGCGTGCTGCAATAACTTCACAACTTGACACTTCAAGTATAACGTCGTCCAGATTTGCGCATTTAGTATAATATCTTAACAATGCATCCCCGTGTGGCTGTCCGTTTTCGTCGGCCATGATTTGTAACTTTGGGGTTTGTGGAGCGCCGTCCTATCTTTAGATAGACCTGGTGAAAAAGGCTCGCCAGTCAAAGACATGACGTTCTACAAACCGAAGCCACCCGACTGAAGCTGTCGGCCTGAAAGTGACTAAGGCACGACTCGAACTGTACTGTCATTATTTACTAACATCTTTCATCGCGAACGGTTTCATCAAAATCCATTCAGTAGCTTTTGGGTGAATGAGTACCAAATATATTATATTCATACATGCATTCCGTTACAAACGTTTACGTTTAAAATATTAATAGGAAGTTACATTAGCACCAACGCAGTCAGCCGTGAATCTGCATCTTCGCTCTCGACATATATATTTCAAACTCTAAATTAACAAAGCATTTTATTCAACAAACCGACGTACAAAATGGTCCTTGTTATGCATCTCCGTAGTCAACAATTAAAACATCGCAATAAGAAACAAACTCTAATGCCATTGGAAATAATCACGTATCCCTTCGGATGAATACAAGCCGCTGACTAAATGCGCCTTTAAAACAGATTCAATAGTTTACATTTACGATTTCAAGCACCTTTTTCTAATTCATTTGCAATAAAAAAAAAATTTTGGCTGTAAAGTCGGTTTACGGACGGTGGTTTGACGTCACAACGTCAAACATTACATGCAGCACGAACTGAACTAAGCCGATCGCTCGAGCCGATCATGCCTCTCCCTCGTTCCTGCCGCGCTCTCGCTCTCGGAACGCTACATGACGTCATCTTTGTCGTGCATGCTGCCCGTAAAATCGAGTTATTAAACGTTGACACGTCAAAAATTGAGTGGGACAACAAAGTGGGATTCATTCCGTTTGTAATCACCTCACATTAAAAATATTAATACAATAGGACAGACAGACGCTTTTTCTGCTGTCCTTACCTTGCTTGTTTCAATAGCGTTCGTTAATTCGTGAAAGTAAACTATGAGACCTTACTCAAAGAGCTATCGGCAATATTGCTAGCGTTTCTACACGCATTCCTTTTTTACGTATAAATCTAAACCGCACTTACAACGATAAGTTAACGTTTACGTAATGTCAACTATAATCATATAGGCTTAACGAGATGTCGATATCTACTTTGTATAAAAAAAATCTTTGTTTCATACATTTCGTATTCGCGTTCCGTTTGTTTGTTTTCTAAACGAAACGTCTACACATACCTATAATAGTTCTAAAAATATCGTATCATATTATGTGCGTTTCCAAAGTATTAAAATGGTTCATGACACGACATTTACAATCACGACATATGGATTTTATCTATGAAAAACAGTAAAAAAAAACAAGGCACTATGCAAAATATATTTAGCGATTCCCAGCGCTGTTATCGATCAAATCGTGGTTCGATTATATATCGACAAATAAATATAAAAAACATCAGACTAGCAGTAATCGCACATTTATGGTACTAAGATAAATCCTTCTCTAGGGCCAACCATTTTACTGGACAAAGATTTATCATTATAAGAAATATAGTGCGCGTACATAATGATCACATAAATTATTTCATATAGTAGATGACAATTTCGCACACTATATTTTCAGTTTAGACGTACCATGGTCTTTAGTCAACTTGATAAAATATCAAAAGTTCATTAAAAGTTCACTCGTGTAATTTCGGATGTACACTCGCCCCGAGAGAGTCCGAGGCAAGGCAAGCGCTGGGAATGTTGGTAGCGCTCGCCCCGGCCTGTCGTTCTTTAGCGGGCCGAGAGCTCTCGGACGAGACAGAGAGAAATAGTGCTCTCGACCGAGAGCTCTCGGACTATAGAGAGAAATAGTGCTCTCGACCGAGAGTGTACAGACGCAATTTAAATTTCAATATATATCGATAGTAAGGGGAACAGCTCAAATAATTAAATAATAATACGACAAAAAAAAATTGAGCACGTATCCGAGCACCCTGAATATTATTACACGTAACTATCTAAATAAAAATACATGGGCTTATCGTTTATATTGTTCACGCCATATTAATCTCATAACTTCTTTGCGAATTTGCTACAAGTGTAATTCCTAAAAAAAATATGAAAAGCACTATAAATGCCAGAAATAGAGACCATGCAGACAATATTACATATGGGTTTTAAGAAAGATATTGTATTGGTAACATTCGCCTAAGACGCGTATTTTTAATCACCAATAAATTTAATATTCAATCCAATTGTTTTTTCAAATTTATTCAAAAGGACTTTTATCCTAGGTATGTCAGTCCTATTGAAGCTAATAATCCAGTTGTTGCAAATAAATAATGCTTTTTAGGGCTTTTTTTTTTCTAAATAATTTTACAAATGAATGGTTAACCTGCAAAAAAAAATATTTATGTGGCAAAGATTTTTAGTTGTCTGCATTTGTAATTCAATTTTTAGGTTAGTGTTTGTAACATCGGTCGTAAAAAGTAAAGCTGAAGACTGCAGGGCGCGTAAAGTGCGTGAATTGAGCGTCAATTGTATTTACTACGGTAACCATCAAAATTCACTTAAATATTGATATATTCAAGAGCTCAACACTTTGACAAAAATAAATTTTTACAATTTTATTTTTACACATTCACAATTCTTTACATTGACTTGACATACAAATAAAATTTATTGGTAATCTAGAAATAGCGATGTATAACTTTGCCTCTTACGCACGAAGCAAGACTATGGACATTTTCGACAGCCTGTTTTCATTCCAAGGTATAAAAAAATTCAGACAGCAATTGTGTTGTATTGGTATGCACCATTTTATTTGAATCCGAATATATCTGATCCTGAACTTTAAAAATAACTGGAGGCTCTAATGCATTATCCAATAATACCAATGCATAAATCTCTAAAAAAATAATTACTAGTAATAAATTTTCAATTCAAATACTCTAATTCTAGCTCCGATTATTGTATACAAAAAATATAAATATCTATTGATCATAAGCGTTCGCGTGTCGTCAAGTAAAATCAAATTTTAAAAAAATCATTGTTTATATTGTTCTACCTATGAGTTTCGCTAGCTCGCGTCGCACGGGTGCGTCCCGACTACGCCCCTCGAGTTGCAAAGGCTTGTCGTGGCCCCGCCCCCCGCGTCGCTCATTCAGAATTTGCGGTATGCGGGCGGGTACTTGAGCGGCAGAGCGGAGCGGGCGTGTTGCGCCAGTGCGTCCCAGCCGAGCTGCTCGTACGCCTGCACCAGCCGCAGCTCCGCCTCGCGCGACGGCTTGTCCTCTAGTAGCCGCGTGAGCAGCTTCACCGCACGGCCCCAGTAGTTCATCGTGAAGCAGTGCCAGATACCGTACGGGAGCACCTGACAAACCAAATTAATAATAATAATAATGTCTATGGACGCTTTTACACCACGTCAATCTGGTCCCGAGCTAAGTTCTCGAAGAGACTTGTGTTACGGGTACCGGACAACGGAAATACATATATTTAATACTTTTTATATTAATACATATATTTAAATTTTTTATAATATAATACACATATTTAACACACATCCATGACCTAGGAACACAGAAACTTTTTTGTGTTCCCTGGCGAGATTCGAACTCGCTACCTCCGGCTTGTGCGCCAACGCGCTAACTACTGAGCCACAGAGGTCGTCGAATTATTATTAGAATATTTATAAACGATCTTTTTATCGTGTATCGATCGATGGATACCCACAAAAGACATTCGTCGGATAAGTGAGGTTGGAGGCGCACCTTGCAGTCGGTGAGGTCGGTGAGCTGCAGCAGGTCACGCAGGTTGGCGTTGAGCGCGTCGGCGAGCTTGTCCCGCGCCGCGCCGCCCTGCGCCAGCGCCCGCAGCCGGCAGAGCGCCGTCCCCTTGCGACACAGCGCTTCCACTAAGTAGCCCTTCTGCTTCTCTTGCTCCCTAAAATAAATATACTTGTATTACTTGTTGAAAGTGTAATAATTCTCAATTTTCTGTTTTACTTAAATAAGTATACGGAATTAAAAAATGATAATTTAAAATTTAATAAATCATGTGACCACAAATCTACCAGATTGGCCGCCTTATAATTTTTTATATCTACACTAATATTATAAAGAGGAAAACTTTGTTTGTTTGTTTGTATGTTTGGTTGTAATGAATAGGCTCAAAAAGTACTGGACCGATTTCAAAAATTCTTTCACCATTCGAAAGCTACATTATCCACGAGTAACATAGGCTACATTTTATTCTGAAAAAAATAGGGTTCCGTAAGATATTTGGGTTTTTCGGACACAAGGTGTAAAAAATCAACCAGAAAAGTTACTTATTTTGCCTAGCTCCCGTTGTAAATCTTAGTTAACGCAGGCGAAGCTGCGGGCAACAGCTAGTATTATGATAAAAAAGTTTTTCGGAAACTCAATTGATCCTACAAAGGGCCTTTTAATTAGGGAGGCGGCTCGATGAGCTTCATAATCGAACTTGCTCTTACAGTTTTTCTATACTTAGGGCTTGTTTCACAATCTCCAGTTAAGTGCCCAATAGGCTATCGGCAACATATTTGTCAGATACTCCATATCTGTCGTAACATATCTGTCAAATATGTTGCCGATAGCATATTGGGCACTTAACTGGAGATTGTGAAACAGGCCCTTAATGTAAAAAATGTAACTCACTGTTTAATTTTACTTGCGTCTGGTCTCGTGTCGTTCTTCATGCCGATATACGCCAGTAACTTTTCTTGATCTATCTGTTTGATAACCTGAAAGAAAAAAAATACTTAAAACTGTTTAACCCCAAAGACCCTAAAGCCAAGTTCACAGTTACATAAAAAAAATGCAAGTTATTTTTCTATTACAGTACCTTGTCGGCAATAGCTACGAGTTGCTCGCACCACGCGGTCGTCACGTCCGGAACTTTGTTCGCGTGAGGTAGCCTGGCAACAATATTTTATCAAACTGAGCATCGATATCAAGAATTGGACAATATTAAACTACATACAGGGTAAAAATATATTTCCTCTTTATATTAACCTCTGAAAGATTGAATCTTCCATCACACTGCGTGTATGTGCGTGCGTGTACGTGCGTGCGTGTACGTGCGTGCGTGTACGTGAGTGCATGTAAGTGCTTACTTCTTGTGGTCTGAGGGCGGGTCGAGCGCGAGCAGGTAAGCGGCGTGCACGGCAGCGCCATCCGGGCACCGCTCGCACGCCTCCGTGTACACTTGCTCCAACTTCTCGCCCTCTGTAATATTGACATAAATAGATACATATACATATTATATACCGTCTCTCTAAATACTGTTATGATTCAAAATAAACAAAATATTACATTTGAATTTAGAATCTGTCATTTTATATGATTGTTCATTAGGTTTTCTCATTGAAAATAGTCATCGCCACTTTTGAAGTCCTGCGACTAATGCCCGAACTAAATTTGATAACATTGACATCTTGACGTCTGTCTGGAGTAAGAAGTTGTGATATTTTAAATTGTTTTACGTGAAATATGGAGCATATATATAATATAAAGTGAGGTGTAAAAAGTGAAGGCCGTATAATGATCATTAAACTGAAATAATTTTGTGAATTAGAAAGTAAAAATAAACAACAATTAACCCCGTTGAATAATATGTTTATAAATGTCACTGACATGACAGGTAAATTTTAGAGATGCCAGAGTCACTTATTTTTGCCTAATTTATGGTTAAAATATTATCATTAACTCTATACCTACACTTATCTTATGATATTTTATATGAATATAAATACAAGGTAAAAGAATTAAATCTTTGCTCAGAAGAATTATATTTTCAGGTGTTTCTATAAAAAAGGTCGAATAACAAAAGAAGTAACAATGGCAGCAATTACTTCTGAGAAAATCGTCACTCCAGGCAAAAGCCGAACACATCCGAAGAAGCTTGTTTTAGATGAATTCTACTAATCGGTTATACGTAAAAAATACGAACGAAATATTTACAAAAAAATGTTTTATTTTACTAAAACCTGGCAGGGAGATTTTTATTTTGCTGCTATAATTATTTTTGTCATTATTATCATCATCAGTCTTTATCAATCCACTACTGACCATAGGCCCTATAATTATTTAAATTTTTTACTGTACTAGGCCTGGTGGAAAATCATTACACTAGAAATTGGCAACATTGAGTTATGAGACCGCAGCGCCGCGTCTATCGGACTTCTAAAGTGGCGAGGACTATACATAATATATAGTAAGTCAGAAGATAATGTATATAGCTGTCAAAAAATAAAATGGTTAAAATGACAGTGGCTTTATCTGTAACTTTGCAGATCCCATTTGTGAGACGACCAAGATTTTCATACTCATTTTAATAACGGATATAATATACAAGTACACCCACCGAGCCTCGGAAGCCACGTGACGAACAGGTCCCGGAGCGCGTCGTTGTAGTCGTCGGGCGCGCGGTCGGCGGTACGGCGGCGGGGCGCTTCGCAAGGCACGTACCGCAGCGCGCGGCCGCACACGCGCCGCAGCGACTCATCGCGCGCTAGCGACGCCCACCCCGACAGCGTCACGCCCACCGTCGGCCGGCCCAACCTGCGACGTGAGTACAACAACATTCAAAAACTAAACAGGAGAAATGCCGATAATTTGGACTGAACTGGATAGAAGTCCTGGCGGTGGGGCTCAGTAGCCTAGGGAGAGCCAGCACCTTGGGCGAAGCAAATTGAGCCGAGGGGGCTCTTTGTAGGCTCTTTCCTCTTAAAAGAGGGGGCAAAAGAGCAAGGGGCGAGGACGGGAACCTCGCCTCGTCGTACTGTCCCGACGTTGGGAGTGGTTTGTTCTGTGGTGCGGGGCAACCTTTTGTGGGGGTGGCGTCGGTCCCCTGTGGGTCTGACTAGCCGTAGAGGTGCCCTGTTGCTTGTAAATCCGGGACACCTCACTAAAGGCGGCATTGGTGGCGCTTGCTGGGTTTTAGTGGTAGAGCTGCCTCCACTTACCACCTTTCGGGCGCAGCGAGTCCCACATACCCGCCTGGGGAGACCCACTGCCACGCGGGATGCCTAACTGCATTTCCCGGCGTTAAAGAAAGAAAATAAAGGATAAACGAAAAGATGTGGATATGATGGAGTTTACTGATAAGCTGTTTTCAAATATAAACAGCGAAATAGAAGATTTACAACATACTAGAACCACGTCAAGCGGCTGCATCCGGTCTACGAACACGCATACTCACTTGTCTGCCGGTAGCGGCGCGACGTAGAACGGCTGTATAGCGCCGTTTTGAAGTGTGACTGTCGACATTTTTTTCCCGCCAGTAAGTGCCTGAAAATAGCATAAACATTATGACAAATTAACGACAAACACTTTCTTCAGGAGAAAAAAAACTTGGTTTATTTCCAAAATCACACTTCCAAAGTGACCATAGAGTGAATTGAAATGAATAGACTAATTTAAACAAAATCTTTCTAACAAAAGGATTAGTAACCAATTGACTCTATATACCTAATTTTAAGTCGTATTTTAAACTCATTCAAAGTGAAAAAAATTTAGCGACTTAATTTATCTAAAAGAAAATCTTCCCAAAAAGTCATGTTTGATTGTGCGCCTGCGAGTACTCACGAGGTGGTGTTCTGGGTACACGTCAAGCGTGAGCGGCTGCGGCAGGCGCTGCTGCACCACGACGGGCAGGTCGCTGAGCCGCTCCAGCTGCGCGCGCGCCTCGTGCCGCACGTTCAGCCGCAGTGTGTAGTCGCCCTTCTCTAACTTTATCGAGTACTGTAAAATATATTTAGTATCATTAGTATAATTATTATTTAAATGCCCTATGATTGCAGACCGAGGTATTTTCTAACTACCTGGCAATAATCAATGATGACAGGAAGTACCAAGACTTCTTAGACGAAAATACATAAACTCTCTCGCTGATGGTTTCATTGCTCTGACTACAGGAGTGTCATGTAAGAGGTGTGTCTCGACCGCGCGGAATTGCGAACAAACTCGAGCGTCGCTACCGCCACAAACACCGAGGAAGCTCAAACCTAGCCATTTAAGTACACCTGGATGAATTATAATTCCCCTAAGCAATTTAAAAATATAACAGACCAGTTCAAGAACCGTTCTCGTTTCGCAACTTTTTGCATCCAACCAAATATAGAAACACTAGCTGTCGCCCGCAGCTTCGCCACCGTTAACTAAAATTTACAACGGCATCTTAACGGGATGATATATACCCTATAAGCCTTCCTAGATAAAAGGCTATGGAAAGCTGAAACAATCTTTTAAATTCGACCACTAGTTCAACTTTAAATATTAGTATAAGATATAAGATTAAACGTATTACATATTATAAATACAATAAATGGCAAATCTCGCCAACAAACATACATTATTTATTTTTATTTAATGAGCCAAGATAATTAGCAAAAAGTAAAAAGTTTCTACATCAAAAAGTACAACACCTAACTATAATTCGTTATGATAAAATTTGAATATGTAATACAATATGTTTAAACCTTCGAAGGGTAGGCGTCTCCGACGGCGAGCAGCTGTTTGGTGCTATTGTACAGCATCCACATCTGCGCCTCGTACTCCGACTCGTACAGCATGTCGCACAGCAGCGGCACTAACGGCGACACCTGAACGCGCACGCATTTTTAATAAACTATAATTAATCTATAATAATAATAAACGCATTGACAGTGGGCTGGTCTTACACTCAGGATAACGGGTGGCCGATGGGCCATTAAGATTCAAGAGTGGAGATCGCGTTTAGGTAGACGAAGTGTTGGACGGCCATTAGGCAGATAGGAAGACTAACTCCGAGCAGTGGCCGGTCCGTGTTGGATGCTTGGCGTTCATTGAGAGAAGTCGGTGTTCAGCAGTGGAAGGATGTAGGCTCATGATGATGATAATGAAATATATGCATCTATATACTTATATAGATTTACACTCGTCGGGTTCTTATCTGTATTGCTACTTATTTATACTTTCATACAGCTTCAAACCGTACTGTAGTTACTGGAATCCAGTTTTTTTTATTTTACATCATACAATGTAATTAGTTTAGTCAGGATATGTAGCGGACCAGTTAGCGCCACAATCCTGAATTGCGCTATCAGAATTCCAGCGTCAGGCCGCTATATATACAACACTGACACGATAGCAGGAGGGCCTGGCCAAACATTGCCTATGGACTCGACTAACGCTGATCACTTGGATGGTTTATCTCAAAGATACAAGAAATATTTCACAATACACTAACCTCTGTCGCTTTAGTAATAGTGAAGGTGTAGGTATTGATTAGTTGATAAATTTGGCGGTTGGGCGGAATGACGTCACGAGCCGTCAACGGGGCGATCTTCGACTCTGTGGGTCTGAAAATGAAAATAATTGATACTATTAATAATTAAAATACATAGCCAATGAGTCCCAAACATATAATTTTGTGGATAAAACCGCAACACAATCAACAAGAAAAAAATTCTATATATTTTTTAAATATAATATAAGTACGCGAACTTATCGATGCAACAACTCTTTGCGGATTTCATCGATGTTTATCATTCAATACTAGCGGGCCGTCACTGCTTCGCATGTAACTGTAACGCACCGATAAAGTGGTTTCGTAGCCTAATCAATACAAACAAACAAATACCCCTTTCCTGTTTATGATCAATTAATATAGTTGTGCGCAGTGAATATTTGAACTGATTTCAAACAACGCGAAGTGGTTAGAGAGTAGCGTTATGTGACGTCACAAGCTGTACCGACCTGTAGACGGGGTCGAGGAACTTGAGCGTGAGCGCGGGCAGCAGCTCCTGCGTGCGCAGCGCCGTCACGTGCACGGCGCCCACGGCCGTGGCGGACAGCGTGAGCCGCGCACCGCAGTCCGCCTGCAGCCCGTGGAACTCGATGACGTAGTCTACCGTCACCTCGCCCGCGTTCGCCCAGTACTTCGTTATCGCCACCTCCAGGGTCAGCCCGCCCTGTTTATATAAAAATAATTAACGACTTTTAGATTCATACATTGCTGCTATATGCTGTCATCATCATCATTATCATCAGCTTTTATCCGTCTACTGCATAGTCAAAGTGCATTAAGTACTCACGATGACTCGGAAGGGCAGCGTGGCAGGCGCGTCGCGGTCGAGCGGCAGCAGCTTGTTGGTGTCGTGCGCGCGGCACGAGCGGCGCGGCTGCAGCTGCATGGTGTGCACGAGGAAGCGCGCGCCCGCCTCGCCGCCGCGCTGCCGCATCACCAGCGCGCCCCACGTCGCCTGCTCCGGCACTGCACGCACACACACATTGTAACTGACCTTCCTATCTTCTCGTAGTTTATTTGGGTCATTGCAATATAATTCTGTCTCGCACTTATATAAAGACTGCACAAACAAGCACATTGCAGCTGACTTCCCCCTGTCAAAGAATTCAGACGTATATAGAAGCACGACTCTTAAGGATTTTTTGTGCCGACTTTATTGAGGACATGTCCCCAGTTCGCACTCGCTCGCTCTCGTAGGCTCATATGCTGGGACATCGCGGTGTCCCTCTCGTCACGCCGCCAAGCGGACGATCACATCGCAGAGTTTGTCCTCAAAGTGCTCATAAGAACTGTCCTTCTATGTACGTCTGAATTATTTGCCCGTCTTGCAATTTATACCTCGTGATCCCGAATGTCGCATTGTGGGGTCATTTGGTGCTTGCCTAGAGAATTTCTCTAGAACTTTTTAAATAACACAATGGCGCAAAGGAATGAGACGGCTTACGCTTAAATGCCTTGCGATAGAGGTACTCACCGACGACGATATGTCGTTTAATACTCGACGGTTTGAACGTAACGTCCGTTTCGACTATTTGCGGACAAGATGGCGGCGACATCGACAGCGGCTGCGGCTGGAACACGGTGACGGGGAGACGGAACACCGGCCCCTTCTCTACGCAATTCACGTCGTACGCGTTCACACTAGAACATTTAAAATTAACATTTGGTTTAAAAAAAACACGTACTGCGCATCGACCACATAACTCATAGACTCCTAATAATAACAGGGGAACGGGTTCTGGCAACACATCTGACTTATAGTTCCGATGTAAGCCGTAAACAATGGACTATCGAACTATCCATTTCTTTTTAACGTTCCGTGATTGGTAATGTATGACATTGAATTAGCTAATCACAGCATTGTAACCCCTTTCGTCCAGCTCCACCTCAGCTAGTTGCAAGAATGCATTTAATACGGAAAATCAAACATTAGGAGTCTATAGGTTGTGTGGTCGATGGTACTGCGTAATAAAGGTCCGAATACTAATGACACTGTACAACGACCTGTCCTGGTCTCCACTCCGAAATACAGCAAAGCTGTTTCACCATGAAATAAACGAGCTCCATTTATTTCGGCCTGTATAATATGCCTTAAAGGGCCTAGCTCTAGATTAGTAAGAGGGCGGTGGGTGTCATTGGGGGCGTGGTGAGGGCGTACCTGGCGAAGTGCGGTCCGGGCGGCAGCGCGGTGAGGTCGAGACGCAGCGCGAGCGAGCGCGGCGCGTTGGCGAGCTCGGCGTGCGCGGGCGCGCTCACCCACGCCGCGCCGCACGTCAGCGCCAGTCGCATGTTGAACGAGATCTGCTTTGAAATCACGCACTTATCTGCAACACACGCGAGCTATATACGTTTTTTTGTATCTATTCTCAGTTGACGCTTTTGAAATATATGAATGAAAATAAAGGCTAGACTATGGCCCTTTAATTATTAGATTTTTTTAGATGACTTTTTTTGTTTTTTTTTTAATGATGTAGTATTTTAAAATACTTCTACGATCAACTCTTGTCTTAACAGCGATTCTTTTGGCAGAACGAAGTCTATCGGGGCGGCTAGTATAATTAGAAAGTACATATAACATTATTAAAAACATTTGGGCTATATCATGAATTGAAGATTATTAATCCAAACACATCACATTGTGGCGCTGTGTAGAGCCAATTTCTTTTGATTATATTTACTAACAAAATATATATGTGCCTTATTCGTTTCATATTTACACATTTTAAAAAAAATCTTTAACAAGACACGGACGACGGACGAGACTAGAGCTGGTGAAAACTTATCACAGGGGGAAAAATTAAGATCTAAATGTCTATCTTCCTTAACTGCAAACATTACTAGTCAACATTTATAAAAGAAATCTATGCTACAACACTGTATATATACAAATTTAAGATTACTTAAAAAAGTGTGTACATATATTTTTTTATTTTTAAATTTTAAATAAATTCGGAACTCCAGTTGCAGGCTCATTTGCTCCATAATATTAATTTTATAGAGCATTTTTTACGCTTTTTATTTACCATGTACCACCTATGGATGTTATTTTGACCCACTTTAAACGAACAGATTTTGTTCAAAATTTGTAGATATATCGAGGATCGATGACAATACACTAATTCGATAAGATTATTCCATTTACCCAATTTGCAAAAGAAAAAGTATGTTTGATCGTTTTTTTTGTATATAAAATAGTTTGAACTATTGATTTTATAATCTTTATAATTTTTAATCTTCTTAAAAAAATTACTTTATAATCTTCACCTCGTAAGATAAATACTCACTCTCTTCGTCGGTGTGGTCTTCGAGGAACTGCGGCTCGACGGTGACGGGCACCTCCTGCGCGGGCTCGCCGGGGCGGGGCTTGAGGAACACGCCCTTGCGCGCGGCGCTGTGCATGCACGACACGTTGAACGTCACGTCCCGCTCCGGGGCGTTGTGGTGCGTACTCAGCAACTCGAACGCCTGCGCACCCGACTCGATTAGTACTATTAAAGACTAGTAGCGCCCCGCGGTTTCATCCGCGTACTTCCCATTCCTGTGGGAGTACGGTAATGAATTATAGTATATGTATTATTCTGATGCATAAGCTCTATTAATGTAAAGTTTCATTAAAGTCCATTCAGTAGTTTTTACGTGAGAGTTTTTACTCTTTCTCATAAACTTTCGCCTTTATAATATTAGTAGGATATATCTTTTATTTAAGTGCTTTTGATTGTAAGTGATTAGCGTCGCCCATGAACTTAAGGTAACCCTGGCAACTAAAGTGTTGCCTATCCTGAGACTAGATTTTCTTTCTCCCTCTTCTATCTGAAACACAGCAAAGCTGAAAAGCCAAACACAAACAAGATGTTTGTGCCCATGTATCCGGGAGCGCACCGCGTCCCTTCCACTGGTAATCCACTACTGACATTTTTTGGCTTTGGTGGTTCATTGCTATCAGGCACATCCTTTAGAATTGAAGGAAAATAGATTTTAAGGTATTTTTTAATTTATGGTATATATATTATATTTAAATAATATTTTTTTTAGTTGAGTTAACTTGATTGAGCCGAGGTAGTTTTAAGATATCTTTCGGGTTCTTCAAGATCATATTAAGGAGTATTTGGTGATGAGTAGTCTTCGCTACACATACAAGCAAACTCTACTCATGTACAAATTAAAATATAATGAGAAAAATCTTGAAAGATATACCTTGAACCTTTAGATTTTTAGTCTACACTACCGAAACTACACATTTATACTTTACTTTCTTTTATTCTTTCTTATTGTTAAGACAAACAAATACTACTAATAATTTCTGAAACTATTACCTTTTCTATATTAAGTAGGCCACAACCCTGTGCCCAAGGCTCCACGTTCTCGAGGTATGTCGCAGAGTTTTCTAAGCCTCGCTTCAAGGAGTATGGTGAATATGGCAGGCCTTTGCTTTTCAACCCTGATATAATGGCCGCTAAAATATAAAATGAGTATGTATAATTATTAATGACACACAAGTAACAAAAATATGTAATACTTAAACGTAAATTTTGCGTTTAGCAGTCTCATGTATATTGAGTCTCCCAAAAATCAGACGCTAAATAACTTGTATTAAATATTGATTAATATCTCACCAACAGCTCCGGCGACGTGTGGCGCAGCCATCGACGTGCCGTTCATTAGCTGAGTGTTCCGTAGCGTAAATCTGTGAATTGAAAATGTTACATTTTAGTAAGCTGCTAGCTAGCTGTTGTGTGCCGGCACGACCGGAGAGGAGCCTCTTGCAGGAAATAACTATGCTGTCGCGTTTCGTGCGGTTTGTGAGTTTCCGGTGGCCTATTAGGGGGGATAAGGAAAAGGAGGGCAACGCATCTGCATAACTTGTGGTATGTTAATGGGCGTCGATAGTCGCAAGGCTTCGACTGTTCGTTTGCCCTTCTATGCTATAAAAAATAAATAAGCGAAGTTACACCGAACCATCGTTTCTTCGTATGTGCGTGTGCGTTGTTTATAAAATAATCAATAAATTAACAAACAGTCACACCACGTTAGCCTAACCCCGTGGTAAGTTGGGAAAAACTTATATTCGAGGTACGAGCAACAGAAATTAAAAAAAAAAACAGATATTACCTACATACAAGTCCATGACATGGTGCAGGTAGATGCCTGCATTGGATTTTGCATGATATTTACATCATACTATCTATTATAATTATCTACACCTGGTGGGATTGGAATCCAATGGCCTGACCACTCGACCGTAGCAATATCTACTGTTCTGACCGTAGTGACATGCTGCTGCATGACCGGCCAATACACCCACTATTGGGCCATGATCTTTGAATTCATACAACAATGATAAGATATAAAATAGTGTAGTAGTACTACTAAACTGTAATATCTGACATGTATAATATTTTTAATAAGTTCAACGGGGGACCTGGCAGACATGCCACCTGACGTAATGCTGTCAACGTCACCCATTAGCCTGAGACTAGCTCAATAGTGGGCGTTACGAAGGTGAGATATTGAGAGCAGATATCGGCGCAGTCACCGTATGACCATTGTAGGGCTGATGCACTGCGTCCACTCCTGGGGTTCGTGGATGCATCACCGGAAGAAACCCTTACCCTTCCGGGTATCTCGTTCAAACAGTGCAGCACAAGGCATCCCTCCCAGCGACAAAATATTGTTATAGTAGTCGGGAGCTGGTTACCTGGCGACGGAGGCGACGGCCCCGCCGGGCGCGCACACGGACAGCCCGAGCGCGCCGTCCGCGCACGGCCCGCGCGAGCTCCAGCTGAACGCGCAGCCGGGGATGCGCGCGCGCAGCGAGTACGTCGACACCATCATCTCCGGCGACACGTACGCCGACACGCCTGCAACACACGCACCGGTCACACCCACACCCGTCACGGAGACAAAACCATAGCATAACAAACTGAAAGACATCGCAATTTGAATGGTTTAATAAATTCAAAGCAAAATAAGCAAAGGTTTTATTCGCTGTTGAGTGTTGACGAGACGATGGATTTTAACCTGGATGGGATGACGTCGCCAGCTCTTGTTGGATTAGAGGTTACTCTAGGGGGAGGATCAGCCGTCTTAGCGATCTTGGTGAGGTCTATAAACTACTTTGAATAACATGGTTGATCTCTTTAAGGAAATCTTCAAAAACAGTTTTCCATTTTGATATTTGTTTTTAATAGCCATATTATGTGTTAAATGTTAACGCCAATGACAGTGTAGTAACAATTAAAGATGTCAATTTCATAAATAAAGGGTATTTTAATTCCAAATCCCTTAGCTAATCAAACGCTTAACGGTGGACACCTGAATATTGTACCACTTCCAGCTGATCAGGATTGGACATGCATTACATCAGCTTTGCAGCCACTGCTGTAGTGTATCTCGGCTCTCTGCAACTGCCATCGCTGTCTCCCCAAGTCACTGTGTGGAATCATCTAGTGGGTGTTGTAAAGGGGGTCTGTCCGTGTATTGTATACCTATGAGTATGGGCTGCGCGATGTCCGGCGGAGCTCCCACCGTGGCTAGCGCCGGCCCGTGGTTCCCGCCCGACACCACCCACGACACGTGGTACCGGTTCACCACCAATCCTATCATTTCTCCCACTCGCCTGAAATAGATATATACCATGTTGTTTTTCAACATATTTATATAAATAAAAAATTATAATAGCATTCATAGAAATAATTATCTACGATCTGACCCAGCAAACTTTGTTGTGCCATTTAAATTACAACATTAGACAAATATTCTAATGTAGTAATATGTATCTATTACATTATAATATTTTCCATTTCTTTCGTCAGACACATGGTAATTTACAACAAATTTTTAAGACAGTTATGACTTACCCGGCATTTGACCAATGTGCGTGTTCCCCATAGCTCATGTTGACTACATCTATTTTCATTTTTTTAGATAGTTCCATGATCTTAATACAAGCTCGGACTAAACTGGTGCCAGTTTCCATTGAACCAAGTCGACTGTCTCCAATAGAAAGAGATATTATTTTGGCACCGGGAGCCACACCATTTTTGTCAGGATCATCGGGGAAATTTCCAGACGCAATTGCCGCTACATGCGTACCATGAGGAGCTATAAACATTTTTTTTTATTAATCTTAGCCTAAGTTGTTACATGATGTGTTGGAGGGATGAAAATAGGGAAGTATCTGGTGGGAGATGCACTATCAGAGGAAGGGATGCGTTTAGCTGTGGGATGAATGTGCTGTACCACACTCGCAGTTACATAGGTACCACCATCTTGCTTGTTTCTTAAACTTTGATGTGTTTCATAAAGAAGAGTATGTCAGGCAGTGTAATAACCCGCCCGAACACTAGTAATTACTGGCGCTGATGAGACCAGCCACCAGGACAGACAATATCCAAGGATAGACAGCTATCAGTTTGCAAATCTAACTAACATAAAAAAAGCGACGGGTGCGCTCCGGCGTTGCCGGCAGAAGTGAAAACTTGAATATTAACATTGTGCATTTTTGATAATTTGGTATGGTTAGTGAATAATTTTGCATGAATTGCTTTAATTATTATTAAAAAAGTACTATCATTTATGTGGTAGAATACAATATTTATTTATTACACTATCATACACAAACATGACAATTATAATATTATAAACGCGAATGTTTGTAAGTATGGATGTTTGTACCTTTTCAAGTAAAAACTACTAAATGGAACTACCACTGAATTTCAATGAAACTTTACATTATGAGGGTGAAACAGTGAGGCGCTGGTTTTTTTTTTTAGTTTATATTACATTAAAAAGTTTATCTCTCAGAAAAACCAATAGTTACATTAGTTATCTTACGAAGTTCACATCACGTGTCCTGACGCGATTTTAACATTTTTTACCCATCACAAAAAAGTGCCATTGTCATAAATATACTACTTACAACTCATCCCTACAACTTCCAGTGTGTTCCCTTCATCGTGAACATTAATACTGACAGTCAATTCATCTATTGGAGTCAAATGCTTGTGTTCTTGTGTCACACTGTATTCTGATAACAAGAGCCCAGCTGACAGATCACCGGCTTCTGTAGTGTCTATGCATGCTCTATAAAAATAAAAAATGTATTATAATCAGATACAAAACAAAATTTTAACCATGTCACATTTTTGGATCTCAGAAGAAATTTTAAAAAATCATACATACTTCCAAACTGTTCCGTCGTGGAATAATACACAATCATACGTAGGTCCATGATCTGTGAATTTCTTTTCTGCATTCTGTAAAACTTCAACTCTCGCTTCTAATTCTTCCTTCTGAAGTTTTTCTTCAGGGCTTAAATTTGAGTTTTTTGATGCTGTGAAATACCAAGTAAATATTACATCTCCTACATTTAGCTTTTTATTATTTGACTAATCAACTTCCAGAACTTTTATTTCGTCACTAGCTGTTTCTCGCAGCTTTGCTTGCGATAACTAAGATTCACAACACCATCTTAGCTGGATGAAATATAGCTTATAATAAATAGGCTATCTAAAACTGAAAAAAAATCTAATCCCACCCATAGTTCCTGAGATTTAGTATAGGATAGACATCTGACATAATGATTTTTGAGTAGTTTTAGAGCTTATTCAAAACAAATATTTTTTTTTTTTAATATGTTGGGACAACTCACACACAGCCATCTCATCCCAAACTAGGCAAAGCCTGTTCTTATGGTCACCAGGTATCTAAATATATACATATTATAGATAAATTACGCCCAGACACAGAACATTATGATCATGCTCATCACACAAACATTTGTCCTGGATGGGAATCGAACCCACAACTTTCTGGTTTAGCAATCAGGGTCACTAACCACTAGACCAACAGGCCAGTTGATATGAATAATTCCAAGTAATAATTAGTAACCAATTGACCTTATTGAAAATATTATAAGAAAGGGCACATACCAACTTCATTTTCAAAATCCTGTAACTGCTTATTAGCTTCTGCAAAAGCTTTCTTGTGCCCAGGATCCCATAGGTGTTCTTTGCGGTATGTCTGCATTCTTTCTCTTACTTTTGTAGGGTAAATACTGAAAGGATATAACACTCCAGTTCTCCAGTCCCCTGATGGGTTTGTCCATGATTCTGGAATCTACACAGAACCATGCATTTACTTCAAAACTGATAATTCCTTATGATAATCATTAACACAGTAAATATTATACTCATTTAGGCTGAAGTTATTGAATAAATTTATAATGCCTATATTTCAATATACACTGTGACAACTGTTAGTGTACTAATTTATTAAGTATTGATTTAAAAAAATATATATATCTTATTGTATAATAAAGAATAATAATAATAATATAATTTATCATGGTCACCAATATTAGAATTATCTTATAACCAGAATTTTTTAGCATGCAATATTGAATATTGTTTTATCAATTAAACCAATATTTTCTTTTACAAAACAGGTTCACTTACTTTTATTTTGTGATTAATTTAACTAGCAATAACTTGAACTTTCAATCCTAAAGTATAACTTAAACACTTTACCTTAAATACTACATCAATATTTACGGCAGTTTTCAATATTCTATCCATCTTAAAATTTTCTTATCTATCTTAAATTTTTGACAGATTTTGTAAGAAAATGTGTCAAAATTCCAAGATAGATTAGAAAATATTAAGATAAATAGGATATTGAAAGCCGCCGTTTTTCGTCAATATTTTTATTAGCATTAAAAAGCTAACATTTAATATTTTCATATAAAAAATAACACCAACAAATGTTTATAACAGTATACTCTACTGTAATAATTAACTAAACTACTACTAAACCAGTATAGTTAACTATAAAGGAATGGATTGTGGCAGTTAAAGAATGAATGGACCATAGGTCAATAAGGTTCAAGACTCATGAGTGGATACTGCACTTAGGTAGATAATGTGTTGGCTGGCCATTAACCAGGTGGAAAGTCAATCTTTGTGCAGCAGCTGATCTATGTTAGATGCGAGTGACAAGGGATTGGTCATCTTGGTGTACATTCAAGCAGTACTGTAAATAGATAAAGGCTGATGATGATGATAATAGAAATGGTCTGGCAGTGTACAAAATTGAAATAACTGATTGAGTGCTCATTGTGTAAATGAGAACATAACCAATATTTAGGTCTGAAACGAAAAAATATTTTTTTTTTTAGTCTATTACATCTTTGTAATAGACTACCTTTTGTTTCACGACATAAACATCAGCTGTTTCATACCCATACGATTGGTGTCAATGACCTATTGACATATTATGAACCAATGTAAAAAATGGATTAATGTAAAAATGAATTAATATGTCATTTTAGAAAATATGAAATTTAGAAATAAAGATTACTTAATAAAAATCTATTAAAGATATAATATACCTTGAGTTTCCGTCCCGTTATGCCGGTTATACATCCATCTACAACTTTACGAATGATCGTACTGGTATCAACATCACCGGCTCCACTACAGTCAAACCTTTCTATGACTTTTGTTTCTCCTGTTGTGGTCACCTATTGTATATTAAAGATATTAAAGATAAATTTAAATTGAACCTAAACAAAGCGTGACAAGTCACTTTTTACCTGAAGACCTGTAGCAGCTGGATCGACACCTGAATCAAGGATTGCAATAATTGTGTCCCTCCCATCATAATTAGGATATTTATTTAAAAACGATACTACCCCTGTTTCTTTTTTTGGTAATAATCCCCAAACAGGGAAGTCACAATCGATTGGTACGTCTGCCATTTTTGATGACTAAAAACCATAGATCACAGACGTCAGAAAGGAATGGAGCACAGACAACAGAATTATATTTTATTTATAGTATAGTGGTCTATGCTGTAAGTATATAGAGACCACAAATTATAATTTATTATATAAATAAGGATTCCGAACGATATGGGCTTTTCCGTAGTATTCACATACACAATAATAAAATAATATATAAGTTCTTTTCTCTGCCGCTGTCTGCACTAGAAAACCGAATCTACTGTACTATGTGTACCAACCACAGTACTTACCGCGAGCGCATTAATCAGCGCCACATCACTTCCCGCGTAAAGATTTAAACGAGTACTTATTAATGAAGGCGTGCTATACTAGCAAAACTTCTGTCACCTAAATTGCGATCATTAATTGTTCAACATTACGTCATACGTGCGGACTCCTTATATCATAATATGTATTCTCCGTGCCTCGAATATTATAACTTCCTCGTGACTGATAGTTTACAAACTAATAGCCTTAAACAAAAAAAATAGAGTCCGCGTCATTTAAGAAGTCCGATAGACGCGGCGTTGCGGTCTCATAGCTCAATGTTGCCAATTTCTAGTGTAATCATTTTTCACTAAGGCTAGTACAATAAAAAAATTAAATAATTATAGGGCTTATGGTCAATAGTGGATTGATAAAAACTGATGATGATAATAATGACAAACTAAAAATGACTAAACTTGGTGGAAAATCATTACACTAGAAATTGGCAACATTGAGTTATGGGACCGCAACGCCGCGTCTATCGGACTTCTTAAGTGGCGTGGACTACACTACGGAAATGGGAACTGGGAAACGTCAAAGCTAACGGTCGTGTTTTTTCTGTTTTCCGTTAATCAATTATTATTTCCAGTTTTGTTATTTCGGAGTGGTTTTCTATAGTGTTTGTATTGAAAACGCAATCTGTTTATATTGTAATTGGTTCACGAATGCTGCGGAAAATTGTTCTGGGGCTGTTTTCTGTATGGGACTGTTTTGGCAGTATTATATAGTGACTATTCTAGTGGTTTTCTAGTGTGTGTTTTTAAAACTCTATCCATATATTTTAATGTCATTGGGTCACAAATATTGTGGCGCACTGTTTCAGGATGGATGGATTTGGAGTTATAATCGATTGATGGTGACGTAAAAGACCCCCCCCCCCCTTGGCGTTTCCCGCCAATCCTTCTTCTTCACACAAAATATGTGTAACCTACGTCAGATATGGAAGCATGGCCTCTGGTCTTAGCCGGTACCAACAGGAAAACACATACTAAAAAAAAGTTTGACTTTGACATGTGTTTGACATGACAATTGACATTTGACATTGTCGTGAATTTGGAAGTGATTTGGAAGTGCAAATTTGAAAAAAGAAGCGTATTTCATTAATCATAATTTATTAGTGATTTTTCCGAAATGTGGTATGAAATTATTCCAAGTTTTTTGGTTATCACAGCTGGGTTGGGCGTACCCGGATGGGCACTTTATCATATTCATAATTTAACTCTAGGCAATGTAAGTATTCTTGTTAGATAACACTACTAATGTCAAAATTTGATCTAGAAAATCTTATCTCTATTTTTTCAAAAATATTGAACATTAAATTGGGTTTCTATAACTTCTAAGTTAACTTATATTTTCATGTTATATGTTTATATCACATGTTCTTTAGACAATCTTCGTCTTCATCAGCCTTTATTCGTCCACTGCTAAACATAGGCCTCTCTCAATGAACAACAATTACAATCAATAGCAACAAATCAATACAAACAATCTTACATTTGTTTATTAATTATGTATTAAAATAAGTATTTTCGTTATCTTTCGTACATAAAAAAACTAGTATAAAGCTTGTATAATAATGAAATTTCTTGGGCTTATGATTGCAATATAAATGAATTCTTATGTTTTTCGAACGGGGCTATCAGCTTGTATAGAAATTTTCACATTAAACTTTTACTATACTTAAATTTATTATTATGCTTTAACTTATGTTAACAACTTTCAGCACTTCAGGCGTACTATGATTGAGCGATGGGATAGATTCTCTTACCAGAGGGACCAGAGGCTTAGTGGAAACCCATACATCGTTAATGTAAGAATCTTAATTTGATAAGCAGATATGATAAAATATAAGGACTGTAAGACCCTGGACTTAATCAATAGGTTACACAAGTGGTAACCATGAATTTGCATAACCTAGGATACAACTTCCCATATGATTAAATATAAAGTCCATAAGTTTCAATAAATATAGAATATATTCATTGGAATTAGAGTCTTAAATAAAAGAAAACTTAGAATTAGTTTAATAAAATCTTATGTAATAAAAAAAATTGACATTTTTTTTCTAAAATTGCAGAGATGCATATAAAGTTCAAGTATTAGGCACATAGATATTTTAGTTTGTTTTTAACTAACTGTAGAAGTTTAAACAAATTCTAACATTAATAAAATTAATGTTAAATTTTGTTTTCTAAATAATTTCTATATAATTCTAAGTAATTTACAATAAGCAAATTTAACAGTCCTAGTTCTTTAAGAATCGGAGTAAGATTTGCTTGAGAGCTTTGATTTGCAACAAAAACAGCAAAATGATTGATTGGTGAACTTATTGGTGGATAGCCACTATAATGAAACTTTATATACACTTTTTCCACTATTTTAAATAGAGTTTCATTATAGTGGCTATAACATGAATTTCCATCAAGGACCAACAGTACATTCTATCAATTATTATTGGTGGATGTAAATTGGGGTTGTTCATCTATAGATGATGAGATTTGTAATATATTACAAACTAGCTGTTACCCACAGCTTTGCCAGTGTTAACTAACATTTACAGCAACAGCTTAGGAAGGTGATATATATTATATATAGCCTATATTAGCGTTCCTTGATAAATGAACTAAAAGTAATGGCATCCCTCAAATCCAACCAATATTGAGATTACCCCGGTAAAACAAACAAACTCTTCAGCTTTATATATTAGTATAAGATTACAATATTATAAAGAGGTAAAGTATGTAAGGGGTTAATCTCTGGATCCAATAAACTGATTTTGAAAATTCGAAAATAGAAGGCTATGTTGTTTGTTAATGAAATAGTCTACTATTTATACCCATACTACCATGGAAATGTGAGGTATGTGTCTCAAACCATGGAGCACTGATAGTTGTTTATGTAAGAATAATTTAAGTTAATATTAATTTCCTCCTATCATTTTTCTTAAAACTAATAAATAAAAAAATATATTTATTACAAATAACCTATAGTTTTTATAATCAAATATCATGGGAATTATTTTTTACTATAGTGATACAAATATAAAAACTAAGCTTTTATTGTTTTTTATTGACAAGAGACTATTTTTTTTTCACTTTGGACAATCCATTTTATAAACAACCAATAGTACTACTTGGTGGATGTTGACATGGGATTTGTCAGTTGAAATTGAGATTGATGAGTGTAAAAGCAGAAGATCACATGGATATAAATGGACTCCCTTATGAATTGCCAATGTCAAAGTGTTTTCACATTAGCATTGTGGTACTACAAAGTTTTGTATAGTTTACTGTAGACTGTTTATTTATCTAAGGGCCTGTTTCACAATCTCCAGTTAAGTTCCCAATAGGCTATCGGCAACATATTTGACAGATAGAGTATGGAGTATTTGTCAAATATGTTGCCAATAGCCTATTGGGAACTTAACTGGAGATTGTGAAACAGGTCCTAAAATAACCAACACAACTGTATTATTCAATAATTTAAATGACTGGACTATATAATATTTTCACTGCGTTTTTAAAGTTCTTGGCTAAGTATTTACATTTTTCTTTTATTTCAGGGTCTGGATTCTCTTCCTGATAAATAAATGTTGAAGAATTTAATGAATAGTATAAAATATAAATTAAAGTAAATAGATTTCAAAAGTTGTTTTATTACAAAAAATAATCTGAGTGGTGAAACATTAAAAAAAACAAGTGGTTGGACCATATTATACAGTCCTCCCCTCCAGTAACCATGGCTGCTGTAAAGTGCATATGCAAAATGTTTGCCATGTCAGTCTTAATAAACTGCAATAAAATCTGTAAGTTGTTTCATCATAAAGTCCTCAATTTTTATTTTGTTTATTTATTTATTAAAAAAAATATAAATTTAGAATGAATTATCATCAGTCCTTGTCAGTATAGGTCCATGTTAATCTTTATATACAGGGTGTATTTTGAACGTTTTGAAAAAAGCAGAGGTATGATAGTGTAGGCGTGGCCTGACATGTTAGAAGTGAAAAAAAACGTGATTTTTTTTTCTTTTTGGTTGTCTTTTTTAACTTTTTTGTGTATAATCCGGTTTGGTAAACATAAAGATACAGACATTTGATGTTAGTGCTTGAAATGAATCGTTTTTTGAATAAAACATATTATGTAACATGTGACGCACAGCCGCGTCGCGCGAGTGATTTGTGGTTTTGTAAAAAACTTCCCCTAATGTATGAAGAAGTTACACTGTTTGAGTATAAGCAAAATTTTGGAACTGCTATTGGAGTAAAATTATTGAAAGGGACGTTGTCTGGCTCTGCCAGATAAAAAGAGAAATAATTTTTTTTTGAAAGCTGGTTTCTATCATAGAATTCTAAAAAACAGTGTTTTCGAATTTTTTATTGAATCTGTTTAATGTTTCTTAAACCGCAAACCTTGGATGAATCTTAGTATTAGAATTAAGGCTCGTATTCTAAAACGTGACTTGAGCGCTGATCGGCGCTTGATACTAGTTTTGGGTACCGCCAAGACTAGTATCAAGCGCCGATCAGCGTTCAAGTCACGTTTTAGAATACGAGCCTATGACTCCATGAAATAAACCAAAACATTACTTAGCACCAAGGAGTAAGGACGTAATAAGTATAACAGGTTACAGGACCGAGCACTAGTCTAGAAAGGGACACACTAGCCTGTACTGACTACTGAGGGCGTGTGTCCTTTTCTTAGAGAATGACAAAAAGATTTAGGTATTGATATGCACAAGTGGACTATTACGATAAACATGGCAGCATCTCAAATCAACAAATAAAAAAAAAGTGGAATGATGGGAAACGTCAAGGCGCGCGGTTGTGGTTTTTTCTGTTTCCAATTTTATTGTTTTTGAGTGGTTTTTATAGTGTTTGTTTTAAAAACGCAATTTGTTTATATTGTGATTTGTTCGCGAATGTTGCGGAAAATTGTTTTGGGTCTTAGCCGGTTCCAGCAGGAAAAAAAAAGAGAAAAGAGAGAAGTATGAGAGAGAAGCGTCAGCTGGTGCGCGTGATTGTGTTGTTTTTTGAATTCCCATTTACTTAATTTGTTATTTTGTCCACTCGAATAATGGGATTGGTTGGTGAATATTATGATGGACTGCTTGAGTGTCTGGAATGTTAAGCGATAGTAGATTGATAGGGGCTGGAGCCATGTGACTTGAAGTTTTCCACCGTTTCTCTATTATTAGAACAAGCACAAACTTGTTAGCATGGCTGCTGGTTTTAGCCAGGTTCACAAAAAAAACATTATTGGCGGTTTTTTTATTTTAAATCTAAATCTAGTATATGCTAATTACTAAGTAGTCTGTGATCAAAATTGATTATATTATGAAACAGGTAGTATAGCAAATACAATATTGTAGGAAAATAAATATTTTAATATCCAAGTAACTATATTATTAATATCTACATAACATTTATTTTATGATAAACACACAGGTTCATCGTAACTCGTGACTTGTGATTTGTGAATCGTGATGACTGAAGAATCATGGATGATTGTGCTTCAGATGTGACTATAGAATTTTTAGCTATTGCATTTCATAATATTCTTTACTACGCTTCTGTGTATCCAAGAAGTATATTTGAAAGTCGAAAAAAGTATAATATCGTTGTATTTCATTCTGTTCATCCAGAGGTTAACCAATATTTAGATTTGTGTCTCAAAAGTATAGCCGAGTGCCTGAAAAATGGTCAACTTAAACGTGTTGAATTTGTTATTACTAATCATATATATCATCCTTTACTGAATTTTGTATTTGACTTCAGCAAAATCAGCGAGTATGATGAAACCTCTGACCCTTATTTAATTCAATGTGAACAAAATTTAAGAACATTTTGTTTAAAATTAGCAGCAATGGAAAATAATTTCAAGGAATTACCAGATGATACAAGTTTTATGGTGTATTTACATACTAATGAGTCCTCAGCTGTTGCCATGACTGTTAACCCTGAGTTTGAAGAGTTTCCTATGATTGAAGTTGAAAAGGATAATATTATGGAATCTGACAGAATAATTCCCATTAGAAGGTTTGGTATTAGGCAATATACTGTAGATACTTATGTAGAAATAAACCATACGGATGAAACTTGAGTCTTGTTTGAATAGACAAAATTAACACCCCTGTATGTCCCCCCTGTAATGTACAGAATTGCAACTATTTTGGAACACATCAGAAGGTCCTCTAATTTGCATTTGTTGTTGTTTTAATGTTATAATGGAAATTTTGCTATAAAATTGATTTGCTTTGAATAAACTATTAGATAATAATAATATTATGTTAAAATAGCTTTAGAGAGTAAAACAAAAACATAATTTGTATTTGTCATAACATTTATTTTAAACATTATTAGGACATTTGAAGCTAAAGAAACTATGTATGTCTTAGAAAATTTCATCATTTAGGTTCATTTTTGCTTGTAAACATCTTAATCTTGAGTACACCTCATCCCAATCTAGGTATGCACCTATCAACTTTCGCACATTGTTAGGTTTGTCTTCATATTGGTTTCTTCCATGTAATAATCTTATATTATCGAAAACTAATATGTCCCCAGCACTACTTTTAAATTTTGCTGCAAAATCCATATTTAGTTTAAAGAATAGGCTATGAGCTTCATACCACGGTTTTACTATTTCAATAGGGCCTGGAAAATGATTACCTCTTTGTGGTATTGAAAAGTTTATTCTAATAATCTCACCCTGTTTGTTCAAACAAATTACTGGGGACCGGTATAACTTGAAGAATTCATTTCCATGTTCTGTACCAATATCACTCCATTCTATTTCAGTTTCTGTTAATAATTTAAATTGTTCAGGATAATTTACTTTAATATAATTTGCCGTGTAGTGACCATCGGAGAGCAAATTTTCTCCACCTTTGCTTGATGTTTGGACAAGACAATGCAACATATTGACACCAGGGCAGTATTCATAATATGGAAGATCCACATGCATTTGAAGATTACTGTTTAAGTATGCCACGTTACTTGTGTTGGCAACATTTTGAACTATAAATTTTGTTCCATAGTGAGTTTTTTTTGTAAAACCAATTTTTGCCACTATACTATCAAGGGCTTTATCGGAGTTTGGTGTATTTTTAATAACGGCTACTCCGTAAGTTGATAAATTGTGTAGCCATTTATATAATTGCTTCTCATCATTAAGAATACATTCGTAATCGTGATGTCTAAGTATCTTTTGGAAATCATTGCCATGCCATGTTTTTTTTGCTGGCTTATAAATTTTGTTATTGTAATTTTTTTGGTTTTCCTCTGTAAAACTTCTGAATTTCAACCAGTTTAATTTATAGCGAGATTCGTGTCCATCATCCCATTTGACTTGTAAAGAATTTTCGTCCTTGATTATATCCATAGGCTTACTGTTCAGATCGAATTTCATCCAGTCCACAATTCTGCTTTTTGCCGATTGATGATAACACATATCACACTGACAATTGTCTCTTAACCAAACGTAAGGGAATTTCAATATTTCGCCTTGAATATCGAATTTTACGAAGTCTTCATTTGCTTTGAATGATACATGCTGGGTGCGTTCCTCGTAGTAATTTCTCAAAGATGTAGAAAGTAAAAGTTGTTTGACTAAGTTGCGTGTACTTTGTAATCGCGTTGACGCTATCATCGTGGCTAGTTAACTCGTATAAACTGTAATAGCTTTACGAATTCTGCGAGATAGTTAACGATAACACCAACCAAAGTTTATCTGTTACTATATCAGGAATAACAATAGGTATAATTATGTACGTATATAACAATAAAAGTATAATATACTTATGTAAAGTATGCGCGTTAAATTATATACCCTATGTTAATAGTTTTAAAGGTAGCGCTATCGAGTGTTGAGTTAATGTATTATGACGGTCGAAGTGCACCGTTTGTTAGAACGAGTAATAATTTTTCTGATAAATTTGACCTTAGCACTCGCTATATACGTCTAATTTAGGTTTGTTTGGCGCCGTATAAGGCGCTTATATACATCGAGGCTATTTATATACTTTCTATTAGTTTTCGTTAAATATATTCTTTTTGTCGTTAGTCGTTCACGGTTCCGTAAGAATTATCTCTATCCTCCATAGTAAGAACTTAGAAAACAAACACACAACAACTCTTCGCGTGTGTCCGACATCACTTGTTTGATATAGTTTGAACTTTGATCCTCATTACCGTTGTAGCTCTGTTTGTGGTGCAGTTTTCATTTTAGATATAACGAATTTGTTGAACTCTATTCCGATTAAAATCCTTAAACACTAGTTTTATCACGGAATTTAAACAAATCTTGCAGTATATTGCAGGTTTCCGGCAAGTGTCAACCGCCTACTTCACCGTTTTATCTTGATTTATTTCCAAAGAGTAAAATATAATATTATGTACTTAGTTATTTATTTCGACGACGTCAACAGACAAGTAATGTAAGTATGTCTAAACTATATTTTATTCCCGTATTCCCAAGTGAACGGGAATCACGTGAGAGAAAACCGAGGTTCCTACTGAAGCACGAGGTCGGTGAATCGACGTTGTAGGTTCCGGCTCTCGGCTGTACCAGCGTATTGCTTGTTCCTCCCATCAAACAGCTTTGCCGTGTTTCGGAGAGATGGACAGTTAGCACGGGTAAGGAAACCTTCGCGAGCGACTATGTTCGTATGTGGCAGTTGTTTTTTAAGGGCCTGTTTCACAATCTCCAGATAAGTTCCGAATAGGCTATCGGCAACATATTTGACAGATAGAGTATGCAGTATCTGTCAAATAAGTTGCCGATAGCCTATTCGGAACTTATCTGGAGATTGTGAAACAGGCCCTAAATCTTTTAAAAGTTGATGGAAATATTTCGCGCATTTTGATAGTTTTTTTAAATCTTTATCAGCATACGATAAGAACATGTTCGGGATAAAACAACGCTCGTGTTAATACATATTAAAATATTTATTACACAATAAAATTAAGATTACTTATTAGTTCCACTGCAACTTAGTAATGATGACCCGGGGAAATTAACAAAATTCATATTATATAGGTTTTATAATTTTATAGGTAATATCTACGGACGCTTTTATACTATGTCAATCTGGTCCCGTGGTTAGTTTCCGGAGAACTTATATTACGGGTACCGGACAACGGAAATACATATATTTAATACTTTTTATATCATACATATATTTAATATTTTTATTACATAATACACATATTTATTAGACATCCATGACTCAAGAGCACAGAAAACTTCTGTTCCCTGGCGGGATTTGAACATGCTACCTCCAGCTTAAGCGCCAACGCGATAACCCTTGAGCTACAGAGGTCGTCAAACATTAACATGAAAATTATTTAATTTATTACTAGCTTTGTCTCGCGACTTCGTTAAAATCAAGTTATCAAGCGAAACTAAAAAGCGTGTAGTATAAAATCTGATCGGGTCAAAACTCAAATTCAAGAATCTACAAACACTCGAACGTGGTAAAAAAAAATAACGGCAATCTAGTTAATTATTTATTACGGATTACATTGACTTTGATCTTGTTGTACGCGTTGCTGAGTATCCCTCGAATGTTCCATATGTCATTGAAGTTCTCCGGCTGGGTGTTGAAGTTGCTGTCAGTCGCCTTCGCCCAGATCTCGACGCTGTTTGCCTGTGACGTCAGTAATTTAGGTCATACAATAATAATAATAATCTTTATTAAATTATAAAGTTTACAACATGCTATAGCAATGGCATAAGTTTTCAGTTAACCCTTTAACCGCCCAACTTCAAATCAATTGTGCTCCCAGCGCCCGGCGCTGTGAAACTAAAAATATCGTTTTTGATGGGAAACAGCTTAATAAATAAAAAATCACACTAAACGAGTTGTGGTATTTCGGTCGAAGATATACGACGCAAGCGAAAGGGACCCGAAAATATTTGTCGGACAAATCCGACGTAAGCGGTTATTAAAGGGTTTAGGAGAGAAATACCTGTATTAAGAGCCTCCGCTCTTCCTTAAACATAATATTAGATTAGAGGTTATCAGTACCTACATAGACTTTTTTATTTAGAAAAAAACAACTATCAACACTTTAATATGTCCCACTGCTGGGCACGGGTTTCCTCAAAATCAGGCGAGTGAAGAGACCTGTGCCGTTTTTTTGTTTATTGTTTTAATTTATAATTTGCTGTGTGCGTGTGCGTGTTAAATAACCACAATGCACACATACAAGAATCCCAAAACCGTTTACAATCAAATAAATACAGAATTTGAAAAAATTGCTTTACGTGCCCGCCAAAGCACATTTCGAATGGTATTGCGAAACAGAAAATATTATTATAATGTACTATTTATTATCTTTATTGATGCAAAACTGTATTTGGTCCTAATAAATAAATAAACAGCGTAATTTTAAATAAAGTTGTATTCTAGTATAAAAATATAGCAAAGTCTGAAAAGCGAAAGACATTATGATAGTATTAATGTTTTTTTTATAAACGGAGTCATTCATGTGGTAAGTGTCTTGACAATTTTGTCTGTACACCAGTGAATTAGCCGCGGGGCGCATTTTCGATCTTAATGCTATATGATTACGATTTATATTTGACAGTTCCTTGAGTCGTTTTGGGTGAGAAATACCGTGACAACTACTATTGGTGGGAGGGATGTGTGCTGCTTGTTTCTTACATTTTAGCTGCGTTTAAGAAAATCGCCAGCTGAACTTGGCTTGGGACAGACAGTGTAATTACTAGCGCCGAAACTAACGTCGTAACACATCTGAATGAGTTGTCTGGGCTAGGTCACGGTTTAATTATTCATATGTATGGGCGACGCTGACTACTCACTATCACGTGACACGTCTGCCTCCTTTGCCACTAACATAAAAAATTTGGTTGTCTGTAAAGTCGGTTTACGGACGGTAGTTTGACGAGACAACGTCAAACATTACATGCAGCACGAACCGAACTGAGCCGATCATGCCTGTCTTGTTGATGCCACGCTCTTGCTTTTGGAACGCTACATGACGTCATCTTTTTCGTGCATCGTTCCATAATATCAAGTTATTAGACGTTGTCACGTCAAAAGAAAAAAAACCTTCGGGTCAGGCAGTGGTAAGCGCGCGGTCCACAGCGTCCAGGCGTAGTGCCGTCGCGGCGGCGCGTCGTCGCACCGCAGCTCCGCCTCCGTCCAGCTCTCGCCCCGGTCCAGGGATACATCCACGCGCATTATCTTCGCACCACCACCAGAATATGCGTACCCTGAGAATTTCAATTTCGAAGTGAGTTTCTTTGTACGGTTTCTACGTTTTAGGGTTTCGTACCATAAAAAGTAAAAAAGGAACTCTTATAAGATCCCTTTCTTGCCCGTTTGTGTGTCACTACTGATTCATGCAGGCACTGGTGGACCTAAAGAAACAAGTTGAAATTTACACCCAATACTGAGACCTTTTAGTCGTATAAGATGTAAAAAATCAAGACCCTGAGTGAACGCGATAAAAAGATATGGGCAAATTTACATTCTAGCTAAAACTTGTATTTTCTGACTTATTTTTCGGAATTTTTCCTTTACTGTAAGATCTTGGTTTTAACGTTCCTCCTTGGTTGTGCCGACCCAATTCGACTGAAACGCAGCATAGCTACCTCCTACCAAACTTCTACTACAACTCACCCTTAACATTAATGTGTCCATCGGTCGCGGTGATGGTGTCACCGTCCAGCGGCTGGCAGATGGCCGAGGTGACGGGCAGGCTGTACACGGGCGGGGCGGTGCTGAAGTCCGCCGTCTCCCACGTCTTGGACGGGTTGAAGCTCCGGTAGTCCTTCTGGTGCCAATGCGAGGGGCTCTCCTCGGTCGATATCGTTATACCCTCTGGAAAAGTTTTCAGCTGTTATTGTTAAGGAACGCCTAATGTTTTGTAATAGAAACTGTAAAATAAATCGGGCCATATTGTTATCCCTCCGTTTTGTCTTTCAACGACATTCGGTTAGGATTGCGCGTATAATATTGAAAAACAGCGACTAATCAAAATTGCAAATCTTCCACTACGAAACAAAACAAAGTCCAGTTGCTTATCTGGACTTTTTTTTAATTGATTTTATTTAATGGATATGCTCTAGGTAAACACGAAAAAAATATTTATGTGAAGAAATATGCCCAAATTTAACAAACAATTATGTAAAGAAATATCTAACTCCGCGAAATAATATTAAAAAACATGGTAAATATTCCGTCTTAAATAGTTTAAATAATAAAGAAAATTTGTTTTTAAAATTGCCGCTAAAACGCTCCAAGCTGTCATGTAGGCGTGTTTTATAGAAAACTACAACAGAACTACAAAAACTACTACTAACTACAACTTCTATAAAATTGTTTCGTAATAATTAGTGAGAATTAAATCAACTTCGACAGAGCGTGAAGTTTGTTTATAGATTGTGACGTCATCATCATCATCATCACGGCTACATGACAGAAGTAATAAAAAAAAACACGCGTTAAATATTCTAACACAAGCAAGTATTAAACAGTGTGCAATATACATACACACCGACATAATATTATGCTCTCTCGCTCTTTTGTATTTGTGTCTCTTACCTGTCGTTTTTTAAATAATATAATAAAACTCACGGAGCCACTTGACGGAGCGCACGGCGGGCGCGCCCGGCACCACGGCCCGCAGCGGGTACCCGTGGTCGGGCGGCAGGCGCGCGCCGTTCATGTGCGTGGCCAACAGCACGCATGCGTCCGCCGCCAGCGCCGCGCCCAGCGGCAGCGACGTACTGAAGTGCGTGCCTGTTGCGTCCATATCCGCGCCTGTCAACTGTACACAAATGTTTCTAATAGTCTTATGCATCGATCATATAATGAATAGAGTAGTAATGTGAGCCACATGATCCAGTTTAGTGAGTCGTCACTGACAAGTACAACCAACCAGTGATCAGTTTGTACATTCCATCGTTCAATATTATAATAATCTTATATGACGATAATCTTATAAAGTTTAAATTTTGCTAGGACGCTTACTATGATGTGTTTCCCCTCGGTGTCTTCGGGGTCTACTCCACACGCGAGCAACACGTCTCGGAGCAGCGCGCCCTTCCACGTGGCACAGCTGATGGCGCCCGCCTGCCAACTAAGACCCTTTACTGGTTTCACCTGGCGTACAAATATCAAACAAATAAGATTACTTATTTATAACGACGATTTTATGATAAAAATCACTATTTCTTCTACCTCCCCCCACCCCTAAGAATAATTAATATCAAGGACAAATTCAGACTGAATTATAACATCATTACACCAAGGCGACGTGTAAAATACACGATACAAAGACAAATGGATGTATTTATTGTTTTATACAAAAGTAGGTAAATATAACATATTAACTTTTAATGATAATCTAAAATCTAAGATCGGTTTAGCATCGCGAGCGCATCGCTGAAGTTTCGCCTCGGAGAGAAAAATATGCGATCCGATAATGAAGCATGACGTTATAAAAGTTTTAACTTAGTACTTAAAAAGTAAAGCTTATTTACTTTGTAAGTTATTATTCATGTAAAAACGGTTCCAATGTCAAATTGATACACACTTATTTTATTATTTTTATGTGCTGTACCGAATTCTTCGGCAATAAAGTTAACTTGTCTAAAAACAGATTATCGACTAAGTTTTCGGATAAGCGACAGAGCCGTAAATGTGCGAGCTTCTCTCACTGCGCCCTTAGCAAACCAAAACAAATAATAGTCCTGCCTGATCTGGCCATTCTTGCGCCCCCCAGAGCCTACGCCCTGTGCCGGGGCACCGGTGGCACCGCCCTATTTACGGCTCTGATTAGCGATTAACTAAGTTAAATAATAATTAACTATCAGCTATGCCGGTAGCAAGTACCTTGTTCATCTCGCTGCGGCGGTTGCCGGCGCACATAAGCGCCGCCCGCACGGTCACCTGCGGGAACCGCTCGATCTCCTCCAGGGAGAGTTGCACGGTGCGCGTGTTCCCGGACTCGCCCGCGATGGTCACCGTCACCGAGTGCTCCAGCTGCAGATCGGGCACGGGCATGTGTTGACGCACGTAGAACAACTCGCTGCAACCAAAACAATACAACTAGAATCTTGACCTTGTGGGAATGCTTACCTTATTTGGACCCAATAATCACACTAATATATTGTGTTTTGCTATTAAAAAGCATAATGCGGCTCAATGTCGAATTGTGCTAATCATAGATTATAGATATAGGTCGCAATTTAGATGACAGAAGTTTTGCCGGTATAGCACGCCTTCTTTAATAAATACTCGTTTAAATCTTTACGCGGGAAGTATTGTGACGCTCATTGGTTCGCTCGCGGGAAGTACTGTGGCTCTGATTGGTCTGCTACAAGCGGACCAATCAGCGTAGTGTAGCATCGGTAATCAACCGATCCTAGCGCAGACAGCGGCAGGAAAAAGAACTAAGATCTGGGTTGATTATTGTGTACGCGAATACTACGGAAAAACCGATATCGTTCGGACTTCTAATATATCTTACACCCAATGAGTCAGGTTTTGAAATTGTAAATATATATTTATTTTTAATATTTTCGATGGACGATTGGGTCATTTATATGACAAAATCAATGGATAATACACACTTGGGCGTATCGAAGTGGAGGATCTGGTACTCCGGTGGTATTTCCGCGTTGAAGGGCTTCGATGTCTTCACGATCAGCCGTTTGTCTCTGAAGGGCTCTTTGACCCACATCTCGTCGTCGGTGTAGTCGGCTACGTCATCGTCATGAAGGTTGCCTGCGAATAACTTTATCACGATAAAATACAATGACCGGAGCACATTAGAATGGAGAGGATTGTTTAGTATCACAGATGGAAGTCATTCTCTGCATGGTTAGCACCATCCTATTAAGAGGTAGTGCCATGATTTGCAGCCAAATTGGATCGGCACGATTGGGGTGGAACCTCTCGCTAACACGAAATCAGCGTAAAGTGACAGCTAAGCTGTCACATTTCGTGCAGTTTGTGAGTTTCCGGTGGCCCATTGGGTGTGTTTGGGAAAAGGAGGGCAACGCATCTGCATAACCTTTGGTTGTGTGGATGTTTATTGGCGTCGATAGTCGTAAGGCTTCGACTGTTCGTAAAACAAACAACTACGACGTAAAACAAAACTGTTCTTCGGCAAACTGGAAGACGTGCCACCTGATGGTAAATGGTCAACGCATGAAGATAGACTAGTTTACCTGGAACTAGCCCTGGTGACTCCTTCACATGTTGCCTATCCTGAGGCATAGGATGTTAGGTTAGGTTAGTCTCGATGGCAGTAATACCACTGCTCGTCTTGCCTTGATGATGAACAAGATGGTGGTTCCCATGAAGACTCTATTTACCCTTCTCAATTGGATATACTATTAATTAAGCCTGTATGCAATGGGGGTTTTAGGTTTGATTTGATTATGAGATGTTGAGAGCATATTGAATCTGACCTACATTATTATATATTTTCATATTCGTGTTAAGTTAGCTTTACTTAGTTTCACCACTAAATAAGATTTCATTACAATTTTCTTTCTAGATAAAATTCAGGATAAAAACAAATCAAACATGTCAGTTGCCTGCCTGCCTAAAATAGATGTTATCATTGTACACATTGTGCTGGGCTTATATCAATTATATTATCAACACTAGATAAACAAATTTTTTTGTGACTCGGATAAGCAAACTAGCATATGTTTTACCTGTGGTAAGGGGTTGAGGTTACCCATTAACATAAACTAGTATACCTAGTCCTTTAGCTCAGGTAATTCACTCATGTGTTGCCTATCTCGAGACAAGAGACATTAAGTGTCTTTAATTACAGACACTTAACTTACTTAGTTAGCAGCTAGGAGTGCAGCACAGCGCATCCCACCCTTTTTCCGACCTTACCGACCATCTGGTAGCGACGATGGAAAAGTCATCTAGGGAGATCTCAACGTCCAGCGATGGACACTGGGAGCTCCCGGATGACATTAAAGCACTCATACGCGCCAAAAACACCGCAAGGCGCAGATACGCTCGCTACCCGGCGGACGAGTATCGTCGTGACCTCCGTAACCTCGAAAGAGACGTTAAAACACGCATCTTAGAGCACAAAGCCGAAAAGTGGGATCGTCTCCTTAGTGAAATCTCACCCTCCCATGTGGCCTACTGGCCACTCGCTCGTTCTTTTAAAAAGAAAACGGAGGCATCTATGCCGCCATTAAAAAGACCAAATCGCGCGCCTGCACTAGAGGACGCCGACAAGGCGGAACTATTAGCCGACACACTAGAGAGCCAGTGTACCCCCAACATCACTACCCCCTCACCCTCCATAGGCTCCCACGTAGAGGAGGTAATTAGGGTAATAGAGTCGAAGACTTCTGCGCCGCCGGAGGGGGATCCTATCCCTCCGACGGATGTAGAAGAAGTCCAAGACATTATCAAACGACTTCACTCCAAGAAGGCCCCCGGGCCGGACGGGATTTCCAACAAAGTCATTAAAATACTCCCACCCGCTCTTGTTTACCTCCTGGTTAGCATTTTCAACGCCCTCCTAAAGGGCTGTAGGTTCCCAGACCAATGGAAAGAAGCTACGGTTATCGGCATACCTAAGCCCGGCGAACCGGGCACGGAACCGTCTAGCTATCGGCCCATCAGTCTACTAAGCTCGATTGGCAAAATCTACGAACGGGTTCTGCTTAAGCGGCTCAAAGCCGTTATAGGCGAAAAGAACCTGTTCATAGACGAGCAATTCGCCTTCCGCGAAAACCACTGCTGTCCAAGGCAAGTCCACCGTATGACCGAAGACATACTCAGAGGTTTCAATAAAAAGAACTCCCGCGATACGTGCGCCGTATTTTTCGATGTAGCTAAGGCCTTCGATAGGATATGGCACGAAGGCCTCGTGTACAAACTGTACAAGCTAGGAATACCGGATAGGCTAGTCATCATCATCCGCGACTATCTGTCAAACCGGTCATTTAGGTATAGGGTCGAAGGCACCCTCTCTTCCCTGAGACCTCTGAGGGCCGGAGTCCCCCAGGGCTCCGTGCTGTCCCCAACTCTATACAATCTGTACACATCAGATATCCCCAGACCTCCGGACGTCAAACTGGCTCTCTTCGCTGACGATACAGCTCTATACGTTACCCACCCTAATGCTAATAGAGCATCGCTATTTCTCCAACGTGCCGTCACCGAACTAGGCAACTGGTTCGCAAAATGGAGAATAGCTATTAACCCCGATAAAAGCGCGTCGATTCATTTCTCTCGTAAGAGAAAGACACGCTTACCTAAACGCAGACAAACATGGTTCACGATGAAACCAATCTTACTAAATAACGTCGTTATTCCCAGAGTTAGACAGGTCAAGTACCTGGGGGTCACCCTTGACAGGTCGATGTCGTTTAGACCACACATCGCCGCGATTTCTAAAAAAGCCCGTTTCGTCAGTAGTAGACTGTACTTCCTCATAAACAAAAAGAGCAAAATGCCCCTCAGGCACAAGCTCACCCTCTATAAATCATGTATCCGCCCCATCATGTCATACTCCTGTGTGGCATTCGCGCATGTGCCTCAGCATAGACTCAGAGGCCACCAAACGATCCAAAATAAATTCTTACGTGTGGCAACCGGTTGCCCGTGGTACGTAAGAAACATCGACCTACACCGCGACCTCAGACTAGATTCGATTAGGGGCCATTTCAAAGCGATGTCAGAACGTCACTTCGAAAAGGCACTTCACCACCCGAACCCACTCGTCGTGAGTGCGGCAAACTACACCCCCGATAGCTTAGCACCTAATAAGTCTAGGTTACCTAAGAATGTCATAACCGATCCTGTTGATAAAATCACAGAACTGTTAAAGCGCGACGCTGAAGCGCGACGTAAGCTACAACACACACTCAGACATAACACAGCCGGTGTTAGGCACACATTCACACCGCATGGGCCCCGGGGTCGTATGCGACGTCGAACCCTACACTCCGTTGACCAGTTGATCCGGATCAACCGCGACAGCATAGGCTCAGATCAGCTACGAGTCGACACCAATATAGACCGTGTAATCACCGATAGCACTCTGCTATCGGCAGCTTGCTCGGGTCCCGCGCTTGACCCGCCTCCCCCGCTACCGGGGGAGGGGAGGGCCGGCCCTCACGATAGGTTTCTAACGTCACCCGTTCCAAACCAGTCGACCGTAGCTGACCAAGTTAGGTACAAACCCGACGCCATGAACATGGCGGGGGGCAACCCCCCAAATTTTTAACGTCATAGGATGATCCAACCGGATCACCCCATTTCCGATGACGCATAACGGTCACTAGGACCATTAGCATAGATCCAACCGAAAAAAAAAAAAAAAAAAAAACCCACCCTTTTGTGCGGGCAGCCTGCATTCGATTTATTAGAAAGAAAGAAAATATGTTTATTGTTCACAACAACATAATAATAATAATAAACAGCTTACAGTATTAATAATGTGAACAATAGAGGCAGCCATTCAGCATTTGTCAGAAACATTACAGCAATTGTGAGACGCTGATTTTCAGTGACTCCTCGTGATCACTTGTTACCATGTCAAAAGTATTTTCGTCTTTAAGGCAATTTCAAAAATGTCTTACCAATTCTATAGGACTCCAGCAGCTTAAACACCTCTTGAGTTTTATGCATTCCATAAACATTCCAAAAGGGCTCAATACTGTATCCGCCTGCATTCAGTATCTGTTCCCCGCCGGGGTGTGATGGCAGAAAGGTGGTGACGTCATACACTCCATGTTTATATATTACCCAGAAGCTGCCTCTATAGTAGGATAAATTTATTATCAGTAACAATGGGTGTGGTGTAATTTTCATTTCATCATTATTTAGAATATGTATTTTCAGGTAAAGGCACTTCTTGGCAGTAAAATCAACTTGAGTGCTATAATAGCAAACAGCATGATTATTATGTAATTGATTGCATTTGTATTAACTAATTATAATCCCGTACTAATATTATAAATGTGAAATCATGGATGTTTTTTACGGTTTCAGGCAAAAACTACTCGACGAATCACCATGAAACTTTGTACACATATCCTGGGAAATACTAGAAGTAGCATAGGATACTTTTTATTTAATAAAAGGAAATTTTTTGCTAACGCGGGCAAAGCTGCAGACTGCAGTTCTGTATTCAGAAGTACTACTTTTATGCTCTTATGTCTCTGTTAAAAATTGAAGTCTTTTGTTGGTTATATTTGAGTTCAGATTGAAAGTACTTATTTATTACGTACTTGTTATCATGTTTGCTAACTTCCTCTGCTCGGTAGGTTGGTAAATCAGGTCTCTTTTCTCCAGCTTCAATAATTTCATCTTTCTTAATTTCATTTTTATCATCTGTACAATATAAATGTTGCTTATATACACTCTTTCATAGATAATTACATTTCAAATTATTTCTAACTCAAATATTGGAAGCAATCATTGCCATGCAAGTAAAATAATAAGAGAAAACTAACACTTAGTCACATAAGGAATTTTCTAAAATACCTTTTGCTGAAGTAACCATGATTGAACTAAATAATACAAAAGTCGCTTTCTTGTGATGATTATACCATCCATATCTTCTATTATTTCCATCTCTATGTCTTTGACTTTGAAATACACATGGTACAAACTTTGGAAAATTGTTTTGCTGTAGCAGTGTTCTGAAATAAAATAATTATTTGTAACTCTACTGCTACAAGAACATTCATAATATGAATCATAGTAATGCATTAATGCTTATAAATTAATTACAGAGTAAAATTGAGTGGGCAAAACTTCTGCAATTATGACCATCATTCACTAGCAGTTATTTTAAGTCTTTATACTAAGCACATTTTTTGTATTATTTTTAAATTAGCGACATAGGCAAACTTGTGATGTGTGTGAGATAAAATGGAAATTCCTATTATGAGTAATAACACTGCCTTGCCTCTTAAAAACACAGCAAGGCAGTTTCTACTAAAATATAGTGTTGCCTATGCACATAGGCACTGGCCACAATTCCATTGCCCCAGAATCTATAATAAGACTGAATTTTATGGCATTATACACATTATTTCAAAAAGTTACCTTATTAATAATTTTCTTACAGACATTTTGCGTAATTAAAATAAAGACTACTACAAAAATGAGATTCAATATATAGATCCATTTGTCGTCAACGTCGACTGCCTGACCTTGACTGCGGTATCTTATCTTAATTATTTCATAATAATGTTATAACGACTACGTTTTGTATATGAAAACATAATTATCGCCAATTACTTGATTTTTTTTATTGTAAGTGACGAGTGTATAAGTCGCAACTGTCAACCACAACTGTCAAAACTGTCAACCACCGCTGTCAAAATTGTCAACCACAGCTGTCAACTTTTTTTTTGTTGGAACCGGCTAAGACCAGAAGCCATACCATGTCTGTTGTAAAATACATTTAGTCTGAGGAGAAACGGCGGTTAACGTTAAGGAGTGTGGTTTTGCCTTTCCCGTCACTTTCACTTTCAAATACATCCATCCACAACAGTCTTTTTTTTTCTTTTTTTTCTGTAACGCCTGGAAATGCACTGACGCATCCCGCACAGGAGTGGGTCTCCCCAGGCGGGTATCTGGGACTCGCTGCGCCCGAAAGCTGGTAAATGGACGCAGCTCTACCCACTAAAACCCAGCGAGTGCCACCAATGCCGTCTTCGGTGAGGCGCCCTGGATCTACTAGCACAGGGCATCTCGACGGCCAGTCAGTCCCCTCAGGGGGCCAACGCCACCTCCACTGACGGGTTGCCCGCACCACAGAGCAACCCCTCTCACCATCAGGACAGTACAATGAGGCGAGGTTCCCATCCTCCTCCCTTGCCCCCTGCTCTTTTGCCCCCTCTTCTTATAAGAGGGGTACAAAGAGCCCCCTTGGCTCAATTAGCTTCGCCCAAGGTGTTGGGCTCACCCTAGGCTACTGAGCTCCACCGCCACGACAAGGCTTGAACCATGGTGATGATCTACAACAGTCTATCACAATATTTTAAAATTTTAAAACAAACACTATTATAGAAAACTACTCTTAACGAATATATTAGAAAATAATAATTAATTGATGGAAAACAGAAAAAATACAATCGCACACTCTGACATTTCCCACCGCTCCCTGTTGATTTAGGACAGGGAACAGGCTAAGATCAGACTATACTTTCATGTCTGTCGTAAAATATATTAAGTCTATTATATGGAGAATTGGCGGAAAACCCCAAGGGTGGTTTCGCCTTCATCACAAAAAAAAAACTATTACTTTTAACCTCCTGCAGAGCAGTCCATCAAAATATTTACCAACCAATCACATTATAATAATATATGGATAATATTATCATGTTTTATTATATAGGAAAACCAATCTTCAAATAACAAAACTATAATATCTAAAATTTAATTAAATAGAAACTAAAATTTAGTATTACAAATAATATATTATGGGTCCCAGATGGCTGTCGGCTGGGAAAGTTCCCAAAATATAATATTATGGATTAAGTTGTTCTGTATGTGAGTTAATGTATCCTCTTTAGAGGCATGGAGGCTAGTATCCCGAATCTTTGCGGTTTCCTAATTGAATGACGACGTAACATTGTGAAGCCTATCTATTGCACATCTCTAGGGTGTGTTAGGCCAAGTAATCCAGTATGCCACACTCCTGGCCAGCCGATACACAGGGCCGTCTCTAGCTCATGTGGCGCCCGAGTGCAAACATTACCCTAGCGCTCCCTAGCAACGGCGCGGTCAAAATGAAATGGGTACAAAGTACAAGTACAGTTTGTCCGGTCGCTTAAGGGTGAGGACTCCATATTGGTATGGATTATTTATCCTGAAGCACCGAGTGGGGCTCCGTTGCGAGCGGCGCTCGGCGCCCCTAAGACCGCGGCGCCCGTGTGCAACGCACACCCTGCACCTAAGGGAAAGACTCCCCTGCCGATACATCTACGAACTGAACCCTCCAGAAGTACCAGAATCAAGCAGAAGATGAGGGGTTTCCTCCGGTATCGCGTCCACGCTTCCGAAACCGTATACATTGCTTTGGCCTTACATTGGGTTAATGACTGCGCCAGGATCTTTCTTCATCTTCGCGACAGTGACTGTTGCCCCAGTTTCCAAACACATAATATGAGCTCCTCCTAGCTAAGTGTCTTACTGAATTGTGATCTTCGTTTGAAAATGAGGAGGTGCACCTTGGTGATCTGTGAGTATATGAAGTGAACAGAAATGTTCTTATATTATGATTAATAAGGTAAAGGAAAGAAAAACATCTGTATAATCTCTGGTTGTGCGAATGTCTATGGGCGTCGGTACTCGGAAGCCAGTAGTCACCATATTAAGCCTCATAGTACCTACCCATAAGCAAAGAATTCAGACGTACATAGAAGGACAGCTCTTATGAGCACTTTAGGACAAACTCTACGATGTAAACGTCCGCTTGGCGGCGTGACGAGAGGGACACCGCGATGTCCCCAACATAATATGAGTCCGCGGTGTCCCCCCAATTGGGGACAAGTCCCCAATAAAAGCGGCACAAAAAATCCTTAAGAATTGTGCTTCTATGTCCATCTGAATTCTTTGCCATAAGCTACCGACTGCTCGTTTACCTCCTTATGATACTAAAAAAATCTAAATTCGCCTAATTTAAGGATTTGGTTGATTTCTTTAATCTCTTCAAGTTTTCTTTATTTAAATATCGTAATAATATGAATATTAAAGAAGTTTGTTGGTTATGCACTCCTAAGCCGCCATACTGGCAACTAAACTAACAATATTATGGGATAGTGGAAGGGAGAGCAACGCATCTTTATAACCTATGGTTGTGTCATGTGTGTATGTCTACGGGGGTCAGTAGTCAGTACTAACCATAGCAATTCTCTTACTGATCGGTTGCCTCTTTATGACATAAAAGGAGAATGAGTAAAAAAAAACGAACAAACTTCATAAGAAAATTAGGACCACTCTTACATAAGTAATGGCTAATTCTGTGCAACTGTTGCTGTGGAACTTGAGATTCTAGTACATATGCCCATATCTTGTATGCAAATCTTGTTATATAAAAATATCAAATATTCTTATATTATAATATGTTAATGATAAACTCAATATATTAATATAGACATATGTATTTAAAATATATAAGATTCAAGTACTTATTTGTAATCATATTTAATTAACTGTGTAAATGTTAATAATAATATTACGTATTAGAATTAATATCATCATTTTGTATCAAACGTTTATAATGAAAATAATGTTGTATTTAATATTGGTTACAATTTTAATTGTTTATGAAAGTACTTGATTTAATATCTTGATATAATCTAGATTTAAGTGACTGTGTATTATTATGGATCCCGAACTCCCGCACCGAGAAGCCACGCCGACATACACGTAAGCTCGTTCGGCCTCCGTCCATTACCGACATTTTTTTTCACCTAATGAGATTTTAAATACCTACTACATTAGTTTGATATTTCGTTACGATTTTTAAATATTTAAACTAAAAGTAGCGTGTTTATGGCGGTAGAGTATTCGGACACCATTTAGCATTCAAAGTTGAAGTAGCATTTTTTGTAGTTGGTCTGTGGTTATTTTGTTTGTAACAGTAGATTTAATCTTCCCTTAGCTATTTATTAATGGTTATATTTCATATTATAATAATAATAACCATTTATTTTCAGGCTGCATAGGCCCATAGATAAATACCTTAACCTAATAATACGTATATTATAATAACATTTAGTGTTTAAATAAAACTTAAAAGTATGTTAGTATCACTTCACTTGCACTTAAGTCTTGGTGCGTTCTGGTGGAACTTGTCCGCGGAAGCGGCGGAACACCACGCCCTGTGGCCAGAAGTCCTCCTGCATGACGAGGTGCAGAAAACAAGTCGGCATTCGCACCACGAACGCCTTGAAGTTGACGTTGCGGCGCGACTCTATATATTTTTATATTTAACACTGGCTATTCCTCGCGGTTTCAAAGTCCCTAAATCTCGTGTCATGCTATTTGCTATCTAAGAATCAATTTTAATAAAAAAGTGTGAGACTAACACGCGACTTAATAGTCACCAAAGTATCTTTGAATGTCACTTTAATCTCCTAACGGTTCTAAGGCGAAACCGCCGAGAGAAAACGCTGAAATAAACACAACAGTACTAATCTTTTAAAATTTTCGAATATAAAAAATATATGTTATCCTGAAATGCATGGGAGGAACAATTACTTATTCCTGAGGTGTGGCATCTTCCATGAAATATTTTATTTTACCAAATATTTCAAGGATTTTTTCTTTTTTTTTTTTTAATTTAATAGACATCCGCTATACCGGATGATTAGCGATTAGATGCGTTGCCGGCCTTTAAATATGAGTTTGTTCGTTTCTAAGGTCCCTAAAACGTTCGTTTACTTTTTTATTTATTTCGTTCTTACCTTTTCAATTTCCGATTAAAATATCAAACCATAGACGACTATAAAATAAAAAGCGAGCAATAAAAATTCACCGGGAGCGCAACGAAAAAATAATGTTTTCGTTATGATTTATTTCGTCGGTTTATGGGCGTGCCGATCGTTAAATGAATTCATACCGCGAAAGTAATTTTTCACTTAAACTTTTTTTTAAGTTTCGACAACAGATTATTATAAATTATTAATATTATAAATTTGAAAGTAGGGAACCGATCATCATTAAACTTTGTACACACATTCTCGGAGGTACTAGAAGTTGCATAGCATGGGATACATAAAAAAGGAATCTTTAATATGGACGAAGCCGCGGCCGACAGCTAGTGTTTTATAAATGCATGTATGGAGTTAGTAAGTAAGAAGTTACCTTAATATAAATAAAGCCGACCGTCACGACACGCCCTGTATCATGCCGTATGCCGTCACGACTCAGTAATGCTCTACATCAATACGCCCCCCCCCGCTCTCCCGGTGCCCAGGGGCAACGATTAATTGCTCCTGGGCACTGATTAAATCCGGCCCTGGATATATTAATAACTGGCATAAAGTAATAAACGAAACGATACTTTGAAAATTGAACGGCTAACTCATCTGTATAAAGAGATCTTTTCATTCGACGGCCGAACAAACAAACGAGCTCATTATAAATTAGTAAAACTTGTTATTCGCAAATCTTTTCATGGACCCGCGGTGAAGTTGGACTCGACTTGCGTAAATCTTAATAAAGGACTGATATTTATTAGCAATACGTGTGGTCCCAGTAATAGCGTAAAGCTTTATAAGTTTCCGATCAGTAGTTTTGTCTTGATTGATCAAATATCTAGATTTTCGCATTAAAATATTAGTAAGATAAGATTCATATCTGTACATGGGCGATCGCGCTTTGCTCGGTTATTACAATTTTTTGTAATATGGGTGGTGCTTAGGTTAGTGACACGTATTATTATTTATTTATTTATATAAAAAAAAGTAATTCACCGAGTGGAATTCGAACCCGTTACACGCATTTTTTGTCGTTCTCATTTTTATGGCTGGACTAGACGGACAGTGGTCGGCAGGACGAAATTGGGGAGCATATTCTGCGTGGAAAGAAAAACGCATGAAAGCTTGAAAACACGCGTTTTCCTAATCATAAGACTATTCAATTGTTAACCCCCGTAAACCTCCACATACTAAATTTCATCGAAATCGTTAGAGCCAGAGATCACAAAAACTTATAAATATACAAGAATTGCTCGTTTAAAGGTATAAGATATTATGATAAAATTGAAATACTTGTTGCGTTCTATCAGTACATAATATTATGTCTTTAGGACATTTTAATTGATGTAATTAAACGGACTTACTAATATATAACTGTAATAATTATGAGTACCTAACTAACATCCATATACACAAACAATACTTTGAGGTGTCAGAGACCACAGTACTGCCGAACGCATAGGGTCATACAAACCAATTCCGCAACTATGCGTCTGTCAAACCCATATAAAACCCGACGATTGACGTGAGATAAAAGCGTTCTTTGCATAGTATTGTTTCATTACTTAGCCAAGTACGCTTCTTGAATACGGGTGTAAATAAGGCAAATGTTACCGACGTGGGAAACGTAGTAAAAAAAGCCTTATTCTGGTATAGGCTACAGCACTAACAAATTTAAATTCCTTTTAGTGGTTTCCATCTAAACTTTCGCATTTAAAATATTAGTAGGATAAGATAAAATTGAAAGACTTGTTGAGTTGAAACAACAATGTAAATTAAGAGATGATGAAACAGCCCGCTAAAACTGTGAGCACAGCCGCTAAGGGTGGACGTGAATTGGATTTGCGTCCGGGGCTTCGATATTGAAAAAGTTTGTAAAGGACTCCTTCTAGAATTAAAATTTTATATATATGCTATAGAAATAATTTCTCAATTCACGATATGTTATGCAGAAAATTGATAAATATGTCACTTACATGAAAGATAATAAGTTGTGAATAGTGAATAATAAGTTTATAAGAATGTAATAAGTTTTGTTATTAATATACATTCTTATAAATTTACTAGCAGCGCCCCGCGGTTTCACCATCGTACTTCCCGTTCCCGTGGGAGTACGGAGATAAATTATAGCATATGTATTATTTTGATGTATAAACTATATTATTGTGAAGTTTCATTAAAATCCATTCAGTAGTTTTGACGTGAAAGAGTAAAAACATCCATACTTACAAACTTTCACGTTTATAATATTAGTAAGATTATAATTTATGGCATCCAGATTTTCAATCGTCGTAGATTGCTTACGTGGGCTACAACGATTCATCATCATCATCATCAGCCCTTATCCGTCCACTGCTGAGCATAGGCCTCCCTCAATAAACGTCAAGACAACCGACCCCTTGCCACTCGCATCCAACGCGGACCTGCCACGACGATTAGTTGAATGTAATTACTATTAAACAACTAGATCGTTTTGGATCTAAAGAACGTCTATCGGGTCCGCTAGTCTATATCTATACTAATATTATAAAGAGGAAAGATTTGTACCTATTTTTGTATGTTTGTAATGAATAGGCCATTCGAAAGCTACATTATCCACGAGTAACATAGGCTAAATTTTATTCTGATAAAAATAGGGTTCCGTAAGATATTTTGGTTTTTCGAACACAAGGTGTAAAAAATGTTATTTCGCGTACTAAGATCCCGTTGTAAATCTTAGTTAACGTAGGCGAAGCTGCTACAGCTAGTAAAATATAAAATTGAAGCGATTGTTTGTGATTTCAAATAAGGCTTTTATCAAAAGCCCTATTTAATTTTAATTTATTTCAAATAATATTAAGAAACCTGTGCTTAGGTCCGACTCATACATGACCAGTTATTAGTATTTCAATTTCATACCTAATCCCCGCTGCGGTAAATCACGAGAAATGGCGTCGACTGCTTCGGCTCCGGAGGGTCAATTTAAAGTAAAATATACGACCCCGGGGACCTCAGGCGATCATATGTTCCGATATCGTTAGAAATTGAAATTGAACGCTCGTACGTGCATCTGTGCAAATAGTATCAAGATGTTTTATTCTGATGTAGAAAGCAATATAGTAGGAGAGACGTGGAAGATCGTCCTTCATCGATCTGATAACCAGATGAGACATATTTTTTTTCTAATATTTTCGATAAACAATTATGACTATAATTACTTGCCTAGCCAAAATTGCTCATGGCTATTTTTAATTTAATTAACTTTAATATTTTTTTTTATCACTTTCATAATTTTGATAACCACATGAAATTTATTTCACTGATAGTTTTTAACACACCTATATGCCTAGGTAGTCTTGCCTACTCATTTCTGTGTATGGCTACTTGGCATGCAGATGTAAACAGGTAAGTCAATATAGGTGAATCTATTGATTTGCTAACTTATCAAAAGTGACATATATCAAATTTTAGATTAATTATTTTATTACAAAATCAGTCATACAAACTTGCCTGCAAAAAATCGTACTTAAAGTACTTTAATTGACTTAAAAATAGCCATGTCGAGCACTTTTGGATAGGCAAGTAATTAAAGACACATTTGTAAATATACAAAATATTTGATAAAAATACGTCTCATCTGGTTATCAGATCAGTGAAAGACGATCTTCCACGGCTCTTAGACCAAAAGATTTGCATCGATCCAAAAAAAAAAAAACATTATTATAACCATTCAAAAAAACTAAATAAAATGATTGTAAATATATTTACAACTAGAAGCACCCCGCGGTTTCACCTGCGTACTTCCCATTCCCGTGATAGGAATAAATTATAGCCTATGTGTTAATCTGATGTATAAGCTATACATATTATTATTGTAAATCAATAGTTTTTACGTGAATGAGCAAGTAAGATAATATTCATCATCATCAGCCTCCTTCACCTTTATCTATGCACAAGCAGCATGGCCTCCTTCAAAGAACGAGAAGACGGCCGATCCCTCGCTATTCGCATCCAACGCGGACCACTGCATGGAGATTGTCTCCAGAATCCTATCTGCCAAAGAAACACCCAGCAAAGCACGCTCCCTAGCACGTTGAGCTACGGCAAACTTGCGGACCAGTCGTAAATTAAGAGGCCACGTTTCGGCCCCGTAGGTCATCACGGGGAGAACGCATCGGTTGAATAAATTATACGTGTATATATTGATGTTTAAGGTTCACAATTTTGGCGACATTTACATTTTTCAGTTTAATGCCCCGTTCGCTCGACCGCTTTTATCGAGCGTTAAATATGCGTTTGAATGAGACAAATTATTATACCCATGTATTTGTTCACACGAAGGCGTTTTTTAGGGCGGCGGTTTCTTCACGCGGCGCATTTTGTAAAGTGCTGTTGAATTTCTACGTTGAGTGTTATTAAATCGAATTGAGCATGTCGAACTCGCAACTAATACATCCATACATTCTAACAAACTTTGGAGTTTAATATTAGGATATGTAAGAATTAGTATTATTTTAGTCAATAAGGTATCAGTGCATATGACTAAATCACTTTATTATTATTACTATTATTAATTTTATTATAAAATATTTGCATTAACAAAGTATAATACTTACTGGTTTGCGTGATCTCGTGATGAGCGACCATGGTCCAGTGGCGGGTGGCCTCGGCCATGTGAGAGGTTATGTGAAAGGTTCCGGGTTCGATCCTGACTCCCCCCCCATCGGTGAACTATGGCCTATTAACCCTCCTCGCCTGATTTCGAGGAGGAGACCCGAGCCCAGCAGTGGGATATGTAAGGATTGATACTTTACTTTTTTTTTGCGTGATCTAGTACATACGTACATACATAGCAGCTCAAATGTTTGAAATTAATATTTCTATGCATAGCAGCATAGGCACCCTTCAACTGATCAATCATTCTTTCATTTAAATAAATACAATTTAGAATAATACACGACCTTCGCATAATATCGAAATAAACGTTGAAATGAAATTAATTTACAAAATATTTCATTGTTACGTTGCCCTTTGATTACGATTCAAGCGGATCCGTCTGTTTTCCACCGGCGACCGTTTTCTCAAGCTGAGGCGGTCAATAAAAATATAAGGGACGGAGTTCGCACGTGACGAGACTGGAGTCGGGGGGAGGGGGGTAGTTGGGGCCACAACAACGGCGATGTGTTATTAACACGATAAACAATTTTGGGTAGCAACACCTACACATTACATACAAAATAATTATCTTAATAAATAAGATCGGACATTCGTATTTTCTCTACCGAAAAACCATAAGTACTTGTGATTAACTTAAAAGCTATGTATCATTTTAAGAGCAAGCTTGGGTGAAATTTTCAAAAAAATATTAGCATTTAAAAGTAAAGTAGCAACCCGTATATTATGTTCAACAGCTGGTTGCATGCATGGTTCACCGAGGCGCGAACTTCACATACCTTCAAAGACTTTTGATTTCATCAGGCATGTAGGTTTCTTCACGACGTCTTTCTTCACCGATGAGCGAGCGATGGTCTCGTGTTCAGGGTGCACGTGGAAATTTAGAAAAAACCCCGGGGTAAGGATCGAACCCAGATCCTCTTGCTCAAGACGCCGAGCCCATAGAACATAAATTAACTAAACAATATTTTTAGAAGAGGAAAGATGTTAGGATACTTGATACAGCACGACCACTTTATGAGAGGAATAATTGAAGGGAAGGTAGAATGTAGAAGGAAGCGAGGCAGACCGAGAAGAAGTTTTATGGACCAGGTGAAGGAAAAACTGATGGTCGTGTCGTATCAGGAGGTCAAGAGAAGGGCGGAGTGCAGACAGGAATGGAAAAAGCTCCACCGACAAGAGCAAAGCTCTTAAATTTAAGAAGAAGAATATTTTTTCCGTACAATCAAGAAAAAACAAAGTAGCAAAAAATGTTGTTTCTTCGCCGCCAGGCGCCACCTTCACATAAAATGACGATCGACTCTACAATTATCACCAGTGGTTTCGCGATTCTATATTCTTTTGAAATGTACATAAAGCGCAAATTGGAATGATTTCAAAGGAAAGGGTTGTGTCGATGATGGTGATGATGCTTATTTAGATTTTAATGTCCTAACGCAAAAAGACAAGTGCTATTAATTTGACCGCTAACAAACGTATTTACAAACAATACTTTGAGGTGTCACAGTACTCCCGAACGCATAGGGTCATTCAAACCAACTTATGGACCATACTTAAATGAATTTCGCAACTGTGTGTCTGTCAAACACATATAAAACACGTCTATTGACATGACATTGAAATACACTAAATTAAGAGAGCAATATTCTCTCTCTCTCTTCAGTCGATCCCTCAATGTTGAGGATCGTGACTCCCATCATTATGCCCTCGTTGCTAACGACTTTTTTCCTCCAGATTCTATTTTTAGCTTCGTGGAGTGCTCTATTCACAGATATTTCTGAGTAATCTTGTCGGACCATCGCTTCGGATTTCAACCCTTTGGCCTTTTGCCCTCTACTTTACCCGTAACGATCAATATTTCCACGTTGTCAGAGTTTCTGCATGCTATGTGACCAAAGTATTGTAGTATAGAGAGGGCAATACTAAAAACTAAAATTAAATATTATGTTATATAAAATGAAAACATCGCGTTTTCTGAAGCTCTTCCGAGCAAGGACGCCTATTAGGTTTGGTTTTGAGTCACCAAATGCGAGACATAATAGTTCATTTCATTTAGATGACATTTGACCGAGTTCCTTGAGGCTAAATAAATAAGACGCATTTCTATAGATAAATAAAAATATGTTGGGACACACAAAATACAAATCCTACTTTTTATACACTTATTGCCTTTCAATTTATATTATTTCTTATATGTATAGCGAAAAAAGCTACTAAAACAGTAATTATTATTTTTTGGAATATCTGTGCGTCGTATAAATGCTTCGTCTTGAATGACTGACGGATCAAGGCACAGATTAAGCCGCTGATCGTAAACCTGAATATTATCTTAGCGGTGACACGCGAGGGCTCCGTTTCCACCGGAGATGAGCTAAGCTGCGTTGCGAGGAATGTTTTTAAGAACCAATAGAAACGCTTCATTTGCTTGACCACGTTCAGCGCGACGTCTCTATTGGTTCTTGTAAAACACATTCCTCGTAACGCAGCTTAGCTTATTTACGGTGGAAACGCAGCCAAACATGCGATGCGGCGCGCCGTAGCCCGTACGACACCGCACCTCACGTGCGATTGTTCACGTAGGACACTTCAATAGGTTTTGAAAGTTTGGTTTCGCGCTGCGCCGCGCCGCTTCGCGTCCTAGATTGCTCATCTAAGACGGCGCCTCAGAGCATTTTCACATTATCCGATCCCGATATCGGTGTCGAACGCCGATCCGATATCGGAGTAAGTAAAGTGTATAGTATAGAATATGTACAATATGTCTTTCATATCGGATATCGGAGCCGACACCGATATGCTGGCGGCACCATCGGACGCCCGGTGTGTTTTGTTGTAACGTAAGCATCCGATAAGATAGGACCATCCGCCATCGTTTCCGTCAATTATTGTTTCAGCTATTAATTCCCGTGGTTACAGTTTTGAACATTTACCGCCCTCGTGTTTTTTTTAATAAAAACCTTCCGTGGGCCTTACTCAAAATACTTTTTTCGTGTAAGCGCTTAGCAACATTTATTTTCTATACTATATAATATTATAAAGAGTAAAACTTTGTTTGGTTGTAATGAATATTCTCAAAAAGTACTCGACCGATTTCAAAAATTCTTTCACCGTTTGAAAGCTACATCATCCACGAGTAACATAGGCTAAATTTTATCCTGAAAAAAAAAAATGGTTCCGTAAGATATTTGGGTTTTTCGGAAACAAGGTGTAAAAAATCATCCAGAAAAGTTACTTGTTTTGCGTACTAAGATCCCGTTGTAAATTTTAGTTAACGCAGGTGTAGCTGCGGGCAACAGCTAGTTATTTATATAGAAGATTATTCCCAATTGTCCTTATTGAATGCCGTCAAGAGTTTAATACGTTTATATTTATGATAATCTCGTCAGTCGACATTTGATTCTCTGTACGAGCTCAGCTTATCTAATCTCACGGAGCAGATGATCAGATGAAGGAATTTTTCGACATGAGCACGCCTGTGATCACATCAGCGGATAAACGGGCCGGAATTTAAATAAAGATAAGAGTAATTCGCTTCGGGGGCGATTGATTAGATGCTTGAATACTGACAAAGGTAATGAAAATTCACCCAGCCGGGGTTGTTGTCCGACGAAGAACGAATGTAATTAACATTTCGCAGTATATGAAATTGATTCTGAATATTTTTTTTTGTAAAGGTAAATTGTTTATATCTAACAAATAAATAACGAACTTATTTTAATAATTATTAATGTACCTATACCAGATGGAGTATGGAGTATCTGTCAAATATGTTGCCGATAGCCTATTCGGCACTTATCTGGAGATTGTGAAACAGGCCCTTACTTTAATATTATAAATGTGAAAGTAGGGATGTGTGTTACTACTTCACACGAATACTTCTCAGCCGATGATCATGAAAATAGGTACGTTTTTTTTTTAAAGGACCTATACTGTTGGCCTTAAGGCCTTAAAGCTACATCGGAGAAGTAGATGAGGAGATGGCTCATTTAAAAATTACGCATATTCTCGGAGGTACTAGAAGTAACATAGGTTACATTTAAAAAATGATTTTTTTGCTAACGCGGGTGAAACCTCGGGCAATAGCTAGCTACGGCCAGCACGACCGGGTATATTATTGTCATCATAGTTCGTCGTGAAGTAGTAGACTATTGTTTGAAACGATAATGACGAAAATCCTATTTTTTTTTGGGACTTTATAAAAGTTTCTAGTTACCATAATAGGTATATATTATTATGAAATATTGGTAATCTCTTTAAATTAGTTTGCTTAAATATTTATTAGGACAAACCAGTTGTAATACATAATATAAAAACGTTTATTTGGTACTAGACCCTATATCTCCATGATTATAGGTTATTTATTGAAGAATTGATTTTATATTGTTTGGTGACTACATTTTGGTGATAAATGTACTATTTTGCGGGCAAACTCTATTACTTAAACAAAACTAATTAAAGTGGCTATAGCTAAAATAATACCCATCTAAATACTTTCAACCTCATCAGACATGCAAGTTTCATCACGATGTTTTCCTTCACCGGTGAGCAAGCGATGGTGTCATGTTGAGGTGCTCTTATGAATTAAAAAAAAAACCATTTCAAGGCATCAGGGTTCAGGATTGAACCCGGAGCTCTCACTCTCCGAACTCTCACAGAGACCGAGCTTCTATTAGCCCATAGTCTCTCTACCATGTGATGTATTATTACTTTTTGTATGATTATCAGCCATGTATTTGCTTTGCTTCCAGCTCCCTGAGCCATCTGCTCATCTTTTCTTCCGATGAAGCTTAAAGGCCAACAGCATAGATCCATTCGAAAAAAAAGGTATTTACTATTGAAAAACTTACTACATGGCGAAACAGAATTAGTGTATTTGTTACTTCATCGTCATCATCATCATCAGCATCATCCTCAGCCTTTATCCGTCCACTGAACATAGGCCTCGCTCAATGAACGCCTAGACGACCGATAGAATTTGTTATTTATTTACATAAAAATATTACAGTAATGGGATTGTGATTTTTTCCTCGCAATATCGATCAGTCACGAGAAATAAAGAGGTTGTTTACTTTCATGATTGAAGACTTCAAAGAGAATTTGTTTCTTGCGATGCGAAAGATCAAGAGATCCCTTATACTCGTCATTTCACAAAGATATACGTTCTTTTAAAGGATCCTTGCATATTCAGACTTTATTGAGACGTATATCGACTGTCGATCGAGCTTTGCACACGTATTTAGTTGTAATCCTACTAGGTATTATATATTGTAAATGCGAAAATTTGTCTGAATGCATGGATGTCTATTAGGCAAAAGCTACTAAATGGATTTTTATGGTAGAACTTTACAATAGTATAGTCTACGCATCAGTATAACATAATGGGCAATTAATACTTACCCACCCTTACTCCCACGAGTAAATCTCGTGAATAATACAAAATAATAATTATAATAAGAAGCTTAAAAATCTAATAATAACCTTGTTGCCACTGGTGACGCGGATGACACCAACGCGCTTACTTACGATTATTCGCTAACGGAACTTTGTCATAGCAAGTGAGGGTAAGTACTAAGTAGAGCAGCATTTCCTTATGTAACAAAATCAAATATAATGTTCAAAATTATAGGCCTATTTCCAAATTATGTATCATTGCAAAAATATTTGAAAAAATAATTTACAACAAAATTTACCACCAAATCAGACCACTAACAACAGATGAGCAGCATGATTTAGTGAGTAGAAGATCGACAGAATGCAATATTTGTGAGTTAGTCGATAATGTTTTCAATAATATGGACATAGGCAGTCAGGCGGACGTGGTGTATTCCGATAACTCGAAGGCATACCATAAAATTTTACACTTACTACTTTTACAAAAGCTTGAAGTACTCGGTATACACGGTGATCTGCTTCGCTGGTTCTGTTCATACCTTAAAAATTGCAGACAGGCTGTTACCATCAAGTGATATTGTTCTTGTTTGGTTTCCGTCACTTCAGGAGTACCCCAAGGCTCCCAATTTGGCCCTTTACTGACTAATCTGTTTATTAATGACATAACTGAAGTGACAAAGCATTCAACGATCCTTCTTTATGCTGATGATATGAAATTAATCAAAGCAATTTCTTCACCATTGGATTGTAATCTATGCGAATATTGTAATAATAACTTAATCAATTTGAATGTTAATAAATGCAACGTTATCACTTTTTCAATATGGTTAAGTTCTGTATGTTACAATTAACTTATAAACAACGCCTACATAACAAGGCTTACTGAAGTGAAGGAACGCAAGATTCCAAACCTTTGGGGAGTACCCTGAATTGTCCTGCGTCTTCATCATCAGACCCCTAATGTCTGTCCCTAGACACAATTTATCTAGATGCAAAGTTCTTAGCAATACAAATTAATCAAACTGAAACACAAGGTAGCTGCGCTTGTTGAGGAGTTACCTCGACTGTCTCTTGGCGCCAACATCAGATCTACCCTAGACCTTAATAAAGTCTCTATTAAAAATGTGGACAGTTTATGAACTAAAGCTATTAAACAATTTGAAACTTTTGGTGTACCTGAATAATTTGCTTTTGTTCGTTTTACGCTATTAATTTTGATTGTTTATACAGCATCCAATATCTGTTATTGATGCTATCAAATCTAATTGAATCTGCCAGGTATAATGGACATTGAAGTTTATGGTTTGTCATTCGATTACTTCCATTACGTTTTGTATAAACGTGTTATAATTTAAGTGTATTATGTCTAAATTTATGATTGATTTTAATTAAATTCATTACTTTTGTTTTGATCAATTAATTGATTAATCGATTAGTTAGTTCATTAGGCAATTGTACAACAATATTTTTATAAATTACAATATTATTAAAAGCAACCGTAGCTTTATTTGCTTAACCTTTTAATTTTGCTTAAACAACCATTGATATAATGTGTCAATAAAGTATTTACGCTTTTGTATTAAGAACAGTATGGAAAAGTGCATTAACATCCAGGCTTTGCTTAATAAGAAACATAAAATCATTGTTTGAGCAAAAAGGCGATAAAATAATATTATAATGAAATGTGGACAATATGTAACGTGTAAAGTGAGGAAAAACGTTCGGTAATAATACAGGCTATTGAACGAGAGCGGCTGGTGTGAAATAGCGGATTCGCAAATAAAGCACCCTGTACATAGCAAATTGAACCAAACTATTCGAACCATGAATTTACGCAATGCATGCTTTTCTATTGCTATTCGGATTTTAGTATGTTCATAGCAATTTATTCATGCAATTAAATGCCTTTGCAAAATTTTGGTTAAATAATACCTAGTTGTCTACACTAATATTATAAAGAGGAAAACTTTGTTTGTTTGTTTGGTTGTAATGAATAGGCTCAAAAAGTACTGGACCGATTTCAAAAATTCTTTCACCGTTTGAAAGCTACATTATCCACAAGTAACATAGGCTAAATGTTATTCTGAAAAAAAAATAGGGTTCCGTGAGATATTTGGGTTTTTCGGATACAAGGTGTAAAGAATCAACCAGAAAAGTTACTTATTTTGCGTACGCTACCTAAACTATAAAAGATAGAACCATTGTAAATCTAAGTTAACGCAGGCGAAGCTGCGGGCAACAGCTAGTTAAAAATAAAAATTAAAAGGTAAAAAACTAAATTGATGAAATCTTGTCCTTTTGATAATATATTAGATTGAGAACTTGTGTGTGACAGACAGACGCATTTACCGGTCGTCTACCGGGATTTAATAAGTTATGAAACCCGTATTTTTGTGACAGGAATTAAAATATTAGTGTAAGACTGAGATGGGGTGATTCACTGTCTTGATCACGAACTTAGTAACGAGAACTATCACACATAGTGGATGTGTGATAGTCTCGTTGACACTAGAGTCTAGTGCTACTTACGTACATAAATATAATATGAGTGGTAATAGTTACAACACTACAATTAGATTTCTAACAAAGCAGCAGAGAATGCTTAATGACCTTTCGAAAAAAAAGCAGCAGAGACCAGAGGAAACATTAAGTCATGAAGTGTTCCCATTAAAAGTGGATTGAATGTTATTAGTAGTATAATTGGCGTTCATTGAGGGAGGCATATGTTCAGCAGTAGACAAATAAAGGCTGATGATGATGGTAATTAAAAACGTGTTATTATTACACGAGTTTCGCGAGTGAGTTCGGTTCTCAAGTTCCTGTCCCTTTTTACGACCTGTAAAGCCACAAGAAGCCGTTCAACGGTACAAAGAAGCAAAAAGTCCTCATCAAACGCCCTACGGTTTTCGCAAATAGAAAGGACCACACTGAAATTCAATCAATCGAATGTGAGCACAGTGTTAATAGGGTAAAGGTGTTATTCACTTGAAGGACACGCGAATAATATATAGATGTTAGTTTGTAGAGATTTAGTATTAAGATAAATAAAGGAGTCCGCAACATTGCTGGAAATCATAGTTGGGTAATTTATTACTTCATACAACTAATTGGCACTGAGTGAGAAGTTTCCTCAGATGTGGATAGATGAAAAACAAGATATTAATTTGATTAGCGCGACGTGAACTGTGATTAGGGTCACAACATTGGCCTAACTTTATTTTAGTATGAAAACAGATTCATGATTTTTGCTTACATGTATTTTCACCAGATGGTAAAGCTAATAAATGTGTTAAAAATATTTTTTTTATTTTCTCAACATTATGCATTAACTTAATGCATGAATAAAAAAATTGGTTGTCTGTAAAGTCGGTTTACGGACAGTGAAACATTATGTACAGCACGAACCGAACTGAGCCGATCGCTCGAGCCGACCATGCCTCTCTCTCGTTCGTGCCGCACTCTCGCTTTCGGAACGCTATATTATGACGTCACTTTTTCGTGCATGCTGCCCGTAATATCATGTTGTTAGACGTTGTCACGTCAAAAACATATATTCACTTCACTTAAAAATCGTAGTGGCAAAGCTTTCTCTCAAGAAACATATTATTTTGTAGTATTTTTACGTTCAAGAGGCAAACTATTCCAACGTGATCCCTAAACCCATCCTGAATCCCTAACCCCATCCATTAATGAGGGTTTGATGCCGCATCCATTTGCGTCAAAACCCGGAAAGAGAGTCTCGAACTACGCAAAACGACGGGTTCCGTATTATAAAGTTACGAATAATTATAGGTGACACCCGTTCCAAACCAGTCGACCGTAGCTGACCAAGTTAGGTACAAACCCGACGCCATGAACATGGCGGGGGGCAACCCCCCAAATTTTTAACGTCATAGGATGATCCAACCGGATCACCCCATTTCCGATGACGCATAACGGTCACTAGGACCATTAGCATAGATCCAACCGAAAAAAAAAAAAAAAAAAAAAAATTATAGGTGAGGAGTTAAATTTACGTCATCTCTCCACAAACGTCTTAACCAACACAAAAATACAGATAAAGACTGCTATGCAAGTCTATTGGCTTATCTGTAGTACCGTAACATTGAGGCCAGTGGTTTTCAACCATTTATTGTTCGGGGATCACTTTCGTTTCAGTGTTGTTAACAATTAAAAAATTTAAAATAAGAAACAGTAGAAGTATCAAATAATAAAAACATATGAGTTGAATTAGATAAAATTAAGAATTTAGAGTTTATTATGTTTAATAATTTAATAACGCTTTTTATCTTAAATGATACTTTTAAAATAGCATATTTTAAGGACCCTATTTCATTGTTCAGTAGAAGGGTCTCAGTAGATAATTCTCTCATTGTTAATTTAGATTTATAAAAGATTTTTTTATTCGATTTTTTATAAAAAGTGTGTTTTTTTAGTTTTTTAAACTATTAATTATTTTAGCTCGTGACTACTGATGGTCACGAACCACTGGTCTGTGGACCACTGGTTGGTAATACCTGGCTTAAACCTATTTGTCCTTGGATCATGAAAAAATTAATACGCAAAGACATTAATGAACGCATTTATAATATTTGAATGCGTACATACATTTAGCTAATCCGTAAGATAGGAGACATGAAATGTATGATTGATACCGTTTCACAAATTACATTTATTTATCAAAAAAACCCATTGAAAATGCCGTTAGCGAAGCCGAAGCTTATAAGCCATTATCTGAGGCACACCAGCAATCCATCACAGTTCATGCCGCGTCATTCTCATGGCTGTGATATTACCTTTTAAAATTAACCCACCTCAAAATTTCATATGGAAATTTTAACTAGATAATTCAAATATTTATTAATAAGAAAATAAACTTATCAACCCATATATGTCCCACCGCTGGGAACGGGTCTCTTCCTCGAAATAAGGCGTGGGTTTTGGACCGTAGTTCACCCAATGCGGGTTGGTGAATTTCACACACCTCCAAAAACTTTTAATCGGACATGCGGGTTTCTTACGATGTTTTCCTTCAGCGGTGCGAGCGATGGTTTCGTGTTAAGGGTGTACTTAGAAATTGAGAAAAATCCATTTCGAGACACCAGGGCCAGACTCGAATCCAGACCCTCACGCTCAAGACCTTCGTCGCTCAGTAAGATAATACGTTAGCTAAATAACGAAATATTGGCTTCTAGTCACAAGAGGGAACGAAGATTATTGCGATTAAATTCTCTGCTGCATGTTACAATCATAGTCTACAAATGAATAAATACTCCGAACATTAATAATTCTTAAAACTACATAGGTCCTTCATAATTATAATAAAACAATTTTTACGGATCAGCGGTGCTATTCTGTAAGAAACGCAGCGCTGTCGCAACGCTGCGACGAGCTCGTCGCGCCCACAGCGTTGACGGCGCTGGGGTGTTTGATATGGTTTGACAAGTTTAGTGAATACCAAGTTGAATTCACAGCGCTGTCACAGTGAAGTATCCGAAACGCCGGGCATGTAAAAATCATAATAAACCGCGATAAAATCAGTTAAACTTGTTTCATTATAATTAAAGAAATTCGCGTAAATATTAGAAAACTACACAATACTGCTCATATTACAATGTAGTCACATTGTAAGAATGTACTCGTATGAAATCGAAATATATGGTCACGCTTTGCCCGCGTGCGCAAAAAAATACCCTTTTTTAATAAAAAGTATCCTATGTTACTTCTAGTACCTCCCAGAATATATGTACAAAGTTTTATGTTGATTTGTCGAGTAGTTTTTGTGTGAAAGCGTAACAAACATCCACGTTTTCACATTTATAATATTAGTAACGATACGATCTTTATAAATAGAGACGTTAAGACAAAAGTACTTCATTTATCATTACTGATAATGATTCTGAGCGGAGTGTAAAAGTTTTCCATTAAGTGTTTCGGCTATCGGTCGCCCATCTTAATGAGCTGTTAACTGCGCGTACCATTTTCTCCGATATTGCATTTTTAAGGTTCCGCTGACAAAAGCAAAAATTATTCTTATTGATTCGTCATGTCTGTCTCTCCGCCCGTCCGTATGTCACAGCCACTTTTTCCCGAGAGAGAGAAGGACTATACTATTGCAAGTTAGTAAGTAGAGGTATTCTGAGAATAGATCCCCAAATGATATTGATGTTTCTAATATCACTTTTTTCTAAACTCAATAGTTTGCGCGAGAGACACTTCCAAAGCGGTAGACTGTTTGTCATCTCTATATCCCTGTAACTTCTAAAATAGAGAAATAAAATAGAGAAAAAAAAATGTTGTGTCGTGGGACACCAGGTAGGAACGAAGTTCCTTCGGCTAAAAAGAAAGGTATTATACACTACTCGCTTGTGTATGCAACAATCGCGCCTGCGCACGTCTCATTTAACGCTTTTTTATTCCACGCACTTTTTCTTACGGTTTTACTATCACATTTTTTTCAGTTCGGTCGCGCAGCAAAATCCCTATTCCTAGTTAAATCCCTCCAAGCCTGCCGTAAGGAACTTCGTTCCAATGATAAAACTAAAAAATGTATGATGTACATTACCATGCTAACTCCATGGTTCAAATTTCCACTGAAAATTAATTGTTTGGATGAGATCTATTTTGTCAGCTCATAAAGTTTCGTAATTATAATAATCATATTTGAAGGAGCAAATTGCTGTTCTTTATTGTCAATAGTGACGTGCAATTAATCATAATATTAATGAAATGTATAATTTTAGGAAACAATTTATTTATTTAATTTCTTTATAAACTATAAATTTTATTAGGGTCCCGCAAATATTTATTTTTTATTTTTATAAATGAAATCTTATGCGATGGTCACATAGTAGGATTAATAGGATCGCTGGCGAACATAACTACTACCTCCGGCAAACTCGCATCAATGCTCAATACAAAACAAAGCATTTTCGACCTTACGTAGCATCGAAAAGTACAAACTGTGAGTGCTCTGTTGTGATATTATGTCAAAACGGCCTTTGTAGCGTGCCGCGACTAGTACTAATAAGTAGTTTTTTTTTAATTTACTCCTTATACCTTTCATTTACTCGACTAAATTAATAGTACCTGGTTGACCGAGCATTTGCTCGGTACCCTTAGTGATTAAAATATGATGAAATTTTTCTTCCACAAAAATGATCTTTAAAAAAGAAGAAAAAATATTCGGACTGGAGATTTGAACCGGGTTCGTTCAGATTTACCACTTAGCTATCATGATTCATGACATATTATTTGACAGCGAAATTTACGTCCGTATTCTAATGATATTATATCATTACTATTACAAATTTTCTAAAAAAGTATCGATCGATTTATCACCGTTTTTAACCCGTGTATACAAAATTTCATGAAAATAGTTGGAGCCGTTTCCGAGATCCATATTCTATATATACATACAAGAATTGCTCGTTTAAAAATATAAGATAAGATAAAAAAAACATTAAATTTTATTAACGGAACCCTTCATGGGCGAGTTCGACTCGCACTTGGCCGCTCTTTCATCTATTAATAGTTAATCGAGTAACGTACTTCGAGAAAAAATTCCATCAACTGTAAATGAATTGTTCAAGAATAATAACAATAAACTTACGTATATATTTGTTTCTTTGAGCAGCTTATTTTGGTGAGTGTTTCGGAGGAAGGCAGGGACAGACAGACTGAAACTATCCCGGAGTAAGCAAACTTAGAAAAGCTGTTTTTCTTTGATAGCTAGATAAATTGGAGACTTATCTAATTAAATTCTCTTTGCTAAACAAAAACGAATTAGCCTATGAAGTACTGATCAGAGGCGAGAATGCTGCCCCAGCCCTCTTCAGGTTAAGAGTATTGATATAGTAGGACCCTACATCTTACTAAAATCAAATATCTTTATTCTTCAGGTTAAAATTATTGATTCGTAGGACTCTACCCCTACTAAAATCAACTATTCTATTCTAGTTGTGACTTGTTGTTTTCAGTATGTATTGCTTACTTTTTGCAATCAAGAGAGAGCAACCGCTGAAACCATTACTAATATCTATTTGCATTTATTTGCTTGCATGTTACATCTATTTACCTAGTCTACTAAAAGTTAAAAGAATGTAAAGTAATTGATAAAAAGTCTCCACTTGTCTACACACTTGCTGATATGTCAGGTAAACCTCTAGGTGACTGGCATATTAAAGATATTAAATTAGTAAACTATAAATCATAAAACCTACTTAAATAGAACTAAATAAATTATTTTAACAAACCTAATTGAACTTTAACTTAAATTCAAATATTTAAATAACCTAACCTAACCTAACTTGAACTTAACTTAAACTCTTAATATTTAACATCTACTACTTAAACTATGCTGTATTAATTAAACTAAATAATATTACTAATTAAATACTCTTAAACTAGCTTATTGAGTCAACAACGGCTGGGTTGTTTACTCCATATGTAAGGATCTTTAGGTTACTACTATTAACTTAAAGATATCATGAGAGATGCAAGAGTGTATGTGATGGGATGTATGTATAGGATAGAAGTGTAGTAAGTTTAGTTCTATGCATGGTTGGTATGTATGACTGCAGTTCAGTATATTATCTTGCAGTGAGTTTAATAGGTAGTTAGTTTAGTCGGATTTTGCTGTCCTAAATCCTACGCTTTTTGGCGGGGTACTGTAACGTTGCGCTAGCTCGTTACATGATTTTAGGTCTGAATTAAAAATTCGGCAATAGATATTAATATGTTTAAACTAAATATGCTAATGGTATAAGCGTATCCTATCGTTAACTATTGTCAATTATTGATATACTCTATTGTCTCACTAGCGACCATTCTGGGATTCAATAGCCGTTTTCTAATATCCTTTTTCTCAAATAGAATTTATTTACCTCTTGTAATTTATAATAATAAATATAATAATTTAATCTAATCCCTAAACAAAATTACAAATATAATTAATTAAGTTTTAATTAATTATAAAGTCTGTTTGACATTTGACTATAGAACTATATTGTTTATGGAACGATAGACAAGCTGTGATTAGGGACCTTTTGATTTGCTGTCACTTCTAACCGACCTTTCTTTCTTGTCCTGACTTCGTGGCTGGCGGAAGCCGAGGCTAACCCTCGTCTAATTTTTCGAATTCCGCTGGGAGTTCGCGGAGCAGAATTTGGATAGGCTAAGTATCCAAGCTTGAAGACCTAACAGCCGGCCGGCTGAACCGAACGCCCAGCGTGAAGACCCAAGCAGCCAACCTACCATCGCCAGGAGTCCAGTCAGGCCAGTGATTCCTCCCTTATTACCCCTAGGCAATACGCTGTCGCAACGTGGGCCAGCCAAGGAAAGTTTTTGGTTCGAGATAAGGTAAGACTTGTCCGAACCTACTCTACTCTACCCTAACTAACCTGCTCGCTGGGGGCATCTACCACCCCCACGCGACAACAGTAATTATACTGGCATCGAGATTTTACATCTTATAAAAAATATATTAAATTGTATATTTGTCATGCAGTCTTTACAGAAAGTATGTGTGCACATGCATGCTTAAAACATGGCCCTCCTTTCCCACACTGCATATGCGTCCTCGCATGCACCACCACCAGACACTACCATAAAAGACCACCACACAATTGATGCATGTTTAGTCCTAACACCGAGGCATCCTGAAGATGCTATTGCTAATCCTACTATCCTACTAATATTATAAACGCGAAAGTTTGTAAGTATGGATGTTTGTTACTCTTTCACATAAAAACTACTGAATGGATTTTAATGAAACTTTACATATAGCTGATTCATCAGAATAACACATAGGCTATAATTAATCTCCGTACTCCCACTGGAATGAGAAGTACGCGGGTGAAACCGCGTGGCGCTGCTAGCCAATATATAATTTAATATCTTTCTTAAAATAGATTTCCGCAAAGGGACGCCCGATTCTAATAATTATCTACATTTTATGTCTCAAAATAGGCAAGATATGAATGAGTTGGCTGACAAACAAATAAAAATAACACAGTCAAGTACTCGCTAACATTAATCATAAACAGAAACACCTGGGACAATTTTTCGGGTATATTTTGATATTCCAAATTCCATTTATCCATCCATTATTCCATTCCATTAATCACTGAGTCTGCCTTCTTTTAAGCAGCAAAGCTTTGGAAGATGTTTCATGCTGCATTTCCGCTTTCCGCTGTGGTAACTCTCGCTCTCTGTTGGTGTAAATTGACAACCAAGTTCGCTTATGTGTAGTTAGTGAGGTAGTAGAAGAGGAGGGCAACGCACCTGCATAACCTCTGGTTGTGTGGATGTTTATGGGCGTCGGTAGGTGCCAAAAGGCTGTTCGTTTGCTCACCTAAGCTATAAAAATACCCAGTTATATTTTTTAATGAGCTTGTCAATTCGACTTTATGTTTTTGAGTATGCTTTGTTTATTGTATTGTGTTCATGTTTTTTGGAATTTAACGCGTTTAAAAAAACTTCTTTTTATGACAGATAAATAAAATTACATGCCCTTTGTTTTTAATACATTACATAATATTTAACTTCAAATGTGCAGAATAAAATTAATATAGCCACAGTAAAATTTTCGGGTAGGTAGCGTTATTTGTGAATTATGTTATTACATAATTCACAAATAACGCTACTTCTATTGTTTTACTATTGTAAAACAATAGAATATCGGCTAACAATTCATCCCCTCTCAAACACAATGCATTCAGGGCTCGATAATACAGCCAATGTTACAGGGAACTTTCATTTCCAAGATTCCATGAAATAACATTCATTTCTCGCTCCATACGGATGTACTAAATGAGAATGTGGCATTTCATATTATATTTGTTAGATCAAGTGATCTTCCCAAATCAACTGTATTTAATACTAATATACCAAATTATTTTACAACGATTTGAACGCGCGGCGTTTATTTATCGAGTATTGCTGGATATTCAATGTTAAGTGCTTGACTGTAAATCGAATTTTGCATACGAAGGTCGCAACTCGAGTCATCGTCGGATTCTAACGCGACGATTCTAAATGTTTACTTGTCACTATCATTATTTTAAATAGTTTGTTCGTGTTAATTGTATTATTGTATCATAGGGTGGGAGAGGAGTGGCTAGGATTCCTTTTGGTATCACTCCATCCCTGAGGAGATGAATAGTTTACGAGATATTCAAGCTTAGCCTGTTAGACCTAAGCTCAAAATTAGAGCGTACATTGGCATCGTTTTGTTTCTGCACGTCTTCGGAGCTGCGAAAGCTGTCCTGCGCTCTTGCGTAACAAAACATGGTCACCCAAGTTCGCCTCCGCAGTTTTGGCTCCTAAAACACTCTAGGGGTGGGTTGAGTCGGGGTAGGCTGATTCAGTTCTGTTACCATTTAAAGCCTTAAGTCCATATCTTTTAATTTTTATTAGACTGTTATTTGGCATTGAATTGTAGTACCTCTATGCGATCGCAATGTATTTTTTAATTTAAATCATCTTAATTATCCCCTATCTATTAGAACCTAAATAGTTAATAAATGTCACCACTATTCTATAGCCCGATAGATATGAATAAAAAACTTTTGTCACAATTGAATATTAAATTTCGAACATCGAGGTGATGCAAATATCGAAACCGCGGGTCGACCACGAGGCATTTGGCATTACCCCGCACTGCGAGCCTACGACCTTACGGTGACCATGAATGTATTTAGTAAAGGAATTTAAACTTTATATAATTCCATAACTTATTTCGTGAATACGTGTTTTTGAGAGAGGTAGTGTTTATACCCCATAATTGCACAGTAGTCGAATTGGGCTAGCAGGACACGGTGGTTACCTATCGCTCTAATATCGACGTAAAGAGACAGGGGGCCTAGCCAAAATGCCATTACGAAAACGACAGCGAAGTTCGTTCGTTCGTTCGAAGTTGTGATTGGTTAAATCACGTCGTCGATTGAACGGTCGAGCGATGGAGGGAGGCCCCCTGGTATGCTGGTGGGCAACTCATTTGCATAACCTCTGGTTGTCTATGTCTATGGGCAGCGGTAGTCACTATGAGGATCGGACTGTTTGTTTGCCTCTAGACATAAAAAAATGCTACTAATCTATAAAAAATAAATACAAACAAACAATGAGATATTGTTTTCTTATGTTGACGCGAATTTCACTTATTATAATGAAACAATTTTTAAAAATAAAATAAGATCCGTAAAAGTTGTTCTATTGTAATAAAATAGACAGATGATAAATAAATAGATATCTGCATGGGTGAGGGTCTGAAATGTTATAATTCTAAGTCATAAGATTTAGAATTATGAAGGTATGAAATTTCAAATTTTAATACAAACATTTGAAATTTCATAATGACGTCATACATTAGCATGTCAGGTTTTTCAAGATTTTGTCAGGTTTTTAAGGTTGCAGTACACGTTGCCTAAATGTAATTGGCTAAGTGCACTTGCCGAGTGCGTTCTGCCAACGTGTACTGGGCCAACTCGTGCACAAAACGGCAATTATTTAAACGAATTATATCAAGGAGTTTAATTCCTCTACATACTATTTTTTTTAGTCTGATTAACCATTCGTTTTCGAATGATTTGAATGAATGATTGATTCACGTACGTTTACAACTTATCGTATGCTTTTGTTTCTTTATCTGTTTTACCTTTTTTTAATTTTAACGTAACACTTTTTTTTTGAGTCCCAATTTGCGTGAGAGTATGGCCAATTTAGCGTGTTACAAATGTATATATTTACTGTAAGGTATATTAGGGTTGGTACCGCGGCCGCTCTACGTCGGGGCATACACGAGCTCGCATATTCTTTAAGACTATGAGAGCTTTTATAGACAGTTTTTTTAAGCATCGACTCGCGGTTCAATGTCGCGCGACAGCACAAGAAAACGTCATCGTCGGCTTACAATGTTTTTGTATGTCTTAATTAATTAATTTCGATAACGTCACAGTTGCCTATGACGCGTGTGACGCGCGTGAACCAAACGTGGTGTATAATGACTGTAAGATGTGGAAAATCTACACGTGGCTTTCTTATTTTATATTGGAATCCAGTATTATTATTAGCTATCTCCTTTTGATTAGGTCTGTCCCGAGGCATTTCTATTGCATTTCCTTCAGGCTTAATGCGATTCAAAGGACATCAAAAGTTTGAAAGAGTCTAAAAAAAGGAAATAAAATTGAGTCCAAGATCTCTATAAATCATGAATAACCTTAGTGTATTACTGATGAGTATGAAGTATTGGATGCGAGAAGGGATCGGTCGTCTTGGCGTTCATTGAGGGACCCTATGGGAGGCCTATGTTCAGCAGTGGACGGACAAAGTCTGATGATGTTAACGGGACTTGTTAAAAATGTTGTTGACATCAATATAAGAACTTGTAATTAATTACGTCTGTAAGGATGAAAACACATATTATATTATCCACGCACGCATAAAAAATTGACATAAAACAACGTGGAGATATCATATTGTAATCCTAGATCAAAGATATGTCTAGATAGAGTGTCGCGCGGAAAACAAGTCCAAAAAAATAGAGTCCAACTGTTGGCCTCTAGATGCTTTCTCCGTGTTTAGTATCCGTCCCGCTGTCATAGAATACGCATGAATTGTTAACAACCCATTATTGTTTATTTATAATTAAAGTTTGTGTTGTAAAAGTGTAACGAGATTAAAAAGGATGATTATGGGAGAACTGTATTAGCTGGTGTCACTATTCACGAACACATGTTTAAAAATGTTGGCCAGTTTTTACCATTTATGACGCGCAAGCCGGGCGTATTAACGCACCATGCCGCGTGCTGGGTTCCTTACAGAACGGTTGTCATGCGTACTGCTTTTGTTTTCGCGATATCTATACAAATAAAAATTAATGTTTCTAAGCGCGTAGCGCGCTAATGTTCCTGAAGGCACACGGAAAGTTTTTATACAAAAAAAGACAAAGAAACGATGTTACTTTGTCCGAGCCCTCTAAGACTCGAAATGTTTAGGCTTGGTATACTGCTCTTCTTTGTTACAGAAGAAACAATCAGATTTTTTATGGCGAAACATTTATTTGCGCACCTTTTCAGCAAAATTAACTCGGATTCCGTGACAGTAAACGGCGTGACTAAATTGACGTCTAACCTCTGCCAGGCAACCCGTGACGCTCAATTTCTGAAGTGATAACTCCTTATGGGAGGATAAACTGATTTGTAACGTAACGTAACAGCGCCAGTATATATGACTTTTCTTTCTCTCTCGCATACGGCAGAGGCAGCCAGGCTCCTTATATCACACTATAACCTTTAATTAGTAAGGTTATTATTATTTGCTCTTATTATTATTGTTAGGTATTATTAATTAAGGTCATTATTTAATCTGTTAACCTTTTGTTAGATAATATTTAAGAATTTGTGAGCGAAGGTGGTCCAGTGGTGGAAGGACTCGGCCCCTTGTGTGAGAGGTTCTGGATTCGATCCTGACCCCCCGTGTGTAAGGCACATACGGGGGGTCAGGATGAAATGGGTTTTTTAAATTTCTAAGTGCACCCCAAACACGCGACCATCGCTCGCTCACCGGTGAAGGAAAACATTGTGAGGAAACCTGCATGCTTGATGAGATTGAAAGTGTTTGAAGGTATGTGAAGTTCAGCAATCCGCACTGGGCACGGTGAACTATTGGTCCATTAGCCTCCTCGCATGATTTCGAGGAGGAGATACGTGCCCAGCAGTGGGACATAAAGGGTTGATAATATTAATACATAATATTCAAATTAACAATTGAAAATAATAATAGTTGAATTTAGATTAGTTTAAGTTATTACTTCTGTCGGACGTCCCGAGACGCGCACGTTTTTTAGTTTGTTCTTGTTCGGGGTGTCATTATTGTTATGGTGATAAAGTATTCAGACAGTTCAATTGAGATCCAATCAGCGATATTGTCATCGATCACCTTTATGCTAAGCAGCCTTAATCTATTTTGGGTCGCGCTCACAGTCGATAAGGTTTTATCTAGGGTTTCGGCATATAACCTTCGAAACATCAATGAAGTTAATTATTATTTAAAATTATATATCAAGATATCCTACTATCCTACTAATATTATAAACGCGAGAATTTGTAAGTATGGATGTTTGTTACTCTTTCACATAAAAACTACTGAATGGATTTTAATAAAACCTTACAATAGCTGATGTATAAGCTACATCAGAATAACACATAGGCTATAATATATCACCGTACTCCCACGGGAATGGGAAGTACGCGGGGGAAACCGCGGGGCGCTGCTAGTTTATTTTTTTACATTTGATTTTTTTCGGGTTTCGACATTGTTTCATGAACAATACATTCCTATGTCGAAATGCCAAGCTAGATAAAACAAGGTAATTGTCCCCTTTCAAATAGTGTTTTTTAGTTAGATAGGCAGACAGACGTGTCTGATGGCAAGTGGTCGACGTCGCTCATGAATATAGAATAAAAACTACTAAAACTAAATAAACCAAAAAAAGTAGAACTCGATATTTTGACATTGTCTACGAATGTCTGTAATAAAAATAACCAAGTTAATTTAAAATCCCGAACATAGACTAATTTGAAAAACACATAGTGCCTGTTTTGTTCTTCCCTCAGGAACAGCAAACCCGTTTCACGGGAGAAACAAGCAAGATGTTCCTGGCACTCCAAAACGGCTGAACCGATTTGATTCATTTTGTATGCATTTGGGTGGATAGTGAAGTAGAAGTATACTATTTAAAATTTGGTATTTTTGGAGTCGGTACCAGCCAAAACATCGATGCCCTTCACAGACTTAATACTTGGTGTATGTGATTGATCATTAAAATATCCTCTTTGGCTGGCACCGACTCCAAAAGTACCCAATTTTAAATAGTATACTTCTTTTACGTTCATTGAGGGAACCTATGTTCAGCCGTGGACGGATGAAAGTTGATGATGATGATGACGATGACCTCACAATACTTTGATACTTTCCTAAGTATCGTATTCAGTGGTTTTTGTTCATATTATATCGACAAGTAATAAAATGAGTAAATCGTCTGTGTATACAAAACCAACCAAATAAGCATTATTGAAAATAACTTAAAAACCGCTGATTAGATGTCGATCAAATTAATATGGGACCAATTCGGAAACATAAGCTTTCAAACAAAACAAGAATCACCAAAATCCATCCTCAAACAGTGGAGTAATCGTGTAACAAACATACAAAAAAAAAACATACAGACGAATTGATAACCTCCATCTTTTTTTGAAGTCGGTTAAAAAGAGTGAGAGAGCAAATGTCGGCGTGTATATTGCAGACTGTTTAATACTTGATAGTTGCTTGTATTTGAGCATTTAACATGCGTTTCACTTTTATTATATTGTGTGAATCGCACACACACACACATGTTTTTTTTCTTATTTTTATTTGGTAAAGTAATCTTTGGAACGTCACAGCCCAAGGAACGAGTTGCATGTCGCGATGTGAGGAATATGTTTCCATCGGAAGTGTTTGGGGGTTTCATATCGAAAATCTGAACGATTACCAGCATAAATTATACCCGAAAAATGTTTTCGGAAAGTTCATCTTAATTCACGTCACGCGTACGACTCGCTCGTGTATGAATCAAATCTATTATAATTTATTACGATTCGAGCTTTCATATGATTTAATATTAAACTAGGTTTGTGGCACTCAAAGATATTATTCTATGGATATGATATTAAAAAACAGTTTCTCTTCAAATGTATTTAATGTGTGATAGCATTATTTGTGATAAAAACCTATGGATCCTCCTGTCTTCGTCGTATGTGGCTCCAATGAAATTGGTGAAAAAAATATCTTGTAAAAAAATACAAAAAAAATATAACTAGCATGGTCCATGACATACAGCCTGACGAGAGACCAAATAGCGTAGTCTTAGTTTTTTCCACTTCATCTAAGTTCATTCATACTTCATCTAATAAATAAATTAAGGGTAAGGTAGTTTCAGTCTTTTGTGTATGGAATCCTGAAAGTCACATTCTACAAAGAACTTTTCTCGGCTACGACAAACAACCAGTGTATCGTGCTACGCTACTACATGGCGCTACGTTTTCGCTATATAAGAGCTACGCTATGCTACATGGCGCTATGGTTTTCGCGATATGAGTGCTACGCTATGCTACATGGCGCTATGGTTTTTGCGATATGAGTGCTACGCTATGCTACATGGCGCTATGGTTTTCGCGATATGAGTGCTACGCTATGCTACATGGCGCTATGGTTTTCGCGATATGAGTGCTACATGGAGCTAGGGGTTCGTAGTATGAGTGCTACGGAGGTACGATGTCGATACGCAATCAACAATAATATGGAATATAAATTTCTATTTTGTGGGTGGGTATATCTCTTTTTGGGCGCCGGGAGTCTTACATTTTTACCGGAGGAGAGCGCAAAACTACCTCCGGCCGGCCGGTAAGCGTCGGATGAAGGGCAGTCCGTCGCCAACTCCAAGCAGGCCCAAGATGGCGGCGCGCTGTGTTCCGCATGCGTCACTCTGGAGGATTCGGTAATTGTACCGATTACGAAGGGACCTGCCACTGACAGGTCAGGTCTGGAGGCGGGGGATCTGGAGGAGTGCTTTTGCAGATTAAAGTCCTGCACACCCTCTCTACTCGACCAAAGTGGAGGGATAGTTCATGAGGATTTTACAAAAAAGAGAGTCCCATATAAATAGGATCCATAACAGGATATAACAGGATAGTTGTATGCATAAGAGCATTCTCCAGCGTAAACAAAAAAAGGTGTACCGACTGTCGATAGAAATGAAAACTATAGAAAAGAATATATTTTCAACCACCTCTAAACGCACCTATAGAAGTTATTACTTCAAAAGAATTCCACCGTTGATTAATCCACAAATCCGTGCTTTAGGGATTAAACTATTATCTGATTCAAATAACCGTATGTTGAACCATTAACAAATCATCAACCAATCCAAGGTAATTCTGATTTATGTCCATTCATTTAAGATAATGTCATTAGATATCTTGCGTAGTACTGCACGATATAGATTCTCACGATCATAATATACCAATAGGCAAATAGTTTACTTATTCCCTTCTCTATTATAAAAACAGTGAATCAGAACATACAGTATAATATCCTACTTCCTACTACTCGTAATATTATAAATGCGAAAGTTTGTAAGTATGGATGGATGCATGTTTGTTACTCTTTCACGTAAAAACTACTGAAAGAAACTTTACAATAATATAGCTTATACATCAGAATAACACATAGGCTATAATTTATCGCCGTATTCCCACGGGAACGGGAAGTACGTGAGTGAAACCGCGGGATGCTGCTAGTGTTTCAATATGTTAATGAAAATGTGAGATGTGATTGCAATTTTTTTATCAGTTCCTTATATTATAATATCGATGTAATACAATTAAAATTTTCAAGTGAAATTTTAATAATGGAAGTATATTCTCAAAAACTCGATGACAACGAAAACCTGTAATAGCACTTGAAATACTAGCGAGGCGTTGAATAATCGGGCGCGGCGCGATATCTCGGCCACGCATACCGCGGGGACACGATATTAACTGCGGATTGTTTCCATTTGCATAAGAAAATAAAAATGCCCTTTATTTGTCTTGCCCGGGAAAATCTCTGCGTAGTTGCGCGTACCACGGACTCTCGATTAGAAATAAATAGTATTAAAGAGAGTGTAAAGTGTAATAGATTACAACTATAACTGTAACTATTCTGTATCTTTTTTCAAAAAAGTTCACGCTCGAAACTCACATCTCAAAAAAAATAAACAATTGCTGCCATTTATTAAAGTATATCTAAAACTCTCGTCTAATGTACGTACATTTTTTTTTAAATTAATGCTAAGCTAAAAATTCTATGCTTTTTAAATTTAATCGGATCATCAGAAGGAATTGTTCGCACTGTAAACCAGGATCACTATCTACTTATATCAACTTTCGCTGGGGGGTTTTGAGACAGATACCAGATTCTGAGATGTATTAAACCTACTAAACTACTGTCGTAGAACATGTTTTTCCGAACACAAGCACACCTACTTTGCCTTAAACGTTTAAGTATTTAAAATGTAGTCTTACGAGTTAAAGGCGTAAGACAAACCCACATCTTCTTCAACTGTTTCGCCGATAGTTGTCTTGTTGTCATTGTGAAAAAAATCGGACTTTTTTATAGCATAGATAGCAAACAAACACCACATAATCAGAGGTTATGCAGATTGCAGATGCGATGCCCTTATTTTACCTATCTCTACCAATGGGCCACCGGAAACTCACAAACCACACGAAACGCGACAGCACTGTACGCTGATTTCACGTGAGCGCGAAACCCCGGTCATGCTGGTCCAATTATGCTGCAACGCAGCATGGAACTACCACTTACTAAATTAATTCATTACATTATTATGTTCATACTATGTTGCAGTGTTGTATTGAGATTTTAAAAATACAGTCGAGAATAATATTTTGTTTAGGTTACAATGGTAGGGGCTTCGAGCGCAATCTCCTGTCTCAAACTTGTTATTTCGCGTTTACGTTGGCTCCGAGCATTATTTTGGCTTTAGATTTTACAACTAAGCACTTGCTTTTGAAATTGCTACGGACGCATTTAATCTTTATAAGCGATTTACCTGTTTCACTAGATTCAGTATACAAATGGCTCCTTAGCATTTTGGTATAAATCGGTGATGAGTTGACGGTCTCTTTACGTCGCTGATGAGCAGTTTCTAATTACCGCCATTACCTGATTTTTAGTGGTCGTTTCATTTTATATCGACATATTTTAAGTAGCATTGAAATTCTTTAACAAGCTTAGAAATAAGTCAAGTTTTACTGATAAGCATTTCTCTATGGCATCATAGCTTTTTAACGCATGAACCAATTCGGATGCTTATTTGTTTATACAATACAAAAATACAATTTTCTGGTTAATTTTGAATATCAGCTTTTTTGTTATTGGATTGTTTTTTTTTTATATAAACGTAAACAAATTTAAAACTAAAAGGTATAGGCATTTAGTTTTAATTTTGTTTACTCCGTATATTTGATATGACAGACGTTGATCCCAATATCATTCAGGTTATCCAGTCACGTCGCCGTCTAATGAACCTTAAAGCAATATACTAGAGGCCCGAGGCGGAGGCAACCGAACAGCTGTTTCGAAATATTGCTCATCGCTTGTTTCCAATAATATTCAAGTATTGGTTTGAAACGAAAAATAATAGCTTGTCTTTATGGATAATCCCTTTTAAATTATGGTGGTATTTAAGGCGCAGTTAATAGACAACTTTAAAATTATTTGTGTGAGTGAGACAAATGAAATGCGGAACTTTTCTCTCTTAGAAGTTACTGTCACTACGCAGAAACGAAAGAGAAGCGAAGAGACGCCATCGGGGTACGTTAAAAATATCTTATTTCAATCGATAATTATAAACAACAGGTCCCTTTATTAATATTATATATGTATTGCTAATGTGTAAATTTTAGTGGTTATTTTATGATTTTTTGTTACAGAGACTTTCTTCGGAAATGTGTTTTGAACACAATAGTAAATATGACCAAAATTAACATATACTTTTTTAACGCTTTCAAATGTTACCTTATTTTAAGTGCTCGCAACGGCGGATCCACGGGGGGGGGGGGGGGTCATGACCCCCTGGGCTGGTTCCAGAACTAAGGTGGACCACTAATTGAACATTAGTCCAGTCAAAAGTCAAGACTTGACCACGACTATGTGACCCCCCCCCCCTGGTACCAAAGCTGGATCCGCCCTTGAGTGCTCGTCTACGTAGGTGAAGTAAATCTTTGATAAGATTATGATCTTAAGATATTCTTAAGATTTTATTAGTCTAATAATTTTCTATGTATAAGTTTAATTACATCATAAATTATATAGACAAATAGCGAGACAAAAGTGAACCTAATCTTATATGCATAGGTACGGTATCGGGCATTCCTCTGAGACGTGATTAGTTTTAATAGGGATATATCTCTTAGGGGTCGATCTCGCGCGGGTCAACGACGCTCATATTATTTAAGCTTTCAATAAAGACTAATGTCTGTCTACAATAGCTTTATTTAATTATATTTTGAGGATGGTATCTAGGCAAGGTAAGTAAGATATCTAGGTAAGGTAAAATAACTTTTAGAGCATTTGCCCATTCTTCTTGATAAGTAATATCACTGATTGAAATGTCTCTTATTATAGGGTAATAAAGAGTATTATACTGGACGATACGGAAAAAAATAAGTAGGTAAGTACACACTAGGTGTTTCTTTGGCAGATAGGATTCGAAACGAAAACCTTTACGACCTAAGTTACCAATATCACGCGAAGAATAAGTTTGTTGAAGGGTCAGTGGGCTGATCACACGCTCAGAAAAATGGATGGCCGATGGGCCAACAAGGTTTACTAAGGCTACCTAACGAGGTAGCCAAAGTGAAAGGCGGCCATTAATCAGGTAGGAAGACGATTTTTGTGCTGTTGCCGGTCCGTGTTGAATGTGGCAAGGGTCGTTTTGGTGTTCATAGGAGGCCTATGTTCAGCAGTGGACGTTTAAAGGCTGACGATGATGATGATGATGATGAAGTACACACAATACATAATAGCATAAGTAATGAAAATTAAGTAAGTAATAAAAATATCGAAAGTTACATTCGTCGATAGTTTAAAAATTAATAAAAATACAACTTTTATTATATATGAGATTTTTGAGCTTGCATCTATTTTATTTAGGTATTGGTGAACCGGTGCATATCGGAACAGACGTGTGTTGACTTTGCTGTGTTGGATTTAAACGAGTCCATGTAGAGCTGAGCGCGTGTAGAGTTACGAGTGTATGGTAGCTGGAATTGATGGGCCCGACTCTATGGCACATAATAAGGCAGGTATAAATTGACTTACATGATTCTTACATTGTATCTCTCCTTACCACCTTGTCTAACATTAAGTCATATAGCTGCTGCTGCAGTGCTTTAGATAGTTATATACGGTACATATATAACTATCTAAAGCACAGCACACATATTATATATGACATGCTTTCGGCTGTATGAGTACTTTTATCTTTTACGGAAAATTGAAGAAGTTTCGGAGAGAAGGATATATCTTATTTTAAGTTAATTAATAAATTGATTTATTGAATAATTAATTTAAATCATTCTTAAATGGCAATGTAATCACTTGCACCGAAGCTTTAAATTATGTCTCAAGATATGGAACACACAAATAAGTTGCCTGGTCTACTTCCAGAAAAGGTTGCTTATATATTATATTGCTATAATATTATGTTATAAACAGTTGTATAGCATTATTTGCTAACATTGACTTACCAGGTAGCGCGTATACCAGCCTATTAAGCTATTATAAATAATCTAGAACATTTCCACAAGAATGGACGATGTCACCGAGGCCGGCACTGAAAAACATGGCGCGATGATCTAGACGCATACCAGGTTGACTGTCCTGCGATGCAAGGCTGTGATTTGAGGAGGACCTCGGGTAGGCTTTGTCCAAAAATAAAAAATAAAATAAAAAAAATATTTTCAATATTTCATATATAACACAGAGATTATAGAATAAATTATAACACAGAGATTTATGCAACATAGCATCTATTTAGCGTGCAACGATATTCCTTTATCTCCTATTTCCGTGGTTTTAGTTATAACTGAGCTAGTAGTAGGCGAGACCGTGGGAGATCGCCCTTCACCGATCCAATAACCAGATGAGATGTATGTTTTATCAAATATATTGTCTAAGCACATATGCCTATAATTACTTGCCTAGCCAAAAGTGCTCAAGGCTTTCTCTTCTTCAAGGCTTCTTCTCAAAGTCTTTGAAGATATGGGCAGTTTACGTGCATTGGGCCAGGGCGTTACTGAACTATGGCCCAACACCCATTGTCTGATATTTAGGAGGAAACCCGTACCCAGAATTAATCCCTTGGCATTTTTAATTATCGGGTCCCTGAAATAAAACATTGTATTCTCTTAATACTTGATGGATTTTATGAATATGACGTGGATGCATCAAGCTATAGGCGGGGAAGTGTTGGAACGTAATTACGTAGCTTGTTTGATGGATGTGTCCATTAGTGTTGACAGCAGCGATGCGCCGTGTCTCACTTTATTAGCGTTCACCGATCGGTAATAAAGGGGAAAGGGGGGATCATTTTAATTCATACATTAATGAAAAAAAATGAGTGGCTATAGGCGGGGTAAGAAAAATATTTTTTGATACAGCAGCATTTGTAAGCGAGTTAAAAAATCTCAGGTAAAATATAATTTTCAACTCAGTCACTGCTGGGCACGGGTCTCTTCCTCGAAATCAGGCGACGAGGGTAATGGGCCATAGTTCACCGATGCACTGGCCCAGTACGGGTTGGTGAACTTCAAAGACTTTCAATTTCATCAGGCATGCAGGTTTCCTCACGATGTTTTCCTTCACCGGTGAGCGACCGATGGTCTCGTGTTTGGGGTGCACTTAGAAATTTAGAAAAACCCATTTTAAGGCACACACGGGGGGACACGCGATCCTGAGATCGAACCCGGAACCTCTCGGATAAGAGGCCGAGTCCATCCACCACTGGATCATCGCCACTCGAGTCTTATCATACTCAGCCACACTTATGATTATTAGAATTATTCAGTCCAGTACTACTCTAGACCTCAGACTCGGGCTAGTCGATCACCTTCCACGTGATGAATGCTAGGACTAGCAATTTTAAATACTTTATTTGGTCACAGTAATGCATCGGAGATTTATAACCGAAATAGTGCGGTAATGTTGTGTTTTGTATGAAAACAAATTCCGCCAAATTTGTGCTGCGACCCTGCGCTGGTCTGCGCTTTGATTTGATGACTGATGGCATTTATTGTATGATTGGCCAAAGGATCGTACATACATATCACTGTTTGGTTTAATTGAGTACGTAGTATGTCAGTGACAAACCGGATAGATTAAAACTCTATCCGGTTATATGCTCAATGTTTTTATGTATTATAATATACATAAAAACATATAGGTTTTTACGCGAAGAATAAGCACGTTGAAGTGGCAATGGGCTGGTCACGCACTCAGAAGAACGCATGGCCGATGGGCCGTTAAGGTTCAAGAGTGGAGGAGGCCTTTGAGGAGAGAAAATATTGGTCATCTCTGTAATCTCTGTGTAGTGGTCGGTCCGTGTTGGATGCGAGTGGCAAGGGATCGGTTGTCTTGAATTTCTTTTTCATTGAAAATGGCCTATTTATATTCACCAGTGGACGTATAAAGGTTGCTGATGATGATATTGCATATTTGATAAACTTGAGTACATTCAAGAGATTAACTTTTTATCTTTCAGTACTGTCCACTAAATTTAATCAGCGTAAAATTCTGTTGGAAGGAAAAGGTAAAGGTGAGTATCAAAGATCGACAGCTGCCGTTTCTCATGTTATTCGAGCTTTCAGATAATTTTGTTCCTCAACTCAGATGAGCGGGAAAAAATCACTTTATTTATAATGGTCTCAAAGGTTTTATTTAACTTTGATCTAATTGATGTGGGTATTTTATATTTATTATAGAAGTTTATTTTTGTGACATTGTAAGTTTCTTAATGGCAATTGAGTATTTATTTATTGATGAATGATTGATATGACATTTTATATTATTCACGTTGGAAGCGCCTGTTGTTAATTATGAAATAGAATTTTAAAAAAATCTTTTTATAACGGAATCCCAGAAAATATTGAAAACTTTAGTATCGGAAAATACAAAAAATATATATTATATAATGTTTGTGTCGTATAGGATATTAAAAGGTTAAATTCTATGCGAAGACGCCTTTGATAATACAGCATTATACCCAGGACATTTCGGGATAGTCAAATGTCAAATTAGATAATAATATCCTAACGATTAGAACCACTGACTTTGTCTCGCTGGTTATTCTCAGAACAGGCTTCGCCTTGTAATCGGTACAATACTAATTAACGCTCAGAAAACTATTCGTTTGGTCCGTACTATTGTGAATCAAAAAGTATATTTTTAATTATTAAAAATATTATTGCTTTTATCTTAAATCGTAGTATAGGATCTAGCGAAACTATACTAGATAAGAGTAAGTAGCATTTTCATTTGAAAATTTTTTGGCAATATATTTTGTTATTAATTATAACAATATTTTTAAGTACGACGTTTAAGTTTTTTCATTTCAAGTAGGTACCTAATTGAGTATGATGAAAATATATGATATTTTCCTAAAATAAAATAAAATATAAAGTAAAATTCATTCGAAAGACGGACAAAGCTAAAAAAGATTTAAATAGATATTTTTAATCTGTACCTCGAAAACCAATAACACTTTTAATACAGAACGCACATGCGCATTAAAATTATTCTCATGGTGTATAAACGAGTCGGGGTTAAAACATTTACTACAAATCTAAACGATAGGAAATAGCGTAGTTAAAATAAGAAAAGCATTCAGTTTTGAAAATCCATATTTTTTCCGCATATTCCTCATCATCATAATCATCAGCCTTTATCCGTCCACTGCTGAAATAGGCCTCCCTTAATGAACGCTAAGACTACCGATTCCCCGCCGCTCGCATACAATTTTGGTCCTTCAAAAAAAAACATATTATGTACTTATACAAAGCATTAAAGCCCGCCAGTGTCGTCTAGGGATGTCGATGACCCTCAAACCAGGCGATTGTCCCTTTGTCCCTTATTTTAGGAATAACTTCTCCGTCCGGGCTCTGTGTTATATGGAGACTTGTACTTTTTTAATCTATATTTTTTGTCAGTATATTTCTTACGGCGGCTTTCAATATACTATCTATCTTTAAATTTTCTTATCTATCTTGAAGTTTTGACACCTTTTCTTAAAAAATCTGTCAAAATTTTAAGATCGATAATAAAAGATAGGATATTGAAAGCCGCAGTTAGTATATGAAAACTCTATCGCATTTTTTACATACACCCGTGCTCGTAAGGTTTGTTTAAATCGCTGTCGCTTGTGAATTACCACCGTCACTACGTTGTAAAGGTTTCATGTTCCCGTCCTTGAAGTACGGCATTGAGGAGCGCACAGCCTCTGAATTTAAATATCCTCTTGATAAATCGACACCAAGCGTCCAGCTTGGCACAAACTCGATGGTTATCATCATCATCATCATCTTAATTATTGTAGTTATGATAATATAAAATTATAATAATGTAATACCAATATTTAAAATGGAACGATTGCTTCTGATCTCCACAATCCTGTAACTGGGTGATACGGTACACCGTGGTTGTCACACCAAGACTGGTTGTCAGACTCTCGGGCTTCTGCCCCGTAACGACTGTCAAAGATCCACGAATGACAGACGAGACCAACAGCTTAACGTGTTTTCCGAGGCATGTAGAGTCTCGGTATGTAAAGATGGTCACCCATCCACGAACCAACCTCGGTAAACGTTACTTAACCTGGTGAATCAAGCTACGAGGCTATCACCACAAACCCACGAGCTTCTCAGCTTTAATAGTATTAAAAGTGATAAATCAGTCTTTCCTTCTATAACGCTTTACATTCTAGGATCACTTGTCCCTTAATTTAGTCATTTTTGAGCAACATTAAAACATCGAGAGGGAAATATTGGAACAGCTCAATACACGAGTGGTCTCGAGGCCGGTTAAGCTCGGCTAATGGATCCCGGGGCTCTCTGAACCCCCGATACCGTGCCCTGAGCCCGCCTTTCTTTGCTCACGAGATAACAACGTTGTTATAGATAATAAGATGTTTTTTGCCGTTATTATATGTTTATTTTGTTCTCAATTTAATATACCGATGTAATACATTGTTAACAAGGGTATTTTGGATTGACAACTAGAGCTCTATTAAAATAAAGACTTCTGGGGGCCTATCCAAAATGCCATTAAGAAAGCGTTAGCGAAGTTCGAAATGATAAAATGTATAGGATGGGCCACGTGATTAAGCGCGGCCTTATGTCATACCAGTGTCAGGCAGCCAGATGTAGCGGCTTCGATTCCCACCTGCGAACAAATAGATTTCTGTGTTCCTGGGCCCCTGGGGTGACCCAAGAATCCAATGATGTGTATTAAATATATTATATGTATTATATATGAAAAAACGACAGTATGCACTTTGGGAGTGCCGGTAGAAGTGAAAGTTGGATTAACGTTGTGCATTTTTGATATTTTGGAATGGTTAGCAAATAATTTTTCACGAATTGCTTTAATTATTATCAGTATAAACGTAGTATAATTTTTGTGGTAGAATATAACATTTATTTATTGCGCTATAGTTCATAAACATGACAATTTATATTACACTAGAAAGTTCATCTCTCAGAAAAATCAATAGTTATGTAAGCGTACAATAGTACTCTTACGAATTTTTAATCAGTCTTACGAAGTTCACGCCATTTGAAACGTTAAGAAATATTCGTTTGAAATGAACAAAACCTTCACATTACGCGTCTGAATGAATAGAACTAGTGTTCGTCAATTTTTTTTAACAACACTTACACCCGGTATTCACAGACAATACTCTGAGATGTCACAGTACTCCCACACGCAATTAAACCAATTCATAGACAATACTTAAATGAAATTCTCCCAATGAAACCCCTATAAAACCCACTATTGATACCAGAAGCGCAAAGATTGAAGCGTTTTTTGTATAGTATTATTTCATTACTTAGACAAGTACGCTTATTGAATACGGTTGTAAAGCGCTAGCGTTTTTCGAAACTGAACAGATTCGAAGCGTTGGCCACTTGTCTAAGGGGCTACTCCTAGCATCAATCTTAGCGTTCTCCATTTTTTTTTTTTGATGACGCAGTGGAAATTATTTTCGGACCATACCAGGGCCTTGGATAGGCGCGCTGGCATGTGTTGGGACCCGCATTGGGTGCACTACCCCTTTAAAACCGCTGCGTGAGCTTTCAGCCACTATTTGAGGGTCCCGGATCGTAGGCAACGGGAAACCCTCAGCGACAGACTGGTCCCGACAAGACCAGATTCTCTGCAATAGGGGGACTGCCCGGCTACGACTTGGCAGTCCCTACGATGTCGTGTCTAGCAGGGCTCGGGTTCCCATCCCGAGCCCGACACGAGCACAGGGGTGCTACTGTATAATACTATAATAATAACACCCGTTCGTCGGCCTCCTTCTGGGACATGCAGAAGTGTCATGTCATGTCATGTCAACATGGTGTCTAGCAGAAAGAGGCCATTGCCGACCAGGACTCGTCACAGCCGAGCATCGCGGTGATGACGCTCGACAAAGACAAGTCCCCTCCGATGAGTTCTCCATTCTGCCACATCTATTCTAAATGTATTATAGCATGATATAGAAATCGAACTTTCAACAGCAATTACTTATTTAGTTTCTAGGAGAAGTTTAAAGGTACCGTTTATTATGTCCACGATTGGAATCATATATTTCGATAACGAGAGTTAGATTACAATTGAATAGTTGGCGAAGTTCTAGCGTCGCTCGTGATGCACTCTGTGAACTTACTCTGCTCCGACGACATAATTTTCTCGTGTTTGTCTTGTGAACTTATGTATACTAATATGCGGTTTTACCCGGACTGTAGTGACCCTTTTGATGTCACTGGAAAATTTCTAACGATATCGCACTCATTAAATCCCATTACTAATAATAACCAAGTAGTGATTCTTATATTTTCATGTAAGCGAATGTTAGGGTGAGGGTGTTTATTACTCCTTTGTATAAAAAAATCGTCTGCCAAAGACCGCACGCCAGAAGTAAAAACCGAGAATGTATTATAATTGACACAGATAATTGATTTTAATTAATTATGGCAATTATTACAAATAAATTGAATATAGTAAAGCGACACAGCAGTGAAGAGCAGCTGACTGTATCTTTCTCGCTCGGGTACAATTTTCTAATCGAGGTAATAGTTCAATGCCCATTCACTAATTAGCCACCAATTCGGTTTTGAAATTGAGATTTCTCGTCAATCGGAAAAGTTGTGCAACGTTAGCTTTCCCGTCTTTTCAAGCCGTGACCAAATGTTGAGAAAAAAAAGAGTATTGCTGGGCTGATGAGAATTGCTGATGGCAATTTACATAAAAAATCTAATATATTTTATGTCCTAATACCACGTAAAACAATAGTATAATTACAGAGGTGATATAAATATGATTAGATATTACGTACTTTTATTAGTATAATAAGCATTGTGTCGTACACAGTAAAAGGCACCAGCCCGGGAAGCGGCATTAAGTTTTAATCGCGTGCATTTGTACCGGCCGAGTCTGCAGCGTTCCAGAATATTATGGAAGCAATTGGAATTAAACTCTATTGATTTATAATAATTGTTTGTCTATGGCTTGGTGGGTTTATCGAACGACGGTTTCAATAAACGCTTTCAATTTTCCTATGTAACGAGTTGATTGGCATTGTAAAAATATTGTAGTAGAGAAAATTGTAATAAGGTTACTTTAACACCGAAGCCTTATCTTATAAATGTGAAAGTAGGGATGTTTGTTACGCTTTCTAATTTTGACTTTTTTTTGCTAGCCCGGGCGAAGCCGAATTGGTAGTTTTCTCACAAATTTACATAATTATTAATCCACTTGATAGCGACGATGGCCCAGTGGGTGTTTTGTTTTGTTTACTCATTTGTGCCAGTGCTTCACGCTATTTTGTTTGTTAAATGTCTATAATATGAAAAAAAGTTTCACTTTTACCGGAACCACGGTAAATATAAATAAAACCACACAATCCTTATTTTTTCACTTTTAATAACAATTCATACGATGAGCATTTTTAATCCTACTAATATTATAAATGCGAAAGTTTGTGAAAATATTTGTTACTCTTTCACGCAAAAACTACTGAATTGATTTTGATGAAACTTTATAATTATATAGTTTATAAATCAGGTTAACACATAGTCTATAATTCATCCCCGTATTCCCATGGGACCGCGGGATAATATAGACTATATCATCCCGCTAAGAATCCGTTGTAGATCTTAGTTAACGCAGGCGAAGCTGCGGGCAACAGTATATTCCTCTATAACACTCGAATGAAACGATCGATATGAGTCTCAATATTCTTTTGCTTCTGTTCAGTCCGATACGGTTTCGAGTTTATTTGTTCAAAAAGCCATTTAGTCGGGCGCCATGGATTTCCATTAGGCTTTATGCGTACACCGTACCTGCGCATCTGTTGGGCCCATCACTGGCCTTTGTTTCCGACCTGCACACGTTCTGTACGTAAAGGGAATTACTGAATCTGAGTACCGAATGTCACTTTAGAAAATGCAATTTGAAATTCAGTTCGAGGCGATTTGATTAAAAGTTATTTTTATCCGAAGACTGAACCTGTGTCAGAAAACTTCGCTTTTCCATGTTGTTGTGAAGTTCTGGTTTCATATAGCAGTGCGTGATATCATAAAATTCAAAATGTTGTGGATTATAATATTGTATATACAAAAAAGTGAAACGCATTTAGAATTAAGAGTCCTGTAAGACGGTCACTCGTGGCTAGAGCCTTCGCCTAATGGATTGCGAGCGTCGCGACCTTTCATACTCCGGGGATAGAGTTTTCAGCGAGAAATTAAATGTCCGACGTAAAGCTTTTAATGTCTGTATATTTTTGTTAAAAAATACGTCTCGTATATTTACATTATTGGATGAAGTTCTAGCTGGTGCTCAGATCGGCAGGCTTGACGTTCATTGACCGCTTTTAATAACCTGCAAGATGGCCGATGCAAGCTTAGATTTTTTATGATAAACTTCTTAAGGTGTGGCTGGAGGGTAACTGTTTTCTGTCCGACGGAAATAACATACGCAGTTTTTTTTGTTTTTGTTTCAGGGCAATCATGATATAGTTACGTGGGTAGTTGCTGACGATATTTTGTGGGATTCATAATTAGGCAGGGCGTCGCCAAAAGACACTACGAGCGCCTTTAGTAGCTTTATGGTTTTAAATGAACCTATTATATTCACAGTGAAGAGACCAATGGGTCTGAACTCGGCTTCTTGATCAAGAGGATCCAGATTCGAACCTGACCTTGCCGGTGCCTTGAAATCGGTTTTTCTAAATTTCAAAGAACACGCTCGCTTACACTGGTGAAGAAAAACATCGCAAGAAATCCTGGGTGAGATTAAATGTCTTTAAAAACGTGTGAAGTTCACCATAATATTGGACCAGTACATCAGTGAACTATAGCCCAAAACCTCGACAGATTTCGACGAGGAGATTCGTGCCCATTAGAGGGACATATTGATATGTATATATGGGGTTCATGTTGATATTTATACGTAGTATAATAATTCTCATTCGATTTTGAACTCTACTTGTACACCACATTAATTACTTTCGTGCAGCAGATTTGCTTCAAATGCTTCAGAAAAAGGGAAAATGATAATAAATTAACTCAGAGAAGTGGCGACGTCGACCGGACAATTCAGCGAATCCCGCAACGAAATACGAATTATAACTGAAGCTTTTTAAATCAGACGCAATTACAGGTTGTATTTATTTTTATCACAGTTTATTTATTTTATCACGCAACAAGATATTAAAAAATGCAAATATTGCTCAGTAGTCAGGGTCTAAAAAATAATTTGAATTTCTACCAGTATCCCATTACGACGAGGAGTTTTGTTAGTAGTCTGAAGACTTCTATCTGAGCATTCTAGTTAGAACTCCCATCTTCATTTCATTCCTTTATTGTAAAAGAAGGATAAATGCTGACGATGATGACGGCGATTGTAAAGAAGAAAAAAATCCTCGTATTTTTTGTATTCAACAATGTTTTGACGTGACAACGTCTAATACCTCGATACTACGGGCTGCATGAACGAAAAAGATGATTTGTCATTGTCCCGTTACGCTCATTGTCGCGTTCCACAAGCGAGAGCGCGGCACGAACGAGGGAGAGGCATGATTGGCCCAGTTCGGTTCCTACTGCATATTATAATGTTTGACGTTATCACGTCAAACTACCGTCCGTAAACCTACTTTACAGACAACCATTTTTTTGCCATAATATATTTACGACGACCAACGAGCAAAACTTTAAAAGGTTTGTAAAGAGGTTACAAACTGGGCTGGAAAGACCAAGGTGGTACTCTCCCATAATACCGGCGTAATGTGACAGCTGTGCTGTCACGTTGCGTGCGGTTTGTAAGTTTATCATTGGGAGATAGTATAATTTGCATAATCATCAATCAAGTATGGAAGTCGGTCACCGTAAGGCTTTGACTATTCGTTTGCTTCTTAATGATATTAAAACAGTGATTCCCAAAGTAGTCCAGTAGAAGAGCGGGACAAAAAATTGGGGGTCCACAATCGTAAGCGGAGGTCCATGAAAATTAAGAAAATTAATTTGGTTTCCATAGTGAAGAACCAATGAGCCATTCAACCATGAAGAATTTAACTATTATAATATAATGAAATATCTTTAAACGAGCAAAAAAAAGGCCAGCAAGGGGTCCATCTGATGCAGGAAAAGTTTGAAAGGGGTCTATGAAACCAAAGAGTTTGGGAAACACTGCATTAAAAGAATATAAAATATATTATAATATACGAGCGCATTTGAAAATATTTCTCAAATATTGAGGTATAAAGTGGGCTCGAATCCCTCCATCATCCCACACACTCTTTCACAAGTTGCAAATTTACGTAAAATCTTTGGCCTTTTCGAATAGATCTCGAGCGTAAATTGAATAAATATATGCAGAGTCGGAGACTTGTACAAATCGCGTCACGTACACGCGTGCACACGTACAATACGTACACTCACGCACATAAAACGTTGTGTACGTATCTGTACGTGTATTCACGGACACAAGCTTACAATGTACATGCACCATATATTTGCATTCGGAGCAAAGAATTTTCTATTACATTCCAAATTTCTATTATTCCCTCACTATTGCAAATTGTAATGTTCCTTGGCAATAAATCTTAAAATTACATTTATTTGCATAACTGTATTATTGTATAGTAATAAATTTTATATTAAATTATATAAATATATAAAAATATAATTATATAAAAAAGCCAGCGTTAAAGAAAAAAAAGGTAGATACATACAGCTATAAATATATACATACAGATCAAGACTCAACAAAAACATAATAAGTCTTGGCGTTCATTGAGGGAGGCCTATGATCAGCACTGGATGGATAAGGCCTGACGATGTTGATACATAAAAACAATGAGGTGGTAAACACAAAGATTGCACATTAGTTGAAGAATAAGTTAGCTATAAATAAATAGTAGACATGAAAATTAAGGAAACAAATATTTTTACATTTTTAGTTTTTGAAGTTGGTTTTTTTTTGTTATCATAAACATACAAAAATAAAGTTCCGAGAGAATTATTAATGTTCATAATGTGTTATTATATGTTATGTGTCGATTTGAACCACTTTCACTAATATAAAAAGTATAATGCCGAGTTGAGGCAGTTGGTATTGTCGGTTAGTAAATACGGATAGTTTATTGTAGTTCCCGTAACGACAGTTGGAACTTGCGAAGTTTAACAGTTGGACGGCTGAGGAGTTTTATTAAACAATCATTATGAGCTCCAGTCGCGGCTATTCGTTTCCATTAGCGTCGGTTCCCATCTAATTGATTAATAAATGTCCTTTAACTGTCATTTGAAACATCCAATCGATTTATTGTTAACTTGCTAATGTTTTTTACTTTTATCATTATTTTGTAGATTGTAATGTATTGGTTATCTATTCTAAATTGCCTTCAGTTTAAGGTTATACAATCATCATCATCATCATCATCATCATCAGCCTTTATCCCTCCTCTGCTGAACGAAAGGTCTCCCTCAATATTTGCCAAGACGACCGATCCCTTGCCACTCGCATCCAACACGGACCGGCCACTGCACGGTAATCATCTTCCCACCTGGTCAATAACCGACTACCATTTCGCGGCCTCCACTCTTGAACCTTATTAGCCCTTCGACCATCCGTTATCCTTATTAGTTAACATCTATAGTTTATTTATTTGAGCCTCACTTTTTGTTGCTATAAATTATCGCTCATGCCGAAGGTTTTAGTTACGACTGTTCTATAATAAGTAATATAAAGTTATTTATTACAATATAATATATTCTATAATTTATCCCCGTACTCCCACGGGAATGTCAAGTACACGACACAAACCACGGGACACTGTTAGTCTTATATAAAGGTAAAGATTTATAATAAAATTTTACTGTCTCTTTATTCTGATAACATATTTAGGGCTTAGAGGCTTTTGTATGACATAAAAGATAAATAAAATATATAACGCTAATGTGAATTTCTTTTCCCTAAATAAAAAAACTAAATATAAAATAAGAGAAGACTTCAAAGATGAACTTATAATATTAAAGAATTTTTATTTCACTGTAATAAAAATCTTTATAAAGTAAGATATACATAATATTATATTATATTTTAACATAACATGAACATTCTAAACGACATATTTTGTATGGTGAATATGAACGCGACGACGCCTGTGGGTCAGTGGTTAGCGCGTTGGCGCTCAAGCCGGAGGTAGCGGATTAGAACCCCTCCAGCGAACAAAAAGTTTCTGCGTTCCTAGGTCATAGAGGTGTGTTAAATATATTGTGTATTATATAGTAAAAAACTTAGATACAAGTGTTATTCTAAAAGTATTAAATATATATCATATTTCCGTTGTCTGGTACACATAACACAATTGGATATTTGACATTGGAATGGACATTTAAAAATAAAAAAATGTAATAAATTATATTGTATTCAGAACACTTATAAAAAATATTCCGATTGATAATAAATCTTAAAGTTAATTTATCATCAAGTTGGACGATTGTTAAGTAAAATCATTTTCTGAACTCCCCTTTTAGACAGCCAGAAAAAATACCCGAGTCACCCCCTAGACGCGTCAAAAAAGTTTTTATTAAAAAAAGTACAGACTATTTTATAATGTTAAGAATTCAAATGAACAATTATTTGAAAACGATATGCAATAAAAGTTGTGTTGAACTATAATAATTATATTCTTGTGATAACAATACTTTTTAATTAAATGAATGAATGTAAATTATACATTTGGTAAGACTTGTTAAATTGCACAAGTCATTAAAGCTCGCTATACACGTCAACGATTAGCGCATTCGAATTACTATATTATCGTTGAAGTGTATATTAGGCTTAACAACGCTCAGCGTAACCCTGCAATACGTAGCGCTACGATATTGCGTGGGAGGACTACGGCGTAGCGTTTACGATGCTACGCTCGTAGTATGGGCGTGGCTTTGTTGTTGTTTTGACTGGTATTCTGGCCCATATGACAACAAACAAATAGGCCAAGGACTTTTTATAATTTAAATAGAAAAATGCTATCTGGCCTCGCTTGCCAGCTTAATGTAGCTTCTTCTAAAGGAATTCTAGGAACTGAAAGGCCGCTGTATATTTTAATACAACTTATATAAAACTATCTGACGTAATGGCGAAATTATATTGCCGGTGAAAAACGTAAGCCAATCATGACCTACTCTATGTTATCTAGAAACCTGTTTTAAGTTTTCATCTTATATAAACGGAATATCAAAGAAAACGATGATTAAAAGTAATGTTGTTATTTCGAACACAGATAACTAGCTGTAAATACTTACTTCACTGAGTCATTTTTAATTCTATAGTTATTTGTTCATTTTAATAATAATCTATCACTACTTCACAATTTTTTCACATCAAAGACACACTTAATAAGAATTTAAGCTTACATTCAAAAACTTTCTAAATAATTTTAGAAATCTCTGTATCGTTCTCGAATTTTATAGAACATTGGTATACATATTTAATCTTTCTAGATAATTCCAGAAATTTCTTGATTAATTCAGACCATTTGAGGCCAATAAAATTGCATTTTAAAGTTAATTTAAATTTAACATGTTTTAACCTCTATATTAACTGTCGACTTGCAACCACCATAGTGCACAATGGGAACTTTGTACCTATTGCCACATATAAACACTGTTCGTTTGCGTAGTATTGGCTGCAAAATGAAATATATGTATATGTATGAATTGACATAACACGTAAATTGCCTACTCTCAAATGAGATAAGGGTCAAAATTGCGTATACAATATATTTATACGCTTTTGTTACTGTTTGTCGCTAGGAGCGAGGCGCCGCTGACGCGTAAGAGATAATACGTGTTTGTTGTTACCTAAAAGGTTAGGGAAAATAAAACTAAGGCGCAAACGAAATATTATATACATATTATTGTTATCGTAAAGTAATATAATTTCTCGTAGCAACAGTAATAATCAAAATATCATTATTTCGTTGGTAACAATATTGTACAATTGAAAGTATCAATCCATATATTATGTCCCACTGTCGAGCACAGGTTTCCTCGAAATCAGGCGAGGAGGGTAAAAAGATATTTCAAAGAACCCTCTCGCTAAACTGGACTGGGATTAACCAGTACCCACAGCGACCATTTTCGCAGTACAATTGAAACACGTGAAAATAAAAACTAAAAAAAGTAATGAGTAAGAAAAAAATTGAATTTAAGATTTAGAATCAATTATTGATCATAAAATCATAAATTGCTGACTAATGTCGGAGGAGCTTCATATGCCATCTGGAAAAAAGTAAACGTTGACATTGTAAGTAAGGTATACGATTATTTATTTATTTTTCAATTACTTATTTTAATTAATAAATTCAAATATTGTATGATAGAATGTGCGATATTAAAAACCATACCACATATTTAAAATTAAGAAAAGCTTATTTACGTTAAACGAAGCGAAACTTATCGAGAAGTTTTGACGAATAAGATAATTAGAACGCTTTTGAGGTGGAACCGCAAACAAATTTTGTTTTGTTCATATTTCGTTTTAACTTATTAAAGTTCTAGACGGGTGAAATATATTCTAAGCCGATTCTATCGAATTTTACTTATATAATATTATTTTTAAGATTATTATTTTAGTGTTCATTCAATAATCTATAAAAATCCATCTCATTATAGCCAACCAAAGCCGTCTGTTTGTCAATTTATTTGTAATCACTAAGATAATTAATTATTTGTTTCTAGTATTTTATTAAAGTCTTGTCTAGACTTCTTTAGATTACGATTTGCTAAAATTATCTCATCTTGTACTAATATATAAAGCTGAAGAGTTTTTTGTTTGAACGCTCTAATCTCAGGAACTACTGGTCGGATTTGAATGATTGATAGTGTTAGATAGCCCATTTATCGTGTAACGCTTTATAGAATCTCGTTACGATCCCGTTGTTAATCTTATTTAAAACAGGCGAAGCTGCGGGCAACAGCTAAAGTATCAACCCTTATATGTCCCAATGCTGGGCACGGGTCTCCTCCTCGAAATCAGGTGTGGAGGGTAATGGGCCATAGTTCACCCATGCGCTGGCCCAATGCGGGTCGGTGAACTTCACATACCTTCAAAGACTTTCAAAAGCGGGAAACAGCTAGTTTCTTATTATTAGTACACTTAATTATCAAACATTTTTTTTTATTTTGACATAAGAGTATCAATGCCTAGCATTTGTTACGATTAACAGGCTTTATAATCAAAATATTGACTAAAAAATCAGCGTGTGAAAGTCATTACTCATAATTTCTATGGACTAGATAAAATATTTTTACTCATAAAATACTAATTTTCATCACAGCTGCGCTCGTAAAACGTGCAAAATCCCCATAAAATTTATCATACCCTTAGTAAGAGATTATACTAAAAATATTTAAGACTTAAATCGAAATATGAATCCAAATTAAACCATAAAACTTACAGATTTTCATACGATTTTTCCGTGGAAACGACAGATGATGTGCGAATTAACCAAACAATATTTAATGTACATTAGTTATTCGCTAAATAATAATAAAAAAAGGTATGTGTGTGACTCACACACGATAGAAGTGAAACACACGTTAAATGCTCAAACACAAGCAAGTAATTAACAGCCTGCAATATACATACACACCGACATTTGCTCTCTCGCTTTTTTGTGTTAGTGTCCCTTACCTGTCGTTTTTTCCGTTGCATCCGGTTTGAAATCACAACGATTCTAAAGAAGTTTCGCTTCAAAAAAGATGTGATTTTACATATAACATTACAATTTTGACTTTGACTTTGAAAATACATAGCTACTAATAGAAAGAAAGAAAGAAAGAAAGAAACATTTATTCAACTAAAATATATTATTAAAAGGCAAAGTTCCGAAGATACTGGCAGCGTTCTCCCTTTGAATAGCTAGACTAATTCGCTAAATAAATGTTATATAGACACAAACACATATAGACAAATTCAGTTATTTGAATTCTTTTAATTACTTTTCTATATTACATTTTTAAAATATAATTAATAAATTCCATCCATGATATGCAAAATTATTTGAACAAAAACTAATTTAAAAATATTATATTGAAGTAGATATTTTTAATTCAGGAATAAATTTTATTATTTTTATATCTATTTTAAATTATTAATATATAACAAATTATGCAGTAGCCTGTTCGCATTCAATGTGAGTAGCAAGGGGTCGGTTGTCTTGGCGTTCATTGTGGGAGGCCTATGTTCATCATAAAAACTGATGATGATAATCATTATTATTTTAATTATAAGTTAATTACATCACAGATAAAGTATAAAACTAATTGATGTCTTTGCGAGGTGGGTATCTCAGAATACTCCTATACCCAATTATCTGGATAAGAAAGCAGATAAAAGAAACAAAAGCCAATATTATATAATCTAACCTTTGCGAGATTTTTGAGATAGGAGAAAGAAAAAGAAACGTCGACAATGATAGCGACATAATTAAGAAAAGAAAACATAATACATATGTAAGTAACAAAATATTACAGCAATAATGATTCGTATAGGATTTATAGGCGTTATACATTGATTCTCTCATTATAATAGTATCTTACGTTTTCTCATGAAATCTTCAATGTATTAGAATAAATCTTAATTTTCGTCTCTACTAAAAATCTTCAGCTGCGCGACGTGTACGGGGAAAAACAGGGCCTTTTAAGATTCTGTTACCTAGAAAGCTGTACTATGGCGCTAGTATCGCACTGTTTGCGAGCGAATAAAAGTATGGATACCATAAAATATCAAGATTTATAATAAGAAAGGTACTGACAATTGAGTTTATACTATTATAAGTTGCACAAAACTTTATGTTATTATGATTTTGTGTATTAAAATAGTATTTTTATTTGGTCAAATATGGTATACGAAGTTACGTTAAGTAGAAGTAAGTAAAGTATTAACTCTCATATGTCTCACTGCTGGACACGGGTCTCCTCCTCGAAATTAGGCGAGGAGGGTAATGGGCCATAGTGCACCGATGCGTTGGCCCAATGTGGGTTAGTGAACTTCACATACCTTCAAAGACTTTCAATCTCATCAGGCATGCAGGGTTCCTGCATGCCTGATGAGATTGAAAGTCTTTCGTTTTCACGACGTTTTCCTTCACCGGTGAGCGAGCGATGGTCTCGTGTTTAGGATGCACTTAGAAATTTAGAAAAACTCATTTCAAGGCACACGGGGGTCAGGATCGAACGCATATTGAATAAAAACGATTTTTCATAAAGAAAAGTTTTTTTTTGAAATTGGAACAAGCCTAGTTGTTTAATGTCATTAGGCGATCTCATTAACATAGATATTGATGATGACAGAATGAACAGCGAATTGTACTGTAAATGTCCAGTTTTTGTTTTGGCAATTGAATATTATATTTGTTACTTTTCCTTTAATACGGTTGCGAGAACACAGTCGTAGCAGCTTCGTAGATGTACAGAGAAGGCAAGGCCAAAATATTTAAAAAATTAAAAAGATTAAAAGAAAAATTAAAAATATAATTATAAAGTATTTCACACACGCAAATTTTTGGTTCTAACAATACAATATCCCAGAACTTTCTCCAACTACGCATATTATCCGCGTGGCCAATATTGCTATTATTATAAATTAATAGTCAAAGTGTTATTGGAATAAAAATATACTAGTCCTATATTTGATTGATCTTAAAAATACTAAGAAATGGAACTTCATGGACCTAGATAAATGCTAGTAGTTGTCACGAGGAGGAATATAATATTATCATTTAATAGGGCAGGGGTTGGGCGCCTAATTGTTTTAGTCGAGTAATAATTAAAACAGCTTTTCGAAGCCCGAACGAAAGTACAGTACTTATACATAATTAATTATTCTAAAGTTTTCTTTCTATCTGTGTTTGAATTCGAATTTGATTCCAACCAAGAATGATTCGCTAGGCTATTGAAATTAAAAAACATCCTAATTTCAATAGAGAAGATGGCTGGCCATTACCACCTGCTTGGGATCCCATAATAAATATTAATAATTTCGTGCAGGGGTACGATAGACTCGATCAGAACCTTACCTGTATAATAAAACATATAAAATGAAAGATTTCGAGTCGACAACATAATATCCGCAAAATTCGGTTTGTCGAGTATTTTGTAAAATTCTAATGGTGCTGACAGACAAATCGCAGCCATTAAAATGCAATGACATAATCGCATATTGACCACTCTAGCGAAACTGTCACTGACATTATTTTTTTGTTTTATTTAAGTTTACATATATGGGCATGAAATAGGAGATGAAAGTTCGCAGGGCAGTTCAAAAAAAAACTGTCTGTGTTTACTATACGTACGTACAGAACTGCGCTACTCTGAATTTAACGCGAGCGAAGCCGCGGGCAACAGCTAGTAAATATAATAAAATCAAAAACCAAGCATAGCATGTCACAGACTAAAGACTTAGTTAGCGCCTTCTGCATAGATAGGACTAAATAAAATATTGTTGTATCATAGGGTAGTTTCGAATAACTTTGTAACAGTAGGACATCTGACTCCTCAGTCCTCCCGTGACCATGGTTGCTGTAAAGTATCCAATATAAGTAAGTATATATAGGCTTGTAAAAAACTTAATAAACCGCGAAAACGTCCATAAAGTTGTTTCATTATAATGTTTGAATTGACTTAATATGAATTATTACTAAGATGAAAATAAATGTAATTCCAGTTGGAACTTTGAAAATTTCTCGGGATAAAATGTAGTCTGTAATTCATATTATGTAGTAAGATTTATAATGTTTTGCGGCTAAAGCGTACATCAAAAGGTAGGCTAGGCTGTGGCGATGCGCGGTGTGGCTCGGCCTAAAGCTAGCGGTGGAGGGGTGCGGGCTCAGACTGACGCCTACGCGCGTGCCGGCGGACGTCTCCGCAAGAACTCAGAGCGGTGGGGCCCGGCGCCCACCGCGCTCGCCACCACACCGTATTAACAGGTATGTATTACACACTATACACAAAACAAAATACACAGACATACACAATACACATCGTGTATAATTACGACTGATAATCGCGGTCACCGCGATCGTTTGTGTTTACTATAGATAGGTCGTTGTCTGCCTTTAGATATTTTAGAATTTATTCATGTATGTATGAAATTTGTGAATAAAAAGTATTTGTTTGACGATAAATCCGTAGAATTGTCCATTGTTTGTTAAGCCAGTAAAATGAATTTTCTTTTTTTATAAAAATTCGCTCTTTTATCAATGGTCCAAACGTAGCTAAGAACTTACTCGGCAATATTGTTTTTTTTTTCATATTCTCAATCAAGTGAAAGTGTATTACCACAAAAAGTGTTCAGTGTTTTAGCAAATTTATTCATTAAACTGTTGAATACTTAAAACGCTTTTCCAATAAAAGATTTTTGCGACAATGCAATCGTGAAAAAAAAATCTGTCTCCTATATAATATTAATTTAGAATAAAATTGTATATGGTATAAATATGCCATATACAATTTTTTTTAATCTTCTTTTCAAAAAATCTTTTTTATAAAATTCTCTATTTTTAAGCTATGTATTCGCTTTTCCAAAATATTTTTATCTTATATATATTAGTTTTGATTCTCGTTATGGCAGCAAATAACACCGCAGACTGCTAAACTTAATTAACTTAACAGATATGAAGACAACAAAAAAATCATATATATTTAGTCATATTTTTTTATACTTGCTTAATTTATGATTATTAAGGACAAAGAGTTAAAAAAGGACATAGTTTTTGTACCAATCCACACGTTATAATAATAGTATTGTAACGTAATAAGAAAAGTGATTAAATAAAAATTGTAAAATATAAAGCTTAAATACAAATTAGAAAAAAATATATACCGTGGAATAATATTTTCTCTTTATCAAATGCAATTATTGTATTATTATTATATCAGTCACCCATAAAATAATATTTTATTCTATTTTTAGTGTTTTAGCAAAATTTACTAAACGAGTAAAAAAACTGTTGGAAATTTATAACGCTTCCAAATAATAGCTCACAGTTTTTGCGACGTTGTGGTAAAAAAAGTGTTATTTAGTTTATTTACAAGATTTGTTTAGAAAAAACGTTGAAAAGAAATCAAAGAATATTACAAACATAAAAAAATTAATACATACATACAATATTAATAATATAATAAATGTAGGTATATAATTATATACCTACACTTATTAATAATTATTAAGAAGAGTAACGTAGAGAATAGGTATGTACTAACAGATGAATATGACTCATAAAAAACATCCGCTACTTAATTAATGAATATTGAGAAGTGTTCATATAAGACCAATATTTCCTATTTTGAATTAAGTCCTTGAGATATTGTTATATTTTAGGTACAAATAGACAAAGAAAACTTTCAAATTAGTCACCAAAATTGTCTTTTTTTTTAAGCTTTTGATTGAACTGAGCTTATATATGTAGCATTCCAAGTAAAGTAGAAAGTAAAGTATCAACCCATATGTCCCACAGCTGGGAACGGGTCTCCACCTCGAAATCAGGCGAGGAGGGTAATGGGCCATAGTTCACCGATGCGCTGGACCGATGTGGGTAGATGAATTTTACATACCTTCAAAGACTTTTAATCTCATCAGGCTTGCAGGTTTCCTCACGATGTTTGCCATCACCGCTGAGCGAGCAATGGCCTCGTGCTGAGGGTGCACTTAGAAATTACGAAACACTCATTTCAAGGCACACGGGGGTGTCAGGATCGAACCCGGAACCTTTCGCTTAAGATACCGAGTCCTTACCCACTGGACCATCGTCCGTCAACATTGTATTCTAATAGACAAATATTTTTAAATCGTTTTATTAGAGCTTGAATTAATTTGCAACACAAACGTTATCGTCTGTGTGCCTCTTTAGGTTTTAGAATATTAATTAATGTATAATATAGTAAATTAAGCTTTTTGGAGGTCGTATAGTAATCGCAGTAAGCGATAGCCGTCTCAAGATATTTTCAATCTTAAACATTTGTGCAAGAAAATTTGGAGGATTTTACTAAAACTCGTGACTATTAACTACTTTTTCTTTTTTCACGCAGAAATTAATGAAGAAATATAGATGAAAATTGATAGGTAATAAATAATATGGACTACACATAGTCTATACCGCAGAGTTTGAAGACGATAGTCTTCAACAAATGCGTTCTCTCCTTGATGACCTACGGAGATATGACTGGTCTGAAAGTTTGCCGTAGCTCAACATGGAGCGTGGTATGGGGCTAGGCGTTAATTTGGCAGATAATGGCAGAGAATAATAATAATTATTATGATTTATTATAGATAGAATCCGAAAGAAATCCATAGTACTATCATTGAAATCCAAAGAGTAAGCTCGTTAAAGTGGCAGGGAGCTGGTCAAACACAGGGGAGAACGGACGGTCGATGGGCCAATAAAGTTTATGAGTGGAGGCTGCGTTTAGGTAGACGATATGTTGGTCGACCATTAACCTGGTGGGAAGACGATCCCCACCATGTTCAGGCTTTGCCGTGGCGGTCGGACTCCGCAGCCCTGGGTGAGTCATACACCTCGGGAGAAGCGAATTGAACCAAGGGGGCTCTTTGTACCCCGTTTATAAAAAGAGGGAGAAAAAGAGCAGGGGGCAAAAGGGTGAGGACGGGAACCTCACCTTATTATACTGTCCCGACGTTTCGTTTTGTGGTGCGGAGCAACCCCTCTGTAGAGGTGGCATCGGTTCCCTGAGGGACTGAGGAGCCATCGAGGTGCTAGCAGATACGGGGCACCTCACCAAATTCGGAATTTGTGGCGCTCGCTGGGTTTTAGTGGGTAATATTTCGGGCGCAGCGAGTCCCACATACCCGCCTGGGGAGACCCACTTCTCTGTGGCATGCCTCAGTGCATTTCCCGGAATTAAAAAAAAAAGGTGGAAAGACGATCTCCGTGCAGTGGCTGATCCGTATTGGATGCGAGTGACCAGAGATCGGTCGTCTTAACTTTTATTTAAGAAGGCCTAACAGTGAACGGATAAAGGCTGATGATGATAATGATAGCTTATACATCAGAATAACATAAACTTGAATTTGTCTATAAACTCCCCCGAGGATGGGAAGTAACAAAGGAAGAGAAGTGGCTGAAACCGCGGGGCGCTGCTAGTTTTCCAATAAACGTTATTATATTGTAGGCACTATTTGTAAGACGTTGTTATCGAAGCGATTAGTTTCCTAAGTGCTCTTTTATTTTCTATTGTTTACGTTATTCTTTATTAATAATAGAGGAAGGTTAAGACGTATATTATCTTTTGATTCCTTCCCATTTAGTCTCTACTTTAGATTAATGAGTACCTGGTCGACCGAGCATTTGCTCGGTTTTTTTTAGTAATAATATGATAAAATTTTCTTTCAAAAATATGAACTTCAAAAAAAAAAGACAAAAAAGTGATGGGATTGGAGATACGAACCAGGCTCCTTTCGATTCATAGCTGCCTAATTTCTCCACTAAGCTATCATGACATACTGTTTGTGAGCTAAATTTACGTTCGTTTATTCTAATCATATTTTATCATAGCGAACGATGTATTAAAACTTATTAGGTTTTTTAAAAATTGTGCTCGAAAATTTTAAGGAATATGCAAATTTCAATTAAAATGAAAGAACTTTCATGGATTCTATCGCGGCTTATTATGATTTTACGTTCCCGTCGTTTCGGATGCTACAGCAACCATGATCACGGGAGAAGCCCACGATAAAATTAAAAAAGTTGCTTTATTATAATGAATCGTAATGATATTACATAAAGGTTGCAATTACTTATGTTGATTTCAAATATTTGTTGTTGTTTTTTTGTTATATTGAAGTAATGCAAATATAATGTGAAGTAACGATATCTGATTAAATATACTCAGACTGTGACCTAAAGTTTGTAATTTTATTAAATTAAAATACTAAATTTAAAAAAAAGTGATGATTTTGTTGGTTTTAATAAAGATTTTTACATTACCGATGTTCATGATACCTTGAATCAAATATCTGCCTTGATCGAGCTTGCTGCAAAATAACTTAAAAACGATAAAATCTCTGCATATTTATTTTATGAAAATATTTTAAGTAATTTTAAATAAAGTAATATGAGAAAAACATAGAAAGTCATTGGGATTGCTGATAGAAGTAAAAAATTCGAATTTTTATTATTTATTTAAAAAATTGGAAACTTTATAATAATTGGAAATAATAAGCATATCAGGGCTGAAAATAGATAAGTTTTTATCCTACCTAAAAGTGCTTAATAAGGATAAATAAAGGTTTCTCTGAAGGTTACAATTGTTTTTTAAATTTTTCAAAAGATTTCATCACTTCCATGATTTGGTTATCAAGTAAAGCCTAGATAGATAGAGATGGAAAATTAAAATTAAAATTTATCTGTAATATCTATAAATAAAATTGGTGTGTCTGTTTGTAATATTGAATTAACTGCTTTTTACTACATATATATGCGGTACATATATGACAAAATAACATTTTTTTTCAATTTTTTTGTCTGTCTGTTCTGGCTTATCTTTGAAATGGCTGGACCGATTATGACAGGATTTTTACTGGCAGGTAGCTGTTATAATAAGGAGTAATTTAGGCTATAAAAATAACCATCATCAAACCGGATATGTCCGTAAATCTAAACTAACGCGGGCGAAGCCGTCGGCAATATACATACAAATCTATAACGAAAAATTGACAGCGTCATGATATCTGCCGTCATGCCATTCGTGTTGATTTTACAGTAAAGATGTTTCTCACCTATAGCCCCTATAAAATCAAAAGTCTAAGATAAATATTATAATATTTGCTTTATAGGTTTCAACATAAAGGCGAGGGTTAAAAGGAATTACTTTTTCGCGTGAATAAATTTGACTTCTTTCAGAACCTACACAGTAAAACGGTTTAACCTTTTAATGTGCGAACAGCCTACTTGCCATTAACGGCTACTTATATACGATATATTTTACGAGTTTCATTTAGAGTAAGGGAGATGGATATACATTACCTTACCTATTAGGTATTTACTATGTATTCATCATCATCATCATCAGCTTTTATCCGTCCACCGCTGAACATAGGGTTTCCTCAATGAAAGACGACCGATCTCTCGCATTGCCTCTATCTAACACGGACTAATTTAGGAGCGATTAATACTTCTCTCTTCCCACTGTGACCTCCTCATACACTCAGAAGAACGGATGGCCGATGGGCTAATAAGGTTCAGAGTTGGAGGCCGCGCTTAGGTAGACGAAGTGTTGGTCGGCCATTAATAATCTGGAAAGACGATCTCCGTGCAGTTGCCGGTCCGCGTTGGATTAAGGAAGTGCAAGGGATCGGATGTCTTGGCGTTCATGTTCAAAATACGAAAAAAGAAATAAAATAATGATAAAACCCCTAAACTGCTGTTATTTTTCAATTTATAAAAAAAAATCATTAAGATATGTATAAAACAATTAAAATATTACAATATATTATTGTATTTTTATAAATTTAATAATTAGATTTATTTAATTATCAATTCTTCAACCAAAGTTATGCAGAAGTAACACCGAAGGATGACCATTGTATTTGAGAGCTGGGGAAACATTATGAAGAAAATCGATTGCTCTACAAAAAAAACTCTCAGATACTGCAACTGCTATAAGAACAATGTTGCGTAACTCCTTAAACAATTCAATAAAACCACCATGAAGTTCGTAAGTAATAAAATAGGTTGGAGCGAACCTCATAAGCTGGTCAGTGGAGCGCCATCTGGCCGGAGAATTAATGTCTTTGCCAACTTGTGCCATTAATTTAGGATCTTAACCGTGGCGATAATTTTTTGCCATTGAACAGCTAATTAGGGTTCCGTACGCAAAAAACGGGATTCTGGTATTAAATCACCGCATACCAAACCGCACCTGTATACCTCTATATCTAAAGGTTTTAGAAGGTAGTTACGTGAATTAATTAATAAGTAACGAGGTAGTAAAATTATGTAAAACAAGACGTGTTATAAAGCGAATTAACGTATCAAAATAATAACTAAAAAGCTTTATAATATTTTTTTAGAAATTGAGTGAATGCTTCATCAAATTGTAGGTTTAAAAGAACGACCCAAATTTATTCTCACTAAGAAAACGCAATAACAAACGTTAGGTCCGCACTAATATAATAATATTATAGTACTTGGCCGACCGAGCTTTGCTCGGTTTTTACTAAAAGTAAAATGTGAACTGATTATTATTATTTAAAATAGATTTCTGTGTAGATGTATTTGATTTCAGAATAAGAAATATAAATTGAATTTTTTTATTTATTTAAGACAATAACTTATTAAAATCGTTTCTCACTCGTTTCATGCCGTCCGCGTCTTGATCCGCTGGACCAGACGGACAGTGGCCGGCAGGACGAACATAGCGACCATATTCTGCTTGGAAAGACAAAGGCACAAAAACTCGAAAACACGCGTTTTTCCAAACTTAAGACTCATCTAGGCAAAAGGAGGTAAATCTCTGCATAAGCTCTGGTTATGCGGATATCTATTATATAGGAGTTGTTAGTCACCATAATTGCTATCACAAGGTTGATTGCTAGGTTGCCTCTTTATGAGCTGTTTCGGAGTAGTATGGTAACTAACACTGTGACACGAGAATTTTATATATTAAAAGAAGAAGAAGAAGATACATATAATAGAAATAATTCACCAAAACTTTAATTGGTCAGTGTTTGTAAGTACTTACTAAATAAATTCACATACACGAATTCGTATAATATTGGACACTGACTACAAAATAATCCGTTATTTAATTAAAACAAGCGTCTTCAAGTACTTTAGTGATATTAAATTAGGCTTTGATATTACTCTGAAACTTGAACTCAATATCAGCGTACAAGTATTTGTGCATAAGTTACAAGGCGATCCGAACCGATGAATATACAATAACTTGTCCTGGAAGCCTTATTACATTTTTCATGTCTGTATTAGCTCGCTACAGTAATACCTGAAAGCTATGCTACCTACCTCTCCTGTATTTGAATTTCTATCTTACAATTTATTTATCCAAAACTTATAAGATTTGTATGCGCTCTACGCAATATGTACCGTTGTATTACGGCAATAATTTTAATTAAAACATTAAAAAAAAACAACATCTCTTCGTGAATTCGTGTATTGAATCCAACAATAATGCTTCATTTTAAATGTTGACACTTCAATTTCTTTTTAAAAATGGCTTGCCATTTTCATGCAGCCAGTTTTATTAATATCCCTCTCCTCTCCTCTTCTCACCTCGCCTCTCCTCTCCTCACTTCGCCTTTCCTCTCCTCGCCTCTTACCATACATCGCGCCACTCCTCCAGTTAATAAATGCAACTCCTTTACTATCGTTGCAGTTGTTTTATGCATAATAATTTATTCGACGTGTTATTTGTCTAGTGGTTATAGAAGCGGCCTCTTGAGGTCCTGGTTCGATCCCTGTGACTTGAAATGGGTTTTTCCAAATTTCTAACTGTACCCTGAACACGAAACCACCGATCGCGCACCGGCGAAGGAATACGTCGCGGTCGTGCCTAAATCTGCGTGATGAGATTTATAGTCGTTGTTTGTATTTCACCAACCAACATTGAGCCAGCGCATCGATGTACTCTAACCCGTATAGGGGTTGATAGTTTAACAATTTACCCACGTAGTGTCCTGGTAGTTTTTTAGATGAGCCATCTGCTCATCTACTTTTCCGATGTAGCTTTAAGGCATTAAGGCGAACAGCATAGGTCCTTTCGAAAAAAAAGTGTCCCGGTAGTAAATACCCGCTATAGCAGTACTTTCTGAATATTTTTTCTAAAGATGGCACCTGTATTCTAATCTTACTTATATTATAAACCCCGTGGGAGTACGTATTTAAATTATAGCCTATGTGTTATTCTGGTGTATAAGCTATATTATTGTAAAGTTTTATTCAAATCCGTTCAGTAGTTTTTACGTGAAAGAGTAACAAATATCCATACTTACAAACTTCCACGTTTATACTATTAGTAAAAAGTAAGATAAGATTCTATCAGACAATACATATGAGACAGAAAATACGTTTGTGATCGGCTTACATTTCACTATGCATAATATTATTACATGTAATAATAACATTTATTTACACTTATATTTAGAGATATTGATTTTATTTGATATAACTAATGGCTATAGAAAGTGAAGATTATAATAAAATTTTAAACATTTTATTATAGTCCTCGCCACTTTTAAAGTCCTGCGACTAATGCCTGAACTAAATTTGACAACATTGACATCTTGACATCTGTCTGGAGTAAGAAGTTGTGATATTTTAAATTGTTTCACGTGAATTATGGAGCATATAATATAAAGTAAGGTGTAAAAATTTAAGGCCGTATAATGATCGTTAAAGTGAAATAATTTTGTGAACTAGAAAGTAAAAATAAACAACAATTAACCCCGTTAAATAATATATTTATAAATGTCACAGCCATGACAGGTAAATTTTAGAGATGCCAGAGTCACTCATTTTTGCCTAATTTATGGTTAAAATATTATCATTAACTCTATACCTACATTTATCTTATGATATTTTATATAAATATAAATACAAGAAAAAACAATTAAAACCTTGTTCAGATGAATGATATTTTCAGGTGTTTCTGTAAAAAAGGTCGAATAACAAAAGAAGTAACAATGGCAGCAATTACTTCTGAGAAAATCGTCACTCCTGGCAAAAGCCGAACACATCCGAAGAAGCTTGTTTTAGATGAATTCTACTTATCGGTTATACGTAAAAAATACAAAGGAAATATTAACAAAAAAATGTTTTATTTTACTAAAACCTGGCAGGGAGATTTTTATTTTGCTGCTATAATTATTTTTGTCATTATTATCATACTCAGTCTTTATCAATCCACTACAGACCATAGGCCCTATAATTATTTAAATTTTTTATTGTACTAGACTTGGTGGAAAATTATTACACTATAAATTGGCAACATTGAGTTATGAGACCGCAGCGCCGCGTCTATCGGACTTCTAAAGTGGCGATGACTCTAAGTTCAAACTACTTATTGTCACAATTAGAACGTCAGTACCTATACTGGCGGTCAACATAACGTAAAAGTAGGCTAGTATAGTAGAAATCTCATAGGCAAAGCGTATTTCTCACTAAGTTGGCGAGGGTCCAACCGACGGTTTCCTTACTTTCGTTCAATGTCATTTTTCAAATAATCATACGTTTTAGTAAGAGTTGCTATTTTATACTTTCTATGACAGTAAAGCTTAGAATAGTAACTATAATTCATAATAATTTATACCTTAATATTCCCTAACTCGATGTGATCGCTAACTTCATCTCCAAAAAGTAATAAAAGTTAGTTGGTGCAGAAATCACAATTCTCTAACTTCGGGCACTCCATTTTTAATTTTTCTTTTCCATATAGCTTCGAGAACTTTCGACTTAAGTTCAATGTTAATTTCTTTTTCTAATGACATTACGATGACCTGTGATGTAGGTTTAATCATTGACCTTGTGCAGTCTTCATTTCCTGGCTGATGCCAATTACAGAAGTGGCATTGGATGGTGGAATATTCTTACAATTAAATAGACTAGCATCTTGGTCTCGTGGTTAGTAAACCGAAATGCTAAATCATAAGAATGGATGGATGGATGGGTGCATGTATTTGATTCTCACCAAGGACAAATCTTTGTGACGTGCCTGATCATTTGTTCTGTGTACGATCTCAGTCTCTCTCACGCCACCTCCACAGAGGGGTTGCCCCGCGCCACTAAACAACCCCCCCAACGTCAGGACAGTACAATGAGGCGAGGTTCCCGTCCTCGTCCCTTGCCCCCTGCTCTTTTGCCCCCTCTTCTTATAAGAGGGGTACAAAGAGCCCCCTCGGCTCAATTCGCTTCGCCCAAGGTGTTGGGGTCACCCTGGGCTACTGCGCACCGACAAGGCCCGAACCATGGTGCGGTAATTTATCTACCTGTCTAGTTGCTTGCTTATCGGAGACCCTCAAAAAGCGGCTGAAGAAAACTCCCAGGTGCCACACTCCCACATCCCACTACAGTTACATCCATGAATACTGTGTACAATTTATCCATCCACATAACATCCCTACTTAATATTATAAATGCAAAAGTCACTCTGTCTGTCTGTCTTTTTTTTTTTTTTCGAGGTGTAAAATCCTCATGGACTATCCCTCCGCTATGGCCGAGTGGAGAGGGTGTGCAGGACTTTAACCTGCTAAAAGCACTCCGGTGTTTCTCGTCCAACCTATAGGCGGGGTACGGGGTACGCACTCTTGCATTCACCAGATCCCCCGCCTCTGGTTCTGACCTGTCAGTGGCAGGTCCCTTCGTAATCGGTACAATTACCGAATCCATTAGAGAGGCGCACGCGGAACACAGCGCGCCACCATCTTGGGCCTGTTTGACGACGGATTGCCCTACATCCGACGCTTACAGGACAGATACTTACGGCGGCCGGAGGTCGTTTATCGCTCTCCTCCGGCGCCCAGAACGTCTTCGGCGAAAGGGATTCGTTGCAACAGCTTCTCTATCCCTTTCTGCCACCTCCTTTGCGTGCATCACGAATTCGCGATTAAGGTGACGGCATTCCACGTTGCCTCACTCTGGACCATTGCCTGAACAATGTTTGGGAGTGAAAGGCCACAAAGGCCAAGTCTGTCTGTCTGTTACGCTTTCACGCCTAAACCACTGCATCGCGATTATTTTATCGCGAAAAAAGGCTTGGAGGGGTTTGTTTGAACGCGCTAATCTCAGGAACTGTTGGTCGGATTTGAGTGCTTATTTCAGTGTTAGATAGCCTATATCGTGAAAGGCTATATACCATCCCGCTAAGTCGCCGTTAGAAATCATAGTTAACGCAGGCGAAGCTGCGGGCAACAGCTAGTAAAAAGTAATTTGAATTTAAGAATTTTTCCAAGACTATTTCGAGAGTAAATTATGGAATTCTAAAATTGCACAGCAGTACAGTTAGTATAGCAGACATATAGCAGTGCAGGCAATCGATTTGTAATGTATTTGACAGTATTACGGGCGGTATAAATTGGACGCGTCATAAATCAGTTTTATAGCGGCCACATACAAATACACCAGGTGTATCCCCGCTTACTGTCACTGATGTTATGTTTACAGTGTCCTGAGGTTTTACCTTCAATTCCGACGTAAAACATTTGATGTGGCAGTCAGACCGGCTAGGCTGTCGACGTGGCGAGTTATGTTGAGGTTATGTCTTTGATTTATTTTAGTTAGCGCCTGTTTCACAATCTCCAGTTAAGTGCCCAATAGGCTATCGGCAACATATTTGACAGATAGAGTATGGAGTATCTGTCAAGTATCAGTCAAATATGTTGCCGATAGCCTATTCGGAACTTATCTGGAGATTGTGAAACAGGCCCTTAAAGAGACAAATAATACAATATATTAAGTCTCTTGGCCAATAATTACAAACCATGGCAAAGCTGTTTTATCACGCTGTATAGAGTAAAATTCTCTTACGCTCTTACTAACTGAATTCAGTTTTGTAATCAGTAATGTTTATTATTAAATGAAGTTTCAAGTGCCTTGCCAGTAAAATTAACTTGAATGCATTGACGATGTCACCGTCGTTTATCCTACAAATATTAACAACACTACTCCTACTAATATTATAAATGCGAAAGTTTGTAAGTGTGGATGTTTGTTACTCTTTTACGTAAAAACTACTAATTGGATTTTAATTAAACTTTACAATAATGTAGCTTATACATCAGAATAACGCATAGGCTATAATCTATCCCCGTATCCCGTTATATAATATATTTTTTTATTGTTAAGTTAAATATAAATTACTCCGTGGTGGGTAAGCGGGCCACCCAGTAATACAGGTCACTAACCTATTACAGGTGCCCTTGCAATTAGCATGTAATACTACTGCTAAAACTTTGTTATAAAAAAAAGTTGTGTGTGCGATTCACACACGATAGAAGTGAAACACACGTTAAATGCTCAAATACAAGCAAGTATTAAACAGTATGCTATACACATACACACCGACATTTGCCCTCTCGCTCTTTTGTATTTGTGTCTCTTACCTGTCGTTTTTTCCGATGCATCCGGTTTGAAATCACAACGATCTTAATGAAGTTTCACTTCAATAAAACATTTTTCAATTTTTTTTTACATAGAAAATTTTGTAAGATAATTTAAAAAGCTTTTCGCTATGTAACGGTACAGTTCTTTTTCGAATATAAAATTTGAATATCACTCCTGCGAAGTGTTATGAAATATCGGTCAAATATTTGACGGCAAAAAACTATTAAATTCGAGAGGCGTAAATGGACCAAGAGGAAATAGAATCGGGCGTCTGTAAATAGGAAAGTGGCAGACAGACATTGCTGCGGGACTTATTATACTTTTAGAATAATTCATTTCGAGAGTTTCTGATTTATACTTTAGAGAACATATAACACGCACGATCCGCCATTTTTTTCGAAGTGACTAGATTAGGAAGAAATTATGTCGTTGTATTTAATACAATACACTAATTTCAGATAGATTATTTGTAATTTTTGAAGAGATGTATGCTTTCGTTTTACTAATACATACATAGGAAGCCAATACTAGTAATAAAGCATGTAATTCATAATATAATGTTAAACAGATAAGTACAAGAAAGATAGAATTGTAATATTTCGACGACCTATGTGGTTCAATGGTTAGCGTGTTGGCGCTCAAGCCGGGAGGTAGCGGCTTCGAATCCCGCCAGAGAACAAAAATTGTGTGGCCCATTACCCTTCTCGTCTAATTTCGCGGAGACTCGTGCCCAGCAGTGTGATATATAAGGGTTGATACTTTACTTTTACATTTATATAAAGCCCTTAATAAAGCTTGTATACTTTGAATGGCGCGGATAAAACTTCATCACTCTTACAATTTGCCAAATGTAATTACTGACGTCTTTGCAGGTATTCTCATGTGTCACGACACCAAGCGATGCTCGCGTAATTAGAGGGCTGATACATTTCGCTGATAAATGAGAAGAGCGAAGCCTTACGGGATACAAAATGGCCTCATTCAAAGGTAAGTCACTCTAATTTGTATCTTATCACAAATATATTATGACACGGTATGGCGTGATTGCAATAAAATTAATGATAACCGTTATGAAAATTTGTTTATTTTTGGAAAAAGAAATGCTGCGAAATATACCTTAGAAAAAATTATATTTCTTGTGATATTATATTCAAACCATAAATGTAGAGTCAAACAAGTCACAATTTAATTATATTATTTAAAAAGGGATTTTTTGTTGGGATCCATAAAATATATTTTTAAGTTGTTTTAGCGTAGTTCGATATTTCGATTTTAGATACGAATGTCTTGTTCACCTTTGAGACCCTTAAGCATTTTATATCTTGAGAACAACGATTGCGGTCGTATCCGGTTTGGTGACGATTATATTTATAGTCTAAGTTACTCCTTATTATAACAGCTACCAGCCAGTTAAAGTTCCATCAAAATCAGTACAGCCGGTGAGATTAGCATGAACAAACAGACAGGCAGAGGTAAAAAAAAATAAAAAAATGGTATATGTACGTACCTATATTATGTATACAGATGAATTTTAATAAATTAATATTTCAATCAATAAATAATACAACAGGTTTATTAATATTCGATATATCACAGTTATACTTTTTTATAGTTGTACAATTGTATTGGTTATTTTATTATTTTTGGTTTTCTATAATTTTTTTTCAAAAATGTGATTCAAATACCATAAATATGATGAAGATTTTTTGATGCTCTCAAATTTATGTCTTTCATTCTGCCTATTTTCAGTGTACACAGAGCTTTAATATGAAACACGTAATAGTGCGGCTCTGACGTCATTATACCCATCAAGCCTTATGTCAAGCTTGTTGACGTTTGCAAAGCAACCGGTACAGCTTTGACAGCTAAATGTGTATTTTCATGAACATTTCCCCTGTCATAGCACTAAGCTTATAGCTTAACCTAATACCACAGCTAGTGTGACAATACATAAAACACCTCTAATGTCGTCAACATCTAGACAAGATATTCGTAGACTATGTCGAAAATATCGAGCACCACGAAATAAAGTTAAAAATATGGTAAATATCCCGTTTTAACAGCTTAACAATACATAGTTGTATTTTAAATTAGCAGGAAATTGCGCATCCAAATTCCTGCTAATTTAAATAAAAAAAGTTAAATATAATATGGATGCCAATTTGAGTAATAAATACATAGTTATTGTTTTGTATATTTTTAATATACCAATTTTTAAAATACCAATTATATAATATTATTATTATTTATATTATTAATTTTTTATACATACCAATTTGAAATTCCCGAAACACGAGCTAATAAATATATTATTTAACTATATATTGACCGCTAAGCGTGTAAGCGGGATTGTAGTCAATGAGTTAACCGATATACTTCACCTGTTGGTTGGTTGGTATGGTTATCCAATCAATTTGAGGACTGTTTTTTTTAAAAGTCCAGCTGCAGCTGTTTCTTAATTACCATTTTTGTGATTGCGTTAGGGCTTTTTAAGGCAAAAATTTTAATTTTACAATATTCCTCATGGAAAAATGTGAACATTTAATTTAAATTAATACAACATCATATTATGACTAAATCTGATGATCGAAAAAATTATGATGATGATGATGATTTTAAGAGGTACTACTATGTTGTTTTGCAGCCGAATCAGGCCGCTCTTGCTCACGTTTCTGGCGTAAAGTGACAGATATGCCGAGTTTCGTGCGGTTAGTGAGTTTCACTGAGTGAGAGATAGGGAAAAGAAGGGCAACGCGTAAGAATAACCTTTAGTTGTATGCATGTCCATGGGCGTCGGTAGTCACAATATGGCCCCGAGTGCTCGGTTGCTTCCTTATGATATTAAGAAAAACCAAAATTAAATGTAGAGCATGACTGCAGAAGAAAATTTCATTGAAGTTATACAAGCCCATATTTAGTAGAGAGTGGATGTACTTATCTTACTCAGGATTTTAACTTCGTCGTCCGTTAAACTTTTGCTAACGAGTTTCGTTTCAATGTTCTTTACTAAGATTCTATTTGGTTTGTACTATAATTTAATTTATAATGTGATTTTATCTAAATTAACTTACAGAAGAATTGTAAGTGACATTAGTATAATATACTTTGCACTTTAAAAACTACTATATAGTATATGTTTCCCCATATGAAAAAAAAGATGTGCGGGATACATGTCGGCATTCGCACAGCGAACGCCTTAAGTTGTTGTCACGGCCCGGGAGTCGGGCCGTGACAACAACTGTATACTTGGTCCTCTGATGCACGTACTCCATGATGTCTTTCGCCTTAGTGGTGTTGAATAGGCGGGAGATATTATTCTTAGATGAGTCATCTGCTCATCTACTTTTCCGATGAAGCTTATAAAGGCCAACACCATAGGTCCTTTCGAAACAAAAAACGACGGAGAGCTCGGTTTTTTACATATACAGTTGGGCTCCTTTGGAGCCGTACCACAGTCGTTTTTGTTAGCCTTATAGCGCTTCCTCCTTTGCAACCATAAAACCATAATCAGTCCCTTTCGATGCCTTCTTAGAGTTTTGTGGCTATTATACCGTTTAATATGGTACTGCTGGCGCAGTTATCTTTCATCGCAGACATGGAGGCACAGGTACCGAGTCAGCTGGCCAGGAATTTCGTGCAGCAATACGGGACGAGTTGCAGGGACGGGAGCGAGATCGCGGGGCATTTTTTCCGAGAGGTCTAGGCTTTTAGAATAGAATGCTACCGTCGTAATCGTCGTTCTTTATTTTAATTAATCATATTAGTCAAAATATACTGGCAAGTGTTTAGTGCTATCTATAAGAATTAGTGTCTACAAATCACCTGTCCCGCCATTTTGAATTTAATAAAGTTGTGCGCTTTAATGGTGCTCAATTGGAAAGAGAGAGGTATTTTAAGACTTTTGAGCATTCCTTTTAAATGGCCTCTAACTGTGGATGGTTATAGGTTGAAAATTATGAAGTGAGCTGATTTGGTTTATGTTGTTAAGACTCAGACTCAGACGACAATGCTGATGATGATGTTAAACAAGATTTTGCTACATTGTTTTCCTATATTTACGCGAATTTCACTCATTATAATGAAATCACTTTTACGGATTTTATCGCAGTTTATTTAGCTTTTTATAGCAACCGTGGTCACGGGAGCACAAAATCATTCTTAACGAGTGAAAGAACATGGCGATCAAGTCAAGAAAATTTAACATACATTGAGTGTTGTAATTAACAGTAAGAGCTAACAGTACAGAGTATTTGTTTAAGTTGTGAACAAGCAAAAGTAATAAGTAATTAGGAAGTGGAGTGTTGGTACCTACGTCGACTTGCAGCACATTTCTCAGTTGTAACTCAACACCGCATACAACATATTGCAAACCTGTAGAAACTCTCAGTTTGACTCGTGTACTTACTATTACAAGAGCTTGTGTTTATTGAACACATAGTTGTGTACACTTGAGACCTTATACGGTGCATTATTTTTTTCTAATATGTCATATCAGAGACCTTATAGTTTTTTTTATGCTAATTGTCTAAGCCCCTAGGGTCTTAGACTTACGTCCATTTGACTATCCAACTAAGAATAATAATTACTAATTGTGTTAACTTTCATTTTTATAAAATTTAATTTAATTTAATCTGAATCTCGGAAACGGCTCCAATGATTTTCATGAAATTTAGTATGCATGAAGTTTCGGGGGCGATACATCGATATAGTTAGGTTTTATTTTTAGAAAATGTCGTTTTATTTGTATTTTTAATAATCAACTTTACCGAGTAAAGCTCGGTCTTGTCCTCTTAAGTCTTGAAGGTATGTGAAGTTCACCAAGCAGCATTGAGCCAGCGTATCCTTGAACTATGACCAAATACCTCCCTCGCCCGATTTCGAAGAAAAAACATGCCCAGTAGGGCTATTTTGTAAGGTCGTTTTCGAATCTCGAAAGCGGAATCCGCGGTGATATAACGAATTTGTATTCTTTAAAACTCGACTATCTATCTATAGCTTTCGTTAGCGCGTTGGCGCTCAAGGCCGGAGTTAGCGGGTTCGAATATCACCAGGGAACAAAAAATTTTTCTGTGTTCCTGGGTCATGGATGTGTATTGAATATGTGTATTATATTATAAAAAATCTTAAATATATGTATTAATATAAAACGTACTAAATATATGTATTTCCGTTGTCTGGTACCCGTAACACAAGTTCTTCGGAAACTTGCGGAGAAGCGGAGCACGGGACCAGATTGACGTGGTGTAAAATGTGTCCATAGATATCATTATTATTATTAATATCAATAAATTTCGCTTTCGTAGTGAGCGTAAAGTGAGCTCTATCACTAAGGTGAGGCTCGATATCGAAATGGTTTTTTACAGAATAGGTCTACAGTGGCCGAACATAGTAATATATGGGTTGATACTATATTCTTTACTGTCTTGATACTTTCCGTCAACTTATAAATGTATTATTATCTATTATATTATCGAAGGTGTAAGATATCTCAGGCGAAGTATATCGTATATATAAGGCATAAATGCTTTAAAGAGGCGTAACCTTATCTTAAGCGTAGTCAGCATTCTTGAGGACGTGATGTCTCGCTTCCCCTTAACGTGTGATATCGACCTTATGTTAATAGCTTTAGGGTGTCGACCGTAGTTTATGAGCTTCCATTGTTAGTAAAATTTGATACTGAGCAAAAGTTTAATTAAGAGTAAAATAATTGAATATACACGAGATATTTAATTAGAACCGAGTGGTTTAGACAGCTTCGGCTTATCGTTGCGTTACAATTGTTATTCGTTCTATAATTCTATTCTTAATTGCTTGTTCTGACGTATCCATACTCTTGTAAGCTGGACTCTCTGTATATTACTTTAAAATTTCATCGCAAACCACATTCTCATTTGATTAGTGTAATGTTGCATATGATGCGACGATGGTCGAGCGGTGGATGGACTCGGCTTCTTATGGGAGAGGTTCCGGGTTCGATCCTGAAATGGGGTTTTCTAAATTTCTAAAGGCACCCCAAACACGAGACCATCGCTCACTCACTAGGTGAAGGAAAACATCGTGAGGAAACCTGCATACCTGATGAGATTGAAAGTCTTTGAAGGTATGTGAAGTTCACCAACCCGCATTGGGCCAGCGCGGTGAACTATTGGCCCATTACCCTCCTCGCCTGATTTCGAGGATGAGACCCGTGCCCAGCAGTGGGACATAAATCGTTGATACTTTAAATGTTGCATATTAATAATTTATTATCGTGTATTCTTTACAAGTTTTTTATTAGTTGCTAGAATTTGTAGATAAGGGTAGATATTTTTAGTGCCGCTTAGCCGAAAGGATGGATTTATATTATAGGAATAATAATAATAATAATAAATGACACTTTATTGCACACCAAAAAACATAATACAATATACAAATATTAAAATTAGAAATGAGAGCACTAAAGGCGGAAGAATGTATGTCACCTTAGCGCCTAAACTGCTTATTTTGACCCACCAGTTAACTGTACTTAACACCACAAAAAAGGAGTTGTAAAGATTCGTTACTATAGTCTGAGAGACAGGCACTTTGTAACCGACATAAAAAACGGGTTCATATTTATCCGGCTAAAAGCTTTTTAAACTTTTATCAGTTTAACACATACAATGTTAAAACCACAGATAAAACAAATAAATGTATATTGTATACAGGGGGTATAGCGTAGTTTATGTTAAAGTCCCGACTGGCTGTAGATAACATAGACGAGTACACTCATTTGGTTATTCATGTACGCAAGTCGGAGAGCATTGGGTTTGCGTTTAGTTTGCGAACAGGTCGCACTTTCCAGCTGACTTTATAGCGAATTCCTGCTTTAGATGCAAGAGTGTGTAGAGTGTTAAGTATTTTAACATCATGAATGCAGTGTTATTTGTGCTTTGTCATTTAGTCATTTATGGGCTATGAAATGATGAAGATGATATTATGAGTTATAGAGGTATACTGCCTGCAGATCAAGGACTCCTAAAAAGCGGTTGAATGCTCTCGCATGTGGTTTATTGGGTAATTATTTTAGGTAAACCTGGGCCATTCGAAAGCTTAAACTGCGTCAAAAAAAAAGATATGAAATCAGAAAGCTTGCTAACATATTTACATTACATTGAAAGTCTTTTTTTAGTGCTTTCTCTTTTTTATTTGTTATATATAAATTTTAATCCAACATTGTTAGTTCAATAAAATCAGAATAATATATAATTGAGATTTTAATGGTAAATCAAGACCTAATAAATAAAGCAAAACGTTATCAAAAGTACTATCTATTAACGGCATATACTATACACCGTTTCCGCGATACCAACGGACAAACATTTATTAAATATAAAAATATATTTGCCATATGAAATCCGATTTTCGTGCAGCCTATATCAAATGCTCTATGTTTGATATATGTGTCACCAGCCATAACAAAATATACTCGGAATATTTCCAAGAATTTTTGTAAGACGTATTCACGAGTGTATGAAATCTGTTTTGAAGCTTTTGAATATAAAAATCTCTGGAACTGAGCACTTGTAATCTTTTGTGCTTAGCCACAGCGAATGCACACAATATATGCGGCTTAACAGCGTACAATATCCGAAGGCCTTTAAACATGTACATGTAAACCTATACGATGAATATACATTTTTTATCGTATCACGGCAAAGGTGAAAGGAATTAGGATATTATTTTAACAGTATATTTGAACTTATTATAATGAAACAACTTTTACGGATTTTATCGCAGTTTAATGGTACATACGCGATAAAATCCGTTAAAGTTAGTTTTGACGTGACAATGTCTAATAACTCGATATAATGGGCAGCATGCACGAAAAAGATGACGTCATGTAGCGTTCCGCCAGCGAGAGCGCGGAACGAACGAGAGAGAAACATGATCGGCTCGAGCTATCGGCAGTCGGTTCCGTTTGGTTCGTGCTGCATGTAATGTTTGACGTGTTCACGTCAAAGTACCATCTATAAACCGTCTTTACGGACCACCATTTTTAAGTCGGTTAAAATTTAAACTATGTCTATCGCAACATAATATCGATATTATTAACCGACTTTTTATTTGTTCAGTCCGATCATTGCAGTTCACAGTGTACCTAGTTAAATTTACCGGATTTTGTTTTGAGTTTGAATGTAAGATCCGAACTACAAGTCAGGTATTATTAATCCTTAATATATTTTATTAAAAAAAAATATGTGGGCTAAAGAGAAAGCTATTGAATAATTATAAACTAAATAGTTATAAATTAATAATAACAATTACGACGCAGCAGTGAAGAGCAGACGAGTGTATCTTCGCTCGGGTATTCGGCGGTCCCGAGTTCAGCCGATCGAGCCTTTCACCTCAGAGTGTGACGGATCACTGTGTGCGGTGAACCAAAAGATATTTTTACTTCAAAAATGTGCCAAATATTTAAGTCTGAATGTCCGGTTGGAATTGCAATACCCTCAACTCGGTGCGAGCTAAAGCAAGAACCTCAGATCGGCTCAACAGGATATATCTGACTTCATTCAAAAAACAAATTAAAAGATTAGAGAAAATAATTAACAAAGCCATTTAGGTGTTTTCTCTATAGTCTTAAACCATTGTCAGTGATAATGTGATCATAGTCCGGCGGGTGGAGGCCTGCAACAGATATTAATTATCAAGTCCCTCTCGAGCGATATCTTGTAAAGTGATTGAGGGTTTTGTAACAAAGCTGGTGTACACTAGGCTTCGTTGCATCATCCGAGGGGACTTGTGTCTGTCGAGTGTCATCACCGCGATGCTCGGTACTGACTTGTCCCGGAATGACTTCCTTCTGAGTGATGTCCCAGAAGGAGGCCGTTGAACAGGTGAGAGAGGAGGCCTCCGACGCGGCCTCTCTAGACGACGAACGGGGATGGGTCGGAGGCGCTACTTAATGCGCTTCCTGTAACACCCCCGTGCGCGCGTTGGGCTCGGGATGGGTACCCGGACCCCGCTAGACACGACGTAGTGGGGACTGCTTAGTAGCGGCCGGGCAGTCCCCCTAAATCTGAAGCATTTGGCCTTGCCGGGGCCAGTCTGAGGGTTCCTGTTGCCTGCGGATCCGGTCCCTCAGAAAGCGGCTGAAGGCGCTCGCAGTGATTTTAGCTGGGTAGTGCACCCCAATGCGAGTCCCAACACATGCCAGCCACCCGAGGCTCTGGTAAGTCCAAAAGGGATTTCCACTGCAACATAAAAAAAGCTCCGTCAGTGGCCGGTCCGTCTTGGCGTTTATTGAAGGAGCCCTATGTTAAGCAGTGGACGGATAAAAGCTGATCTCGCTTTTATATTCTGATTCTCAATTGAACTTCGTCTCAAAGAAGTAGGTTAGCTATCATCATAGCTAACTTACTTTTTTTTTTTAAATTATTTGAGACGGTTTTTTTCGAAAGGTCTAGGCTTTTAGGCCTGATGGCCTTTAAGCTCAATCGGTAGGTAGGTGAGCAGATGGCTCACCTAGTAAAATTCGAAAGGGGGGCGCCCCCCTTATTGCCCCGCAGGGGGCGCGGTATATCGCGCGCGCTACTCTGGAGAGTATTTGTTTGGGTTTGAGACGGAGTTTCGTTCATAATGCTTTAAACAATATTTAAAGAAAAACAGCTAATTGTTTCTAGAAATCACCGGATCACGCAATAACGTTAACATCACTTGTAATCCAAAATTAATAAGCCGAAGTAATATTGGATTACATTTAATGGCGTTAATTACGAAATAATTCAGATCATTATTTGATGTAACGTGTTCAGAGGATTCATTATCTCAATTCTCATTGTTATCGTAACGAGAGATTTAGCGAAGCATGACATCTAATGAAATAATCTTTCATTAAAATAATAAATAATTACGAAATAACGACGTACAAAATGGAGATAAATATTTCAATATCTTCTTTTCTTTTTGTTTTGTTTTGATGTATAAGTTCTACTTAAAAAAAAATCTCAAATATGAAATTGATAGGTCAGGTTAAATTAATATTTTTTAAAACAAAACGTTTTTTTAATTATTGTATAATAGTGTCTAATATAGTATATAAAATGGTATGGAACCTTTCGCGCGTGAGTCCAATTTGCGCTTGTGTGGTTTTTCTTCCTTCATTATGTTTCCGTAGAAATAAACTCATAATAATGATAAGTCTGTCTTAATTGTTAAGGAAGTTAGAATAAATGAAGAGTTGTTGATTATTATCGTTATAATAAGATGTCGTATCAACTGGAGTGAGTTAATTAAGTGGAGTAAAAGCTTCCGTTATGTCAGATCCATATCATTGGCTGACAGTTGGATTCCGGACCGCTGCGACCTGGTATTTAACCAATTAGGTTACTTCAAAGTTATATTTTTTATATTCATTTTTTCTTATCTTACACTCGGTTTCAGAAACGTTGGTCAAAGTGTATTTCACTTAACATGGCTGTTAATGGCGGTTAACATACGATTCTAGAGTCAAATTTGATGTCAACTGACAGGCTAATCAAATTAAGTAATTTAACCACGGAGTATATATATAAGGAGGTCTAACGTAATATTGAACAAATGGTCGTAATTTAGATGACAGAAGTTTTGCCGGCAGAACATTAATGCTTTCAATTTATTTTCATTTCAACGAATTTTACTTTTTAAAACGAATTATTAATAAAAGTGCTCGATTGTTTTATTACAAAAATCAAATTGACAAAGTACAAAAGCTGTCGTTAAGCTGTACGATTCGCGTTAATCTCCGTCGCAGGCGCGAGCTGGGGAAGGCTGGAGTGGTGTGGCTGCTGGTCGCAGAGATACCGGCCCTGAACCCTGAGCATGTCATATCCCATAAACCGATTGAAGGCTTTTATTGCTATACAAATATACTGCAACAAAAGGAGAGCTATTATGCTATGTGCTAAGTGCTCTTTTCTGTACGGCAAACGAATGTAGCTCAGGTAATAGTATTTTAAATCATAGTTACATAATATTTAAGTAGGTAATGCTTAAAAACATACTTGATTTTAATGTGTAGTAACTGACGAATAATGTAAACAATTATGAAACCAACAAATAAAAATTCTACCTTATACTCATTTATAAAAATAACAGGTAAAATATAATCTTAGATCCAGATGAAAAAATAATCTCTGATCACGTCAGAGGAGTTTCGGAGGAGCGGCAATAGCCGTTTAAAAAAAATGCTTAAAAACATACGTGCTATCTATCTTATAAACACGTTCAGTAGTTTCCAATTTCACCACAGTTGTTACGTTAGTAAAAAAAATATATAAATGGAAATAAATGATATAAACCTGTTATAGATATATTATATAAAGTTGTACATATAAAAGGTAACGAATTTAAATTTAGAAAAATATGGTTGGGTCCGTCTATTAAAAATACGAGAAAATAAAGAATTAAATAACTACTTATTGGTTGAAAGAGAGAGTGGGTTCGTTATTATTCCTGATATCAAGTTGGGAGCTAATTAATAAGGGAACTTCACGTAATCTGCGTCCGCGTCTCGTGCCACGTGGTCCGTACATCGTCCAGGCCCTCAGCTTTCGGTGGCGTATCTGCGCAGACGTTCCATTGCTCAGTGTGGCGGTGAGCAGGTCCGGGATGAGCCGAGTGGTGTGCGGTCCCCGAAGAGTGAGGTCTTGAGAAGTGGGGTAAGAGGGATCAGTGGGGTCAGTGGGATCAGTGGGATCCCAGCGACTCTGGTTCCCGTCGTCTGCTTCCTTTCTTGTCCCCGACAACAGCTACTCAGTCACGCCCAGGATTAGCACCGCACCGACCACGACGGCAACGCCTGGGACCCCACTTAAAATACAATACGGCGCGGTTGCTCTCCTCAGCACTCTTAGGCAGAAAAAAGCGTCCCACATATCGTGACATCGTAATACTTTTTATAAGTAATTAGTTTTTATAAGCTAATTGTTTAATAGCTTAATTGTCTTGTTAGGGTATTGAATGTACATAACATGATTTATTTTATTCATTGAGTAAACCAACTGCATACAAAGCAAAAACTTACTAATACAAGTTTGATAATAGGGTTATCTTAAATCGAGTGTATTAATAATTTGCACAAAATTATTGCCTAGACAATCTAATCACTGCTCTACATGTTTGTTAAAACCTAACAGACCTTGAGCATATTGTGTCAAAATGGATGGGGCCTTATTATTGCAGTACCTGGTTGATCGAGCATTTGCTCGAGCAAGCGTTGAACGAATGCTTCGTGTGACATCGTAGTTTGATTTTACTCCCATAGATTTTCATACGAGTACCTTATAAAAATCGATTCCTAAGGAGTGAACTCGATTAAATGACGAATTTAGCTAAATGACTAAAGTAAGTTATAAATTAAACGTGTTTCATAATATCCCTGTCCAATTGGTAAAGTTCAGAGATTTATCGTTCTCCGGGCCGGTGATATTGAATTCGGTATGATTCGATTGGACCTTTACTTCCTCGTTGGCTCCGCGTCTGCTCCATATTCCTCACGACAAAGGAATGGATTACCTTCCGCAGACGAACGCATTGTTCATTTACAGGCGACTATTTAGTTTGACGTTAGCTAAATTGGTTACGATTGTACTGCACTAACTGTTTAAATTAATTAGTCATGATAGTATTATCAATATTGGTTGTGTATTACCTACTTAAACAAATTATTATATATTGTATACAGTTACTATGTTACGTTTAAAAAAAAAATGATAAATGAGATTAAATGAAAGTAAAAGGTATAAAAGTTATAAATATATTATCAAATTAAAAAGTTACATATAAGTTATGAATTAAAATTTAGAAAAATAGTTTAGGCCGACTATTAAAAATATGAGAAAATTTATTTAAATTAGCTAATTAAGGTTGAAGAGAGCGTGGATTCGATTATTCCTGATATCAAGTTGGGAGCTAATTTAAAAGAGAACTTAACAAAGACTGCGTCCGGTCACGTGCCACGTGGTCCGTGCTTCGTCCAGCGCGCCGTCCCGTCGCTCAGCGTGGCGGTGAGCAGGACCGAAGCCAGCACTGTGGTGTGCGGTCCCCGAAGAGAGAGGTCAGGAGAAGTATGGGATCAGTGATTCCGTGGGGTCCGTGGGTAAATTAATAAGTGGGTAGTGGGATCCCAGCTGCTCTGGTTCCCGTCGTCTGCTTCCTTCTGGACCCCGTCCACAGCTACTCGGCCACGCCCAGGAATAGCACCGCACCGACCACGACGGCAACGCCTGGGACCCTGAAAGGTCACGCCAACACGGGTGAGCCTTTCCGTAACCAACCCCCATGAATGTCCAGGGTTGACACGGAAATGGCCATTAAAAGCATAAAAGCACAGAACACAATAGAAATAAGCACTAAGCCCTATGATAAAATATTACTAAAAAAACACTATTAAATTGTAAGGCAGTGCATTTTGGTTGTAAATTAATTTTAGCGTTTTACATTAATAATTATAAGCAGAAGGCTTACACACTAATTATAACAAAGAGATTACTTAAGATAACACGTGTGTTCCTACAAGGACTCACCCACTTAAAATATAACGCGGCGCGTGTGCGCTTCTCAGCACTCTCCGGCAGAAAAAGAACGATCGACCGGTCCGTAACCGGCACGACTCGATTCCAAGACGCTTCACATATCGTGACGTCGTAATATGTCTTGGCCAATAGTGATCGAGTAGGCGAATGAAGAAATTCGCGCGCGGAATATGAATTTAGTATTAAAAAACGAATAAAATCTATGTAACATAATATATATGTTACAATACCCCCCCCGTCAGAGAAGAATTTTGCTTCTCTGGCAAAATTCTGAAGAAGGTAACGCGAGAAGAAACTCTGGCACAGCGCTCGAGAGAAAGAGAAAAAAAAAAAATTCAACGCTACTGATTCTACTTCTCAATAACAAGATAAGAGTTGTTAACTCATCTGTAGCCGATCACAGAAGTGCTACGCTACGTAAAAAAAATTTAGCTTCACTGCTACGCTGCGCTACGAGATGTAGACAGCGTATCCGATCATACGTCACTAACATTCATCATCATCCAAATTCTCACAAGCAGCGTGCGTTATCAGTACTACACAAACAACGCCCTGACACAAAGAGATATGGTCTACTATGGACACACACTCAAACAGCTACTATAAACCGAAAAATTATACTAAATTTAATATGCCAAAAAGTATTCGCGATGAAGGCTTTTAGCATGTGTGCATATACTATAACAATATAAATATGTGGAATCGCCACCCGTCCCGGAATTAGATAAGCTATATCAGAGTTAATAACTTATGGCGTAGGCTTAAAATAATATACAAGTACAATTAAGAGATGTACTCGAGTTATTGCTCAGTGGAATAACTCAAATATATTACCAAAATACATAACTGGCACAAAAGTCATTGCTCAGTGGAACGACTTGTACCCTAAATACATAACCAGTACATAAGACATGTACCATAACACACAACAATCCATGTCATGTACCTATTGTATATGCACGCTTTAGAGATCATCACCCGTCTCAAAAATTGGAATACATAGTGTAAATTTTGAAAAAAAGAATAACGTTTTAATATTATAATTGTCTACTAAAGCTACCTATTATTTTCAGGTCTTTAATATTAATTAAATAAAATAAAATGTGTTAAAACAAATAAAATCTGGCCTATGCCTAACATGATATAACACCTAACATTTTGCCATTTAAATTTAATAATACGTCATACGCTAACGTTAACCCTTTAATGTAAAAAAATATGAAATACGTTGTACACTAACACGACTTTATGCAAGATAAAAATTTAATATTACGTGTCATAGTGAGTCCTTATTGAAACAAACCCCAGAGATAATACAAAATAATACACAATAGATAACAACAAGTAAACACAAAAGTATCCGATACAGAGGGTATTCGGAAAAAAAGTGAACAAACAAGCCAAGTACAAAGATTACGAGTTATATAACACTTATCATTCATTCTTAAGATTGAATATTTTATGATTTCATAATTGAATACTTTATAATACTATTATTTTAATATATTCAATACTTACATTATTCATTGTTATCACTATTCACTTTTATTATATATTGATTAAAATTTACACTAGATTTTAACATTTTATAATTTAGCATTTTAATTTTTTTTTTAATGATTTAATACTTTAAATTTTACTACATTTTACTATGAATATTGTACTTGGTTAGTTATGTATGTATAATATGTTTAATATGTTTAGAGAGAACATAAATTAACAACATCACACAATTCACAACACATACATTTAAAAGACACGGGACCATTTCCACACCACCAGACAAACTTAATACCAGGAATATTTTAACCGGTTGGGCGTCATTGTGACGGTTATAGAAAAAGAAATAAATCGGGATAATTAAAAATAAAAGATATTGTTACGCTTATAAAAAAAATATACAAAATGTGAATAAATTAAAATGAAAGCTACAAAATTGGTTATAGTTATATTATGAAATTAAAAATGTTACATATATGTTATGAATTAAATTTGGAAAAATATTAAGGGCAGACTATTAAAAATATTAGAATAATTAATTAAATAAGTTAATTAGAAGTTATAAGAGAGCGTGGGTTCGATTATTCCTGATATCAAGTTGGGAGCTAATTTAAAAGAGAACTTAACAAAGACTGCGTCCGGTCACGTGCCACGTGGTCCGTGCTTCGTCCAGCGCGCCGTCCCGTCGCTCAGCGTGGCGGTGAGCAGGACCGAAGCCAGCACTGTGGTGTGCGGTCCCCGAAGAGAGAGGTCAGGAGAAGTATGGGATCAGTGATTCCGTGGGGTCCGTGGGTAAATTAATAAGTGGGTAGTGGGATCCCAGCTGCTCTGGTTCCCGTCGTCTGCTTCCTTCTGGACCCCGTCCACAGCTACTCGGCCACGCCCAGGAATAGCACCGCACCGACCACGACGGCAACGCCTGGGACCCTGAAAGGTCACGCCAACACGGGTGAGCCTTTCCGTAACCAACCCCCATGAATGTCCAGGGTTGACACGGAAATGGCCATTAAAAGCATAAAAGCACAGAACACAATAGAAATAAGCACTAAGCCCTATGATAAAATATTACTAAAAAAACACTATTAAATTGTAAGGCAGTGCATTTTGGTTGTAAATTAATTTTAGCGTTTTACATTAATAATTATAAGCAGAAGGCTTACACACTAATTATAACAAAGAGATTACTTAAGATAACACGTGTGTTCCTACAAGGACTCACCCACTTAAAATATAACGCGGCGCGTGTGCGCTTCTCAGCACTCTCCGGCAGAAAAAGAACGATCGACCGGTCCGTAACCGGCACGACTCGATTCCAAGACGCTTCACATATCGTGACGTCGTAATATGTCTTGGCCAATAGTGATCGAGTAGGCGAATGAAGAAATTCGCGCGCGGAATATGAATTTAGTATTAAAAAACGAATAAAATCTATGTAACATAATATATATGTTACAACTAGATGCCCCGACAGTTCGTTCTGCCAAAATTAAAATTGCAATTAAAAAATAGATGTTGATCGTAGAGGGGTGAAAATTTAGGGTTGTATGTATTTTTGTATGCTGTATTATAGAAAGTAAAAACAGAACATATGTCCAAAAATAATAAAAATAAACTTACGGGTGGACGCCCCTTAACATTTAGGGGATGATGGGGGATGATGAGGGATGCATGGAATTTAATAAAAATCGGTCGAACCGTTTCGGATTAATAGTTCAATTACGCACCCCGTAATACAACGTAATACAAGAATAAGTGTCACGGGGTGGAAGTTCGCCGTGTTGGTCTTCTTCGAGATCCGCAAGGTTCTCATAGGCTTCTGTCGCGGCCTATCAATTTGGTGTGGTATATGTTCACCGGGGATAGTGTCAAACGTCGTCGACGTCCGAAACGTCGGGCATGTAAAATACTCGATAAACCGCAATAAAATCCGTAGAGTTCTTTCATTATGAGTGAAATTCGCGTAAACATAGGAAAACAATATATGAATACCATATTTGATTTCATTTCGTGTACACATAATAAATACAGTAAAACAATTACAAAATATAATAAATAGAGTCCAATTACAACATAATTTATCAAAGCGGAATATCGCCAACGACAACAATATATAATATTTTTCCACTAAACAAAATATCCTTCAATAAATATTACATAACAACAGCCTGTGTCTGAGGTGGCGCAGGTGTTACGCCGGGTCTAATCTCTGAAGTGACCCCGCGCGACGGTCACGTGACTGGGGATGACCTTCAAGCTTATCCGTGTCATAGCTTTGAGAAAACCATCACAGTCATTATTTGCTAGACTTTTAGGCCTGATTGATCTTAAAGGCCATCAGGCCTAAAAGTCTAGACCTTTCGAAAAAAAAAATCAAATGATCTTGAATTCTTAATTTGAAAAATTATGATGCATATCTAATCAGCAAGAGTAGGTATGGTCTACCACTTTATTTAAAAAAAAGGAGGTTCTCAATTCGTTTGTTTTTTGTATGTTTGTTTCACGATTACTCCGGTGATTTTGAAAGAATTTTTTTTAATTTTTTTGAATTTTTTTCTTAGACAATTCTATTGAATATTTTTTTTTGCTTATGTGAATTATCTTAATTTGTTCAGCACGAAAATTAAACACCTTTGTAAAGTGTTCATTAGACATGAGTTTTTTACATTTGGTTATTGTTTTTTAATCATTAGATTCCGCACAAAGGTGTCAATGACCTTTGAAACCACTCTAACGTGTACGTGGGCTATCTGCTTTTGGGGTTGCCAGATCAAAATATTAAAATATTTGGAAAAAATGCTAATACTCGGGATTTGGGGATTCCTGTCGGGAGAAATAAAATAATAATAAGAAAAAATATTTAAAATTAATTTTCGTAGAGAATTTTTGGAATTAGCGTTTTTTTTGAAGATTTTAAGATTGGTCTGGAGTCTGCAGATCACTAAAAAAGTCGATTCCTGACCATCTGGCAACCTTATTTTGGGAGCAGTCCCAGAGGCAGAAAGCCCACGTACACGTTGATGTCGCATTTAAAAGGCCGTGGCAGAGTGATAATTTAAACTCCCTTTGTTTTAAAACTCTTCATAAGTCCTGTTTAAGTTCTTTTTTTAAATTCGCTGCTCAAAGGCAATCTCGATTTTCAACTCAATTCAAGTGGTGCTTGACATTGTGTTCTTGTACTTTAATGTTAAATATTTATGAAACACAAATTCGCATTACGTTTTAAAGCGAAAAAACAAAATGTTATATTATAATAATAATATTTATGGACGCTCTTTACACCACGCCTGGTCCCGTGCTAAATCCGAAGAACAGATATCAGACAACGGAAATACATATATTTAATACTTTTTATATTAATACATATATTTAAGATTTTTATTAGGAACACAGAAAACTTTTTGTTCCCTGGCGAGATTCAAACCCGCTACCTCTGGCTTGAGCGCCAACGCGCTAACCACTGAGCCACGGCGGTCGTCAAAAATGTTAATTATTATACTTACCAATATGTACTACACTTGTACCAATGTGTACAATAGTGTGTTTATTCGGTTTCACATTCACAGTTACGGTAAAGGCCGTACATTCGGTACGAGACAATAACGAGTTGACGATGATGATGTTCTCCCGAACTTGACGTCACGTCCTCAATCAATGCTCCGTCACGTTTCAAAGAACGTTCTAGATCAACATTAATCCACCTTTAATTTGTAGACTGATCCAGCAATTAAGCTCGATAAAGTATTTATACAGCAAATATAAATGAAGGTTTCTTTACTTATTATCGTAATTTGCTGTAGTTGTAGCTTCTAATGAAATATTGACGGCAACAACAAAAAATAGACAGATTTGAAAAGATTGATCTAATTTGGCAAAGCATGTTCAAGAAAGTTAGAAAAATCGATTGCAAATAAAAGACATCGCATCCAAAAAGGTCCACCCGCATAAGGATTCGGCGCCACACAGACAAACTTAGCAGCCGAACTTTAAAAAAAAACGTGTGTCAAACTTAGAAACCACATGAAAAACATATTCATTACACCAACAACTCGCAGCAGGAATCTCACATTAATTAGTTTAAATATAAAACTTCGTTCGCACGAGCGTTTTATAAGCGTCGCGTGAAAGCTCGAACTTGGCTCCAGTTGCAAGTTTGGCATGCTTCATTCAATAAAACGTCTTTCGCCCGACGTCGAAAATCTAACAGCGCTTGCCAAAAAAGCGCCACGACGCTTAGCGCTCATGCGAACGAAGCCTTGCACTTCTCGATGTATATCGGTAGAATACATAACCATACTGTGTTCTTTTCGAAATCGTACATCATTCTTCATATCGATAACAAACACGAAACTAACAAGTCAAGTCAAGTCAAAAATTTTATTCAAAATATGACCATCAAAGTGTATTTTTGACCGTCAATTGAGTCTACCACCGGTTCCCAGGCAAGCCTACTTAGAAGAACCGGCGAAACAAACTCAGTGGAACTACTATACTATTACTAATAATTGTAGTAGTAAATAGTAACTAGATTTACGCCTAGGCCCGTGAGGCCCGGGCCTAGGGCGGCATGATTTGAGGGGCGGCAAAATTTTTGAAATTCCAAAATTTCAGAGGCGATTAAAGTAAAGAGAGTCTCCTTTTGATTAATTAAAAAAAATGATTTTGATTAATTTTTGTAAAGAATTTTCCATAGAATATTTATAATAATTCAATTTTTTTATTTATCTTTCAGTCTATGAAAAATATTTAAAATTTTTAAAAGATAAATATAGCCTGTACCGAATGATATCATCAGGGGGGCGCCATAAACAGGGCCTAGGGCGGCATCAAGCCTAAATCCGTCACTGGTTCTATCTCGATCGACTATATCGATGTATATTTTTACTTTTGTAAATTGAGTAGAACCTTGCTTTATAGTATACGATACTAACATCCAATCAGCACTAGATATAGGCACAAATCGTCGTATCTAGTTAGTGGTTCACCAACATTCGACAACGTGGCTTACTTACGTAACTAGGCCACTGGTCATCGGCTACACTGAGCTCAACAACACAAATATTCTCTAAGATTAAACAAAATTTGAGAAAAAATTAAGATTACCTTAATAATAATAGTAAAAATAGTTTTAGTGTATTTTTTCGAACAGGGCAAAATAACTTTAATTCAACTGACAGAACAACCGACGATTACAAACTGGTAATCTTTATAATGAAACAACTTTTACGGATTTTATCGCGGTTCATTTAGTTTTTTATGAGCCCGACGTTTCGGATACTTTACAGCAACCATGACTGATTGGTGATCTTTGTGAAAAGGAGGTAATGTATAATAATAATAAAATATCCATACGAATGATTTAAAAAAAACCCAATCAATTGAGTATCTACTGAACGTATGAAATAATATGTACGAAATTTTTACTGTGGTATCATTATTCCTATTACCGTGCTAACCTAACTGTATGCACTAAGGGAAGCTAAATTATTAGAATGAAAAAAAATAATGTAATATTATTAAAGAGAAATCGTAGCAATTAACTTAAATTGCTACACAACAGCGTTACAACTTTGTAGCATGGCTAATAGAATCGTAGCCGTAACTTCGTAGCGCTGCTAATAAAATCGTTACAATGATATCGGTTTACGGTGGTACTACGGTAGCGTAGCTTCTAGAATTCGTAGCCGCATTAGTTTCACTTCACGCTAACTGAAATACGGTTCACGTAATATAATTTTTAAGCTAACAATCAAAAGTTAAATCAATCGTTTAAGTAAAGGAAGCCGTAGATCACCTCAAACATAATGGAGGAATCGTATTATATTAAAGCTGGAATGACGCGGTCGTATGAACTATTCAACCCTTTTCATGTAGACCAATTGTGGCCTAATTTAAAAGATTTCGCGACTTATAATTAGTTAAACAAATCATAGCGATGTAAAAAAATATTTTTCCGAACGTTTATTGTACATTTTCCTTAGAATTAAAATAAAAACTCTGTGTATCCTAAAATCGGTTGTCTCGGCCTTCATTGAGGGAGGTCTAATATTTAGCAATGGACGGTTAAAGGCTTATGATAATGATATCCTAAAAGCATGCGTGTTACATAGAGTAGGGAAACTATTTTTGTTAGTTTCTTTGAAGGATGTCAATGATGGTTTTCGAGGCTCACAAAATATTAATCTAAGAGGGAAAGACACTTTGAAACCTTTGTTATTTTTACATAATCTATTTTGCACATGCTGATGTTCGTAAAGGACACTGGCGAAATATAATTTGATTTTTGAAGCGTCTAGAAATGTCATGTGAACAAAAACAATTATTTTATTTCTTTACATTTTACCAATAAATCCTTGGGTTTGATAAAACCACAAAACAGAAACCTAGGCCTTCTCGAATATTTCTTTTTAAAAATTAGTTGGAGGTTGAGTTCCTAATCATTTGAGTATTTTTTCATCAATAGACGCCTCCATTTGATCTCAAATAAAATGATGTATGAGAGTTCGCCATTGTTCTTTCCATTCCTCAAATCCTATTAATACAAAAAAAAAAGACACGATAGAGACAGTGCTCTACAAATTACCATTCGTTGTCTCTTTCATTCGTTGTCCCTTTCTAAGGTTTGGGAACTTTCCCGCTACTACCAATTTGAATCAACTGTCTTGTGAATTGTACCACACTGGTTACGTCATCGAAGCACTCGTGAGATAGCACGTTTCCATTAATCTTGTTCACTCTGCTCCTCCGGGGAGAGTGCGAGCTCTTCTATTACACGTGAAATGCTAAAAAATCACGTACCGATACATTTGTGCGGGGATCTTCCTTGCGGTTATATGTTATTATTTGTAAGGAATATATTGTAATGTCTGGAATATATTCGAATGAGATTTCCAATTCCATTTTTTAGGTTGGCGTATATTGAAGGCTTTTGTCCAGAAGTAGACGGAAAACGTATTACAGACGGAAAAATATCCTTATTACTAATCTTACTATTTTACTAATATTATAAACGTGAAAGTTTGTAAGTTCTACTAAGAATATAAACCAAAATTTGTAGGTATGGATGTTTGTTACTTTTTCACGTAAAAAATACTGAATGGATTTTAATGAAACTATACAATAATATAGCTTGTACATCAGAATGGCACATAGGCTATAATTAATTACAGTACTCCCACGGGAACGGCAAGTACGCGGCTGAAACCGCGGGGCGCTGCTAGTAACATTATAAATGTGAAAGTAGGGATATTTGTTACGCTTTCGCTCGAAAACGACTCAACGATCATCATGAAACTTTGTACACAATATATTCTCGGAGGTACTAGAAGTAACATAGGATACATTAAATTTTTTTGCTGAAGCGAGTGACGCCGCAGGCAACAGCTAGTAATATATAAAAATATTTAAGCGTATTCTTATTCATATTAAGATCGATGCCATCATTTATATTGTATGAGATTAGCATCGGACAGTTTGTATTAAATTATGAAGACAATTTAATTGTGTTATTTCGAACTTTTGCTTCAATTGCCGCTGCGTATATTTTTAATTTCGGTATGCTTAAATACGAGTTACATACATACAATACAGTTACTAGTACATAATATGATGTCCTTCCATTAGATAATCTTATGTCATTTATCTATACTCATCACATAAACATTTGTCCTGGATAGGAATCGAACCCACGACCCCCTGGCTTAGCAGTCAGAGTCCTTAACCACCAGACCAACAGACCAATCGATATTTGCTTACGCGAATTCGGTTTCATCCTTTAGTATTTCGTTTTCCTCATTTCAGCGGTTATGTTAGAAATATTTCGCAGTGGTAGCTTAAATAACATGTGAATTATATTTCCTATTTTTACGTTTTCACTTCAGATTTGATTAAGTTGAGAGCCTCAGGGACACGTTTGACGAGGGTAAGGGATTCCAGATTTGAGCAATAGAACAACTTCGGTAATTTTGTAATTTGTCATCATAAAAACTATTATAGTAAATTAAATTATTTCGTAAAAAACTTTGATACATTTTGTTTTTCAAAACAACCATAATATGTTATATATTATTATGGTTGTTTACTAATAGTATTTTAAAACTTATATTTGACTTTCAAATGAAAATGTTAAACGTATAGTCCGTTTGTTTTTTGTGAGTTCCATATTTAAAAATTGTCTAATATCTTGTGAAGTCAGTTCAATCTCATCAACATTTTTTTAATATAGAAGAGGGGTGAACGAAAGTCGGTGCAAAATAGAAAAAAAAATCCTTACAAAACAAAACACAAACTATTTTTTTTAAATAGTTTGTTTTTTAGTTTGCTGCTTGACGCCTGGTTTTCCCATGTTAATCCATTTAATTCTTGTAGGTACTAAAAAATATTTTAAAATTTCGATTTCATTCGTTTCAAATAAATTGCATTTTTTAAAATAATAATTAAGTTTTTTTTATTATACACACTACTAAACTTACGGCAATTAATATATTTTTTAATAAATACATACTACTAAACTTTTGGCAATCACTTTAGAATGTTTGAAATACTCAAAACTTGTGTTGTAAGGCAATTGGCGCGCCCTATATCCTTGGATGTGCTGTCCCGATTATTCCGATCAGGTTATTCGAACTTAACTAAGTTACTTTCATCAGTCCTTACAAAGTGCGCAAAGTTTCAATTTAATCTAACGAGTGGGTAAGAATAACGTTCAAAGAATCCGTTACATAGTTACTTAGAAACAGCCATTTTAATTTAAAATATCGTATTCTTCGAACCTTATTTCAATATCGAGTACGCTCTCTTCGTTGTAAGTTGTAAGATAGTTCGCCTGGAACTCAATAATGTTTCTTCTCAATTAGACACGAGAGGATGAATATTAACCGGTTGGAATACTTTGAGTTTCTTCAAATCTTAAAGATGGATATCTTTAAGATGCAGTGCTCTGGAAGGATATGTGATAAGATGCCCCATGTAGTAGTGATTTCTTATGGTTCTTTTCTTTAGTGAGAGGCAGTGCTATGCTGTTTTGAAAATGAATTAGGCCGGTACGATCGAGGCTGTGCCTCTCGTTCATTCAATCACATTTTATAGCATTAAAGAGATAAATAAATTTGGAGTGTCCGTTTGTATTATTAAAATAACTTTTTACTAAGCGCATATGGATGCATACACAAAAATAAAATGTTCTACAATTTCTGTCTATCTATCTGTTTATTTTACCTTATCTATGGGACGGCTGGACTAGCGACTTTGACGAAAATTTTCCGGGCTGAGGAGTAACTTAGGCTATAGAAATCATTCTATTATTTGTTAATCACAACAGTCCAGATTTTTTCTGTTATGCCGGGAAATGCGCTGAGACATCCCGCTGGGGAGTGGGTCTCACCAGGCGGGTATGTGGGACTCGCTGCGCTCGAAAGCTGGTAAGTGGACGCAGCTCTACCCACTATAACCCGTCGAGTGCCAGCAATGTCGCCTCGACGACTTGTCAGTCCGTCAGGGGACCGACGTCATCTCCACAGAGGGGTTGTCCCGCACCACAGAACAACCCCTTCCAACGTCGGGAGAGTACAATGAGGTGAGGTTCTCCTCCTCACCCCTTGCCCCCTGCTCTTTTGTCCCCTCTTCATAAAACGGGGGTACAAAGAGCCCCACCGCCACGACAAGGTCTGAACCATGATGGAGATTAACAGTCTAGATCTAAGTTCAAGCGATTGAAGCCGTGGGCTAGTCTACATCTACACTAATCTACACTAATATTATAAAGAGGAAAACTTTGTTTGTTTGTTTGGTTGTAATGAATAGGCTCAAAAAGTACTGGACCGATTTCAAAAATTCTTTCACCATTCGAAAGCTACATTATCCACGAGTAACATAGGCTACATTTTATTCTGAAAAAAGTAGGGCTCCGTAAGATATTTGGGTTTTTCGGACACAAGGTGTAAAAAATCAACCAGAAAAGTTACTTATTTTGCGTACTAAGCTCCCGTTGTAAATCTTAGTTAACGCAGGCGAAGCTGCGGGCAACAGCTAGTATTTTATAAAATCATAATAGTCTTTACAAGGTCATCAGCTATTTTATTATTGTGTCGATAGTTTTAATATTATTTAGATATTAGATACGTAACCTATTAATATTTTTATCACACTTACAACATACGACAAGAGCTTTTATGGAATTATGCCCGCGCATAAAAGAGGATGGAGGTAAGGAGGTCGTAAATACAATACCCTCCCGTATGAGATCTTCATGTGTATAAATTGTTCGATTTCCATGAATATTGTATGAACTATTGATATCTAGCATATGTTCAGAGTAATGTTTACTGCGAACGATTTTACAAATGCCTTTATTCGCGCGCATAAAGTTATTACAGTTTAATACACTTATTAAATATTTTGACTTTATAGTAATCGGACCGAAAATGGTGGGTGATAATTATTAAGGAGTGCTGGGATTTTTTTTATAGCTTATAAGGCCAAACGAACAGTCGAAGCCTTGCGACTATCGACGCCTATTACCATCCACATAACCAAAGGTTATGCAGATGCGTTGCTCTCCTTTTCCCTATCCCCCCAATGGGCCACCGGAAACTCATAAACCGCACGAAACATGACAGCTTAGCTGTCAATTTACGCCGATTTTATGTGAGCGAAAACCTTCCCGGTCGTGCCAGTCCAATTTGGCTGCAAAGCAGTGTGGCCTTTCTTACATGTCATAATATGTGTTTTATGAAAGCACATTAAGGTCATAATAATCATCTTTTGATTTGTTTTTACATTTATCCGTCCACTGCTAAACATAGGCGTCCCTCAATGAATGTCAAGATGGCCGATCCCTTGCCCCTCGCATCCATCATTTTATAGAAAGTTGTAAAACAACGTGTCCACTAAAATATTAAAAATGATTTAAAAGTCGCTAACACTATATATTTATTAATCATAATCAAAATCATCAATTAACTAAACACAGAAAAAAGAGAAAAAAAAAATTAAAATAATACGTAGTAAGTGTCTTCAGACATTTCCCAAATTTCCAAAAGCATCGGGTCGGCTTTAAAGAAATAATTGTTGTATCATTAAAGAAATCATTGCTCGGTAGATAAATGTAATTTTTTAATTAAATTATTGTTAACGTTAAGTAAAGTTGTAATATCTCAAGCCGACCCTTGGAAATCTAAAATGAAATTTTTAATAACTTTTGATGACATCCGCGAATTAAGATGAATTAAGAGAAAGTCACTGGGACTTACAACTCACAACTTGGTTTAATTGGATTCGGAATTTAAATATGATTCTTGCACAAAGAAAAAAATGTGTTTTGAATGATTATTATAAGTACCTAAATTTTTATTGGCGGTGTTAGAAAGTTTTTGAAAATCGGCTAAATAATATGTAAAAGCTCTCAAGTGAGATTTTGTTTGAATTTCAATTTTCAATTTTAATAATATTTATTGCATTTCATAATTTTTGGCTTAAGAATAAGTATAACATATTTTTTTTACTAGCTCTGCTTTACACGCGGCTTAAAAAAAAAAAAAATCCTTTGTTTAGTGTATCCTATGTTACTTCTAGTGTCTCCGATAACATGTGTACAAAGTTTCATGATGATCAGTTAAGTAGTTTTCGCGTAAAAGCGTATCAAACATCCCTACTTTCACACTTATAATATTAGTAAGGATAAGACAGTACCTACACCTAAGTGAATGTTCTGACGTGATATATTTTTTGTACGTAATTACTTCGAGATCTGTAAATTGAGTTACACGTTTTATTCTCTGATCTAACAAGAAAGAATTACCATAAGGCATCATATCTTATTTTGAGCCGCGCTAACTTAATTCAGGTTTTAAACTAAGAAAATATGTAGAAAATTTGATAAGTTATCTTAAAAGTATAAGCTAACTTAACATTTCTTTAAAAAAATCATTTAAACAACGTCTTTTACATTGAATGTCCGTTTCAGGGCTTTACATACCCTTGGAAATTTGCCATTCCAAGGGACACAAGCATAGCAGTAAGCAAACCTGACAATGAAAAAAATATTTCTTTTTCTAATCACGGAGAAATTTTAATCAAAAGGCAATTAAAGTAAATTAGGGAAGGTTAATAAATCCCTCTAAAGTTAATTAGCCCTTAATTTAAATAGCCCTTCATTGAGATGTTAAATTATAGGGTCTACCTGACCCCCTACTTTAATTTAGGTGAACTGAGTGGGAATGAGATGAATGTGGTACACCCAAGAACTCTTGGCAAAATGGACATTGTTTCATTCTCATTATATTGTAAGTATTTTAAACATTTTGGGGTACTATATTCTTCCTTTCGGGGAGCCGAAAAGTGCGAACAGGGGTTCGCACGACAGCGTTAAAAGTGTCGCGCTAAAATCCAACGTTGGTTTGAGTTGCGAGCTCCCATGCTAAATTCGATTTAACGTCAAACACTCAGCATCGAAAATCCAACAGTACTCGATAAGAAACCGTTCTGCTTCAAAACGCCATCGTGTGAATAAATACTTGGGTATCCATTTGTCTCATTCAAACGCTTTTTTAACGCTCGGTAAAAGGTCCTCGTACTGTTATGAACAAATATTGTTTCTGGAAGACGCATACACTTATAGGAAAGTGTAGTTTGAAGAAATAAGTTTTCAGCTGTAAAAAGTGTTTTTAAAAAGGACCTTCAGCGTGCCATCTCAACAGTCCGAACGTAGCTTTAAGCTGCATGGCTAAATAAGTAGGACGGATCACATGAATGAGCTTACTAAAATTAAAATTTCAGTAGCCTTGTGACGTTACTGGACAGTTTACGTAGGTCCATAATAATTAGCCGCCGTTTTATTTGGTTAACGTATTTAAATAAGATTTTAAAAAATCTTAAAAAAATATTTAAGCAATCGAAAAGTGAATAAAAACGATTATAAATAATAGAAGAAGCTTTTATGTTTTTAAGAACAAAAAATTAAGAATTAATATTTTGCCAAGACAATGGTGAACTAGTCAAACTTGTCTTTTTGTTTATAAAAAATGATGCAAAAATATTTTCAAATATTTTAATGCTGTTCTTACATGCGAAAACAGAAATAGCATTCAAAAAAAAATTACAACATTTTCTGATTTTGTCAGTAAATGTTTGTTCCTAGGCTATTTCATTGTAACCATCGGCATCATCTTGAATCCGTTCACTGCTGAACATATACCCTCAAAGATCGTCCCTCCCCCGAAAGACGGCCGATTCCATGCCACGTGCGTCCAACACGAATCGTTAATGAACATAATAATCAAATTAATGGTTGCTTGCAGACTGGCTAACAGTAACGTGGGCTCAGAGCGGGATGCACCTGCAGCCGGACGCCGCCGGGGACGAAGACGCAGGCGTGAGAGGAAGGTGAGTTACTGTAATGTTGTAATTAAAACTATTTAATATATTCTTCCAACTATTTATTTATTATTAATGACTTCTTACAAATAATTATTAAATCACTAAGGCCGACTAAGGCGTGTTTCTGGTGAGTTGGGGCCGCTTCCTCTGACAGGTGCACAGATATGCACAGATAATCACTGTCAAAGATCTATGCGTTCAGAAACGCCACTACTATAGTTACCTCTTTAAATGTTAAAATCAGGTGTACCAATTAAGCGCGGCAAAATACCATAAGATTAATTAATGTTACTTGACGAGGAAAACGTGCAGACTTTCTAATTGTAAGTTGGCATCGCATATGAACACACGTCCGAAAGGGAGATGTTGATGATGATGAGAGGGTTGTCTCGCCTGCCAAACTTCACAGTCAAAACACCACGTGGCTACCGCGATGGAATTGGTCCCAGTATTGCTGCCGCCTCCTGCCGGGCCTTCGCTTCGGCGAAACCACCCGGTGGTAGTCCGCCTGTGGTCTCATTTCATCCGACAATAGTGCGGCGTGGACCCGCCACAGAATCAAACCCGACGCCATGAAGCCGTGGAAGTCACACTCTACGGCTAGCGGGGGGTAAGCCCCTATCCATCTGCGTCCAATGGTGAAGCCAACCGGCTCGCCTCACGCCCGATGAAGCATTACGGCCACTAGGGCCATTAGCATAGCTCCACCCGTAAAAAGAATATGAACAAAAACAGATTCATCGTTTTCAGATGTCTGGATCTAGGCAACTTATGTGTTGCCTATTTTGAGACGTACATTAGTGGCAATAATAACATCGCCTGATTTGACCTTCTTTTAAAAAAGCTATTAACGTAATAAACGAGAAGGATATTGGTACCCACGTAGACGAGGCCGAACGCTTAGGCTGATCGTGCTTCTCTATCGTTTGTTTTCCGCTCTCGCTTGCACGATCGGCTCGAGCAGAACGTGAGCATGAATTATGCTTTTACGTGCGTGCAGCCGGCTCATTGATTTATAATAACGTTATTATGTCAAAAAGAATAGATTACTGGGAACTGGGTACCCGTGACTTGCGATCCGCCGCGCTATTGATCATTCATCGGCATATTCGATATTTGGCAGGCATATTGGATGAAGGCGAACGATTCATGCGAATTTGAGTCAGTGAAATTTACTTTCCCTGGCTCAAATTCGGATGACTATTAAACGACGACCACATCACGTTCTAGATCCCTGTGAAACTGATTTGTGAAAGGACAAATCATTTAACGAATTTTGTTACCAGGTAGTAGGTGTGCGCAGTGCTGTGGTTTCAATTTTAGTACACATGCAACCAGGTATTCTGCGTATGGCAATTTCTCAAATGTACAATAAGTATATCAGACTTATAATTTCCATAATTATTGATGACGTAATCGACGAATGTTTAATATATCGTTGTTCAAAATCTCTTAGAAATCGTTATATATTTTTTTTGATACAAATTATATTTTTTAAAACAAAATAACTGAGATAATTAAAAGCTTACATGTAAATTAAAATAGCTTCTTACTAACTTAACGACAAACAAGTTAGCCTGAAAACATTACAAACTACTTTCTCGATTAATCTAAGTCAGATACATGACACCTCGCAGCTATATATTAGCTAACAAGCATTTGTGGGCTCTTGTTAATATTTATGATTAACGACACGACCTGCGTACGATATTTATCAACTAGAAGCCTTTTTGTTACAAGTCTCAAGAATGAAGATCGAAAACATGACTTAGTTGTGTAGCTGTAGTATATTATGCTAATTTTCTTTACTGAAACACGAGTTATAATAAAACCTGACTCGCGGCTCGCTTTCACGGAGGCTATACGCGGCTATACACTCTCTCTGAGACAGTATAAGGCAGACCTAGCGCCTCTATCTAGAATCTAGATCGAGTGTATCTAGACTCTAGATACAATTGATCACCTCGGTCTCTCGGCCTGTCATCTAGATATTAACATTCGGACAGAGTGGCCTCTGGCGAGGCATAGCGAGTGCTCTTGATTCAGTGTACAGTTGCCATATTTTTTTTTATAGATTTTCATATTTATATTATTAATATTTTGTATGTCTCGTCTATTTAGTACAGAATAGTTATTATTTTTGCGCCATGTCTTGTTGTCATACCATATTAATTATCGAGTTACATAATTACTGTCACGACTCACGTGTATCGTGTCGTATCGTACGTTGTGTTGAGTGACTACTCAACATTAACATTACGTCTTGTCGTGTCGTATTACATTGTGTTGTGCTGCGTGTGTCGTATCGTGTGTTGCGATGCGTCGCGTACGCGTGCGCTCGTCCGGAAACATCGCGCTGCCGTTAACAAATATACTCAGCTTTATTACCGCCACTACCATTGCATTTTATCTTTATTTCTCTTTATTTCACGAGTTTTTGAAACAAAAATATATCACAACTATAAATTTTTTATCCTGTTCTTTTATTTATAAAGTGGCACGTTGGGATTTTGTGGTATTGTTTTAAGTATTTTGCATTAACATGCCAAAATAAAATCCATGTCATTTCTTTATCTTCTTACACTATTATTGACTCCTACTATAGATTTTAATATTTTTTTATTAAATTTTGTTTGTCAATGTAATTTAAGATCCAGTGAAATTACAAGCTATATCAAAGAGCCGAAAGGATATAAGACAATAGATTGATGGAGCAAAGTATGTTTAATTAATATGCAAATCATATATATATAATAGCTAAGTATAATGTGGGGTACTGTAATGAGACAACGACCACAGGAGCTCATTGCAACCACGTGTACGACATGGCGGACGGTATACCAACATCATACTACTAACTTTATGGTTACAGGGCTGACAACTTTACATTTTAACTGCCTAATAAAAGGAGGTTATATATTATTATGTTTATAATTAATTATTTATTGCCACGTTTCAGCAGTAAACGTACAAGTGTACACTATCTATGTATACATCAATAGTAGACAAAGACGGTGAACTAAAAGATATAATATGGGTTTCTGTATTTTTTTTTCACATAATTTATAGTAAATAATGAATCTAATATGAACATAACATATTCTGTATTTTATAATGTATCTACTCGTATCTATCTAACATGAATGTTTAAAATTTTTTAATTAATTAATTTTTAAAAATAATTAAATATCATAGTATTGATTTTTTGATGTTATTCTACATAAGGAAAGATGAAACAGATCATTAACGGGTTATCATGTTACAGCCTGAAAACTCGGTCTCGCACGTGCTTAAAACAAAAGGTGATTCGAAGTAGAAGGAGTAAGCCCCCGTTCGAAGCGCTTAATAAGTGTCCCGATGTTGGCGCGAGTTGCGAGCTCCGCATGTCAAATTCGATTTAACGTCAAACAATTAACGTCGAATATCCAAAGTGTCGATAATAAGCGCCGCGCTTTAAAAACGCTTTCGTGAGAACAGATAAATAGGGATTCATTTGTGTCATTCAAACGCTTTTAAAACGGGGCCCTAAGACACAAGTGAAACGCTCGGACGTTTGATGATCATAGACGATTGTCATCAAACAAATTAAAGCTATTTTCGGCTATATCCGAACTTATGATTCGGAAAACGATGAGGTGCTTATCCCTCCACGATGTTTCGCATTTATAACGCAAGGTAAGGGATTATTTTATCCTTTAATCGAATGATCGAAGAATGTAATCTAATTTAGAATACGGATGAAACATTGAGGGCATCAGGAAACTGTATCGAACAGATTTTACAATGAAAAACTCCTTGGTGTCTGGAGAATGTTAAGCGTAGTGTTTTTCTATTTTATATTCTACTAGCTGTTACCCGCGGTTTCGCTCGCGTTAAATTCGCAGTAGCGCAATTCCGTACGTACGTATAGTAAACACAGACAGATTTTTTTTTAACTACCCTGCTAACTTTCATCTCCTATGTAATGCCCATATAGATGAAAATCTTAAAAGCGGTAGAACAATTATTAATGGTTATTTAATTCTTATCAAGTGCCTAAATGCAAAGTTTCATGGCGTCATCTTCTACGTATAATGACGAATTTCCACACAAACTTTCATCCCCTATTTAAACCCCCCTAACTTTTTTTTCGCGGCAATGAGTAGCCTATGTCCTTTATGTTTATGTTCCAAATTTCATCAAAATCGGTTCAGTGGTTTAGGCGTGAAAGCGTAACAGACAAACAGAGAGAGTTACTTTCGCATTTATAATATTAGTAAGGAAGTAAGGATTATTATTAAATTAAAGCTATTTTACAAAGTACGTCAGATACAAAAACATACATCTTGCTTCTATTGAAGTCCGCACAATTTATTGTGATGTGGTAGTGCTTGCTGTGGCATTTAAATCGAAATGCCATGTTGCCATTTTTTCGCAGTATCTTTCAGGTATCTTCTATAAAAATATAGAAGTGCTAGTAATCTAGATAGGTAGACAAGATACTAGATTCGTTTCTCCAGGGTTGCTCAAAAAGCGAAGCGAACAGATACGCGCTAGCTTTTCCAAGGTTGCTAAAAACCAAAGTGGACTTTAATATTCAATAATGATTACTTACGATTATTTCTCAACATTATAAGGTTTATTTTTACAGTAAAAAATAAATGTCATATACATACTTTATAATTTTGGTAGCTATATAGCATTATTATGATGAAGCTTCAAGAAAATATCTTTAATTATTTTTATCACAAAAAATATTCATACATTATACATTTGTCGATCTTAATTTAAACTGTGTTTATAAAATTATATCATTATAGAGGCAACCCTGATCCTTAATGGAGTCTTAAATCGATCCTTACACAGTCGGTCGAACATTAGATCACCGTTGATTGTGAAGTAAATTGCTTGTGACAAACATACAAACATGTGCGTGTCAGGAAATGTCTGATTATTTTCCATTAGTGATCATTATTAACAACTTTTTATCCTAAGGTCATCATTTCTTTATCATACTCATGGCCTGACATAGCTTGCTGCTGTTGTTAATTTTGTGAATGTAAAGTAAAACATTTAAACATTTTTATTTAAAACATTTCCTAGGTAATGGAGCATTCGCTCGGTATTTTTTCAAGCAAATCCAGTTGCGATTTTTGGCCACAGAAAGAAAATATAATTAGATACAAATTGGAGCTCCTAATAGTTTTTCTCATAGAGCCTAAGAAAAAGGGGAAAAATGGGGCATTTTCTCACTTGAGAAGGAAATTTCACTTAAGAAAGAATTCTAATGTTGGACCTGCCGTATTTCTCACCTAATCAATTATAACATAGTAAAGGTCAGAGAAATTTACCTGCTTGTTCTAATGACATTGTAGCAGCTTTTTGGTGCCTGGAAACACGGATAATACGACGTCATCCAAAAATGAAACCCAGCTATATCGATTTGTCGCCCCGGTCCCCTGAAATCCCCACTCACAAAATGTCTAATTAAACTAAAGTTCATGAAGATCTTTTCTGGTTTCACATTTTGTCACTGACACTTGGTGTAAGTGTTAGTGACAAAATGTGAAACCAGAAATCAGTCTTGTATTAAAATATTGCAACTGGAATCTTCAAATTCTCATCTGCTTATATGCTAGCTAATATTACAAACTTAATAAATTGGAAAAATGAAAGGTCAGAGTAAAATGCACATTCGTTTATTGTTTTGTTATGTTTACGCGATTTTTACTCATTATAATAAAACAACTTTTACGGATTTTATCGCGATTTATTTAGTTTTTTATGAGCCTGACGTTTCGGATACTTTACAGCAACCATGGTCACGGGAGGACCGTTCCTGCACATTCGTTTAAGATGGATAAAGTCCATAATATTTTTTTAATATTATCATAGTTCAAAAGCCATTTTAATTTTGAAACATTGTAAAGCCGTGTAAAACAATTTTAAACGATATTACAAGAAGTAGCAATATCGGGATAGTAATCTGTCGCCATCACGCGCCATCTTGCCTTAGATGGCGGCCTAATGCTCTGTTCTGACGGTGTATTAATCATTCAAGATTTACGTCTAAGCCACTAGACTTAGTAATATTAAACCACAAAGTATAGACTGGATTCTAGACTACACACACACACTAAACAAAATAATATTTGTGCTATTGCAGGAGTCATTGTGATTATTATTAAGTCATAGGAAAATATGTTATATGTTATAATACAATTAAGTAATAATAAAATACAATAAAAGTCATAGGAAAATACTGATGGGCCGATTGTGCTTCTTCGTCACTTGTTCCCTCTCACTCTTACTTCAAGCCCCTAAATGGAACGCCTCAGAGCGAGGTAATGCCGCATGAGTCATGTTATTTCGTGCGTTCAGCCGGCTCCATCCAATTAGAGGACGTTGTCATGTAAAAAGCTAGTATGTATGAACTTTAACGTATAGATGTATGCCATCGCAAATTTTCAAGATGTCATAATATTTAATACATACATTGACACACTACCTAACCATTCGGATTCGGGTAATGAGGTTGCCCATGCGGTCCATTTCCACATAATTTGTATTTTGCTATAACTCTGAAAGCATTACTTTAATTTGCGTGATGTTAAGGGGGAAAAAAGCTCAAGCCAACTAAGGTATCTTAAATTTTAAGAATTTTTATTGTAAATATCTTAAAAAAATACCGTTTTATTATTGCAGTCTTTAAGTGGGTTACCATCGCAATCTTTTCTATATAATAGAACTATATTATAAGGTTACAATTCCACCAGAAATTATTTTGATATCTCAAACGTTTTCGTTAATAGCCGGACGACCGGGGTTTTTCCTGCATAATTCCCGTTCCCATGAGATTTCCGGAATAAAATATATCACGTGTCCTTTCTCGTTTTTTAAACTATCTTTGTACCAAATTTCATTCAAATCGGTTCAGAGCCTTACGCTTTCACGCGAAAACTACTCAACTGATCACCATGAAACTTTGTACACATATTCTCGAAGGTACTAGAAGTAACATAGGATACATTTAAAATACAAAAAGGATTTCTTTTTGCTAACGTGAGCGAAGCCGAGGGCAACAGCTAGTTAATAGTTATCATATCTATCTAGGATCATCATATCATATCTATCTATCATCTTAGGATAGCCAAACCATGAATGAATTGTCTATGCTAGTCTCAGGTGAGCTTATCCATGTTCACGGGCCAGTCATTTGAAATTAATTCTATCAGTTATTTTTTATTACCATTCCAGCCAAACGTTGACTGGTCATTCTAATTACACATATATTCAAGATGTGTATTTAACACAAGTAATTACAATTAACAGCACAAACAGTACGCGAGTTGATTAAATGAAGGGGTGAATACGTGTGACTCGACACAAATGTAATCAAATCGCTGTAATTAGCTGTCAGGGTAATGAATAGGTGTATTAGCGAGAATGGAAATTCCTTTCGAGATGGACGGAGCTTCGAGATGGATGGCGGTGGATGGCTCACGGTCCGCACTTGCGATTTGAGCGGGTTATTATTACCTGTTCTTCTTCTTCTTTGGCGTAGCTCCCTTGCGGAATTGCCAGTGTCAGAGTGAAAGCTTATTATATGTTTTGATCGTTATTGCCACGATGAGGCTGCCAAAATCTTGTTCTGTCAGTCTTAGGATAAATCAGTGAATATTCGCTTTTTAGTTATCTTTTTCTAAGATTTTTTTTAACGTGATATTTATTGGTTGTAACTTCTAACTTGATACAGGAATCATTTTTTTTAATCACAGAAGGAAGTATTGAGGGAATGAGAGGAAGAGGTAAGCCGAGGAGAACTTACGTCTACAGGTTATAACGTATCAGATGAAAGTTTGTGCGGAGAGAAGGAATGATTGGCGATCACTCCACCGACAAGAGCGAGGCTCTTAAATAGATAAAGACAGAGAACTTATAAAAAAAAAGTTGACTTAACATTAACATCCAGTATAACATCAACAACAATAACATTATAACATAGCGCTAATTTCATGCTGTCAAATAAACCAACGACTACTTTTCTAAGTAGTCGCAATTTATTTGATCTTTTGGTATCATTAGAAATTATTTCTATAATTTATAATGATACCAAAAGATCAAATAAGTTCATAATTATAATTATCAACCTTTTTCCTTTCACTGCTGGTCATTGGGTCTTTCAGAAGTGCCTAAGCCGCTCTCCCACTATGTACACCTAGCTAGAAATTAGAACTCGCCACTGCACGTTTCATGTAGTTCTTATAGTTGTAATTCCACCGTCTTCCTTAATACTTTAAAAATCTAGATTACCATTAATACAAAACATTTTTGTCAGATATGGAAGAGCTGGGAGTCTGGCCGTGACGCCAGGTGAGAAGATCATGGAACTGCTGCGGCCCAATACGGGCACGCCACGGCGACACTCAACGGCAGCGTGTGCGCCTGCGCAGCCGCGGCCCTCGGGCTTCGTCTACTGCCCGTCGGACGCGCTGCCTTACTGCCCTCCTTCGAGGTTCGCGCCACCCAGGCCGCATGTTAAAGTAAGTTTTTTCTGTGTGATGACGTATAATAGAGTTATTCCGTTGATCAAGTGGACGGCCCGAATTCATTAATTAAAGAGCTCTAAATAAATGCTATCTCACCTGAAAGTGTGACATGTGTGTTAGGATCTACAATGATTCGTCCCTGAAACGACCGCGTAAAAATTATGAATAAACATTTAGCAATACAGTTATTATAGATAAAGTGGGAACAGAACGGAAGGGAGAGCTAAATGCCTGATCAGATCGAAAGTCTTTGAAAGTGTGTGAAGCTCACAAACCCGCATTAGGCTAGCGCGTCGGTATAATATAACCCAAAAACTTTTTAATTTGATTTAAACTTTATAATAAAAGCGGTGATGTAATACTAATAAATCATCAAGCATCAACAATCATCAGATTTATCTGACAAAAATGTTCGATGCTGGTCGCTACATTTAGCTAAGCTTGGCTAAGTAAAAACAAAGTGAAATTTTACTTTACAGAAAATATATTATCATCAAAGTAAGCTAGATTTTATGAGCTTTGCCGTTCATAAAATTTTCAAGCCAATTCTAAACTTAAAAGTTTCAAATAACTTATAAACGAAATATCTGATTGATTATTTGTGAGTCATAGCTATTACTGTAAGTGACAGCAACTCGCAGAGTTTACTTTCACCCAAAGTAGGAACTTTTCCATCTTATAAGCATTCAATCGGAATACTAAATCAAAATTCGGCGAAACTCTCGAAGTTCTGCCAAAATTTGTAACAATTTCATATACATACAAAAAACTCGACAAAAGCATGCAACTTTTTGTTTGAAGGAATAAATGAATCAAGAGAAATAAATATTTCTCGAATGACAATTTTTTTCGAATACTGACTACTTAAAATTAAAATCCTTTAAAACTTTCCTGGGAAAGCTTAAATAATGTGACGAGTTTCGTGCCGTTTCAAGCTAGCTGCGTTTTAATGTAATCGTATTATATCAAGTCTCAGGTAACCAGATAAAAGTTTATGAATTTGCAAATATTTTACATTAAGTTTTTAAAGCTATACTGAGAAGCTTGTTGACTTGAGCCCTAAAGAGTTTCTTGAAATTTTCGCAAAGTTTTTTAATATGATAAGTTTATGTCATAACTTATTAGTTACTGGGAGTTAGATACTGGGGGAAGATTGTGCGTGATCAGGACTTTTTGTATGTATATTTTTAAACATATTATACTCTGTCAGCTCTAATTCACAGCAATTACCTCGCGTTTCATCATCATCATCATTATCATCATCATCATCATCATTATCATCATCATCATCAACATCATCATCATCACTATTTCAATAAACGCCAAGACGGAATCTTTCATTTGGCACTCGCATGCAATACGGATCGGCCACTGCAGGGATATTGACTTCCCATCTGATTAATAGCCAACTAACACTCGTCTACCTAAGCCCAGCCTCTACTCTATGTATAGTGTTTCTTTGGCAGATAGGATTTCAAACGAAGATATCCTTGTGTTCGGGCCTGATTAATGTGTATAAATGAGAACTTTACATGTATGATAGGTTATCACTCATTGGTTTCATGATGAAGGCGAAGGACAGTTAAAAAAACTCCTCAGAACTTTGCATTTACTACTTCGTGTTTGGACTTATAATGATGATTCATTTATACATTCTCTCTCGCAGGAATTTAATCTATCTTAATTGTTTCAGCTACCTCCGCCACAAATCCAGCAACCACCACAGCCACCGCCAGTTCCCCAGCGGACAGCACCAGTGGTAGTGCCACTTCCTGTCCCACCACCGGCACCACCGCGGCGGGCATCACCGCAACCGCCTCGCAGAGTGCCACCTCCTACACCACCCAGACCAGTTACTACGCAAACGACGGACTCAAACGGAAATAGACGAGCGAACGTACCACCTCCACTCTCACAAAATCCTCAAAAGCTTGACTGCAATAGAAACCCTCAACCACCTATTCCTAGGCGACCTCAACAGAAGCTTCCTGATACACCTTTCAGTCCGGCGCCGGTACCACAGAATAATCAAATGAAACGATCCCCTAGTTCAGGATCTAATATCAGCGTCCGCCAGGACTCGAATGTTTCGTCCGATTCATTTAGCCAGACTTCGTCACCGTCTTACACGACGAAGACGATGGAAGCGCCACTGCTACCTCACCAACACGTGAACAAAAGCCTAAACGCCAAAATAGCTAGAGGACTTTTGCTGAAAGAGCAACAAGAGAAAGAGTCCGGTAACTCGTCGATAACGAAGAGCATGTCAACGCCGGCTTCCCTTCAGACTATTGTGAGATTCCAAAATGGCAGCAACATGTCGCTACACCATAGGGTAAGCATTCATTTTTATAACAAATGCTTTTAAAACTTATTCATCGATTTCATAAATTTTAATAAGAAATGTTCTTATTAAAATTTATGAAATCGATGAATCGCAGGATTTTTTTAATCAGTTATGCAATTTTATTTTTTAATATCGTGTTAATTGAGAAATATTTCATCATTTGCCATGTTATTTGAAAGGTCACGTAGTTAAATATTATTCTATGATTATGACATTATTGTAAGATAGTTTATATTTATTCAATGCACTCGGTAAAATTAAAAACAGTTTGAACATAAAACATCCAGCCATTAATCCCGAGCTATCGTTTTTATTTCATCAGGGAATGGGAGGAAGTAGAGTTATAGCGGCGGGCAATCGTGCATTCAAAAGTTCCCTTGAAACATTCACGTTCAGATCATAAAATTTTGTGGACAACTTTTAATGTAGCCGTCGGATCGTTGTAAACTTTTATATGCAGAGCAGCCCCTACAGTTTGCCGATATATTATGCTCGGCCAGTCTGGCCAAATAGATTTTCACTTTGTCGCCGAGCTCAAACTATATTGTCATACGTGAGCTTGAGATTCCGCCGCAAGAATTTTAAGTTTAGCCAGCTAATAAAACTGAATATTATGGAGCTTTAGTAAAGATAAAGAAACATTAGTATTGTGTTTTTCGTTGTTAATAGATAATAGTTGGTATCTGATAAGCGATAATATTATATTATAAAATAAATACGCTTGTCCAATAAAAACAAATTTCAGAAAAAAAATGGTTTTTCCCTACCAAAAAAGTCCCAACGCCACTAAATAACTTTCCTTTTCAAAAAAAAAAAAAAAAATTTAACGACATAAAGTAGTAACTATAAGTATGCAGTTTAGAAAGCAATAATTTGTATGAATAATTTTAAATTATCAGGTAATACAACTAAGCGTATATTTGAATTGAAACACAATTAAATAGTTAGGGTCGAATGAATAAAATTTCACATTCCAGTGAGCATAAAATAGTCGGTTGCACCTCGATGTCACACGCAGCATGTTCACAATTAAAATATAGTGCAATATTTAGCGACACGCGGCGCTAAACATGGTAGGCGTGGTACACGGCACACGCGGTAGCGGGCGTCGACATAATAACAACCTAATATTATAAATATGAATGTAAATTTGTTTGTTTTGTTCACGCTTGAACCGATATTCTATTTTTTTCATTAATGGAAAGCTACATTATCAGTGAGTGTGCATACTTTGCATGTGACCCAGAAGAGCTCATTCAATTAAAATAAAAAAAATGATTAGAAAGACTGGTGGAAGGGATGCGTGCAATGCGTTGCCTGCAATATTTTTGCTTGTTTCGCACGTGGAACAGCTTTGCTGTATTTTTTAAGGAAGTACAAGACAGACAGTGCAATCATTGGCATCAAGGCATAATCTCTTGCCTTATTTTACATATTATAAACGAGAATGGGAGAATAATTAATGCGTTTTAAGAGAAAAAAAACATAACCTAGCAGGAATATAATATGAAAAAAAGATGATAGCAATGCAGGGCTACCACCACATTTCAAAATTTATAAAAGTATTGCCATTTCTATCGGAAACTTTGGTTGGGAAGCCGGTCAATACTACCAACATAATATTATGGGAAAGAAAAGTTGAGTATTTTTACATTGTATAATTTTAGCCGACTTCCAAAAGAAGAAGGTTCTATGTTCGTCTGTATGTATTTTTTTGTCTAATAATGTTTATCGTTATTTTCGTCAATTTTAAATCGATTTTTATAATATTTTTTTTTATTGGAAAAGGAGATTTTTTACAGCCAGTCCCAGGATCTGATGGTACCCCAAATAAATCATATGGGCGAATAGTGCGTTCAATTCATTTTTAATTATGTCGCTACCTCCTATCACTAGTATCAGATGAAATATTCCATTTTACACTCGAAAGAGCCGCCTGTAAATTGCACTTAATTTGATCGCAAGCCGCGATTTCAAACAGAATAAAATTGAAAATGTGGATTTATCAGATGTTCCAATAGATTTGGTTTCGTTTAATATTTGTTCAATAACCTCAAGCGCGATGGGATTACGCGTAACGCTGCAGAAATATCTTTAGCCGTTTTAATTTAGATGACAAAGAGGACCTGATTCCATTGATAAATATTTGCCAAAGATAATGATTTAACAAAATATACTTTTTCCAATTATATAGCATTTACTTTACTCTTTAGAAACATTATTTTAATTTTGGTATTTTTTATATCTGTATTTACCTAATTAAGTTTTTTTTTTTTACTTATCCTGAGAGATTAGTATATCACCATCACTCCACTGCTGAACATAAGATAATTATATAGGTACAAAAGGGTACTTTAGTTATCAGAGTATATTATCTCCATACTGCTATGTTCAATAATCAAAAATTTTCATTTTTCATATTCAGAAGGGGAAAATTTTACAAAAATTACTAAATGTCATATAAACTTCACCCCCCCCAAGCTGGCAGGTGGAACACCTTATCGAAAGTGGCCAGTGTTGCCCGTGAACTTACATGAGTAAACCACGAACAAACCCTGCCATTGTTGCCTATACTGAGACAAAATATTAAGCATCTAGGTAACAAACAAGCTGCTTAACGATAGTAAGTAATATTATACCAATTGCCAAACAATGCAGACAAAAACGCAGCATAGCTCATCCCCCGAAAAGTATGTATATGTTAATCCAAATTAGCACTTTTATATCAGCCCTAATTTTAAGGTTTGATTTTCAGATCCAACTGATATTATAATAGGCTTGTTGCTAACCACTGAAGTGGACAAAGTTGTATAAATCATTTTATTTACCAGACAAAATTATCTAAAGATCGTGTTTTAAGCAATTAGTGTTGAAAATATGTTGATGTAATTTATCACGACGATTTAACGGCAAACGAAACTTTGACGAGAGTTTAATGAAAACTAAGATAGCTCGGCGGCGTGCCGCTGTAATACTCTTGAAATTTCTGTACAGAGCCAGTATCGTAATTTTGCAGAAATTAATTACATTTTTGAAAAATTTCCTTCTATCTTTGTATCTGAAAGTAAAAACCGTGTAATGTCAAATAACTTCGATACAACATAATTAAAATTAATAATGACACTATAACCAATGTCCAAATTGAAAAGAATAGTATAAATATGATATAATTACAGGTGATGCTATTGTACTCGTACATGTTTTCAGAGTTTTGGCCAGTAATTTTTAAAAATATATTCATTTCAAAATCATAAGCGTATTTTAAATTTAAGGCTGTACAGAAGAAAACATATATTTAATTTCTATGCTGCAAGATAAGACCGTAATCTAAACGCAGATAAAACTTAAAAGCTTAAAATATTTTTCTGTTATTAAAGATATCTAAGACGTTGGAGCAACTACCTTGGGACCACCCCTATTAGTTATCTTTTATACCGTTTACGCGCAAGCGACTTTAATGCTTGCTACCTTTGTGTTAAGATGAAATATTATTCTACACCGCCTTGACTATAAATATACCCTCTAGAACTAAGCCTTGGGGAAATAAGGTCAAGTGGGAATTAAATAGTGGAAATTATGTTATATAATTATAAAATATCGTTAAGGTATTTATAGTGTTCTATTTTACTGTCCATTCATCAAAATTATTATTCGTCAAAGGAAATTATCGAATAAAATAGAGCCTAATTTTGCAAATTTATAGATATCATTAGAAAAGGACAGATTCGAATCTGTCCATCATTCAGTAACGACAATGAGGCCAAAAATCTGATTACAGATAATGGAATTCTGATATTTATTATAGACTTTTATTTACGATATAGATCCACGTATAAAGGCATTTATATTCTTATATATAAAATTCTCGTGTCACGGTGTACGTTATTGAAATTCTCTGGAACGTCTGAAGCGATTTTGATAAAATTTTGTGTGCTTATCAGGTCTGAGAATCGGACAACATCTATTTTTCATACCCCTAAATGTTAAGCCCACCCCAAATTTTTTTAACAAATTTTTTTGTTTTTATTTTTTTATGATACAGCATACATAATATTATATACAACTCTTAATTTTCACTCCTTTACGATCAACCGCTTTTTTATTGCAATTTTAATTTTGGCAGAACGAAGTCTGTCAGGGCAGCTAGTGATCTATAATATTCTTAAGAAGTTGTGCATAGTCAAAATAGGCTTTTTTTAAATAGTTTTTTAGGGAAATGTATACAATATACATACACAATGTACACAATCAAAAGTCTTGATATCAAAAATCATAAAATAAGCATTAAAATTTGCTTTCTGGCAATTATATAATAAGTAATATAATTATTAGTAATAATAATATAATACATAAACAATTCTGGGTAAAATTAAAAGTAATTATGTACTACTATACTTTCCATAATTTCACTCCAAATGGAGTATAGTAGGAATTATAAAATACAAAAATATAATACCTACCCATAATTTTAATTTGTTAATTTGTTAAATTAGTTTGTGTTAAAATACGAAATTTTATAATTATTCTAAGTTTTCGCTTCTGTCAGCGTGACTGTTATTCTTTTTTTTTGTTTATATATTTATTTGGTGTGCTATTTTGCGAGTAGCCGTTTCACGTATTTATTTTGTTACACAAACAATGTTAGGCGATTGGTCACTTTGCATGGGAGGATTTATTGATATTTAAAATTTATATTCATCATCAGAGAATAACTATTTACTATTAACTATTTAGCCGCGTATAGCGTATTATGTAATAATTTGTCATCAATCCATCGAAAAATTTTAACGTTGCAACATTTGAAACTCTCATTGAAAATAGATTATTTTTTCATAAATTCTACATCAAAGTAGGATTTTGAATAACCACGCCACTTTCCCGGATACTTGGCTTTCCATGGAATACGTAAAGCAAAATACTTAAAAAATTAAAGTTCAGTTTATGAAACGACAACCAATCCTACTGCCGTTTCCGACCCGAAAAATAACTCAGAAGGCCAAATCATTTCAACATTGGACATTTAAATTTTACCAAAATTTTTTAGAAGCAACTTTTTTGATTATAAAGTCTCTTGAAGAAACCTCATAATACGTGTTTCTACTACTTACTTACCCAGCGTATATACGATACATACGCTCATTCCCCGGCTTGTGTTCATCTCGCGGCACTAATGCAGCAGCTCAGCCAGTTCATTATCCGCCGCAGTCAGATAATTCACTGAACAGTTTAGCCCAACATTGTACTGGCTGTTATCGGAATTCTCCGTTGGCCTGATCATCTATAATACAAATGGCCTTCAATATCTAACACATTATATTCAGGCCAAGAGCATAATAACTCAGGAAAACAGTATTTTTTTTTTAAATTTTTGTTAGTTTGACAGAAAACGTATGTGTTTTAAGCGAAAAATCTCTCACGGGTTAGACCTAACATTTTTGATAACCGGTAATAGCTCCTTTGTTTGTTGTTACTTAGTCGTTACAACAACAGTTGAAATGCTTTGCACATTCGCACGTTTAGGTGGTTAGGTTATTTCGATGGTGAACTTAAAGTCTCCGCCAAAATTTAGCTCTGTGGGTTCTTTTTGTTATTTGATCACTGTATCAGATTTTATCGCTATCCCTATGGCTAGATTGAGAGAAAGGCACTTTTTTCTGTACGTTCTTTTCAGGAGACATTTTCCACCAATACTTGTTTCTTTTTATACATCTCTTGCTTCGTATAGACAACACATAAAGCTGTTATTGTCGAGTTACTTAGACTGTTAGTAGTTACAGGAGCCTTAAGTCTTTTTTGTAGTTTTTTTTTTTTGGTGACAAGTGCAAGACCTTGAATTCTATGTTAAATGTCTTATGTTCATCGTCGATGACGACCACTTAGGTGGTACGTTAGCTTGCCTATCTCACACACAAAAAGACAGGATAACGGTGAGTTTATATAGTGGTAAGTGGCCACTGACGTACACGTGTCGTTTTATCTACCACTATTACTTTAAACAACAAATAAACTCATTGTAGTTTGATCGCTAGCAATTTTTCTTTCAAATGTTGCAGCAATATCTTTTCATCGTGATATTATATAATATTAATTTTAGCAAATTAGCTTTGCATTCTGCGCTTTAATAAAATGCACCGCAGCATCAAATTTCATGTTTAGAATTTTAATTAAATGCATATTTTAACAAAACCATATCACTTACTTCACGGAAAATTTTATTAAGTCCTTCTTCTTCTTATTATTATCAGGTTTCTCAATGATTTGCCAGTTTTATTCCGTTAAAAATTAAGCGCATTAAATAATAGATGACGTATGGCGTTTGGTTGTTTTTTACAAAAAAGTTTTGAGATTGAAAGATTTTTATTTTTTGCTAGCTACCATAACTTGATTAAATTAAAACGATTTTTATTTTTAATTGACCATATTGTGAAGGAATCGATATATCATATTATGTATACTATATAAAGCTGGAGTGTTTGTTTGTTTGAACGCGCTAATTTCATAAACTATTGACCTTACCTACCTGAATTTGAATGATTCTTCGTTTTAGTAGGCCCATTCATCAAGGAAGGCTATAGGATATATCATCCTTTTAAGATCCCTTTATAAATTTTAGCTAACGCATCCGAATATTGTGCAATACAAAAATTTCGTAAAAAGTATTTATATAATGCGAGTTGACTTCAAAAACGTGCTTTGCTAAGCTATAAACGCTTTAAAGATCTTCCGAATCCCAGTTTAAATCCTTTTGTAATACGGGGACGGCAAACGAGCTTCCAACGTCTTTGTTTTGCTCAAATAAAATGTCTATATAGTTTTGAAAGCATCTAATCCAGAAACTTCGATAAAAACTACACGTATACCACATAAAGGTCTGAATGTAGCTAAAACTCGCGTCAATGTTGAATAGACTAAATTGAGATCAATACAACTCCGATTCGGTGATATTGGATTTTACTTATCCTTATCATAACAAAATATTTAGTTAGGATAATATTAAGGATAAGATTGAGATGTTTTTCTTTCCTTTTTACAGTCATAGTTACTTCTTTACACTTCGCACTTTCCAATGATATGTGTTTGATGCGTTCTGTAATTTTTAAAGTATTATCAGGTATGAGTTTCTTTATAATCATTAATTTATCTAAATTGTTTTTGCGGATCCATCAGGTTAAGCAACGCTTGCCGAAGTTGGACTGTAGATGGGTGACCATCTTCTTCTTCTTCTTTTAAAATATAGCTTCCTCTAGGAGTGACCATCTTTACATACAGAGACTGGCCGTCAAGTGTCATTCGTGGATCTTTGACAGTTGACTCATCAGAAGGCCAAAAGGTCGGACATCGAGTGACCTAGTCTTATCGGGGTATCGTACTACCCAGTTACTGTGTTATGGATGTCAGATAAGCAGTCGCTCCGTTTAAAATACTGTTATTTACATGCATCAGGTTAGACCGAAACCAACCTTAAATATAGCTGAAAATCATAGACACAAGCAGGAGCTATGTAGATTCCGTCTGCATGATATAAACGAGATTAAGGTTTAACCCGCAATCACGTCTCCTTTGTAAGCTATAGCTATAGAGACTTATCTTTGAAAGCTAGTTTTATAAACTTAATCGTGTTCAACACAAGAATAGGCAGCTTTTTCATTCACTTAGGCGTAAAATATTTAATACTTTTTTACAAAAAAATAAAAATAAATTAAAAGTGCGTCTTTGGACCTATCAAAAATTCTTTAAAACTGGATATTTTTAAACTGTTTTTTTATTTTAATTTTGTGGATCTCGATATTTTGACATTATCGACGAATAAAATATAGGTTTGTCTCCTTTTTACAATTCCAGCTCAGTTGTCCAAATGGCAATTCAACTAGCCAAAGGACTATCTAACTCACAAATAGCGTGAGTCTTTTATATATCTTCTATAAATATCTTGTAGATATTCTATAACATATTTATAGAAGATAATGATAAGGTGTATTTTTGTTTTTATAGATGCTGAGGGACATGCGCGGTGCGAGCTCTGACGGCTCGGCGCATCGGTTTCGGCTGATGCAGCTGGCGCTCAACGCTGTCATACTTATCGCCATCACTGGGGCGCTCTTCGCCTACTTCCGCGCCAACCCCGCTGTACAGGTAACGGTTAATAGCAACAACAGCAGCAAAAGCAACAACAGCAGCAAAAGCAACAACAGCAACAACAACAACAACAACAACAACTAAAACAACAAAAGTTGATTGCTACGGCAGGTTGGAATTAGAAAGAATTTATAAGAAGCGATGGAATAAAATAAAGAGACAAAATACACGCATAGGTAGCAGCGTATAAGCTGCGGGTAATGTCACGACAGCGTCCATTTGCTGCGTCACGTCAATCAAGTTAATTTTACTACCAATTCATACGAAATAGATATTTCACATCAAAATTTAATTTGTAAAAGCTCGTAAACGGCCTTCATATTTATATTCTACCTTTTATTGCTGTAATCTAGCTGGAAGTTTTCCGAGGAAGACAAATTAACTTTTTCAAAATTCTACACTTGAATTTTTGAAGGAACTACGCATTGTATGCTTTATGGTTATAAAAAGTTTTTATGTATGCGGTTAACTTGCAGAACCTTAGAGGATCACGGTCTTCCTCCTTACGGAGGATGAAGGTCCGCGTTGCTGTGCAGAACATATTTCTTTGTAGTTCAGTTGCTAAGAATATTGAAAATATCCTTAATTTATGAAGATTTTGCGTCAGATATAAAATATCACGTTCTGTAAAGGCATACAGGGATAATATACAGAGATATATATTTTAGTATAAATGAGTGACGAGAACAAAATCTATTAGGAGTAATAAATTTAAACTTAACATAACATATCAGGCGAGGAGGGTGGCCCATAATTTACTGATGCGCTATGCGGGTTGGTGAATTTCACACCTTTAAAAGCAGGTTTCCTCAAAATGTTTACCTTCACCGGTGACAGAGCGATGGCTTAACTATCAGGCACACGTAGAATTAAAAAAAAACGGGCCTCACTGGGGATAGAATCTAATATGGACATTTCACTCAAAATGCAATACCCACTAGACCCCGCCCAAATAGAATCATTAGGTAAGGAGGTTTAATTAGATATAACTTTCAAATATCGAACGTCTATAGCCTCCGTTTATTCATTATATGTTACTCTCATAAACCTTCATTGAAAATAATGTAACCTTACTCAGCTACTAAATCCTAAACAAAGAAAAGTTTTGTTAATCAGAATATCAAAAGTTGTGAGGCCTTGGAGCCTTCGTATTTTATTTATTCGTAATACTATTACAGTAAATAGTAAAATAGAATAGTTGATCAATATTTTATTACAATTCATGATTCATAAAGAATATTAAAAAAATAAGGAAAAGATGGAATAAATGAAAGAAATAATAACGTCATGCCATCATGGCATGCAGTACACTTTTGTTATCAAAACGCAGTAATAAATATTTCATGCCAAAATATTTAAAACAAGTACAAACAACATTTGAATGAAATATGAAGAATTTGGCGAGCGGCCGGCGGTCGCTCGACACAACTAGTTTAAAATAAAATAATAACATGTTGTTTTGTACCTATACGCGAATTTCACTCATTATATTGAAACAACTTTTAGGAATTTTATCGCGGCTTATTAAGTTTACATGCCCGACGATTCGGATCGGTTTATTAATCGCGATAGAATCCTTGTGATTAAATTATATTAATTAATTTCAATTATCAATTAATATTAACATTTACATAATTAGAATATTACCTTACGTTTTTAGATTAATGTAGCCATATTGGAGAATAATAATTCAACGCAAACTTAGGCTGTAGGCAACTTGGTGTAGATATTTCAAAATTCAAATTTCCGACCTAAACTTTGTTAATTATTGTATTATATTTTGTGAAGAATCACAGGTCTCAATTAAGATCTCATTTCAATATGTTTATCCCAAATTACGAACTCAAATTAGAAAATCACGTCTTCTTAATATTTTTAATTTATATTTGTAATTTGTGTTATCCCAAAAATAATGCATAAATTGTTTTCAAGCTGAATTGAATAAGTCTTACTAGCCCTATAAAATGTCTCTTACCACTAATATTGTAATATTGTCAGCGCGAAAGTTTGTATGAATAAATCACCTATGGTTGTATGGGTGTATGTATGTTTGGATGTGTGGATGTATGAATGTATGGATACGTTTGTTACTGTTTCACGCAAAAACTACTGTATGTATTTTGATAAAATTTTACAATAATTAATATTACACATTAGAATAACGCATACTACTAGCAGCGCCTCGCGGTTTCACCCGTGTAATTCTCATTCCCGTGGGAGTACAGGGATAAATTATAGCCTATGTACTATTCTGATGTGTAAGCTATATCATTGTAAAGTTTTATAATAATCCATTCAGTAGTTTTTACGAGAAAGAGTACCAAACGTCCATACTCACAAACTTTGGCATTTATAATATTAGTAGAATTCATACGCAAGATGCTTCACCCTTTCACCGCTGTTGAATATATTATAGTATGAAATGGAATATACAATGGAACTACGGGCAAAATCAATGTTTGATGATAAGTATCTATAACCTTATTGTGTAATCCATTCCACCCAAACGGCATGGATATTGTGACCAGTTAAGAATATTATGTTGGACATTATTCAAATAAAAGTTTCAAAATATACTCTCTCCATTTTCATATGTGTTATAGACAATTGAGTTAATATATATTAATTCGTAAAAATGCGTAATAAAATCATTTTAAAAGTGGTTCAGGTCCGTCTTTGTCATTGGGCACGCTGGGCAAGCCCAGGGCCCCGCGATCCACGGGGCGCCGTGATTTATACCAGCATATAATCTAGTGATAATTTTAGGAAGTTATACAATGATCGCTGATAATGTCAGTGTTAATTATGTCGGAGCTTCATTGCCCTAGTGAGCAGGGCCCTTTTTTTTGATGACGCAGCGGGAATCCTTTTCGGACCCTACCGGGGCCTTGGGTTTTTTTTATTCGCATTGGGTGGACTACCCCACTATAACCGCTGTGTGAGTCTTCAGCCGCTATCTGAGGGACCCGGATCTGCAGGCTAGCACGGGAAACCCTCAGCGACAGACTGGTCCCGGCAAGACCAGATTCTCCACAATAGGGGGACTGTCCAACAACAGTCAGTCCCCCTAGGACTGTCCGGCTAAGTGAGCAGGGCCCCCGATAGGTTTAAGTGTAAACACCTGTGATAGGTTAAAAGTAAAGCCTCGAGTGTTTGCAAAGTCACTTTGCCCTTTTAAAATCATTTATGGAATTATGACCCGAACCTGACAAAGGTTAGGTTAGGGTAGGAATTGGCATTCAAGCCGGAGGTAGCGGGTTTTAATTTCGCCAGGAAAAAGCTTTGTGCGTTCCTAGGATGGGTATTAAATAAGTGTATAATAAATCTTAAATATATGTATAGCTTAAATGTATTAAATAAATTTTCTTTGTCTACACGTAATACAAGTTCGAGAAGAAAAAGCGTCCATAAAAAATATAACGTGGGTACAGGTTTGAGTCACGGACTGTTTTTCATTACGCAGTACTCTCCCGACTATTTGGGCCTTTTTTACAATACACCAATGATTCTGTCCGCAGGTGATGCTGGACAATTTTGAATCACGTTATTTTGCATCACGTTATTTTGAAACACGTTTTTTTCACGAATTCTTAGTTATTCACTTTCTTTGACACTTTGAGTTGCTTTGTCAATAAAGGTTTCTCTTTCATTAAACCCTGTTCGTTTTTCTTTTGTGCGGCCTCTGTGAATTATCTTAGAACTTTTGAAATTATTGTTTTCGCTTTGTTTTCGTATTTTCTTTGATTACGAAATTTTATTGTTACTTGCCAATCATTTTGGCAAATTTTTATTGCGTACTTTTAGGGAATTCTTTATACCTTTAAAACCTTTTATCGGAAAATGTTGCGCGGTTATTTGTACAAATATTTTTTTACAGAAACACCTGAAAATATAATTCATCTGAGCAAGGTTTTAATTGTTTTACCTAGTATTTATATTCATATAAAATATCATAAGATAAATGTAGGTATAGAATTAATGATAATATTTTAACCATAAATTAAGCAAAAATGAGTGACACTGGCATCTCTAAAATTTACCTATCATGGCAGTGACATTTATAAACATATTATTCAACGGGGTTAATTGTTGTTTATTTTTACTTTCTAATTCACAAAATTATTTCACTTTAACGATCATTATACGACCTTTAATTTTTACACCTTACATTATATTATATGCTCCATATTTCACGTAAAGCAATTTAAAATATCCCAACTTCTTACTCCAGACAGATGTCAATCTTGTCAAATTTGGTTCGGGCATTAGTCACAGGACTTCAAAAGTGGCGCGAACTCTAGATCGATTTATTGCCTCCGAATCTCCGTGTATACTAAATTTCATGAAAATTCGGAGTCGTTTCCGAGACTCAGATTATACATAATATATCCAAGAAAAGTTTATAGGTATACTATATACTATAAAGAGAAACGTAATTTAAAACAGAAAATATGAGCTGATCATGTAACAGGTTTTGTTGAAACAGTCTCCAAGTAAAATGGCTGTTATAGTGCCGGATCTGATGAATATGTAAAGCTTGTCATGGGCAAGTTCTCGCTACGAATCCACAACCGTAAAAACTTAATCACATTTAGAGCACATTGCGAGAGAGATTGTGATTATTTTATTTAAAATATATTTTAAAAATAGTCTTAAATAACCTCTGAATCCTTAACTTTTACACATCATTTTAATTTTTAAGAGATATTGTCACGCTGCTTTGCAAGTTCAACTGGCACGACCGGGGTGGTATCTCTCGCATCACATGAAGGCGTAAAGTGACAGCTGTGCTGTCGCGTTCTAGCGGTTTTTGAGTTTCCGATGGGGATAGGAAAAGCAGGGCAATCAACCTATGCAAAATTTTGGTTGTGTATGTATATGAGTGTCGATAGATGCCAAATGGCTTCGACTGTTCGTTTGCACCCTTATAGCATAAGAAAAAATAAAAATTATCTTCTTAAAACATATTTATATAATCTCTGAATCTATAACATTTGATAATCATCAACCTCTTCCTGTACGCTAATGGATGGCCTCTGTTAATGAACGCCAAAACGGGCGATCCCGAACCACGCGCATGTAACCAAGGACAAACTCTTTTAGGTCATTCGATATTGTCTAGAGGTTAACATTTCATCTAGATTATTGTAATTTTCAATATTCTATTGCGTTTGTCATCATTTTGCCAGATTATAACCTGAATTCCATTTAAGATTAATACGGGCGCGGCCGTGCGCTGGATAAATGGAAAGGTATGAGATACGACAGAGGCTAGTTATTATGAATATGCTAGTATAATATCACAAAGAGGTTACAAAAGCAAAGCTTTAAATAATTTAACAGCGGGGCCCTCTGAAATTAACTTTTTCATAGACATTCCTGGAACAGAGGACTTCCCGAAATTCCGTTGGACAGCCTGTAATTAAAACGAGGTCTTTTGTTGACTGCGCTATACAAATGCTTTATTACTTTGCAATTTTTAGCGTGAATTATGTATCACCTTAGGCCGCCATTTTGCTTTTGTGTTTATTGAAAACAAACGAATTGACAGCTGTTTTGAGGGATCAGGCTACTGGACATAACGCAGTGGTCACGAGTTTGAATCCCGCCATGTACACATAATTCGTATGATGAATATGGATGTCTGCACCTGGTGATGGACATGTATTATTATATGATAGTACAGTAGAGCATTTGCTCGGATTTTTTGTTTGAAGAATGAACTTGAAAAAAAAAGAGAAAAAACAATCGGATCGACTGGAGGTACGAAGCAGGCGCTTTTCGATTCATAACTGCCTAATATCCCCACTTCGCTATCATGACATATTAATTGACAGCGAAATTTACGTCCGTATAATATACCGGTGAAGAAAAAAAGTGCCTGATAGGATTGACAGTCTTTGAATGTGTGTGAAGTTCACCAACCCGCATTGGGTCAGCGCATCGTTGAACTATGGCTCATTCCCTCCTCGCCTGATTTCGAGGAGGAGACCCGTATGCAGCAGTGGAATATACCTATGAGTGGCCACTTTATTTTTTTTTCTTATTTCATAAATTTATTCCGCTCCGGGACTCCTCGAAATCAGGCGAGCAGGGTTTCGGGCCAAAGTTCACCGACGGCTGGCCTAATGCGGGTTGGTGAACTTCACATGAAGTGGGATATGATCATAGATGTTTCACATCTACCAACGTGGCGGCCGACTCATGTCTTGACACTTACATCATCACCGTCAGCCTTTATCCGACTAACATAGGCCACTCTCAGACATACTGAGTTATAGTTTGTTATCGAGTTTGTCATACTGAGTTTGTTTCGCCGGTTCTTCTCAGTAGGCTTGCTTTGGAACCAGTGGTAGACTCAATTGACTTTCAAAAAGATACTTTGATTGTACTATTTTGAATAAAAAAATTGACTTTGACTTTGATATAATAATTGAGAATTTTTTTCCACAGTATGTGTCACATATCGTGAACCGGTCCGTCCTGGTAACGGGGCCCACCCCCATCGAGCCGGCGGAGCGGAACCCAGCACCAGGCATCTGTCTCCCGGTCATCGTCAGCTTCTGCCAGCAGCACCGCATATCCTACAACTTCACCATCTTCCCCAACTACATCGGACACTTCGGACAGAGAGACGCTCAACAGGTAGGTTTTTAATAAAGAAAATATGGGAAGGAATAAGTCTAGATTGAGATGTTTATTTCTTCTGAGCCTGTGTTCACTCTAGTTCTTCTAAAACGAATCGAGTGATTTTGATGAATTTTAATCGACTTCAGAAAGGTGGACCTTAATTTAATTCGCATATTTCTTTTATTATATCCTTAGATTTATGAGCCGATTCACGTGATTCTTCTTCAATGTGATGCGGAAAAGTAGCTAATTGGTCCAATAATAAGTTAAAAAATGATCAGAATTTTAATTTGTGCACGGCTTTTTTGGGGTTTTCATTTATATTGAAATGTTTTTTTTTTGTTAACTCGCGTCGCAATTAGTGGCTCTTAGGCCACCTACCATCGGAGCCGGACGAGGGTGCAAAATTTTACCTCTAAAGAAAACGACTTCAAAGACTAAGAAGTGTAAAATAACTCAATAAAGATTCAAGGCCTGCATGAGTGGTGTATTTAACCGAACCTAAATTGATTTAAAATTAAAAAAAAATCAATCATCAATTTTAGAGTTTCTACGTTTAGCTTACCTGCAAAAACTAAACAACATCAAAAATGTTCGGAGTGTAATGAAAAAATTCAAAAATTTGAAATTTTTATAGTATATTTTATGTTTTAGAAAAACCCATTGCAAGACACACACAATCCTTGCCTGATTTCGAGAAAGAGACACAGTGGCACATAATATAAGGGTTGATACTTTACTATTTTATGTTCATTCAACCTTTATATTAGATATAAGATATTCTAAAGTTACACATAAACTTACATCTTACTTACTTACTATTACTTATAAAATATGCATTTAAAAATCGTTATTTGGTGGACATCTACAATATAAGGAGAATTCGTGTGTTTTGTTTAAAGTTTCTCTAACTTCTTAGTTCAAAGGCCCTGAGCGTTTATCCCCTGTTTTACCCTATTAGGTAAGAAATTTAAATAAATGCTAAAATAAGTTACTCAATGCAGTCCTACTTAATTCATACGAAATTTCATGCAAATATGATCCTATTTTACCCCGCCGTGGGTTGAATTTTGAAAAATACTTCCTTAGTGGATTGTATTATGATAAATACGTGGTTGAAATTTCAATTTTATAGCTTTAAGGGTTTGGTCTGTGCGGTGATACATCAGCCCATCACTTTTGTGTTTTATATAAGTAAATAGGTGACTGCTACAATTTTTAAAGTAAAAGCTCGCGTTTAGAACTTTCAGCTAGGGGAAAATCTTATATGTTCGCGTCACCGACATCCTAATGTGAGAGTATACGTCAATATTTTTTTTTGTTAATTTTAATATTATAATATCATAAATTAATTCTAAGTTTTTTGTTTTATTGCTAGTCTCTATAAATGCCAATTAGATTTTTATTAATTTAATATTTAACGCTTAGTTAATAAATAATAATATGCATGAAAGATAATTTGGTTGTAATACTGATGATTACTGGTAAATATTAACAGTGTAAATAACTCTTATTTACAATTAATCAAACTTCGCGTAAACTATATTACCTGTACAACTAACGCCAGATAGATAATTATAACTTTCTACAAATATTCCGAATATCATATACTGATGCCCCCGGGCCGGACGGGATTTCCAACAAAGTCATTAAAATACTCCCACCCGCTCTTGTTTACCTCCTGGTTAGCATTTTCAACGCCCTCCTAAAGGGCTGTAGGTTCCCAGACCAATGGAAAGAAGCTACGGTTATCGGCATACCTAAGCCCGGCAAACCGGGCACGGAACCGTCTAGCTATCGGCCCATCAGTCTACTAAGCTCGATTGGCAAAATCTACGAACGGGTTCTGCTTAAGCGGCTCAAAGCCGTTATAGGCGAAAAGAACCTGTTCATAGACGAGCAATTCGCCTTCCGCGAAAACCACTGCTGTCCAATGCAAGTCCACCGTATGACCGAAGACATACTCAGAGGTTTCAATAAAAAGAACTCCCGCGATACGTGCGCCGTATTATTCGATGTAGCTAAGGCCTTCGATAGGATATGGCACGAAGGCCTCGTGTACAAACTGTACAAGCTAGGAATACCGGATAGGCTAGTCATCATCATCCGCGACTATCTATCAAACCGGTCATTTAGGTATAGGGTCGAAGGCACCCTCTCTTCCCTGAGACCTCTGAGGGCCGGAGTCCCCCAGGGCTCCGTGCTGTCCCCAACTCTATACAATCTGTACACATCAGATATCCCCAGACCTCCGGACGTCAAACTGGCTCTCTTCGCTGACGATACAGCTCTATACGTTACCCACCCTAATGCTAATAGAGCATCGCTATTTCTCCAACGTGCCGTCACCGAACTAGGCAACTGGTTCGCAAAATGGAGAATAGCTATTAACCCCGATAAAAGCGCGTCGATTCATTTCTCTCGTAAGAGAAAGACACGCTTACCTAAACGCAGACAAACATGGTTCACGATGAAACCAATCTTACTAAATAACGTCGTTATTCCCAGAGTTAGACAGGTCAAGTACCTGGGGGTCACCCTTGACAGGTCGATGTCGTTTAGACCACACATCGCCGCGATTTCTAAAAAAGCCCGTTTCGTCAGTAGTAGACTGTACTTCCTCATAAACAAAAAGAGCAAAATGCCCCTCAGGCACAAGCTCACCCTCTATAAATCATGTATCCGCCCCATCATGTCATACTCCTGTGTGGCATTCGCGCATGTGCCTCAGTATAGACTCAGAGGCCTCCAAACGATCCAAAATAAATTCTTACGTGTGGCAACCGGTTGCCCGTGGTACGTAAGAAACATCGACCTACATCGCGACCTCAGACTAGATTCGATTAGGGGCCATTTCAAAGCGATGTCAGAACGTCACTTCGAAAAGGCACTTCTCCACCCGAACCCACTCGTCGTGAGTGCGGCAAACTACACCCCCGATAGCTTAGCACCTAATAAGTCTAGGTTACCTAAGAATGTCATAACCGATCCTGTTGATAAAATCACAGAACTGTTAAAGCGCGACGCTGAAGCGCGACGTAAGCTACAACACACACTCAGACATAACACAGCCGGTGTTAGGCACACATTCACACCGCATGGGCCCCGGGGTCGTATGCGACGTCGAACCCTACACTCCGTTGACCAGTTGATCCGGATCAACCGCGACAGCATAGGCTCAGATCAGCTACGAGTCGACACCAATATAGACCGTGTAATCACCGATAGCACTCTGCTATCGGCAGCTTGCTCGGGTCCCGCGCTTGACCCGCCTCCCCCGCTACCGGGGGAGGGGAGGGCCGGCCCTCACGATAGGTTTCTAACGTCACCCGTTCCAAACCAGTCGACCGTAGCTTACCAAGTTAGGTACAAACCCGACGCCATGAACATGGCGGGGGGCAACCCCCCAAATTTTTACCGTCATAGGATGATCCAACCGGATCACCCCATTTCCGATGACGCATAACGGTCACTAGGACCATTAGCATAGATCCAACCGAAAAAAAAAAAAAAAAAACATATACTGATATGAAAAAGAAATTTAAAATTGATTCATTTATTAAGTGTTACACGTTCCATTGATTTTTTTTTTGGCTTTCTCATGAGTAAAATAGACAGTCTCAATTGTGTTGTTAGTTATATAAAGGAGGACCTTATGCATCTTTTAATATAATGTAAAATTAAATCACCGTAAAGCTGTTAGCAGATACCCGACGTCCAAGGCAAGATATTATGTTACTGTTTCAATCTATATTTAGTTCTGAATTCACTAGCAATAATATAACAAACACATAATTTTGTTTTATATACAATCTCTAGAATTGCCATACTAACCCGATCTTTGTCAGAAGATTTATTGTAATTAATTGTTAGTAGGTTTAGGCATAATTTATAATTATGTAACCAATAACCTGACTTGACCCTTATATAGGTGTATAGATTTATACATAAGGAATTTGAACAAAAATGTAAACGCCTGAACTGAACTCTATCCCGCTTCCTTTAGTAATATCAATCTTCATTCTAAAATCATGTTCATAAATTTTATAATCTCCTTAGCAACATTCTTGTGATTTAATTAAATAAATAGAAAAATTAATTAAATAATTTCACTATTTCACCCTTTTCTCTGACATTTACTTTCGAGAGGTTTCGCTAAGCAATTGAAATGTTTTCTTTAAAGAGTGGCCCCTATATTAATGTGTAGCATCTACTAGCGCACATTGGCTGGAAAATCGGACTGAAAACGGGGGCGACAGAGTAGGACATCATATTTTTTTTACTAACTTTAATTTTCTTTAGTGAAATATATGTCTAACGAGTTATTAATTCTCTATGATGCCAGACATGTTACATTTTTTCATCTCTACGTGGTGACGTGGAAACCTTCTTAAATGCCATAACGCTGCTAATTAACCATTAAAGTATAATTAAGCGTAAATTATTTAACCAATTTAATTGAATAAACATTGCAATAAGCTTTTATAATGAAACATCGATTTGTGGGAGATCAAAATGAAATTGAGTGTTCTGAAAGATACTCGAATTCTTCGAGAGGGCGTGACGGCGCGTCCGATGTGGAGATTAGGACGACGACCACTCGAGATAATTGTTCAGAAGATTCCCGAAGGTTCCAATAAACTCAATTATTATTAATAATAATTACTAAATTATCTCAACGTCAATGTTAAATTTAACCCCGATGTGTAATGGATTCTATTATCTGCCAAAGAAGGTCTGGTGGTTTTAGAGTTACTGTGTGGCATCGACCATTGATACATTACAGATACTATTAGTACCTTGTGTATAGTGATTAGAGTAAGAAAAAATGTGTTTATTAAATTACACCCTAAAACATATGGCATTATTTAAATAAAAAAAGGCAAACAGTGACGTTTGTAATGTGCTTGATTCCGTTTAATTCTTTTAATAAATCGTGAATGTTATTTTTACTCTTCAACCTATATTTTGATAAATATACCTCAGTTACCTAATAATATCTAGGTTGTTCGCCTGGCAATTATTTTGGTATTCCAGTTGTCACTATGATAAAAATGACTTAATATGAAACTTATAGTGCGTAAGCTTAGCAACTAGTCAAATTACATTGTTAATTGATATGCATTATATTGTGAAGGTTAAACTATCTTTGCGTGTCTTTAAACTGAATGTCTATGACCTAAATAAATAATATTATGTATATATCAATAATATAGATTGAGGAAAACAGTTCACACTAAAAGTCTACGAATATAAAATAACATATTTCAGTATATTCAAAGGTTTCAAGTAGCAAACCATAAAAATAAGAAGACCAAATAAAACTAAAAGAAAACGTCGCATTAAGTTAGTAACGTTATATCAAGTAGGACGTAAGTACAACACTAACATGCTTTTAAATGTAAGTGAAAATTTAAGCAAGTGTTTCTAAACAATTCACTTGGGATAAATTTGGTTTTCATTATAATTGTTAAAACATTAAAAATATATTTAGTATCGTTGCAAGAGAATGTTACTTTTTATGTTTGATGGATAGAGGAAATATCGAAGTGGCGAGAAACTCATGATTTATTAGTGAGATTTTGTAAGGAATTAATATTTAATCCATACATATAAATAAAATTGGATTGTTTGTTTGTAATATTAAAACTTTTCGCTACATGCATATGAATATATTATACACGATACATATACTAAAAAAGCATTTTTTACAATTTTTGGGCTATCTGTCTGCTTTTTCCGTCTAATCTTTGAAATGACTGGACCGATTTCGACGGGAATTTTACTGGCAGCTAGTAGTTATAATAAGGAGTATCTTAAGCTACTTTTGTTTTGAAAAATTGTATTCCTGTATATATATCGTGAATCTTAGTTGACGCAGGCGATGCTGCGGGAAAAAGTTAGTTTTCTATACTTAATATTATAAAGATGATATATTTGATTGTTTGTTTGTATTGTATAGGAATTAAAAAATTCTTTCACTGTTAGGAAAGAAGCTACACTATCCCCGGTGAACATAGCCTATATTAAATTTTTAAAAAGTTAGATACCCCTATTGAAAATTTAGTTGACGCAGCCGAAGCTGCGTGCAATAGCTAGTTTGTTATTAAATTATAATGGACAGATTATAGAATACTCTGACTAGAGCGTATAATTACTGACTCCACTCTGTATTGAATAACAATCGATAAAGCTTAAAGCATCACTCTCTGTGGCACAAGAGGTAACAATTAAATACAAAAGCCACAGCAAAAAAGCAATGTATATTTCACGTAAGACGTTTCTCACGTACATCAAACATTCGTGTCTTATTTACTCACTCGACGTGGAGTTCTGTAAAAGTTTGTAAAAATGTTCACTTAAGTAAAGCTTGAATAATGTCACAACCTTATCATTCTAGAAGATTTATTTCAGATTACGTTGTCGTCTTTCTAAACTAATTAAAATACATTTTACATTTTTATTATATTGTATACGCTATCTAACGAGTGTAAGCAGAGCTGGTCAGATTATGATCTTCTCCGTTATCAGCTTTTATCAGTCACTAATAGACACAATGGTCCGGGAGCCAGGTGAAAATTTGGTCAATCATTTCCCCCCGCGAGATACTTCGTGATACGTATCAGATAACAGTATCATAAAGCCTCGTGAACGTCAGCTGACTCTCGGTTGGGGGGATGAGCGGTGGGAGCCCCCCACGCATAAAATAACAATTCAGTCACTTCCTCTCAGCTCAAATATTTGTTAAATTGTAGTTAACCCAATATCTCAACGAAAAAAAAATCAGCTGGTTATGACATGGGCTAACTACAACTTAACAAATATTTCAGCTAAGAGGAAATGACTGATTTGTCTTGTTTGCTGTTTTTCTGCATGTTTGGGATGCTCCCAATCTCATCCCCCCAACCGCGCGCCAGCTGACGTCCACTAGGTTTTATAATACTATTCTCTGATACGTCTCACGAATTATCTCGCGGGAGGAAGTTGGTCATGAAGACCTGTTACTGGCTCTCGGGCTACAATTTATGCCTTGCCTTTGCATATGGGGAGATAAGAGAAAAAAGTAGGATATTGAGGACGAAAGAAAGATAGCTAATGCGGTGGATTTGAAAATGGGTCTGAATCACAAATTCATTTGCTTTATAGTTTTTATTTTTCAAAGCATTTTAAAGCAGTAGGGCTATTCTGTAAAAACCATTTCGATATCGAGCTTCACCTGAGTGATAAGGCTTACTTTACGCTCACTTCGAAAGTGAACTTTATTGATATAGATAAGATAGTCGAGCTTTAAAGAATACAAATACGTCAAATTCGAGATTTGAAAACGACCTTACAGGATAGCCCTACAGGCTTTTTTTTTCTTTTACGCCGGGAAATGCACTGACGCATTCCGCTGGGGAGTGGGTCTCCCCAAGCGGGTATGTGGGAATCGCTGTGCCTAAAAGATGGTAAGTGGACGCAGCTCTACCCACTAAAACCCGGCGAGTGCCACTACTGCCGCCTTTGGTAAGGTGCCCCGGATCTACAAGCAACAGGGCACCTCGACGGCGAGTTAGTCCCTCAGGGGACCGACACCACCTTCATAGAGCGGATGCCCCGCACCATAGAACAACCACTGAGCCCCACCGCCATGACAAGGCCTGAACCATGGTGGGAAGCCCTACAGGCCTACGAAATGTCGAGTTAACACAGAGATAGCTTCTAGTGAGTGATATCCACACTCGTAACACTGACGTAGTAGTTTACAAATCCATACATAATATATAACGCAAAGTAAATAAGAATGAACGTCTCGGAGATAATTAAGCCGTAATCGATTCTTGCACTATCCAATAAATAAACCCTTTGTTAAGACGCCGTGTCAGCGAGTAAACGCCTATTGTGCTCTGACAATGATTGATTCAGCCGTGAAACAGCGTAATTACACCACAGAATATGCTGTCTGACGTCCGTCAGCTCGGCTCCAGCTGTATCGGAAATAATATCCCATAGCGACTGTCAGGGGTGGAACTTTGTAACATAAACACAATGGATTGCATTTGAGAGGGATTTGATAAACACTATTCCATGAGAAGTTAACAGTTTATAGTATTATCATCATCATCATCAGCCTTTATCCGTCCACTGCTGAACATGGCGTTGCCGGTGTTTACTGAGATACATGACTGATGTTTCGGGTACTGTAGCCTACGTCCTACGTAGACGGTTCAGAGAGAACGCGATTGCGAAGCGATAACACGTGAATTTAATTCGATGCGTTGCGCCGTACGACCCCCCCACGTGCGTTTATGACGTAGGACACTTTAATAGATTTTGACAGTTTGTTGTTTTCGCGCTGCGCCGCACCGATCGCTTACGTAAGATGTCACGGGAGGACTGACACTACCCTGATCTGATGATACACCAATATATCATTTAGTTTAAGTAGTAAATGTTAAGTATTTAAATACATTTTTGAACGATAATTTCCGCTACGTCTACATTCGTAACCAAATTTTCGTAACTGGTTACGAAAAAGGAAATTTTTTCCCTGTTTCGTAACCAGTTATAAAACAAGACTTTTTTTCCATTTTCATAACCAGAGCCTCTTAGTCATGTATGGCCTCCTGGTACTTTCTCCTGGAACAATGATTTGTATTGTGAATACATCTTTTAAAACGTGAAAATATTTATTATAGTTAATTCTAAGGCCTCGCCCTCGAATTTAGCGGGCAGCGGGGCGACAGCGGTGGCTGCGCGGGCAACGTAGACCCGCGCCGCTGCCGCTCCGCTGTTTTCAAGAACTGGTCTATTTGATTTCTACGCAAAGATCCTGCCGCTCCCGCGCTGTCACCGCTTTTTTTTTCGAAAGGTCTAGACAAGTGTTTCCCAAACTCTTTTGCTTTATGGATCCCTTTCAAACTTTTCCTGCATCAGATGGCATCCTTGCTAACCTTTTTTTTTGCTCGTTTAAAGATATTTCATTATAATAGTAAAATTCTTCTTGGTTAAATGGCTCATTGGTTCTTCACTATGGAAACCAAATAAATTTTCCTGGAATAACAATAAATTAACATAAAAATTAAAATATTAACATAAAAACCAAATAAATTTCCCCCCGGCTTACGACTGTGGACCCCCATTTTTTGTCACGCTCATCGTGGACCCCCTTCGAGTCTTCCGTGGACCCCTGGGGGTCCACCTGGACCACTTTGGGAATCACTGGTCTAGACTTTTAGGTCCCGCATGCCCCGCATTCGGAAAAAAGTAGCAGAAACAACAGTAAGGCCTCTGCCTCGAATTTAGCGCGCAGCTGGGCGGCGGCGGTAGCAACACTGGTTTAAAAAAAAAGCGGTGTCAGCGCGGGAGCGGCAGGATCTTTGCTTAGAAATCAAATAGACAAGTTCTTGAAAACAGCAGAGTGGCAGCGGCACGGGTCTACGTTGCCCGCGCCGCCACCGCCGCCGCCCCGCTGCCCGCTAAATTCGAGGGCGAGGCCTTAGAGTTAACTATAATAAATAAATCCACGTTTTAAAAGATGTTAACAATACAAATCATTGTTCCAGGAAAAAGTACCAGGAGGCCATACATGATTAAGGCCCGTATTCTAAAACGTGACTTGAGCGCTGATCCGTGCTTGATAGTAGATTTTGGTACCGCCAAAACTAGTATCAAGCACCGATCAGCGCTCAAGTCACGTCTTAGAATACGGGCCTATGTTGTAATAGTAACTCCTTAGTGAGTAATCTAAAATATTACGTATGAAGTATGATATGTTCTTAATATTTTGAAAATATAGAACAATGTCTTATTTATATACACGTCAATATATTTCCTTCGAGTAAACATCTAAATCTTTTATTTCATCCATTCAACATTATTTTACAACAGCCTAAGAGGCTCTGGTTATGAAAATGGAAAAACAAGGCTTGTTTCATGTGTCGCGTGGGGGTGGTAGAAGCCCCCAGCGAGCACGATAGGAAGGGGTAGAATAGAGTAGGTTCGGACAAGTCTCACCTTATCTCGAGCCAGAAACTTTCTTTAGCTGGCCCACGTTCCGACAGCGTATTGCGTAGGGGTAATAAGGGAGGAATCACTGGCCTGACTGGACTCCTGGCGATGGTAGGTTGGCTGCAGCTTGGGTCTTCACGCTGGGCGTTCGGTTCAGCCGGCCGGCTGTTAGATGTTCACGTTTGGATACTTAGCCTATCCAAATTCTGCTCCGCGAACTCCCAGCGGAATTCAAAAAAAAAATAGACGAGGGTTAGCCTCGGCTTCCGCCAGCCACGAAGTCAGGACAAGAAAAGGCCAAGAGGTCGGTTAGAAGTGACAGCAAATCAAAAGGTGCCTAATCACAGCTTGTCTATCGTTCCATAAACAATATAGTTCTATAGTCAATTGTCAAACGGACTTTATAATTAATTAAGTTTTAATTTAGTTTATTTGTAATTTTGTTTAGGGATTAGATTAAATTATTATATTTATTATTATTAATTACAAGAGGTATTTTAATTTTATTTGAGAAAAAGATGTAAGCAAACAGTTATTGAATTTTAGAATGTCGCTAGTGAGCTAACAGAGTATGTCAATAGTTGACACTAGTTAACGATAGATGGCGCTTATACCACCAGTATGCTTAGATTAAACATAATATCTATTGCTGAATCTTTAATTTAAACCTAAAATCGTGTAACGAGCTAGCGCAACGTTACAACTGGTTACGAAACTGTGAAAAAAATTCCTTTTTCGTAACCAGTTACGAAAACTTGGTTACGAATGTGGACGTAGCGGTTACGAAAACTTGGTTACGAATGTGGACGTAGCGATAATTTCTACGATAATATGATAACGATAACGCCGAATTGTTCTATATTGTTCGGTTGTTAGGCTCGGCCTCTTGGGCAAGAGGTTCCGGGTGCGATCCGGAATTACTGCGGTGTCTCAAAATAGGTATTTCTAAATTTTTAGATCTTTCTACACCAGACCATCGCTCACTCCCCGGTAAAGGACAACATTGTGAGGAAACCTGCATGTCTTGATGTTGAAAGAGTTGCCCGAGTTTGCCTTTGTAACATAATAAATGAGCAGTCATAGAAACTGCCAATAGAAGTGAAAACTTAAAATCATGTTACCTATTATAAAACTTAAAAATTGTAGTACTAATAATTTTAAATTTCATTATGATGTCATAGTATATTAGCATAATGCCGGTGATACGAACCCGTAAGATATTTCCGTACTCAAGAGTGCTGGATGCGGCTAAAGAAGTTTACACTTCAAAAAACCATGAGGTATTTAGGCGTGATCGATTTATTAATTTCTCAAGAATGGAGTTTACCAAAATCATACTAGAAGGATTTTCTTTTGTTTAATACATTGCTACATTATTTTAATTATCTCTATACGATCGAAGAAAATGCACCAATATTTCGGATTAATGAAACCAAAATTTTGGATTAATGAAACAGATTTACTTTGATTGATATTAAAAAAACTTTTATGTGCTTTAAAAAGTATCAAATTCACACTCTCAAAGTTTCCAACAATTTTATCTTTTGAACCGTTTATTAAATTGCTCACGATATGCGGTAATACTTTAAACTTCATAATGTGAATACAAAATGCACGAACACTTAGCAAATTGCTGTTGTCCACGTGGCTTGCGTAAATCGCCCCCCGGTGTCCCCACACCGGTACATGTGTATCACTTTATATTAACTTTATACGTTTACCCTGTCCGCTGTTGACTTTTGTCTTTTTAATTTACGTGCTAACGTTTGATTCTCGTAAAGATAATTTTGCGTTGGGATTCCAGAATGTTTTTCTTTGATCTTGTGGCGGACCAATCACAGCGCCACAATCCTGAATCGCGCTATCAGAATTCCAGCGCCCGGTCGCTATATATACAACCTCTGACACGATAGCTAGTGGGCTTCGGCCTGGCCTACCATTGCACCTCGCTCGGTCGGAGATCACCATAGCACCCACAATCTTTTCAAAAGCGAAAGTCCAAATGCGGTAACAATAAGTTTATCTTGGCGTTACGTTTTTGTGATAGCGAAGTTACTTGTACAGCGACTGGTCCAGTGGGTATGGACCCGGCCTCTTGTGCGAGAGGTTCTGGGTTGGATCCTGACCTTCCATGTAAATTGTACCAGGTTTTTTCAAATTTCTAAGTGCATCTTAAACACGAGACCATTGCTCGTTCTCGCATCGGTGAAGAAAAACATCGTGAGGAAACCTGCATGCCTGATGAGATTTATAGTCTTTGTAGGAATATGAAGCTCACTAGGCCGCATTGGGTCAGAGTATCGGTGAGTCATGGTCCTTTATCCTCCTCGCCTGATTTCGAGGAGAAGACACGTGGCCAGTAGTGGGACGTATATGGATTGATACTATTAAAAACCGAAGTAGTTTAGAAATCAATTTATATAAACATTGATGGAACAGGACCTGGAGATATACGACGCCGTGGTGGACGTCCGCTGCTATGAGCTGACGGCGCTGTTCCTGTGCTCCTTGTTCGTGCCCAAGTGCGGCCCTCTGGGGCACATGGTGCGGCCTTGTAGGGGACTCTGTCAAGGTAATACTATACTGTAAACGTAACCAATTTTCATATTTAACTAACTTTAAACTTGTTCAAAATGATGAGGCCAACTGTAACTTTTCCGAAATATCGAGGACTCGAAGGCCCGCTATGCCCACACTAATATGCCCATAACGTTGCACGCATTCCAAAGACACATTCTATATTCCTACTCGTAGAACAAAATTACTTGTTTTGTGATAAGAGCTTGTAATGCTTACAATAGTTATTATAGTGATATTGATATTTTCTTTTAAAAAATTATATATAATATTCTATAAATGCTATTTATTAGTTCTAAGGCTAGATTTTGTTTCGTTAAGGTATTATCTACCATAACAATTATGTAATCGTTGCAAAAAATATATAAACATATTTACGACCACTCGACGACCTCTGTGGCTCAATGGTTAGCGCGTTTGCGCGTAAGCCCGGAGGTAGCGGTTCGAGTCCCGCCAGGGATCAAAAAAGTTTCTGTTTTCCTGGGTCATGGATGGTTATTAAATATGTGTATTATTTAATAAAAATCTTAAATATAAGTATTAATATAAAGAGTATTAAATATATGTATTTCCGTTGTCTGGTACCCGTAACACAAGTTCTTCGAGCACTTATAACGGGACCAGATTGACGTGGTGTAAAAACGTCCATAGATATTATTATTATAATGTGACATATTAATTGACAGAAACAATGAGACGTTGCGGTTTCTTCCTGGAAGTTTTCGGGCTGTCGATGCCAGAATACCTTCAGTGCGATTTATTCCCGGAGTCCACTGACACTGACGTATGCCTAGGACATAAAGAAGTCAAGGATGCGAAGATCAGAGCATCAAAGCCAGGTCTGTGTAAATAAATACAGTTTGATTTTCTATTTATTTTATAAGGCATCCGATAAACTGTCATCAATACTGTAAAATTTATGTTCAAATAAACTTTGTTTTGCTTGCAATTCAAGGTTTTTAGAAAATCAAAAGAACTAAGGCTTTTAGTTAAGACACAAGATTCTGACATACATTGATATACTACATTACATTGTAAAAATATTTCAAGGGATCCTAAAATACTTATTGTACTTCATACTTTAGTCACATTTCGAGGTTACCTTAATGGCTCGTATTTACATACATTACATATATATACTACTTATCCACTACGATCTTCTATAAGCAAGGTCAACGCGCGATAGTCAAAAGTCGAATGTGTTTAATAGAGCAAGAGCCCACGATTGCCAGACCTTAATTATTTTATAAAAGTTGAATTAATTTATTCTGTACATGTCTTCTATACAGGTGAGAACGACCGGTGACTAAAAAGTTTGGGTTATATAAATATAACGTTTGGGTTATATAAATATATTATAACTATGTATAAATATAACGAAAGTATAATAATTGTAATTTATTAAAGTTTAGGGGTGTCTGGCAGGGCTAGCAACTGTCATAAGTGCCCGGCAATGGATGATAAGATTTCTAAAGTTATCCCGAATAAAATTTAAAAAAAAATGATCTTTATACTCTAACAAATTTTAAGTACTATTTTACACACCTTTACTACCTGTTACCTGCCCAGGTAACCACAACCCAAACTCTATAGTCTCTGGTTTTTCTTACCTGCCCCTCTAGACAAATGGCAAACGCTCGCTTCTATTCTTTTGCGTTTGCTCGCTAACTCCATAGGGTTGCTGCAAAATTTTTTAAGAACGTTTATTAAGATACATAATGAATATGGTTTAGTTTGTTAAAACGTTTAACAACCTCTGTTCTTCGTTTAAAACGAATATTATTGTTAAAATATTTCTTGTTTTTTTTTTTTAATGTCGTAAGCTAGTTAATTCCCATACAATAAGTATTATTTTTTCTATTATATTCGTTTAGCTTTTATGCCACTCTTCTAGGGGGAACGAATTACATACGTTTTTACAAACAAAACCATACACTTTTTGTGTCTTAATAAACGTTCTTAAAAATTTTTGCAGCAACCCTATGGAGTTAGCGAGTAAACGCAAAAGAATAGAATTGAGCGTTTGCCACTTGTCTAGGGGTGCTGTATAGAGATATGTACAGATAAACTTTTAACTTTTATAAAATAATTAAGGTCTGGCCGTCGTGGGCTCTTGGGCTATAAGAGCCCTAACTCATGAGGTCCTTGTCACCAGTGTGCCCTACCGGTTTTCAATGCGACGCGAACCGGTGCATCCCCCACGACTGGCGCTGCGACGGTCATGTGGACTGCGCGGACCGCTCCGACGAGCTCAACTGTCGCGTGTGCAAGCGCAGCGGTGACGTGCACTGCGGCAATCAGCGCTGCATCTCTCAAGCGCACCTATGCGATGGCAAAGTCGACTGCCCGTGGGGACAAGACGAGAGGAACTGCTGTGAGTTTAAAATTTTCGATGCGCGTGGCAGATCGGTATGGCGTTGATTTTAAGAAGTGCTAGGCTGATGATGATAATGACGATGGACGTGGATTTTATAAGCTACTAGCTGTTGTCCGTGGCTTTGCCTGCGTTAGCAAAAAATCCCTTTTTTGTTATAAAAAGTATCCTATGTTACTTCTAGTACCTCCCAGAATATGTGTACAAAGTTTCATGATGATTCGTCGAGTAGTTTTTGCGTGAAAGCATAACAAACATCCACGTTTTCACATTTATAACATTAGTAAGGATAAGCAGTTCCTCTAACAGTTGTAAAAATCCTGCTTGGTAGCAGTCATTATAGCTTTGTGTTTGTTATCGTCTTTATTGTATGTTACGTACATACGTTGTATAGGGATTCTTAATTCGTGAATAACTAGAATACAGGTTGGAAAAACATTAAGTTACCTTATATTAAGACGAGGCATCTGTAAATAATTTCGGCGCTCCACGCTCCACCTATTCCGAATAGTTTCGATGATAGAGCTTAATTTACTTCCGTGCGCAGAAAAAAAAGAATTAAAGAAACGCGTATGCGGCATAAGCGGCGAAAGTATAAAATAAATCATATAAATAATTGACCTACATAAATAACATGATTTATCCCAATTCGCCAGACAAGTAGAATTACTATTGTTTCAGAAAATTTCGACGTATAAACTATAATATAGAATCCTTACTTTAAATATTATAAATGTGAAAGCGTGGATTTTTGTTACGCTTTCACGCAAAAACTATTCGACGAATCATCATGAAACTTTGTACACATTCTGGAAGGTACTAGGTTTTTGCTAACGCGGGCAAAGCTGCGGTCAACAGCTAGTATATATACAAACTAAAATATAAATAGTTCTGAAATGTGTATCAAAAAAAGGCTTCTTCTTTGGAATTAAAAACTATCGACAATTTTTACTAATCGTGTTTTTCTATCTCAGTTATGTAAAATGTTATTCACGTAGTCAACTTACTTTGCTTACAATAACAAAAAGTACATGCCAAAAATTTAAATGCCTCGCTCGTTTTATTGTGCTCTGATGGAATAGTTTATTGGTTAAAAGATAGATACAAGAGGAATTTTAAAAATAAAGTTTAGATACCGACACAATAAATACCGACGTGCTTAGAGCTCTGACTTCACCTCAAACTTTGAGGAATGCACCGAGTTGTAGGAGAGTTTAGTTGTTCGCTTGTATTTAGTAGTTGTGTTGTTTAGTTGCTGTGTTGTTTAATGTTATATAATGTTGTGTTGTTCAGTGCGGTTAAGTGAAGCGAATGGCGATATAGGCAGGGGTGAGCTGCAGGTGTACCGCGCCGCCAACCAGTCCTGGTTCCCCGCCTGCATCAGCCACACCACCTTAGACGACAGCACCGCTGTCAAACTGTGCTCAATGCTTGGATACACGTGAGTACTTATGGCAGGAAAACTTATTAAGTTTATCGAGTAACGTAATTTATTTTCCAAACATATTAATATTTTTGCGGTCAAACTAAAATATAGATATTTTAAAGGGTTATAAGTATGTCTATAAGTTGTGTCACCGTATTTCTCCAACCAGCGATCCGATATAGATTTGTTTTTTTTTTTAAATTTGAACACAGGTTTTCTAGCAATAGTTCTTAGTTATGTTTTAGTAAAATTAGTTCAAGGTAAACCTTAATAAAAAACCTTTTAATGTTTTACTAAAAATATCAAAGCGTGACAAATATTACGTCAATTTAAAGCATTAATTATTAGGTATAAATTCGAATTCAAATATACTTTTGAATTAAAACTGAATTATTGTTTAGTGTGGTGAATAAGAGCGAGGTGGTGGGGCGCGTGGTGGCGAGCCCGGTGCGAGGGGTGGCGCAGTCCTACCGCGCCTTCCAGCGCAGCGAGGGCGGTTTGCTGCGGGAGCTACGCGACTGCAGGCACGCTACGACACGACTGCGTTTGGTGTGCGACAACTACGGTAAGATGCTTCCCTTTTTACGGGCGTTTCGTAAATTCACTGATTTTTTAAATTGTGCAGTGGGATATGCACTTTACTGTGAAAAATTAAGGAGCAAGTTGCTGCGAATTAATTATGTTTCATTTGAACTTATAACGTTTTTAAGTGAGTAAGGTATATGTTGTAAGTTTAAAGATCAAAGGTATGTTATTTTTATACAAACCTTCAGATATCTCAAATATCAAAGCTCTTTTCAATCTTTAGTTGAGATTAATCCAAATCTTATAGCGGTCAAATGTAAAATTGTGTAGAATTTAAACATAAATACTAATGGTAAAAAAAAGTAAAATACATAAATATCTTCAAACGTCTCACCAAATCATGAGTTACGCTTTTCTCGTTTTTAATATATCATTAATATACGAAGCAAACAATATCGCACAATTAATTAACCGCCGCAAACCCACAGGCTGACGGAAGGTTAATCAGTCTGTTAACGAACCGGCGCTATCTGGCCATACCATTCCCTACGTATGTAACTAGCTTTGGCCACGCAGCTTCGCCCGCATTGATATTTTAGTATATGTAGGATCCGAACGTTTGATATTTAAGTCCTTTGTCGTCAAATAAAAACTTAGAACTGATGAAACATTTATTAAATAAAACTTCTTTAGACGCGACTAGAGGTTAACTCAGTTTTTTTCTGACGGGAGTAACTCTCGGTATTCTTTATTCAAAAATTGTTACTGTTGCTTAGCAACGAAATTAATTGAATGAACGAAATGAGTTTGATGTTTGCGATATTATATGCTGATCTTCAATTCCTTTCTCTCAATTATTTTATTCAATAAGTGAATTTTGAAATAAAAGGTTAGAATGACGTGACTATTTGAGTATTCTAAAAGATAACTCATACGTCCAAGGTTAGAAAAAAACTTCTTTATGGTAGTCCCATAAATCTTTTATGCCTTAGGCTTACATCATTTCTTATTGAGCTTAAACGAACATATTAATACTTAATTAATATTATCACTTCTAAATTCTACTTATAATATATATTATGAACCCCGAAGCTATGTATGTCTGACCATAGCGCAGTAACTAACGGGTGAACCGATTTAGATTAATTGAAAGCCGGTCTTCAAGAGTTAATTCATAGAAATGTTTTACTAAAATTGATTTAGCTATTTCAAGAGTAGCTATTCTGTTATAGCATTGATTATTATATTGAGTATAGTAATTTTAATATTGAATCGAACCTGTGTTCAAAAAAATATTTTTCCTACAGAAGCTCACAAAATGCTTTATTTAGGAGAATGTTACGATTGATTGTATGGAGTATAATGTGAGGTTATTGACATTTGCTGCCCTATTTCGTGATGTGGTATCAGAAAGTTTTGGAATGCGTACCTATGTGACTCGTACTTTTACATTTGGCTAGCTGTTGTGTACGGGTGACGTTGGAAAGATTGAGTTAAATACGCACGGGCAAAAACAAAGGAGCGATTGCGTCGGCATCACGACATGACAGCGTCGTGCCGTGTGTCAGGGTATTTACGAACGAGACAAGCTAATTGATGTTTTATATCAAAACACTTAAACCCCTTTTTTGAAATCCGCAGCTTAAGCCTTGTTTAACAAAAGACCAATTCTAGACATGCTGCTTATTATAAATTGTGAAGGAATTCTTTGTGAAACTTTTACAATTTGTTCTAAAGATATTACATCTTTAATTATAAGTATAAGTATACTTAGACTTCCCTCACGAAGAAACTTCTTTCAAAAAAATGTTGTTTATTAAAAATGATTTTATTAAATTCCTTTGCTTATTAAAGTCGGCGAAGTTTCCCAATAAGTAAAATTACAGAAACACGGAAACAGTTAGCATTAGAAATTCTAACTTGTTGAATTCTCGTTTGATTTTGGCGTGATTTAAAAAAAAATCTTCATAAAAGACTTGACAATTCTGGAAAGGAAATAAAATTAGTTTTATACTTTCTCGTGATCAAATAAATAGTGATGAATTAACATAGCCATTATAAAAAAGTATATTACAAACATAGAGGAGTGAAATAAATGTCTGCGATCACAGAATTTTCTGCTCGACGACAATGGAAAGGAACTTTTGTATCGAGAATGTGTAAAAAGAATATAAAATTATAGTTCTCAAAATACACCTATTCTTCTTTTGAACATGTAAAACTTCTAAGTCAACGCAATCAATAGGCACACGCGAGCATTTATATCACATTCGTGTGTCGCAATCTGACGCATCAATACCTAAAAAGTCCTTGCCGTAGAATCGTAATTTTGGGACCTTGAACAATATTATAGTCTATTTTATCAAAAAAATCCATTTTTAATTTCACACTAAACATTTTTGATGGCTTTTCGTATATTTAACTAGCAGTGAATATCCGCTTCACTAGGCCATTTTTAGTTGTTATATTATACTCACTTCACAGCTTTTTCACATTTAATATGAATTGTGGATTACCTTTCAAAACTTTCTAAATAATTCTAGGAATTAATAGATCATTCCAGAACATTTTCAATCGATCAGAACACCGATATACATATTAAAACTTCTAGAACAATCCAGTAAATTCTAGAACAATCGTATTACATTTTAAAGTTAATTAAAAGTTTCAATCCCCGAATTTTCTACACCTTATTATATATTCAACTATCGACTCACAATTATTATCATACCCATAGTACACGATGGGAACCTTGTACCTATTGCCACATACAATCACTGTTCGTCTGCGATGCGTAGTTTTGGCTGCAAAGCGAATTATAGAGACACACAACTCCAATATTTTATATATAAAGATAAGCTACATAAAATTTTAATTATACATTGCACACAATAATATTTGATAAACTAAAATATTATTTCATATTCTTTAAATAATATATTGTAAATCTATTTATTAGAATGTTTTGATTTGAATGAATTGATCCAATTCAAATTTGAATTTGAAAAAGCGTGTTCGAGCCGGTACAAGGAAAACCTAAAAAAAGTTTTGATTAACAATCGAGACGCGAGGTTGCGTAGGAACGCCTCCTACGCAACCTCGCGTCTCGCTTGTTAATCAAAACTTTTTTTAGATAGCGAGACGCGAGGTTGCGTAGGAGGCGTGTATTTTTAGTTGCCAAAACACGCACTTTGAGAAAAGCCTCTTAAATAAAGCCAGGGTTATATTGATAAAAGGTGTGTCAGATCTCTTAAGTCCTGTTTGGGAGCTCTTTAGCTTTTTTATAATATTTATTAATACCATATAAGATACTTTCCTTTTACTTAACAAAATAAAAACTAAAAGAACAAAAGAAACAAATAAGACATGCAAAACTCTGGTGTAAGCCTCAATTGATAAGACAAATATAAGATAAAAAATAGTTTTTTTACTAGAATCATATGAAACGGAATACTTATTATGTTTTTAATTCGTAAAGCTCTGTATTAAGACGTCTTCGAATTATCTATTTGTCTTGTTTACGAGACTGAAGCTCAATACTCAGCTTTAAAGAGACATGAGCTTCGCGAAATAAAAACGAAAAACATGGCCAATATATTGTTTTAAATCTGGCAGGTTTTGTCCAAGGTAAACGTAATTATCGCCTGTCGTTACTGTCGATTTCGAGAAGTACTCAAACAGCTTTTTTTCGAAAGCTCTAGACTTTTAGGTCTGATGGCTTTTAAGCTCAATCGGTAGGTAGGTGTACGATATGTAGCTCTATCGGCCCGGGAATGACATGCACGTTGAACATGACTTTCGTTATGTCCAAGTTCATACACAGGCCGAGGCGTCGGAAGGATTCATGCTACTCAACAATAATAATTGGAAGTTCCAGACGGGAACCTTGCTTCATTGTACTGTCCCGACGTTGGGAGGGGTTGTTCTGTGGTGCCGGGCAACCCCTCTGTGGAGGTGGCGTCGGTCCCCTGAGGGACTGACCGTCGAGGTGCCCTGTTGCTTGTAGATCCGGGGCACCTCACCAAAGGCAGCATTGGTGGCACTCGCCGAGTTTTAGTGGATAGAGCTGCGTCCACTTAACATCTTTCGGGCGCAGCGAGTCCCACATACCCGCCTGGGGAGACCCACTCTCCCGCGGGATGCCTAAGCGCATTTCCCGGCGTTAAAGAAAAAAAAAGTTCCGATGTATGGACATAATTTCCGAACCATTAATAATTTTTTTGTTATGTTTTTTCGCCGGAACAGTGGGTTAGTATGAAAAAATGATGATGACGCTAAAGATTTTGGATAGAGGGAAGTATATTAGGAAATGGATGGGTTGCTTGTGTCGGGCTCGGGATGGGAACCCGGGCCCCGCTAAAGATACGACGTCGTGGGGACTGCCAAGTGGTAGCCAGGCAGTCCCCGTATTGTGGGGAATCTGGTCTTGCCGGGACTAGTCTGTCATTGAGGGTTTCTCGTCGCCTGCAGATCCGGGTCCCTCAGATAGCGGCTGAAGGCTCACGCAGCGGTTTCAGTGGGGTAGTGCACCCAATGCGAGTCCCCACACACGCCAACGCGACTAGTCCCAAGGCCCTGGCAACATAGTACACATTTTCTCCTCATTACATCAGGAAGGATGACGGTATATTTCGTTGAGTTCAAGATTAAGATCCAATTGAAGGTACGAGTAGATAGGAAGAGCAATAGATTGAGTACAATTGAGATGCCACTCGAACCACGTCTGAATACCTTTTCAATAATTGAATTAATTTTGTAGCAATTAAGCTCGTTTGGTCTGGAGAGGTATGGACATAGTTTAAATTATGAAGTGCCAATATCCAATCCAATTACACAGTATCTGCTATCGAATTCCTTCGCTTGTGACCTAACAGCTTAGCTAATATCTATAGTCGTACGTAAGTTGCTTGTTATAACTTTAAATCAATACCTTTTGTATATAAAATTTGTGAATGAAAGATATTTGATTAACAAGATAATTTTGAATGTTTTGTTTCATGATGAGATCTCGTATTTTAAGCCTATTATGACGAAGTATTTAAACTTTTGGCAAAGTACCTTTCGTAATTTGAAGCAAAATTGTTTGTGAATGAAATTTAATTTTTATGTTATTTTTGATCATTAAATACTCTAACGAACTGGGATAGGAAAATATGATCCCCAATGGATTTTAATTCCAAATAAGTGATTTTTTTACTCTTTATTCCGGAGCTGCGTGTTTTTTTTTTCTTTAACGCCGGGAAATACGCTTAGGCATCCTGCGGGGGAGAGCTCCCCACGCAGGTATGTGGGGCTCGCTGCGCCCGAAATCTGGTAAGGGAACGCTGTTCTACCCACTAAAACCCGGCGAGTGCCACCAATGCCGCCTTTGGTGAGGTGCCCTGGATCTGCTAGCAACAGGGCACCTCGACGGCTAGGTTGGTGCGAATGTAAAAGTAGTTCTGCTTTAAGACGCTTTCGGGTCAAGCATGCTAATTTAAAATCGAGAACCGATATATAGCTTCTAGAATATTCAGTGGTTTGAAATAAAAAGTTTAGCGTGATGACTGAATTCGACGGTCGTCTAGGCTCCCCTTTATTTAATATACCGTAACTTTTATAACTCAGCATAAAAATACAATCTCCAAATGTATTACAGATCTAATTAACTATGTCAATAAAACTTACCTGGAAAAACATTGACGAAGGAAAATAAATTTTATCGAATGATACTCAAATGTTCTTTGTTTTTGAATCTAAAAAGGTGAAAAAAAACATGTTTCTTTTATCGTAAGATCAATTTTGCAATAGCCACAAAATATTCCAATGAAATTAGACAAGCGACTCCAGTACAGTACAGTGTACAACCGAAGAATTCAGGCGTACATAGAAGCACAATTCTTAAGGATTTTTCGTGCAGACTTTATTGGGGACTTGTCCCCAGTTCGCACACGCACTCTCTCGTAGGCTCATATTATGCTGGGGACATCACGGTGTCCCTCTCGTCACGCCGCCAAGCGGACGTTTGCATCGCCGAGTTTGTCCTCAAAGTGCTCATAAGAACTGTCCTTCTATGTACGTTGAATTCTTAGGTACAACTTACCTACCATTGAGTATATAATATATAATAGATAAATACACAATGATACCATGTTCAAACTGTAAATAGTGTTAGATTATAATCTGTTTCGCGAGATTGTAAAGAGATCCGTAACATACAGTTCAAGATTTAATACTTAGATTACAAAAGAGTCTCTGACGCTTGTGGTCTTTTCATACATTGGTGACTTACTCATTCGTCGGGGTTATAACTTATATCAGAGTTTGATACCATTTCAATACCATAGCGCAATTTTAGCCATTTGAAAAATCAACTTCTCCATTTAGAATGGTAAAAAAACTTACCCTCTTAACAAAAAAAAATGATAGCGTCTAAAAAATGTACATTAATTTTGGTCCGTATTAATAAAAAGTCTCGGGGCGTATTGTTGTAATTTTTTATCGTCCGAGTATAAAGGATACAAGTATGTAGTTATTGGCCGTTGTTACCGATACTTTATGGCTCCCCGTCGTGACGTTACGTGGTATCAACGTACACGGCACGTACTATTGAAAAAATATTTTTATTGCCATCCCCTGAGCCATCTACATGAATAATGTGTCTTTTTATTCGACAATACTTGAACGTTTTTAGCACGGCAAAACTTTATCTATTAACAAAATGTTTCAAATTTAAATTAGAAAAGCTTAGTGCCGGAACGGTAAGTGTTGCCAGCAAAAAGCTGAAATGCTGGCAACACTTACCGTTCTTCGTATTTAGGGCTTGTTCCTATGAAAAATGTAAGCTTACAACTACATGCATTTCATTCAAGGCGTAGGCGTAAGGCACATGGTAACGCGCATTAGAATAGTGTAGTTTTAAACGCGCGTTATAAAAACGCGCATTAGAATAATGTAGTTTTAAACGCGCGTTATAAATGCTTGTTTCGGTAACCAAAATTTATGCTCATTGCTTAAATATTATTTTTTGATCAGGCTGGTGTTTGTAAATAAATAATTTGAATTTGATGACATCGTCACAGTTTACGTCTTATGATAACTTACGATTGATGACTGACTGACGACTCAGACATGACTTCTTTATCAGTTTAATAACAGGCTGATTGCAATCTTTTTTTTTCTATAAAATGTGTTTCTAGTATTAAATGTAATTCGTAGACACGCTTAAGTCGTAAAAAATACAATTGTGTACATTTTTCTTAATCATAATCTCGTTAGGTCGGGAATGCAAAAACTTAATTATGTTTGGGTGGGGGTGGGGGGGTAGTGCGGGGGCGCGGGAAGGGGTCGGGCGGCAGGTGCGCGGACGGCGCGACGCAAGTTATGAGCGGTTGTATTTAATTATCACCACTTATTTTTTAAGTCGATTTACCTGATGATAAGATATTTCTAACATCATGATAAAAAAGACACTCGGTTCACCTGGTAGTGAGTGAGACTCACGCGCTAAATCGAAGGGTTTTCAGGGGTTGTCAGCGAAATTTTGTGAGAACGTATGGATGGATGGATGTTTGTTACTGTAATGTTGCGATTAAAACTATTTTTAATATATTATTCCAACTATTTATTTAATATTAATAACTTCTTACAAATAAATAATTAATCACTAAGGCCGACTAAGGCTAGGCGCGCACGGATTACTTTTGTCACCGTGACATTAAAGTTTTTGTCATTGTCACGTCACGTTTCCAAAGTGGTGCGTTCACGAAGGTGTCAGTGACAACACTTTTGTGAAATCGAAGCGTCATTTGCCGATATGTCTATGACTGTCATAAAAACCTAATGGCGCAGTAACAGTTTCGTCACGGGCGTGTCGGTGACGAAACAGTCACGGTGACAAAAGTAACCCGTGCGCGCCTAGCCTAAAGCGTATGTTTCTCCTTGAGTTCCGGCTCTTCCTGTGACAAATGCAATATGCACAGATAATCACTGTCAAAGACCGATGCGTTCAGAAACGCCAATACTACATCTTTCCCTTTTAATGAAATAAAATTTAAACTTATTAAAATACCTCGCTCTTCTTCCCCTTTCAAAAATAACAAAATGAAATTATATTAACTTACATTGACAATATACAACTAGACATTCAACCTTCCATGGTGCACCCATAAGCCTTGGGACTGGTGAAGCACTACATCTGCCCTAATATGAAAAGAGGTTCTGGTATAAATTACATTGTTCTTATCAACTAAGTTATACGATCTGTTACCATTACAACTTAACTATTTTCCCTTCTAACCATACATTTTCACTTACATCTTTCTTAAAGAGATAAATTATATCCTATGTGTTATTCTGATGTATAAGCTATATTATTGTAAAGTTTCATTAAAATCCATTCAGTAGTTTTTACGTGAAAGATTAACAAACATCCATACTTATAAACTTTCGCGTTTATAATATTAGTAGGACAACTGGACAAGGCTCTTTTCGAAATCAGGCGAGGATGTTGAGCCATAGTTCAACGATGTGCCGGCCCTATGCGGATTGATGAACTTCACACACAAAGACTTTTAATCCCATTAGACATGCACTCACAATGTTACCCTTCACCGATGATCAAGCGATGGTTTAGTGTTTAGGGTGCACTTAGAAATTTAGAAAAACCCATTTCAAGCAGGGGTCAGGATCAAACGCGGATCTCTTGCTCAAGAGGCCAAGCTCATACCCACTGGACAATCGTCGCTCGTAACAATATAGCTAAAATAAAACAAGCATTCTTAAAAATAATATTTTTCTATGGAATAGACATTCCCCTAATAAAATCCTATTACGTTGTCATAGCGCCAATTAGTTTCGCTCGTTATATTTTACGGGTGACCGAGCTGTTTTGTTACAAACTAACGTCATCCCTCAGTTATCCATAAATACAACAATCTCAAACTTGTATTAATAATTGTTCTAGGTGTTATATCTTATTGTACTTAATATAAAGCTGAAGCGTTTGTTTGCTTCAACGCGCTAATCTTAGTAACGATTTAGTACGGTCGGATTTGAATGATTCTTTCAGTTTTATATAGCTCATTTTTCGAGAAAAACTATAGGCTACATATAACATATATCATCCCGCTAAGATTCCGTTGTAAATCTTAGTTACCGCAGGGGAAGCTGCTTTCTTGTTCTGCTGATTCGTTAAGAAGGACAGGACAGAATATAGCGTAATTATTGACAATGAGGCTTTTTTTTGTTTTTGATGACGCAGTGGAAATCCTTTTCGGACCATACCAGAGCCATGGGTGGGCGCGCTGGCGTGTGTGGGGACTCGCATTGGGTGCACTACCCCACTAAAACCGCTGCGTGAACCTTCAGCCGCTATTAGAGGGACCCGGATCTGCAGGCAACAGGAAACCCTCAGCGACAGACTGGCCCCAGCAAGACTAGGTTCTCCACAATAGGGGGACTAGCCGGCTACCACTTGGCAGTCTCAACGACGTCGTGTCTTCAGCAGAGCCCGGGTTCCCATCCCGAGCAAGACACGAGCACAGAAGTGTTACTGGGGGACTGTTCGTCGTCTACGGGGGGAGGCCACATCGGCGGCCTCCTCTCTCACTTGTTAGTCGGCCTCCTTCTCGGACATTACTATCTCGCAGAAAGAGTCCATTGTCGTCCAGGACTGGTCACAGCGGAGCATCGCGGTGATGACGCTCGAGACAACGAGGCTTATTATTACGCCTTACTACGCCTCATACATAGATTTCAGCTTTTAACTTGTTTAGGTTCATGGAAGCCAACGAGAACTTACCACCGCATCTACCCGCTCGATCATTCAACTAACACAAAAAACACCATAAAATCTTTGTTAGGTTTTTTACTATGATATCTTATGACTTGCACCATAAAAATATTTACCAGCGCTTGAAAAGGTTTAGCAAGTTCAATTTGGAGAATGTCGGACGTTAAGGTGGCGAGTTGGCGACAACAAAGAGTTATGACGAGTCCATTTTAATTTCGGCTCGGTTATAAACATCACCCCGCGCTCCGCAAAATACACTTTCTTACGTTTACGAATGCGACGATGGTCCAGTGGTGGGTGGACTCGGCCTCTTATGCGAGAGGCTCCGGCTTCGATTCTGACCCGTCCGTGTGTGCCTTGAAATGGGTTTTTCTAAATTTCTAAGTGCACACACGAGACCATCGTTCGCTCACCGGTGAAGGAAAACATCGTGAGGAAACCTGCATGCCTGATGAGATTGAAAATTTTTGAAAGTGTGTGAAGTTCACCAACACGCATGATGAGCTACGATGGTTCAGAGGATATAGACTTGGCTCTTGAGTGACGGGTCCGGGTTAGATTCTGACCCTTGAAATGCTGTTGCCGGAAACGGGTTTCTCTGCATTTCTAAGTGCTTACCTGATGAGGTGCTCTACTCTGAATTATATCCCAATATCCTCCTCGCCTGATTTCGAGGAGGAGACCCGTGCCGCAGCAGTGGGACATAAAGGGTTGATACATCATTTTTTTTTTCGTTTACGAAAGTAGCTAGTTTACACAATAACCCGGAAAAAGCAATTAATCATATACAAATACATCAGTAATATATTTTCCGTTTATTCCAAGTTAACATTTTCAGAAAACGTCTTTAGAAGTAGTAGGCCCAATAGTGTTTACGTAGTGGATGATATTAGCACGAGAATAAGGACAATGTAATAATATAATATTATGTTATTAAATTGCCATTTCTTCGTGAAATTCAATATATTGACGAATATCATTTGTAATGATTAATTTTATGTGATGGTATTAAATATCGGGATATTTTACTTTTTAAGTAGTAGTACACTAATATTAATAAAGAGGAAAACTTTGTTTGTTTGTTTGGTTGTAATGAATAGGCTCAAAAAGTATTGGACCGATTTCAAAAATTCTTTAATTTTCATTCATTCAAAAGCTACATTATTTACGAGCAACATAGGCTAAATTTTATTCTGGAAAAAAATAGAGTTCCGTAAGATATTCGGGTTTTTCGGACACAAGGTGTAAAAAATCAACCAGAAAAGTTACTTATTTTGCGTACTAAGATCCCATTATAAATCTCAGTTAACGCAGGCGAAGCTGCGGGCAACAGCTAGTAATAAATAAATAGTAATAACAATTGACAAAAATAGGTGTCTTAACAGAAAAAACCCGTAAATATAATTTCATCTTTTTTTTCGAAAGCTCTATACTTTTAGACCTGATGGCCTTTAAGCTCAATCGGTAGATAATGATTTGAACAGTTATAGATAAAGCAGTTATATAAAACAGTTTAATGAGTCTTCCAATATAAGCAGAAAAATTCACACACACTTTTTTTAGTTCGATCTGCTTTGATAACGTAATCAAAGCAGATCGTTTTATAGTGTTGTTTACCTACCAATTCCATTAATAAAATCCGACATAATATATTCGTAGTTCAATATTAATAGTTTATATTTAATTGGATGAATTAAGGATGCTTGAAGTTTTCTGAAAACGAACCGCTAATTTAAAACTTTTTAGTGTACAATACCCAAAAGTCGCTAGATATTTTGTAACTATTCATCTGCAAACTACCACATTATTAGTCGAATGCTTATATAAAGACTACAATGAAATCGATCAATTACTGCAAGTTAATTAACCGGTTATTCAATTATAATCAAGTGATATTAACGATTATAGTATAGCAACTAGTTGAAATCAAGAAGGTCAAAGGTCATTTAATAAGCTGATTGTACGAAATTATCACATGATACAGCATCTAGTCGAGGGTTATTTCACAAAATATGTATTCAATCGAGTAACGCTCGTACAAACAAAGCTCGAGTACTTAACACAGCAACCAGCCGAGCGACTGAACTGAAAAAGAAACCTTCGAAGTGTTTTGTTACAAGATTAACTATTTAGATGTTCCTAAATGAAAAGTTGTCGTCACTGGACGCCCGACTGATGTCACATCTTCCTTAGCAGAAACTTTCATAATTATTAAAAAAAAATGGAATAGAATAAAAAAAAATAGCTTTTATTGCCAAGACGTGCTTATAGATCATCAAAGCTTTAGAATGCTGGGTGTTCGCTGAACAAACTGCGGTTTTCTTACATTTTATACTGTGCTGAAAAATCTAAAAAAAAAGTATGTCATTACAGGGGGCCTAGCTAAAATGCCATTAAGAAAGCGTTAGCGAAGTTCAAAAATGATAAAATGTATGGGATTGACATAAGGACGCGCTTAATCACGTGGTCCATCCTATACATTTTATCATTTTCGAACTTCGCTAACGCTTTCTTAATAGCATTTTGGCTAGGCCCCCAGTACTACACCGGTTGATGCCTAGCACTAAGTTAAAAGGCTTAGAGCCGGTTGTTTCAAACCACAAACGTAACGTCGTTAAATTTTAACGTCAGTTAAAAACAACGCGCTTTGTTCACTAACGTTAACCGCCATCTTTAACTATAACACATTCGTTACAATCGGTCGATGCAACCTGGCCTTAATCATATCGAAATGTGGCCTTATATTCGAGTTCGTTAACCAACCGTATAAGCAATAATACCCCGGTTGATGTACACGATAATACTCTCAATTCTATCTGGGTTGAAATCATGACCCGAATTCTATACGGAGTCCCAACTTATCGTTAATACTTCAATGGATATTGTATCTATTTATAGAGATTAATCTCCACTGCTAAGCTCTTTATCACAAACGACGTACAGACTACAGAATACGAAGCGGTTTGCCCCAAAATAAGCATTATTTTTTAACTGGATAAACAGACTGGAAGACATGCCACCTTATAATAATATCTATGGACGCTTTTTACACCACGTCAATCTGGTCCCGTGGTAAGTACTCGAAGAGACTTGTGTTAAGGGTACCAGACAACGGATATACATATATTTAATACTTTTTATATTAATGATTATATTTAAGATTTTTATTATATAATACACATATTTAATACACATCCATGACCCAGGAACAAATAAACTTTTTTGTTCCCTGGCGAGATTCGAACCCGCTACCTCCGGCTTGTGCGCTAACGCGCTAACCACTGAGCCACAGAGGTCGTCAAGGTGAGCGGTCGCCGTCGCCAAAGGCCATGAACTAGTTTACCTGGAACTAGCGCAGGCTACTAATTGATGTGGCGGTGGGGCTTAGTAGCCTAGGGTGAACCCAGCACCTTGAGCGAAGCGGATTGAGCCGAGGGGACTCTTTGTACCCCTCTTATTAAAAGAGGGGACGAGGTTCCCGATCTCGCCTTATTGTACTATCCCGACGTTGGGAGGGGTTGTTCTGTGGTACGGGGCAACCTCTCTGTGGAGATGGCATCGGTCCCCTGAGGATCTGACTCTCGAAAAAAAAGAAAGGCTTCAGGTTTCGGAACAACTAATGGGTGTTGGGAGGTTGCTCTTTCAATATTTTATGTTATTGTTAGTTGTTACAACACTGTTTTCAGAATGTCAGAAAATCTCTAAATCTTTGTTCGCAGAGTGTGGTAAGCGGCGTGTCGTCGGTGGTGGTAGCAAGCGCATAGTGGGTGGCGTGGAGGCGTCCCCTGGAGACTGGCCATTCCTGGCTGCGATCCTGGGCGGGCCCGAGGAGGTATTCTACTGTGCAGGGGTGCTGGTCGCGGACCAGTGGGTGCTGACTGCTTCACATTGCGTTGGAAAGTAAGAAACCTTTTTTGTTCAAAATTATGTAACAGATAAAAATGTCTTATTTTCTTCTAAGGCTTCCTCTATTCATCGACAAAATATTTATTTGTTCGGGTGTCCCGCGTTTATAGTTTTGTTTGGATCACAATATTTCGCCAATGTTTTTGAGTCCGGTTTTAAATATCAAATATTTAACTAGATGATATATACGACCATTCCGCTCTTTATGCATTTCCTATTAACCATGAAATTTAGCAAGAAACTAAGGGCCTGTTTCACCACTTCCTGATAAGTGCCGAATAGGCTATTCACAACATATTTGACAGATAGAGTATGGAGTATCTGTCACATATGTTGCGGATAGCCTGTCCGGCACTTATCAAGAAGTGGTGAAACAGGCCGTAAGTCTTACAGCGAAAAGCAAAAAAATCTCGAATGATCAGCGAGGGAGTGAAGCTTTGATAACGGTAAATGTTGTTGCAGTCATTCGGATGTCAATGGCTGGACGATCCAACTGGGCATCACGCGGCGGCGCTCGCACGCGTACTACGGACAAAAGGTGAAGGTGAAGCGGGTCGTGCCCCATCCATTCTACAACGTCGGTGTTGCCCACGACAACGACATCGCCCTGTTTCAGGTATGAAAATTATTAGGCTATACTTAAAATAAGTAGCAGCCATGAGACACTTGGCAGGTATCAAGCAGTGTGCCAGGATTGATAATTTATGATTTATGATGAAAAGTCATAAAATATAATATGACGGCATCACACCGTTTGCGGTCACGGCGTTCAAATCAATATTATATGTAAATGCTGATGATGATGATGATATCCATCGGAGGTCAAAAGTCATTGAACTAACGCCATACTTGTTTGATAGAGTGTAATATAACACCCTGTACAAACTTCCTACTTCGCTCGTCTTAGGATAACTTTTGTTTCTAGTTGAAGTGCATAATATAATGTGTATTGTATAATGTATATTGATCTAATATGGAACGTGTATCAAATTTTGTTAAGAAGTGTTTGCTATTTTGTATAAACTAGCTGTTGCCCGCGACTTCACCCGTGTTAACTTAGATTTACGAATGTATCGGGATTGATCATAGTATTTGTGATAGTCTAAGTAACTCATTGTTAAATTAACTATATACCAGTAAAAGTCCTGTCAAAATCAGTCCAGTCGTTTTAGAGATTAGCCAAAACAAACTGACAGACAGACAAACATTGTAAAAAATGTTATTTTGGTGTGTCTACCGTGTACAGTCAACAGTGTCCATATATTTTAATAAAGTAAAATATCAACCCTTATATGTCCCACTGCTGGCAACGGGTCTCCTGCTCGAAATCAAGCGAGGCGAATTGGATATTTTAACATTACAAAGAACACTAAACGGATAGGTACCGACGTTCGTATATAAGCTTCGCGGTCGAAGCTACAGGCAACAGCTAATAACTAGCTTTGTTTGATGAGTGTATATGTTGTGGTGGTTGACAGCTGGCGGTGCGCGTGCGCTACCACGAGCAGCTGTCTCCCGTATGCCTGCCGCCCGCGCGACGCGCGCTCACGCCTGGCACCCTCTGTACGGTCATCGGGTGGGGAAAACGTGACGACAAAGATAGTGAGTTGTTTTATGAAAAGATAGATGCTTTGCTCCATAAGATGCTAGACGATATCTGTGCATTATACAATGATTAGCTCTTTCCTCCGAAAGGCGTCAAAGTTGATAGTCGGAAAAAATAAGCTGTGTGGTATTATTGTTCTTATTATTCAAGGAGCGGCTGTTCCAGGCAAGGCCTGACCAGGTTTGATCTATTGTGATCACCACAATTTACAGCTTCGATCCATGTTGTTTCTATGAACTCTAGGACTTCTTTGGCACCAAGAGATTTGATCTCTTCTGGGTGCAATACATAATAGAGCTACGTCTATGCGTGGTGTTACTCATCGGGATAATAAAGTGTTTAATATTATTGATTTATAACCTATGATTTTCAAGTATTCTTTAGCCGCACTCAGCACATTTTGGGAGAGGGAAATATTGTAGAGTTGCGTCACCAACATGCTATGATGTTATGATGTCATTAAAAATTCAAAACGTCATAATCCTATGCTATAACTTTTCTCCTTTATCAGACCTAGTGACTGTCATTTTTTTATTTTAATCGGTGAATATGTCATTGATAACGTGGTACGTTATATTAATAAACGAATAAGTAGCTAATGAAAATCATTGGAACCCTTTTTTATTTTAACAAATACCTCGCAAGTCAAAGGGTTGAGGGATAAGTAGTCAATTATCGCTTTTATTCATTATTTCTGAGAAATTAAATATTGAATAAGATAAAAGTTCTTCCGGTCCATAAAATTATTCCAATAATCTACTTATTTTATCCTTTTTTAATTTCTGTAAACGTTAAGCCGTTTGAGATCTTACACTGAAAATGCTGCTTTACTTCCTTTAGGTTGATTTTAATATATGGAACGTGTAATTTCTAAATGTTGGTTCCTGGTTGTCATTACATTGATCCCGTTCCAGTGTCAGAGTACGAGCCAGCGGTGAACGAGGTGGAGGTGCCTGTCCTGAACCGAGACCTCTGTAACCAGTGGCTGGAGCATCGCGACCTCAACGTCACTGAGGGTATGATCTGCGCAGGATACCCGGAAGGCGGCAAAGATGCTTGTCAGGTAGGAAATATTTTTTTGACGTGACGTCTTATAATTCGATGGAGCCGGCTGCACGCACGAAAACACATGACTCATGCGTTACCTCGCTCTGAGGCGTTCCATTTAAGGCTTGGAGTGCAAGCGAGAGCGAAGACACAATCGGCCCATCAGTATTTTCTTATTACGTCGCGTTCAAATAGTCAGTAAACCGACTTTACAGGCAACCGATTTTTTTATAAAAGAGTGTGGGTAACGACAGTCTGTTCACTTGGTAATAAATCGCCGATAGCCATTATGTGTTGTTTCAATCGCCATCATCATGAGTAGGCTCTTCTTCTTCTAAGAATTTTGTGGAGAATCTTCTGGTCTTCAGGTCTTTTTTTATTATAGTCCTTTATCATTAATCCTATCCTACTAATATTATAAACGCAAAAGATTCTTGAGATAGGGATAGATGTTTGTTACTCTTTCACGTAAAAACCACTGAATGGATTTTAATGAAACTTTACAATAATATAGCTTATACATCAGAATAGCACATTATATACTATAATTTACCGCACTCCCACAGGAATGGCAATTACGAGTGAAACCGCGGGGCGCTCCTAGTAATGTTATAAATGAGAAAGTAGCGCGAAAGCTACTCAACCGATCATCATGAAACTTTTTACACATATTCTCGGAGATACTAGAGTAACACAGGATACATTTAAAAAAAGGGTTTTTTTTTTGCTAACTAGGGCGAGGCCGCGGGTAACAGCTAGTAAAATATAAATTATTTTCTGCCAATCTGCCCAACGATGTAAATAATACAAATACTAACCCCGTGGTGTATAAGCGAACGCAAAAACATTTTTTTAGTGAGTGAAAATCTTAAACCTAATAATGAAATATAAAAAAAAAAAAGAGAATTATTATGATATGATGCTTTGCTTAAAATGAAACACTGGTACCATGTTTAAGAAAGGTCCAAGAGTAGAGGCTGCGTTTAGGTAGACGAAGTGTTGGTCGGCCAATACCAGATGGTAAGACGATCTCCGTGCAGTGGCAGGTCCGTGTTGGATGAGAGTGGCAAGGGATCGGTCGTCTTGGCGTTTATTGAGGGAGGCCTGTGTTCAAAAGTAGATGGATAAATGACGATGATGATTATGCTGATGATTGTATAGAAAGAGTTTCAATATTTATTTTAAATATTACACTGTCTGGTTTGTAGGTCAGAAGTTCGATCAAACATTTGAACTGAGTCAGATTGCCTTCCGAATGCACTTATGTGAAGAGTGGCATTGTGGCCGAGCCAATACTTTCTCATATTACTTGTTATATTTATTTTCGCTCGTTTTCAATATCGCCGAGGATTTCTGTAACATTTTTTTCATTTGTTTATATTGGCTTTGTTGTTTATTCCATCGTATTGTATGTTATGGGTAAGAATTTAATCATATATTTCACGGCTGTTCACGGATTTACCCGGTGTCATACATGTAAAAAAAAAAACTTGAATTAAATAATACGACAGACCAGCTAGAGATGAACTGAAAAAAAGTGCGTGCGTACAAACTATATAATATTATGTCGAAAGTGAAACACATCTATAGTTCTAATATTTATCCACTAAACGAATATAACAACCAATAAAGTGTATTTTTTTCTCTATTTCTCTTTCTCTTTCGCTCTCTCTCGCCATAATATGTACCTTATTGAACGTTCGCTTTATCTCACTTTACCTCTCTCACAATCTTTTTTATTCGCTTGCTCCCTACTCGCTCCATGGCTATGTGCTTCATGCTCTCAGTTGGTCTCAATCGCTCTCTTTTTTTTTTTCGAAAGGTCGACTTTTAGGCCAGATGGGCTTTAAGCTGAATTGGTAGGTAGGTGAGCAGATTGCTCACCTAGTAAAATTTGAATGGGGGCGCCCCCCTCCGTGCCCCGCAGGGGGCGCGGTATATCGCGCCCGCTACTCTGGCGAGTAGGTGTTTGGCTAGTCAAATCCAATACGGTCGACGAGCCATTAGCGGATGAAGTTAAACTATTAGTCGGAGGGCCGGCCCTCCCCTCCCCCTCTGATGGGGGAGGTAGGTCGTGCGCGGAACCCGTGCAATCGACCGATTGTAAAGTGCTATCGGTGTTTTCGCGGTTTTGATTAGTTTAGACTCGTATCGGATTCGAACCTAATCTTACCCGATCGATCCGGATCGATGTATTTACCATGTGTAGGGATCGACGTCGCTCACGACCCTGAGGCCCAAGCGGTGTGACTGAGTACCTAACCCCGGATGTTGTATTGTTATGTGTGTGTATTCTATCTTGAATTTCGGGTCGCGCTTTTGCGTCGCGCATTAATAGCTGAGATATTTCGTCAGCCGGATCGGTTGTAACATGTTTAGGTAACCTAAAACTCTTTGAGACTGAGCTATCAGGGACATAGTCTGCCGCGCTCACTATGAGCGGGTTTGGGTGAAGGAGTGCCTCTTCAAAGTGACGTACTGACATCTCTTTGAAGTGGCCCCTAATCGAATCTAAGGAATAATCTAAACCAATCGCTCTCTTCCTGTTTCACATACATTATCTTTATTGCGTTAAATTACCCTAAAAGCAATAAAGAAATTTCACTTCAAAAATTCTACAGCTTTATTATTGAGTATAGACTAAGGATTTTAGCAATATTTTGTCAATTCCAGGGCGATTCAGGAGGGCCCCTTCTCTGCAAGGACCCAGACGACCCCAGCCGCTGGTACGTTGGGGGCATCGTCTCGTGGGGCATCAAGTGTGCCCACCCCCGCTTACCCGGCGTGTATGCGTACGTGCCCCAATACGTGCCCTGGATACAGCACCAGATACAACTGTACAACGACGACAATGCCAAGTCCGATGCGGACATGTGAAACCAGCCGGCAGAGTACTAGCACATCATCAACATACAGCACCGTAACGCAGGGAACGATTTTTAATATATACATCTGATGTCACCACACATCTTATTTTAAATACAATTGTTTATAGCAGCAAACGTAGACGTGAAACATATTATATGCATGTTAATATTATAACCTCTCAGCAGACAGACGCCATCTTACATTTTACGTCATCTAACGCGGCGCTTGCCTTTCGCGAAATCCCCACGTGCTAACTAAAATGATACATAATAAATATACGAAAGGAATGAAATAAAGAAAATAGTATACGTGGGGGTAAAACAACGTGCCCTTTACGATCACGTCTTTTGAGTCAATTTTACTGCCAAGGCTCGCCAATAGATGTTACACACAAATTCTTTTTACAAATATTAAAAAAAAGGTTGTGGTCACATTAGAATGGTAAGAAGTCAATACGGCAAGTGTTGACGGACTTTATTATATTGATGACAATAATACACCTGATGTGATGTTAAATTTAGCCAAAAGTAATGACAATAATGATGACAATAATGATGACAATAATGACAATATTCATCATATCACTCGGTTATCGTGTGATTTGATTTATATGATACTGTGATAGGGAGACGTTACGCGGAACGAATCAAAGTTGAACTTTTATAACTTTGGACGTCGACCTTACATATACTTTTTCTCGGAGAGATATATATTATGTGTGCTAATATAATATTTACAATTTACAGTGATTGTTATATGATGCTTATGACTAAATGTAGGGTCGTCAAGCTTTAGCATAACCTAAGAGTTTTATATGAGACTCCTCGATTTTTCATTTTCAACCTTATGTAGATGTTAGTTAAGTGTATATTTGTTTGATGTTTGGTGTTAGTATTATAGTAAGAAGTGCTTTTATAGACAATATAAAGTTTCCAACAAAGCGAGATAGCAATACTATTTGCGACTCGCTCTTTCTTATGACAATAATCGTTATCGTATCGTTATGTCTAGCAAGAATATCTTGCTTCTAGTCAAAGATAAAATAGTCTTTTGATATAATTTTTATAGTCGTTACTTAATTCAACGATTCTGGTTCCTTTCCACAATAGGTTGATGTAACTAAAGAAACTGTCAGTGGAAATTAGTAACATAGCTTTAATAGCTTTTAAGTGATGTAGGAACTATGCCTAGGTGTAGAACAGATGTAGACAATTTAGTATGTCACTATTATTTACATTTCAGCGTTAATTGTAGTATTTATGAATTTCCCTCTAGAATTTGGAGTAGATAAAATAGACAAAATTTTAGTGATATTTGAAAAAAATGATTTAGACGAATTATACGTTCTATTTCTTCGAATTACCTATTGCTTTCGGTGTATTATATTATTTGTAGTACAGTAAGTTATAAATATATATTTCTAGTTAAGTAACTGACAATAAACTTTATTTATTACTATAGCGAAACTTGTGCTCAAAGTTGCTGTTAGTTGTTAACGACTTATTTAATATACATAGATATATCTATAGATACGCACAGACAGATACGTGGTTCATAATAACTGCATGTTAAATATAATATAAAAAAAATATTTTTATATACTTCGTATAGGTATTTTATATACAATAATATAATATTTTCACAAAAGTATTCCTTATTACTTAACTTTCTTTTAAATAACTATTTATAAGATCAATTATTTATAATATTTTGATTAGTTTTTGGATGAAAAATATAGAATGCATAGTAAAATACAATAATAGACGCCGCCATATTGGTTTTGTCTGTTCGGCCGAAAACTTTACTTTCATCACGCGGCTGGCTGTATGTTGCTTACAGCCACAGCCATAGATCACTTGGTAGGTCAAAAAAATGTGGCGATTGAATAAGTTTCACTTTTTAGTTTTTATTCATAAGACCAGACAACATAAATCTACCTATTACTTTAATGTCAAATCGGTTACAAAATAAATTCAAAGTATATATATACATTTTAATGATAATATTGATAAAGTTTATATTGCACGTTATTATAGCTGCGTATCTGCTTGCCCTTAAAGGTTGTGGACCTCTTATGAGTCCCCTTCTCAACTCGAGCTTTTCTATTAGTATATGATAGTTTTAATGTAAAAAAAAAAATGTCCTTTATACAAAATTAAATTGACGAGAAAAAAAATACTATAACAAAAAATATACGTGTTGTGTACATAATGTATGACTTCCTACGGTCAAACTGAACTTGTCCTGAAACGTAGTGACTGAATGTAATCTAGATGTAAAAAAGGTCTATTCAAAGAATTGGCTCACAGAGAGCCTAATAATTGATACCGTTTATATTAAATATAAAATAAGTATAGTTAATGTTTTGTTTTTTTAGAAGTTTTGCTTTAGCCTTCGACTACTATTATTTTATTCTATTTTAAATCTATTAGAGGGTATATTTAGAGTAGGTCGGTCTATTGTTTATTTTATTTCAAATCTTATGCATCGTTTGTTTTGTATTAGGATCGCTTCTTTACGTTGTTAGACAGTTGTGTCGAAACAATAAAAGTTACATAAATTATATAAATAACATGAGATGCATTGGTATTTGGCTTTATATAGAACATGATTCATGTTCTGCTCTAAATGTTTATACATAACGTAGTTGTACTCGGTAACATATATACAATGTATGTAGGTATATTTGCTGTTAACACTAGAGGAAATGTTACGTGTTCAAATCTCCGAGTCCTTCGGCTCTATAACGTAAGTAATCTTTATATTAAATGTTAATAGCGACATTAAATGTTTTTATATGATGAATATTATATTATATACTAATAAGGGCCTGTTTCACAATCTCCGATAAGTTCCCAATAGGCTATCGGCAACATATGACAGATAGAGTATGGAGTATCTGTCAAGTATCTGTCAAATATGTTGCCGATAGCCTATTCGGAACTTATATGGAGATTGTGAAACAGGCCCTAAATACATATTTTTAACAGCTAATTCATTTGGTAACTGACACACAGTACATTCGAAATATATTTGTATGGACGAAGAAATGTTTATTTTCATAAAACAGATGTATTTATAAAACTACGATATATTTACGATAGAATAATTGAAAAAAAAAATCATTTACTATAATTACATTACTACAATAACGGTTGTGTTAGAATAGCACCATTAGCGTTTGCATGATTCTGACCTCATTCTGTGGACCTGTACCTTGTATTGTAGATGGTGTTGTTTCTTAGGCATCTTCATTGTAATCGCTTTTGTTTAAAATTGTAACTGTCAATTTCAAATAGGTGACTTGAAGTCAGAGCTATCAATTAAGTATATTGTAAAATTAGTTTAAGTAGGTGAAACCTCTAAAATGACAATAATAAAATTAATATACCTTTTCAAAAAACGAAGACAATAATATTATAGCCATTTTAAATATGAATGTGATTTTTTTCTATATATTTATTAATGGGTGGTAAAAGTAGTCTATTTTTTGTCGAAAATACTATTTAAAGTAAGGCATATACGTGTGTAGAAGTATTTGTTTTTTAAATTAAAAAATTAAAATTCGAGTAATTTGCACTATATCTGTTGTTTTTATAAATGCTAAAGATGCTCATTGTATAGCGTATAATGGATTTTGTTTCTGAACTTATTTTTCAGTAATCATAATGAAAATATCATGAACGCATCGCATATCATCCATCTGAAAGCATGTGTTTTTATAGATAAAGTTGTTATAAGGTAATTTAAAAAAATATGTATTTTATTTTTTTAAACTTTGTTCTAATATTTTTTTTTTATTTAAATTTACAGTTTTTTTTTCATAATTACCAAAAAATTAAAAGAAAAAAAAACAATAAAACATATTTATTTCTTACTCTTATAAATCCATATCACTTAAATATATCTAGCTTAATCTATGTTAAATGTAGATATGTAATAGAAACGCACAAATTGTATTACTATTTACATTTTATTTATACGGTGAAATTTATGTTTATAAAGTGTAAATTATAATTTATACAGGTTATTTCGTAAAACACGAAAATACTACTGAGCTAACATGTTAAACAACGTTTGTCTTTAAAATTTTCACAGAACTCAATATGTACAAAAAAAAAATACTATTCATTTTTTTTCGTACTGTACTGGCATTTATAGGTCTATGTTCCGTACTATTTCGTCTTAGTACCGATGCCGACCCGCCCGACTCTGCCATTTGTACTTTGCGATCCGCATAGAGTTAATAACATTCAAGCGGACAATTCAATTAATATTTAATTTTGTATAAAAATAAGATCTTAGGCACAATCAAAAGACGTAGAAGATTTTTTTAAGACTGTTCTGGTGTTTTACAGATAAACCTGTATAAAAAAACTTCGTATAATGGCACTTTCAACAATAAACACTTTAAAGAAAGCATAAAAATACCTACTCACGCCATTGGATGTAGACTTGCAGTTTTTCTCGTTGGATATTGTAACTGCCTACGTTTTAAAGAAGATATGCTAATATTATGAGTGTATAAGATATCTGTATCGAGCCTTCGGTATATCCTATAATGTTTGGAGAATTATTTATTCGTCGATGTTAAATGTTGTAGATTGCGGGTGTTGCTTTCTTATTTACTATCGAAATTTTATACAATGTTTGTAAAATAGATGGAAGTAGGGACATTGACAATAATTGTGCCACTCTATGGTGCCATGTTTTATTTTAAATGTTTATAAAAATGACTATTATGTCAATAAATACTATATTATCAATTAATTACATTATATAAAAACGACATATTCTTAACGAAACAACTTTACATATCAAAAGATATCCATTCGTCTCATTATAATTATTGAATTACATTCAATATAGTTTATAAAAGATTTTTCTTAACTCGTCACGTGTTTAACTGTACCTACCTAAATAGAAAGAAAGATTTAAAGCTTTATCAGAGGAATTTAGTTTTGAGTCAACTTAAAATTACTTATACTATGATTATATTGAATTTAAATTAGTTAAATGATTTTATTACTTTCAATTAAATTATGAGTGAAATTACTTATTATTATTTTGTTGGCATGTTTAATGTGATATTGCTAGGATTATAGTGTATGCATAGCCTTAAATAGCCTTTTTTGCGCCCTGTGCGAGAGAGAGAAGGGCGCAGTTATAGAAACTGCGCCCTTAGCAAATCGAAAAAAATAATAGTCCTGCCTGGTCTGGCCATTCTTGCGCTTGTTAAATCATTCAAAAGATAAATACACAAAGGAATGAGGTTACTATACCTTATTTCTTTCGTATATTAATTAACCACAAATTAAGTGGTTTAGGGGTTGTCAAGGTAATTCAATAATCAGTATGTGGTTGATCCCTTTGGTTTAAACACGTGACGAGGTATGTGAGTGAATTGTAATTAATATTTTTCTACATTTAGATTTACTTTACCGATATGTAATTTAATTTCTTAAGTCCATAACGTCAATGTTAGCAGCCGTGTTCGGCGTGGATGTCGCTTGTTAGTACTTTGTGTAGTCCTCTACTTTCCTTGGCTTTAATTATACAGTACACAAAAATAATGGAGTTTTATTTATATTTTTAAGTCATTCTACTGAACTGAAATCTAAGATTCATATAGTATTAAAAGGTTTTACTACTTAGGCCTCTGCCTCCAATGGAGCGGGAAGCGGTGGCTGTGCGTGCAGCGTAGACCCGCGCCGCTGCCGCTCCGCTGTTTTCGAGAATCGGTCCATTTGATTTTCACGCAAAGATCCTGGCGCTCCCGCGCCGTCATCGCCGCCGCCCCGCAGAGGCCTTACTGTTAAACTTCTGCAGTCATACCACTTATTACAAATTTTAGGAGTGGCAAGTGCTCCCAATCTATTCAGTAGCGAAAAACGTCAACGCCTTAGTGTTGTTGCAAAAAATTGACGAACGCTCATTCATACACAAAGTATATGGTTTTATTTGAAAAAACGTCAATCTAAAAAAAGGCCACTGTCTTAAATTTGTACTTCGTTTAAAACAAATATTACGTATTTTAATATTCCTTGCTTCAAATTACATGTTAGTGTCTTTCTCATACAATAAGTAAAGTAGCAAATATGTCCCACTGCTGGCCACGGGTCTCCTCCTCGGGATCAGACGAGGAGGGTATCGGGCCATGGTTCACCGAGGCGCTGGCCCAATGCGGGTTGGTGAACTTCACATACCCTCAAAGACTTAATATTATCAGGCATGCATCAATCACCATGTTTTCCTTCACTGATGAGCGAGCGAAGGTCTTGCGTTTTAAGGTGCACTTAGAAATATAGAAAAACCATTTCAAGGCACCACAGCGGGTCAGGATCGAACCCGGAGCCTCTCCCTCAAGAGGCGGAGCCCATATCCAATGGAACACCGTCGCTCATTCTATTCTATTCGTTTAGCGCAATGGTTCTTAACCGGTGGTCCGCGGACCACTGGTGGTCCCTGGAAGCATCCCAAGTGGTCTGTCCTCCGAGCCATCCTAATAAGATGATAGTGACGAGTCAACACAACGCGATCCGAGCTTAATAGATGAATCAGAACAACCCTCCTTTTATTTATATTTAGGTACTTTATATTGAGTACTAGATGCTACCATGGCAAGACAGAAAGGACAAATTGTCCCACATGACTATAAGGTTAAGAACCACTGATCCAGATCTACATGCAACCTGTGTTGAAAGGGCAATTGGAAAAAGAAAAAAAAAATACAAGTTTCTTCAAATATATTTTACTAATGGATACAATCGGTTATCAACAAATTAGAATAACTAGGCTTTCACTACCTAAAATATTACGGGTATATAATTTTATACAAATGTTAGATAATAATTTACAGTTACATCGCGTTTAACAAATATGTCTACATCGAATCCGGGTAGCGCGAAAAAGGAATGTCGTATCAATTCTCGATAGTAGGATATGTTTGAGCGAAAAATGTTAGAACTACGGTAGACTGGTTGGTAACCTAAAGGTCTAATACAAAACATTTTAGAGCAAATAATAATCTAAATATATATTATTAATGAGTAAAAACAGAGTATTAGGGATCATTCATAAAATACGTCACACAAAGGACGGTGGTCGATAGTGTGACAGTGTGAAAGGAGATGAAATCCCAGATTACTCGACGTCATATTTCCACATTAAAATGCAGACATTAAATTTTTTCGTGTTTAAATTACAGATAATTTAAACAAGAATTATGAGCAAACAAAGAAAAACAATTTAAAAGTAATTTCAAAATGTAAAATAGCTATATATAGCATAATATAGTATAATTTATGAAATCCTCAATTAGCCATCAAACGAGAAATGATTCATACATTCCGTCCTCGACAATATTCCGGGATCACGTTACGAAATCACACACATGATACTTGTACGAGCGGGGGCTGTAATTGACCTATCATACATTGACTTTTGGTAAAATATTTTGAACAACCACTTTCAATATTCTTATATAAGGAAGGACTTGTTAAAAGGACAAATAGAGAGATCAAAGAAATATCAACGTGTATGAATACGACTACACTAACATCTAGTAGCGATAAAGTATTCGAGGTTGGCAGGTCGGGTATCTTTTGAAGCGGGACTCCACCGCGGCGCACGCAGGTGTTAAGATTCGCTTTGCAAGAAAATGTCGATAAATGCGTATGTGTGAAGACAATCACATACATTTTCTTGCAATACAAAGCTTGATGATAAATGCGCTTAGTCTTGCGCCGCGGTGGAGCAGCGCCTTTATTGTGTACGATATGTAGTAAATTTTTTAAAGTCACGACAATCTATATAACTGTTTGACAATATTGAATATTAAAAATAAAAAAGGACAAAGTAAATATTTCATGACTTAAAAAAACAAGTCCATTTAGATAAAAATTAAGACTGAATAAAATAACTAAATATTGCTATTTTACATTACTTTTTGAGCTTAGACCAAGAATTTATATAATATGTGACTTTAAAACTATATTTTTTCGACTAAACTGACCCGACCCGACCTATGACCTCATAAATCAATGAAGATAAAGCGAGACAGAACACACCGAGCGGCCGCACATTCTAAGTCAGTCTTGAGTATATTCGTTAAATTGACTTACATATTGCCAATTCTTTTCATTATTTTTACAGTGACATAGACAAAGAGTGCAATTTCTATTTCTAATGTCAATTATATTATGGCGGCTGTACACTCTCGCCGAGACAGCCCGAGGCAGGGCGAGCGCGAGAGTGTAGACGGAAGGGCTTGCCGGCCTCGACCGAGACACGAGACACAGCGAGTGTTCTCAACCGAGAGTATACAGCCGCAATTACACATCCTTCGAAGAGGCTAAGAATGGAAATTGAAATTATAGACACGTGTCAAATATGAGCAGGGATCTGTAACATTATTTAAAGATCTAAATTACAACTACACGACTATCGAACAGTAGTAACATGAAAACTGACTGACTGCTAAAATGAAATGAAAGCTCTGTGTAGGTACGGAACCCTAGCAATAATTAAAGTCGATGACATTGGACCGATAATTCACGTTCAGACTTAGCCTCGTCGCACAAATACATTATCAAATATCTTGGTTTGGTCGAACTTCTCTATTCATTTAAATTTTTAAAGTGCCGTCTTACGTGAGCGATCTAGACGCGAACGCGAAGTGAGAAAACAACAAATTCAGAAAACATGAGGTCGTACGGCGCGCCGCATCGAATTAAATTCGCGTGTCACCGCTTCGCAATCGCGTTCGCTTCGAACCGTCTACGTAGAACGTAGGCTTAGAGCTATTTATATCTAGGAAAGGTGGAAGTTCTCAGGGTGAATTGGGTACAGTGTAAAATTGTACAATGACCTACACCTGGAAGATAAAACTACCAACCTTTAGCGATGGGCGTTACATTTCGGCTCTCAGCCTCGAAAACTATTTTGGTAAATTTTGTTACTGAAAGTTTAGACTGCGTCCTGCGTGAGCGATTTAGACGCGAACGTGAAGCGGCGCGGCGCTACGCGTAAACAACGCGGAAAGCGGCGCGAGATGAAGCTAACGGGACAGTTGGCTTGATATTTTCGCGCGAAGTGAATGACGACAGAAGCGGCTGTTCGAGATGATTCACATGCACGTAGAACGCAGCCGCCGCGTCGCGATCGCGTTCGCTCCGAACCGTCTACGTAGGACGTAAGCTTAAGACATATTGTAAGCGTATACCAATTAAGTTTAAGTTATTTTATGAAACCAAGACATCTGATAAAGTATTGACAATTTAACGAAATAACTATAAATATTCCATTTACATTCAGGATTCGTTATCATATGCCATATGTCTACTGTATAATTGTACATCAAACATTTAATTGTTACAATTTTAAATTTTAATATACGGGAGTAACCGGATTGAAAAGTAAGCAATTTTATTTTAATTTTGTATTAATAATTAATAGAATTTTATTTGTGAAAAATCGACCTATTAGTCCAAGAAAATGGGTCTTTAAATCTAAATTGCGAGTTAAAGCTTGAATTTTTCATATAAGTTATTTTGAAGGATTTAAAAACGAACTGTGAAAGTTTTTTTATAATTGCACCCCGGGTAAGGGATGAAAAAATATAAAAGAAGTTGGGTTTTCTTAATTTTGAGGAAACGGTAAGTGTCAGAAAAAAAACCTTCAAACAAAAGTCGTAGAACGTAAAATTTTATGTACAAATGTTCTTATAACTTTTTTTTCTAGACACTAATAACTCATAGCAGTGCTGCTGTGACAAATAAGTATGAGTCTCACTGCTTTTATTCGCAAGCTACCTTTTTAAGTTATTTGACAAACCGGTTACAGAGAAAAAAATATCGAATATATAATTGGGGATTTTTGGCAATAAATTAATATATTTAGTCACGCGGTAGCGTGTCAAGCCAAGTTCAGCTGGCTAGCAGCACCGTAGTGTAATATTACACGACCCATTTGGCGCTACTTTTTACCCCGTATGATGGTATGGTATTGGATACCCCCCGTATTCAAAAGTAATATATTACCGATTTAATCTTACTCATTTCAAACATTTGCTTAGACGAATAGCCTCCATTTCCTTAACGTTATATTATTAAAATTCAAATATAATAATACTGTGTAACGTACGCACTACGCACAAACTTAATAAACAACATTCGTTATTAATTTTTAAAACTATGTACTTAAAATTAATTTTTCATATGAAAAAATCGTAATATCTTATAAACATTAAAACATTGTGGAGAGATTTTAAAGAATATTAAAGCTATATAATCATCTACAATAGAGTATTAATGATATAATAAAGCGTTTGTAATATAAAATATCGTTAAAAAAATTATTAAATGCAAAGAAAATTCTTAAAGCTAGAGCTGTGGTTGAAAGTTGAATATTACACATTTTTATTAAAATATAAATAATATTATGAAGAAATGATGCAATTTAAAATAACTATATTTGAATTAATGATTTATAAATATATGAATATCTACGTTTTAACGGCGGACTCGAGCGTGAATCGCCGGTGAATTCTATAATTTCATATAAAACTAATCTCGTGGCAATCTAGTAAACATACCGATCCGATATAAAATGTAAATTTCACCAACAAACAATCTGAAAATCAATTTTGTATTTCTCTCGATAAATATATATTTTATATTATAATTTACTTAAATTTAATGATATGAGACAAGCGCAAAAGTTGCTACGTTTATTATTTGAGACACTCTGAAAGTAAGTCAGGTTATTATGCGTGAATTTTTTTTTTTTTTTTAGTATGGACTGCACTTAGTGCTTTTTAAATGTCGAGTATCAAGTCTATCGTAATCTATCTTAAGAGAAAAAGAAGAAACTATCTCTAGTCTGTAATTTGGAGAAACGGCGGGAAACGCCAAAGGGCACGATTTCGCCCTTCACTTCACCATCAATTGACTATCACTTCCAAATCTATCCATCCAGAATAGTCCACAACAATATTCGACAACCAATCACACGTTTTTAAAACAAACACCACAGAAAACCGCCAGAACATTCCCAAATCCCACATAGAAAAACGCTCCAGAACAATTCTCCGCCGTATTCGCCAACCAATCACAATATAGATCAATTGCGTTTTAAAAACGAACACTATAGCCGACACCGCATACGTTCATTCCGAAGTCCTCAGCAATAATAATAATACTATCTAGTCCACACTCATTCTTATAACCCCCATCGAGACCTAAGATGTTTTGTTTGTTCAACAATCCTTAATTGGATTCGTTTGTCTTAAACCCCAATTATTTTTGAATTAAAAAGTGTTTTAAAAAAGCCTACTGTAAAGTAGGCGCATTTAGGCTTACTAAGTTAATTTCAATTATAATATAACCCTGTTAAAAAATATAACAGCGGTTGCAATTAATGCAATTAATATTTCAGAATGCCTCAAATATAAATTATTCAATACTGGACAGGAAAATACTGGAAACTTCTATTTCAATTAAAAATATACCATCTATGGTTAGTTTTGGTGGGCGTTACTTAAGGACATTACATTATTCTAAAAGTGCTAAAATGCACGCTAAAAAACTGTCAACTAATTTCGTTAAAAGTATATTACATTCTATTGTTTAAAATCTGAAAAAGCCTACGTCAAAATACATTATTTTATGGAAGTTTAAGAAAATTGTAAAATGGTAAATAAAATTATTTTTATATGACAAAAACATTAAACGAATTTTGTTATCATTCGCATATCTCTTTTCACTATTTGAGCTGACTTTACAAAGTCCACGTGGTGATAAAATATCAAATCACCAAATCGAAAAGGAAATATTTCAATGAATTAGAAAAGTAAATCTTTCATTAATTAGCGAAGGCGGAGTTCGGACAGTCGCTGAAATACGCCTTATTATTTTGGATGAGATGTACGTATATATATTGTTCTATGTGTACGAAAATATTTCAATTCATCATTACAACTTTAGATGAAGACAAAACAAAAAGAAGGACTTTCTAGAATATAAATATGAATTAATATTTGAATATAGAATAAAATTATTCATTATAGGGAGTCAAATTTACTGAAATATTAATCATGTATAGAAAATTGCGTTTAATATTTATTATCATCTGAATATTATTATGATCATCAATGTAGGTAGTTTCGACTTGAAATATTTTTGACGTGATAATCATGAGTACATAAATCGATGTACGCCGGCTGCACGCACGAAAAAGCACAACTCACGTTCCACCAGAGCCGAGCGCGCAAGCGAGAGCGCGGGACAAGCGATCGGCCTAAGCGTTCGGCTTGTGACGCATTATGGCGTCATCACGAAAATTATTGAACCTAAGCCGACTTTAAATACAACCGTTCTTAGATTTAATGCGTGAGATGAAAGGGGAAGTAATATCTAATAATTATTAGGACATCTACAACAAAATGACTCTTATGAGACTATAAGATACGTTGATAATTTAAAATGTCTAAATTGGATAAATTCGTTGGCGAAGTCTCTCGAAATCCGCTGTTTACAATTAGGCCTATAGAACATTGTAGTACTTAATTGAATATTTCGGCTATTATTTTAAAATATATTTTTTTTGAGAACTTATATTTTTATCGTTATGTATTTTGACAGCTACTGTCACGTCAAACAAATTCGTAGCGACACAATCGTTGTGTCCTAGATTCATAAAAATATTGACTAATTAATTAACAATGTTTAGTAACGCATTTAAAATATACATATTCGAGTAATATAAATTAGCCTCATCTTACTGGCCTTGGCGTTAACCAACACGAAGTAATTTAAATCATGTACATTAAAACATAGTTCATCTTATGTTAAACTAAACTTAAATATAAACATTTGATAAGATTTATAGCAAATATAAAGATTGCAAATAATTTGTAAATTTCAAATTGACAAATATTTTTTAGTATAAAATTTTGTAACAAGAATTCATAGACAATTTTTAAATATTGTTAAAAACTAATATTATGAAGGCAATGTGAATTGAGAACGTAGTTTCAACTGGTATTGACAAATATCAATATTATTATTTTTTTGCATTTGAGCGTAATACTCAAATTAACTTCATTGATGTCTCAGCTACTTTCAATTTAGGCAAGAGTTTTGAATTAAAATTGAAATACTGTTATTATATTATTGTGTTTCTAATTTAAGAGATAGCTAGATGCCTTAACTGAAAGTAGCAATTCCATCATATTTAGTAGAAGACAAGATTTTAATTAACATTTTATAACAAAAACTATTTACGGATCTACAACGCTTATTACGAAGATGTTTTAGTACCTCGTAATAAAGTTTTGATCATATGGGTGAGACTTAATTGGACTGGTGTATGGAGGCGAGGAATGCGGGGTCGACTGAAGCCACCTTCGCCGTGAGGAAAGCGTGCATACAGAACAACAGGCTCTGTAGAATCTGACATTCGAGCTCCTGGAAAAAAAGTGTATTTTTTATGTCAGTCGGATAGATACTGGAAAACAGGCAGACTTGTCCTTGGCTGATAGGGATGTTGACAAAAGTTACAAATTCATGTAAAGCCATGTTTTACATATTAAACACAGTATTTGAAAATCTAAAATAAAATTTCAAGAGTCTACTTATTTGTCTTAAAATTTAGTCAATTAATTTAAAATGCGTTATTTATTATGCATTATCACGTGACTGCAAACACCAATATAAGGCGATGACGTCATTGACCAGTGAACTAAGTACAAACTGTCATAACTCGTAACATAAACCAAGCTTTACTTTTAGTGAAAAAAAAAATACTTTCTTATCTTTCGCCTAGATGAATGATAGAAATATTATAGTTCAATTATTATCAATACTGAGTCTTTAAATCTGTCTCGTGCTATTAAAATATACTTGCCTTTGTCTCGATAACTTTGGTCTCCGAATCTTGGAAATGTAATTTTAACTTCGACTTTCCGTCATCACTGGAACCTCTTAGTTGTGAGAACCTGTAATTGAATGGATCATTCTAGAAAATTGTTACTAGTATGGTGGTCAATTACAATGGTTATTAAGAAATGGAAGACACGGCATTTAACTGAAGTTCTATGGCTGCCCTCCGACTAATACTTTAACTTCATCCGCTAATGACTCGTCGACCGTATTGGATTTGACTAGCCAAACACTTACTTTCCAGAGTAGCGCGCACGATATACCGCGCCCCCTTTCGAATTTTACTATTTAGGTGAGCCATCTGCTCACCTAGCTACCGATTGAGCTTAAAGGCCATCAGGCCTAAAAGACCTAGGCCTTTCCAAAAAAAAAATAATTAAGTTCTATGGCATATAATGAGACAACTTTAGGGAAAACTGTTTTGCTTATATACTGCAACCGCGGTCACATGAGTACTCAATGTACATTATTGTATATCGTCGTACACTCTGGTTTTATGTTCCGTAGAATTCTGATAGCTGTGACAATATACTAAAATCTTTTTTTGACACAGTAGAAATGGTTTGCACATTTCGCGGGTATGAGTGATTTCTGGGGATATGTGGGACTCCCGGCGGACACGCTGTATCGGCGCCGGTATGCCGCTTTAAAACTTGGACGTGTGCTTACCTATAGGTCCAGACGGGCGGAGCACCCGGGGTACCCTCGCTGAGGGAGAAGCCCGAGGACCAGTCTAGCGTGAGCCCCGCTGCGCGACCCATGTGTACCACAGTGAAAGTCTTTTTCTTAAAAAAAAATTAAACACAACAAATATTTACTAAAAATAAAATTAAAAATGCTGGCCGTCACGAGATATCCAATAGATGTGCAACATCTTTGTAAATTTCAGAATTCAAATAATGAATTATTAGTTTTTCCGTCATGTCATTAGACACTACACGTAAAATACGGGCAGACCGATATATTGTAGCAGACCCAACAGCGCCACAATCCTGAATCGCGCTATCGAAGATTTAGCGTTCAGCCACTATATATACAACATCTGTTACGATAGCAAGTGGGCTTCGGCCTGGCCGAGCATTGCACCACGCTCGGCCGAAAATCTCCCTTTAGAGCATTTCACATTTCTTCTACAATATTAAATCGAATGAGTTATGAAATTTGGATAGTCCAATGCGAGCTCCAGCACTTACCCCGAGGCGCACAACGGCCGCCACAAGGCAGGCGGTCCACGCTGCGTCGAGGCGCAGCAGCTCGTGGCGTGTGTCGGCGCTGAAGTAGCGCGGGTGCGGCGCGGGCGCGGAGCCGCTCTGCAGCAGGAAGCAGTGCTGCCGCCAGTCCACCGTCTCGCTCTCCTTCACCGCGCGGAACAGCGTCGCGTACACCTTCAGGCTCTCCGGACACTTGGCCAGCTCGCTCGTGTTCATCTACGAATGAGTATGTCCATGAGTGTCGTAAGTACAAGAGATCATGTTAATGATATTACAATTTTAAATTGAAAGATGGATGACCCGGAGTGTCATATGTATGCTGTGATAACATTCGATATAAATTCAGTTAAGATTGCTGAGAAATTTGTCATCAAAAATCTTTTATATATTAAATAGGTATTAAATATAAGATTAATAAAAACTAAAAAACCCGAAGTAAAACTACATAATATTTGAGATACACCTTAGTCATCGAATTGCTTTTTCACTTATTAAAAATCTGAGAGCAAGGAATTGATCAGAATATGAGGATATAACTTTGCTATTGAATATTGAAGAGTATCGTAAACGTCAGAAATATTTTGTTTTAATATATTGGATCACAGGTTGCTTAGCAAGGAATAAATAGTTGAAACAATAACTGTCTTTTGAATAAAGAATACTTAAGCGTTGATTCCGCCACAAAACAATGACATGAAATAATTATTATTCATCAACGCGAGTTACTATTTTTGAATATATACCGTGCATTCTTCCGTCGCAAAAAAAAACTGATAGCGCCTTCGTAGCGCTTAAAGAAGTTTCACTTCAATAATGCATAGCACAAAAAAAAACTGTTAGCTACAGTTAGTAGTAGTCATTTAGTTCTCACCGGCGGCACGTCGAACAGCATGACGTCAGTGCCCTTGAGCATGAGGAACCGCGGGCGATAGGTCTGCCAGGGCTGCGCCGCCGACACCAGCCCCTCGTGTACCCAGCCCATGTACTCGATGCGCTCGCCGCCCGACAGGTGGCGGTTGAGCAGCTTCATCTGAGATAACCAGCAGGTCCGTTACTAGAGTGTAGTTGAGAAATGGAACGCGGTCTAATAAGTTAAAAAAAACTAATGTCATGACTCAATGTAATTAAAACTACAGTAGTCAGAGGTAGTTGCTGCTTTGCAGACAAATTGGGCCGCCACGACCGGGGAGGAACCTCTCGCTCACATTAAATCGGCGTGAAAGTGACAGCTAAGCTGTCGCGTTTCGTGCGGTTTGTGATTTTCCGGTGGCCCATTGGGGGGATAGGGAAAAGGAGGGCAACGCATCTGCATAACCTCTGGTTATGTGGATGTTAATGAGCGTCGATAGTCGCAAGGCTTCGACTGTTCGTTTGCCCTCCTATACTATAAAAAAAATAGTGATGTGCAAAATTGGTCTAGTTCGCGATTTCTTGGTTTTGGTCCTGCGAAAAAGTGAGGCCTTGACTATATTTTTACATTAGCTTGTAACAGGTAGTGGCATGTTGCTTTGAGAGTTGAAATCTGTATAAATAATAATTATACAGCTTATATACCTGTAAATTGGTAAGTCCCATGATGTTGTCAGAGATGCTCTTGAGCCACTGCGAGAGCGCGGCCGGGTCGTCCACGTGGATCACCCCCGACGTCATGTGCGGCCGAGCGCCGCGGACCTAAAGGTTATACTTTATTTTGAAACGCCAACATAGCATTGCTACAATATTATAAGTCGTGCTACGCTAATGTAGCACAGCTAAAATTTTATGTATAAGTCATGCTACACTAACAAGGTGCAGATGAAAGTTTATTATTAAGTTGTTTAGTTACGAGATTAAGGGCCTGTTTCACAATCTCCCGTTAAGTTCCCTATAGGCTATTGGCAACATATTTGACAGATGTTTGACAGATACTCCATACTCTATCTGTCAAACATCTGTCAAATATGTTGCCAATAGCCTATAGGGAACTTAAAGGGAGATTGTGAAACAGGCCCTTATAATAACAATACGTCATTGTAGTACTGCTACGAGATTAATAATTACAATACGTCATCGTAGCACTGTTACGAGATTAATAATAACAATACGTCATCGTAGTACTGCTACGAGATTAATAATAAATAATTACAATACGTCATCGTAGCACTGTTACGAGATTAATAATCACAATACGTTATCGTAGCACTGTTACGAGATTAATAATCAAAATACGTCATCGCAGCACTGTTACGAGATTAATAATCACAATACGTCATCGTAGCACTGTTACGAGATTAATAATCACAATACGTCTTCGTAGCAGTTCTAAGCTCTAAGTATTAGTCATACTACGTTATAGTAGCCCGTCACTAGTTTAATATTACTTCTACACCATCGTAGTACTTAAGTTCAATAACACTGGCACATCAAGACAAATAAAATTTTTAATTCAAAAATGCCCAAAAAAAATACAGAGACGAATAAAAATCTCAACGTTCTTAGATGTTAAACGGAGCACACTTATGTTATTTTAGATTACTTGTGTCGGAAATCGGAATTTCCTCCATTTTAGAAGATCATTAGCAACAATACAACACACTTTGGCTTGTCATGCTATTTAATTTCATTCTTACCTCAAAAGCGCCCGGCCTCAGCTTGTCAGTTCCAAAAACATATCGAGTCACGTAGCCCATCATGAGGGGAACTGGAATATATACGAAAATTTTACATTTCAATATTGAAGATTTTCTATAGTATCAAACAGTATATATGTATGAAATTAACATCAAGCATATAAAACTAAAATTTGAATATATAAAACTGAAATTAGAAGTTAGATGAATTAAGAATTTAAAAAAAAACAAATGAGGTGCACGTAGTCATTTTAGAACTAAATGCTACCGAGGTTCTTTTGTGTGCCATTTTGTGTTGTAAGGTGTGACATTCGTCGTTTCATTTTGAAATGCGTTTGTGCCATTTGTCGTGTGATCGTGTCATGTGTCGTATGATTATGTTTTGTATCGTTTGGTTGTGTCATGTGTGGTATAATTAGGTCGTGCGTCGTATGTCTAAAAATTGTGTCATTCACAAGTAACTTGTAGTTTTATGTCTTATGATTGTGCTATAATATTTAGTATTATTTTGACGTGGGTTGTGTCATATATCGCATTATTTTGTCGTGCGTCATTTGATTGTATCGTGCGTCGCATCATAGTGTCGTGTGTCTAATATTTATTATGTCATGTGTCAGAGGATTGTCGTGTGATTGTTTTGGGTAACGTATGTATTCTCACCGGACACGACGTCGACCCACTCCTTGTGCTCAGCGAGGCGGTCGGAGGCAACGGAGGGCGGACGCGAGCCGCGCGCCGACCCCGCCGCGCTACCCGGACGACTCTCCTCGTCACCCCACGCGCTCTACACAACACTCATTATATGTTTAAAAAAAGTAAAGTATCAACCCTTATATGTCCCACTGCTGGGCACGGGTCTCCTCCTCGAAATCAGGAGAGGTTAAATATTAATTATTATTAATAACAGCCTTTATTCACCGATACCTTATTACTAGAGTACAAATTTATGCTAAACTATTAAACTTGCTTACATACTGACTTTTATACAAAACTTTATTTATATGCTAAGTGTTATTTTTATTTTTGTTAAACTAATTCTACTACTCTGTTTCGGTGTCGGGTTGTCCTTGGACATAGGCCTCCTCCTTATTGCGCTACTCTAACCTATCTCGTGCAAGTCTTCTCCATTCTTTTGGTAAGTCATCCTCCCATCTTTTGATTGGTCTGCCTCTTTTTCTCTTACCGTCTCTTGGGTACCAGACAGTGATTGCTTGAGTCCACTTATCTATTTTGGATCTCATCATATGACCTGTCCAGCGCCATTTAAGTGTTTTTATTGTCTGGATCACATCTGTAACTTTGGTCATTTCTCTTATTTCTGTCAATCTCCATTTGTCGCGCAATTTCACATTTAACATACTCCTCTCCATCCTATACTGACATGTAGCTAGCTTCTTGTTGTTTTGTTTTGTTAGTGACCACGTTTGACAACCGTATGACAGTATCGGGAGTATGCACATGTTGAAGACTTTCCTTTTCTCGGAAATTAGATAAGATGAACTTTTCATTATTTCTTTGAGCGACCAATATCGTGCCCAACTGTTCGTTATTCTTCTATTTAATTCTTTTGACATTTGATGTTGTGGTGAGATAATTTGGCCTAAGTAGATATATTCTGTATCTCTAGTTGTATATGTAGATGTTGCACTTTTTTGCATTTGTCATAACTTTTGTTTTTGACAGATTCATTGTAAGTCCTGCTTTTCTACTTTCTGTATTGAGTTGTTCTAGCATGGTTTCTAATATTTTGGAATCTTCAGCAAATAGCACCAAGTCGTCTGCAAACCTTAGGTGAGTGAGTTTACAACCATTTATATTGACTCCGTAATCATTCCAGTCTAGTGTCCTGAAAATGCTCTCCAGTACTGATGAGAAAAGTTTGGGCGACATTGGGTCTCCTTGTCTGACACCTCTTTGTATTTTAAACTCATCTCCCACTGTCTCCAGCTGTACCTTTGCCGTACTTTTACTGTATATTTTCTTTATTATTCTCACATATTTCTTTTCTACACCTTGATTGATAAGGGATTCGTATATGTAGTTGTGGAGCAGTGAATCGAAAGCCTTGTTATAATCTACAAATGATATGTAATAGGATTTACCATATTCGTGGTATTTTTCTAGGAACTGGAGGAGGAGAGGTTAAATAAGTTAAGAGTAATATGTTAAAACGTCGTACTTTAATAAAGCCACAGCAATAACCAAATTGCTTATAAAATTTACACTCGGAACCAACGGTAGAATATATTATAACAAATAAAAAACCGCATCCAAAATAATTCATAAGTTTGGCATGATGACAAATTTTGAAAAACTATTCTACGATGTTCGACGTATCTACTTTATCCAAAATTAAAAAAACGACCTTTTAAATTTTGCACCAAAACACTAAAATAGTAATGGCGTCTGTTTATGACGTCACGTTTTCGTAAACATTTGACAGTTCTCACGCTTGACAAGCCTCGGCAAACCTTCACACATGTGGATACAGAGTTTGTCTTGGCTTGCGTAAGTTTGTAAGGGTTTGTAGCTGATCCGACGAGTGTCGGTGTTGTGCACAAATCAAAAGGGAATTTGCCGCAAACGCTTGCAAAGCGTCCACATGTTTGTGCCTTGTTGAGGTATGGAGTTTGCGGCAAGCCACAAACGTGTGGTAGTGGTATTACAAAATCGTGACGTCACGATTTTTTGGTTGGTGTTTGACCTAATATGGCGAATTGTCATTTTTTATAGTTTTATTTTTATTAAATTAAAAAGAATCACACATGTAAATTAAAAGTAAGTGATTTATTTAGAGTGTCTTTGTCCTATATATTTATTTTAAATTATAATTTCAGTGATTCTTAGGTACTGTCATCATGCCTATTACGATGCCACTTTCAGACACATTTATCGGTAAACGCATAACGCCGTCATTTTGCTTCGGAAAGTACCTAATCTAAATCTAATAAAAAGGCTTTTAATCCTCTAATCATTTTAGTTCATGATGTTTTATTGGTATATAAAACTATTATTCTTCTTCTTACTTACTTCTACTTGTCTTCTAATCTTTCGCCATAAATTTAAATCATGGCAAAACATTCATTTTCGCATCTCGCAAACTGCTTGGAATAATCACGCATGTAAGTGTACAAAGACGCATATAAATAATTATTATAATATCTATGGATGTTTTTACACCATATCGTCAATCTGGTCCCCTGGTAAGTTTCCGAAGAACTTGTGTTACGGGTACCAGACAACGGAAATACATATATTTAATACTTTTATATTAATACATACACTTAAGATTTTTATTACATAATACACTAATTTAATATACATCCATGACCCAGGAACACAGAAAACTTTTTGTTTCCTGGCGAGATTCGAACCCGCTGCCTCCGGCTTGAGCGCCAACGCACTAACCACTGAGCCAGAGAGGTCATCATCTAGCCAAATATAGTTGTCGTTGTTGTTACCTGCCAGCCGCCATTGGTGTCGGTCCGCTCGGAGTTGCAGTTGGCGTCCACCTTGTTATGGAGGGAGGGGTGCTCGTCGCCGGTGCTGCTGTCTGTGTCCGACGCGCCGTCCGCTGTATAACGTCCAACTCATCGTTTAAGTACTATCTGTTATCCGTGTCCATTAAAAAAGGACACCACAACTTGAGTGTCACGGGACGTCCGACAAATGTGAAACTATGTTTATAAATAAGCCGAAAGATTGACAGTGTCATGCCGTTTGGCGTTACGATATTGGAATCGAATAGAAAACATTGGCATTGAAATTATATATTCTAAATATTAAGGGCCTGTTTCACAATCTCCAGTTAAGTTCCCAATAGGTTAGCGGCAACATATTTGACAGATAGAGTATGGAGTATCTGTCAAATATCTGTCAAATATGTTGCCGATAGCCTATTGGGCACTTAACTGGAGATTGTGAAACAGGCCCTAAGTGTTTAAATTATCACTTTAGGTATAACTTGAATTTAGAGGAATATTAAAAAAATGGGTAACATTATAAAAAAAGTTTGCCAGTTTGTCAGTGCGAATTCTGTATAATATCTTTTATAGCTGTATAATATATTTTATAGTTGTATAATATATTTTATAGTTGTATAATATATTTTATATTTGCAGATTGGATAGCATTAACCAAATAACCTTTGATACAATGTCTGGGAACCCGAGGGATACCTTAAATCTGCCTTGGAACCAGGAACGAAATCAATCAGAAGATTTCAGGAGTGGTAGGAAATATTCATTGATGTCTACCCTTACTAATATCAAATGTTAAAGTAGGGATGTTTGTTACGCTTTCACGTGAAAACTACGCAACCAATCGTCATAAAACTTTGTACACATATTTTCGGAGGTAGGTACTAAAAGTAACATAGGATGCATAAAAAAAGTCGGTTTACTGACGATAGTTGAACGTGACAACGTCATAAGAAAATACTGATGGGCCGATTGTGCCTCTTTGTCGCACGTTCCGCGCTCTCGCGTGCACTTCCATGCCTTAAATTGAACGCCTCACTCCTCAGAGCGAGGTAACGCATGAGTCATGTTTTTTCGTGCGTGCAGCCGGCTCCATCGAATTATAAGACGTCACGTCAAAAAGGTTTTTTTTGCTGTCATAGGCAACAACTAGTATATTATATTGTGAGACCAATGAAATGTATGAGACCGTCACCTTGTTTCTGTAGGAAGGGTGTGGCGGCCCGGTAGTGCTTCACGGTGAGCACCACAATGTCGCCCGCGTTGCGTAGGATGTTCACCGCGTCGTCGTGTTTGCACGCCGTGATGTACTCACCGTTCACTGGAACCACGCCAGTGGTAACATCAAATCAACATGTTAGTATGTGTGCCAAGAAATGGGTTTTTCTAAAGGTTTTTCTAAACGGTGAATGAAAACATCGTGAGTAAACCTGCATGCCTGATGAGATTGAAAGTCTTTGAAGGTTAGCACTGGGCTAGCGCATCGGTGAAATATGGCCCATTACCCTCCTCACCTGATTTAGAGGAAGAGACCCGTGCCCAGTAGTGGGACATTAAGGGTTGATGCTTTACGGGGTCAGGATCGAAACTGGACCCTCTCGCTCAAGAGACCGTGATCATGCCCACTTGACCATCGATCATGTATTAATAAAGTAATACGGTAATATAATAAAATATCATTACAAATTTTAATGTTCATGTCAATACCATATTAACACAGCTGGCACGGCGCTCGCATGTCGGCTTAGCAAATATGTGTGCTTAATGTGATTTATAGTACTGTATAAAAAACCACACAAGTGCTACAAACAAAGCCTTCCATGTCATGTGTGACCAGCAAAAGACCAGCTACGCTTTTGTTTGGACTATCCTTAAAATTATAGTGTGTGGTTTTCAGAGTTCCGTAGTACCGTTCCCAAAGGGAAAAACGGGAACCCTCTTACTATTGAGAGAGAGTAGAGAGATAACAAACAAACAAAAAAAAAAACAAAAACAAAATAAATTATATAATATATTTATATACACCAATATTTTTGTCCATTTCTGATCGATGTTAACCAAGAAAATAGAAAGACGCTTGAAATATTCACAGAATACTAAGTTGTAATAATAATAACTTTAAAAATGATTAAATTACAATACAGTAAATATTTATTTAAGGGGGTTCCCACTTCACACGCAAAATCATGTATATCGGATCTTAAAATTTAATTTTCACTGAGTCAACAAAATAAATTGGAAGTTATCAAGGACCGGTGATAATCCAATTTTAAATTAATAACAAAATGATTAAAAAACTGAGGCACACAGCAAAAAAAAAGAACACTCTTTTTTACAACATGATTAATCATTTCAGAGAAGAAGTATCTAAAGTTAAGTTAGTTAATTTATTGAGAATTAAATTGCACCTACAACCGGGAGCAAAACTAGTCCACTGAGAAATACCTGCCTACTATCAAACTCAGTAGAAAAACTCCGTTTCATCTATACTTACGACTTACACCAGCAAATGGTGGTATTTTAATGTGATCCTGATTGGTATCCGTGATACTTGAAAGTACGCGGAGCCCGTAACGAGTCAATTAAGAAAACTATTTGAGTGTTTCAATTGACCTCGATAACGTTGCGTTCGTGCTACGAGCTTTCAAATGAACATTTATTTCAATTTGATATTTTTACACGAAAATGCAAAGCCGAAGGTAAGTGCTATAATTAAAAACTATGTATAGATTTATCTTGGCGTTCATTGAGGGAGGCCTATGTTCAGCAGTGGACGGATAAAGGCTGATGATGCTGATGATAATGATGACGATGAATAGAGTAGAGAGTAGAGTGTTTGTACTTTTTGTGTTAACGTTTGTTCCACCAAAACTCCTAAATAACTTATGCAATTTTTTAGAATGATGGGTAAATCGATTCGTTCGCATGGTGTATGCCGTATGGTGACATTTTAAACGACAAAAAGGGTACCTAAATGTTTTTAAATGTCGAACCAGTTTTTAAGCTTTCGTCTTGCCCTTTACCTAGGTTATTAGGGAATGCAGGTTTCGGGTATCACCTGCCATGTGCCTAATTCTTGTGTTCCGCGGTAGATACACATATTTACCCCGACACAGACAACAATGACGCCAGAGTTGTGTCAATAAAAAAAAAAGTTTATACCTATTAAAAAAAAAAATAACAAAACATTAAAAAAAAAACTGAATGAATTTTGATATAACACGTTTAATCAACACTAGAAAATCTTTAAAAAAACCGCATCCAATACATTTAAACTTAGAACACCTGTCTTTTGCGTCGGGGATTAATGAATAGGGTTGTCACCTTTGATAACAGCGTCGCCGACAAACAGTTGTCCCGTCTGGTCGGCTGCTTGGTCCTTATATATCTTGGATATGAGTATGGGTAGTTTGTGCTCGGCGCCGCCCTTTATACTGAGACCCAGGCCTCCGACCTTCTGCCGTGTGATCTGGACCATCCGCTCCTGGAAAAATACTATATTGAAATGAGGCATTCAAATTGTTTGCGATTTCGATATTGTAAGCGAAGTACACTATGTTAATAACATTTAGCTAGCTTAGGGCCTGTTTCACAATCTGCAGATAAGTGCCGAATAGGCTATCGGCAACATATTTGATAGATAGAGTCTGGAGTATCTGTCAAATATGTTGTGAAAAGCCTATTCGGCACTTATCTGGAGATAGTGAAACAGGCCCTTAGTCTTAAAAATATGTTTTCAATATGTAGGTGTGGTGATTGATATAAACTTGCCCTGGGCTGGCGTATTAGTGTGGATAAAAACCCTTTTATTAATATTCAATAAAGATTTAAAAAAAAAACTTGCCCTGGCATGAGGCACACTTTTGTCTCGCGGCGGCTGTGGTGGTATCACCACTTCACGCTGGACGGTCACCGCCTCCATGGTGAGGACCAGCCGCGCAGGCCGCGGCCGCGACTTGCCGTCCGATACCTGCACCATGCCTGTGCGGATCTGAAAACATATACACAATGTACTCAAGGCTTTTTTGGAATTAGATGTTTATTTTATGTGTAAAAAGTTTTCATTTTAGAAAAGATAATTCAGTTATAAGATGAGACAACTGTATGCGAAACCTCCTTCCTTTAATGTCTGTTATTGTTTGAATTCACAATGTGAGTTTATACCACCTCAACAATGTATTGTCTGAGATGTGCATTGTCTGGGAATAAAGCAAAGTACATGGATATAAATGAAAATATTTTACTATAGTACACTTTATGCGAATGTTTGAGAAATAATATGGCCGCCACTATAGCCGCTATATGATTTTATACCTCTATAATAATAATAATCTCCCATAAAACATTAATATGTCAGTGGGGGAATTGTGTACTTGTAACATAGATATATGTACACACTGCAGTTAGTACAGGACAAAGCTGTTCCAACACAGATCGGCCACTGCTCATATAGATTGTATTTGATTTATAAAATTGCCTAAATTTATTATAATTTCTTTTTAACACTTCTGTAAACATTGGAAATAAGCACCCTCTAGTTTTTATGTGCCGGTTTATTTAATAGTGCCAGATTAGTTAGATTCTACTTTGTAAATTAATAATTATTTGTATTAATAAAGTTAAATTGTTTTGTACTCTGAACATTTACAGGTGGGTATGGATACCACTATCCGGATTGCATCTCCCGTTAAATAGCGTCTCTGTGTTTCGGAGAGAAGGATGAGACAGATAGTGCAATTACCAGCACCAAGACTTAACATCTTATGTCTCAGGACAGGATTAAAAAACATTTTTCGAACATTTGATGACACAGGTCGGACTATTACAGCCATCAGCACTTATTTAAGTTTACTAATCTGTGTTCCTTTGTCATAGATGTGTATTAAATATGTGTATTATAATAATAAAAATCTTAAATACAAGTATTAATATAAAAAGTATTAAATATATGTATTTCCATTGCCTGGTACCCGTAACACAAGTCTCTTTGAGTACCTACTTACCACGGGACCAGATTGACGTGGTGTAAAAGCGTCCATAGATATGTGATATTATTATTACTAATTGGTATTAATGCAACTAGGCATTACTTGATATCAGTAATGCTTTTGTTATTTTTTTTACATTAATAGATTATTCTTACTCTTATATTTGTACCTATACATAATACACATTCAAATGGTATACATTATACTTCGAGATACATCCCTAAATTTATTCAATGCACAGAAACTTGAACATTAAAAAGATCTTGATGAATATTAACTTTCCTGTTACTTAATTCTATACTACAAGTACTTAAATGTTAAGAAATTTCGATGTTTTCCCATTAAATGGTGACTAAAAGTACATGCAAGTTCTGAAAATTTTGCATAATTCAGATATTTATGCACATGATTTCATAAATCAATTCTGTATCTAATTACTCTTGTTTAAACTTATATTATTTCTTAAGTTTGTGGAGATATTTCATTTAAATTATATTTCATGCATTTATGTCAGTATTTTCACATGCATTTATGTCAGTTATCTTCTTAATTGGAGTCACATAAAGAGGACTTAAAATTTTAGGAGAACTGTTCATTTTAAGAAAGGAATGATCTTTTTAATGTTTATTATATAAGTATATTACTGGTTTTATATTGATATGGAAATAACAAAATTATATATACAAACCTTCTCATCCTTCTTTTCCTCGATGGGCGTCATCATTATGAATTACACACCATAACGAAATAACTATTTTATCTAATAATTACTGCTGTTTTACATTCACATGTCATAATTTATTAACATAATGCTGCTTCATTATTAAAATCTTAAATCACTGGACAATTGTCTAATTACCACACACGTTACCTACTATGTGTTCACTGCATTCGGCTCTTATTAATTATTTACGGGATTCAAATAACAAATACGAAATACAGGTCAGTGGCTTACAATAAATCAATAGACGTGAATGAAACCAAAACAAATCATAAAAGGGATACTAAGAATATCTTCAGTTCTTAAATTTACCACGTAATATCTTATTTGATATATTATAAACAGAGAGTCAATGACAGCTTTAAATATTTATGAACAGTTTATTTTAAATAATTTAGATTTTAGAGATTTTTTTATACAGAAACGACAACCTCTCCCCTACGGTCCCAAGTAGTTACTAATGCTGCCATTTGTAATAAATTTGCTGTCACTGTAGTTTTCTTTTTCTTTTGGGATTTTGAGAATTTTGCCAATGATAAAATTAATTGCTGCAGAATTATATGTTTTGGAATAGGCAATAAAATGATAAACCTCGATATGAGTTAAAATAGAAGAAGTTTACTTAACCTAAATAAACCTGAAGTTACAAACAAAATATGCTGGAAAGGTAATTAAAGTACCTACAGTAGATAACATGAAGTATTTTCATAACAGTCATATTATTGATATCTATAGTAGCGGCACGATATGATGGCCGTTTTGACACATTCGAATAGTGATGTAAATGTCAAATTATTCTCGAAAAAAATATAAATAAATCTGTAAGTTTTTATTGCAAGAAGTACCTACCTGATTAAATAGTTTTAATAAAACCATATCAAAATCGAAGTGCGCTCACTGTTTATACTTATCGATGCGAGACGTCAGGTCGAAACTGCTTTGCATAGAGTAGAATATATTATATAGTTTGCTTTGTTTTGCATTGAACATTGACGCGAGTTGGCCGAAGGTAATAGTTGTGTTGGCCAGCGATCCTATTCATTCTTCTATGTGACGATCGTATTAGTCTTCATTTTTTTAAATTTTAATATTCGAAAAAGAAATGCCGAGTTGTGTGGTAAACAAGTACCCCAATAATTATAATCTTATAAAAATTTAAAAAAATAAATGTTCGCGGTACCCTAAAATATAGTTTATGAAGAAATTAAAAAGAAATAAATTTTGTTTCCTAAAATTACACATTCGATAAATTTTATGATTAACTGAACGTCACTATTGACACTAAAGAACAGCAATTTTCTCCTTCAAATTTGATTATTATAATTACGAAACTTCATGAGCGGACAAACGTCAAAACGGCCTTCTTATCGTGCCGCGAGTATATAGTTGTTTATATATCTAAAACTTAGAGCAACGTGCACCTCCATCCTCCTTATGGTGTCGGATAAACGTAGTGATTATATTCTCTTGGGTGTCGGAGACCGTGTTGTTATAAGATTTAAAAAATTGCTCCTCTTTAAATATTATGACACTGTGTGCAGAATTTCACTTTGGGTCCATGAAATCGAAACTATAAACAACACCTATTAATCTAATCTAGTGTATAACCGGACTAGAGCCTAGAGGAGTAATATTTTATAAGAAAATAAATTCCGCCAGATTTGTACTGCGAAGTTGTGACGGTTCTGCGCCCTAATTAATAATTGGCCGTTGATGGATTATTTGCCGATGGGTCGTACACTGTAGTCTGTACACACAGAGCACTGGTGGGTTTTGGCTGATTTGCAGTTATTATGACAAACCAAACTTATATACTATAACCGGTTTTAGTAGGTATTATATTAGATGGCAAGTTGATTTTATTTTAGGTATAATAATATAATATAAGTAAGTATTTTCTTATTTCATTATATTATCATCTTTTTTCGTTTTTCTATAATATTATATTATAGCACGGGTATGTCCTTATTCACTATCGAGCAATAGGTAATTGGTATGGGATGGAGTCACTAATTAGTTATCTTGTACTCGATAACGCCACTTAGGTAAATGATCGGTGTGGGTTAAGTTGACATCAAGACGAATTTTATACCAAACAACGCAGTAAGTTGTGAAAAATAAGGCGTTTGTTTAATTTTTCCAATTGATTTTGTATGGATATTGAAGGAATGTTTACAACTAGGTATGTACTTTGAGTAAATTGTGAAAAAATGTAAGATATTATATGAGTCATATCTGTTGTGAGAGACGAGTATGCTACGATATATATAATTAAGAACTAGTTATATTGCTTCAAAATAACTACCCCATTACTACAATAAAATTATTATATTTTAGTAAAGATCAATAAAAAGAGTGAGGTAAATTGCATTTTGCGAACTATACACCGCGTGATTATAAATCCCTGGTAAAGTCATCGTGGCCATAATATTAACTCTGTGTGTACCTATCTACTACAAGTATGAATATATTATTATTTGTTTCGGTAGACAGACTCTTATTTATTAGGAAAGTCCCACAATATATTATTATACAATATACTCATTGGTCATAACCTTACCAATCGAGTGTTCATAATAGAGTGACATCTTGTATGGAGAAAAAAATAGTTTTAGGTGCAAACACTCAACAACAGATGGCACCACATTAAGCCCATCATGTGACTTGTTTTTCTACGCAATAAATGACGATGATGAAAACTGTTATATACAAACCAATAAAATTTATACCTTTCAATATTTCTCACAATAATATTATGAGATAGTAAACTCTTACTTCTAGCTCATACTTGATACTAGAGTCTAGAGCGCATAAAAAATGCCTTGTCATATTATTTAATTTTAAAAACTAAGCCACATGGTATTGAAGAAATAATAAAAAAACCACAGATCTGTTTAATATAAACACATAATATAGGCCGGAGTAAGTTTCCAAATTTAAATTGAATGAAAATTCCCATCATGGATGTAGTGTATAACAGGATGGCGTACTCGGAAAAAATGTATTTACGAAAGTGAACACTAACTCAACGCATTAAGTATTATTTTCTAATGGGCATTACACATCTGCTGATCCGAGCCGAGCGGGATAGCAATATGTTAGGAGTGTGTCTCGTTCTTTTATCTACTAAAGGCTAAACGCGCCTTTTGAAGAACTTAAAAACTCGAGATTTATAATATTATGGCAGTCGACAGTCGTGGTAAACTCATGCAGCGCTTAAAACTGCATACATCAAGTATGTACTAGTAGGATATAAACCTTACTGCAATTAAAATTTTCAATACCCATTTCCTGACAGTTTGAATTTTTGAATGACATTTGTCCCACATGACAAAATCTTATTGTCACCTTATAAGAAAGGGACACACTCCTAAACATTGGCTATCTCTGTCGGCTCGTTTTTCTGTTACGAGTGCTCGGTCCTGTTATATATTATTACGTCCATTATTCCCATGTAATACAATTTTCTTTTTTTGCTGTTTTGAGAGAAGGCCAAGACGGGAAAAGCGATTACTGTCACCGAGACTTATCATCTTATGTTTCAGGATAGACAACACACAGTGGCGTAACTATACCGTTCGGGGCCTGTGGTAAATTCATCGGATGCTAGGAAAGACACATTTTTTTTACTAAATGTGTAATAATAAATGTTAGGAGTTGGAATTCTCCTCCGACTGGTGAGGACTGACTGTCTGACTCCTTTCTTAGGTCAGGTGAGGGCCCGTGGCATTTTGCCGACTTGCCACCCAGTCACGCCACTGACAACACATAAACAAGTTGCCTTTTTTATATATAGAATAGGGAGCAAACGGACAGTCGGTTCACGTTGGTAAGTGATAGCAACATCCACAGACACCCGCACCAGAGGATTAGCAGGTGCGTTGCCGGCCTTTCAATTGGAGTATGCTCTTTAAGTCATATCGGTTTGGAAATACCGTAGATGACATTCCATATAACGGTTGTACGAGGCAATGAAAAATCGGTCCGGAAATACGAGTCAAGGTTTTTTTTTTTCGAAAGGTCTAGACTTTTAAGCCAGGTGGCCTTTAAGCTCAATCGGTAGGCAGGTAGCAGATGGCTCACCTAGTAAAATTCGAAAGGCCCCCGTGCGATATACCGTGCCCCGCAGGGGGTTCATCGGTTGTAACATGTTTAGGTAACCTAAAACTCTTTGAGACTGAGCTATCAGGGACATAGTCTGCCGCGCTCACTATGAGCGGGTTTGGGTGAAGGAGTGCCTCTTCAAAGTGACGTACTGACATCTCTTTGAAGTGGCCCCTAATCGAATCTAACTTGAGGTCCCTATGTACGTCGATGTTTCTTATGTACCATGGGCAACCGTCGACTCTGTGGCACGTGCGCGAACGCAACACAGGAGTACGATATAATCGGTCTTATACACGCTTTGTATAAGGTAAGTTTATGCCTGAGGGGCATCTTACTTTTCTTGTTTATCAAGAAGTATAATCGACTCAAAACGAATTTGGCCTTTTTTATTATGTTATTTATATGCGGCCTGAATGACATCGACCTGTCTAATGTGACCCCCAGGTACTTCACCTGCCCTACTCTGGGGATTATGGTGCCGTTTAGATTGATCGGCATCATTTGCCGACGACTCTGATTGAGCGTGCCCCTTCTCTTTGTAAACTGAATTGATTGACTTTTGTCTGGGTTAATCTCTATTCTCCATTTAGCAAACCATTCACCTAGCTCGGTGACGGCTTTCTGAAGGGAGCGAGATGCTGTCCTTGCTGACGTATGGGTCACATATAGTGCAGTGTCGTCGGCAAAGAGTGCTAGTTTTGACGCAGGGTTTCTGGGTATGTCGGACGTGTACAGATTGTACAAAGTTGGGGACAGCACGGAGCCCTGAGGGACTCCGGCCCTCAGAGGTCTCAGGGAGGACAGAGTGCCTTCCACTCTATACCTAAAATGCCGGCCAGACAGGTAGTCGCGGATGATGATGACCAGCCTGTCCGGTATTCCTAACTTGTAAAGTTTATAGATTAGGCCTTCGTGCCAAATCTTATCAAATGCCTTAGCAATGCCTTAGCAATGTCGAAAAACAATGCGCACGTGTCGCGCGGGTTTCTTTTTTTATGGAAACCTCTGAGGATATCTTCGGTTATACGATGCACCTGTCTCGGACAACAGTGATTTTCGCTGAAGGCGAATTGCTCGTCTATGAACAGTTTCTTTTCGCTTATGACGGTTTTCAACCGTCTAAGCAGAATCCGTTCATAGATTTTACCTAGTGAGCTTATCAGGCTTATGGGGCGATAGCTAGACGGTTCCGTGCCCGGCTTTCCGGGTTTGGGGATACCTATAACCGTAGCTTCTTTCCATATATCTGGGAATTTACAGCCCTTTAGGAGGGCGTTCATAATGTTTATTAGGAGGATAATTAGGACGGGCGGCAGTATTTTTAGTACCTTGTTCGAAATCTCGTCCGGCCCGGGGGCCTTCTTGGAGTGCAGGTGTTTAATGATGTCTTGGACTTCATCAACATCCGTCGGAAAGATTGGATCTCCCTCCGGCGGAGCCGTGGCCCTCCTCGCAACCTCCCTATTTACCTCCTCTATGTGGGGCCCTATGGGGGAGATGTTGTCCGATTGGTTTGTGGTGCATTGTTGTTCTAGCGTATCGGCTAGAACTTCCGCTTTATCGGCGTCCTCTAGTGTAGAAAATCGAGTAGTTGCCTGGGCTAATTCCAAGTAAACTAGATTATGTTTATGGGCGACAACTTGCCATCAGATGTCACTTTGCCTCTCCAAGGAACATAAAAAAAATGTCTACAACAGATAATAAAAGTCCAAGTTCTTACCACAACACACACTTTATTCCTCCCTTGTCTTATATTAATAATTTAGTATTACACAACATGTATATAGAAAGATTTTATACAATAGTGTATAAATAAGCTAACTGTCTATATTATTCAACAACAAAGTAAAAGAATTACGAATTGCTTACATTAGCAGTCTATTTTAATGATATGTATCTTTTGCTCTTTGGAACAGCCATTTATAATATAATATACTTAATGTTTATATACCTACAGTACTTTTTACATCGATTTGGTTTAGTTTTAAGTCATTAAATTTTTGTGATTGAAAATTACTTACTGACTTTTTGTGTGAGTGCCCTTAGTGCACCCTAGGGACTGAACACATTAAATGAATAATTAAATAAAATAAATATTAAAAAAAAAATACTTAAATGACTAATACTAGAAAATAAGTTTTGTGATTATTTACCATTGTTACTTTATTCAACTAAAGCTATGAAGTTACTTCAAATCATGTTCTTGCTATGAAAATTGAACAGAAATGTAAAATTACCACTACAAGTTTTAAAATAAGTATAAATTAGAGAGCAAATTATTATTTTTTGTAACATTGTCTGTTATTTAAGTTACTCAGGTAGTTAGTTAAGTATCAAAAGTTGCTTACATTCCACGAATGCAGTAAAACTGTCATAAATCATCATTACACTTTTTTTTCGAATGGACCTATGTTGGCCTTAAGGCCTTTAAGTTTTATCGGAAGGGTAGAGATGAGAAGATGGCTCATCTAAGAAAGCAAATCATTGTACGTATAGTAGCGCGTACCCCCCTCTCCCGTGGAAGTACAGGGATAAAGTGTGAACCCATGTATTATTTTGATGTATGAATTATATTTTACATCATAGGGTGAAGCCAACCGGCTCACCTCATTCCCGATAAAGCATTAGGGCCATTAGGGCCATTAGCATAGCTCCATCCAAAGAAAAAGGAAATATATTATTGTAAATATTTAATTTAAATCTTTTCAGTATTTTTGCGTCAAATAAGAAACATCAGTACAAACTTTCGGGTTTGAATTCTTATTAGTAGGCTAGTGGGTTTATAGGAATGGGATTGATGTAAAAAGTAGTGGAATCAGTTAACACCAGAAGTCTGGTCCTCTACTTACAGCTAACGTACATCACTAAAACGGCCATTTCTCAAAGTACCTAGGCCAGTTTTTTCACAATCAGCGAATTATTTCTACTCCTATTAGAAACAATCCTCCAAGCGTTTGAATTAAATTTTGTGTGCAATATACATTACATAAAGTTATCAGCTTACATTTACATACACAGTTTGTTAGAAGTAAAATAAAATAAAATAAAAATAATCAATAATCCTTATAGCCGGGGAGCCAGTAACAAGTCTTCATGACCAACTTCCTCCCGCGAGATAATTCGTGAGACGTATCAGAGAATAGTATTATAAAGCCTAGTGGACGTCAGCTGGCGCGCGGTTCAAATCAGTCATTTCCTCTCAGCCGAAATATTTGTTAAATTGTAGTTAGCCCAATATCTTAACGAAAAAAAAATAATCAGCTGGTTATGACATGGTACCTTGTACGTCAGCTGGTGACTCGAACATGAAAATTATTTTTCACTTTCAGTGGTGTGGTTTATATGGATGATATGTTGGGTTAACTACAATTTAACAAATATTTGAGCTGAGAGGAAGTGACTGAATTATTATTTTATTTTTCTTCATGCGTGGGGGGCTCCCACCGCTCATCTCCCCAACCGAGAGCCAGCTGACGTTCACGAGGCTTTATGATACTGTTCTCTTATACGTCTCACGAAGTATCTCGCGGGAGGAAATGAATGACCAAATTTTCACCTGGCTCCCGGACCATTAAGGTCATTATATAATTTTTATGACATCATAGGAAGTCCATTACGTCAATTCAAAATAATTTTGGATTCGATTAATATTGTGACATTGCTGAAATAACACAACTGCAAATAGTTTAGTACTTAACATAACGCGATCTTAAAAATATATTGGTGAAAACCAACCAAGTGCAATAACAAAAATAAAAACGTTTTTTTTTAATCAATAAACAGCTAAGTATGGATATTGTTATAAAAACGCTAATGATTAAATTATTACTTGGTGTTAGTTTGATTGTTTTTAGCCTAATACTATGCCTATAGATGTCAATTATACAATATATGCAAAAAAAAACACGTTTGTTGTATGAAAGTTCCATTAAATATTATTTTTATTCTGTTGTTAGTAGTTATTGTTATAGCGGCAAAAGAAGTACATTATATTTTGTAAAAAAATTCAGCTATCTTTCTGACATGGTTCATGAGATTCAATTTGGTGACAGACGGACAGATAGACAGACAAACATAGGAGAGCATTGGAATAGGGTTTCCGTTTTAGCTTTGGGGTACGGAATAATAAAAAAATGGGTAGGGATAACTTTGAGGAATGTGTATGCACACAAAATTTTGTATGTCGTTTGCTGTGAGATTATTATCCTTGCCATTAATTAATAGAGGATAAACATATAGAAACTATATGACAATCTCACAGCAGACTAAACTGCACTTAAATCTACTATTTACAATTTAATTTCTTATATCATATGTTAAAAACTGTAAATGTTAACAGCGTTAAAATAAATTGCATTATTTTAATATAGTAACAATATATTCTTCTTAATATTTAGCAATTGGGGAGTCTTATGACGTAATCACAAAATTGTTAAGCCTTTTCTTAAAAATTATAAACAATATTACATAATATGAAGGCATATTCATTTCCTTAGCGTTTGCCTGAGTTTTATCACAATAATTTATGATTCAAATATAAAATTTTGTAAAAAGAATCATCTCACATAGTTTAAAACATATTCGTCAAATAAATAGAAGTATTTTGCGGCAGTGAGATCGCAGTTACTACAAAAAATGCTAAAAACTTGTGAAAATGTAGTTACCAAAATTATTACTTACGTACCAAAAAGTTTCTTAATTTATTTAAAGGAAGCGTAAGTTTTGCGCTCTGAAATATATAAGGGGCTGGCATAACCTTAATTATTTATCTTATATATTTTTGGAAACAACGCAATCGTAACATTCTTTATAAAAAAATAATTAATACATACCTACTTAGAGCTGTAGTTGAAATACTAACATCAATTATTTTTGTTATTTTGCTATTGCATGGTGTATTTGTTCTTATAATTAAAAACATAATTAGTTAAATAATTGTCATCTGTGAAATTATGAGCACAGATTAATAAATCTGAGTGCGTGAGTTTAATTTTTCAACGTTCGAAATTAAAAAGTTGGAATAAAAAGCAATCGTATGAAACAAGTATCAAGACTATTTTTTTGGATAATACTTATTATTGGAATAAATACATAATTATTATAACTATCCACAAAACGTTGAGCGTTCTTCGTTAAATGTTCGTATCAAATAAATCTTTGGCTGACATTTTTAAATTGATAACAAAAAAACTTACAGCAATTCACATCCCGCTAAAATTTATACCTTATATAAAATCTACAATGGACCATGAGAAGCTACACGTGGATGGTGCATTCCCGACGTTCTTGTTCCTTTCTTTGTTGGTATCTGGAACATTGGTGTTTTGATTAAAAACTCGTAGAGTAAAGGCACTTCTCTAGAATATTCGAAGGATCTCTAAAATATTTGAAAGCTAGACCACTTTACTTTTAGTTTTACCAATCTTAAATAAAAACAAAAAAACGCTAAATGTAAGTCAGTAAATTTCAAAGACATGTCTTTTCTTCCTTTCCCCGAAACACAGCGAAGCTGTTTTACACACTTTTACTTGGAGAAACAAGCGAGACTAACAGCTAACTAAACTAGGATAACAGTAACAGTAAACGATTAACTCACTTGTCTATTAACGAGGATATATCAGGTGGGACGGGGGCGAAGCTCCCTGACAGACCATCGCTCCCGTTTTGTCCACCACTGGAAGTATTAAACAGACTTTACTAGTTACTACGATAACATCAATCTCAAAATGGAAAGGACTCAAACTGCAGTACTTTATGGTTACACTACACCTACATCTTTTTCTAGGGCCTGTGCAAGAATTGTGTTTGTAAAAGCAAGCGATAAAAGCAGAAATATATATTTTAGACGAAACCTGATGGACGGAAATTGTTGAAGAATAATAAACGGAAAGAATGATAATATCAAGTTTCTTCCAAAATTCGACCATGCAGTGTTTTACTAGTATTAGGGCTACCATTTAGATAAAGTCGTTCAGGCACATTTCTATTTATATATGAGTGAATAAAAAGATATATGAATATGAGAAAGAGTAAGTGTTACACATACTGACGTCACATCTGAGCGAACAAAGAGAGCAGTGTATGCAGCTGTAGTATACACTATACACAATAATATAAATGATACCATACATTTTTGTCATTTTTTACATAGAGAAAGTAGGTATTTCTACTGTGAATATAGGTAATGAGTGTTATGTCTTGTGAAATAATCTAGTGGCAGCCCTAGCGCTCGTGTCGGTGGTGCTGGGCGTGGCGGTGAGGCGGGGCGGGGCGGGGAGGTACCTGGTCTACCTGCTGGCGGTGCGCCGCCCGCTGCCGTACGCGCTGCCGCCGCCTGACCCGCCAGAACCTACCACATTATGCATGTTACTAACATTCAGAGGTGAAATTATATTTCATGAAATAGACAATTTATGGAGCGTGGAAATAACAAATTATATACATAGAACAAATGCGACAAGAGATAAAGGGAAAGTAGGGATATATAATTGAATAAAGGGATAAAAGGGGTCATATGTAAATTTTAAATATTTTTCTAGTTCTGTTGGGCTATTCTGTAAGGTCGTTTTCGAATCTCGAATTTAAAACCAGAGCTGTAAATAGGGCGGTTCTACCGCTGCCCAGGCACAGGGCGTAGACTCTGGGGGGCGCAAGAATGGCCAGACCAGGCAGGACTATTATTTTTTTCGGTTCGCTAAGGGCGCAGTTATAAAAGCTCGCACAGGGCACAAAAAAGGCTATTTTGCGGCCCTGTTTAAAACTAGACTAAACTAGACAGGACTCTAAATTTACAGATTAACAAATAAAAAAGAGCCCAAACGTTACAAAAAAAAAATCCCCTGGGTAGGCTGACTGCTGCCCCACCCTGAGCCCAAGGCTGGCTACACTCAAGTACAAGTGAGCCCTATAAGTCAGGTGAAGCTAGATATCGAAATGGTTTTTACAGAATAGCCCTACTAATTTAAAATTTGCTCATATGAAATATAGTCCCATATTCTATAAGAGCAATTTTTTTGACTTGTATGCCTGTTTTCTTAGCGACGGTGTATTATGTTTAAAGATCAAAGTGCAGTACCCTTGGTGGTGGTATTGGCGGCGCTGTCGGAGTAGTCGTCGGAGTCGGAGCGCTCACGCCAGGGCGGCGGGGCGGGGGCAGCCGCCGCGCGCGGTCTGTGCCGCGCCTCCACCGTCGAACGCTGCGACAGCGACGACTCGTCTGCAACAAAACAATTTTATTGATATGAACCTGCACATAATATTATTACAAATGTAGCATTTTTTTCAAAATGTTGGAGTTATTAATAATTATTATTAATCTGTGTAAAATAATCAGATTGTATATTAGGCCTTCTATAAAAACCCTTTTAAAAAAGGTCGGTTTACTGACGACAGTTGAACGCGACAACGTCATAAGAAACTACTGATTCGCCGATTTTGCCTTTTTGTCGCTCGTTTCGCGCTCTCGCTTGCACTTCAAGCCTTAAATGGAACGCCTCAGAGCGAGGTAGCGCCGCATGCGTCATGTTTTTTCGTGCGTGCAGCCGGCTCTATCGCATTATTAGACGTTGTCACGTTATAAAGTAGGTACTTTAGGTAGGTACGTACTAGAAAAACAATACTATATTTACAGAATAGAATGATCATAAATGATTTATAGGTGGCTGGTGCTGTGTTTTTTTACGTCTTCAGAAGCAACCTTGCAGTCGGAGTCAAATGGTGAGCATGGTACTAACTCTTACCTGCATCAGAGCATATAATATACGTACCATATCTGTAATGGTCGCAAGCGCGACGTCGTCGGCGGTGCGGCGGCGCTGCGTCGTCGTCTCGTCGCGCGAGCGTGCGGAACTGCAGCGCGTGCACCGCGCCCGGCCCGCCAAACGTCGCGTACGGACTTATCTCGTACAACTCCGCTGAACATAGAATTGGATTAATAAATAGTAATATTATTAATGTAACAAATCTAAAACTATGAGCTCCAATTACCAGTCGTGTTTGATAAAATATTTGCCGTAAAAATTGCGATTTCTATTAAGTATGATGATAAGCTTAGAGACAATATAATAAAAGCAAAAAAGCTTTATATTCATTGAGGTAAACTATAAGAGTATATTATTGTTCGTATTGGCAATGTTCCGGGACTTCCGGGTTCTATCCTGAGCCCCTGAGGAAACTTTGTGAGTGAACCTGCATGCCTGATGAGATTAAAATTTAAAAGTCTTTAAATTTTGTCTAAGTCTTTAAGCTCCAGCTTGAGCGATTATGCGCTCCCCATTGAGCCACAGATGTTTATCTATCTACTCAATACTATATCGCAACAAAATAAAAATTTACCCGATGAGTCATCATTTGACTTTTCATTTCCATTGATTGAGGACGATGAGTATAGTTTGTGTCCATCTCGAAGTTTCTCACGTTCCGCTTCGTTGCTTTCACTCAATTTTCTGTTATCGCGTAGGTAATTGTCGTTTGAGAAACATAAAAATCTGAAACGTTTTGAATATGGATTTATAATATAATTTGTAGTATTGCTTTTAATATTGTTGGATGTATTTTATAAACATACTTTCGTTTTCCATGCAACAAGCACAGGAGAGCTCCCAACGCTGCAACGATTATTAGCGCGCTGGCGGCACACGATACTAAGACTGTGCGCAATGCAGCCGATCTCGCGCTTCCTACTGGTGTGCCTACAGCCTGTAGTGGTGGGATTCGACCTGTAAACGTAGATAATGATTAAATAATTTCTGTTCTGTTCTGTCCAATTTCTAAAAGCGTCATTCCCGAAAAGTGCATGGCGGAAGCTCCACAGTATTAGATAAAAAACAAATATAATTCGATTTAGGCTATGCGCGCACGGGTTACTTTTGTCACCGTGACATTAAAGTTTTTGTCATTGTTGCTCACGAAGGGTGACAGTAACAAAACTTTTTTGATATCGAAGCGTCATTTGCCGATATGTCTCTATCATAAAAACCTAATGGCGCGGTGACATTTTCGTCACGAGCGTGTTCGCCTGTCGGCCGGCTTACATAAATGTCACCCACTTGTCACGTCATAACATGCGCGCATCTCCACACATATCCATAGACTTGATAAGAGTGACGAAACAGTCACGGTGACAAAAGTAACCCGTGCGCGCCTAGCCTTAGTCTAACATAACTTATTTCCACTAATATTACAAATTATGACAGCGTCATTACCGAAAAATGCACGTCGCCGCTTCATAGAGTTAGACCAATTTTTCAATAGAAGTGTCATTGAAATAATTAATTCACATATAACAAATGACTCTTGTTCCAAAAGAATATATTATGTTATGTATTGAATATTTTATATAGAGACAATTATTTTCTTAGTTTTTGTATCAGGTTTTTATACGAGGGTGAAAAAGTGGGATCTCCATTATCTTCAACTAATATCTAATTTCTTACCTCCAGCCAGCGTGTGCGTATCAGCCAGTAGATTAACTTTCTCCACGCCGGCGTCACTCCACGCCTCCACTGATATTTCGTACCAGGTACCAGGAGTGAGGTCCCCCAGTACATGGCTAGCTGCGCTTAGGCTTTCCCCAACCTAGAAAAAAGTAAAAAAAATATCAATCAAGACACTGTAACGTATTTTACTGACTATAATGTATTCCACTACTAGGCACGGCTCCCTCCTTCGAAATCAGGCAAGGAGGGTATTGGGGCATAGTCCACCGATGCGGCGCGCTAGCCCAAAGCAGGTTGGTGAACTTCACATAGATTCAGAGTTCCAATCTCATCAGGTATGCAGGTTTCTTCACGATGTTTTCCTGTACCAGTGTGCGCGGTTTCCTATTCAGGTGCAATTTGAAATTTATGAAAACCTATTTGAAGCTACCACGGAGGGTCAGGATCGAACCCGGACCCTGTCTCTCAAGCCCACACCTACTGGGCCATTGTCGCTGAACCTACATAGCAACCAAATCAGTATTGTTATTGAAGTTATCAAGTATATGTATTATTTGAGGTTGACTTTCACTACGCACCTTTATCCAGTGCTCATCGCCAGCCCGTCGGTAGGAAACCCTGAACCCGAGGATGGGGCATCCACCGTCTCTCCAAGCGTAGAAGTTGATTTTTATTGCCGTCGAGTTCATGTGTACGTGCTCTTCAGGTTTCGGAGCTTTTGGGCCTGCAATAATGGTAATTGATAATACCTTTGTATATTTAGACTATATATATTTATTCCAATGTCACGTGAAGAATAAGCTCGATGAAGTAGCAGTGGGCAGGTCAAGTAGCCAGGAGAACGGATAGCCGATGGGTTAATAAGATTCAAGAGTGGAGGTTGCGTTTAGGTAGAACAAATTGGCTATTAACCAAGTGGGAAAACGGTATCCATGCAGTGGCCGGTTCGTGTTGGATGCGAGTGACAAGGGGGCCTAGCCAAAATGCCATTACGAAAACGACAGCGACGATCGTTCGTCCGTTCGAAGTTGTTGTTCGTAATGGCATTTTGGCTAGGCCCCAAGGTCTTCGTGGCGTTCATTAAGGAAAACCTATGTTCCGCAGTGGTCGGATAAAAAATGATTGTGATGATGATGCTGGTGGTGGTGATGATAATGATGACGATATTTATTAATATTCAAAACACTCACGTCCTCCTCTTGTAGTGGCAGTTAAAATTTCGCTAGGAGGTCCTAAGGAAATTTTGTTCTGGGCCTGTATCTTAGCGTTGTACGTCGTCCCGCACTTCAACATGTCCATAGTGTACGCGGTTAGTTCCGGGGATAATTCTACACTGCGCCACTCGCTCGCCTGCTCCTCTTTATAGTGAAGTATATAACCTGAAACATCCATCAAATATAGCCAAGACTCTATAGTGAAAAATTTGCTATTGCCGATACCCTTACTTGATAAATGCTATCTAACACTAAAATCTTTCGATGCGACCATTAGTTCTTGAAATTAGAACGTTCAAGCAAATAAACTTTCTATCTTTATGTATAAGACATGCAAAATGAGATAATGGCTTATTCAGCATTTACTAACGATGCTAAAAAATGTATCGAACTATAAAAATAACAGTTGTTGATAACACAAGAAAACCTGCGTAAGCATTAAAAAAAATATAAGAAAAAAGATGGTAGGTATTGCAGTTACTGGTTTAAAGATGTAGGTATGGGTTAAATCTCTTTAAAATATAGACTTGCTAGCTTTAGCCTCTCTCGTCTTCTTACGGCTCTCGACGATTTGAATTTGATAGTTAAGAAAAACGAATATTTTTCTGTGATAACTTGACACAGACAGGATAAAATGTTCCCATTCAATTGTTAAACGAAATTCAACTTACCAAGTACTGGCTGCTCGTTGTCGGACGGCAGCCGCCAGTGCAGCTTGATGCTGGTGGCGGTGGTGTACTGCAGGGAGAGGGCAGGCGCGCCCGGCGGGAGGACCGCCCTCACCACGTACACGATCGAGTCCTCGCCGATATTGTTGGTCGCCGTGCAAGTGAAATTGCCCGACGATTGCTCGTTCACTTCTGAGAAGATGTATTATCATTAGTACCAATAGTATTGAATTTACTAGATATTACTCGCTGTATGAAAGGTGTTCGTCTATGTTAATTTATAACATTATGGGTGATAATAGTCTAATATAAAAAAAAAACAAATGAAAAAGAAATACTTACACGTTTATTACTTTCGAAATATTGAGCGATTTTTATGTCTTTTATATAGAAATATGCAGTTTATAAGATATTATGCCGTCTGATATATTATTGATTTATGCCATTGACTCGTTACTATCTTAAACAGAACAAATTTTTCGAAGTTAATTTTCGTTTAAGGAAAGACAAATATAAGTTACATGTAGCCAAGGCAGTGGTCACATACTCAGGAGAACGAACGGCTGATGAACCAGTAAGGTTCAAGAGTGGAGGAGTTGGTCGGCCATTAATCATGTGAAAATCGGTCGTTTTGGCATTCATAGGGGGCCTATGGGCCCTATGCTTAGCAGTGGATGATGATGATCACGGTGATAGTCAAGTATACTAATTCGTATAAAAACACATAAGTTAAGCCAGTCATTACCTCGCACATGCAGATGTCCCGCGCGCGTGACCTGGTAGTAGCGGTGGTGCGTGACAGGCGCGCGCGCATGCGTCCAGCGTGACCGCGGCACGGGCGCGCCCACGCATGAACACGCCAGCAGCGTGCTGCGACCTGCGCCCACCATGCGAGTCCCTCCGAAGGAAGCGATGCGGGCGGGAACTGCCAAAGAACAGTATTGTATACCAACTAGAACCTGGGGCCTAGCCAAAACGCCATTAAGAAAGCGTTAGCGAAGTTCGAAAATGATAAAATGTATGGGATTGACATAAGGCCGCGCTTAATCACGTGGTCCATCGCGCTTTCTTAATGGCATTTTGGCTAGGCCTAGGCTAGGCTAGCATAAGCTACATACATTAATTACAGACACGTGAAGTCACGTAATAATAATTATTACAAGTCAAAACTTTAAAGTCTAAAATACATATTAAGTAATGAAGATCTTCCTATATATAGGAAGATACTTACTTCTAGCGCTTGGACCTTGTCCCACCACGAGGGTTGACTCTCCTTCCCCCGATCCAGTCGTGGCAGACACCCAGAACTCGTACAGCTGATTCTCCCTCAAGTTTCTCACTTGGAACATGAGCTCCAGCTCTGTGTTCTTGTCAGCTGACACCGTAAAGCTTGAATGTTTGCCTAATCTACGCAAGACACAATCAAATTAAAATTGTATTACATTTTTATGATTTTACTAACGACTTACAGCTTAGATCTCCTTAGTAGAGGAGCAGAGTTGAGTTATCTACAAATCTACACATATGATTACTAACTATGGGGGTTGTGTGGATATCACCTCACCTAGTAAAATTCGTAAGGGGGGCGCCCCCCTCCGTGCCCCGCAGGGGGCGCGGTATATCGCGCGAGCTACTCTGGAGAGTAGGTGTTTGGCTAGTCAAATCCAATACGGTCGACGAGTCACTAGCGGATGAAGTTAAACTATTAGTCGGAGTGCCTGCCCTCTCCTCCCCCTCTGACGGGGGAAGTGGGTCGTGCGCGGAACCCGTGCAATCGACCGATATCAAAGTGCTATCGGTGTTTTCGTGGTTTTGATTAGTGTAGACTCGTATCAGATTCGAACCTAATCTTACCCGATCAATCCGGATCGATGTATTTACCATGTGTAGGGATCGACGTCGTTCACGACCCTGAGGCCCAAGCGGTGTGACTGAGTACCTAGCCCCGGATGTTGTATTGTTATGTGTGTGTATTCCATCTTGAATTTCGCGTCGCGCATTAATAGCCGAGAGATATCGCCAGCCGGACGTTTGCCTTCCAATGCTATTAGAAAAAAAAAACTTACCGTCCCGCCTCCCTGTAGTAGACGGTGTAGTGAGTTATCACTCCATTAGGGTAGACTGGAGGAAGCCAGCTCACTAGCACAGAGTCACTCGAATACGGCAACGCCTTGATTTTTTCCGGCGCTGAGGGCACTGAAGAAAAGAACGAAATTATAAAAAAATATCCCCTTTTGAAAAAAAATATTCTTAATTAAATAAATATGCGCTCTGCATAACCAGAATATGGTTTGATGGTGGTTTCTCGATTTATCTAGAAGAGAATTCCAACAATGTTTTACCACTTAGAATCAAGCTCTAGTCCACTCCAAGTCCAGAAGGAATTTTTATGGCTTAACTATCTGCAGAACACTAACCGAATATATTTTTTAAATATTTTTGTCTCAAGGGGCCTTGAATTTTTTATGCAATATATTAATTTACGATTTCCTGGACTAATAAGGGTCCACGAATTCCTTTAGGATGAATCTTCGTTTATATTTATTGGATCTTGTTACCTGTAGACTCTTTAATGTTTGTGAGCATTGGTTGTTAAGAAGCTTGTCTGTCTAGGACTATTTGCCTATCTCTAGTACATCGTCATACCGTCTTCCTCCGTTTGGCAATAGACGGGTGCGCTGCGCTGTCCGTCCCCCGCCGCGGTGAAGGCGAGCAGCTGTATGGAGTAGTTGGTGTACTTGTGTAGCGTGTGAAGGTACGTGTCTGTCGTCGTCACTCGCTTGATTTCCGCTGCGTCCGCTGGAATCGTGTGAACACTCCTTTATGTCTGCTGAGTTGTATTGGCACCGAACAAGAGTTATCATTGATGAAGTTTTTACTTCTGTGCTCTGTGCTAATGGCATGTCCCAATAGTTAAACTTATGATAATTTCAATAAAATATTTTATAAATACTTTGTATCTGTATTGTTTTTTACTTATATTTGGATATTAAGGAACTCTTAACAATAAATAATTTTATATAAAAAAATTGCATTTAAAATAAAACTAGTTGTATTTTTTTTTAATATAGTTGATTGAATGTACTGTCGGTCCTTGATTATAAATGAAATTCATGTTATAGCATATAATGAAACTTATTTAACACTTTTTCCACTATTTATTATATATATTATTACAGTTATGTCTTATGTATGACTGTTATAATATCTATATTTTTTAAATTTTTGAACAATTAGGGTTGAAATTTCATTCCAGATTGCTCAATTTAATGTACGAGTATTATTAGGATGAGATTTAATTGTCATATTCCATGTGACCGACAATAGCTACCTAATACCTTTATTATCAACTAGCTGTTACCCGCAGCTTCGCCCGCGTGAACTTAGGTTTACGGATTTATCATGTTTGATGATGATCATTTTCCATTTCAATAATGACTAAGTTTTTGTATTAAAATTGATATAATATGGTATCTTGAATATAAAGACATATCATATTCCTTCGCAGAATTTCTGCATGCATATTTACTATTTAGGATACTATTACAAATTACACTGCCCTCTCAAATCACGGCAACACGATTTATTTTCTTGCGTATTATTTTGATATCGCCATATCTTCTAAAGTATTCATTTAATTTGCATGATGTAAAGGGGGAAAATAATCTTCATTAAGTGCTCCAGCTAATTAACTGATTTAAAATGATAAGGATTCATACCGTATTTGTGTAAATAACTTTCAAATTATCGCGTTATAATTGTCCATTTTTTAAAGTATTAAATGGATATAGTATGATATCCCTAAGAGATAGACATATGCCATCGCGGACTTTTTTATAGACCTATTTAAGATACACAATTCCATAATACATTATTTTGTTACATCTCAAAGGGTTTAGGCAGCGTTTTCGTTGGAAACTTCCAGACGGCCAATTTTTTTCCGACACCTCCTATAATTATTGTTATATCTTAGCCAATGTATATAAAAACTTAATAAATTATGTACATAAACCTTCCTCTTGAATTGTCCTATCCATTAAAGAAAACCGCTTCAAAATCTGTTGCGTAGTTTTAAAGATTTAAGCGTACAAAGGGATATAGGGACAGAAAAAGCGACTTTTTTTTTATAATATGTAGTGATAATGAGAAGTTTATAAACACTCACCGTGGTGTGTAGTGAGGGGCGCGTAGATGACCTTGTAGCCCTGCACGATGCCCCCGCGCTGGCCGGGCGGCGGGGGGCCCCACGACACCTTCACACTGGACGACGACAGCGCGGAGCACGAGACGCGCGTCGGCGGTCCTTCGGGCACTGCGGATTGAAACAGTAACTCGTATTAGACATAAGAAATCGTACTGGCTGTTTCTGGGTTTACCTACATCATCATCAACAGCCTTTATTTGTTCACTTTTAAACATAGGCCTGCCCCAATGAATGCCAAAATATTATATTAATAAAAATAAAATATATCATTAGCCCCGCTAAAAAAAAGCCTAAAAAATCCAAAAATCTGTTTGTTTCTATATCAACTGGTAGTTCTAGTTGTGAAAAAATGTCCGCAAATTCTTTATTGATTAATTCCACCAAATTTACTAAAAAAGGTCACTATCGTTCAGAGGCGATAAATCTTGGTACATCGTGATTTTGAGTGTATTAGATTAGAAAAAATGAATCAAAGAGTTCAAACTCAAAGAGCATGTGCTTAGATATTGAAGAGTTTCAGTTTTCATCAGATATTCACATGGCCGCAGTTAGTAAAACTAGGCTTAAAGATGCAGTTTTTCCTCAAACCACGAACTAGTAAGGTAATAGAAACAGATAAATATAAAGCTCAAATCACCTCCTTCCAGAGTTGTCGCGGATATTGGCGCGGAAGCCGGACCGGCAGCGACACCGTTGAATGCTTTCACCCTGACCTCATATCTGGTGAACTTCTTAAGCGCAGACAAACTTAGCTCAGTAGCCGCCCAACCGTTCACAGTCAGAGTACTGTAATACGAAATGTGAGTGACCTTATGTTAGCCAATGGGTTGTGTGTTTACTCTAATCAGAATCCTCAATACCTGCTGAAAGAGAGAGGCCATGTTTAGTAGCAGATAAAAAAAATGAACATGATAACGCTGACGAAAAATAACACGTAAGCTTCGATACTTGGAATGAATTAATTTTGCCAAAACCCATAGATATTAATCACAAAAACTTACATACAAAATTGTCTGTTTTATCACTTGTAACTATTAATTAGCTCCTCACCGAGAGGAATTGGCGACAAGGACTCCGTCGGGTCCGACCTCCGTGCAAGTCACGGAGTAGCCCAGCAGCTCCCCGTGCCACGCATCCCGTGGTGGGGCTCGCCACCCCACTAGCAACTCGCCTGGCGCGCCCGCTGACACTTGCACTCCGCCCGGCGCCTCCGAAGGCGCTGACAGAAGAATAGTTACACATACACATACATTACATATTACTCCAAAACGAAACCACGTACATACATAAATTTACTCTAGTGGAGAACTGATTTAGATTTCCTTGATGCTTCTGGCTTTTTTCTAACATTGTAATCTGGGGGCACGGCAGTGCCCCCGCATTACAATGTCGAGCGCGAAGCAAACACTGCCGTTCCTTTACTTGAACCATTTCGCCGCATTTTCAGGCCCCTATTTGAGAACCTCTGGATAAGACCAGAACGCAGAAATATTATTCATCTAGTACGCTATAATCACATACTTAAAATCCAAAATTTCAAGTCTGTATGTCATTTAGTTCCGAAGCTAAGTGAAAGCAAAGTTTCGCATTTATGAAACTCACTCACTCAATCATGATCATCATAATTAAACTAGTACTTCCCATTAACTCAGAGAGCTGAAATTTGGTACAGAGTTAGGGATTAATGGCTACATAAAGGGAAGACTATAAACACTAGGATAATCGAAGATTAATTTTCTGATTAGAAAACACAAGTGTTACCAATAGTGCCATCTAGCAGCCTCCCGTCGAACCGCTACAAATCTAACGTTTATTTGCATAATTTTCACGTGAGGCTTGCTTAGGTTAATAAGCAGGTTGTTAAACAGTTCGACGATTTTAATACGTTAGGAATTTTATGATGAGTTACGGATTACTGATTATTACTTAATTATTAGATTTAAAGAAGTTGTAATTGAAAACCTTATTTAATTGTTAGTTATTTATAACTAAGTTTTCTAGGTTTAATTTACAGTTGGGTAGTATTTCGATAATAGATCAATAGCTTTATCAAGCCTACAATTGACTGGTTATTAAATCAACTTTTTCCAAGTGACATTTTTCAAGAAAAAATAAATCAATATGCCCACGTTTCTACCACCCAAAAACATTCTGTAAAAAACTAGCCAAGTCTCGATGGGGCTGCTTATTTATCTCTAAAAAGTAATGAAATTTGGACATAGTCGTGCCAAGTCTAAGGTTCCTTACTGCGATTTCTTTATTTTAATAGTTTATGTTGTGTGACTTGGCCGGTTACATACGCAATTCGCAAATTTATTAAGCCTACAATTGACTGGTTATTGAATCAACGTTTTCTAAGTGGCAATCACCATTCATCGCATTTCCATCGAATGGATAGTAGCGGTTTTGGCGACAAATTATTGCCATTGGTATCATGGATCACCTGGTTTACCCTTGTGTACCCTTCAACGGCCAAGTCGCACAACATTAACTATAATAATAAAGAAAGTAAGTAACCTTAGACTTGAACGCAGTAAGGAACCTTAGACTTGGCACAACTATGTCCAGATTTCATTACTTTTTAGAGATAAATAAGCAGCTCCATCGAGACTTGGCTAGTTTTTTACAGAATGTTTTTGGGTGAATTAATACTATTGGAATAATATAAAGAGCGTGTAATTTTAGAATCTTTGATCAATCAATGTTTTTTTTAAATAAATGGTGAACATCGACCAAATATACCCTAAGATACACTGTTACCTACAAATCCAAGTCGAAAAAGTGTTCCATGCCAAGCCAATGCTAAGTTGCAAGTCAAAAAGTAAAAGTGAAATTCTTTTTGTTTTATTTACGTCCTTATTCCTTTACAATAATGTTCTATTTTTATTACCGGGGTTTCGCACTTATAGAGTTACAGAATGCGCGCATCGCGGAAGTCGTAAAAATTTACTACCAGAGACCATATTCACAATTGTGCTTAGAACAGTTTTAAGCACAATTGGATCGAGACACTAGCGTTCGCGCGCTATCTCGGGTATATTTGATCGATGATGGTGAAGGCAAAATTTTTGACACACGACAGCGAAGACTTACTTCTGCAGGATGTGTTTTAATATCTCAATATTAAAAAAAACATTATCATATTATATCATCATTAATACCTTCTTCCTGTGTCTTGACGACGACGGGCTCGGTGAAGGCGCTGTGGTCTATCTGGTTGATGGCTGTGATGCGAATCATATACGCCGTGTGCGGCTTCAAGTTACTTAACAGAGCTTCGTAGTGAATGTCCCCTTTCTTTGTTAGCCTGTTGGTAATCGTCTATAGCATTAAACTTTGATTACATATATCATGGTAAAAGTAAAAGTAAAGTAGCAACGCTTATATGTCCCACTGCTGGGCACGGGTCTCCTCCTCGAAATCAGGCGAGGAGGGTAATGTAGTAAATAGTTCATCGATGCGCTGGCCCAATGTGAGTTGGTGGACTTAACACACCTTTAGACTTTTAATCTCATCAGGGATGCAGGTTTCCTCATGATGTTTTCCTTCACCGGTACCTTCATAATATATTATGTAGTACTTGAACAATTTATCGGTAGAATAATGCCTAACTACAGTTTTTGATTTCCTACATAAATTATTATATTACAATGAACTTCCGTCTTGGCCTGTGTCCACCAGTGGGCTGAAAAAGGCTGATAATCGCGACGATGGTGATAATGCCTTAAATAAGCGTGATAATAATAAAATAGAAAGACTCACGTGACGTGATTGTGTGCGCCGCCGTGGACGGACACGTTTATGGAGCTAGCGGAGTCCCAGTGCGACAGACGCGCCCCCGCCGACAGCACGCAGTACTGCAGCGCGTACGCTTCGAGGGGCGAGTTGCCGTCGAATCCTTGACTCCACGAGAGGCGAACAGCACGCGACAGGATCTCCGTTACGGACAGCGATTGTGGCGTTTCAGGTTTTTCTATTACGCATTAAAATGATGAATATCAATTAAAACTGGCCAAGTGCGAGTCGAACACGCGCGCGAAAGTATAATATATTATGGCAAAATTCAAAAAACATTAAAATTAAATTCTGGTAGGTACTTTATAGTTTCCCTGCCCTAAAATCTAATTTGCCCTTTTCAGTCTTTCTCCCCTTTTACAGTTTTGATATGGCGTTGATATTTATAATTCAGTATCTGGTATAAACTTTAACTAGCTAGGTTCATTCCTTCCTGAGAAAATCGGTGGTGACACACGGACAGATATACGATGAAGAACATACCATACATAGTCTTTTGAAGGTTTTGTTATCCTTTTGAGTTATGGAACCCTAAAAAATACACTCAGATATGGATCACATCATGGACTTGATGAATAATAGCAATCCACAAAGATGACAAAGATAATAAGACGTCATTCCGTTTTACATCACGACATTCAAGTAAATTTTCTGCTATTAGCTTGTACCTTGGACGGATAGGTATATATAGTGGTCGCTGTGTCCGTACGCGTTGACGGCCTGGCACTTGTACACGCCAGAGTCCTGCCGATCAGTGCGGCTGATGTACAGCTGAGACCTGAGACCAGTGTCGGTTTTCGCTTCAGATATACTCAGTCTGGAAAATACATTTCAGTTTCATTAATATCACGACTCCGTAATCCGTAGACGAAACAACAACATTTCGTTATTATTGCTATAGCTTGACGCTTCATTCGTCCTAATTTTAGCTGTACTTGTGAAGTACAATAGCTAAAAGTATATAAAAGTACCAATATAATTTGTTTTAGTGCTGGGCACGTGTCTACTCGAAATCAGGCGAGGAGGGGTGTCGAAGCGCTGGCCCTATGCGAGTTGAGCGAGTCAGGCATACAGGTTTCCTCACGATGTTTTCCTAGGTCATATCGTTTAATCCAATGAATTCATACGCATGCTTGCCTTGTGCACTAAATTAGCTTTAGAGTACTAAGCGCTGTATCACCTGTATGTAGCAAGATCAAGAGGCGCAGAATCTCGCGACCAGGTGAGTCTCAGAGGCGCGTCCCCCCGAGCTTCACAGGTCAGCGTCGCGCCAGTGTCGCGCCGCGCTGACACGTTGTGAGAGGTCACCTCGAAACGTGCCGGTTCTGGGGGTAAAACAGACGTGTGGAATACAAGCGAAATCCTTCCTCAATGAGCGAAATCCTCTCTGACCGAGCCAGATGGTATGGCAGGCTGAAGCCCACTGGTTTTCATATCGGCTGTTGTTTAGATAGCGCCGAATTGTGAAAACTTTGATAACGCGATTCAGGATTGCAGCATCAATAATTGGTCACTACTCACTGATATGTTACTATGTAGAAATAAAAATATCTTATGATGTCAATATATCAAAGAAGAAAAAGATTGTAAATAAAAATAATTATCGCAGGAAGGAAGCTTGGAAAACATTTTACTGTCTATTATATTCATTTACATTTTGGTTACTTGAATTTATTGTTAAAGATGTAATGCTAAGACGAAATAGCTTTTTGATTAGATGACTATGTTAAAACTCTACACTACTAATATTAAGACATAATAATGTGATATTATAATTTTGTGAAAAAATTATAATATCACATTATTATGTCTTAACGAATCTACAAGTTTAAAAACCATCTATTAGCGCGGGTATATTCCTCGAGATCAGTCGAGGGTTTAGGGCCCAAGTTCACCAAGACGCTTAACCGTTTAGTGAACTTCACACCTTCAAAGACTTTTATTCGGACCATTTTCACTCTTGATATATTAAGGGTACTTAAAACAAGCAAAGTAAAATAAGAACTCACCATTGATAGCAACGAAAATATTCTTGGTAAGAGCAGACCCAACGCCGTTCTCAGCTTTACACATGTAATACCCCTCGTCGTACGGTAGCGCGGACTCAATCCAGAGTGTCCCATTGGACAGGAACTGGAAACGTCCACCGAGGTTCACCAGAGGCAAGAAGTCGGATGCTGTACCAGCTGTGGACAATGGTGTTATTAATCCGGTCAACGTTATAGCAGATCTTAGCAATATATCTAAAATACTTCAATCGACTCAATCACAAGTCATAGCAATGATTGGATCATCTTTAATGAACACAAAGTATACAAAAATAGAAACATAAAGTATACAAAAATAGTAATGGAAAATCAGAGACTTGTTTCACTCATAAATCATACATTGGTTTGATCAAATTTGTTTTGAGAGCCAATAAAAGACCTTAACACAAATATAAAGAACTAGCTTAAAATATTGGTTTTTATGCTATAAGGGGCAACCGAGCAATATGAATAGGCCACCGTAAACTCACAAACCTCACGGAATGCGGAATAGCAGTTAGACTATTAGGTAATATTCCTGCGGGAGGTACTACCCCGGTCGTGCCAGCCCAATTCTGAAGTGTCAGAGATTTCGAAAATCGAAAAATGACCAATTATATCTTACCTCTTTGTTTCATCCACGTAATCTGTGGGGACGGGGATCCGGTAGTCTGACAGTGCATCGCCAGTGGCTCCCCTGCCAGAACCGCCACATCCATCGGTTCCGTCACCCATTTGGGAGATACTGATGCATGCGAAACATAAAATACGTATACAGTAAATGGAAAGTTGTGGAAGCTCATGGATCAATCTCAGTAATCGATATATGGTGGATTCTATTTGGAATAAAGAAGAAGAGGAGAAAACGTGAGATCAGGAAGATGGTGGTGGAAGAACATAATCATAATCTTTTGAGGATACCAATTATGGGTGTAGAAAAAGTGTTGTCTGCAACTGTTGATAATTAGTATTGGAACACGCATATGATGCTATTATTAAGTTAACATTCATGTTGATAATGCTCATTATACAATAGTTGCAAAAATAACTATTATAAATTGATTTGCTATTTTGGAAACAGTAGTAGAATAATATTCCGCGAGTGTGCGAGATGCACAAATAATTTTATTTCCAGAAACCAAAGGAGAGGGCTTTAAAATTTGATGATATGTATGATTAATATTACAGCTTAAAGTAAGGCGGCTACACAGAAAATTACACCATGACACTTGAGTGTTCAAGTAACCACTTACCTTATCCAGCTGCTAAAAAAAATTAAGAAATACTAACATAGAAACATGACAATATAATTATTGTTAAAGTCAAACGTGATTTACCTAACAATCAACACTTATAATATTTTGTGTACAATGTAGATCTCTCTGTCATACTTATTTTGGCATTGTTTTTACAATTTAATAATCATATAATCTTAAATGTTCAATTCATAATTTTCATCTTCCATCTTATTGATATTTCTTAGTATAACAACTTGTACTTTTGAAATATTTTACGTATTCCAAAGTAGTCCGTAAAAATCAAAAGTAGGAAAAAAAAATAGAGTTTTTAAGTTAATTTATTTCTAGAATACGCGACTGATATTCCACGATAAATAAACTAAATTTTACCGTACTTATACTTACGTCTAATGTCGCAATAACTTTAAATAATATTAATAACAATTACCATTTTAGCCATCTGAAATCCATCGTCGTGCAGAACAGAAAGTTGATATTTATACAGACAGCAAAATTAAAGAAAGAAATAAATATATACAAAATATTTTACATGAACAATGAATTTGTCATTGTAAGTAGAAGACTTCGTCCGCGAAATGATAAAGTGGCAAACTATAGCTGTAATCCAAAATTCCCCGCTTCGTTATTGGCAAATATTTCAAACAGTTTCCCACGTACTTCTAGAAATATCCGAAATTCAGGATCTTGCAAACTTGATGGAAATTTGTAAGTACGGAAACAGAGGTCGGACTAAGAGATAAATGGTTTGTTTCGTCGTAAAGCATAATTCTAAGTGCTGTGCTCGGTGCGATGGTGTTAGTGCAGTAAGCGTGCATATTCGTGCCGAGGCCTGTTACCTTTCACGACCAGTTCCGCGGTATAGTTAACTTTGGCCGCATTGTTGGACGCGACACACGTGTACAGTCCGCTGTGGCGAGCTGACACTTCTTTGAAAACGAGGTTGCTGAAAAAATCCGCCCCTCGCTCTTCCACCTATACAATTGAATGTTCTGTACTTCCACCGGTCTGATTCATTCTTGTGTAATATAATGATTATATTGATTGATGAGTGTGAAGTTTTCAATTCGTGACATTGCATTTGGCAATATTATATTTTATTATAATTTAGTAGAGGAAATACAGGCAACCCTGTATTTCCTCTACTAAATTATTTTAAAATTAAAAATGTATGCTTAAATACAGTGTGACTATATAGCATCTTCATCTCTCATCATCATCTTAAAATAAGATGTGTTAGATATGTGGAGTAGAAGCCAATTTTTTTCTTTACTGACTCATATTTTTTTTAACATATAAAATGTCCTATGACTCTAGTATATTAATCTAAATCTATAGCTAGTGTTTATTTTTTTACACTAAACTTACTAAATTCAAATTCCTCTTATCGGATCGTATCGAGTCGCTTTTAAGCTTACTTAAGTCGTATTCGTGTAAGACAGTGTGCTTGAATCAATAAATTGAACTATACACAATCTTAACCTAAATTTTTAATAACTAAAAATACTTAAGAAATAATTACGCTTTATGGTGGTGAAATACAGACAACTAAAGTAGATGAATAACAATTATCGTAATTTTTTTCGCGCCTGGTGAGCTCATTTATAGTTTTGGCGATGTTGACCACTCACAACATATAGGTACATCTCATCTGCCTATTGGCCTGACTGGCATAAAAATGAATAGTAATAAAATCCAAACCTGCAGCGACGAGGGTATGGGCCCGTTGTCCTTCAGCCAGGTAAAGTGCACGGGCATGTCTCCGGACGTGACGCTGCAGCTGACCTGCGCGCGCTTTCCCTCTTGCAAGTTAGCGGAGAAGGAGAACGGCTCTATTTCTGGCGGATCTAAAAGTTTAATCGGAGGTCATAATAATGTTATGTTGTTTTTCGTTTGCAGATATCCAATGGAAAAAGTTTCGCCTCGAACATCAGTGTCAATCTTTAGTAGGGTATTCTTCTTTAATTTCTTTCAAAAATTTTAAGTTACGCTAAGGTATAGTGAAGCAGCATTCCATATGAGATTCTATGTCTTTGGGATAGTCTAGAGTTTATAAACCGGCAGATAAATTATGGCCGGTCAAGCGTTAGCTCTGCTTAGATAAATTATGGCTGGTCAGATGTTTGCTCTGCATAAATAAATTATGGCTGGTCAGGGTTTGCTCTGAATGGACAAATTATGGATGGCCAGGGCTATGCTCTAAATGGACAAATTATGGCTGGTCAAAGGTTGGCTCTGCATATATAAATTATGGCCTAACTACCCCTGACCGGGTTTACTATTCGTGTGATTTTTTAGAAGATACCGAGGAGTCAGACAGACTCGCTAGTTCGCACTAGCGAGTCTTTCTGTGTGCATACAGTCGTGCTTGTAACGATAGGAAACTCACTGCTGACTATGAGCTGCAGTTCTCGTCTGGCGATCTCTCCGTGCGGACCCATAACGGTGCAGGTGTAGGCGCCCGCGTTCGAGGACTCTACACGCGCCAATCGCAGAGCTCCATCCACGTTGCTGTCCCACTCTACTTGACTGCCGTCTCTTTCCCACGTTACCGAACTAAAATAATTCACATAAAACAAATTAACATTCGTAGAATGGAATAAATATTTACGTTTGCCGGTTACATTTTAGTATTAGTATTATTATATTATTTATTTAGTATTTCCCAGCTTACTCTACTGTCACCGACATTACTTTTTTATATACTTACAAGAGGGGGCAAACGGATGGTCGGTTTACTTATACACATCGGCTACACTAGAACTAGCAGGTGCATTGCTGGCCTTTCAAATAGAAGTATGCTCTTTTCTTTAATGGACAGGATCCTTTAAGTTGGATTAGTAAGCACTTCTATTTCAAATGTGTACTTTGTGTGATCCAGCCTCAATATATATTATATCTCCAATTTTAAACTTCCTAACTTGTATCCGTTTTGCCAAGAATTTCTCAAAAGTGATTTAGATATTGATAGTATTATTTTAATTTATATTGCGTTCTTTATCCTTCAGCCTTTATCCGTCGTCTATTGAACTCAATCCTCTATTAAAGAACGCTAAGTCGACCGACCCCGATCGATTAATTTAATATGGTATTTTATAAACCAAAATAATTTCGCCAACATAGCCTAAAACAAATTATTTCATGCATTTTAGATTTTTCTGCCAATTACAGAACCTTACCTGATAGGGTAGCCAGAATAAGGACAGTACAGCACCAGCTCACGACCAGCTACGGCTCTGATGGGTCCAACAGACCTCACATATGGTGGCCCTGAAATTATATTTTCAAATTATATATTCAAACAGTCGTATAGAGTTATTAGGACTATGAATATAAGTAACTGACTAGTTGGTCGACTAATGCTTCGCGCTTGCGCAGATTTCTTGTCATTTATTACAGTATTCAAAACCGTATAGTATAGCTACTTTTTCTAAGAAATTGATGCTCCTTGTACTATCTTACATTTGCATCCCAGATCTGTCACTGTGTACAATCGTGTACAACGATGTCTTTAAAAAATATCTACCTTAGGTACTAAATTTCGATTTTTATACTTATTTAGATAGATAGATAAATAGACAGATAGATAAACTATTCGCAATTCCACTTTAGATATAAACATTAAAAAAGTAAAAACTATCTAAGATATCTTTACAGCATTAATAATATCACAGAGGGATGTGTGCTGCAGAATCTCAGAAAGGTATGTAACTCAGTACTAAAAGATCAATCCCATTAAAGATCGACTTATTTTAATTTACTAGCTCTTACGACGAGGGTGCAGAATCAACAACATTGAAAGCTTTCATGCTACTCTATATGGCTGAAACAGTATCAAAATAAAAAATAAAAAATAGAAATCCAAGTTGATAGCTTAAATCTTCCTGAATTATAAAATGTTTTTTTTAACACCCAAAACCGATTTGTTTTAAATTTCGTAGATTGAATCCGTTTCTAGCGTTTTTAGATTTTTTGTCTCTTTGTATGCATGCATTGTGTACGTAGAAAGTACGAAAGTAATGTAAACGCCTTTTGTAGTTCAAAATTGTGCGTAACTTTGAGTATCATTTAGTTCCTGCTTCATTGCAACCGCTTCACTTCACCGCGGCAATGTGAAGTACGCGGGTGAAGCCTCTGGGTGCTGCTAGTAAGCTAATAAATATACGTTTATCTTTATTGTAATTTCTATTATTGTATATTACCGTATATATTAAGTCTGGAGGTGTGTGCTATATCGCCCAGTGAGTTGGCGGCGCGACAGGTATACAGCCCTCCGTCCTCCGAGCGCACCGCTGTGATATTCAAATAGCTCACCACGTCGTTCGTCTTGGTTGCGAACTGTTCGATGCTGTACCTGAAATATATAATAACAAAAATAGTGCGTGGAATCAAGTCAAAGAAATGAAAATTATTACATTATTATTTCTCGGTATTTTACTCGTTGCTAACGCAATTATCCTACTTATAGTTTAAAGTCTAACTTATACAATTTAAAGAAAACGTGCATCTAGAAACTTAGTCCAGAAATTCATATGTAAAAGAATAAAAACTGGCGATCCTTCGACATACCTCCACCATTAACTTGTGATATTGTCTCTGTGTGTATTTGTGTTTGGTTGACGTATAATGTATGAATTGAGATGAATTTATAACATGCGCAGATAGGCTCTGATGTCGAGCCACGTTGGTGAATATTAATAGTCATTAGCTGCGAAGGAATATAGATATTGATGATTTTGCTGAGAAACTTGGTGTGAACTAAAGTTTTAAGTCGAAGTTAGTTAAATTGTTGTGATATAGAACAGTAATTAGTTTTTTTTGTATTGAAGTAGCTAATCTACAGCCGATAGCTACTATTAGTATATTTTTTTTCAGGTCCCAACAAGTCTTGACAAAAATGTGTAATTATTTGGAATAATTCGGACATTTTCAAGGCAAATTATTTTAGGTTCAAAAGTATTAAAAAAATCGGTCTAAAAATAAATGGTTGTCTATAAAGTCGGTTTATGGGCGATACTTTTACGTGAAGACGATATAATACGTTACACGCCGAACGCTTAGGCCGATTGCCTATCGCTTGTTCCACTGCTCAGTAAACGTGAACATGAGTCACGTTTTTTCAAGCGTGCAGCCGGCGTTGATCGATCTATAAGACGTTATCAAGTCAAATGTTTTTAAATTTGCTCGTAAAACTACCTATGTCCTCTTGCCATGGTGTTGAGCGGTTGTCCGTCCAGAAGCCAGGTAAAGTGCGGCGGAGGTGATCCAGCAGCAGAGCATTTGAGTGTAACCACCTGACCAGGTCGGAGCACCTGCTCGATGAACGTGTATTGGAGCTCAGGAGCTGTGTCTGAAACAAACAAACTCGTAAACAAGATGTTCGCAAGCTATCTCGAAATGCAAGTGAATGAAAAGCGAAACGTACAGTGAATGTCTTATTTTAAAAAGTTCTAATAAAACTATATGTTTATCACGCGACTCGCGAAAAAGACGTTCGTATATGATATCGAGCTGCAATAAATAAAAGGAAAATGGCAATTAGGTATCCCCTGAAATAGTTTTAATAGTGAAAATAACAAGAAAAATAATAAATATTTCAACGAGTACTAGATGCGGCTTATAAGTTACTGCTGAAAATTCTGAATGTAAAACTCCTCAAAGTGACACACTGAATTTGAAAACACTTTTGGTTATTATATAACACAAGGCATATGCCAGTTCCAAAATTCACTCCTCACACTTCAAGAAAGTGTGAAACGCAACAAATTCAATCTGTGACTTCAACACAGAAGCTAATACTTACTAGTAGAACACTTTATTTATCCGTTTGAATTTAAGAGCAAGATTTATGTCAGTATATCCTTAGATATATCCTGAGAGAAAAAACTAACACTCTCTTACAATGCAACTACTTTTACTGATTTCATAGCGATTTATTAAAAAGTTACATGCCAAACGCTTCCCATACTTTATAGCAACCATGTTTGAGGGAGCGTGTTCATTATGACGACGGGAATTCCCGTAAATGTTAGAAATTGTAATTTCTAACATTTACAGGAATTCCCGTCATCTAATTTTAGATCTATTAAAAAAATCCGCGGCGCTTATGGCAAATAAATCGCAGTTTGATTGATAATTGCCGGTGAGTTGTCATGGAGAATGTAAAGCTCATGTAAGTCGTTCGATAGTGTCATCATCATCAGCCCGTATTCCGTCCCCTGCTGAATATAGGCCTTCTTTAATGAGAGCTGAGACGACCGAGCTTTGCCGATCGCATTTAAAATGGTTCGGCCACAGCGCGAAGATCGTCTTTGATATTGTATTTATTACATGTTACTGTCATATAAAATCCTTAATGGTTCAATAAATTATTTAGTTTTGTCGTCTATGAAATCCATTTATTCTTACGATTGCCTATGACTGACAGCTATTTGTGAGCAAAAATAGTCTGATAATTGTATAATTGGACGTTTGTATTGCAGTGTAATCCTCTTATCGCGCTCGTCGCTGGCAAACAGTAATAACAGTAAACTACAGTTTCTGCCAAACTCGGCAGTATTAAACCGACAGTAAGTAGTTCATACTTTACTTAATAATATTGAAATATCAATGACTCGCTATTTCATAATCGTGACTCAAATTTACTTCTTATCCTCAATCCTTACTAATATTATAAATGTAAAAGTAGCGATGCTTGTTACGCTTTCGCGCATAAACTACTTACGCGATCATCATGAGACTTTGTAGACATATTCTTGGAGGTACAAGAAGTAACGTAGGATTCATTAAAAAAAATGTTTGTTTTTTTGCAAACGTGGGCGAAGCCGCGAGCAACATCTAGTATGTTTAATTTTAGTTTATCTTCGTACTCCCACGGGTATAGTAAGTATGCGGATGAAACCACAGGGCGCTACAGGTATCTATGTAAAGATGATCGTTCGAGGGTCGTTCGAATTCAACTACATTGAAACGAAAATCTCCTTGCAGTGGTAGATCCTTTTTTTTTGATGATGCAATGGAAATCCTTTTCGGACCCTACCAGGGCCTGGGTAGGTGCACTGGCGTATGTCACTGGCGTAACTCGCATTGGGTGCACTACCCCACTAAAACTGCTGCGTGAGCCTTCAGCCGCTATTTGAGGGACCCGGATGGCAGGCAACGGGAAACCTTCAGCAACAGACTGATCCCGGCTTGCAAGTCCAGATTCTCCACAATAGGGGGACTGCCCGGCTACCAGTCCCCACGACGTCGTGTCTAGCAGGAACCGTGTTCCCATCCCGAGCCCGAGCAGTGGTAGATCCTACTTAGACGCGAATAACGGGAATTTAGCCGTCTTGCCGTTCTTTGAGTGACAGCAGCAGTAGACAGATAGGTTGCTGTCGCTGATGATGATGAAATACAAGAGTAAGTAGTGATAAATTGAATTCAAATATGTCTCCGCTCCAAGCTGACGTAATCTCATAAGCGAGCCGGCGACACTGCTCGACGGTACATGTCGACTAAATTGTGTCTCACTGTAAGTCGCACCTGAAATTTTGATCCTGACACTTTACGAGATTGTCAACATCAAATAGTATCATCACAATCGTTCCAATGACCTTGGAAGAAGTTCCTAAAGGAGTTGGTAATGTCAGACAATTGGTCCATTTGAAAATGTATGAGATGGTCAGCAACACTTTGCATTTGCGCACAATATCTTTAGGACTTCATTTGAGCGTTTTAGTAAGCTCAAATAGGATCTCTTTTGTCTATAACAGGATTGTGATCGTTATTTACATCTACATCTACATCTACACTAATATTATAAAGAGGAAAACTTTGTTTGTTTGGTTGTAATGAATAGGCTCAAAAAATACTGGACCTAATTAAAAAATTCTTTCACCGTTTGAAAGCTACATTATCCACGAGTAACATAGGCTAAATTTTATTCTGGAAAAAATAGGGTTACGTAAGATATAAGGTGTAAAAAATCAACCAGAAAAGTTACTTATTTTGCGTACTAAGATCCCGTTGTCAATCTTGGTTAACGCAGGCGAAGCTGCGGGCAACAGCTAGTAAATAATAATTAATGTGGCTGAAGAAAAACCGAATCTACTCGAACCCTACTTCCCCGCAAAAAGCATAAGCATTAAATTACCTACTTCATTTTCATAGAACTGATCTTATACATACCAGTCATGCTTTATTTGTAACCTCTATTTAATGGAACCTTTTTTTATTTATACAATATTTCTTAACTATCTATTAATTTCTTGTCTACGAATTTTTGTTCTGCTTCAAAAGATAAAATAATCTATATAATGTACATTTAAAATCCTATATTCTTATATCGAAGAAGAATAAAATAACTATTATAATAAAGCTATTTACCTCCCAATCTCAGTTCTGCACTCGCTTGTGCTGAATCCCTCTCGTTCCTCGCGATGCACTGGTAGACTCCTCTATCCGCGCGGTGTACGGAGGCCACCGTCAACTGTTCTCCGTTGCTCTGAAGTCGTACCCTGCCCCCCGCCACCCCCGCGCTCACTGGTATACCGTTGTGCAGCCATTCCAGGCGCGGTGACGGCCAACCACTCCAAGTGCAATTTATCACAGCAGTACCTCCACTGTTCACCACCTGAGAACATAATATGACGCCATTTAATAATATATTCGTGTGGAAGTATTATAAGTGATGGCAAGAGCTAAAGCACTTTCAGCTGGTAAGGTAATGTACCTTTTTTTTTCTCTAACGCCGGTAAATGCCCTTAGGCATCCCCCTTGGGTCTCCCCAAGCTGGTAAGTGGACCCAGCTCTACCCACTAAAACCCGGCGAGTGCCACCAATGCCATCTTTGGTAAGATGCTGATAGATCTGCTACAAGCAACAGGGCACCTTGACAGCTAGTCAGTCCCTTAGGGGAACGACGTCACCTCCACAGAGGGGTTGCCCCGCACCACAGAACAACTCCTCCCAATGTCGGGACAGTACATTGAGGCGAGGTTCTCGTCCTCGCCCCTTGCCCCTGTTGTTTTGCTCCCTCTTTTTATAAGAGGGGTACAAATAGCCCCCTCGGCTTAATTTGCTTCGCCCAAGGTTTTGGGGTCACCCTGGGCTACTGAGCCCCACCGCCACGACAAGGCTTGAACCGTGGTGTGGAACGTAATGTACCCAGGACATACATCGCTATTGCAATTCGAAGTGGCAACAGTCGATTGGATGGCTTTGTTGCAGCCTCAGAAAAAAGTTGGACCATATTTTATCATACACCATTCACAACCAATTTTTTCACAACAAAAACCATATGACGTTGGAGTCAATTAACTAGTAATACATTATGTATACTTTTGTGTATCCAGGTTTTGGTGATTTGCGATATATATGTACTTCCAAGAAAATGTGCTAACTACATTTTTATAGGTTGCTATAGGTATTTTCGTAAGAGGTAGTGCTATGTTGCTTTTCAGCCGAATTGGTCCGACACGACCGGGTGGTACATTGCTCATATGAAACCGGCGTAAAAAGGCAGCTGTTCTGTTGTTTTTGGTACGGTTCCGATGACCCATTGGGGGATCGGTAAAAGGATCCTCTCGGATCTGATTTCTGATTCATTTATTTTTGGAGAAAAGTAAAGATCATGTCATTGGTTCATTATGCCAATAGAATTACAGTAAATTTCGCTTCCCCCGGGAGCCATTTTATTTTCCGGATAAAATATACCTTATTTACAGAGTCAGGCACAAAATTTATCATTCATGCATACTTCTCGTTTTATCTGAACAAAAAATAAATAAAAACGATAAATAGTGTTTACACACGTTTTAAAATCGACTCGAATGTCGTAGCGGCCAATGGTGTGGCGCTGCCATTATTGTATTTTAATTTTTATTCTATCTTTTCTCATAAAGTAGTATCAACCCTTATATATCCCACTTCTGGGCATGGGTCTCCTCCTCGAAATCTGACAAGGAGGGTGTAGGCCATAGTTTACCGATGCCTTGGCCCAGTGTGGGTTGGTGAACTTCACATACCTTCAAAGACTTTCAATCTCATTGGGCATGCAGGTTTCCTCATGATGTTTTCCTTCGCCGGTGCGCGAACGATGGTCTCGTGTTTGGGGTGCACTTAGAAATTTAAAAAACCCATTTTAAGGCACACATGGACGGGGTCAAGATTGAACCCAGAATCTCTCGCATAAGAGGCCGATTCTGCCCATCACTGGACCATCGTCGCTCATTTTCTCATAGATACATTTTAAAATATCTTTTTACTAATTTTATTTTGGGAGTTTGTGTAGATTTTATGTCAGTCCCATCGTATACACAATTACATTATAAATATGAAGTGTAATATTGATATTTAACAACCAGTCGGACGAATTATGACTACTATTATTTTATTATGACTTATGTTTATTACAAGATTTAATATACAAACCCGGATTATAATTTTATATAACTCAATATAAAACTAACAAAGGTTGAATTAATAACAACAATTTCATATATTTTTTAATTTGAAAAAAAGCCATGCTATGCCGGTAATTATTCTGCCTAGCCGGAAGAAATAAGGATGTGAATTGTATCCTGAAGACAGGCGGAACGCATGACCGTGTTGTAATTTAAGAGTACAATAAAACAGTAAGTATTTTTTTAAAATGATATTATCTACATCCACACATTTATAAATATCTTTATTTATGGAGCAAATGGAGCGTGCCAAACCTGCGAGTGATCCCATTAAAGCGAATACAAATTTAAAAGCCAATACAATCTCCCCGTAGTGCTTAACTAACGGTGGTTTTCAATATCCTATCTATCTTAAAATTATCTTATCTATCTTAAAATTTTGACAGATTTTGTAAGAAAATGTGTCAAAATTTCAAGATAGATAAGAAAATACTAAGATAGGTAGGATATTGAAAACCGCCGTTAATATCGTACTGTGTAAACATCTCGAGTAATTTATTATTTTGTAACAAAAAATGCTGTCTTGTGCACTGTAAAAGTTGCTACAAATGAAAATTATTCCTGTCTCCAAATAGTAGGCTAAAACACTTAAATAACTAATAGAATGACACTGTATTTATGTGAGTAGTGCTTTTTCATGCACAGTTCGCCCATTTCAATCGTTTTGGTGAGATTTGTCCGTGCGCAAAAAAAGAGAAGAAGTACTGACTGAACACCAACGCCTATGCGGCATATCTAAGACCAGAATATATAAGATAAATCAGATAATATTAAAATTAACGATAATAATTTATAATTATAATAATAATTATTATTTTATAATAATAATTTCTATGAATCACATAGTTCCGGTATAATTATCAAAAAAAAAAAATTTTTTTCTTCGACAATCTAATGGGATTTTTTTAGTAATCGTGTTTGTTTTTCCTATTTCGTTATATAATTATTATGACGAAAAATAACATACTAAAATTTCATTCACGCAGTAAAGTAACTTTGCTTATAATATCGGTACACTGCCAAAAATTAGAATGCCTTGTCTTATGGGACTAGCGCAAGCAGCTCATGAAATAGTTGTACAACCTGTGACGTAACATATTCTTGGGACTATTAATTGCACCGTCTATACAGTGCTTTATGAAACACGGCATTAAGTTGTATTGCCGAAGAATCAACCAGGATGGTGCCCCTGCAGACGTTTAGAAAGAAAGAAAGAAAGATTTATTTGTGAACAATTACACTAATGCATACTTCACATAACATTTATTTATTAAGGTGTTCACAAATTGGCCTCAACTCAGTGTCTTCTGGTGGTAATGGTGGTTTACGGTAATAAGTATTTAGTATCCGCATAAAAGCTAACAAAATCTATCAATTCCATTTTGATACATTACAATCAACATAAAGCGTGACCTACAATGTCCAACTGATTGGGTGGAATTGAAAAAGACGCAGAAACCCGACCCGAGACCCAAGACCCAAGACACGGAATTGTAAGTAACGTTATAGAAGTAAGAAATTGCAAATAAGTCGTGAACATTATTGCGTTCGCTTAACAAAGTTTTTCGTTCGAGCGAATCTAGTTACCGTCCCCTTCTTTTATTTGTTCAGTCATTGAGATCACTGAATTGAAATATTTAATCGTGATGCTAGGGTTTAACTAGCTGTTTGGTGTTAGCTCAATGAACATTTATAATTAAAGAAGAAGCAATAGAATATCCACCTTATAATGGTATGATATTTTTGTGTAATTAAGTAATAAATATCTTCATATTCTCGACGACCTATGTGGCTCAATAGTTAGCGCGTTGGCGCTCAAGCCGGATCATGCGGGTTCGAATTCGAAAAAATAAAAAAAAAGGTTTTGTGTTCCTGGGTCATGGATCTGTATTAAATATATGTATGTATTTCCGTTGTCTAGTACCTATAATATAAGTCTGTTCGAGAACTTACCACGGGACCAGATTGACGTGGTGTAAAAAACGTCCATAGATATTATTATTATATATTTCAATAGGTAGGAATCCCACACGAGGCTTCAGTTGGGCCGGGCGGCATTCCGGATGTCTACGTCATGTTTTCTGGTCACCCCTAACCCAAAGCACAAAAACGAATGTTTTGGACCAGTTCGTCTTATCCATGTTGATACACAGTAATTCGACAGAAGCTATCGACATCTCGGCTAAGCAAGCGGAAATGGGTGGGGCTGTTTACTTCTGTCGAATGGAGTAATCGAGTTCTACAGTAAAAATCACGCATGGGCCAACGTAGTATTGGACGACCCGGGCTAGATAAAGCGACGATCTGCGCGAAGTGGCTGGCAGCAACTGAAAACTTAAAGCCTAATATCGAGAAAGTGACGTACTTTGGGAGAAGCTTATCTCAAACAAGAACTACCGCAGAATTTCAAATATAAGAACTATCGCTTCCATTAGAGGTAAATTTTTGGCTACTAATACAAGCCAGGGCAAAGTTATCGCTTTTCGACAGGTAAATTTGGAAATATAAAAAGAGGAGCTCGTGGCGCAGTCGTAACAGCCGCGCGGATCGATCCACCAGGTTAAGCAACGCTTGCCGAGGTTGGTCCGTGGATGGGTGACCATCTTTACATTCCGAGACTCCTCCGTGCCTCGGAAAGCACGTTAAGCCGTTGGTCCCGGCTGTCATTCGTGGATCTTTGACAGTCGTTACGGGTCGTCAGAAGCCGAGAATCTGACAACCAGTCTAACCGCGGGGTACCGTATCACCCAGTTACTGGGTTGTGGAGGTCTGACAGCAGTCGCTCCATGTAAAATACTGGTATTCAGCTGAATCCGGTGAGACTAGAAGCCGACCCCAATATATAGTTGGGAAAAGGCTAGGATGATGATGATTTGGAAATATAAAAGCTTTCTATTGCACTAGATTCTATATGGTTTAGCACTACGCCAATGTTTCAACTGTGTTAAATTGTTGCGAAATATATCCATTCCTTTTTAACGTTCCGTGATTGTATGAGACTGAATTAGCTAATCACATCATTGAAACCCCTCCGTCTCACCTCAGCTAGTTGCCAGAATGCATTTAATACGAAAAATTAAACTCTAGGAGTCTATATGTTGTGTGGTCGATGTATGCAACACACCTCTAGTGCTATTCTGTAAACAACCATTTCGATATCGAGCTTCACCTGAGTGATAGCGCTCACTTCACGCTCACTTCGAAAGCGAAATCACTTGACCTTGATTCCGTAAGCGGTAATACCCCTTACGGAATACCGAATACATATTAATAATGTCAACAATCTCACGCAACAGAGTTCGTCTCGTCGCCACACTCACAAGTGTGGCGCTGCCGGGACTGTCGAATTTTAAAGAATACGAATTTGATATCTCACCGGGGATTCCGCTGTCGAGATACGAAATTGTTCTTACACTACAGCACTGCTGATACGATAGCAACTAGACTTCTGCCTGACTGAACACACCAGCTCGCTCGGTCGGAGATCTCCCTCTGGGGCATTTCAAATATATTCTCACACTTCGCTCCTATTACTTGTATATACACAGACTCAAAAATAAAAGCATCATACTAAACAGTATTAATATTTGGTAAGTATATCTGTTGTTGTGTGAGTGTGTTCGTAACAGGTACACGTATTGTTCTTGTTTGGTGCCGTACAAGAATGGCTAATGTTGCCGCTTCAGGTTTCAATGGCGGTGTTTGTTCTGTGGAAATTATGTTACCAGCTCAGAGCCGGTTGGCCCCATTGTCTTTGTTTTTGGGTTATTTATTCTGTTTTGTCTACAACAAAACAAGTAGGAAGAGGAAATTGAAACCGGGCTATATGATAGTTTCAGAGTGCACCGTGGCTTATGCAAATGTGTTAATAATGTATCAAACACAGCCTTAGATTTACTTATATGTACTTGCAGTTATAGTGGTTATTTTTGTAGCCCATGCTCCTTAAAGTGAAAGTGAAGTAAAAATATATTTTTTTGCGTAAAAGAGCAACAAACATACATGCATACATTCTTAAAAACCTTCGCGTTAATAATAAATATAAGTAAGATTAAATATGTATCCTCAATGTGAGAAGCGCGCTCATTTTTACGCTATAGTAATTAGATGTCTAGTCCAATTCAAGTCGTTTTATGGACATAATATTTAACAGAATTTCCACGTAGTGATTACGTTCTCTTGAGCATTTTCCTCTAATATTATATTATGAGCCTGTGTCTATTCTATAATGATGTGTAACGTGTAACATGTAAAGGTGAAGCGATTGATGCTTGCTTTTTTTGTAGTCGTGATACTTAGGCTGCGTCCTGCGTGAGCGATCCAGACGCGAATGCGAAAACATCAAACTGTCAAAACCTATTGAAGAGTCCTACGTGACCAAACGCACGTACACGCACGTAGACCAAACCGTCTACGTAAGACGTAGATTAATCTACGTTCTACGGGCCTACGCAGAAAGTGCACGCGAATCGGCTCGCACAGCCGGCACAGCATGTCATCTAGTTCGCGCAAAAATATCAAATAACTCGCGTTCGCTTCATTTTGCGCTGCCCTACATGCGTTTGGTCACGTAATACACTTCTATTCACTAAGCTTGTCAAACCATATCAAACACCCTAGCAACGTCAGCACTGTGGGCGCGACGAGCTCGTTGCAGCGCACAGCCTAGAAAATGACTCTTACAGAATAGCACTGCAGTAGGTTTTGACAGTTTGTTGTTTTCGCGCAGCGCCGCACCGCCTCGCGTAGGTGTCTAGATCGGTCACGCAGAACGCAGCCTTAGGGCAACGTATTTGTGAATCTGTAAGTTTCATCTGCCTTCATAATAAAACCTCTTTAATTTTTTAATTAATCTTATCTCTATCGATTAATCTCCAAATTAATTTTAAATTAATTTTTAACACTTGATTAATCAAAAAGAAGTTTTAAACGCGAATACTAAGTACATACTTGCTTACTTTAAAAATCCCAAAAACGATTTACTCTTACAAGTCCTGAGTATGTATACACATATATAAAACTTCTGCTAGAGTTAGACGTAAAGTAATGAAATACTAGTCGTTTTTAATATTTCACGATTTTCCTGCGAGTTCCAGGGGTTTCGAGTGCAAGCTGCACTTAAAATATATGAAATCATTTCGACATAGCCGAGGAGTCAAAAACTTAGAATATAATTTTAATTAAAAGGACGGCGAGTCCTATACGTTTATAAATATTGTTACTAATGAAATTTTGAGTTATATAAAAATCTGAAGACATCTTAACTTACCGATATCACACAAAGCACAGGTTTATAAATAAAGATAGATGGAGCACGCCAAACACGCGAGTGACCACGAAAGCGAACACAATCTATACTCGCGGCACGATATGATGGCCGTTTTGACACATTAAAATAGTGATGCAAATGTCGATTTATCCTCGAAAAAATATATTCAAATCTGTAAAGTTTTCATTGCAAGAAGTACCGGGTCAAATAGCTTTAGTAAAACTATATCACAATAGCAGTGCACTCACAGTTTGTACTTTTCCAAGCAACGCCAGGTCAAAACTGCTTTGCTTTGTTTAAGTTTGCTGGTGGTAGTATTTGTGATGTCCAGCGATCCTATTAATTCTTCTATGTGAGGATCTATTAGATCACAATTTTAAACATTTTGAATTGTGAAAAAGAAATTCTGAGTTGTGCGGGAAACAAGTACCCCAATCATTATAATATTATAAAAATAAAAAATTAATGTTCGCGGGACCTAATTAATATATTATATAGTTCATAAAGAAATTCAATAAATAAATTTTGTTTCCTAAAATTATACATTTGAAAATTTTCATGATTAACTGCACATCACCATTGACAATAAAGAATAGCAATTTTCTCCTTCAAACTTGATTATTATAATTACGAAACTTCATGAGCGGACAAACGTCAAAACGGCCTTTCGTGTTGTACGCAAACGGCTGCGGTGTTTGAAATCGGTAATGCAATGTCTGCGTACAGTCTGGATCAAGTATACATAGTAATATATACTCGCCGGTAAATAAACGGTACACGCTTTGAAATATGACCAACAAGATAAATCATGCACAACTCACCCTGGTCAACGGGAACGGGAGACGTAGTAATTCTTGAACTTTAGATATATGCCGGCCGGTCACGTTTTGTGTAGAAAAAGTCCGCTAATTACACCACACATAAATATTTAGTTCATAGAAGATATGTAGCACAAAACCATGCTTAATTCTTGGTTTTCAACGGCGGTAATGGCGACGCCGACGCGTGCCACGCGATGGTTGCTTGTTCTTATTAAAAAAAAACAAATGCGGGCGCGCTTCTTTCTTCCTGAGGCTCGTTAGCGCATGCGCGCCGGTGAATCGGGCGCTCTCATTGGTCAAATACACAAGGGTGCACCATTTGATACGGCGTGTGACATTGCATTGGTGGATTTATTAAGCGCGCGGAAATTAAATATAATAATTTAATTTTGAAAACGGAACATTCCGCCCACCAAAATACCAATGGGATTTTCCCGAAATTTGCTTAAGAAACAGTGTTAAGTTTAACTACGTTAGACGTTACAAAAAAGAAAAGAAAATAAAATAAACTAATCACTAAAGAAAATAAGAGTAAGAAAAACGGTTATTCGGTTGGCAAAGGGCATAGTTTAACTAAAGGTCTTTGAATAAGATGATCTCTAGTTTTTATAGTAGCCACTCGAATCACTCCATCAGGCCCAGGGTGTAAGGAAACTACTCGTCCTAATGCCCATTGGAGTGGAGGTCGATTATCGTCCTTAATAAGCACGATTGAATTTATGTTTAATAGTGTCGAATCTTTGGTCCATTTTGCCCGCTGTGTTAATGCGTGGAGATATTCATGCTTCCAACGTTTCCAAAATTGCTGTTGAATCAATTGGATAAGCTGCCATCGGTTTAAACGATTAAGATTAATGTTAGTGTAATCTGAATCGGGAACCGCTGTGAGAGGTTCCAGTGTCAAGAAATGGCCAGGTGTAAGAACGGTCAAGTCGTTAGGGTCAGAGCTTAATGAACACAAAGGTCTGGAGTTTAAAATCGATTCGATTTGAGTGAAGAGTGTGGTAAGCTCTTCGAAAGTTAGAGTTTGATCGCCAACAATCCGATATAAATGACTTTTCGCGGCTTTCACTTGGATTTCCCACACTCCACCGAAATGTGGTGAAGATGGAGGGTTACGTTTAAATGCAATCCGTTCGGAGTTCGTGGCTTGCTCCATGCATGATGCGAGTTGCGATGCTGCACCTACGAAATTCGTACCGCAATCTGAATATATGACGTTACAACGTCCCCGACGGGAGACGAAACGACGCAACGCAGCGATGAAGCCGTCCGTTGATAAAGTAGATACAACTTCAAGGTGCACAGCTTTTGTGCTCAGACAGACGAATAAGCATAGGTAAGCTTTATCAATTTTTGCACCACGATGGTTACCCAGTTTGATCCGGAAGGGACCAGCGAAGTCTACTCCAACTTGGGAAAATGCCTTTGCCTGGTTCACGCGGAAGGCGGGAAGGTCGCTCATGAACGGTTGTAATGGTTGAGGATGAAGACGATAGCACCGTATGCATTTCGAGAGGTGCTGACGTATGGCACGCTTAGCTGCCAGGATCCAGAATTGTTGCAAGATTAGATAATGCGTGGTGTTTAGACCGGGATGAAAATTCTTCTGATGAATAGACTCTATTACCTTTGATGTGAGTTCACAATTTCTAGGCAGCAATGCCGGGTGCTTATGTTCGAATTCAAGACCAGAGCGAGCCAGCCGTCCGCCCACCCTGAGAATACCTTGATCATCCAGGAATGGATTGAGTTTACGAAGGTTGCGAGGCAACGGTTTTCGCAATCTCAAATTTGATATAACATTTAAGAAAAAACGGTTTTGGAAATGTTTGACAATCTTCAAGAGAGCTTGATGACATTCTACGTCCGTCACGACAAGACTATCAGGTCGCTGACTACTTAAGTTAACGCGAACTCTAAGAATATACGCTATGATCCTACAAATTTTATCTAGGGATGAATACTTTTCGAATAGCCGATCGATTATCGAAGTTTCCGGTATGGTCTCGGTTTTATTAGCGATGAGAACGGTATTACGCTGCTCGGGAATTGCGACGTCCTCCCCCATATGACATTTTGATATGTCTGTTGGCCACTCAGACTGTGGTAGGGAGAGCCACTCGGGACCCGCCCACCATAGCGCGTTAGTTAAAAGTTCCGCTGGTAGCTGTCCTCGGAAACATATGTCAGCCGGATTGGTCGAAGAAGGCACATGCCTCCAACACTCGGTAGGAATAGTGTCCTGAATGTGACTGACACGGTTTGCGACAAAAGTCACCCAGCGCGAAGACGGGGACCGCAGCCAAGCTAAAGTAACGGTGGAATCACTCCACAGGTAAGTGGCATGAAGGGGAATCCGCAATGTCTCTTTGACGAATTTCATGAGATCCGCAAGTAGGACTGCAGCACATAGCTCCAGGCGTGGCAGCGACTGCCTCTTTAAAGGCGCGACGCGAGCTCGTGCACAAACAAGGAAGAGGCGAACGGAACCATCAGCCTCGGTAACACGTAGATAAACGACGGCTCCATACGCAAGTTCAGAACTGTCACAGAACCCATGCAATTGATATGATCGAGCGCCTTCGGTAACAAACTTGCGTGGAATCTTAAGTTTCCTGATTTGTGGAAGCTGTTGAGAAAAACTGTTCCATTGCGCAACAATTTCCGGTGGTGGAGTATCATCCCATGAAACGCCGAGGATCCAAAGCTTTTGAATCAAACATTTTGCTTGAATTATAAGAGGCGATAAAAATCCTAAAGGATCGAAGACTCTGGCCACCTCGCTAAGAATCGTTCGTTTGGTACATGGTTGGTTTGACGGTTGAACGTTAAAAACGAATGAATCTGAGGCAGGTTCCCATTTCAGGCCAAGAACCTTCACGGTTGTGTCTTCGGCTTCGGTAAAAGTGATAGCTTCCGATAGACACGCTTCCGAGGGTAGGTCACTTAGAAGCTCGGGTCGATTACTCACCCATTTACGCAGCTCAAAGCAGCCAAGGTTAAAAAGAGCGATGACTTGCGATTTGATATCGCGGGCATCGTCAAGCGTGGCACATCCAGTTACTATATCATCGATATAAATGTCGGATGTTAAAACGGTTTTGGCCTTAGGATAATGATGACCCTCATCATTAGCCAGCTGCTGGATGGTGCGACATGCCAAAAATGGAGAAGAAGATACGCCGTAGGTGACGGTATTTAAAACATATTCTTGAAGAGGCTCATCTTGGTGAGCTCGCCAAAGAATACGCTGGTAATCTCGGTGACGTGGAGCTACGTTAATTTGACGGTACATTTGGCGCACGTCCGCCATAAAGACGATTTCGTGTTCCCGGTAATGGAGAAGAATCTCCACGATATTGGATTGCAACTTCGGACCTATAAGGAGCGAATCATTAAGCGATTTGCCGTTTGCGTCCTTAGCCGAGGCATCGAACACCACGCGAAGTTTCGTCGTGGAGCTGTCGGGGCGCAAGACACAGTGATGCGGTATGTAGTACTTGCCAAGACCCATGTGCTTAGCAGGTACCTGAGTCATGTGACCACTTTCGATGTAGTCAGTCATGAAATCGGTGTATTGTTGTTTTAACGATTGATCACGAGACAACCGCTTCTCAATGGCATGGAAGCGTCGTAAGGCTGTTGCATGCGAGCCTTCAAAAAGGGGCTCCGCGTTGTTCTTGAAAGGAAGAACGACGTTATACCTTCCGGTCTCGTCACGGTAGTGGTTGTGAGTGAAACTATTTTCACAAACTTGCTCATTTGGGGGTTAATCGAGAGGATTGTGGAACGTTATCGATTTCCCAAAAACGCTGAACGATTTTATTTAGACTTTCGTCCACGCTAGGAGATGCTACTCCCAAAAGACACGAAGAAGAGGATGCGAGTCGGGACTTCCCAAGGAGAAGCCATCCGAAAACGGAATTCAGGGCTTGCGGTCGAGACGCGTTGCCCTTTAAACGCTGTTCCAGCAACGATTCTGCGAAAACGTCAGCATTTAACAAGACGTCAATCGGACCAGGGATGTCAAAACCAGGATCTGCTAGCGGTAATGTCTTAACATCATTCCATCCGCTCGTATTGAGTCTTGCGATGGGTTGATCTCCGCAGATTTTCGGTATGACGAGCATCTCGAGATGAAACTTAACGTTGCTATTAGTGCAGACGTCACATGTAACGATGCCATTGACCAATGTTGGGACGCTCCCCAAGCCATGTACGTCGGCACAGACGGTTCTAGGTTTGAGCCCAAGTCGCTGCGCTGCGTGTGCTGTCATAAAATTGTTTTGACTACCCGTGTCAAGTAACGCTCGGAACGAATGCAATTCACCAGATGTGTCACGAATTTGAACTATGGCAGTAGCCAATAGCACAGTCGTAGTCGCTGGCACGTTAGACGAAGTTGAGGATTCTTTAGCCAATAGATTTATCGATGGCGAATGATCGCGCGCGGTGTCGAGGTTCTTTGGCGCTTTGTCGCGGTGTAACAAAGTATGATGTTTACGTTGACATTTTCGACATGAAAATATCGATGTGCACTCTCGCACCGAGTGAGACGAGTTTAGACAATTATAGCACCATTTCCGATCGCCAGCCACAGCCATGCGCTCGTCCACGGACTTAGATGAAAAATCGTTACACGCTGTTATGTGGTGTTCTTCACCGCAATATGAACACTTACGAATAAGTTTGGAGGTTGTCGTATCCTGAATGGATTTTCCATTTCGTTTGTCACCAACCATCGTTTTAGGCATGTTGGCGTTGGGAGCGACAAGCGAATGTGTGACGGTAGGTCGCCTCGATTTATGAAAGGCACCTGATACCTCCTTGCTCATTTGCAAAGATTTAGTAGTGACGACGGAGAAGTGCGTGTCACGTAACAGTGCTTCACTCTTGGAGTGTAGAAAGGCCCTAATATGTTTATATTGTGGCAACTCGATGTCGGTGTGTTTTTCCTCAAACTCGCGTCTCAATTTAGTGTCGAGTTTTGACAAAATGTTGTAACAAAGCACAAAGTCCCATTGCTCGGTTGGTAATTTCAACTTTTTTAAAATAGTCAAGTTTTCATCGATCGTATTTAACGCATGTCGAAAATCCTGAGCGTGTGTAGTTTTGAAGTTAACATCCAAAATATCACGCCAGCACGTAAACGCTAATTCGCGTTTATCCTCATAGCGGGACTTGAGAGCATCATATGCGCTTAAATAATGTTCACATGCGACCGGGAACGTTCTAATTAACGATAAAGCATCACCACGTAGAACCGACACCAAATAATGAAACTTCTCGATATTACTTAAAACGGTTGATTCATGAATTAAAGCATTATACGTCGCAATAAACTCGGGCCATTCTTTTATAGCGCCCGAAAAGACTGGAAGTGAAATCTTAGGTAAACGCATATTGCTTTTCGCGCCCATTAACGGATCGCGCCCTGCGTCATTTAATTGTTGGGACGAACACGATTGATATTTACGTTGAATTGACAGGATTTGAAAGTACACTTCATCAAAATTTTCCTGAATGTCGCTATCCACATCGTCAGCCTCCTCGTTTAAAAGATCTAAAATGATGAAATGTGCCTCATGAAAACTATCCGCGATGTTTTGTATCTCCTGACAATATGAAAAGAATAACTCCGTTTGTGACGCATCGGTTTCGATTAAGTTTCCCACTTCGAGAGCCTTAGTAATACGATTAAACGCGATGGTTCGTTTACGTCTCAAACTAGGTAAATTACCAACAGTATAATTCGTTTCGCTACACCTTTTTAATCCAGATTTAGATTTACGCCTTGTGAGGTAAGACATCGTAAATGATTAAACAATCTTCGCTAAATTATAAAACGCTAATTACCAAAACAAAGCTCGCGAATAACCACAATCACGCTATCAGCGGTTGTGGGAAGGAACAACCATCAATGTTCGGAACACGTATGAAATAATGTAAGTTAAACAATGTTAATAAAATGAACCTTATTACAACGCAGAACATTTTGCTATATTAGAAATAAAATTTATTCTCAGATACTGGTCAAGTATTATTTTAATTTTACTTTATTAAATAATATTATGTTGACGTTAATATCGGAAATACAATTAATGTGTTTAAATTTAAACAAATTAAAATACAATAATAATTATTGTCAAAGATGGCGACTCGACGCCACAAGATGTTTCACTTATAATACGTTAAAGTTAAGAAGTTAATGAATGATTATGAAACGATATGTTAAGCGATCAACGTAAACTAGTCGGATTATATTCAAATTGATGCACAAATTATGGTACGATATAATTTGCAATATTGTTATTGCAAATGGTAAAACGGTGAATAATATTGTGTCAATTGAAATTAAAACGATTAGATGTTTTATGTATGAGATCGCAATCGGTTAGAATGGTATTATAATGAATAAGCAGATGGTATATTATGTAGGTTTATTTATGGCGGCGCTTAGCGGACAAAATAGAACAAAGAATTGCTTTGTAATTGTTAGATATATTAACGTTATGATATGCTTATGCGTTAAGAAAGTATAATATACGATAGAACAATAGTATTTTCGTTACAATTACAAACTACAATTGGTATTTAGGTGGACTGAATTTATCTAAAGTTCCCGGGTTTCGGCACCAAAAAGATGTACGCAAACGGCTGCGGTGTTTGAAATCGGTAATGCAATGTCTGCGTACAGTCTGGATCAAGTATACATAGTAATATATACTCGCCGGTAAATAAACGGTACACGCTTTGAAATATGACCAACAAGATAAATCATGCACAACTCACCCTGGTCAACGGGAACGGGAGACGTAGTAATTCTTGAACTTTAGATATATGCCGGCCGGTCACGTTTTGTGTAGAAAAAGTCCGCTAATTACACCACACATAAATATTTAGTTCATAGAAGATATGTAGCACAAAACCATGCTTAATTCTTGGTTTTCAACGGCGGTAATGGCGACGCCGACGCGTGCCACGCGATGGTTGCTTGTTCTTATTAAAAACAAATGCGGGCGCGCTTCTTTCTTCCTGAGGCTCGTTAGCGCATGCGCGCCGGTGAATCGGGCGCTCTCATTGGTCAAATACATAAGGGTGCACCATTTTATACGGCGTGTGACATTGCATTGGTGGATTTATTAAACGCGCGGAAATTAAATATAATAATTTAATTTTGAAAACGGAACACGTGTTTCTTATCGTGCTGCGACTATAGACGTTTAGCGTACGACGCTATGTCAAGCACTTGATAGCGCTTTTGAATTTGTATTCGCTTTGAAGCGTCAATCGGGTGTTCGGCATGCTCCGTCTGTCTTTATTTAAAAATCTGTGACACAAAGAATAAGCTCGATGAAGTGGCTGGTCACACTCAGGAGAATAGATGGCCGATGGGCCAATAAGGTTCAAGGAGTATAGGCCACGTTTAGGTAGACATTGTTGTTTGGCCATAAACCAGTAGAGAAGAAGATATCCGTGCAGTGGCCCGTATTGGATGCGAGTCGGAAGGGATTATCGTCTCGGCGTCTTGGGAAACTTATATTGACCTCGATAAAAATCTGTCATTTTCAAAGACAAATACTTTTCAATACGTTGTGAAGAAACCAAAGAGTTTATTTAATCTACCCTAATATTATTAAGATGAAAACTTTGTTTGTTTGTTTGTAATGAATAGGCTCATAAAGTACTGGACCGATTTCAAAAATTATTTCACCATTCGAAAGCTACATTATCCACGAGTAACATAGGCTAAATTTTATTCTGGAAAAAAATATTTGGGTTTTTCGGACACAAGGTGTAAAAAATCATCCAGAAAAGTTACTTATTTTACGTACTAAGATCCCGTTGTAAATCTTAGTTAACGCAGGCGAAGCTGCGGGCAACATATATTATACACTGGATCGTATCCCTGTAACAATACGATTCCCACGGGATCAGATACCGTTCGAAGTTTGATTGTAAAACGTCCTGGTGGACTATTAAGGTAGTCGATATGCCAAAGTTCAAATGCGTGCCCCAATTACGTCGGATTGAATTGGCATTTCACTAAAACTAATTAAGAGAAACACCTGAAACTTAGAAGCGTTTGATTAGATATTATGAGACGATCCTATCAGGTTGTATTCTAAGGAAAATATTAATAGAATTTACTTAGCTGTAGCCCGAGACTTCGATAAAGTATAATTAAGAAAAGAGTTTGATTTCTGTTGAGAAACCAGCAATTTGTGTTCTCGTTTAACTGTCTCGTTAAAATTATGAATTATTTCCATCAGATATTGTTTTCTTATGTTTACGCGAATTTCACTCATTATAATGAAACAACTTTTACGGATTTTATCGCGGTTTATTTAGTTTTTTATTATATCATTTACCATTTATCATTTATCATTATATCAGATTTGATAAACCACAGGTCCTCGCAAAAGAACACCGATTCCAACCAAGGATGATTCGCGAGGCTATTGAAATTAAAAAACATCCTAATTTCAATAGAGAAGATGGCTGGCCACTACCATCTGCTTGGGATCCCATAATAAAAATAATAAAATCTAAAACCAAGCATAATAATATGTCACAGACTAAAGACTCAGTTAGCACCTTTTGCATAGATAGGACTAAATAAAAATATTGTTGTATCATAGGGTAGATTCGTATAACTTTTGTAACAGAAGGACATCTGACACCTCAGTCCTCCCGTGACCATGGTTTCTGTAAAGTATCCGAAACGTCGGGCTTGTAAAAAACTAAATAAACCGCGATAAAATCCGTAAAAGTTGTTTCATTATATTTCCATCAGATTTTATATATAACTTGTTGCCCGTGGCTTGGTCCACGGTAACTTAGATTTACGGAAGTATCCAAATTGATTATTTTTTTATAGCTTAAGTTATTCATTATATCAGCTACCTGCCAGTTAAATTCCGGTCAAAGTCGGTCCAGCTGCGCCATTTCGAAGAATAGCCCAAACAAACAAACAAAATTAAATTCTCAAGAATGATATTTTTGTGTATATACCGTGTATACCATGTATCACATGCATTTACTTAAAAGTGGTTACTTTAATTAATTTATTTTTTTACTTTATTTTAGTTACTTTAATTTAATTTTATTATAATATTATCGACCAAGAGCCTGTGACGGCCAGGCCTTCGTTACATAATACAATCAGAAAGTTATTATGCTGTACTTGAATCATTGTTGAAAAATAAAATTTTATTATCTTAATATATATATTTCTTGTGTGCGTGTGTATGTGACTGAACTCCGCCTAAACGGCTGGACCGATTTGAGTGATTTTCTTTGTGTGTGTTCAAGTAGATTCGAGGATGGTTTAGATTCACAAATCAGACCGGCAGATGGCGCTGCAGTCGGTATCTAGGTTATTGATCTGTACTGCCACTATCGATTCGTATCTAAAGGACAACGTCTGTGGGGTCCGCTAGTATACAGTATAATATTATACACAATAAAGCTTATGTTGTGTATCTATAAAATGTATGCCAACTTTCTGGCGATCGCTAAAACGGAATCGCAATTCATCGATCTCATATGCAAGGATATTTATATATAAACATCGTGTCTGTCAATACTTGGCCGATAATGGCGTACTGAGCGGGAACTAATTAAAATCATGAGAGACAAATACCACAGTGACCTCGCTATAGGAGCGTCCATGATGTACAGTCACACGAATATACATGAAAATATTAATTTTCTTCCATACCATTATACTGTGGTACAAATGTGGTAGTTATATATTTGGAATAGAATAAATCATATTAAAAAAAAGAAATGTGGTGTCGTGGGACACCAGGTAGGAACGAAGTTCCTTCGGCTAAAAAAAGCTATTATACACTACTCGCTTGTGTATGCGACTGTCGCGCCTGCGCACGTCTCATTTAACGCTTTTTATTCCACGCACTTTTTCTTACGGCTTTACTATCACATTTTTTTCAGTTCGGTCGCGCAGCAAAATCCCTATCCCCTTCAAGCCATAAGGAACTTCGTGCCAAAAAAATAAAATAAAAAAAACCACCATTTTTCAAATTGAAAAATCGAATCATCTTATCGAATCTGTGTATTGTCTCAATAAGCCTACAAAGTTTGAACGAGGTCTGGCAATTAAAAGTGGGTCAAAATCACAAACAAAGGAATCGATAACATACATACAAACGGACATACGTGTAGATGAAGTTAATAAAAAGCGTAAAAATATTTTTAATTTAATTTGTTAAATATGTATTTGAAGATCCATCATGTAACACTTGTATATGTATGTACTAACTTATAAAAATGTGAAAAAAAAAGGTTTTCTTATCCAATATTGGCGAAAACTTAGAAAGTAATATTATAATTAATTTTGCTTCCAACGTCAAATCATAATATCATATTGTTTTCTAATGTACGCGAGTTTCGCTAAAGGTATAAGACGGTGATTAAATTCAAAAAGTTATTTCATTAGGTATGGAATTAAATTCAGAGCAGAATCAGAGGAGACTTCTAGAACTAGAACTGGAAGACGGCCGTGCCGCGCCTCAAGCCGCACGGGAGAGCCGCAAGATGGTGGTAACCATCTTGTTTGTTTCTTCCGTGAAATACACTTTCCATCAGGTGGCATAGCTGCCAGTGTGCTGCCTAAATATTAAGTACTTGTTTTAGGTAACTTTTCATACTAGTAAGTAGAATATTGAGTTCAAGTTAAAAAGCCTTAGGAATAAAAACGTACTAGACAAAGAAGATTCCGACTTAATTTTAAGCAAACACTTCTTCAACTGCCGTCATAAATTACTTTGGAATTCTTACAGATCATGATCAAAACAGAAGAATGTTTTATATCCTATATAATTGAGGACATGTGTGAATGAAAGCGATATGTAACATTTAACAAAAAACATTTTTTTGCATTTAATGAAGGTTTTATGTGCCTTCAAACCATATGAACCCTTAAAATAATGATATTTGAGCTTAGTTTCAGAATAAACCATGTAAAGCTTTGAGTTGGTCTGAATGAATAGTTAGTATATAAAGTTATATTTTAAATTTTATAACGACGTCATAATGACACATTAGCATGTCGGTGACGCGAACCTACAAGATGTTCCCACTTCCCATACCAGAAAATGCAAAACGCGGCTTAAGAGTTTTTCACATAAAAATATGGTAGTACATCGACCTGGTGTTTATTCGTTCATTTGTTCGGTATAATTAAGAGGCTACGCTTAACAGCACCCAGCTTTTTACTAATGACCTTTTTACTGTTGGTCATTTGTAGCTTGTGTGTGGATCGCATCGGAAATTTAATTTGCATATGCGACTGTGAATTAATGAGATAATTACTGGCTTCTGGGTTATCGTATACGAATATGTATCTGTAACATAATTATTTATACTTACTTTATATTCATATGTTCATACGTCATTTTAATGTTATAATCTGTGGTTATAGTAATAACTAAATGTGAATTATACAGCTAGCTAAGTAACGTATAAAATCTAACATGGAAGTGGTAAGAAGAAAGAAAGCAAAACATGAATTCGCTTGTCCGTTCCTGAGAAAATCGGTGGTGACACACGAACAAAAGGACAAGAAATTGAACTTATAACTGGGTTACTTTGTTTTCTTTTGAGGTACGGAACCCTGAAAACTAGCGTAACTAGGTCTATCATTAGTGACGGTAAGTTTCGTTGACTGTAATTACACTGCCTGTTTTTATCTTGTTTCCGAGACACCGAAGCTGTTTCGTCTAGGTAATAATTGGGATACAGGCTTAGGGCATATCTCTTATCGGTAGTTTTACTTTATGAGTATTACGGTCGACATGACCATTGTATGGTGCAATGCCCCGAAGGAAAATCTCGAAGGAAAGCCTCTGATATGATTTTAGCTGTTGTTTACAATGGACAATGGTCCAGTGGTCTCGGCTCTCGGTCTCGGCGAGAGGTTCCGGGTTCGATCCTGACCCCCCCCGTGTGTCTTGAAATAGGTTTTTCTACATTTAAGTGCACCCTTAAAAAACAAGACCAACGCTCGCTCCAGTGAAGGAAAACATCGTGAGGAAACCTGCATGCCTGATGAGATTAAAAGTCTTTGAAAGTATCTGAAGTTCACCAACCCGCATTGGGCAAGCGTATCGGTGAACTATGGACATATTACCCTCCCCGCCTGATTTCGAGGAGGAGACCCAGCAGTGGGTCATTAATTAAGGGTTGATACTTTACCTTTTTTACTTTTATAATATCGCGGCGAACTGAAACTTCACTAGTGCGATTCAGGATCGTGGCTATGATTGTTCCGCAAAAATATGAAACTTCTTTACTTTTTACCTGTGTGTGCGGCTGCGTGTGAACGGTGAGATGTGCTCTCAGCGCGAGGTGTAGACGCAGAGTGAGGTGACCGTGCGGGTTGGCGGCGCGACAGGCCCAGCGGCCGTCGTCGCTGAGGTCGGCCCGTCGGATGCCCAGCGCGTCGGAGGCGACGCTGTACCGACCACTGCTCTCGCTCTCTCGGATCTCACGAAGCGCCCCACTCGATGTCTCTCGGTACCATCTATCAACAATTTATACGAATTAGAGATAAATTAGTTTGCTCCTAGTAAGTTTAATTGTTAAACTGGAAGGCGATGTCCAGACTCTGTCCATCTTACATAAACACAGCAAAGGTGTATGGTAGGAATAAACAAGTTCGTATTGCCTATACGCGTGACATAAGAGCATCCTTTAAGCAGTTTATTATAACTAAGTATTAATAACGATTTTAAAGTCTATATGTTTTTATGTTAGCAAGTTATTATAGAGATGTTGACACATGTTACAAATTCGTGTAAAGTTATGTTTTATATATTAAACACAGTATTTGAAAACCTAAAATAACATTTTAAAAGTCTACTTATTTGTCTTAAAATTTAGAAAATTAATTTAAAATGTGTTATTTATCATGCATTATCACGTGACTGTAAACGCCAATAACGCGATGACGTCACTGAACATTGAGTTAAGTACAAACTGTTATAACTCACCTAACATAGCGGGAGCTCTGTACGCGGTGTGTGACGTAATGACGCTTGGAGTGTTTTAATGGAATTAATAAAATCAATTTTAAAAACCATTTTTCTTTATTTAATTTTTTGTTAAAATTAGACATATTTCTTTACAAAAGTCTTTTTTTTTGTGTTTATCTATAGTATATCTATCAAATAAAATCAATTAAAAAAATTAGTCAATCAGTCCCTATTATGCAAATTTGCAGACGTGTCACCTGATGGTAAGTGGTGGACGTCGTCCATTAACATACACTAGTTTACCTGAATACCTGGATATGTACTGAGAACAATGATAGAGAAGAAGACCATGAAACACAGCAAAAGCTATTTAACTGGAGAAACAAGCAAGATACTCATACAGCCGGGAACGCAGTACAAGGCATCACTTCCTCTGCTTTAGGAATATATTTTACCAGCCCACTCCTGGATTGATGGTCAGATCCACTCAATAGTATCGAAACCTACAGCTATCCATCCTGTTTCGATGAACGCTAAGACGTTCGATTGCCTGTGTTGAATTTCTTGCTGTAGTAGAATATCTGTTGTCATTTTGTTACTGCAGCTTTCGTTGTATATACATAATCGATAAATCTAAATATCAAATGGATTGTCCAGTTGTAGCTGTTTAGTAGGTTAGCTAAACTTAACTTACAATTTAAAAAAAATAGTATCTTATAGATAGTTCTACTCAATTATGTGAATACGGCAACGTCATGACGTCATCTATACTAATATTATAAAGAGGAAAGATTTGTACCTATTTTTGTATGTTTGTAATGAATAGGCTCATAAGGACTGGTCCGATTTCAAAAATTCTTTCACCATTCGGAAGCTACATTATCCACGAGTAACATAGGCTAAATTTTATTCTGATAAAAATAGGGTTCCGTAAGATATTTTGGTTTTTCGGACACAAGGTGTAAAAAATGTTATTTCGCGTACTAAGATCCCATTGTAAATCTTAGTTAACGCAGGCGAAGCTGCGGGCAACAGCTAGTGACAAATAAAATAGTGCCGCGCAAAGTTGAATTGAACAATCCATACCAATGTTACATTTATCTATAAAATACCAATCAATACTCGAGCTATTCTGAACCAGCGTATTCGTGTAAAATCGAACATGTTCATCAAAAATATTTCCGGCTTCATCGCGTCCGCCGCGCCCGAGACAAATTCTTGGCACACACACCGACTAGTATTTACCGGTAAATATTAGGGACGCGATGCCATTCGAATCACAAACCCAACGTGTTACGTTGTCGACAGGCTATGAACCAGGTAAAATATAAAAAGAATAAAAGGCGTTTGCCTGAATACTCAAACGCTAACTTTAAGTGGCGTTAGAAATTTGGGACACAAATATTTATAATAATTTGACCCCGTGTTTCAGCTGTTATAATAATTTGATCCTGTGCGACCCTTTAGTTTAGAAACACGAACGTACAACAGCTCACTTTATCTAAATTAATAATCATCATCATCAGCCTGCAGCAGTCCACCGCTGGAGATAAGCTTCTCCCGAGGTACTCCAATTTTCTCGATGTAGAGCATGCAGATGTTGCCAGCCACATAAAAGCAATAGCCTGTAAGTTTGGACGTTTTCAAGTTTCGATGTTTGTTGCTCTGTCTAAAAATTAGTGAATGGATTTCTGTCACGCAAAAACTAGTGAATGGATTTTGGTAAAATTTTAAAAAAGTATAGCTCACATTATAAGAGGATATAATTTATTCCGTACTACGAGACTGGGAAGTTTATTTTTAAAACGACTTCAAAGAAGCGTTTTTTAATTCGACCGTATATATATGCTTTTTTTAGGAAACATTTTAAAATTTGTAAAATTTAAAAAAATACGTCACGTACTCAGCAAAATAAATAAAAAAGAATAATTTAGCAAAAAGTATGTATGATTTGGCCTGACCGCTTATTATCTCAATCGTTAGCTGTTCGTCTTTTACATAATATTATATAACTGCTGACATAAGTCCTCCCATTAACATAGCGTCCCTATCGTGGCCTTTCTAATCTAAAGACTCGAGCCCAAATCAATAAGGTTTCATACAAAATTCAATATCCTTTACAACCATTCATCTATCTCACAACATCCCACGAGAGTCTCGAAGATAAAGGAAAAATTCTAATAGAACACAACGAACATGATTTACGGCGTTTATAATATTAGAACAATAAATTGTTTCAATGTTGTTTGTTACAGTTGTGTACTTGGTAAACGCTCCACTTAGTATAAATCCACATTGGGTTCCGTACCTATATACAAAAGTGGAATTTGATATGATAAATTATATAGTTTTTCCGACGATGGTGAGGTTTATCCGACGGTGGTGAGGCAGAGATCCGCCACAGGTACAAACCCGACGCCATGAAGCCATGGAAGTCAAACTCCACGGCTGGCGGGGGACGACCCCCTACTTATTATATCACTGGGTAATACCAACCGGCTCACCCCACTTCCGACGAAGCATTAGGGCCATTAGCATAGCTCCATCCAAAAAAGAAAAAAAAAGAAAAGATAAATTATATTATATTAATTGGAAAGGTATACCAATAAGCGTGCCGCCTTATGGCAAGTGGGCGACGTCACCCATGATCATAAAGTATTTTACCTGCCACTAGCCTAGGCAATTTATTTATCCTGCTGCTTATTCTGTGACTGCCTGTCTTGGCCATCTCTCCGAAACACAGCAAAGCTATTTCACGGCAGAAATAAGCAATATGATGGTATCCATGCGACGGGGAGCGCGCATGCGAAATGAATAAACATAACGCGTAGGAATTTTTCGTATTTATTATCACCATCATCAAACAGCCTTTATCTGTCCACTTCTAAACATAGGTTTCCCTCAATGAACGCCAAGACGAACGATCCTTCGCCACTCGTATTCAACACGGACCGGCTACTGAACGGGGATCGTCTTCACACCTGGCTAATTTTTCGTATTAAGTCGTTTTATATTACTTATTAGTTTTCAGTTATAGTCAAACCTACGTCAAACTATATACCCTATCGCTGTTGCCCATGGATTCGCCAGGGGTAAGCAGAAAAAAACAATCTTATTTTTAAATATATACTATGTTACTTCTAGTACCTCCGAAAATATGTGTACAATGTTTCATGATCGGTTGAGTAGTTTTTCCGTGAAATCGTAACAAACATCCCTACTTCCACATTTATAATATTAGTAAAGATTTCTTATAAATCATGTTTCACATGGATTGGCTTCCCATTTCTTGGCAATTTAGGTATTTACCTAATATATTATTCCATATAATAATATGTGAAGGAAAAATGGCAATTTTCTTATATAAATCTTAGTAACGTATCAATATAATCCCGGACGGCCCCGGGCACACCTCGTCAGCCGTCTGATGAAGGGCGGGCGGGAATTGTGACGACTTGTAAGAACATTTATTGTTATCGAAAAGAGTTACAAAAAACGAATTCGGTTTTACTAAGTTAAAAAGTATTATGTTAACACAAAAAGGTTTTATTCACTGTATTTTTATAAAGAATATAAATTCATTTTATTCTTATCCTATCGTATTATTTTTTTCATGTTGTATTGTGTATTAGAACGAAGCGACGATGTCTAGTTGGTATGGTTTCGGTCTAGAAGTGAGAATTTAAGAATTGATTTGACGCCCCCCGAGAAATGGATTAATCCATTCAGTCCAAATTAGTAGAAACATCTAATCTTGTCCATATCACTTGATTACCGGCCAAGGATAACATCTTGAGGGGATAGTTCGTAAGATTTACCAAATCGAATTGAGGCAGAGCATAATTGAACAATAGCCAACCATATAGAGAAGGAGATCCATGTAGTGGAACTAATAGAGATATAGAGCGTACGGATATTGAGAACAGGCATTAAAACGTAGTGCTAGGAAGATTAATAACATAGTTTTAAGGTTAAAATATACTTACAATGATGTAATATAATAGTATAGTACCTGGTTGACCGAGCATTTGCTCGGTACCCTAAGTGATAAAATACGATAAATTTTTTTCTTCTAAAAAAAATGATCTTAAAAAAAGGAAAAAAAAATCGCACTGGAGATTGGAACCAGGCTCGTTCGGACTTAGCTGCCTAATTTCACCACTAAGCTACCTTGACATGTTATTTGACAGCGAAATTTACGTTCGTATTGTAATCATATTTTATCGATGCCTCAAAACACGGATAAAAATAGTTTTCTAAAAATGTATCCTAGCTAGATCGATTTATCGCCGTTTTTAACCCATGTATACAAAATTTCATGAAAATCGTTGGAGCCGTTTCCGAGATCCCGATTCTATATATATATATATATATATATATATATATATATATATATATATATATATATATATATATATATATATATATAGATCCAGATAAGTGCCGAATAGGCTATCGGCAACATATTTGACAGATAGATTATGGAGTATCGTCAAATATGTTGCCAATAGCCTATTCGGCACTTATCTGGAGATTGTGAAACAGGCCCTTAGACTATAAGGTATATCTATGGGCCATAGTGCCTGAAATAAATGATTTATTATTATTATTATTATTATCCTTGGTAAATGTACTTTGGGCATGGTCCAATGGGTACCTATGGAATCGGCCTCTTATGCGATAGGTTCCGTGTTCGATCTTGACCCTCCATGTATCTTGAAATGAGTTTTTCTAAATTTCTAAGTGTACCCTTAGCATGAGACTATCTCTCGTTCTGGTGATGGAAAACATCGAGAGGAAACCTGCATGTCTCTGATGCGATTGGAAATCTTTAAAGGTATGTGAAGTTCACCCACTCTTATTAGGCTAGCGCAGATGAACTATGACACATTCCTTGCCTGATTTCGATGAGGAGTCCCGTTATCAGCAGTGAGCATAGAATATGGGTTGATACTTTAAATGTACTCTTCTTTTACTTGAATTGAGCAACAAATGGTGGCGGAACCCTAAATTGATACGTTTACGAATAATCGATGGAACGTGGACATTACAAAGTCAATTTGCAATCAACGCCATCTGCCGGATAGCTTATGTAAATAATGTAATTTGTTTTAAACGTATATATAAAAGTTTTAAATTTTACTCCGTTCATTGGATAGTTCATTTTATACAGTTACAAAAAAGTTAAAGCATTTTATTATGTACTAGCTGACACGGTAAACGTTTGGCCATGCAAATTATTTTGGTAGTAAAATATAGAAGAATGTATGAAAAATCTCCCATTGAAGTCGCCATCTTTACAATACAGATTATTTTAAATTGTGATCAGTCAATTTTAAGTGTAGAAAAGAGAAAGTTCCCACAGCAACTCTCGCCTAATAAGTTGAAAGATACTTCTTCGTCTTCTATCCATTGCCTACGCACTTCATTTGTATTGAGGATCATAAACTTTTTTTTTACAGGACCATAAGCCAATTCCAAAAATGAGGGGCAATTTGGTCTATTTCCATCCATATAAACTCCCCCTTATTTTGAGGATGTTGAATTTCTCAAGAAGATTTTACATTATAAAAGGAATTCCCATATTAAACTTCAAGTTTTTAGGTTTCGGCTGTGCATGGATTCGAATGTTTTTCACCTTGAAGACAAGTCGTCCTGCCACCAAATGCGACTGCCTCATAGAGAATTTGGTTTATTAGTGGGATAAAAGCTACGTGTTACATGCATGATGTAAGAACTTATTTAATATGATTTTTTTTTCGGAATGACATATGCTGTCGGCCTTAAGGCCTTATGCTTCATCGGTTTGTTAGATGAGCAGATGGCTCATCTAATAATTTTTAAAAGGGCGTTTCCCTCGCCAGCCATGTATTCACGGTTGATGCATTAATTACATCATATTATTCATAATATGATGTAATTAATGCATAGTATACGTTCAGTGCTGGATTTACGTATAGGCCCGTGAGGCCCGGGCCTAGGGCGGCATGATTTGAGGGGTGCCAAAATTTCAGAGACGAAAAAAGTAAAGAAGACTATGCCTTTCAAAATGAGTTTGGATTAATTTTTGTAAAGAATTCTCTATAGAATATACCTATAACAATTCACTTTTATTTATTTAATTTTCAGTCTATGAAAAAGTTTATGTTTTTTTAAAGATTAATTATAATATTTACCGAATGATGTTTTTTACTTTTTGTTTCATTACTGAATATCTATATATAACTTTTAAAAATGACTAAATCTTAATAATTTCGCCCTGGCCCAGCAGTGAGACATAATATAAGGGTTGATACTTTTCTTTTTTCTAGCATTAAGGGCGGCAAAATAAACAGGGCCTAGGGCGGCATCAAGCCTAAATCTGTCACTGTATACGTTTTTCGTCCTGTGAGCTCCTGAGATTAGTCTGAATAAACTCTGGACTCGATATGAAATATCTACAAGTGGTTAGGTCTTGGAGCGCATAAACATATTCTCTGGAAGCAGTCCCCCGGGAGGCGCTCTGTTGCAAGCGCAATAATGGAAAACTAATGTTATCTTATATAAGCCTCGACATCTTGCTATTACAAAAATAAACAATCTTTTAAAGTAACTACATCCAGAGTAGACAAGGTACAAAGAAAGACAATGTAGGTTCCCTTTACTTAAAAATAAATAAATAATCTACATATTATCGAATATATAAAATTCTCGTGTCACGGTGTTAGTTACCATACTCCTCTAAAACGGCTCGCCCGATTTAAATGAAATTTTATATGCATATACAGTATTTGGTCAGAATATCAGAAAATATATATTTTTCATCCCCCTTAATGTTTCCCTTAATTTTCTTGTTTTTATTTTTTTATGATACAGCGTACTATGTATGTACGTTATATGTATTTTTATACATATAACCTTTAATTTTCACTCCTCTACGATCCACCGCTATTCTTTAATAGCAATGTTAGTATTTTGGCAGAACGAAGTCTGTCGGGGCAGCTAGTTCACATCTATAATAATGTACACAAACATTTTTTTAGCTAATGTAAGAATGACAGACCTTCTCACATCACATGTCATGACATCATCATCATCATCTCCTTCAATTAACGCCAAAAGGACCCATCGCTTACCACCCGCACTCTATGTGCAGGAAAAAATCCAAAAACTATTAACGAATAAATAATATTACAAATACATTAGAGTTAAGCCCTGTTCGCACGAGCGTTTTTTTAAACGTCGCGTTAAGTCTGAACTGTGGTGTGAATTGCGAGTTCCGCTTGCTAAATTCGATTTAATGTCAAATGCTTAACGTCGATTATCCAACAGTACTCGATGAAGTAGCCTTGCGCTTTATAAACGCTTTCGTGTGAATAAATGGGTATGGATTTGTCTCATTAAAACGCTCAGTAAAAAAGCGTTCGTGCGAACGGGACCTTACTGGCCTGTGTACCTTAGTGCATTGTACGTACGTAATAGGTGATAAATATTAAGGAAAACCTTACATTGTCATGTAAATTAGGATGGTATAAATTAGGGTAAATTCCACCCACGAATATAGTGAAACTTAATAACGTCCTGAAACCTCTAAATCTACGTTACTTTGTAAATTGAAATACACGTAAATAGGAGAACATTGAGCGACGAGGGTCTAGTGGGTATGGGCTCGGTTTATTGAGCCAAAGGGTCCAGGTTCGATACAGACCCCCTGTGGTGCCTTGTAATAGTTTTTCTAGATTTATACGTGCACCACAAAAAGAGAACATCGCGCGCTAAGCGTTGAAAGAAAAATGGCGTGGAAACCTGCATGCCTGATGAGATTGAAAGTCTTTGAAGGTGAAGTTCACCAACACGTTTGGGCCAGTGCATCGGCGAACTATGGCGCCCATGTCTCAACATATAATGTATGGGTATACCTTACTTTACTTTTAGTAGATCATGTAATGTATGTTTAAAATCATACTTCAGCCCTTTATCATGATCATCGTCATCATCATCATCCTTTATCTACCCAAAACAAAGGCCTCCCTCAATGAACGCCAAGACGACCGATCCCATGCCACTTGCATCCAACACTGACCTGCCACTGCACGGAGATCGACTTCCTACCTGGTTAATGTCCAGCCAACACTTCGACTACGTAAATAATAAAAGATAGTATCTTACTTAATATTATAAACGTAAAACTTTGTTAGAATTGTTTGATGTTTGTTACTCTTTCACGTAAAAACTACTGAATGGATTTTAATGAAACTTTACAATAATATAACTTATACATCAGAATAACACATAGGCTATAATTTATCACCCTACTTCCATGGGAACGGGAAGTACGCGAGTGAAGCTGCGGGATGCTACTAGTTAGTTATAAATCTGTTTTGTTGCGACTGAAGGGAATCTCGACTAGAAAATAGCGTTTATACAAATTTTATGGTAGGTTAAGTTCAAAGTTTGATTTTAACAGCAACTTGATATTAGATATTTTGGATTTCTCTGAATCGATATAAGCCCTTTCAAAATACAAAGTACTCAAGCGCCCTGTTAATTTGATAGGATCGTTTCACCCTACCTGTAAGATACAAATTGACTTACCCCTGTATAAATATTTTACACTGAATAATTTACGTAGGTAATTAATTAATATCCACGTCCGAGAAACTTTATACCTCGTATTTTGTATTGTAATATCAGTGCAGATATTTACCCTGTAGTACCCTAGTGTCTGTCTGTGAGTAATGATGGTCTAGTGGGAGTGGGTTCATCCTCTAGAGTGAGGTCCGGGATCTTAACCTCCTGTGGTGGATATAGGGTTTTTCTAAATTTCAAATGCACCATAAGACCATCGCTCGTTCACCGGTGAAGGAAAACGTCGTGAGGAAACTTGTATGCCTGATGGAATTTTTGAAGAAAAGTCTTCGATGGTGTACGAAGTTCACCAAACTGCTTTGGGGCAGCGCATCGATGAACATGACCCAATACTCTCCTCGCTCGATTTCGAGGAGAAGTTGATACTGTAGGGCTATTCTGTAAGAAACTATTTCAATATCGAGCTTCACCTGAGTGATCGAGCTTACATTACGTCACTTCGAAAATGATCTTTATTGCTATGAGCAGAGAGTCGAGTATTAAAAAATACAAATCCGTCAAATTCGTCATATTACAGCGGATTCCGCTTTCGAGATTCGAAAACAACCTTACAGAATAGCCCTACTGTACTCTTTTAAGTCTATCCTACATATTGGCCAACTTATCGAATGTTTTATAAATTATAGAAAAAAATAGACCATAAGGTCATAAAAATCAGAAGTGTGGCGTATGAAATTACGTACTCAATAAAATCGTCCATTTATGTTCACTGATAAATAAATGATATTATGATAGATCGTGCGCAAATATTATATAGTTTGTAGAGAGTACGGAAAAACAATATGGGAACTAAACGCATGTATTATTCAAGTTCACTTTACCAATTTCGATGAAAGCTATTCTGGGATGAATAGTGCTCCTCTTTTGTTGGAATCACAAAGTGACATTTGGATGTTGCATCAACAAAAAATCCGTTTCTTTTTTAATATTTTTATATTAAACGCTGAGATCACAAATTATGATACTCCGATCGAGTTACGTTAATATACACCCTATATGTATCATTACAAATAGGTTATTTTTGCGAAATGAAAACTACAAAATCTTACCAAACATACGGATGATCTATGATTCTCTGCAAAGCGTATTTGCAATAAAATGGCTATTCTCAAAATTTGTTGTCCAGCTATAAATCATACTCCACGCGCGCCCGGCCCGGATGTCCTGCCATACATATTACGTTGAGTGTTGGCGCGTCGGTCGCGCGATCGGTCGAACGTGTATACTCACAGATTGTGATTTCACGGTGCATTTGACTCACATTAACGTTATTCATATATTCAACCTCAATTCCGAATCCCATCTTGCTTGTTCCGCCAAACAGCTTTGCAATGTTATGGTAAATGTGAGCACTGAGATCAATTGTCTCCAATGGATTACTAGTAAAAAAGAGGCACCCTGTACAATAAAAATTAATGGTCCCAATCGGTAAATTTCAAATCGACATTTGGGAAAAAAACGAAAGAAGAAAGAAAGAAATATTTATTTGTGAACAATTACGCTATTAATACATACTACACATAACATTTATTAACTACGTTGTTCACAAAATCACCAGGAAACACTGAGTTACCTCAACTCAGTGTTTCCTGGTGATGATTCCAGCACTGGTCTTACATTTGGGCCATTTAGTGAAGCGACGAAAACACGGCACAAAATTGTAAAAGAAAAGTAAAAATAATAAATACAAAATGAAATACAAAGAAAATTAAAATTTGTACGCTTGGATAGGTATTACACTTATTGCAATTTTTTCATAACAAATTCGAATTATAGCAACTATGGTCACAGGAGGACTCCTTCGTCCTACTTCTTCTTCGTCTTATTCTTCAATGTTAACTCCCTCAAGGATTTGCCAATGTCAGTCAATGAGAGAATAGAATATTGTTCCTTAAATTTTATTAGTTAAAATAACGTTACTTTATAAATAGTGACTTTGTGAAAATACAAATAAGTACACAGTAAATCAGACGAGAATAATAAATAAGTTGCTAAGCCTGAAACAAAAGACTAACGAATGTAAAAAATGTACAAAAATAAGGTATTCCTGAAGTCTTTTTGACATTTGAGAAATTTGACAGACAAGGTTCAAATGTTGTTTTGCTTTAGAGCAAACTGTCCGCTAACAACAAAGCGACAAGTTCGGATTCGACGGCTTCGACGGATATATGAAAAATATATTGTTTTTGTCATTTTAGTTCAACCGTTTGTTTTCGTCATCATTGTAGTTTTAGATTGTTCTCGTTAGTTCTGTTTTAGGTTTTTTAGTGCTTAGTATTTCCAATTTTTGTTCTATAACTCGTATTATTGTCTTTGTTTGTGCTAAGGCAATATACATTTTATAAGAACACTTACAATGTTTCATCGTCGTGGTAAATTTGCTTAATCATTATAAAACCTTAGAGGTACAATGAAACAATTTTTGCGGACTATTCTTCACATTATTTAAGTATAATGCGTAAACTCTTTTCTTAAACATATAGAGTTATTGTAATTCTAGATAGTACCACTTATGCCTCGCCTCGGCATATAATTGATGAGGCACGTATTGTGCAACTCATCCCACCCAGCAGATATCTTCCAAACGATCTGTAGCTCGCTTCCATCCATCTTGCCTCGCTTACACTGTATCGACAAAATGTCACGACAGACATCTCTTTTTAGCCTTAGCTAACGGTTAATATAAACATGTCCATTTGAGATATTAAATATCTTTTCGTTCTGTCGCGAAATTTCCAGAAATGACAATTTCACTTTGGCTGTTAAATCTTAAATGTCAAAGGTCTTTCGCGTTTATAGAAAGGCACTTTATCTTTGGACTTTATTCGATTAGATTTTCATTACTCAAAGCTTTATAAAGAAATGGATAACACATATAAACATGTAAAATATGAAGATTTTTATTGAATTCAAATTTTATGTTAAAAGATAGTTTTGACGTAAAGAATTTATATATTACATAATATCTATACATTGTATATATGTGTGTATGTATGTATATGTATATGTCATGTGTATTTATATTTATTACATTTTTCTGTTACATCTATGCACTTACTCTACTCCGCCTTCGTACTTGTTTCTATGTCACTCCTATGCCTAAAGGTTGTCTGGAAGAGATCGCTTTAGTGATAATACCGCCTTTTGTGCTCTCATTTCTAGTTTTTAACCAACTTCAAAAAAAGAAGGAGGTTATCAATTCGTCTGTATGTTTTTTTTTTGTATGTTTGTTACTCGATTACTCCGCTGTTTGGGAATGGATTTTGGTGATTCTTGTTTTGTTAGTAAGCTTATGTTTCCGAATTGGTCCCATATTAATTTGATCGACACCTGATCAGCGGTTTTTAAATTATATTCAATAATGCTTATTGGTTGGTTTTGTATACCCAGACGATTTTCTCATTTTATTACTTGTCGATGTAATGTGAATAATATGAACAAAAACCACTGAATAGGATACTTTGGAAAGAATCAAAGTATTGTGAGGTCATCATCATCAACTTTCATCCGTCCACGGCTGAACATAGGTTCCCTCAATAAACGCTAAGACGACAGGTCCCTTACCACTAGCATCCAAAACAGATCGGGAACGCCAACAATTTTGCAAGAAAAAATAAAAACTATATTACTTATGTATAAACTTAAAACTAAAAAGTAAAAAATAAAATTAATTTTAAATAAAAAACCAAAAACCGACTTCAAAACTATATCTTAATTTATGTACAACTAAAAATTTTAAAATAATATTGAAATACTTCGAAGTGAAGTAGAAGACGTATACTATTTAAAATCGGGTATTTTTGGAGTCGGTGCCAGCCAAAACATGGCTGCCCTTCACAGGCATATTCTCCATACTTGGTGTATGTGATTGGTCATTAAAATATCCTCTTTGGCTGGCACCGACTCCAAAAATACCCGATTTTAAATAGTATACGTCTTCTGCTTCACTTCGAAGTATTTCAATATTATTTTAAAATTTTTAGTTGTACATAAATTAAGATATAGTTTTGAAGTCGGTTTTTGGTTTTTTATTTAAAATTAATTTTATTATATGTATATTGTATTATGTTTTTTGGTGTGCAATAAAGTGTCATTTATTATTATTATTATTTGACGTGACAACGCCTAATACTTCGATATTACGGGCAGCATGCACGAAAAAGGTGACGACATGTAGCGTTCCGCCAGTGAGAGTGCGGGACGAAAGAGAGAGAGGTATGATCGGCTTTACAGACAACCATTTTTTTTAAGTTTTACTACTTAATTTAAGTTGTGAAAAAGCGGATCATTATTGCAGATAGTTTACAGGTTTAGGGTTAGGTATAACTAACTTTATGAGACCTAGGGGTCTCATAAAGTTAGTTATTCCATACATAGCTTTTGGTTGGTTTCTGTATAGCTTGGTTTCAGTTACAATAGTTGCTGTCTGTTCTACTCTTTTTCTGGTATGAGATGACAGGCGAGTGCGTCGAAGAAATAGCATACAATTTTTATAATTCAAATCAAATAAAATACACAACATTAATAAGAATAATATCATTATATTTTGATCATTAAAATATGTTCATTATAATATCGTTACTATTAAATAATAATGATATTATAATTTTATGACATACATCATTATTTTAAAATTTTACATCTATTTTAATAAAGAAAGCGACACTGTTAAAACGCGGGGTGATAAAAGAGTTTGCTCTATCACTCTGGAGGGCTCTACACAATTTGAGCCTTTTTCCTTTTTAGACCTGCCTGTGCCGCGCTGCGAGCCGGGGTCGTTACGCGTCGCCTTCCTAATAAGCATATTTTAATTTAACTGCAAATTTTTCTGGAACGATTTACATTCACTGATAGGATACTTGATATAGAAGGTAGCATCATCACCATAAATCTTTATCCGTCTACTGCTGAACACAGGCCACCCTAAATTAACGCCAAGACGATTGATCTTTTGTCACCTGCATCCAACTGGGACCAGCCGTTGCACGAAGTTCGTCTTTCCACCTGCACCAACACTTCGTCTACCTAAGCGTGTCTACATCAACAGTGACTATAGTTTTTGTCGATGTTGCTGAATGAACCGTGTAACACACGCCTTAGTAGAACCTGGATTGCATAAGCGTATCCGAATTGTAATTTATGATGGGTACGGACCGTACATATATGACTTAAGGTGAAAATATTTTCGCTCAAAACAAGGTCAATTTATTTCGATTTGTCGGAACAGCCATTGCAATAGAGGCACGGTCGATTGTAAGCTGTAAGCATTTTTCCAAGACCACAAAAGGATTGATTTTACTCTTTGCAATGAAATACAGCCAATACCGTCTCCATTCGATACTTCAATTATTATCAAAATTCTTATTGTAAATAACAAAAGTCTTATTATTTCAATATTTGATTCTCTACTTGGAGAATCATTGATCTTGTTTGTGACAATTACGTATAATTGGATGATCTACAATGATATAAATCCAAATCTAAATCACACAAAAATCAACTTTACACTGATGTAATTAAAAATACTTATAAAATAACAAAAATATTAATGTGTGGTCACAATCTAGTGAAATGAAATCAAAACTATTTGAAATGAAACAATGGAAGAATTTGTCTTGAGACATCACATAAGTGCATACTCACCTGAAAAATGATAATTAAAATTTATATAACTGTAAAAAAATCGTATATCAAATCGAAAGCTTTGAATGAAATGCGCTTTTAAAATTACATTACATCGATAAAGACGCGTCGGAACGTACGACGAGCGGCAATCAACCGACACTCGCTGATTTAGCGGAAAGCGCTTGCACAAATAGCTATGCAGCATTTAGCTTATGCTCGTGTTCACATCCGATAAATGTAGCGTGTGAAAGAAGCGTTACATAATTTTTAAGTTGTTGAAAGTTAGTGTAATGTTTTTGCAAACTTATTATACATAACATTGTCTATACTCAGTCAACAATAGCAAGCTGTTCAAACTCATGATTTGTCGAGCTGCTGGCAGCGACATGGAACTTCCGAGCTCACAGACAATACAAACTTTTAGCGTAAATAAATACTGCGCCATTGTATTTATGCGAAATAATATTTAACTTTGCAACTGAGAAACATGTAACAAGTCACGACTTAGTTTCGTTGTATTGTGAAAGTTGTGCGTCAAACATTGATAAGTTATTTAGTTGTTTGTGAAGCCATTACAAAACTATTGCTAACTATTAGCCAAACTATTACGGAGTTGTTTTAAATAAGTTTTTACATTCATTTATCGAGAAGGAATATTTATAGATAAAGTTTGAAAATGTCTGTCAGTTTGTATAAAATCTAGTGGAGAATAATGAGTGTAAATTGGTATAAATGCTATTATATGAGTGTGTAGTTGGCCTTAAAAATGTTAGTATACTAGGGCCTACGAATGTTTAGGTGCAGAGAAGAAATATGCTTATTGAAACAGTTTTTAGGGAAATGTATACATTTGTGAGCATCAAAATGTTAAACTTGATCATATTCTTCTTCTAACGCCAATCATCATTCATCTAACTAGCGCTAACCACTGAGCCATAGAGGTCTTTACGACCTCCGTGGCTTAGTGGTTAGCGCGTTGGCGCTCAAGCCGGAGGTAGCTAGTTCGAATCTCGCCAGGGAACAAAAAAGTTTCTGTGTTCCTGGGTCATGGATTTGTATTAAATATGTGTATTGTATAGTAAAAATCTTAAATATATTATGTAAGTATTAATATAAAAAGTATTAAATATATGTATTTCCGTTGTCTGGTAACACAAGTAATTCGGAAACTTAACACGGGACCAGATTGACGTGGTGTAAATGCGTCCATAGAATTATTATTCTTGAGGGGATATTTACTCCAAGTTAGGCGTGCGTCAAAAGTTTTACTTCGAAAAATAACTTGCAATTTGTTCACAAAACATTGATGTATAATCAACACAGCAAACGAGTGACCTCAATCGTTTCAATGGTTCTATTATCACCCTCTTACAGTCAGTATTTTAGGTGTATTGATTTTTACATAAATACCCTTTTCCTCGTACATTTATCAATTCGATAGTTGAATTTTGGCAAAATGTACCCAAGTAAATTACTTTTCTAGAAGCTATTTTAGATGAGTGTTTTACTTAAGATAGATATACGCTTCAGAAATTCCAGACGTGATTTTATTTCACAACGGCTGTAGAAATTAAAATCCATACTTTATTGTTTTGGCTAAAAAAACCTTCCTTGTTTTTTTAAATAAATAATTAAAAGTTAAAAAAAAAATTAATCTAAAAAACATGCTTTTACTTTTGCTAATTGAAAAATGGAATTATCTTATTCGATGAGATAATATTATTTTTATCGGTCCTCAATAGACCTACAAGCTTGAACGAAATCTGGCCGTTTAAAGTGGGTCAAAATGACGTCCAAAGGAGTCGGTTATACATACATACGGGTGAAGCTAATAAAAAGAGTGTTAAAAGAAGATTTAAGTTGAGCAATATCATACACCTTCCTGATATTTTTAGATATGAAACAGTTAAGATTATTCTTTGCATCGACCACACAACCTATAGACTCCAAATGTTTGATTTTCCGTATTAAACGCTTTCTGGCAACTAGCTGAGGTGAGACGAGGGGGTTACAATGCTGTGATTAGCTAATTCAATGTCATACATTACCAATTATGAAACGTTAAAAAGAAATGGATATATTTCACAACGGGAAAGAATGAGACGACACGATAGTTTGAGTACATTGTTTACAGCTTACATCGGAACTATAAGTCAGATGTGTTGCCAGAACCAGAATCTTTAAAACTAACAACAGGAAGACAAAGACGCGGCAATTCGCGAATAGATCTAATAAAATCTAAACTAATAACATCAGCGGACATGAGAGGCTCAGAGTTACATTAACGTGATTACATTTCAAAGTTTCGCCTTTATGTATGCGCCTCGGGTTCTCTCACTTGAGGATTGAAATCTTATCAAATGTAACACCGTTGGAGTCGTGTTATGCGTTCGCTCGTACTCGTAGTTTGAAATTCGATCCTTTAATACAAAACGTGTGAGTCATTCTGAAATACCCTTCATACTAATGAAGATAATTTATATATTACTAGCTGTTGCCCGCGGCTTCGCTCGCTCGTTAAATTCGGAGTAGCGCATTTCCAGTACGTACGTATAGTAAACACAGACAGATTTTTTTTCAACTACCCTGCGAACTTTCATCTCCTATTTCATGCCCATATAGGTGAAAATCTTTAAAAGGGTGGAAGTATAATTAATGGTTATTTAATTCTTATCAAGTGCCTAAATGCAAAGTTTCATAGTATCATCTTCTATATATAATGACGAACTTCCATACAAACTTTCATTCCCTATTTAGACCCCCCCCTAAGCTTTTTTTCGCAACAAAAAGTAGCCTATGTCCTTTTCCAAGCTCTAATCTATCTCTGTTCCAAGTTTCATCAAATTTGGTTCAGTAGCTTAGGCGTGAAAGCGTAACAGACAGACAAACAGACAGAGTTACTTTCGCATTTATAATATTAGTAAGGATTGCAAATCTTAAGAAATCGAACACCATATTTTCGATGGGATGCTCCTTTTGCCGCACCAGTTTTCTTATTTATTCTAAGAGGCAAGTTTTGATAGGAATGGCAGAACTGACACGAATGGCATCGAGATATCATTATTTACTTAGGCCCCGTTCATACTAGCGCTTTTTAAGCATTACCTTAAAGTCCTACGTTGGCCCGAGTTGCGAACTCCGCATGCTCAATTCGATCTAACGTCCTACGCTTAGCATCGTAAATCAAGCAGCGCTATCGTGTGATCAAATACAGTTTCATTTTGTATATGGAAAACGCAACAAAAAAACTCATGTGAATGGGCCTTAATGTTCGTTGAGACTAATAAATGTATCTTAAATGAATATATTATCTAAGATAATATTTTCATTTAGGATACATTTGTGTTACAATAAACGTTATTTTATTTTCAACAACAGCTTCCTCATCTTCTACAGTGAACGCCTTTTTCAAGTTTCTTATGTCAAATAAATTATTTGCCTTTTTAAAAAAGCGAATTACTTTAAAAAAGGCAGCAAACCTCGTGCTACTGCTTGCTGGTAAAAAAAAACAAATTATTCAGATCGTCCGATTGCTACGATCGCACCTGTGGGAGCGATGCTTTCAGCATCACGATCGTTTTTCTAGGCGGGATATTTATATAGGTATCCTAAAATATCCGATAGATGGGTAGGAAACACCTGAAGAGATCAAAGAGTGTAATATGATAGTAAAAGTACTATTATATTGTTTCTATGCGCATAATGCGTTCTATATCTTGTAATAACGGCAACGCTCTGAGGCGTTTATAAGGCATATTATAGTCGCGGCACAATATGATGGCCGTTTTGACACATTAGAATAGTGATGTAAAATATGTCAAATTATTCTCGAAAAAAAATATAATCAAATCTGTAAGTATAACACGACCAGTAGTCACACGGTTCAATAATAGATGTCGCTGGTAGCCCGTATAAGACAAATTAATCCAGAGTTCCTACAAACTATAGCTAGATTCGATAGAAATACCACGTGGCACCGATAGATGGCGTTGACACAAAGTTAGATCGCGCTATCGGAGTGTTATCGAAGAATCATGACCCTGGAGTGATTTGAAAATCAAGGGCACTTAATTGTTAGGTACTGATCTATTGCACGCTATATGCTTTCACCTCGTTGAGACATTTTAGCGTCTGTACTCTGTAGAAACAGATAACCATTGCTGGTTAAGTGTGCTTCCACCCCTTGTTGGGACATACCTGCCCAGTAGTGACTTCATAGTTCATACTGTTGTTTGTATTGCGACTGATCGCCGAATAAATTAGTATACGATCTGTACCTGGCGTTGTTTATGTTTGCGTCCCCTCCTCAGTATATTATAACTGACGCCCAACGCGAGGCCTGTCTGCGTGACGCAACCTACTACGAAATTTGTGCTGCGCGCTACGAGATCTGTGACGCAACGTGCTACGTCGACACTGACTACTGTACTACGCGCTGCCGTTCCCTTACCTGCGGTACACGCTCGACGACCAACACCAAATATTAATGCCTGAAGGATCCGGGACTTCTAAACCTAAACAGCCTACGTACATTACGCGTTCAGGACGAATTAGCACAATCAAAGTGACGAAGAAGCCCAGCAAGATGCTAACACCGGAACAGTTCACGGAGATTTTAGAAAGAATGCCAAATCCATCACTACCAGCTAGGGGCTCTTTCATAAACTGCACCTATTCTTATAATGGGGTGAAGGATGCCGAAGCAGTGGAAGCATTCATATCGGCTGTAAATATCTTTAAGCGATCAGCTGATATTGGCGACATTACAGCGCTTAATGAACTGCCCATCCTACTGAAGGGTGAAGCTGGAGTCTGGTGGCTAGGAGTGAAGAACGACGTGTCTACTTGGGCAGATTTTGAGACACGTCTGCGTGAAAATTTTGCACCTGTTCGCGAGCCATACCTCCTGTACTGCGATATCACGCAGGAGAAGCAGCTTCAGGGAATGAAAACAGAAGATTTTGTACGTCGCAAACGCTTGCTGTTTTCTCAACTACCGAGTACGCATATACATACTGAAATCCAGCAGTTGGATTTAATTTATGGACTTCTACGCCTAGAGATTCGCGACAAAGTTACGCGCGCAAGCATCTCCAACTTTAAAGAACTATTAAAAGCGGCTCGGTCAGCAGAACACGTACTTACTGAAAAAGATGGTGCCATCTCCACAGGATCGAAGGTAGTGGACCGCAAACCCGACACACATTCACTATCGGTACCAATGCGTAAGTCACGATGCAGATACTGCAAAAATTATGGGCACGCGACTGAAAGCTGCAGAAAGCTGGCTGCCCGCCAGGTCAACGACCGGAAAGAAATGACGAAGCCAGATGGAGTAGAGGTTGTTACTCAGTGCCCATCACCCTCTGCGCCCAAATTCAAGTGCTATGGCTGTGGTGCGCCTGGAGTAGTAAGGAGCAACTGCCCAACATGTCATGCAAACAAAACGCAACGCCCTACGCATGAGTTAGGATTCTGTGCGATTGGCACATCCACAGATGCAAGGGACCGACCGGTCCTGTATGTTAACATCGGTGGTATAGTAGGTGCAGCATACCTGGACAGCTGTGCCAAGTCTAGCGTAGCATCATACTCCTTATATTGTGAGCTAAGAAGAGAGGGATACACATTCAAGGAGTTGGGAGTCAGCGTTACCTTGGCTGACGGTATCCAGAAGCAACAAAATGTGCTTGTTACCAGGGCTCCGGTAACGGTTAACGGACGTACGGTGCTCACTACGTTTCTTGTGCTACCGGCATCTCGTCACAATCGGACCCTCCTTGGGGTGGGGTTCATACAGGATGCGCACATAGTCCTCAACCTACCCCAAGCAACATGGCATTTTGTAGAAGAGCCCTCGGAGGAATACGAGCTCTATGAAGAGAGTTTTGTTACTTTCGGAGAAGGAGTGACGTTCTCCACCGTGACTGCTGACGATATTTCACTATCACCGTCACTACCCGAGGAGAATTTTACTGAGCGCTGCCTGGAGAAACCCTATGGACCACTCAAGAGATTAGAGCTGCCGTCATCTCCGGCTAGGAAAAGACTTCGTGCAAATCATCATCTTGCAAATTACTCTCCGATCATAGACGCTCTTTATGCAGATGCTATGGTGAACCTTGCCAATTACGACGAAGAATCTGAAGCTTTGGACTTTGATAAATATATTCCAACAACATCAATCTCATCGATTGAGGTGAACACCATTGAAGAGTTTTTAGAAAGGAACCAACATGTGTTTACACCCAATGGAGAGCCTGTGAAGGACGTTGAACACATTATTGAGACAGGAGATCACAGACCTATATCAGTACCACCATATCGTCTATCACCTCTAAAGACTAAGATCCTCAAGGAAGAAATCGCAAAAATGTTAAGCGAGAATATTATAGAGCCATGTTCATCCCCATGGGCGGCACCAGTGGTAATGGTTCCCAAGAAAGATGGAACTATCAGAGTTTGCATTGATTATCGGCAGCTTAACGCTATCACGACAGCAGATGCATATCCAATGCCAAGGATCGATGATCTACTACACAATGCCAAACCTACGCCCTATATGAGCACTATAGATCTTCGTGCTGGGTACTGGCAGATAAGTGTTAAAAAAGAGCATCGAGATAAAACGGCTTTTGTCACTCCATTTGGAATGTACAGATTTTGCAGAATGCCGTTTGGATTGCGGAACTCACCCTCTACTTTCCAGCGAATGATGGATCGGTTTCGCATTTCACTTAGCCATATCAAGCTCATGGTCTACCTGGATGACTTGATCGTCATGTCCTCTACTTTCGAGGGCCATTTAAAGGATCTCCAGGATGTTTTTAATAGGCTCAAGGAATTCAATCTTACAGCGAACCGAAGTAAGTGTAACTTTTTCTGCAAACAAGTAAAATATCTCGGGCACTATATTACTGCGGATGGTCTGCAGCCTGATCATGAAAAAGTCAGTGCCATATTAAATATGCAACCTCCACGTAACCTGAAGCATTTGTTATCCTTTGTCCAAATGTGTTCATGGTATAGACGATTTATACCCAATTTCGCAAAGGTTGCCGAGCCACTCACGCGTCTAACCAAAAAGAACGCTAACTGGCAATGGGAGCAAGACCAAGTTAACGCCTTTGCAAAACTTCGCGAACTGTTAGCATCTGCCCCAGTGCTTGCCCAAGCCGATGAAACCAAGCCATATATCATCAAAACTGATGCAAGCAGCTATGCTCTTGGTGCAGTTCTGGTGCAGGGGGAGAGTGAGACAGAGCACCCCGTAGAGTACGCAAGTCGGCTCCTGACCAAAGCGGAACGTAATTATTCTACGACTGAACGAGAAGCCCTGGCGGTTGTATGGGCAGTGAACAAGTTCAGAGGATATATTGAAGGTAGTAAAATAACCATTATGACTGATCATCAAGCCCTTAGATGGCTCATGACATTGAAGTCGCCAACTGGCCGATTGGCCCGATGGGCTCTACTACTGCAGCCATATGATCTCAACATCAAGTATATAACTGGCAGAGCAAATGTCGTTGCTGACTCTTTGTCAAGACCTCCTTGCGAACTCACCACAGAACAAGAATGTGGAGTTTGTACCGTTGTGGTAGATATGCCTGCAAAAAATAAAGAAATGATAAGAAAGGAACAGCATAAGGATGAAGACATTGTGAAGATAGTATACAGCTTGGAGAATAACGACGAAGAAAAGGCTAGATATTGGAGCAAAAAGGGTTATTATATGAATAACGGTCTGCTGTATCGCTACAACCCGGATGCGAATACAGAGACCAGTCAGTTAGCCATACCCAAGCAGGAACAGGCGAGCATCATAACCACTTACCACAATAATGCAACTGCTGGACACTATGGAGCGGAAAAAACGTTTGAACGGATAGCTAAACGCTACTTTTGGAAGGGAATGAGAAAAGACGTGGAATCTTATGTCCGTAATTGTATTGAATGTCAACGGTATAAGTCTTCGAACCAAAAGCCCGCTGGTCTGCTCCAGACTACAGCCCCAAATCAACATTTTGAAATAGTGGCGTTTGACTTATTCGGGCCGTTGCCCCGTGCCGCTGGGAATCAGAGTTGGATTTTCATTGTTGAAGACGTTGCTTCGCGTTGGGTGGAGCTTTTTGCGCTGGAACGAGCTACGGCTGACGAATGTGCCAAGATATTGCTTGAGGAGATAATACTTAGATATGGTACCCCTCGCCGTTTTATAAGCGATAATGGCACCCAATTTGTCAGCAATGTCATGCAGCAACTGACATATTGTCTTCGAATTGAACATGGATTCACACCAGTGTACCATCCGGAAACTAACCCGGTAGAACGAATAAATCGAGACCTGAAAATGCAGCTCGCTATTCTAGTAGAGGATAACCATATGACTTGGGCAGAAAAACTACCCAGTATCCGCTTCGCCATGAACACAGCTGTATCGTGCTCAACGGGATACACGCCAGCATATCTGACATTCGGACGAGAACTAAGAACGCCGGATGATGTGGAACATGACCTTAGACAAATTGTGGAAAACGATAACTTCGTTAAAGAGGTCACTCCACGTTTGCTTATGATGGCTGACACGCTGATCCGAGCACGCGAGATCCAAGAGAGCAAAGAAGAGATGAGAAAGGAGTACGTGGATAGGAAAAGGCAACCTTGCCCTGACTATAAGCCCGGAGATCTAGTGTTGGCTACAACTCATGCATTAAGCAAAGCCAGCCAAGGCTTTAGTGCTAAATTGGCTCCACGACGCGACGGACCATATGTTATAGTACGTCGACATGGCCCTAGTTCATTTGAAATTGCTAGAACTGACACGAATGCTCCAGTTGGTATATATCATGCCTCAGCCCTAGTACGATATCGCTCTGCAGATGCTATTATACCAAAGCCCTCTCTACCTATTTGGAGGAGGGGAAGACCGCGAAAGCAAAGCATGACCAAGGCTCTCGAGACGAACGTGATTAAGCGCCGCGGGAGACCACCTAAGAAGACCCAACAATAAATTTAATCCTGTCCCAATCGTCGGGGCGCCTCCAGGGACAGAGGGGGAGATCTATAACACGACCAGTAGTCACACGGTTCAATAATAGATGTCGCTGGTAGCCCGTATAAGACAAATTAATCCAGAGTTCCTACAAACTATAGCTAGATTCGATAGAAATACCACGTGGCACCGATAGATGGCGTTGACACAAAGTTAGATCGCGCTATCGGAGTGTTATCGAAGAATCATGACCCTGGAGTGATTTGAAAATCAAGGGCACTTAATTGTTAGGTACTGATCTATTGCACGCTATATGCTTTCACCTCGTTGAGACATTTTAGCGTCTGTACTCTGTAGAAACAGATAACCATTGCTGGTTAAGTGTGCTTCCACCCCTTGTTGGGACATACCTGCCCAGTAGTGACTTCATAGTTCATACTGTTGTTTGTATTGCGACTGATCGCCGAATAAATTAGTATACGATCTGTACCTGGCGTTGTTTATGTTTGCGTCCCCTCCTCAGTATATTATATAAGTTTTTATTGAAAGTAGTACCTGGTAAAATATTGTTGATCTTGGCCAGCGATCCTATTATTTCTTCTATGTGACGATCGTATTAGATTTCATTAAAAAAGAATTGATTTTCGAAAAAGAAATGCCAAGTTGTGTGGTAAACAAGTACCCCAAATATTATGATATTATAAAAATAAAAAATAAATGTTCGCGGGACCATAATATAGATATCTAGTTTATAAAGAAATTAAATAAATATTTTTTGATTAACTGCACGTCACTACTGACAATAAAGAACAGCAATTTTCTCCTTCAAATTTGATTATTATAATTAACAAACTTCATGAGAGGAAAAACGTCAAAACGGCCTTCTTATCGTGCCGCGACTATAACTATTATAAATTGGTAAATAGCTAGATTTCTATTACCAAGTACCTACAAAAGAAACTGGCAGTTATAGGGAATCCCGCTAGCAGGGAAAACTCAGAATCATGAAATTCCCATTTATTATTAGATAAAAAAAATGAAGTTATAAAGTCATATCGTCACGTGACAAGACATATTGTTTTCTTATTATTACTTTATTATAATACGTGACAAGACATTGAATATAAAAGGTTGGGAATCATTGATGGAAAGTTATAGTCTCTACAATATTTAATGATAAAACAACTATTAGTTATACTCATTAATATGTATTTAAGTCATTAGTCTACACGTTATAAAGTCGATAGCTTTAAAGTGGGAGGTCTTGAAGAAGATATTATCTTGTTATTGAATAAACGATTGTAATTAATTATAATAAATTTAAATATGTCAAGTGGCAACCCTAGTGTAGTGGCGTTTGTTCTCGGCGCCGAGATAATTACGTTTGGTTCAGAGCTTTGTGCAAGATATCGCGTACACGACCCACCTTGTTATTCCTTTGTGTTTTAAAAATTTCCTCATAATTGGTTCATATAAAGAAAATTTTCCTCTACTTTTATCTGTGGAACGAAAACTTGAAAAAATAGAATTGTAATACAAAATAGTTTGTGAATAAGTTATTCTTTATTGAGTATAAAGTTGCCTTAAACCTTTATTATAACTTCTAGTAATAAAATAAAAGTTAAGCACAGAATACAGTATAGCAAATACAACCTTTTTTGTGTTATATCCGAGAAGAAGAAGGAGAAGGAGATACGACTAACACGAGACCATTGTTGACAACTGGGGAAACTGACATGCTGCTGATGATGCTGATGCTGATGACAAAGTATTTTTGAAGACGTGTGAAATTCACTAACCCAACCGCATTTAGGCATTGTATCTGTGAACTATGGACAAATACAATCCTCCTTTGATTTCGATGAGTGGACCTGTGCCCAGCAGTGGGACATATTATAAGAGATATTTTTTTTTTGATTTAGAAGTTTCGAGTCGCGTTAGAAACTATTCGAAAAGAAAACAAAGTTTACTGTTTGTCACTTCAAATCCATATTTTATTAATATTATACTAAAAGTCATTACTGTAAATATAACCTTAAATTATGTAAATGTTTAAAAGTATCAAGAAGATAGTATAATAAAAGTGAAAAATCTCCAAGTTATTAAAGTTCATAGGCCTAAAATTTTATTTTATGAAACGATTTCGAGATAATGAATCGTTGAATGAAAACAAAGAGGTGAGCTGAAGTGCACCAATGACGCTTTGTACGAGCTGCGAGCTCTTTGAAGCAGTTTTGTTCAATTTAGTTTCACGAGCGGCGAACACGTGAGCGAAGTTGGCCGACTGTAAACGATCACAAACGAACCCCGACTAATGATTATATTTTGCGATTTCGTCCACGTGCACTTCACTTTACTCCTTTTCCTCATGAAATTCATCCCCCTATTTAACCCCCTTAGCGGTTGAGTTTCTAAAAATAATTTCTTAATGATCACGTTCACCATAAAAGGAACCCCCGCACCATATTTCCAGTTTCTAGGTGAGGTTGTTTCGGCTGTAATTTGATATTTAAGTCAATCAGAATCAGTCATGTAAATTTTTAGCCTAAGGAAATAATGATATACGCTTCATGTGTTCTCCTATAATTGAAGGAACACAAATTGCCAAATTCTTTTTTTTTTTATTTACTTTCGCATGTACCTATTGTGTATCCTTTTGGCTTTGTTGGAGTTCCTAATAATAAATAATTAAAATTTTGAAACGAATGTGTATTTAAGGGTCATATTGATGAGACAAACTTTATAGACCTCACCGCTCGGCTTTATTTTTTAATCGACTTCAAAAAAAAGGAGGAGGTTATCAATTCGACTGTATGATTTTTTTTTTATCTAATAGCTGTGTGTACCGGATACAAATCCAGTCAGTTTTTTTACGAGTAAAAGTATCAACCCTTATATGTCCCACTGCTGGGCACGGGTCTCCTCCTCGAAATCAGGTGAGGAGGGTAATGGGCCAATAGTCCACGGCGCTGGCCCAGTGCGGATTGGTGAACTTCACATACCTTCAAAGACTTTCAATCTCATCAAGCATGCAGGTTTCCTCACGATGTTTTCCTTCACCGGTGAGCGAACAATGGTCTCGTGTGCACTTAGAAATTTAGAAAAACGCATTCCAAGGCACACACGGACGGGTCAGGATCGAACCCGGAACCCCTCGCGTAAGAGGCCGAGTCCGTCCACCACTGGACCACCGTCGCTCGCTTTTACGAGTACTAGTTTTATTTTTATCTAAGAGCACGTTGAAATTATGCCTGTAAAAATAAGGTATAATATCTTAATGTAAAAGATATTAGCGCAATTTGGCAATACCCTCTTTTCTAATGAGTTTCATCCTACTGTGATTTTTTTATTTTTTTAACTTTTTTGAAGGCTTTGGCATCGATCTAGTACGGACTTAAAAGCCTTAATGACAAACAGCTTGACGCAGCTATTTTTGTGTTTTCTTCTAAATTACGAATTCTAATATTAAGATAAAATATATTTTACTTGGTTTTCTTACTAAAAATAATGTCAGTGGCTGTTTATATACTATTATGCGATAGTTGACAAGAGAAATAAGAAAATTAATCGCATCAAGAAACTATCGCCATCGCAGAAAGAATAGAGTGAAAATGTACCTCAGCAAAAAATATCGAATAGAGGTTAAAAGTAGGGTCAGAGAGACGAGTAGCAAAAACTCAGTGACACCGCACGTTCATTTGTCTCGGTCGTGTTCTGTTTTTGTGTTGACCGTACACCCGGACAGCGCGAACCGTGCTCACGTTTACTCACGTTATGTAAAACTTCAAAACTTGTATAAAAAAAGACAAATGAATGTTTTGTGTAGAAAATGTTATTTTAAAAAAGGAACTTATAATATTGCAATGTGATAGTAATAATGGTGTATAATTTTTGTATTTAGAATGACGTTTTACTGTATTTTATGAATTGAAAAATGAAACGTATTATATAATGAGTACTTATAGTATTCATAAGTTACAAACGCAATCCTAAACAAGATATCACTATCATCGCTTTCATAAACACATTAAAGAAGCAATTCAAAAAAAAAGGTGTGTGCGATTCACACACGATAGAAGTGAAACACACGTTAAATGCTCAAATACAAGCAAGTATTAAACAGTGTGCAATATACATACACACCGACATTTGCTCTCTCGCTCTTTTGTATTTGTGTCTCTTACCTATCGTTTTTTCCGTTGCATCCGGTTTGAAATCACAACGATTCTAAAGAAGTTTCACTTCAAAAAGTGATTTATCTCGTAACGATTTCAAAAATAATGTTGCGTAAAAACCTTTTTGTAATACAAAAAGTAAAGTATATATTATGTCCAACTAGGCGTGGGTCTCCTCGAAATCAGGAGAGGAGATCAAAATCATCCTCCTGATCCAATGAATTTTAGGAGGTAGTGGCATGCTGCTTTGCTAAATGGGGCCGGCACGATCGGGGAGGAACCTCTCGCTCACATAAAATTGGCGTAAAGTGTCTAAGCTGTCGCGTTTCGTGCGGCTTGTGAGTTTCCGGTGACCCATTGGAGGGGATAGGGAAAAGGTGGGCAACGCATCTGCATACCCTCTGGTTATGTGGATGTCAATGGGCGTCAATAGTCGCAAGGCTTCGACTGTTCGTTTGCCCTCTTATAATATAAAAAAAAATACCATAGTTCACGGATGCGCTTTGGGTACCTTTAAAGACTTTCAATCTCATCAGGCATGCTTATGATGTTTTTATTCACCGGTGAGCGAGCAAAGGTCTATAATTAGTCAGGTGCATTACATATTTTGAGAAACCCATTTGAAGGCATCACCATGTCAGGATCGAACCCGTCTCACTCTCAAGAGACCGAGCTCAAATGCACTGGACCATCTTTACTCAATATATAAAATACCAGCAGCGCCTCGCGGTTTCACCCGCGTACTTCCTGTTCCCGTGGGAGTACAGGAATAAATTATAGTCTATGTGTATTGCTGATGTATACGCTATATTATTGTAAGGTTTCATTAAAATCCATTCAGTAGTTTTTACGTGAAAGACTAACAAACATGGACTTACAAACTTTCACGTTTATAATATTAGTAACATTGCTATGACATAATTTCAAGAACATAATTTTAGCATCAAAGATAATGTTATGTTTCATGTGGTGGCGTCAAAGGCAATATCATACACGACACAGTAACTTATCATTCGTCCAATCTGACCACAATGTGATTCTATATTGGAATCCAGTGGTTGCGGTGTGGCCATTGATGTATGTATGACCCAAATTGTATAACTATTTCATAATATTATACCTCCAAAACTTCAATTGTGATTAACTGTTTGTTTGTCATACCTTTTAGTATAATTTTGGAATTGAAAATTGATTAATAATCGGCGGGTATCTAACTCAATACACTCCTCGCCTGATTTCGAGGAGGAGACGGTCTCTGGGTCGGACCTGCAATGGGACTTTATATCACTCGATACTTTATTGACGTGACGTCTTATAATCCCATGGAGCCGGCCGCACGCACGAAAAAATATGACTCATGTGGCGTTACCTCGCTGTGAGGCGTTCCATTTAAGGCTTGAAGTACAAGCGAGAGCACGGAACGAGCGACAAAGAGGCACAATCGGCCCATCAGTATTTTCTTAAGACGTTGTCACGTTCAACTATTGTCAGCAAACCGACTTTACAGACAACCGATTTTTTTTTACCCCCTACGCGTAAACATAATTGTCACTTTACCGAGTACAAATAAAAACGGTTACGTATTCTTTTGTCCGTAAATATACATTGAACATAAAACAAAGCACAATTTGTCCTCGTTTTCAAGTGGTTGACGGCGATAGGCGGCCGGAGGAAAAATTTCCATTATGTAACCGGATTAGGGCTGCCACACGTACTATATGCATTTAATATGTCTAGGAGTTAATGCTAGAAACTATTATTTCGTCGTACTAAGATGTCAAGTTACATTCAACATTTTCCATTTTTTTGGAAACTCATAAATGGCTAGTGATACGCTTTTTATGTGAATCGCAAATAAAGTTTTAAAAAGAGCTGCCGTATTATAAGGAACACGATACAAAATTTTATCATTAAAGTTATAGTTTGAAGACGTTCATATCTTTAATACTAGATTATTTGCGATTACAGATGGCTCACATTCTCAAATGTTTATTGAACATTTGAAAACGCACAATACTTTCATACCTTAACATAGCACATTTAACATTTAAAATTATTAAAAAAAAAATACATTCCATATTCACATAGCCCTTAACATAAAATAATAAAAAAATTGGAAGTATCCAACCCCCAAAGACCTCAGAGCCAAATGTTTGTAAAATCATAAAAACCTTACTGAGGTTTTTAGACATGACGAACTTATAAAGGCACCATTTGCTTACCTTTCGAGTCTGAACCCTAAAAAGTTGCGAGAATGCAGGTTTCCTCACGACCAGGCCTCATGTTCAGGTGCACATAAAAATGAAAAAAAAAAACTATTTTAAGGCACTACAGGGAGTCAGGATCGAACCCGGACCCCCCTAGAGGTCTCAATTTGATGATGTATTTATTTATATCTTCTAGCAAAAGAAAAAAGTTAATAAATATTTTTATTGTAAAGATAAGAGTTTGGTAATATAAAGAGTTAGTCTCCATACTAAAAATAAAATTTATTCGACTTTGGAACCAGTGTAAAGATGATAGTAAAATCTTGATTGGCCAAAAGGACGTAACTTTGGGGTAACATGGAGTGTTCCCGAAATGATGTCTTAAATAAAAGTTGGTTACCCTAATCTGGTTATTCATACCCGGTGTATAAATTACACATGCCGTCCGGGATATCCGGCGACCGTTACGCCCGGTTATTAGGGTTCCCCTTTCTTATTTATTCGCTAACCCGTTGAAATGTATGGTTCTTAAAATATTATAATCAGTTTTGAACAGTAATATTTGGTATCCATATGGATACCAAATATTACTGTTCTTAGGTACTCTTCTGTATGCTTGATTATCTAAAAAATCCTTAAAGCTTTTCTTTATTTAATTAAATTTAATAAAATAATGAAAAATTAATAACGGGGAAACGAGTCACATTGATAAGTAGTCAAGCGTCCCCATACAAATTATCAAGTAAAGGTAAATAAAACCGAGGCTACTCATTTACGCTTGCTGTGTTCGCCGTAAGATGTTAATCTCAGTGTCAGTATTTACACTGAAAAAAGGGACAGCTTCTTTCGACAGAGAAGCTTGAAACAGTAAAGCTGTTTTACGCAAAAATAAACAGGGTCGTCTTACACTACTTGTTTGCGTTACTTATTACGTTAATATAAATATTATATGTTATGAATACGACGTCTAATTTATAAAATCACCTTTATGACTTTACCGTCCTTGCTTATAAAATAGTTTTGACTGTGGACTGGACATGGATGGCTAAGCTTAGAATTAGAAATACTATTTACTAACTAGCCCCGCGATTTTACCCGCGCATTTCCCATTTCCGTGGGAGTACGGAGATAAATTTTCCCTATGTCACTCACAAACAACTTAGCCTTCTATTTGTAAAATTATTTTTAAAATCGGTTCTACCACTACAGCCTCACAAACTCACAAAGCTTACCTCTTTATAATATCAGTATAGATTATGAATATGTACTTTTATGTTCCTACATACAAAAACTGGTAAGCACAAGAAGAAATAATTAAGAACTTTTGTGCGTTGTAACAAAATTAAGGTATTATTTTAGTGTTTGTACTCGTAATAACTGTTGTAGTAAATAAGCCCTGAAGCTCCACATAGTGAGCTCCTTTTGTAATATCTTTGTTCAAATATCTGTGCCTACGTTTTTTACGGCACTAAATTTTTTGCAAGCTTACATAATGTTTTTATTTTTCGGGTTCCGTTCCTCAAAACGACTAAACGGGCTTCGTTTAGTCGTTTTGAGGAATAAATAAATTAAATTTAAAGAATAAATTCCTTGCCCATTCGTCTGTATGCCTATCCGTCAGTCTGTCTGTCTGCCCGTCAGTCTGTCTGTCTGCCCGTCAGTCTGTCTGTCTACCCATCAGTCTGTCTGTCTGCCCGTCAGTCTATCTGCCTGTCAGCCTGTCGAATCAAAATTATATGAAAATTCCCATTGATATAGAAGAATTTTGTAAGACGCTATTTTTCTGAAAAAATAACTATTTTTCTTTTTCTGATAACCATTATTTTCTTGTTATTTATGTATTACATAAACGATACTCCTTCCTTCCTCGAAAATCTCAACGCACGATTCATATCGCGCTTGTATGAATTTTTTTTAGCTTTATGATGTCCTAGAATTCTGCTGTGCTTAACTAAATTTTAAGAAACTGCTTTGGGTTGCTGCGTTCCAAATCATGTACAGTACCGGATATTGTAGCGTATAAATAGTGGTAGCGTGTAGGTTTTTTTTTCGAAATGGCTATACTTTGCAGCCTATTAGTCTTTAGCTTAATCGGTATGTTAGGTGACATTAGGTTATCCATATTATGTTAGATTTAGGTTCACCTAAAAATACCATGTAGGGTAACCGTACATGGTATATATTATATAAATCCCCGTGTTTCCGAGGAGGACTTTGAGGTCACTTTTTTGTTATTCAAATTAACGAGGGCAAGTAAAGCATCGTAAATAAGAAAAGTAAATCTTTAAAACAAAACCATTTTTGTTTATCAAGGATAATTATTATCCGAAGCAATTATAATTATTATAAAATTCTATATTATAATTATAAAATTCTTCACCACTCATGTGAAAATTAGTTTGACATTGAAGAAAAGCTCCCAGTCGACTCCCGTGCGATTACGTGCGGCAGTCCACTACGATACTCGTGTTATCGCTCGATCGCTTGATTGTCGGGACATTTTATATCTTGTCCGGACGTCGGGCTCCCAGTCGACTCCCGTGCGATTACGTGCGGCAGTCCACTACGATACTCGTGTTATCGCTCGATCGCTTGATTGTCGGGACATTTTATATCTTGTCCGGACGTCGGGACACTATTGTTAATGACGGGGACATGTACCGACGAATAGGGACGAATGGCAATCCTAGTGACTACCGACACCTAATCTCACCGTATTTCGTTCAGGATAGGCAACTCAGGGTCGGGTGATCTTGATCCAGAACAATGGGTCAAGGGAAATACCTATATCATAGGGCCATATGTCAGGAGTGAAATTTAGAAAACTAGCTGTAATTTAAGAAACATAGTATATAACGATTCATAGAGTTTATTGGGTACATAGAGCATATAACCATAACCAGACTAGAGCGATAATGTAACGTGTTTTGTATGAAAACAACTTCCACTAAATTTGTGCTGTGACGCTTCGCCATTTCCGCGCTTTGCCCTTCTAGACAAATGGCAAACGCTCCGATTCTATTCAGTTGCGTTTTCTCACTAATTCCATAGGGTTGCTGCAAAGTTTTAAAACAACGTTTATTAAGACACATAAAGTATATGGTTTTGTTTGTAAAAACGTTTAACAATGTCTGTACTTCGTTAAAAATAATATTAATATTATTATATTTCTTGAATTTTTTATAAATGTCGTAAGCTATACAGTGTCATTTCGATACAATTAATATTCTTTTCTATTATATTCGTTTATGCCACTTGTCTAGGGGAAACAAATTACAGACGTTTTTACAAACTAATCCATATATTTTAAGTATGTGTCGACAACCCTATGGCGTTATATTTTTAGCGTTTATCGCAACTGAGTTTTGGAGCGTTTGCCACTTGCCTAGAGGGGCTGATTAGCCGACTGAAGTTCATCGATGGATAATATTAGTTGATGGGACGTACACGCAGTTGGTTGAATTGCTATTACGTCAGTGTAAAATCACTGACAAGTTTTTTGGATCGGATTACAGAGTTGCATGCTTAATGATTTCGATATTATTATCAAGGTACATAATATTTATTTTTGAGTATGCACATTACTTACTTTATATTATATGTTTGTATTTTATTTTAATGTTTTGTAAACCTTCGGAAAACGCTATAGTCTTAAAAACTTGATGCATTTTGTCTGTTTATTGTGTTGTCTTAATTTATTTCAAATCACAAAAGTGATTTTTAAAAATCTCATCAAAAAGTGAAATTCTTTACCACAAAATAATTGTGTAGCGGCTAGAACTATCTTAACCGCCTGTATAACATATGTATGAACCATGTTGAGTGCACATTGCTAATAGCTTTTAAGGTTTAGACTCCATTTACCTCACCCGTTCCTAATTGCGTTACGTTTTATGAGGTTTTTACGAGGCCCCGGCGACGTGGAGTGCCTACCGCTTACATCTGTCAACGAGTCTCAACCCGCTAGGTACTAAAATAATTGTATTATAAAAAAAGTTTAGTTTTGATTTATGTATCCCTGGTACATGCCAGATGCTACCTGGCATCGCCCATAAACTAGCCACAACTTTTTGGAATGTGCGTTGTTCAAAAATCAACTTTTCTCTTTCTTATCTACTTTTATCTATTTTCTGCAATATTTCTTTCCCTTCTTTCTTTTTGTTGCCTGCTAGCTAGATATAGCAACCAGGCAACCATAACTAACAACTCAACTTGTTTTCGTTTTCTCAAATTACCCAAAACTACATAACAAAGCTCTCAATGGCCCGAGAAGCCATTTAAAGAGGTCATAAAACAAGTGAAAGGAAAATAATAATGTACCTATATCTATTAAATAATAACCTATACTCCTTTGAAACAACCTTCCTCTAGTCAAATGAAATTACAGTCTAGTTATAATGAAAAGGTAACTGGAAGTTGATTCCATGCTGTTTAAAAACACAACAGCCAAGGCAAAGGCAGTCTAGTATGGTCGTGGGTCTACTAATACAGATCTTACTAATATCATAAATGCGAAAGTTTTTAAGAATGTATAGATGTATCATGGATGTGTGCTTGTTGCTATTTCAGGCAAATACAGAATAAAGTTTGTTGAAATTTATAATAATATATTTTTACACATCCGAAGCTGTGCGAGATAGAAAATGCCGCAGAAAAAGGTTTATGCTTTATAAAATCTAACTTAAAAATAATTAAGAAATAAAGATATTATGCTATGTGAAGATAAACTAAAAAATAAGATCCGCCAGAGGATTACGGCTACCGATACGTAAAGAATAAGCTCGTTGAAGTGGCAGTGGGCTGGTTACACAGTCAGAAGAACAAATTGCCGATGGGCTAATAAGGTTCAGAAGTGAAGGTCGCCCTTAACTAGACGAAGTGACTTTAATTAACTTTTTTTAACTGGTCAGCCATTAACCAAGTGGGAAGACGATCTCCGTAAAGTGGCAGGCCCGCGTTGGATTCGAGTGGCAAGGGGTCGGTCGTCTTGACGTTCATTGTGGGAGGCTTATGTTCAGCAATAGACGGATAAAGGCTGATGATGATGATAGGTATTTTTTTAGGAAATTCGCATTTCCTTCCAGACATTATTAAAAAGAGCAAATAACGAAAGCAAAAATTATGCCAACCGTATAGAAATCCCTTAATAGGATTATGTTTTGCTATTATACGTAGTTTTGTGTAGAGTCGGGCTCGGTAAGCCGCTGCATTACGGAATGAATAAATTCTGCCCTTGGGTGCTCTTATCTGCATAAAAGTGCCTTATGTAATATATTTTATCAAAATCTATACGTATATGAGATTATTATATGTGTATCTGGGTCAAGAAAACTACTCGCGGGGTCTCATTAAAACAGGATTCGGACACAGATGGCGACACGATGTAAACGTTTTTGGAAAATATTAGATGTTGGAGGTCTGGATAGAGAAGTCTAAAGAAAGTAAGACAGGCCATTGCTAACTAGTGGGATGTTACAGATAAGGTAAAGAAACCGTAGGCGTAGGCGTAAATAAAGATAAATTAGCGTCCAATTTCTGAGTTGAAACGAATGGGGGCCTAGCCAACATGCCATTAAGAAAGCGTCAGCGAAGTTCGAAAATGATAAAATGTATGGTATTGACATAAGGCCGCGTTTAATCACTCGATCCATCCCATACATTTTATCATTTCGAACTTCGCTAAAGCCTTCCTAATGGCATTTTGGCTAGGCCCCCTGGTTTTTACTACTCGTTACTATGCTGCTACATTGAGAGTAAAGTATAAAGCTTCAGTATCAATACTTGATATATAATGTATAATAAATAAATACAAAATGCATAATATTGAATAAGCATTTATTCATTTTACGAGGATAAGAAACAACTTATTTACGTGTGTTTTAATGTTTAATTGTCTATGTCCTCAGGTTATTCTTTTCATTGTATTGTATAAATAAATTAACCGTCGAAGTTTCTGGAGAATTGCTGTAGAAAGTGTGACAGTTGTGTCACACTGTCACATATACTATGATGATTTTTAATTTTTTGATGCATGCAAAATGCGGTCGTTGTATTTTACGCGTTGAGGATGTCCCACAATACTTCGAGTTCTTGCCATATACACTTGTAAATAATATGTTGTATTACTTGTAAATAATATACGAAGTTGTTCTTAAAGCTTTATTAGTATTTCGATGTTACCATAAAGGTAAGCAAACTTGTGTAATTACTCATATCGAAACTTATATTGGATGATGTCTATGTTGTATCGAGTTACTCGTAATCTCTTGTTAGTTCAATATCAGGCAGGAGTTAACGCCCGGAAGCGACTTAAACTGTTTGTCTATCAAACAACAAACAAGTATGTATTCGTGAAACTTTAACTATGTTATGGCGGGAAAAATCGCGTAAGTTTTTTATAATACAAGTCCAAAATATTAGATTAAGTATCTCCATATGTGTTGGAGTAACTCTACTTGGCATTTTGAGTCTACAATCGATGTGAAAGTGTACAAGGTAAACAAAATAGAGTTTCTATTTAACGTAGCGAATATTAAATTTGATTTTAAGTGTAATAAACTGTACGTTACGATTGAACGCTTGCGTTTAAAAGTAAAAATTATCCATATATGTCCCACTGTTGGGCCACGGATTGCTTCATCGATGCGCTTGTCCGATACAGGTTGGTAAAACTCACATAAGACATCCAAATCTGGTTTCCTCACGATGTTTTCTTTCACGTGAGGTCCTGCGCTTAGGATGCACTTATAAAGTTTAGGAAAATCCAGTTCTAGACACCCCAGAGGAAGGAGGGAACTTGGACAGTCTTGCTCAAGAGGCCAAGCCCATACCCACTGGACCATCGCTCCTTAAGTACTTCCAAATAAATATTAACCCCGCGTTACTACAAAAAAAAAACCCCGATGCATACCCAATAAAACATGTAGTAAATAAAATATATGTTGCCACTAGTTTCTTTTGACAGAGAAAGGCACTACTTTTTTGGAGATTCATAGTTTATTAACAGGAAATGTTTCACAAAACCATTTCCGATAAATCTGGCGTAAAATAAAAACAAAGGAATAAAGTTGTCCAAGTTTCCACTGGAGGCGCTCCGCTCTGGGACTAATAAAACTTTTACATTATCACGTGCCAACAGAGAGAGAATTATTATGAGTTATTTGTTAAAAACTAACGTTCGTAGGGTTGCCTGTCTGGGAATAGAAAAACCAACAACATATTTAGAATAAAATCAAAAACACCACACCACAATATTGTAGTAAGTGGTAGTGCCTTTGCAGCCAAATTGGGCCGGCACGACCGGGGAGGAACCTCTCGCTCACATAAAATCGGCGTAAAGTTACAGCTAAGCTGTCGCGTTTCGTACGGTTTGTGAGTTTCCGGTGGCCCATTGGAAAGGAATGAAAAAGGGCAACGCATCGGCAATACCTGGTTATTTGGATGTTAATAGGCGTCGATAGTCGCAAGGCTTCGACTGTTCGTTTGCCCTCTTATGATATAAAAAAAACAAACAAACTATTGGTGAATATTATTCTTGCAATGAAATGCCAAAGCTAAGAATGTTAAAGGCAATATGTTATAACTTGATAGTACGTTCACAGAAATTGATAACCAAATTGCTAAGTTCCTCATGACTTTGAGCTCAGTAAGTTCTGCAATCTATTTCATATTCCAAGCTATGTTTATATTATATTCATATGTACAACGATGCTAATGTCATGAGTATGCTATTGCAATTACGGCCTTCTCGTACCAACCGTAACGTACCCACTCGTATATCCTTTGAATGTCACTTTTCTTACAAAATTCATTGATGTTTTTCGAACACACAGTAAACTTTACCAGATGTATTGAGAGGCGAGTCAGGATTCTTATGTGTTTGAATGTGACTTTTAAAGATGTATAGGACAAGTCAACATAAAGTTATTCTTTAAAACTGTGGAGTCCACCAGTTCCAAGTTAATTAGGCAAGTGATGAAAGTGGTATTGCTTCTATTGCGATAAATTTCAGCTAGTTATTAATAAATAGGTTAATAGGTATTTTACTAGATGAGCCATCTGCTCACCTACCAACCGATTGAGCTTAAAGGCCATCAGGCCTAAAAATCTAGACCTTCCGAAGAAAAGAAAAAAAAAAGGTTATAGGTAGTGATTCTGTCTCTCTCGTTTATTGTTTGTTTGCCTTACCAGTCCATTATATATTGTTACTTAACTTTATTTAACAATTAGATATCAAATATTTTTAATGAAATATACCATAATTATCAGCTTTTATTGGTCTACTCCTGTACACGGGCTTCATTACACGAACGCCTAGACGGCACAAGCATTTTATTAAGAACAGAGATGCAATCATACTTTAAAGAGTAGTTAGTCTATTTCTGAGTTCAGGTTTAGTTAAAAAAAATAGCTAATTCATGTTATCAAGGTTCTGCAAAAAATTGCACACCACAAGAAAAGAATTGTATAATATATAAATGAATGCACAACCCTGAAATTACAGCAGTAGACACTATAGAATGAGATTAACAAAAAATGTTGTTTAATATTTTCAAAAGCGAGCCTATGTATCGTGTTCGCGTGCCTTGTTCAATTGTAGGCAGGAAATGTTACAATTTCCTCACCACATAGGAAGATTATAGCGGAGGTGTCTACACGAAATCTTTTATCATGGTACGAACATTTTGTTTCAAATTCGCCAATAGCCCGTATTAGATCGTTGGATCGTAATTTTATACAATTTAAATGCAGGGGTGAAATCTTTTATTCAAAGCTAAATTTTATGATGGTTTACTCTAATCTTGTTGAAAATTAAAGCTTGATTTAAAATTTACTAATCGTAGTAGGTTCTGCAACATATGGTGCTAAAGCATTTTGAATGTGAGTATGAGCTTTAATGGCTAATAATATTTTAGTAACAACTATATTTGAGTTATGATTACTTATAGTAATATAAAATAATTAAATTTTGATAAACCCTTCAGGTTTTAGAGTATTGCTCTTTTTAAAACGACTTCAAGGAAGGAGACATTTCTTCCGACCGTATATAATATGCGATTCGACCGTATAACTATATGCTTTTTATTTCATGCAGATGAACACGGATTCATTTTTAAGAGTCATTATAAATGTAGAAGGCCTAAAAAGAAAAAAGGGCACAAGACCTAAAAGTAAAAAAGGCACACGGCTTAAAGGTAAAAAAAGGTGTACTCACGTGATGGTGGGTAGCGGGTTGGCGTGCACCAGACAAGGCAGCACAACGTCCCCCCCTCGCCGCACCGCAGCCTCCCACGCGCCGTGCACGAGCGCGCGGGGTACAGCCGACATGCTCATCGCTGGAATAATGCTCTTATTAATGTAATTACTAACTGAAAATACTGAATTGCTTTACCTATAAGGCTGACAAGTACTTTGGCTCTATGCTTCTTATTTTCAACACAGAACGAACAACAATTGTAAAGGATAACAAGAGATTTTCTGGTTCCAGGTTTGGAGTACCTCAAGGATCTATTCTTGGTCTATTTTTCTTTATTATTTACTAAAAGATAATATTTTGGCTTGGTATTAATACGTTTTAAATGAGCCGTACAACTAAGAAGTATTAGATTCACGTAATCAAGAGTAATGTAAGTCCAAAATAATGTAACACAGACTTTGATGAACTTGGTTAATTTGACTGCCTTTTTTTGCATCACTACATGATATTAGGATATAATATGTACTTAATTCCCCAAAAGTTTGCCTATTTGTATGATTCGTTTGAGAAAGCAAAAATAAGTTTTATTTTCTCTTAAATCGCTTATAAAAGACTACCACGGCTATACTTTGCTTCGACAATTTTACTTACATTACGTATAAGGCTAAATTTGTAAATTTTGTTTCTTTCTATTTTGTTCTCTTTCTCGGTGAAATGGCAGACAGTTAAACTCCAGGTGGACGAAACTAGCACCAGCTAGTATATAGCTACTATAATTCTGTAAGTTAAGGATACTAACGTGTGACGTCAATGCTGACGGGCATGCTTCGCCTCCTCTCGCCGGTGAGCGAGTCGAGCACTGAACAGCAGTACTGGGCACGCGAGTCGTCTGCGCGCACTGACCGCACGATCAGCTTCCATCCCTCGTCCACCAGTAGCGTGGGCCCGGCTGAGAGGATACACAAGATAATTATTCTATTATAATATACCTACTTGTCATAATATGCAGTTATGATAGCATACTTAAAGTAGAATTTGTTATAAATATATTTATTTGATTGTATGAAAGCTGATATAAATTATATGTGATATAAAATTATGTTATAAGTTATTTACGTATGTAAAAATAAATGTTTTTCCGTGTTATCGGCCGATGAACTTAATCTAAAGATTTATCATGAACTTATCACCTTCACTACCTGTGCATCCAAAAACATCTATTTTTTTTCTTCATTTAAGAAAATATCTTTGTCAATCAAAGCTCAAACTATTGTTTTAGTCTGGCTAATTGCCAACGTTGACCGGTCGCTTGGTTGATACAAATAATATAATGGAGTTATTGTTGGACACTAAGATATTCTAGAATATTCGTCGAGATATTAACAAAGAGGAATTTGTGAATAGAATCGAGATCAGTCGAAAGCTCGGAGCCAAGTGGGCGACGGATCGTCATCTCCTCTCAACTTTATATCTATCGTATATTATATTAACTAGGCGAAGCATATTATTATACTGTTGTTGGAAATGCCATTAGATTGATGTAATTTTTGAACTGGGTTTATAGGTCAAGGGATCTATTTTAATTCCCTTTTAAAAATGTTTAAGAGGTTTTTTATTTCTTTAAATGCTTGTATCTTCAATCTTTTTGTGTGAAAGGCTGCTGAAAAAAGGCCAATCTGTGCCTTGTTGTAGATGTATGTTGAATTATGATATGCTGATTGTACTTACAAATATGATCTCCAGCTGGCAGCACGGAGTCGTCCCGGTACCAGGCGACGACGGTGGCGTGCTCCCTGACCGCGGAGGGCGTGGAGCAGGTGAGCAGCGCAGGCCCCCCTACCTCCGCTTGCGTCGACGTCACGTGCACTTGCCACTCCTGCCACACAACTGGAAAAGACATCCACTTTTATGCCATGGCCTTATTTCGATGGCGTTAGTTCATACTAGCTGGATGGACGACGTTCACCCGGGACTGGATTTAGCAACTAATTTATGTATATATTTGGACTGTCCTGTTGGTCTAGTGGTTAATGTCTCTGGTAGAAGGTTGTAAGTTCGATTCCCACCCGGGACAAATATGTGTGTGATTAGTATGATCATTTGTTATGTGTCTAGGCGTAATTTATATATAATAATATGTATTTAGACTCTCCTCGCCTGATTTCGAGGAGGAGACCCGTGCTCAGCAGTGGGACATATATGGGTTACTACTTTACTTTTTTAATGTATTTAGAAATATATAAGTATGTGTCAGTTGTCTGGTTGCCATAATACTGGCTCTGTTTAGCTTGGGATCAGGCCGTCTGTGACTTATCCCAAAGATGGTTTCACGGTGACTAAACGGTTTTTAATATACTTTTTTGAAAACCAGCATAGCTGTTTCACGGAAGTATGAAAAGCAGAATGGCCTATGAACATTGGATCGTGGTAAAAATTCCCCTTCCCATCGGCAGTAGAGCAGTTTTTGTCTTTCGGATTAAAAAGCAGTGCATATTCATAAAACAGTGGCGTATTTTTTGTCATGTTACGGAACTTTAAAGGAATTCTCAATTAGCTATAATTAGCTCTAATAATTTAAGCTATTGCAGGCGCATTGGGCTCCCACGACCGGTGTGGTATCTCTCGCTCACATAATACCGTCGTTAAATGACAGCATAATGTTGAGTTTTGTGCGGTTCGTGAGCTTCCGGTGGCCAATTTCATAGGTAAAAGGAGAGCAACGCATCTGCGTATCCTTTGGTTGTACGGATTTTTATGAGCGTAGATAGTCACCAAAAGGGCCAGATTGCTCGCGTGACTTAAAAAATATTTTTTTTTATAAGTATCTAATATATTTAAATAGGGAAAAACGAAACAGAATTATAAATTTTAATTATATTCCTGCACCGCGAAAATGTTAAACTCCTAAGATATATATTTAATGTATTATTCACATATATATGTAAATTTCTCGTGTGAATCCTCACTCTGAATACATAATGAGTAATCCAGTACTAAAATCAGTGTTTGGTTATATTATATATTTAAAGAGTACGTATGTAGGTGTGCGGTCGTTGAGGTTGCAGAAGCGAAACTATACGGAGCGTGTACGTTGTGGTACATACACACAGGACGTGTTTAAGATCTGAGCGTGTATTTATGAGTCGGTGTAACGGTACAGAGCAGGCGATGTGGTGAGGCCACATTAAATGACGCTCATAACTTCAAGAGACAAGCCAATTAAATAAGCTTAATTATTCATTTTGACATTCGATGGCAGTTCTTTCCACTGTGAAATATGATTGCAGTAAATCCAAAACAGCTCGCAAACGTAATGAAAAATAGAAAAGAATAGGTACTACCCATATATCCTAATAATTGTAGTAATAGTAACATAATTATTGTAAAGACTTGAAACATCGAAAAGTCGCAGGTAAATTAAAAAAGTTCTAATTGATGAGATACGTGAAAATATGATTACGAATCATCATCATCAGACTTTATCCGTCAACTGCTGAACATAGGTCTCCTTCGTCAAGAAGAATGATACCTTGCCACTCATCAAACACGGTACGGCCACTACAAAGAGATCGTCTTCCCGTTTGGTTAATGGCGAACCAACATTTCATCTACCTTGAAGCTTATTAGCATTATTTTAATTAAATATGTAATGTTAAATTACGCCACCATTTTAAAAATCTCAACAGTTAGAACACGAAAATGACTGTTATTATATTTTGCATGCGAGTGAATAGTAAAACATATCGCAAATTCCAACATTACGCGTATCGCACCAAAATACGAAACGTTGGCGCTAAAATACTAATAGAGTAAACGGCCTAGTATTATCGAAATGGCACCTAAATACTACCTTATGGTCGGTAAAATATGATAGCAGCTTATTATTACTGCACTCATAACATGATAATAGACTATGCGCTTTTTCATTGCATAGTATTTAGGTCTATATTTTAAGTATACACAAATAAGGAGCTTATTAGTTGGGTATTTTGGCAATTTATAAATAGTGCACCATGAACACGAGACCACCGCTCGCTCACCGGTAGAGTAATAATTACACTATCCGTCGTGGCTTTCTATTCGAAGGATATCAAATCTGTTTTACGGGAGAAAAGAGCAATATGGTGGTATCCATACATTCGGAAGCGCTTTACAGCGCATCCCTTCTATCGATAAAAAAGCCGCTTAATCTCTTTGCATGCAGCATAGAGATTATTTAAACCTGGCGAAATCCAAACCTGACACTTTACCAGCAGTCAATAAGAAAAACTTCCCTACAATATTATTGTTTGTTGGCTTAGTTTACAAAAGCTTTACACCTTGAAGATTCCGCAGTCACTTCACAGAGGCGTATTTTTGTTCAGGAAACTCTTACAAGTTATGAATTCGTAAAATGGCCAAATCTCGGGGCTTTTCGAGTTAATTTCTCGGCGCCTCCCCCGAATTCAATCAGCGGCGCAGTTTAAAAGTATAACACAATATTAAGGAAGTTTTATACCTGCTACGATGTTTATTAAAATCCCTAAATTTATTTAGAACAGCCATGTTTTTACAGATTATTTGTCGAGGGGTAGGTTTTTGTTCTGATTAAGTTTTACACCGACATTGGATTACATACAATTATTTTACGAAATGCTCAGTAAAATATAAATTTAAAACATTGTATGCTATACACAGTTTAGACATAAATACCTCCGCAGAAAATAATAAAAACACTAAAAACTTTACCAGTGAACACAAATTAATTTAAAAATCTCTTTGTGAATAGATACTGTAAAATAACATAATATTTAGTACAGTCTGTAGATACGAGTAAACTTTTGGAATGTAAATATAAACTTGCAAAGATTCAAGAGTTGCGCTTCGGTATGAAACAATATCACATTGACGTTAACATACGATAGTTTACAGTTGTGACATAAGGTAAGTACAAGTTCGAAGCCGACAGCACGCAGGAGCATACGACGTTTTGCAGCGACCCTACAGCTCCGCCTAGACAAGCGGCACAAACGATAAATGAATAGAATATACTACTTATTGGGAATGGCACTAGCTTACGACATGTAATTTGACAGCAAGTGTAATTCCCATATAATAAGCATTCTATTCTATTCGTTTAGCGTTTTTGCCATTAGTCTAGGGGCGCTGGTTTCTAAGTTTGTCTATGAAATTCACCTAGTTAGCGTTACAAGGCTAGCGATGTGACATCGAGCGAATGACGACACTTTAGTATAACCGAAATCAATTTCTATTGATTGATGACTAACACGTCCGACATCTTGTTTCACGGAACACTTAAAACCTGGTTGCCGTCTGCAGTTAGGTTCGAAATCATATCGTAACGATATTTTGTCGTGGCTACATGCGGCGACAAATCGTCTGTTGCTGCTGCGTGTAGTTGGCTATCAACTTTTAACTTTGAATACTCTGTAACTCTTTGTTCGCCAATTCAGATATCGAAGTATCGTTTTAGGGCTTGTTCACACACGGCGACAATCGCGTGCGAATTGCGAGGGCGTTATTTATATGTAGATACTTATTTTGTTATTCTTAGAGAGACGCGAAAACCGCACGATTAAGTGTCAAATTAATTTAGAGTTTTGAAATTGTGCGGTTGACACCGTGTCCGAACGAGTGCTAAATCATTAGCTATATTGACAGGATGAACGTGCTTGTGGTGCGCATATGAAGATCCATCATTCTGCTTATTATATTCTTCAAACAGGTTTTGTGTGGGTAAGAAGGACAAGCTGGGTAGTCTTAGTAGTACTCGGGGGCGTCATTTAAACACCATTGACTGAAGGTCTGAAAGAAATATAATTTTACATATTTGTCTACTCGTAAATGTTGCTGTACGAAATAATTACATGAATTAATAATAAATAATGAATGTAATTACGTAATTATAAAATGTAGTTGTATACACAGATATCGCTATTCTGTTGTAAATAATTCAATAATAATTGTTTTAAGCAAGTTATGTCTGAGTGTGATTAGTTATTATGTCTAGATTAGATTATTATAATGTACTTCTTTATTGTCTTGATTATTATAATGTACTTATTTATTGATGCAAAACTCTATCTGGTCCTACTAAATAAATAAATAATTGTAGTTATTTTATGTAGATTGCATATTGCTTTTCTACAATTTTAATACGAAATATTTAAAATGTCACATTATGTTCACCCAAAAAGTGCTTAATGCATTTATAAAAGTTTTCAGTTCAAAAGCTGTTCCAAAAACTGTTGAAGTCAGGCTGTCGTAAAGCAGTTAGACTATCAAAATCAGCGACACTTGCAGCAACAATAAATATAACATAAAAACCTTATTCAAGAAAAATATGCGAGGCACCTATTAATTATAGTTATATACTAACAATAATCGAATAATATATATGTAAGTCTGCACTAAGGTATATATCTTTAGGCTATAATGCCTCAAATAAATGGTTTAATTCATTAATAATACTTGTCTGATAAACGCAAGTTAATAAACGCGAGCTATAGCTATATAATTTGACCTTTCTTGAAATTCCCTTGAAATTCCTAATTTCTCAGAATCCTATCTAACTCCATATCAAATCTGATCAAAAGTTCAGTTAGAACATCTCAGGCAACAGGGCTTACGTTTATATAACATCGTTTAATAGTGAAATACATGACTTCAATATCAATAGAATGTGTATAAATTTTGAGAGATTTTTGCGACGGTATTAAATAGTACGCTAAATAATATAAATCGTCGAGATAGTTAAAGGCACGTGACTAGACTGCGAGCGGTACGTGAGGTCGTCCTAATGTACTGACTCAATGTTAGCACTGTGGAGAGCCTTTACGTTGTGATACATTCAATTCAATGCCCAGTTTTGAAAATAGAACTAAGGCCTGCGAAGGTACAGGGTCATTTATTTTGAAAATATAAACTGGTTAAGTGAGAGTTGGACTCGGATTCTGTACCTTTATATAAACAACATTAGACATATTCAACAAAAAAAGCAGTTCGTTTTACAATAAAATAATAAACTTATAGTCGGTGTACATAATATTTTGTTTGAAAGTCACCATTAAGTGGAGAATTTTCAAACCTGTAATAATTGTTAGCTCAGCTGCGATTTCTGATTTAATACTTTAAGGGCCTGTTTCACAATATCCAGATTAGTTCCGAATAGGCTATAGGCAACATATTTGACAGATATTTGACAGATACTCCATACTCTATCCGTCAAATATGTTGCCGATAGCCTATTCGAAACTTATCTGGAGATTGTGAAACAGGCCCTAAATGCCAGTTATAGCTTGGACGTTAAGACGAATTTTAGAGTTAATATAATATTATAACTAAATAGTTCATGTTAAGCAAAACCTCACGTTTCAGCATGTGTTGTTATTGCGGTAATTAAAGTTCATCGTGTGTGATAATTCCAACTAGCTATCGCGGCTCATGAGAACAGACAGATATGCCTAGGCCGCACACATCGCGATAACCCGAAAATTCGGGCTATTGCGATATATGTAGTCAAATATTCGTGAACACTTCGGATCTTCGGGCAAATCTTCAGGCTCATTGCTCCGCTGTCGGTAAACTCTCGCACATCAAAGGGTTTTATCGCGATGAACTTCGCTTATCTGGCTACACTTCAGTTGGTTTTTAAAAGACTTCAAAAAAAGAAGGAGGTTATCAATTCGTCTGTATGTTTTTTTTATGTTTGTTACACGATTACTCCACTGTTTGACGATGGATTTTGGTGATTCTTGTTTTGTTTGAAAGCTTATGTTTCCGAAGTGGTCCCATATTAATTTGATAGACATCTAATCAGCAGTTTTTAAGTTATTTTCAATAATGCTTATTTGGTTGGTTTTGTATACACAGACGATTTGCTCATTTTATTACTTGTCGATGTAATATGAATAATATGAACAAAAACCACTGAATAGGATACTTTGGAACAACTTTCATCTATCCACGGCTGAACATAGGTAAACTATAAACGTAAAACTAAAAAGTACAGAATAAAATTAATTTTAAATAAAAAACTAAAAACCGACTTCAAAACTATACCTCAATTGTGAAGGGTATCGATGTTTTGGCTGGCACCGACTCCAGAAGTACCCAATTTTAAATAGTATACTTTTACTTCACTTCGAAGTATTTCAACATTATTTTAAATTTTTTAGTTGTTGTACATAAATTGAGGTATAGTTTTGAAGTCGGTTTGTACATAGCGATAAACTTTATAAGCGTATTATAATATATCCACGAAGAATCGCCGTAGACCGAAGACGAAGTTTATCGCCTGAATGTTATCGCGATGTGTGCGGCCTAGGGAATAGAGGAGTTACTAATAGAGATCCCTCAAAAATTTAGTTTTACTTTGAATTTAAATTTATATATAATACGTGACCTATTTTTTATCCCCTTCCTGCTGGTGACTAAATTTTAATGTGGTTTGATCCCTCGTTTCTCCTCCAAAATTTTACGTAATCATTCAGAAGTATTCAGTGGTATGATATAGATAATTGTACTGAAAGTAACAAGAAATATCTTGGCTCTCATTTGATTTTCGATTGTTCGACTACGTGACAAAAACCTAAGTCTATCCCTCCCCCCTCCATTTTTATGACCAAGTGTGATATTTTAAAGATCCCCTCTTCCCATAACTGGTCACGTTTTATGCGCAGATGCGTTCCTTTTAATTGGAGTCGATCAACCTAAGTAGACTACGCATTTGCTACGTAGCGTAGAGGTCGCTACGAGTACTCGTCTCTACTTGCAAGGCCGGCAACGTAATTCTGGTGTAGTGTCTATGGATATCGGGGATCTCTAACCAGTAAGTTAACCAAATCCCCGTTTAATGCCAACCCCCTTCTACAAAAACGCTACCCAAGTTAAAAGGTTAACGCGGCCTTGTAAACTTTCACATTAACATAATATTATTACGTTGTTGTACTTTTTAAAGAGAGTTGTCTTTTAACCTAGTACAATTTTCATTCTACGTTTAATTTTACTTTAATTTTTTGGTAGGAGAATTTTTTTTTTGATTCAATTCAACAATAAAATTTATTTGTGAAATGTCTATAGTATCCACGCTTCGATTGTAGCATGCAATTTCAAGCGTTAATTATACTTTCGATTTATTTTTAATCTTTTATCGCTTTCGCTTTGATTTTCCTGCTTTGCAAATAATCTATCAACACGTTTGACTTTTTATTAAAGTGGTAGAGGAGTAAAGTATGTCGGTCTTCCATTAATCAGGTGGGTAGACGATCTCCGACGATGCAGTGGCTGGTTCCGTGTTCAATTGGAGCGGAAAGAGATTATTGGTAGCTTGATTGTTATGCAACACACATTTGTTTGAGGGACGCCTATGTTCAGCAATAGACGGATAAAGGCTGATGATGATGATTTTTAAAATTTCACAAAGTGGCGGAACTATAGAGCTCAGAGCGAATGCTTTGCTGGTGTAAGCGGCATAAAGACATATCTGGCCGGAGCGGTTGATTGGATTACACACGAACATCAGAGAATGTCGGACGGTTGGAGTGACGTCACACGAAGCTGCAGCCAACTGCAGGTCTAGAACTCGGGAATTTTCAAATTTAGAAAGTGCATTCGAAAATATACTGTGAATGTACTTTTGATTAAAAACAATACTTTACAGGCACCCAGCTAAGGTATCCTAATCTTACTAATATACTTACAAGTACATAATTGTGAAGTTGCATAATAATCCATTGAGCAGTTTTTACGTGAAAGAGTAACAAATATCCATACATACAAACTTTGACGTTTATAATATTAGTAAGTTTACAAATACAATATACGTAACAGTTTGTATGTATGGATATTTGTTACTCTTTCTCGTAAAACTGCTGAATGGATTATTATGAAACTTTAGAATTATGTAGCTTACACATCAGAATAAACACAGGTTATAATTAAACCCCTTTTTCCACGGGGATGAACGATTATGCGGTTGAAACCTGGGGCCGCTGCTTGCATCCAATAAAAAAAATGAAAATATTCAATATTGAAACAAATTTTATTAAAAATACATAATCCACGGGTGAATTTGGGATTTGTTTATTGCAATCCTTCACCGGATTAAAACGCCGCAATCGATGAATATTTAAAGAGCCACCAAAAACTAGGGTGTCCATAAATCAGGCGGTATCACGGGACGGGGCGTCCATTAGTCCGTTCCGCCAATAATTCAACCGGGACAACTACATTAGACATTCTATTTAAACGGCCACGGGTTACCGATGGAAGACGGATTTGTATGTTTTTGTCTAGCAAAGGTTAATGGGTTACAACGTTTAAACATGTAAATTATATTTATGTTTAAACATGTAATTATATGTATACTACATTGGTAAATCGAGACAGTAATTTTTGAGTTTGTCATCTAAAAAAACCGTGTCATAGAACAATAGATAGGATCAAAGTTCCTTATATAATCAGGCAGTAGAGCCAACTTTTTTTATACCGCTCAGTCACTGAAATTATACCGAATCAAATCTTATATAGAGCGACAAAGCTGTTAAAAATAGTCTGTAGAAATACAAGTGTTAAATATTTTTAGTAATCTTGACTTACCTAACATATGAAAAAAACTGAATAATTTACTTTCGTAGATTGTTATGTCGCCATCAAACCCATTACGGTTTATGTTTTCAGCAGTTTCTATTTAGAGTCTTTATTTTTTACAAATTTTTATTTTTGCAAACATTTTTTAAATTTAATTTTAGATTCCTTAAAGTGAATGCATAACTAAATCCAAAAAGTGCAGTGAGAGCACACGTTGATTATTAATATGTGCTTTAGACACTGCGACAGAATTTTTGAAATCATAAAATGTGGATTATATATTATTTATGGTGGTTCTAAAGCCAGCTTTTCACCAAATGTCTATTTCAAAAACATTTATCAGACATATATTGTTTTCTTATGTTTACGCGAATTTCACTCATTATAATGAAACAACTTTTACGGATTTTATCGCGGTTTATTTAGTTTTTTACAATACATCTGGCTACATGTTGTGGAATAGTCAGTTCTACAAGCAAGTAGATGGGGTAGCGATGGGCTCACCAGTATCCCCTGTTGCTGCCGACATATTTATGGAGGACTTCGAGGAGACTGCTCTGCACATTTCACCCATTACACCCAGGTTCTACAAGCGGTACGTAGATGATACTTTCACAATATTACCATCTGATAAAGTAACCATATTCCTAGACCATCTTAATTCCATCAATAATAAAATTCAATTCACAATGGAATTAGAGGCCAATAATACTCTGGCTTTCTTAGATGTATTAGTTATCCGTAATCCCAATAATACCTTAAGCCATACAGTATATAGGAAACATACCCATACTGATAGGTACTTAAACGGCGAATCACACCACCATCCAACACAGTTAGCTACCGTGGGTAAATCTTTGTTTCAGAGAGCACAAGGGATCTGTGATGAGCAGCACTTGGAGACCGAGCTTCAACATGTCAAGCAAGTACTGCGGGACAACAAGCTTCGGGTACCGCGGCTCCATCGCAGTGAACGTGTGAAACCAACCACCGTCGAGCGAGTACCTGCTGTGCTGCCATTTATGAAGGGAGTCACTGACAAGATTGGCTACATCCTAAAGCGAGCTTCTATTAAAACTTATTTCAAGCCGCCAAAAAAGATAGGTCAATTCTTACCATCTGTCAAGTGTCATATACCCTTACAAGATGCAGGAGTTTATAAGCTTGATTGTGACTGTGGTCTCTCTTACATAGGTCAAACTAAAAGATCAATTAAAACTCGCGTTAAAGAACATATAGCTGACTTAAAACACCGTCGCTATACTAAGTCAGCAATCTGTGAACATAGCCTAGATAATGCCCGCCATTATATCAGATTTGATAAACCACAGGTCCTCGCAAAAGAACACCGATTCCAACCAAGGATGATTCGCGAGGCTATTGAAATTAAAAAACATCCTAATTTCAATAGAGAAGATGGCTGGCCACTACCATCTGCTTGGGATCCCATAATAAAAATAATAAAATCTAAATCCAAGCATAATAATATGTCACAGACTAAAGACTCAGTTAGCACCTTTTGCATAGATAGGACTAAATAAAAATATTGTTGTATCATAGGGTAGTTTCGAATAACTTTTGTAACAGTAGGACATCTGACACCTCAGTCCTCCCGTGACCATGGTCGCTGTAAAGTGTCCGAAACGTCGGGATTGTAAAAAACTAAATAAACCGCGATAAAATCCGTAAAAGTTGTTTCATTATAATTTATCAGACATCTAAATGTTAGCTATACAATATATAGTGAGCGACGGTGGTCCAGTGGTGGACGGACTCTGCCTCTTATGCGAGGGGTTCCGGGTTCGATCCTGACCCGTCCATGTGTGCCTTGAAATTGTTTTTCTAAATTTCTAAGTGCACACGAGACCATCGTTCGCTCACCGGTGAAGGAAAACATCGTGAGGAAACCTGCATGCCTGATGAGATTGAAAGTCTTTGAAGGTATGTGAAGTTCACCAATCCACACTGGGCCAGCGCGGTGGACTATTGGCCCAATACCCTCCTCGCCTGATTTCGAGGAAGGAGACCCGTGCCCAGCAGTGGGACATATAAGGGTTGATACTTTACTTTTATATAGTATAAACAAACACATCCAATTATAAAAAAATATAAGTTATTTTATACGAGAAATAAAACTATTTATCTTACGTTTTCATACCGTATTTGTTAGTTGAACCAAATATGATTGTATAACGTAAATTATGTTATTAATTAATATTTGTTTAAATATAAAATAAATGGGACTTGTTTGTGTTCTTTTGGGATTAAGTCTGAAATCTCAGTAAATATGACTTGTAATTAATTGACATAAAATATTTTTTGAAATAATTGCTTGCATTGCTTTAAATTACAAAATCTAAATAACTTTCATAAACATAATAATATGATCATTATAAGATTATAACTGAATATTTTATATTTAGAAAAAGAAAGAAGACAGAAAGAAAGAAAGAGGGTATAGGCTCGGGTCGATCATGTAGGGTTATTCTGTAAGAAACCATTTCAAGCTTCAACTTAGCGATAGAGCTCACATTACGTCACTTCGAAAATGATCTTTATTGATATAGGTAGAGAGTTGAGTTTTAAAGAACACAAATCCGTCAAACTCGTCATATCACCGCGGATTCCGCTTTCGAGATTCGAAAACGACCTTACAGAATAGCCCTACTTATCCCTGTGGAATACGAAACCATCGCTCGTACACCGTTGAAGGAAACAATCACGGGAAACCTACATGTCTGATGATATATGAAAAACTTTGAAGGTGTCTGAAATTCACCAAGCCAATACTCTCTTCGCCTGATTTTTAGGACGAAACTTGTGCCTAGCAGTGGGTCATATAGTGTATTTTGTTTAATGTACTTTTTATAAGCTATTGTATAACTAGAGAAACAAGCGAGATGGGGGTACCCATGTAGCCGGGAGCACAGCACAGCGCATCCTTCCCATTGGTAACAGCCCTTACAGCCAGGAGCGCAGCACAGCGCATCCCTCATATTGGCACACAATATTGTCCTAAATGAATAAAGGTATACCCTTCAGAATCTGCCTAATGCTAAAATTACAGCAAAACCACATGACAATACCGAAGCCACAAATTTCAACGAAACCGCACTCAATGCAACTGGAGCGTATAAATTAATTAAATTTATTAATCCATACGAATTATATTTGTTTTATCGCCATCGGCTCGGGGAAAAATGTTTGCTCGTAATATATTGCCAGTGCAAATAAAACGAAATTAAATCAAGCGCATAATGAGCGTGATGCAAACAACTAATGATTGTACTATCCAGTGAACGTGTGCAATCAAATAGACCTGACATCGTCTACTCATCATCATCATCATCATCATCATCACCACCATTATTATCATGTTTTAGAAGAGGGGGCTAGTCGATTCACCTGGAGGTTGACGGTCAATGATATACACTCCCTTTTTTTTTCTTTATTCTTTTTTTTTTATTTATTGCAGGGAAATGCACTGACGCATCCCGCAGGGGAGTGAGTCTCTCCAGGCGGATATGTGGGACTCGCTGCGCCCGAAAGCTGGTAAATAGACGCATCTCTACCCACTAAAACCCGGCGAGTGCCACCAATGCCGCCTTTGGTGAGGCGCCCCGGATCTACTAGCACAGGGCACCTCGACGGCCAGTTAGTCCCCTCAGGGGGCCATCGCCACCTCCACATACGGGTTGCCCCGCACCACAAAACAACCCCTCCCACCTTCAGGACAGTACAATGAGGCGAGGTTCCCATCTTCGCCCCTTGCTCCCTGCTCTTTTGCCCCCTCTTCTTATAAGAGGGGTACAAGCCCCCTTGGCTCAATTAGATTTGCCCAAGGTGTTGGACTCACCCTAGGCTACTGAGCCCCACCGCCACGACAAGGCTCGAACCATGGTGGGGCGATATACACTCCCGCTTATCCAGAGGATTAACAGGGGAATTACCTTGTTATTTCGCATTAGCTGATATTTTTATGTATTTACAGGTTTAAGTCGTTGTCAATGAATTCCTCCGTAAAAAGAACTGAGAACGTCACCGGTACACTGGAACGTCCTCATACACTGGTACCATTTGCTTGACCTGCGCAGGCGCACCTTACAAGTTGCCTCTTCGGCCGAATCGAACCGTCAATGTCTTATCTAATACATTACTATCAACGACAGGTTATAGAGCTTTTTAAAAGACTGCATGCTCTTGAAGTTAGTATTTATTAAACATAATAATCTAAACATAATAACCTATGAAATTGCCGTTCTGCAGTACTGACCATTTCGAATCAAAACGGCAATTTCATGGATAAAGACCTAATAATATGTTCCAATGAAAATTGAAGCATTTATCTTATGTAAAACTGTTGTTATTCAATTTGTGCTATTTTTCTTTGCTAGAAATTTTCGCCAGCACAAAAATATTGCTTGCTTGTTAAATTTATGTTTTGATTTAACGTTGTCTTTTTTGCATATAGTACTTATGTCATATTATTATCACACCTACCGTTTTATTGGTTAGAAGGTCAAAAGCATCTGAAATTATTATTCTGTGTAATTTAATAAAATAAAACACACGCTGAATAATTTATGTCCTACAACAGCTATATTTTCTAGACTCTTTAGAATAGGTAAGATAAAATTCATAAACGATTTCTAATCCTCTGCTGCTGCTGCTTTTCAGGAAACCCTTTAGATTCATCTGAATACCAGTATTTTAAATGGAGCGACTGCTTATCTGATCTCTACAACCCAGTAACTGGGTGATACGGTATCGTGGTTAGACTGGTTGTTAGACTTTCGGGCTTTGGACGACCCGACTGTCAAAGATTTACGAATGACAGCCGGGACCAACGGCTTAACGTGCTTTCCGAGGCACGAAGCCTGACTTGAGCCGCGAGCTGATCATCAACGACCAACGATTTATTGGAACGAAGTTCCTTACGGCAGGCTTGGAGGGGATAGGGATTTTGCTGCGCGACCGAACTGATTAAAAATGTGATAGTAAAACCGTAAGAAAAAATGCGTGGAATAAAACCGTTAAATGAGACGTGCGCAGGCGCGACATCCGCATACACAAGCGAGTAGTGTATAATACATTTCTCTTTCTCCCTCCTTCTTTTCGTTCTCTCATCCCTTATTTTTGTTAACTTCGTTCCTACATGGTGTCCCACGACACCACATCATTTTTATTATATTAAACAAAAAACATCTATGCACAATTACCTTACAATCACTAACATTTATGATTTTCATTGGAAACAGAAATAAAACACGGTAGCGAAGCGTTGAGTAACAACTAGTTATTAAATACTTTCAAATTGAATCAGTCAGACGTAATCCCATCCGCTTTTGATGTATTAAGGTCGAGTTGTAATTATTTTGCTCGGAAATCCTCTGAATTTATTTAACGTTAACAGATAATGTTTGTTCCCTTTAACGCAAAAGACATAATTAATGCAAAATTAATTCTTTTGTTCATCTGTTTGATACTCACAATGAGATACGTAACAAGGTGCTTAAGGGCTCATAATTTACAGGGTTTAATGAATTATAAGGTTATTCAATTTCGGAATCATCATCATCAGCCTTTATCCGTCCCCTCCTGAACATAGGCCTTCCTCAATGAACGCCAAAACGACCGATCCCATTCCCACTCGCATCCTAGACCGGCCATTGCTTGGAGATCGTTTTTCTACCTGGTTAATGGCCGACCAAGACTTCGTCTACCTAAACGTGGCCTCCACTCTTGAACCTTAATGGCCCATCGGCCATACGGTCTCCTGAATGCGTGACCTTAATTTCGGTAACGACAAGTAAATTCCCATTCAAAAATATGTCGCACACTATCATAAATATGTCAAAATATGTCGCTCGTCATGACAAATCAAGAGTCATTAAGTTCGTGAACAAAGCGTTTGTAAGCAAAGCATAAATATAGCTCCACGAAAAAAGTTCATGGTTATTTTTTTTTTGTTCTAATATTAATTTCTATTAATATTTTGTTGGCGCTATCTGCAGAAATAATTAGCTTTATCTACAGACTAACGCGGGAATTGTAGGTTTATTTATGATTTTATAGTTAGAGTATTAAAAGTAATTATGTGGTATAATTAAGGTATTTTAGATAGAGCTAATTAATTCTACAGATAGCGCCAACAAATTAATAGAAAAAGTATTAAGATTTATTTAGATAGGCCTAATGTTACTAAATATGAGACAGAATAAAAGAAAAATTGGAAAAGTAATTTGTATGTTTAACACAAGGAATTGCAGCACCAAAAAGAATATCTCATAGTAATAAAAGAAAAATATTATAAAAGTCTTTGGTCGGACAATAGAATCTCGACCCAGGACTGAAACATTACCAATACAATATAGATGACGCGAAATTGCCGCATTCATTAATTTTGTTACCAAAAATGGTTTCCTTGTCGTCTGAATTGATGACGTCGAGGACACAACATGGCCGCCGTGATGAATGCCGCTGATATTTTAGCTCTTACAGCCATTATGATTTATTATCTATGGTTTCGTTTTCAAAACCACCCAGATTTATTACCTGTGTCGTAAATAATGAGTTTTAGCGGAGGCTATTGTTACGCTAGGCAGTGTTAGGCCTGGTGATATGTTAGGGATTATTTATTGGTCGGTTCAAAGGTTGTTTGGCTACATTTTGTCAAAACGTCATAGATGATTTACGAGTTTTTTTATTTAAAATATTAGGCTATAGCAACAAGAAACACTTACACTCATATTCTACACATACTCGTACATACACTTGACTAAGTAATGAAACAATACTATGCAAATAATGCTTCTATCTATGTGCTCCTGGTTAATATCCAATATCAACTCAACTCAACTCGTTCACTGCTGAACATAGGTCAACTTTAATGTACGCTAAGTCGACCGACCTTTGCTTCTGAAATGAAGTTTATATTATAGTATACGCCAAGACGACACTATTTTTGGATTCAAATAGTTCCGGTAAAACACTAGTGAAAATCATAATAATTATGATCGAAATTTTACGGAATTCTGCCATTGCTATTGAATAATATAATCGAGCTACTAAATGGTTCTGCTTTGTCGATGGTTGACTAAGTTTTCTTAAATGTAGGTTCTTTGAGAGCTCGTCCTAGGTGCATCTAGGCAATATTCTATTGCTGACTTCATTACTCTCGTTGATTCCAATCAGTCCCGGATCTATGGGGGGGGCGGACTATTTATTTGCTTTTGCCGTAATATTATACTGTAATATTTTTAAATGTCAATTGAAGAACCACAAAAGCATGCGGCAGCGCCCCCCTAAACAAGTGGCAAACGCTCCGATTCCATTCATATGCAATAAACGCTAACTCCATAGGGTTGTTGCAAAAACTTTGAAGAACGTTTGTTTGTATAACATCTAAAAACGTTTGTACTTATTGTATGGAAATGACACGAATTAAAGTCATGTAATTTGACTCAAGGAATATTATAATAACATTCGTTTTAAACTCAAATACTGCTGGGCGCGGGTCTCCTTGAAAGGAGGATAATAAAATATAGTTCACCGATTTGCTGGCCCAATGCGGGTTAGTGAACTTCACATACTTTCAAAGACAAACTCATCAGACATGCATGTTTCCTCACGATGTTTTTCACCGGTGAACGAACGATGGTCTCGTGTTAGGGTGCACTTCGAAATTCAGATAACCCATTTCTATCCACACGGGGGACAGGATCGAACCTGGAACCTCTCGAAAAATACGCGTTACCCACTGGACCATCATCGCTCATTTTCTAAATAGCCAATTATAATAAAATGGAATCATCATCATCATCTTCGTAGTGAAGTTCGGAGGTCAGTTGGCAAAATTTTTTACGATCCCAGGCTGCTTTCTTAGTTGCGTATAACTTTGTTTGGTCCAATCTTTGATGTCGTCTACCCATTTTCTCCTCTGTCGGCCTGGGCTTCGCCTTCCCGGGATCCTGCCCTCTAGGATCAACCTTGGAAATTCATAATGGGATCCCCTCTGCAGGTGTCCAAAGAAGGCAACTTTCCGTTGCATTACAGTCGACATCAACTCTCTCCTGCGGTTTGCCTTTTCAAGTACTCTGGCGTTTGAAGTGAGACTGGTCCAAGGAATTTTTAACATCCTACGTAATGTCCACATTTCATAAAATGGTATTTCCTTAAAAATTATAATATAATCTAAGGGAAACGGTAATTGCTAATTAATCAGGCAATCAGCTGCAACAATATATGTTGTCGATAATTGGCAACCACACGGATATTAATAAACCTATCAATGATCAGCAGCATAGCGTGTGGATATTATTTACTATGGTAGCTGAGGATATGTCACAAACTTAAGGGCCTGTTTCACAACCTCCAGATAAGTGCCGGATAGGCTATCCACAACATATTTGACAGATAGAGTATGGAGTGTCTGTCAAATATGTTGTGGATAGCCTATTCGGCACTTATCTAGAGGTTGTGAAACAGGCCATAAATACATATTTTTAACAGCTAATTCATTTGGTAACTGACACACAGTACATTCGAAATATATTTGTATGGACGAAGAAATGTTTATTTTCGTAAAACAGATGTATTTATAAAACTACGATATATTTACGATAGAATAATTGAAAACGCGCTAATCTCAGGAGCTGTCGGTTCGGAACTGATAGATTATTTCTTTCTTTGAAGGCTTGGCTTGTATATCATCCCGCTAAGATGCCGTTGTAAGTCTGAGTTAACGCAGGCGAAGCTGCGGGCAACAGCTAGTTCAAAGCGAGTCATGTTTTTGAGTACAATACACTCTTAATGTTAAACGAGAATTATTTTTATATTTATCAAAGACTAAAAATATTTAAGTACTCATATAATATTAATTTAATAAGAAAAAACTACGTTTTATTATTATTATTGATCCAATAAGCAATTCATCATCATCATCATGATCATAATATCGTCCTGCCATAATAATACACTGCAAAAAGTTAACGATAAGGCACATTATCGGCCAAATACGTAACAACAGGCAAGGGATTGGTCGTCTTGGCGTTCATTGAGGGAGGCCTATGTTCAGCACTGGACGGATAAAGGCTGATTATGATGATGATGATGATAATCATTATGGTGACGTCAAAATTTGGATATGCGTGCGTGAGATTTTGAGACTTGTGGCTAAATCCTTGAGGAAGCCAACATTGAAGATGTTAAGTTGACTGATTACAATTGAGCTTCCAGTTACAAAGTCAATATTATTCCGGTGTTTCAGTACTTTAAACATTTAGTTTAGTTTCTGATCACAAATACTGAATTAGACAAATCGATAACCAACTCGTCTTGCGCACCGACCGAGTATTTAAATTTATTAGTAACTCACTCATGAGATTTAACTGATTCACAAACTTTCCGGTTTGTGAGTTTCCGTTAGACCATTGGGAGTAAGGAGGGCAATGCATCTGCATAACCTTTGGTTGTGCGAATGACTATCGTCTTCGGAAGTCATCATACGGCTCTAATTGCCCAATCACATACCTTCTTTTTAGAGTGCCATCTCCTACCGGAGGTCAGCTATCATTAAGGCTATTTTTGCTTAAGAGGCAGCAGCTGTACGGAACAGAGATCTTGTATTGAGGTTGAAGCATGTCCGGAGATTCTCAAGCCAAGAAGTACGCCTTCTTCCGGGCGGCTTTTTCCAATCATTTCCAAAATTAATCAGGAAAGGTCAAGGTCCGGATCGAAGCCGGAACCTCTCGCATAAGAGGCCGAGTCCATCCACCACTGCTCTTAATACGCGAATACGTACTTTGAACTGATAAATGAAAATTCTAAGTTATCATTCATTTCTTTCGACAGTCCCTATGTTAGATTATGTTTTTTTTCCAATTTCGCCAAGTTCCAATAAATAAAGATATCATCATCAGGTGCCATCATCATATTGTAGTTCGGAGGTCAGTTGGCAACATTTTTGACGATCCCAGTCTGCTTCTTTCAGTTGCATATAGCTTTGTTTGGTCCTTTGATGTCGTCTAACCATTTTCTCCTCTGTCAAATGTTAACGATATCACATACTCCTTAATGTAGTTACCTCGTTCTCATTACTTGTGAATATGGTTCTTACGGTGAGTTCATAATAGCCCTAAGTTCAACACACAGCTCTTGAAGTCGTGGCTGAATAATTTTGAAAAAAGAATTTCTATTGACCACAAAGTTTTCAACTTGAAGTTCTTATAAAAACTTTTTAGTTCGTTTAAATTTTAAAACTCTTTCACTATTTTAATTTTATCGTATCATATTTTGCAGCCACTTATCTGAATGGACTTTTTTGGTTGGTATCGATCATTGTCATTTAATTAACGTTTTCATGATTTAGTAGTGCATCGCGAGAGCAGTTATTTTTAACAACCCTGAGTGATTAAAATAGCGCTTTATTTATCAAAAAACATCATAAATTGTAGATAGTGGATACGTTATAATATGTGTGTATCTGATGTGATTCGATTTGATATTATTATGTCAGGAGGTTGTCGATTGTACCAAAGAATTCAGACGTACATAGAAGCACAAATTTTAAGGATTTTTTGTGCCGACTTTATTGGGGACTTGTCCCCAGTTCGCACTCGCTCGCTCTCGTAGGCTCATATGCTGGGGACATCGCGGTGTCCCTCTCTACTGAACCTACTGAACAGATATCCATCTAGTTTGTGGCGACTCAAGATCACACCCCGTGCAGGCCTTGCAGTAATTACCCTATTAATTATGTTACCCTATTAACTAGCTGATGCCCGCGACTCCGCGTTCAAAATCCCTTTTTTATCCTCGATAAGTTAAAGTCCAAGAGAAACACAAAATATTTTAAGTTATAGAGGTTTTAAGTTTTCAAGGATCATAATATTAGTGATAGGAAGAGAACATATTATTCTTTGAAGTTATAGAGGTTTTTAAGTTATCGAGATCTGAGTTATCGAGGTTCTACTATACTACTTTTAGTACCTCCGAGAATATGAATACAAAATATCATGATGACCAGTTGAGTATTTTTCGTGTGAAAGCGTAATAAACACATCTACTCATATTTATGATATTCGATGTCCAGGCTAGCGTCGCCTTTTGGAGGGAAATTCAAGGCAGGGTGCGAGTAAAAGTACCCGGCCGAATTACGCACAGGATGCGTTCTCCATTTCGCAATCCGCCATTGGCAACTGGAAACTCAAAAATGAAAACGAAACGCGACAACATAGCTGTCACTTGACGCCAGTATTATGAGAGTGAAAAGTACCACTCCTGTCCTGCCGGCCCAATTTGAGATCTCTTACCAGAAATATTAGTATTTATATGTATAGTATAGTAATATGTATGTGTGCACAAATTATTACTCTCTGTTGTGATTGTGGCCGTTCGTGCGTCGGACAGCATCTGGACAGGACGTATTGTTTGCTGAACCAATGACACGAACACACACACACACGCACACAAACATATACACACGCACAGGAACATATCACACGAGCGTTGCAACATGTGTCGACAGATTGATACAAAAATGGATTTTATAGCTTTGGAATAAAGACGACTACTTGAACTGTCCAGAGTAGGTGCGCGAAGAAGTAGCTCACTCATTGGAAAAGCGCATTTATTTTCGCTCTGTCTCTTCGTCTATTTCTTTTTCTTCCCAGGAGCGTTGAAAGTTTAACGCAACCTCTTTGGATATCGCGTTAGAAGTTTCACTTCAATATATTATCTTACAATTCCGTAAAATGAAAAAAAAAACGCAAATATATTTCTTTGGTAATGTGTTGTGAGTTACGTGTGCTGTCGTCGCTCATGGGGACATTTTTCTGCATAAAATATGTACGCCATCACTCCACTCGACTAACACGCCGAGTACACGAGACGAAGGGACCGGCGATTAACTGTCATTACTGAGTAAAATATTACGTACAGTCTACACTAATGCTGTAGCGTACACTACTGTAGTTTTGAAATATATTATATAAAAATAATGATTACCATTCGTATCTATGAAAGTTAAAAAAAAGTATCTACCCATAAATTTGACGAACTCTGTGGCTTAATGGTTAGCACGTTGGCTTAAGCTGGGGGTAACGGCTTCGAATCCCGCCAAGGAACAAACGAATTTTCAATGTTCCTGGGTCATGAATGTGTATTAAATATGTGTATTATGTAAAAGAAATCTTATATATAATATGTATTTCCGCTGTTTGGGTGTAACACAAGTTCTTCGGAAACTTACCGCGGGTGTAGAAGCGTACATAGGCCTAATTATTATTATTAGCTCGGGTCTCCTCCTCGAAATCAGGCGAGGAGGGTATTGGGATCACCGATACGCTAGCCCAATGCGTGTTAGTGAACTTCACACACCTTCAAAGACTTTTAATTCTGACCAGACAGGTTCCTCACCTTGTTTTCCTTTAGCAGCGAGTGGTCAACGGTTTTGTGTTCTGGGTGCACTTATAAATATAAGAAAATTTATTTTAAGGGGGCAAAAATCGACATTGGACCTCTTATTTAAGAGACCTTTATCCATTACAACGACGTCGCTCATCCAAAAGCAATAATTAAATATTACCAAAATTAAATCTTCATGAAAGGCGAAAAGATAAATTATAGTCTGAAAGTGACAGGCTGTTGAAATAATTATAATCAATCTTAAAACAAAAAATGACAAAGGCAGCGAGTTTTATAGAATTTACTATTGAGTTTTTTTATCATTACTTTCACTGAAGCAAAACTGACATCGCAAGGAGGCAATTCTGAATATAGACTACACAATAATATTCTTCTAGGTTTTACTTAAAACTAAGTAGTAGCCGAAGTCCACTTTATACTTGTACAGTTAAGTAAGCACGGCCGGCACGACCGGGGAGGAACCTCATGGAAGGAAATCGGAAGTGACAGCTAAGCTGTCGCATTTCGTGCAGTTTGTGAGGGCAATGGATCTGCATAACCTCTGGTTTTGTGGATGTTAATGAGCGTTGATAGTCGCAAGGCTTCGACTGTTCGTTTGCCCTTCTATGATATAAAAAATAAAAACTTTGACTGGATTATATTAAAGCTAGAAGCGCCCCATATGTATAAGTTGTATTATTGTAAAGTTTCATTAAAATCCATTCAGTAGTTTTTACGTGAAAGAGTAATAAATATCCATACTTACAAACTTTCGCGTTTATAATATTTAAGCAATAAATACTTTGACATTGACTTTGACTTTGATTTTCGTGTCAAAATATCGAATGTGGTTTTATCATCCATAAACAGATCTGATCTCACCCAGTACATAAGGATATCGCTAATGCGTTTAATTAAAAAAAAAGAGACAGCAAATTTTATTTATATTAATTTAATTTGTTTGAAAGATTATTTTTGTTTGAAATTAGAAAAATATATAATTGTATGAACGCCAAGTCGTCTTGAATCATAAAACTCAACACAAATGCCGCACTATGATTACTGTTGCATTAACTTAAGCCCTTCAAACTTTCTTAAGCACTTGCTGAAGTAAGATTATTGTGAAGGAGAAAAACAAGTCCAATAGAACAGTTATTAAAGTTTGAATCGCTTCGACGATAATACTGTTAATTTTATTACTTCGAGGGTTGCGGTACTCATATTATTTGCGGTATAGTAGGGGTAAGCTTATAAACGGTCACCCATGCATTTATAACGAACGGTATTGAAGTGGTTAGGAAATTAATTTTCATTATCATCATCATCATCAGCCCTTGTCCGCCCAGTGCTGAACATAGGCCTCCCTCAATGAACACCAAGATGACCGATCCAACCGACCAACGCGGACCTGCCACTGCACGGTAATCGTCTTCCCACCTGGTTAATAACCGACCAACATTTCGTCTACCTAAACCCGGCCTCTACTCTTAAACCTTAATGACCCATCGGCCATCCGTTCTTCTGAAATTAATCTTATGACATAATAAAAAATATCTCCTAAAATGTTAAATGTCGTAAGAATAACGCTGTTTTTTTGTCGCAGTGGAGATGGTTTTTGCATTGACACATTGATCGGAATTGTCCCGGAGGATATGAGAGACTCCTGCCCCAATCTTCACCTCCATCGCTGGTATACCGCACAAAACAACTGAGAGTTACCTTTAGCTTCTTGGAGTGCAGTGTCCCGGATCTGACTAACACAGGAAACGCACGATAGGCAGGTTCCCAAAAGGGCAAACCTGACTCCTAGTATGTAGAAACTCTGACAAAATTAAAATCAACATTTTTTATTCTAAATAGTACCACCAAAGTATCTTTTTGAACGTCAATTAAGCGTACCACCGGTTCCAAAGCAAGCCCACTGGGAAGAACAGGCGAAACAAATTAATCTCTTCAAATATTCTATTACAAATACATAATATATCCTGAAATGTCTGGGAGGAACGGCCTATTCCCAAAGCATGGTATCTTCCATGAAGTCTTGTACAACAACAAGTCAAAACACTCTCCCCGTGGACTTTGGAGGAGGAGGAAACCTTAACCCAAGCTCCGCTAGACTTGAAGCAAGAGATGCGCGTAGCACTTTGTCCTTCCTCCATAATAATAAATTATTAGCAATTATAACGAATTAAATTTGAATCATTATTAACTATAACGATTCCACCTTTATCACAGCTTGAAATATCGATTTAGTTTCATTCGATTGCACAAAATTACCCAAGTTATTTATTGAAATATAAACTTTATGCGCCTGTGATAAGCATCAAAATAGCTCCAAATAATACATCGACGCCATTACCTCAGTATCAAGTATCAGACGCTCGTTAAGCGCATTGAGCTTAACGAAGTAAAAAAAAAATGAAGGTGGTCATCGGAAAATTGTAGGAATTCCTTTGAACGTTCTAATTGAATTCCGTATTATTTGGATTTAATTCACTCAAAGAGAAAAAAGACTGTCATTTAAAATTACCGTCGATATTTGTCAAATAGGCTGTGTTTTTTATAAAAAAGCTAAAAAGTGCTTTAATTATAGGAACAATAGTCATATTATGCAATTTTGACCGATTCTAATAAAGCCAGCGAATTCGCAAATGTTGCGTACATTTGCGAATTCGCATATTATACAATGCAATGAATTCGTAGTAAGTAGTACGAAGTCGAAGTAGTAGAAAAAAGGGGGTTTCAAAGCATTAAGACATTCTTGAAGACAGCTGTTAGTAGCAGATACAGTAACTACTAGACACCTTATAGCTAAAACAAGAAATTCCATCACTTCGCAACATATAATATTTTCAAATAAATCGATGAAGGATATAAATTTGTGATTAGTGGACCAAATCAATTAACCGAACTGCCATGTCCAACTCAACGTGGAACCTAATCGACCGCAGAATTTGGAATATTTTACCGACAAACTGTTACTGGCAGATATTTAGTAATTGTTGTCCTTCCGCATTGTGTGCAAGGTGCACGGACCGGTATAAATAGAACATTAAACCTCGTGAAACAAAGTCATGTCAAATAATTTTTGAAGCACTAAAAACAAAATTGAAAAAAAAAACTATAACTAGAATGATTTTTTATATTATACTAGCTGTTGTCCGCGGCTTCGCTCGCCTTAAATTCGGAGTAGCGCAGTTCCGTACGTACGTATAGTAAACACAGACATGTTTTTTTGAACTACCCTGCGTACTTTCATTTCCTATTTCATGCCCATATAAGTAAAAATCTTAAAAACGATGGAACAATTATTAATGGTTATTTAATTCTTATCAAGTGCCTAAATGCAAAGTTTCATGGCGTCATCTTCTATGTATAATGACGAAATTCCATACAAACTTTCATCCCCTATTTAAACCCCCCTAAGCTTTTTTTCACAACAAAAAGTAGCCTATGTCCTTTCCCAAGCTCTAATCTATCTCTGTTCTAAGTTTCATCAAATTCAGTTCAGTGGTTTAAGCGTAAAAGCGTAACAGACAGACAGACAGAGTTACTTTCGCATTTATAATATTAAAAGTATAGTAAGGATTGAGCAATGTTAAGGTGGTTCAGTAGGTATGTACGCGGCGTCTTGAGCAAGCGTAGTTTCGTTAGTGTTTGAAATGGGTTTTTCGAAATTTCTAAATGCACTAAATACGAGATCATCGCTCACTTACAGCTGAGGGAAAACATCGTAAGGAAACCTGCATGCCTGATGGGAATAAAAATATTTTTTAAGGTATTCTCTCTCTCTATATATATATATATATATATATATATATATATATATATATATATATATATATATATATATATATATATATATATATATATATATATATATATATATATATATATTTGTGATATTCCCCATTTACATTGGGAAAACGCATCGATAAACTATAATGAGCGTATATGTTTTAAAGAATACACACCAATTTTAGTTTTTTTTACTGCTTGCTTCCATCTGCGTTACTGCTCTTCCTAAGCCCTGCATGGGATTCTCCACTGGATCTTTTATACGATAGCACATAGTCCATACATAAATTATTGGTTCCGAAATTTTCCTCAATGTGGCGAAAGTTTTATTTCACCTGATTAGGTTATAAAAAGTATAAAACGTTAGCAAAACTATAACAGATGGCTGAGGGGCCATTAAGGTCCAAGAGTGGAGGCCGCGTTTAGGTAGATGAGGTGGTGGTCGGCCATTAGCCAGATGGGAAGACGATCTCCGTGCAGTGGCAGGTCCGTGTTGGATGCGAGTAGCAAGGGATCGGTCGTCTTGGCGTTCATTGAGGGAGGCCTATGTTCAGCAGTGGACGGGTAAAGGCTGATTATGATGATGATGATGATGATGAAACCTATAACAGAGGATGTCACTAACCTGCTTGCGCCCGCATGTCTCTCGACACGATCGCGCCATGGGCGTTGTGGGCGCGACACCGATACACGGTGCTGTGAACATCCTGGCGGTACTGGACGGCGGCGAACGGATGAAACACCAGGGTACCATTATCCAACACTTCCCTGTGGACAATACAGAACAATTAAGAAACAAAAATATGTTTATTGCTTACAACAACATAATAATATTATATTAAAACAGAATAATTAAAACTAACTTAAAATATACAGCTATATTATATTATGGCTCACAGTATTGATATTTTTATTGCAAAACAACAGAGGCAGCCACTCAGTATTTGCCACATCATTACGGCAATGGTGAGACGCTGATTTACAGTGACTCCTCGCGATCACTCGCTCTGCGTGACATCACTGACAGCACACAATTACACTATATCTAAAAATAAGCACTACTATCAAATACATACAAAAATTTTCGAGGTACATAGTTCCGCACTGACCCGTTCGATTATAACAAAGGTTAACGTTTCAAGTTCCAAAATTGATTTAAGTAGCAAGGAAGGGATTGTTTTTTCGTTTAATTAATAGACCCAAGTAGTGGACGAAATGATACTAATGATAATTAAACTTGAGTAACGATCAGAAATAAATCAAAACCAAAAAAATATTCATCTGCTAAGACCGCACGGCAAAAGTGAAAACAAAAAATGTATCATAATTGTTGATAATTATTGATGACAATTATTACACATAAATTGAATATGTATAGTAAGCAAAACGACACAGCAGTGAGAGAAGACTGCAATATCTTTCTCGCTCGTGTATACTCGGGGGTTCCGAGTTCAGCCGATCGAGCCTTTCACATCAGAGCGTGACGGATCAGTCTCACTCATAGCCTACAAAAATTTGTGTGCAGTGCTCCAAAGGAAGTTATTACTTTAAAAAAATCAAAAAAAGAATAAATGGTCAATCATTATTTTGCTTAGCTAAATTAAATTTGAGAATCTCGATTGGGAACATTTAATTTCTACGAGCTCAAGTTTAAACTTGTGCGGTATAAAACTTCGTCTTAGCAGTGCAAGTATAACGTCCTGAGAACTCCAGTTACTAGTAACTCGGTAGGCAAGACGTAGATGACATTCATGCCTTGCCATGGATGAGACGAAAACATACACCCTTACAAAACTTGCAATATTATATTCAGCATTAAATATTATATCTAATAAATAAAAATTCTCCTGTCACAGTTTTAGTTTTTATACCCTTTCGAAACAGCTTAACCGATTCTAATGTAATTTAATATAATATATTATATTAAGTAATTTTTATAACACTATGTATTATGGTATTATTTATATTTTTCCTTTTTATTTTTTGGCATTAAAAATAGTATAACCACACTAAATTTTCACCTCTTTACCATTAATTTTTTTGTAACAACGATATAAGTAATTTTGACGGAACGAAGTCAGCAGCAGTATTTATCTTCGTGGTATTTATAGTAATTTTGATTTATTTAATTTTAACTTTATTGAAAATGAATGTACAGGTACGCTATCAAAAAAAAATGTTAATTTTAAGAAGCATATTTTTAAAACAGTTTTACAGATTGATCTGTATCTGTACCTACATGAAACTTGTTGGAAAACGCATTTTTAAGTAAAATAACAAATCAAGAAAAGTAACCGAAAAATTTTGCAAAGGAATTTGCATCGAATGCAACCAAACTTTATTACATTGCTGAAAACTTGCAATCAAGAAAACCTCAACGCACGAGTCAAGCTTACGATCGAAGAACTTATGTACGTACCTATAGTGCTGTATATTTAATCTTGATTGTAATACACTAAACGGGTGTAGTTTTGTTTAAGGTATAGAAAATAACGCAAAAAAAAATTTACTTATAAAAATCCCTTTCTTAGCTTGTCATGAATTTTGTAATATAACTTTGTTATAAAAAGCTACATACAAAGTAAAATACACAAAATTTAGAATACGAAGATAATTATTTTGTGCCGTAATGTTGTATTTTTTGTCACAAGCCGTGTAGGTGTTCCTTTTTCGTTGAGCGGAACGTGTCTAAGCGTAAATTCTCCGTATAACAACTTATCAACGCTAACGCCAAGGCCGCGAGCGAGCTCACAGCTATCTTGAATAATGTAATATGATAAAGGCTGCTATTATTATTTTTCCTCATTAGGTTGTAAAGGAAACGCGGATAAAATAAAAATATCAACATTTTCATTTCGAATTTCAGAAATTGAAAAGATTTTAATGCCAACAAAAATATTATGATTTAATATTTTGAATTGTAAAAATATTTTAATTTAATAGCTGTGATTTGAATTTTGAAACAAACAAATAAACTCGTCATCCTTTAAATATTAGGATAGATAAAAGATAAAACTGGTTTTAAATTAAAGATGGTCTAGTATACAGATTTATTATGAATAGAGGGAACGAAGTTATATTGCATGGGAAGCACAGAGTAGGACAAGGAATTAGTGTGCCACACATAAAAATATATAACATAGACAACAGACAATAAATTATTATGACACTAGCAGCGCCCCGCGGTTTCACCCGCTTATTTCCGGAAATTCCGTTATAAATTAGCCTATATCATTGTAAAGTTTTATTGTAATCTATTCAATAGTTTTTTTACACGAAAGAGTAACAAACATCCATACTTACAAACTTTCACGTTTATAATATTAGTAGGAAGTAGGATGGTTATAACGTACAAAAATAAAGAAGTTTACGAGTATAGTCCATCTTTTTTTTCGAAAAAACAAAAAAAAAATTATGGACTATAATATATAAGTAAATTATAGTAATAGACTATATATAATACAGTCCATTATATAAGTCTCTTAGCGCTAAGCTTTTTATCATTGCTAAACAAATCTTCAGACGTCCTTGTGGCTGTTTAATTCAAATGAATTACCAAGTTATACTTTCGAAACCGCGGCAAAGTAAAACCATTAGACAAGACGTCGCAAAGCTAATTAAAAATCAATTTCAATCAGGAAAAATTGTCGGGGACATTTCTTTATTTCCCTGCGCAGCCGTCGGTGATCGTTTTATGATAATTGCTTCCGACAACGCTGCTTTGATATTGCCTTTGTTAAGCTAATATTTTTTTTTTACTTTTTATATAAATAAAGATTTGAAACGAGATCTATAAAAGCCTTTAGGAACACGCAAACAATGCTTTTACGCCTATCTTATATCAAACTAGCTGCTGCCCGCAGCTTCGCCTGCGTTAATTAAGATTTACTACAGCATTCTAGCGGGATGAATGAAGCCTTCCTCGATAAATGGGCTATCTTAAAGATGCTTACATGATGTTACAGATGTTTAAGTTGCACCCTATACTCAATAGTCATATTTTTTGGTCCAATTTCAATTGTAGTAAAAGAAAGGACTCGCAGTTTTTAATTATTTGATGTTTACATATAAAGTTGCGTATAGAATCACATATGAACATCTGTTTGTAATATTAAAATAAGCACTTTTTGCTAAATGTATTGGTATATAAACGGTACATACTCAAAAATAACATTTTGTACTATTTTTGTCTGTCTATCTGTTTGTGTTGATCTAATCGCTGAAACTGCTATACAAATTTTGACGAAACGGATCTTCACTGGCAGATAGCTGATGCAACAAGGAGTAACGTATCATATTAACATTAGTAGTAGTTAACGCGGGCAAAGTTACGGGCTAGGACTAGGTCCATAATAAACCAACACAATATTTTTGTCGGTCTTTGAATAAAGCAAAAATTCGTTTTCATTGTATATTCCATCCGTTTTTTTTGTAGGTCAATGTTTCCGTATATTCCAGGCTTACGGTTAAGGCTCCTGAATCTATATAGGATATATGAGGACTCGTACTTGGGAGGTAGTGCGGGTGCACTACCTCCTAGTAAGTATTACTCCCCTCTTTGTACTAGTAGCTGTATAAAGAGGGTTCTTTATACAGCTACTTCACATGCGAGCTCCTACAAGCGCTTCAGATCGCGGTTCCTCTCGTATTTATCCGCTCCCAACTTTGGCCACACTTAGCTCGAAATTGAGATGAGAATCCCCTGAGTCCAATTTTGAAATCGTCATCATATCCATGTGAAAAAATACTAAGGCCCCGTTTGCGAGCGCTTTTTTAACGAGCGAAAAAAAAAAGCGTTTGAATGAGAGAAATAGATACCGATGTATCTGTTCATACGAAAGCCCGTGGTGGACGGACTCGGCCTCTTATGCGAGGGGTTCCGGGTTCGATCCTAACCCGTCCATGTGTGCCTTGAAATGGGTTTTTCTAAATTTCTAAGTGCACACGAGACCATCGTTCGCTCACCGGTGAAGGAAAACATCGTGAGGAAACTTGTATGCCTGATGAGATTGAAAGTCTTTGAAGGTATGTGAAGTTCACCAACCCGCACTGGGCCAGCGCGGTGGCCTATTGGCCCATAACCCTCCTCGGCTGATTTCGAGGACGGAGACCCGTGCCCAGCAGTGGGACATATAAGGGTTGATACTTTACTTTACTTTACTGTTGGATTTTCGATTGAATGCTAATGCTAAACTCGCAACTCGTACCAACGTCGGATTTTACCGCGACGCTTTTTAAGCCTGGGCTTACGGACTTTGGAATACTTAATAATATTGGTTAATAAACACTTGCATGTCTAAAAACTGTTTGACAACTTCTTAAATATTCAAGTTGAAAGCAAGCGCAGACGTAGACGTCTTAAATAAATTGTATCTTGAAATTGTTAGGGCCTGTTTCACAATCTCCAGTTAAGTGTCCAATAGGCTATCGGCAACATATTTGACAGATATTTGACAGATACTCCATACTCTATCTGTCAAATATGTTGCCGATAGCCTATTGGGAACTTAACTGGAGATTGTGAAACAGGCCCTTAATGTGATTTGGGATACAATTAGCGATATTAGTGAGATGCCATGTCGGCGAAAACTGAAACCGCACGTACAAAGACGGGCTCCGGAGGTGGGCTCTGCTCGCGAATAAATTATATGGCCCTTGGAATTACTTTCCAGTTGAGGTCTGTTAAGTTGGCTCTAGCAAATAAATCATTATAATAAATGATTCTTGTTTAAACATTAAAATTTTAGTGTATAATAAAATAATATATCTGAAAGGATGTAAAGGTATTCTTTCGTGATCAGGAATCAACTTTAAAAATGATTTAGCTGATCTTTTTGAATATGCTACATACAATCAAGAAATTGGAATTTTAAGGATTCCCGAAAGCGCTTCTCCGAGACTGTAAATTTGAGATTAAACTTATTGTTAAACTAGCTGTTGCCCGCAGCTTCGCCTGCGTTAACTAAGATTTACAACGGGATCTTAGTACGCGAAATAATATTTTTTACACCTTGTGTCCGAAAAACCAAAATATCTTACGGAACCCTATTTTTATCAGAATAAAATTTAGCCTATGTTACTCGTGGATAATGTAGCTTCCGAATGGTGGAAGAATTTTTGAAATCGGTCCAGTACTTTTTGAGCCTATTCATTACAAACATACAAAAATAGGTACAAATCTTTCCTCTTTATAATATTAGTATAGATAGAATGCCTTTAAATAAATATGAAATATATTTAGAAGTTTTTGCTACCTAAAAAAATATTTTGAGGTAAGAAACCTATTTAGCGCGTAATTCATTGGTGGATTTGCTTATAATTGCAATGCTGAGTATATGGACTTGCAATCGCAGATGGCTAAAAATTCCTATCTCACGCAATAGCTGTGTGTCGGATGGGAGTGGCAAATGATCGGTCGTCTTGGCGTTCACTGAGGGAGGCCTATGTTCAGCGGTGGGTTATGGGTTAAAGGCTTAATAGTGATGATGATAATGATAGTGGTGGTGGTGATGGTGATGATGATAAAACCCCTGAAACGGACTCACATGTTTCTCCCATGCCCATCATCCGTAAATGTTACAATACTGAGTTTCCGTAAATAAAATTTACAAATAAAATGTAAATGCACCGCCAATTCGTTGGCATTCCATCATTCGAAATTTAAAATTGTAAAAACGCGCAAAACAATTTTCAAGTGACATGCAGTGAGAGCGTGTAAATTATTAAACTTGTACAAAGTGCGTTGCCCCGGGAGTACTGTGAGAGGGGTGAGAGGGCGCGGCGAGGTGTGCGGGGGGACGCCTAATTAGCGTGCATCATAAACATATTTGTTATTAATTACGTTTCAAAGTTTGTCCAACGATGCGGAAGTAGAATTAGTGCCTTACGTGCTGTACATTAGGTGTATATTTGCGTACGGGCTCATTAATATGACTTTTTTATGTTAATTATTGTGATATGCAATGTATAGACGGATTATCTACCGCGAGTAAGCCGTACTGCATACTGTATAATGATACAATATTTCAGGCTTAATTTAGTTAACATAATGATAAAAAAAGAATTCATTATTTGTCATCTTTATCAAAAATTTTCGTCCAATGTTGGTCCTCTTTTCCATTAGTAAATATTTGTGATATATTATATTAGTTTTAAAATTTCACTAGACGGATAGTGTCGTAATCATGTTTTAAGAATGAATTAACCTTATAAAAAAATTCAACCAAAAAACCTTCATAAGTCTAAGCATGGTTAACAAAAAAAACATGTCTAGAATGTTTAAAAAAAATCTCTTTTTTTAATAAAGTAAGTACATTCTTTTTTACATGTTACGTCTATCGTCAAAAAAAAGTAGAAGAAAAGTAACTTGCTAAAAAAAAGTCCTATAATTTTTCTATGTGGTAATTATTACGAGTTACAGCATGACCTTCCTCCACAAACTACTAAGGGATACTACCGTATCCTTCCTCTCTTAAGATGGCGACCGTAAAAATGGTGAAAAAATGTATCCTCCGAAAAAAGCACGTTAAGGCCTAAAAAAATTGCTGAAATAAAAATATGCCAGGTGAGTTCATGTAATAATGAGACAGAAAATCCTTTAATTATTTGTCGTTTTTAATTTTCACTAAAATTCGCATTATTGAAATGATTCATCACTTCTTGAGCGCAAGAATTTATGCCGATTCGTCCGTTTAATAGTCCTGGTTTCACCAGCTCGAGTCGGACTTGATGTCACTTCATTGTCAAGCCTTCAACGCGTCGCTGAAAGTCTTCAAGCGGAGCTCAAATTGCCGCCGTTTTAATTGGCTCCTATAGTTATCGTATTCAATGCGGACAATTTCGACTTTACACATTGAATCAAATATAAACAAAGCTTTAACATTTTTAAACAAAAACGCTGCAGTTAGAATGCAACTTTATTTTCATTTGTTTTATTTTTTGTGCCAATGCATTCGTTTCGGCAAAACTACAAACTTTATTTGAAAATCCAATTATGGAAAAAATCGAACAAAATATTTTGGTTCTTCTGTTTTAATATTTTATTATTGACTTTAATTCGCCTTCATGCCTTCTCATAATATATTATTTACGTAATATTAGGAATTTTTAATATTTTGGTTAACAATGTTCAATTTTGCCTGATAATAAAAATTAAACAATATTTAACATGTTGCTTTGCAGCCGAATTGGGTCGGCACGACGGAAATAAAAAAACGCCGAGTCCGAGCAAATATTTTTTTACATAATATCTACTTGTTATATGCGATAGTTATTGTCTTGGCGTTCCTTGAGGGAGGCTTATTTTCAGCAGCGACAGATAAAGGCTGATGATGATGATGATATCTACTTGTGTATTTTATATTTGCAAGTAGTTTCAATATGTAATTGCATTCAATTAAGTCCAAAATAAACAATAAGTAACCATAAAATATTTTTTTATATTTAATAATATTACGTGCTGTAAAATACATCTTATAAAAAAAAGTAGTAAAAGTAAAGTATCAACCCTTTATGTCCCACTGCTGGGCACGGGTCTCCTCCTCGAAATCAGGCAAGGAGGGTAATGGGCCAATAGTTCACCGCGCTGGCCCAGTGCGGGTTGGTGAACTTCACATACCTTCCAAGACTTTCAATCTCATCAGGCATGCAGGTTTCCTCACGATGTATTATATTATTAAAAAGTTAACTTATAAAAAAGTTTAAATTAAATTGTATCTAGAAATAGCACTTCACAACGCGTAGTGTACTTGGGCACATCTCCGTTGCAAAGTACCTTTGAATTCAGCGTTTACTGAAGGAATATCTAATGCTATGCGCTCTTGAAATAAACTATTGACGAGAAATACTCGTCTCTAAGGAATATATAAATATATATTATGTTTGTAAATGCTTGTTATGTTAACTTTGATATTCATATTTATCGTGCAAAGCTGTTTACAGACTCAATATTATTAATTCTTTATAAGCTTACAAGCTTTTTTTCACGTTTTGTGGGTCTCTAACCAACATACTTAGGAATCATGGGATAAAATTTTGATGAAATTTTCCAAACATTTTCTAGTGAGTCGGACTTGTGGATGAAGGGTTCTGTACCACTATAAGTGTATATTATATACCGCACTAGACACTTTCTCAGTTGAGAAATTAGGCAGTTATGAATCGAAAGAGTCTGGTACTTATCTCCGGACCAATAATTTTTTGTCCTTTTTTTAATTTATTTTTTTGAACGAAAAACTTAATCAAATTATCACTAAAATCACAAAAAAAACCGAGCAAAAGCTCGGTCGACCAGGTACTGTTTTCTTTTTTGTGCTGTTAAGCTTTGCTTTTTGTCAAATATTTGTGATTTAACGTCAACAGAAAGACCAAGACCTAAGACCCGAAACCTAGAAAGTACTTCCCGTTGAACCAAAATTATCATTTTACACTTCTTTAGGTCTTAACAGCACAAATAAAGGTAATAAAAGTTGAAAATAAAGGTGAATTTTGGTACTTACAAGTTTTCGCGAAAACGTGAATTTGACCATAATTTTTTACCGTGCTTATTTAGAACCTTCATTGTTTTTTATAACCTAATAGGGAATATAGACCTCAGTATCTGGTAATAAATATCAATGCTAGGTCGCCCCACTCCTGAGAAAATCCGTAGTGACACACGCGCGATAGAGATACAGATAGACGGAAAATAATCTTATCTAATGAGGGTTCCCTTTTTATATTTTGAGGTACGGAGCTCTAAAACATGGCCAATACCAGGAGATGAATGTTTCAACCTTATTAATTATAATTAGTCTCTGGTATAATTATTATCTTCTTAATTGATAATATTAACCCTCTTATGTCCCACTACTGGGCAAGGATTTGCTGTTTGGAATAAGGCGAAGAGGGTATCGGGCTATAGTACACCGATGCTCTGACCCAATGCAGGTTGGTGAACTTTACACACCTTCAAAGGTTACGATGTCTTCCTTCTCTTGCGAGCAAGAGATATTGTGATGAGGTGGACTTAGAAATAGCGGGGGGACAATCCCCATTTTTACTCACGGCTCGCCCCACATTCGATAAAGCATTAAGGCCACTAGGGCTATTATCATAGCTCTAACAAAAAAAAAAAAAAAAAACTTAGAAATTTAGAAAAAAAAAATTGATCCTGGACTTCTGACTGAGTCCATTACCACTAGACCATTGTCGCTCAATTAGTATTATAATAATATAGAGTATGTGTCTTTTATTATTTGGGTGCAAAAAATAACACTTGGTATTATTATTATAATACCTACTATAACTACAGTAAGTGGATATAGTTTTTTATGAAACAATAATTAATTTTAAAATTATTTGATATTTGTCGTTTTATTTACTATCAGTTGTTTATTTAACGTTAATTAATTAATCATCTAATTTAGTGTACATAAATTGAATCAACAATAACTGGTTGAAATATTGAGAGCAATTTTAAATTTTGACACAAGATTGTTTCATTATAATGAAACAAATACGGATTTTATCATGATTTATTAAGTTTTTTGTTTAATTATAATTTTGACACAATATTAAAATCGAATGATATGTAAAATAATCACACACATTTTACAATACTTTTTTTAGATTAAGTTTGGCACGACTTGATTGCGAAACAGAGCCTAGCATACCTGAGTCGAACACCTTGCCTGTAGAGTGGTATGGAAAAACTTAAGCTTCTCTGTTATACGGAAGGCGGTATTTGTGTGTCGTGCGGAATGCGGAATTTCTCTGTCGTGTGGCGGAACTTCTCTGTTGTGCGGAAAACAGAACTTCTTTGTCGTGCGGAAGGCAGCAATTGTAACTAGTTTAGTGTAGGAGTGAGATAATTATAACATCTAGGACTCACACAGAGTTCTGTTATATACCTACTTTATGTCGCATTGTTTTCCTACTTTGACCTGAACAAAGGGCTTCGTAGGGCGGTGAGGATAAATAATCCTAATGCTTCTACAATATCTGATTTAGAACAAGGTTCAAAACATTCCGAAGCTAAGTAATGGAAAACACAGGTAAGTCAATGCCGCTGGGAACGAAAAAGAAATTAAAAATAAATGGTAAATTGCTTGCAAGTGTCATTATAACAGACGTGCGTAGCCACTGCGTGCGCCGCGGTGGAGCTGCGCCTTCATATAACAACCTATTTAATCACGTGAACGTTTTCGGTTTAGACCCGTGTTTGGGCGTTTTATGGTTAACAAATGAAACCTACGAGCCTCCTCTTAACTTTTGACATAAATTTAGTCATTCAGCTTTCTCATTAAAACAGGACACGCAATCCGGAGCCGAGGGGCTTTGTACACTGTCGCCGGGCTGCTTTATTATAATTTATTATTATTGTCTTATATTGTAAACAAATATAAAACTTTTGTTGTGAATTATGGTCATACTTTGGAGTGATGAGAAACAAGACTCAAATTCATTGTTGTATTATTTAATAAAATTATTTTATCGTGATTTATAACGATATTTATGTTAGAAACGTTCTTTACAAGAACCATGACCGAGATAAAACCAAAGTAAATATTATTCAGTGATAAAACCATGTTAACCTCCGTGGTAGTTTCGAAAGAAGAACATTACAATTAGTAAGCGTCGATGGTGCGGTAAATATGGGCTCTGTCTCTTGACCTAGAGGGTCCGGGTTCAATTCTGACCCTCTATTTGCCTTGCAAATAGCGATTTCTGAACTTCTAAGCGCATCCTAAGTACGAGACCATTGCTCGTTCACCGATAAAGGAAAATATCGCAAGGAAACCTGCATGCCTGATGAGATTTAAAGCCTTTGAAAGTATGTGAAGTCCACCAACCTATTTCGAGGAGGAGACCAAAGTTCAGCAGTAGGAAAAAATATATGGGTTGATACACTGCTTTTTTACTTTTATCTATACTAACATTATAAAGAGAAAATATTTGATTGTTTGTTTGTATTGAATAGGCTCCGAAACTACTTGGCCGATTTGAAAAATTCTTTCACTATTAGGAAGCTACACTATCCCCGGTGAATATAGGCTACATTAAATTTTCAAAAAACTTAGGGGGTCCCTATTAAAACTTAGTTGACGCAATAGCTATACAATATACACACCTATGACCCAGTGCAGACATCTTTATTCATCAAACAAATCTCGACCGGTAATGTTACAAACCTTTCTTGTAAATCTTCTCTCAAACTGAAAGTCTTAGCATCCAATATAAATAGACAAAATACCATAGCAACTAAAACATGGCCATAAAAAGTAGACACGCTTTTTCTATGAAAAATATTATTAGCAAAAATGATATTCCATCTCCTAATTTGCTACAATTCGTTGTGGTGGAATCGCATGACAGTCATGTCAGCTATGTGGTTTGTCTGGGTTTGTCATATCACAAATGTTTTTATAAGAATTACAATACGGGAAATATGTAATGTGTATGTTTTTCAAAATCAAGTTCTGTTGTTAATTGACAAATTAACAAAAGAACGATTTTTTCGCTTAGTAAGCGTTAACAAGGTTGAATACTGCTGAAGATGATGCTACAGCAGAATCCAAATTTGTCCGAATGATAATAAAAGACGCTCACGTTTGCACGGTTTTGTATGGTTTTGTTGTAGTGTGTGGACGGTATGAGAACACTAATACCGTGCTATTGGTATCAGCAATGACAGTTTTGTAATAATTAATAATAATGTTAGGATACGCTACTTTTAATATTATACCTATTATATTTTATTACTTTATAATGCACTTTTTTATATATTCTATGTTACTTTTAGCACGTCCGAGAATATGTGTACAAAGTTTCATAATGATCGGTTGAGTGGTTTTCGCGTGAAAGCGTAACAAACATCCATAGTGAGATGAATTGAATTTTACATTAGCAGCTGGTCGTTCGAATTATTGGACAAAGAACCTGCGGACTCTAATCGCTACGATATATTATCATCATCCTGTATACCGGGCTTCTTTCCGGTTCTTTTAAATATAATTTTATATACTTTTATCTTCTTCTTCTGTCTTTAACCGTCCACTGCTGAACTTAAGCCTCCCTTAATGAATGCCAAGACGACCGATCCGTTACCATTCGCATTCAACACGGACTGGCCACTGCTCGGAGATCGGCTTCCCACCTGGTTAATGGCCGACCAATACCTAATCTACCTAAGCGCGGCCTCCGCTCTTGAACCTTACTGGCCTATCGGCCATCCGTTCTGCTGAGTGTATGACCAGCCCATTGCCACTTCAACGAGTTTATTCTTTGGGTGATATCGGTAACTTTAATCCTCTGGCGGAGGTCTTTGTTTCGAATCCTATCTACCAAAGAAAAACTTGAAGACCAGATATAAATTAAGAGGCCACGTTTCGGGCCCCGTAGGTCATCTCGGGGCAAACGCATTCCTAGCAAGCAATTTCACCTTTAAACTCTGCAGCATTGACAGTCTGATATACAATCAGACTACTACTCATGTTTACAAATAAAATAACATTATCTTTATCTGAGAATATGGCGAAGTTTCCTGAATGTTTCCCTTACTAACAAAATCCTCCTATCGGTTTCCCTCTCGAAACTATGTCGACCTAGCTGAGTAGCTACTCAGATATTCTTAATTAAACATTTTTATAAACTTTTTCAAGAGAATAAAATGAAAGCATAAACAAAACAAAGTTCTTTGTTTGGCGCAATTTTGTATCTATTTCACAAATACAGTGGAAAAATGTAAATGAAATCTTTGTAATTTTTCCGGTTAATGAAATCCTTACCCCTTTTGCAAATAATTTACATTCAAAATTTTAGAAAGGAAAACTTTTTCAATGTTACCTTTGATAAGCATTATTTGAATTAATTAAATTATTTAATGGGATGGTATAATTAGAATTATTAATTACGATCTTCTGGCTCATTAATAATTAAGTATGAGTAAAGTATTAGTTATATAATATTACGATAAAATCTTAAATAATTGCCATCATCAACAGCACAGTAATGCTGAATAATATGTTGCAATAAATATCTATTTTTAGATTAGTTCTGTATCCAAAGGGTCCAAACGGGACCCTATTACTAAGGCTGCGCTGTCCGTCCGTCCGTCTGTCACCAGGGCGCTGTATCTCAAGAACCGTATTAGCTAGTCAATCTGCACAGATTATGTATTTTAATTGTGATTACAACAAATACTAAAATAATAATAATGAAGGGGGCTTCCTTATAACAGAGTAGTTGTTGGCGTTTTTTGCTGGTAGGGTCCCGCCCTTCGTGTGCGATTCGCACTTGGCCGGTTTTTGATTTTTATAGACCTGTAGTTATTGTATGTAGTTATCAACCTATATGAGTATCACTTCTCGACACTGGTTGAAAACAGACGAGGAGGGTATTGGGCCACAGTCCGCAGATGCGCTGGCTTATTTTGGTTGGTGTCACGTGCAACGAAAGAGTTTTAATCTTATCAGGCATGCAGGTTTCATCACGATGTTTTCTTTCGCCGATGAGCTAGCTATGGCCTCATGTTAAGGTGCAATTAGAAATTTAGAAAAACCCATTTTAAGACACAACAGGGGGTCAGGATCGAACCCGGACCCACTCACTCAAGAAGCCATAGGGGCCTAGCCAAAATGCCATTAAGAAAGCTTTAGCGAAGTTCGAAATCAGAAAATGTATAGGATTGGAGGAGGAGGCATTTTGTCTAGGCCCCCTGGTCCCTCTAAACAATCGTCGCTCTATTTATTGCATGTTTCCTTTTAAATTGTATAAAAAGGCTGCGTTAAATTATCCCTATTTATTGTTAATTAGTAAAGTTTTATTTTTACTCCTTATCTCATTTTTTTCCGTATGAAGTAGCCAAAACTTAAAGAGTTTTGGCTATTTCATAAAGAAAAGATTTAAAATTTTAAAATAAAGAAAAGTCGAAGTTCACGTTCACGTGCCCTGATGCGTGTTTAACATTTTAAGGGCAGAAACATACTTACGTGTCGTGGCGTGTCGTGACGCGCCAGAAGCATATCGGTTTCATACATTTAATATGGTTACTATTTTATTGGTGTCGCAACGACACGACATGCAAATATGTCCCTAACCATAAGAACAATATAAAATATTCGTTAGTAATAATTAATATTGGCGCCACGTACCTAACGAATTGACTAAATAGGGTATTTATTTGGTGCTCGCTCGTATTTGTTCTACAAATCTAATAGATTTGGCACAAAATTACATCTAAATTAAACTGTCAATAGGACGTTGAAGAGGGTTACAATTAAAGTTAGTTCCATCAATTTTGAATTAAGAGTTTCTGTAACGCGTTGAGCTTTTCAAAGTGTAGATGACAAGCTAAACTTTAAGGTTAGCAGCTAGTGAGATGCGACTACCGAATAATAAGCAAATTATTTGCCTATTATTGGGTATTCGGCCGAATACTGTGTGCTATTTGGCCGAATACTTAATTTTAAATAATGGAAAAAGCAATATATTTACCGTTTGCGGTTTGCCGAATATTCGGCCCTTCGGTCGAGAACATAGCCGCATATTCTGTTTTCTGCTAAATCACTACTAGTGGCATGGTAGATAGTACTCAGTAAAAATGACGGTCCATTTCAGGTCTGATATTGTGTAGTATATTATCACAAAAATGGGAAAAAATAAAGAGATTTTGACGACGTCTGTGGCTCAATGTTTAGCGCGTTGGCGCACATGCCGGAGGTAGCGGGTTCGAATCTCGCCAGGGAACAAAAAAAGTTTGTTTGTTCCTGGGTCATGGATGTGTATTATATAATAAAAATCTTAAAAATAAATATTAATATAAAAAGTATTAAGTATACGTATTTCTGTTGTATGGTACCCGTAACACAAGTCTCTTCGAGTACTTACCACGGGACCAGATTGACGTGGTGTAAAAGCGTCCATAGATATTTAAAAAAAATAAAAAAAATGATTTCATTAAAAAACTACAAATTATTTTATCAAATTAAATTACAAACAAAGCAAGCAAGATACTGGACTATAATTCACCGATGCGCTGGCCCAATGCGGGTTGATGAACTCGACACCATCAAAGACTTTCAACCTAAGGCATGCAAATTTCTTCACGATGTTTTCCTTCACCGGTTCAAAAATCATCCGCAACAATTGAAAAACAAATAACTCCAGCAAGTTAAATAGCATATAATAAATTTGAGACCATGATCCAAGGGCAATCGTCGTAACGTTTCACGGGGTCGCGCTCAAAGGGCATCACATCATTAGGACCGTGTTTCTCCGACCTCCGTAGTTTCGAGATGTCTAGTGTTTCGTTTGAAGTACGCCACGCCAATTTGTTCCGTCAATATTTTAAGAGACAAAATATTGTATTCATAAAACATAATATACTTGTATAAACTTATCTATAAAGTTATTGCTCCTATGATACAGAAAAATCTACAATAATTACATATAAGACGTTTTACGAATAACATTAATTATTACACTTTCTTTTGTTCTTATCTTTCCGGAACAACAATTTTTCAATACACAATCATTAGTTGATTTTTCATAGATTATTAATTATCAGACAGGCGGGGATACTTACCACTATATCTGAGCGACGGTGGTCCAGTGGTGGACGGACTCGGCCTCTTACGCGAGGGGTTCCGGGTTCGATCCCGACCCGTCCGTGTATGCCTTGAAATGGGTTTTTCTAAATTTCTAAGTGCACACGAGACCATCGTTCGCTCACCGGTGAAGGAAAACATCGTGAGGAAACCTGCATGCCTGATGAGATTAAAAGTCTTTGAAGGTATGTGAAGTTCACCAATCCGCACTGGGCCAGCGCGGTGAACTATTGGCCCATTACCCTCCTCGCCTGATTTCGAGGAAGGAGACCCGTGCCCAGCAGTGGGACATATAAGGGTTGATACTTTACTTTTTTTTATTAATTATCATGTGATGAAGAATATAAACTTATTACAATTAGGATTTGAAACGAAGACCTTCATCAAAGAACTAAAGTTACCGATATCATGCAAAGAATAAGCACGTTGAAGTGGCAATGAGCTGGTCACACACTCCGCCAACTTGAGGTACGCAGTGGTGGTCGGCCATTGACTTAGTGGGAAGACTATAGAAATATTAAGAACAGAACTTATTTCAAATATCTATGTGGGATACGATACTCCGTGCAGTGACCAGCCAGTGTTGGATGTGAGTGGCTAAAAGTCGGTGATGATGATGAAGGTATTTATTTAAAATTACTTATAATAATTATGAATAAAAATAATAATATACCTGTTCATAAAAATGATATTTTATCATTTTCATTCATGATTTAGCTAGCGGAGCCGACAGACATACAAATCGATACATATATCGATCCAGCCGTTTAGTTGCAGTATAGATAAACCTCTAAAATCTGCCGGGCTGATTTGTGAAAATAACGCATAAAAAATGTAAACCGGTCCAGTCGTTTAGGAGAGTTCTGTGAGTTATACACTTTAAAAAAAAAGTTAATGCGTTAAATGGGTACATAATTTAAGACGATGTTATTATGTTACTAAAAATATGCATTCTCATGTAAGTGACATATTATGTCTTTTTTGAGAATAAATTCTTTAAACCTATATATACCTCATTTTTCTCTTTCCACTTCTATCGTGTAAATTTATTGTTTTACACAGAACAAACAAAAGATCCTTGAAGAGCTCAACGTTGAGCGAGAAGTTTGAAATAAGAAGCAAGTAGCTTTACAAATAAAGTTTTGAAAGGGGATTATTATTTTTTACAGAGCTGAATACAGACATCATCGAACGCCTACAGTTCCGGACCACCCACTTGACAGAGTCCCATCGTTTGTGAATCATAAAATCAATAGGTTGTCTAGTTAAACTTCCTCTGAATCTCATACTCTTTACGTAATATTGTGTTTGATGGTTTTCTATTTATATATATATTTATTTAAACTACTAGTAATACCATGAACAGGTATTTATCTATTCATCATATTACTAGATTAATTATATCGTACATTTACTGGGCTTAAACCGGCCAAGTGCGAGTCGGACTCACGCTAGAAATATCATTATAATATACAACATTGGATATTTTAACAAAACTAATCAATCACCTTTGTTATATTATGGCAGTCACTCAGTAAGTATTAATTGATTTTAAATTTTAAAGCTAACATACAATTTAATGTCGCATATTTCAAGCTTGTAGCTGTTGTCGTTATAAAGCTATCGCGAAAAAAAGTTTTGTTGTATAGGATTGGGATATGGGTATTTGATGATAAAGCGGCAACAGAAATAAATTATCTATCAAATTTCAACTTTCTAACTGTCACAACTCACAGTTCATGAAATACAGCCGTGTCACCATACAAACGGACAGACGAACAGACAGCGTATTGTTAGTAATAAGGTTCCAGGGGGTCTAACCAAAATGCCATTAAGAAAGCGTTAGCGAAGTTCGAAAATAATAAAATGTATGGGATTGACATAAGACCGCGCTTAATCACGTGGTCCATCCTATAAATTTTATCATTTCGAACTTCGCTAACGCTTTCTTAATGGCATTTTGGCTAGGCCCCTGTTATATGATTTGGGTACGATATTCTAAGCATCTCCATAATTTTTTCTCACCTTTGATTTAGATATTGAATGAATGAATGAAAATATGAATGATTAATAAATTAATAACTTCACGTGATCAAGAGGTGCAAACTATTGCATATATTCAAAGCTTTATATTTAGTTCGAATATCGACCGCGAAAATCTCAACTGCAGTGACACTTTGGTGTTTTAACTTTGTTTGAACCATATACTCAAAAAAGACTAAGTGGAAAATTGAACCACGAAACGCGCTTTTGAAATTTTAATAAAGTGCCTCCACGTCACAATGACTGTCATCAACAATATTGGATACATCGGAACCTCGGCGAGTGACGAATATTTTAAATATCTACAAGACTTTTAGATTTCAGACAGAATTTCGAAGTAACATGAAAAAGGGCTAAAATATCACGCTTTCTGTATCGGAGCCCCCCTTTTTTCTATTTGTTGTAATAGTAGCAACAGAAATAAACAATTTGTGAAAATTTCAACTGTCTACTTATTATATGCGGTTTATAGTACGGTTCTTGAGATACAGTCTGGTGACAGACAGACGGATGGACAGCAAAGTCCTGGTAATAGGGTCCTGTTTTTACCCTTTGGGTACGGAACCCTAAAAAACTGAGAACTGATCCAAAATATGGATGAAATAGTTTTTTAATTTGTTAACGATCCTGTTCATGTGCTATTACTATCTGCCAGGGAAAGCAAGTGTCCGTTTGCACTTTCTTTTATAAAAATCAAATTTAAAAAAATCACTTTAAATGTACGTCATAAAGTTTTTTTTATCTGTTCGATAACGTAACGTCTATTTAATATATTTATGTCCCAAATAAATAATTGTGATTTGTTGGCGCTGTACATTACGGTACGAACTAATAAATTGTCCAGTACATCTCAATTTGGAAGCATTCTTCCCCCGGTCAGCGTTCCCGGTAAACTTTGCACCGGATCGTAAATCCTCCGCCGACATATCGTTTACCCGGGCCACGGACAGACGGATAAAAACGCTCACCCAGATTATGTTTACATTACAATCGGCAAAACGTCTTCATACTATTAATCTTTCTTGACACTTTTTCTTTTCGCTTTAACATTTTTAGTTATACTCGTAATATTCGGCGTTTATTTGTAGCTCCTATAGATTGTTAAGGTAAAATACTAGCACGAGAGCGACGATGGTCCATTAGGCTGGGTCCCCACGATGGTTCAGGCCTTGTCATGGTAGTTTGGCTCAGTAGCCTAGGATCCCCCCGTAGACGACGAACAGGGGTGCGTCGGAGGCGCTACCTAATGCGCTTCCAGTAACACCCCTGTACTCGTGTCGGGCTCGGGATGGGAACCCGGGCCCAGCTTAAGACACGACGTCGTGGGGACTGCCAAGTCGTAGCCGGGCAGTCCCCCTATTGTGGAGAATCTGGTCTTGCCGGGACCAGTCTGTCGCTGAGGGTATCCCGTCGCCTGCACAGATCCGGGTCCCTCAATTATAGCGGCTGAAGGCTCACGCAGCGGTTTTAGTGGGGTAGGGCACCCAAATGCGAGTCCCCACACACGCCAGCGCGCCTACCCAGGCCCTGGTATGGTCGTAAAGGATTTCCGCTGCGTCATCAAAAAAAAAAAAAAAAAAAGTAGCCTAGGATGAGCCGAGGGGGCTCTTTGTATCCTTCTTATAAAAAGAGCAGCGGGCGAGGGGCGAGGACGAGAACCTCGCCCCATTGCCCCATTGTACGTACTGTCCCGACGTTGGGAGAGGTTGTTCTGTGGTGCGGAGCAACCCCTCTGTGGAGGTGGCGTCGATGCCGTGAGGGACTGACTAGTCTAGCTAGTGGGTACTAGGTAGAGCTGCGTCCACTTAGGTACCATCTTTTGGGCGCAGCGAGTCGCACATACCCGCCTGGGGAGACCCACTCCGCCGCGGGATGCCTCATCGCATTTCCCGGCGTTAAAGAAAAAAAATGGTAGAGGCTCGGTCTTTTGAAAGATTTCGGGTTCGATATTGACTCCTCTGTGCACGTCAAAACGAGACCATCCTGCATGCCTGATGAGATTAAATCTTTGAAGGTGTCTGAAGTTCACCAACCTGAATTGATCCAGCGCATCGGTAAACTATAACCCAATACCCTCGAGGTTTCAAGGAAGAGACCCGTGCCCAGCAGCTGGACATAATATAATGATCGATACTTTACTTATTATAATAATTTATACTAAGACAGAATAATTGTATCTCCTATAAGGTAATATGATATCAAAAGAATATTCGTCATAATGACTATAACGGTTGATTTCCATTAAATCTTTCTATGGAACCTTGCAATAAAAACATAGGTACATTAAACGCTTGAGGCTATAAGCAATTGTTGTTACTTTTGGGGCCGGTGTCAATCAAGTTGGATTGGTAAAACAAAATTATACGACACCGACTTCAAAAGTAACAACAATAACGTGGAAAACACAAAGATTGTACGTAAGTAGACTTAAAAGTTCATTATTTAAAAGTAGTAGGTAGAAAGCATAATAAAGGCAATTATTATAATTAAACAACTTTCATGGATTTTATCGCGGTCTGTTAAGGTTTTTACATGGACGAGGTTTCGGATACTTTACAGCAACCATTTACTTGGGTCCTTCCGATACCGTGAATAAATTGTGATATAGCCCGTAAAAGTTATCTTAATAGGTTTTTTTAATTCGTTTTTTAAAATTATTTATCATGGAATAGCTCTGCGGATCTGGGTCCCTCAGAAACCGGCTGAAGGCGCTCGTAGTGGTTTTAGCTGGGTAGTGCACCCCAATGCGAGTCCCAACATACGCCAGTGTGCCTACCCGAGGCCCTGGTAAGTGCGAAAGGGATTTCCACCGTAACATTAAAAAAAATCGGTTGTTTATAAATTCGGTTTACTGACGATAGTTGAACGTGACAACGTCATAAGAAAATACTGATGGGCCAATAGTGCCTCTTTGTCGCTCGTTCCGTGCTCTCGCTTGCACTTCAAGCCTTAAATGGAACGCCTCAGAGCGAGCCAATGCCGCATGAGTCATGTTTTTTCGTGCGTGCAGCCGGCACCATCGAATTATAAGCCGTTGTCAAGCCAAAAAAAGAAAAGGTCAAAGGTCATCAACATTTTAGTAGGAACTTAAACCATAATAAAATATTACAACATGTAGATATGAAAAACGTAGCCTAGATATATTTCCACGTACAAAGAGACTGGTGGAAATTGAAGTTGCATAATATTATGTATATACAGGAGTCTCCTTTTAATTAACTTATAAAATGCACGACTGCGCTCCCTCTGTCCCGGGATATTTGCTAATATGAGCTCTGTTACTTTAACATTAGTCACATTTTCCTTTTACATATACACTTTATAATAAGACAGGTTTTCCTTTAACAGACGATGCGTAAAGATTATGTCTAACGCAGGTGCAATAAATTATCCAGGCGCAATTAAAATATAATTAAGATTCGAGTTCCTTTTTATAAAAGTATCAACCCTTATGTCCCACAGCTGGGCACTGGAGTCCTCCTCGAAATCAGGCGAGGAGGGTTAGTGGGGCCATTATAGTTCACCGATGCGCTGTCCCAGTGCGGGTTGATGAACCTTTCAATCTCATCAGGCATGCAAGTTTCCTCACGATGTTTTCCTTCACCGGTGAGCGAGCGATGGTCTCGTGTGTGCACTTAAAAATATAGAAAAACCCATTTCAAGGTACACGCGGACGGGTCAGGATCGAACCCGGAACCTCTCGCATAAGATGCCGAGTCCACCCACCGCTTAACCATCGCCACTCTTTATACTTCAAAGTATTGGAACTAATAGCTCATCGAGGTGTCTGCAGGCATTAGTCGGTACCTACTTATAAAAGCGTTATAATAAAATGGTATAAAGTTAGATTCGATCTTTTATTTGCGTTAATTGTTTAAGATAAATGCGAGTGTCAGATAATCGGCCCCAAAATTAACTGGGCGTAAGTCTAATAGATATATAAATATTAATATGTAGTAAAATAATAAATACGGGTTGATTTTGATGGTAATATTATTAATAGTACCTGGTTGACCGAGCATTTGCTCGGTACCCTTAGTAATTAAATACGATAAAATTTTTCTTCCAAAAAAAATGATTTAATAAAAAGGAAAAAAAAATTGGACTAGAGATTCGAACCAGGCTCGTTCGGATATATCTGCCTAATTATTCCATTATGTAGCTTATAATGGAAAAATTAGGCATACTATTGTTGTAAATTAGGCATACATGACATACTATTTGACAGCGAAATTTACGTTTGTATTTTAATCACATTTTATCGTTTCCTCAAAATACGGATAAAAAAAAGTTTTCTAAAAATTTATACTAGCTAGATCTCCGTTTTTAACCCATTTATACAAAATTTCATGAAAATCGTTGGAGCCGTTTCCGAGATTTAGATTCTATATATATATATATATATATATATATATACAAGAATTGCTCGTTTAAAGGTATAAGAATATATTTCAACTAGCATATTGGGGCCCGCAGTTTCACTCGCGTACTTGTATTCTTGGGATTACGGAAACGAATTATAGCCTATGTACTATTGAGATGTTTAATCTATATTATTGTAAAGTTTAATTCAAATCCATTTAGCAGTTTTTGCGTAAAAGAGTAACAAACATACATCCAGATATTCTTACGAACTTTCACATTTGTATTAATTAAGTAGGACATTTTACTATAATTAATACAGTACATGGATTTATGAATTGTTTTGCTAATTGATTAAAAGTCCTTTTGAAAGAAAAAAAAAATACATCGAAAGACTTCAATTAGAAAATATTATGGAATACGCTATAGAAAGCTTCAGATTGTATACAACTGACACATCTCTGCACTGAGCCCACACTGAGCGTCTCCTGAACAGAGGGGAAAACTCTTTACTATACCAATTAGTACTACTCTTCATATGCTATGTACAGTCGCTTGCAGTAAAGCTGTACGTTTTTTATTTATATAACACTTCCTGTTGCAACGCCTTAGCCCACGTTAGCAAAAAAAGTCTTTTTTTTAATGTATCCTATGTTATTTCTAGTACCTCCGAGAATATGTGTACAAAGTTTCATGATGATCGGTTGGGTACTTTTCGTGTGAATGCGTAACAAACATCCCCTCTTTCACATTTATAGTATCAGTAAGAATTATTTTCTTCAAAAATACCATTTTGATATTAAAGGGATAGACAGACGAGTCAATAGCATCGTCTGTAAACATAAATAAACTTAAAACTGTAAAAGGTGAATAAGATGGAGAAAAGATTTTTAAAGTCATAACGTTAGTCGCGTTGAAGACCTTTTGCTAAGGGAAAATCTTATAGCGAGGCGAAAGCAAAATTGTTTCAGATGAGACCCCATCATCATCAGCCTTTATCTGTCTACCGCTAGCCAAAGGACTCCTTCAATGAACGCCAAGTTTAAATTTTTGCTACTCGCATCCAACACGGGCCGGCCACTGCACGGAGATCGTTTTCCCATCTAGTAACAATGATCCACCAACAACCTGAGCGCGGCCTTTTCTTGAACCTAAGTGCCCCAATCGCCATCTGTTCTTCTGAGTATGTTACCAGCTCACACGAGTACTACTTATCAAATGATAATTCGACTACAATATGTGATATGAGCGACGATGGACCAGTGGTGGATTGACTCGGTCTCTTATGCGAGAGGTTCCAGGTTCGATCCTGACCCCCCGTGTGTGCCTTGAAATGGGTTTTTCTACATTTCTAAGTGCACCCCAAAACACCAGACCATCGTTCGCTCACCGCTGAACGAAAACATCGTATGGAAACCTGCATGCCTGATGAGATTGAAAGTCTTTGAAGGTATGTGAAGTTCACCAATCCGCATTGGGCAAGCGCATCGGTGAACTATGGCCCATTGCCCTCCTCGCCTGATTTCGAGGAAGAGACCCGTGCCCAGCAGTGGGACATATAAGGGTTGATACTTTTCTTTACTTTTTATGTGATACGCAACGGAAAAGCAAAACAAATGAAAAAAAAATCCTCAAATTAAGATTAAACATCTTATTATTTCTCGGAAATCTTTGTCTTAGCTTTCATGGAATTGAAATTGCCGGAGAAGCCATGGATATAGTATTTTACGTTATTATTTCACTCCGATCTATATAACTCACGGAGTTAATGACCGATATCGATACCCGACTACCCGGGGGCTAGAGATTATTTTTCCTTCTCATTTCAATAAAGAAGGTAAATGATCCTATAACATATATTAATGTGACATGTCATTAATATAATGGATGATGTCGCCCGGAGATGAGATTATAATATTACTAGCAGCGCCCCGCGGTTTCACGCGTACTTCCCATCCCTGTAGGAATACGGTGATAAATTATAGCCTATGTGTTATTCTGATGTATAAGCTATGAAATTGTAAAGTTTCATAAAAATCCATTCAGTATTTTTTACGTGGTAGAGTAACAAACATCCATCCATCCATCCATACATTCTTTACAAACTGTCGCATTTATAATATTAGTAGGATAGGATGACGGAGCGATGATTGTGGATTTTTTTTATAAAATTACGATTTATTTTCATCATTATTCAATTTGACGAAAGTGTTTTATTTTAATTCAATTTTGTAATCGATTAAATTAAATATTTCAGGAGACGGTAGAGCTGCATATAGGTGTGTCACTATCGCGGTCGTCAATGTACTCATGGTAGTCTACTGGCTCACAGTCTTGATTCATCATCATCATCATCATCGTCATCATCATCAGCCTTTATCCGTCCACTGCTGAACAGAAGCCTCCCTCAATGAACGCCAAGACTCCAACACTCGCATCCAACACGGACCGCCCACTGTACGGAGATAGACTTCCAACTGGTTTAATTTTGTTAATTGTGTTTGATTTTGTTTAAAATACTGAGACAATTAATTAATACAACGTTAAGTTTACGTTAATTTAGAGTACCCTCTTATCGCACACGTCATAGGCGCATCGTCAACGCTTTGAAAAACCTAAATAAAAATGTTAGTCCGTAAATAAATAACTTGGTCATCTCAACATAGCTGCTAATGAAATTTATCCTTCAGTGAACCGTGTTTTATTTCAACAACTCAACAATTAATTTTAAACTGAAGAAAAGTAATGAAGTTTCTAACATAATTAATAAAACTTAGAAATGTAGACAATATTTTATCTTAAATGTTTTTAAAGCTATTGTGAACAAAGCAAGTTTATATAAATCCTTTCAAATATTTAGATCTGTCTAAAGTTAACAGTTCGCGTACCCGATCGTCTGTCACAAAGATTAATCAGTGAAGAAAATATCCCACAAAAACCTCATGCACACACCACATGCGTGCCTCATAATGTTTACTTATTATTGTAATGCTATCACAACGATATATAATGCAGGCTGCATTGGGCCATTGCAACGATAGCCTTAAATTTTGCTCTATTTAGATTATAGAATCAGTCATACCTATACGAAAATATTATGCAGGTTAGTTAGGTAGAGCGATGATGGTCCAGTGGTGGATGGACTCGGCCTCTTATGCGAGAGGTTCCGGGTTCGATCCTGACCCGTCCGTGTGTGCTTCGAAATGGGTTTTTTCTAAAATTTTTAAGTGCACCCTAAACACGAGACCATTGCTCGTTCACCAGTAAAGAAAAACATAGTGAGGAAACCTGCATGCCTGATGAGATTGGAAGTCTTTGAAGTTATGTGAAGTTCACCAACCCGCATTGGGCCAGCGTGGTGAACTATGGCCCATTACACTTTTTGCCTGATTTCGAGGAGGAGACACGTGCCCAGCAGTGGGACAATATACTATGCCGGTTAATCATACTATGCTGATGATACGTCTTTCAAATTTCCTCATGAAATATAACCTTTCCATAAGTGACTGCCCGCTAGTCCGGGCTGATATTATACAGCCTATAGCTTTTCTCGATAAATGGGCTATCTAAAACTGAAATAATATTAATTCAAATCCAACCAATTATAGTTCCTGAGATAAGCGCGTTCAAAAAAACAAACTTTTCAACTTCATATTATTAATATGTATATGATAGGTGGTAATTATATATGTAGAATTTAAGAAAACTGTTGAAAAAACGTTTGAGTAATAAAGCCTATAGATGCCACACATTAGAAATAAGTAATTCACTTTTAAAATTTAAGACTATTTTCTATAAACTTTGAGATTTTTTGTTAACAAAGAAGCAACCCTAATATTTTTTTTTCAAACGAGTATTTTATCTACTCTCTTTGACGTATTTCAAGTATATTTCGATTTGCTTTGAAGTCTGCACGTCTTAATTTTGACTGCCAAGTCGCAACTCACAAGCGTTTGTTCGCAAAGCGCAGTCGTATAATTGCAGTTACATAATGAACGGACGCAAGTAAACATACATCAGGCCCGGGGCGCAGATAAATCCCAACCTGAATAGAAACAAAACAACATATTAAGCGAACAATAGTCCCCCAGGCGAGACGGCCATCAGGGCAAAAGTGCTTATGAAACTGTACAGTCTCACGCAAATATAATGTTATAATTATATTTTAAACGGATACGTAATACGTTATATTATGCATACATTTTTATGTTTTTAAGGCTTATTGTATGTCACTACGTACGACGTAAGAGTGACGATGGTCCAGGGTTAGATCCTGACCCCCACCTGTGGTGCCTAGGAATGGGTTTTTCTAAACTTCTAAGCGCACCATGCTGACCATCGCTCGCTCATCGGTGAAGGAAAACATTGTGAGGAAACCTGCATGCCTGATGAGATTAAAGGTCTTTGAAGGTGTGTGAAGTTCACCAACCCGCTTTGGGCCAGCACCTCAGTGAACTATGAGAGACCAGCGCCCAGCAGTGGGACATATTATATGAGTTGCTATTTTACTTTTTTACTTAGGTACGGCGTTTGCTTACGGTACCGTGAGATTTTTTTTAACGCCATCTTTAAGTACATTGTTGAACTGTAGAAGCCTTGTATTTCGTTAGGAAAGTCTGTTAATAACTTCAAATATAAATATATACTTGGTGAAAGGAAATATTTGTTAAATTTTTAAACAATGAATGTCATGATGACCATAAAAATTGAAATCACTTGTTATGTGGTTGACATCATAATCATCATCTCAATCGTATCCATGACGTCATTAAAGAATGAATATAAAGCCTAAAGACATGAAATAGTTGATACAAATTTAACTGGGTCGAGCTATCCAAACTTTTATCCCACAAAAAAATCAGATCAAATGACAATTTTATTGAACACGTGGACAAAATCCCATTGAGTGTTTATTTTTTGCAATCCAATAACGCATACACACAAATAACAATGAATATCAAAGAATAACATTTTTCATGTTAGCAATTTATCGCTTATTTTATGCTTCACGACTAATTATTGTGCCAACTAGCTTTTACTACTTTTTTCGTGGCACTTTAAATTTTTAAAGCTGAAGTGCCGTAACACGAAAATAAAACTTCCTTTCTGTTAATCAGACGAATATTGTGTCTATAATAAACAAATTGTAATAAAAAATATGAAGTAAAAGTAGAGTATCAACCCACAGACATTTATAGGTCTGTTGGCCATGAATCTACTCCTCCAAATCAGGCGAGGTGAGTAAGGAGCCACAGTTCAATGCGCTGGCCCAATGCATGTTGGTGAACTTCACATAGCCTCATAGACTTTTAATCTCATCAGGCATGCAGGTTTCGTCACGATGTTTTCCTTCACCGGTGAGCGAGTGACGATCTCGTGCTTAAGGTGCTCTTAGAAATTTAAAAAAACCCATTTTAAGGCACACGAGGGGGTCAGGATTGAGCCCGGAACTTCTCGCATAAAAGGTAGAGTCTATACCCACTGAACCATCGTCGCTAAAATCATAAAAACGTCTAAGAACCACCGCAGAAAACCTGAATTCTAATCAAAAGAAAGCCTTCAGAAAATCAATCAAACCAAAACAAAAGCATTCAAACTGCTTCCCTCGTCTAAGGGTTATATTCCCACAAACACGCATAGCAATACGACACCCAATTGCGTCGGGGGTTAAAAATATCCCAAAATAACATAAAAGAAATTTGACGTGTAATATTAAAATTAAAAATTGATCTGACGGCTGATCGCTGTGACGTAATGGGATTACATTTGTCACTGCGACACGAGGATGTTACGGAGTTACCCGGACCTCCATAATTTCGTCACTGCGTCCCTCGTTATTTATCGTAAAATTTTATAAGGGTTAGCTTCGTACGTATGCAAATTATAATATTTTACAGACGCCATTTTCGTAAAGTATTTTATGAAGATTGTGATCCTTTTCTACTTTATGACATTTTAAAAATTCACTCCGAAAGAAAAAATATCCAAAAATAAATTCAAGAGTTCCCAACACACTGACTTGAGTGACAAAAATGAGTATTTTACATACTCAGAAGTATTTTTTGTTTACCGTCAAATTTTTCCCTACTTCAATAATTAAAGTAATTAAATAAATTTGCATAACCAATACGGCAATGCCAAAGTCACAATCCTTTGAATCTGATGCCGTGTTTATTGTATTAACATAAAAGTTAACGATCTGTATTAGTGACATTGACATACAATACTGCATGGTCGGCTCCTTACCAAATCCTTGCCATCCAATGCGGACCGACTGCACGGAGATTATCTTAATACTATATTGTTTATTATTAGTAGTAGAATTGATTAAATGGGCCATTAGAATAACAACAAATTTATAAATAAAGACAGATGGAGAATGCCGAACAGGCGAGTGACGCCACCAAAGCGAATACAAATGCTAAAACGATACAATCTAATAGACGTTTAGATTATGACGCTACGTCAAGCACTTGAGAGCGCTTTTGAATTTGTATTCACTTTGAAGCGTCACTCGGGTGTTCGGCATGCTCCATCTGTCTTTATTTATAAGTCTATGATCATCAATACAAAAGTTGGAAAAGGCAAATGCCTTGCCAAATTAGTTTTCGGATGACAAAGCGGCGAGTTTCATGTCAATTGCTTTGTTTGTCTATCGCCCTGTGAGCATATTGATTACATTAGTGCAGTCAAAGTTCAACACTAGATGCAACATGAAAATCAACATTCTGTCAAAATACAGAGAAGCTAACTTAAATTTGTGTGATTGTGTCACACAATTTCATGTTCCTTCAAAAGTTAGCAGCAAACTTAATTACAAGTTTGCCATACATGTGTTGCTTTTAAATTAATCCTGTATTCACCACAATCACCTTTATTGCGGACAATATAAAGCTCATAATAATTTATCGTATGTTATAAAAACATCTTAAGTAGACGCGACAACTTCTGTTGGAATTGCTTTTTATTTTAAAGTGTACATTAAGAAGCTTCCCAGCGAATATGCCAACTTGACTAGTTGTTTGAAGTAAGTTTGGTATTATGTTTGTTTTTATGATTTATTTTTTATTCTTTCACAAATATGAATGTTTGAAAGTTGTGAATACGTCGTGGCTTAAAGTAGTTTCTCATTTTGTAAATAATATAATAGCCATATAGTGTAAATGTGCTTTGCAGTTTAATATATTCATACATTTCAATTTTTTACTAAGCAACTTTTTTAATTTTTAAATTTAATTGAAATAATCAAAGACAAATACGTTTTGCTTGTCATTGATGTGTATTGCTCAATTATACAAATATTTATTTATTGCTCAATTTAACAGTTATGACGTGCGTATGCTACGATAGACAGATTCACACTCAAGGACAAGAGTCGAAATGAGTACACCAGCTCGAACTTTAAAGTTACATAGATAAACTGAGCCAGTCCAGGCCGAGATGGTACGGTAACGCGTAGAACAGAGAATCATGACGTGAACGGAAGACTTCAGATCACCTGCAGGAAGAAACTGGGTCTGCCGGCGTCGTATAGTTGGAAAAGGCGACCTCTTATAACGGGAGAAGACGAGGCCAAGAAAGAAAGAGAAAGACAATACAGATCATATTATTTACACTTTTATAAAAGTACTAAAATGAATAAATCAAACGATACGACAAAAGAAATGTTGACATCACCAACTAAATAAAACTTGAAGGAAAGATATTACACAAATATTGAAATTTTTTGGAACGACAGTTGTGGCGCCATGCCAGTCGAAAATTGGTCCTACCAACTCAGAAACCTTAGTAGACAGACCAGTCACAATTACAGTCAACAACTTTGCCAAAGATCATCACATGACAAAGTGCATAGCTTACAATAATATAAATACATAAAGACAAACATTAATTTTATATATAATATAAAAGAGACCTGTTTAATGAAAGTCCGCATCAAATTTTAGAGGAACATTTCGGTTACATTGTAACAAGATTGCCGTCATAAATGAACCTTATGTTTTGAACAACAGAGATCACAAACGCCAAGCCATTCGCACGAGCCCATAAGCTAGGCTAGCCCATAAACGAGCCTGTATACAACATCATCAACATTATTCATTGCAATAGAATACAATAGCTAGTGTGTGGGGTGCTTTATAAGAAAATATATGTTGGAATTGTATTTACTGTTTTGTATAATACTGCACATGGTCAAATCGTAACGTAACATGATAGAGCTATTTACTTTAATTTTAGTTCTAGTTAATTTTAGTTCTATTGAATTTTATGTATCGGCGTTTATTGAAGGAGGCTTATGTGCAGTGGGATAAAGGCTGGGGATGATGATGATGATTTATATATAAGTAATATGGACAAAAATCTGCTGTAAGACAGATTTTGTTTCTTTAATAAATGAATACGAGAAAAAGGTTATGAATTTTTGTTAAATACATATTTTTATCCGTTGATCAAATCGTATGTGACAATTTCTCTGCAAACATACACTCTCAACATAATATACTATTGTTATCACCGTAACTATCAACAATTTTTCATCTTCTTTATGGGACTATAATATAGGGCACTTTCAAAGAACCCCAAGAGTCAAGACGACCAAACCTAAGACTGGCCACTGCATTGCACTTGTGATACGAGATAATATCTTTCAAATATAATTAAATAAAGAATCTAAAATATGCTTATTTCAGTCGCCATTTTTTTTAAATAAAAATCGATGCATAGCCAGATAAAAGGACAAACGAAGGCGCCATTTCATGAACCAAGTGCTAAAACCAAGGCGAACGGGTGATACATCGCACACGCCTAAGGCTGTAAGTGTTGGATGGCTCGCCGTTGGCTAGCGGAGGTCCACTGCTCCCACGCCGGGCCGGTCAGACGACGAGAAAAACACTGCTGAGACTTAATGAGTAGAGTCTATAATATGCAATTTAGCATATTCTCAGACGCAAACAGTCCCACATAAAAGTGGCAAGCCTAAACGCATTCCTAGCAAAGGAATATCTAGAACCAATCCAGACCTAGAACCAATCTAGAACAATATCAGACCAGAAGTTTAATTTTGTGCTATCGGATTAATAATTTAATTCCTGTGATGGTTTTACAAAGTTGTCTATTAAAAAAAAAAAAAAAAAAACAATTTACCATCGGAAAAAAAAGATGAAATAGTAAAAGTAAATGTCATGGCACTAAAACGTTGCCGTTTTCTGAACGTTCGCGGAAATTGATTGTGCAGGTTCCACAAGTCTTTATTTAGCATTCGCCGTTCACTGAATATTCGCTTCGTATTTTTCAAATTAAATTATTTTAAGTGAAATTTGTTTAAGTGAAAATAAATACAGCAAATAATTCAAAATATCAATTTCAATTTCATTTAATTTCACCTTCCAAATAGCTTATTCTGGGAAATACTTATATTATTTTTCAGTTTTTATTAGCTTTAATTCGCTTATTAATCGCAAAATGGACCTTTCTAAATTCTAAATTTAAAAATTATATTTTATCAGTCTTTCTGTTGGTAATGACCATTTTAATTCAGATACTTTAATTATCCGTCCACTGCTGAACATAGGCCTCCCACGAAAACGCCAAGACGACCGATCTCTTGCCATTCGCGTCCAACACGGACCAGCCACTGCACGGGGATCGCCTTTCCACCAGGTTATTGGACGACCAATTCCTCGTCTATCTAAACACCTTTCAACAGTATTAAATTAAGGTTGCTTTTTTCGGATATTTGCTACTACTCTGGGTTTTGATACGGTTTTCACTGTCAGCTTCTTAATAAACTAGAGCAGGTTCTAAGTATGATGATGCATCATATTTAGTTTATGGTATCGTTCTATGTGAAACGATTCTAGTCACGAATGAACTAAAAATCATTTTATCAATTTTGAAATTTTGAAAAACCGTCAGAACTCTACGTTAACACTGAGTGACATAACCTATAAAATATTTATTATCAATCTGGCTATACATCAAGATTAACATAAATGAACCGAAGCTTCATTTATCCTTTGGCACATATTATTATACTAGCTGTGTCCTGCAGCTTCGCCACCGTAACTAAGATTTACAACGGCATCTCAGCGTAATGATGTATTATAGCCTTATAGCCTTCCTCAATAAATGGGCTACATAAAACTGAGAGAATAATTCAAATCTGTAGAATAATACAAATAAAATATGGGTCCCAGATCGCTGTCGGCTGGGAACGTTTCCAAAACGCTGGCCGCATTACCACGTATAAGATATTATTTTAACAGGAAAACTAAATTAATATATTTTCAATCTATAATTGAGTCATCCAAGACGAAAAGAATTTATCACATCTGACGAGAACTTACAGAGATTTGTGCCTCCAAACCAACTTTGTTATATTAGTATAAAAATCTTTACCACTTTTACTCAAATCAACATGGACTACAAATAAAGCGTACTTGAACAAATTGTAAATAACAAAGAGTCATTTATTATACAAAAACTTTGACTGTGATTATGTAGTATATAGCCAGAAAAACATTCTCTAGATAAAAAGCAATGCAAAGCTAAGTCATGTCATCATTGACTCGGTAGTAAAACTTGGGAAATTCAAAGACCTTCGGTAAAGTTATCGACTTGCCAAACACGGTTATCTTTAAAATTATCCCGAGATAGAGTCGCAAAGCGAAGATTTCACGATGTGGAATCTACCATGAAATATTTATAAGCTATTTTGAATAGTTCAAATCGTTCCGTATAAAGTCTGAGATGCGGCAAGGTGGGGTTATTGAAGTAAATACATTTTTAACTTATCGCAAATTCAACAATTTTACGTAAAGCTTTGAAAACGTATTGGTACTTCACAAAATGCGATCGAAATTGTGTTTTGGTATAATCACTCAGAACTAACACATGTGACATTTCATGACAATTTTGCTGATTGACTCTACTTTATCCTCTGCTTACAATTGCGTAATATTTCACTGAGTTCGTAAAATATCAACTCATAGATACAATATTATGTCCCACCGCTGGGCACGGGTCTCCTCCTCAAATCAGGTAAGGAGGATATCGGGCCATAGTTCACTGGCCCAATGCGGTCTGGCGAACTACACACGCCTTCAAAGACTTAATATCATCAGGCATGCAGGTTTACTCACGAAGCTTTCCTTCACTGTTGAGCAAGCGATGGTCTCGTGCTCAGAATGCATTTAGAAATTTAGGAAAATCCATTTCAAGGCACTATAGGGAGAAGAGGTCAGAATCGAACCCGGATACTCTCGCTCATATTCCACTAGTATATAAATTGAGACGTGACGATGGTCCAGTAAGTATGAGCTCTTGTATACGACATCCGGATGCGGTCTTGACCCCTGCAGCACTTGAAATGGGTTTCCCTAAATTTCTGAGTAAAATCAGTCACTCACATGAATTTGGGAAGGAGACCTTTGACCAGCATTGAGAGATTATGTGGGTCATTATTTATGGTCATTATATTATTTATTATATTGATTTACTTTAATATATTGAGGGCCTGTTTCACAATCTCCAGATAAGTTCTGAATAGGCTATTCACAACATATTTGACAGATAGAGTATGGAGTATCTGTCAAATATGTTGCGGATAGCCCATTCGGAACTTATCTGGAGATTATGAAACAGGCCCTTATATTGAATCACATTTTTAACTAAATACGAGATAATCATAAGGCAGGAGTTTTTGTCGCAGACTTATAATTAAATGATAACGATTATAATAAAAGTGACGCAATCAAGTAAAATAAATAAAAACTCTTTTGTTTCCCTTCTGTTTGTAAAGTTTTTGTCTTGATTCATTGAGCCAATGCAGGATTAGGGTTTTTGTTTCTCCCACGGGAACTGATTCATTTTCTAGGATACAATATATCTTTGTTGCTAACTTTAGACACGAATGCATCTTAGTAGTTTTCTATAGTTCGCCTTATAAATCAGTTATCCCTTCTCCAATCTTTCAATTCAGTTAATTTATAATGATGCTTGGATTTTCAGTTCTTAAGACAATAAAATAATAGTATTTAAGTATTCAAATTGCAGTTTAAAAAAATTTAAGTTAAGTATTAACCCTTATATTATTATGTCCCACTGCTGGGCACGGGCTTCTCCTAGAAATCAGGCGAGGAGGGTTAATGGGTCATTGTTCACCGATGCGCTGGCTCAATGCGGGCTGGTGAACTTCACATACCGTCAAAGACTTTCAATCTCATTAGGCATGCAGGTTTCCCCACGATGTTTTCCTTCGCCGGTAAGGGAACGATGGTCTCATGTGTGCTCTTATAAATTTAGAAAAACCCATTTCAAGGCACACATGGACGGGTCAGGATCGAACCCGGAACCCCTCGCACAAGAAGCCGAGTCCACCCACCACTGGACCAATGTCGCAAATTGCAATATGATTTTCGTAATCAGTAAATATAATAATATATGTAAATATAACATAATATAATAATCACCTATGTACTTCTGACTCGTGGGAGAACGGTGATAAATTATTGCCTATGTATATAATATTATATACAAATATAACCAATTAGTGGCAAACGGCTGATTTTTTTCTCAACGCATTAATATTCCCTCTTCATAATATTAAATAAAGATTATACAAACTACTAAAATAAGTATCACGTACTTATTCAGAAAACAGTTTTATTAAACCAAATGTAAACTAAAGCTTTCCGCCATTTTAACAGAGAAAAAATTTAAGTCTCGTTTTCAAATGAGTTTAAAATGCAAAAGAAAAATGGGAAAATATCTGTGACAAAAATAAAGGCAATTTAATACCTCAGCGTGCCTCAGGGTCTGGTGGAATTTCATCCAGTGGGCTATGATTCACAGAGAATTTTATGTAGACCTGTCAACCCGAGGGAACTAACAAAGGACTCCTCACGAACATAATTTCTTCCCTCTCCAAGCTACACCGTGACAAACGAAGGAGTTTACAAGGGATTTTTTTCTAAAACTTTCAAAAGTTGCTTTGGACAATTACGCTCTTACAAAGGTGATTTTGTGTCCGCCGAAATAATGTGGATTAACACACAAAGTATTTTGTACAGAAAATAAAAGAATGGCTCTTTTTTGTAATTTCAGCGGAATTTCGTTAAGTTAGTCGAGCGTGTTTTCACGAAAAATTTTATACATCTCAATTAGGCTTTTGTTTATTTTTACATTTCTGTATTAAAAATAGTAAGGCGGATACTGTAGGTTGCTAACGTTAAATTCACTGATCCTTTTATTCAGAACTGCAGTGCCAGGATGAATTATAATTGTAACACAATATGTTTTATTCTGACGTGTAAGCTATATTATTGTAAAGTTTTATCAAAATCCATTTCGTAGTTTTTGTGTGAGAGATTAACAAACATACATCCATGCATTTATACATCAATAAAAACTTTCACGTTTATAATATTACATACTACCAGCGCCCCGCGGTTTCACCTGCGTACTTCCTATTCCCGTGGTAATAATACATAGGCTATAATTATTTATCCTAGTACTCCAGGGATTAATAATTTTATTATAGCCTATGTATAATTCTTATATATAGCTATATTAATGTAAAGTTTCATTAAAATCCATTCGGTAGTTTTTACGTGAAAGATACATCCATCAATACTTACAAACTTTTACGTTTATAATAGGGATGTTGACACAGGTTACAAATTCATGTAAAGTTATGTTTTACATATTAAATACAGTATTTGAAAACCTAAAATAACATTTAAAAAGTCTACATATTTGTCTTAAAATTTAGAAAATTAATTTAAAATGCCTTATTTATCATGCATTATCACGTGACTGCAAACGCTAATAAGGCGATGGCGCAGCGTTTTAACGGCAATTTTAAAAACTATTTTTCCTTATTTTATTTTTTGCTAAAATTGGACATATTTCTTTACAAAAATCTTTTTTTCGTGTTTATCTATATATATCGTTTAGATATCTATCAAATAAAATCATTTAAAAAAAATAGTCAACATGCCTATTATGTGTGTTATTTAAAATGTATTAGTAAGATGAAAAAATAGAGTAATATGAGAAAAGAATAATCTATAAAATTAATTTAAAATAAAAAAAACCAAAAACGGACTTCAAAACTATACCTTAATTTATGTACAACTAAAAATTTTAAAATAATATTGAAATACTTCGAGGTGAAGTAGAAGTATACTATTTAAAATTGGGTATTTTTGGAGTCGGTGCCAGACAAGGAGGATATTTTTATAATCAATCACATACACTAAGTATTGAGTAGATGTCTGTGAAGGGCATCGATGTTTTGGCTGGTACCGACTCCAAAAATACCCAATTTTAAATAGTATACTTCTAGTTCACATCGAAGTATTTCAATATTATTTTAATTTTTTTAGTTGTACATAAATTAAGGTATAGTTTTGAAGTCGGTTTTTGGTTTTTTATTTAAAATTAATTTTATTTTGTACTTTTTAGTTTTAAGTTTATACATAAGTAATATAGGTTTTATTTTTTCTTGCAAAATTTTTGACGTTCCCGATCTGTGTTGGGTGCTAGTGGTAAGGGACCTGTCGTCTTAGCTTTCATTGAGGAAACCTATGTTCAGCCATGGACGGATGAAAGTTGATGATGATGACAATGATGACCTCACAATACTTTGATACTTTACAAAGTATCATATTCAGTGGTTTTTGTTCATATTATTGATATTACATCGACAAGTAATAAAATGAGGAAATCGTCTGGGTATACAAACCAAACAAAAAAACATTATTGAGAATAACTTAAAAACCGCTGATTAGATGTCGATCAAATTAATATGGGACCAATTCGGAAACATAAGCTTTCAAACAAAACAAGAATCACCAAAATCCATTCTCAAACAGCGGAGTAATCGTGTAACAAACATACAAAAAAAAAACATACAGACGAATTGATAACCTCCTTCTTTTTTTGAAGTCGGTTAAAAAGTAGATCAGATGCGGTCGATGAAACAACTTCAACAAATTCACATATACAGGTATAAAGCTTGTTTCATGTGGTGTCGCTTCTGTTTCTCCGTGTTGTAAAGGATGCCTTACATATTTAAGTTTCAATAAATAACAAGGCTGTGTATTCCGTGAACACGTACTCACTGTCACGGCGGACTCTAGCACCTGGTGTCAGCCTTTTGGAAACCCTTCACGATTCATTGTAAATTATTAACTTGATGTGTGATGAAAAACGTATATTTTGGGGTCGCTCGCTTTTTAATGTACATTGTTCACTATGGAATTTTAATACACTAAGTTATTTTTGGAATTCCTCACCAGAAATGGATATACTTTTGCATCTTTTTATTTCAAATCGCTCACATTATTTTTTACTACGAGCGCCCTGCGGCTTCATCCGCGTAATTCTCATTCCTGTGGGAGTACGGGGATAAATTATAGTCGAGCTATGTGTTATTCTAATGTATAAGCTATATTGTAAAGTTTCATTAAAATTCATTCAGTAATTTGCACGTGAAAGAGTAACAAACATCCATACTTATAAACTTTCGCATTTATAATATTAGTAGGATACTATATTATTGGCGTTCATTAACAATGGCCAATGTTCAGCAGTGGGTAGATAAAGGCTGATGATGATGATGATTTTTTATAATTCCAATGTTCAGCAACTTTTTGTTTTCTATTTAGAATTTCGAATAAAAGTCAGTATATGCTACACTACCTACTTATAGCGTTAGTTATTCAAGTAACACAATAATTTAAATGGGTTAATTGATAAACTAGAGCAAAGTCAAGAAAAACTTCTTACATATTATGATTCCAAAGAAATTAAAAATCTCAGCAGGCACTAGCACGGTTAGGTATTTCCTTTTGCGTTTTATAAACAAAGGAAGGCTAAGTTCAAGCGAATCTCGACGTAAGCGAATAAACTTTAGCATGCCTATTTATTATAAGAAAGCGCTTTAATAAGCTTTCATAAATGAAACTAGAAATTGTCTTGAAGGTATAATTAATTTTACAATTAATTTTAACTTTGTTGTATAATTAAAGGCATAATAAAGTTACTTTTAACTCTCAAATGAGTGTTTTAGATTTCACACGCTTTAACATCAAAAAAACAAAAATACCGAAAAAATCCTCACCAAGCGTTTTAAACTTTTACCGTTAGCATTCGAATGAGACAATATGGATGGTATATTAATAATAATATGTGTTTTTTTTTTATTGATGCACTGATGGATTTTCGACGTCGAGCGTTGAACGTCGGGATTTAACGCGTATCAAATCAAGCGCTCAATGCGAATGGGGCCTAAAAGGTTGCGAGACAGTATCTGAAACTAACAATATGATTATAAAAATCTGATTGTTAGTTTCGGCTACTGTATTAAATAAGCTATTCATCTTAATTCATATCATTCGCTCATAGCATATTATTCTAACTTGATTGAAACTCTTTACGGATTCCATCGCGGTATATTATAGTAACGTTTTGTAAAGAGGTAGTGCCATGCTGTTTTGCAGCCGAATTGGGCCGGCACAACCGGGGTGGTATCTCTCACTCACATAACACCGGCGCAAAGTGACAGTTATGCTGTCGCGCTTCGTGCAGTTTGTGAGATTCCGGTGGTTCATTGGGGGGATAGGGAAAAGGAGGACAACGCATCTGCATAACCTTTGTTTGTGTGGATGTTAATGGGCGTCGATAGTCGTAAGGCTTAGGCGGTTCGTTTGCCCTTATATGCTATAAAAAAAACTCTTTTAGCATTATTACATACATAATTCAGTACTAACCTAAGTCCCGATACGTCATCCAGCTGCGTGCCATCTGGCAGCTGCCAAGCCAGCTGCGGGACGGGGAAGCCGTGGGCGGCGCACGAGACCCTCGCGCCCGTGTTGTTGGAGAACACCAGGCGCGGGGGCGGCTCCATGAGGAACACCGGCCCGTGCTCTTGACCCTCGCCTCCTGCAAACGAACATGTATCAGATCTGGTGACTGGATATTATTATTTATTATTTTCACGTGACAATGTTATTGCAGAGTGATAAGTGGTTGATGATTGATTTACTGCTAGCTATTGTACGCAGCTTCGCCTGCGTCAACTAAAATTTAAAACGGGTTCCTAACTTTTTGAAAATTAAATATAATCTATGTTCACTGGCGATAGCGTAGCTTCTCAACAGCGAAAGAACTTTTCAAATCGGTCAAGTAGTTTCGGAGTCTATTAAATTACAAATCAAATCTTTCCTCTTTATGATATTGGTATAGACAAGCAGCGTGCCGCGGTTTCAGCCGAGTACTTCCCATTCCCGTGGGAGTACGGGGATAAAATATTATAGCATATGTGTTATTCTGATGTGTAAGCTATATAATTGTAAGGTTTCATAATAATCCATTTAGTAGTTTTTACGTGAAAGATAACAAACATTACTTACAAAGTTTCGCATTTATAATATTAGTAGGATTAGTAATTAGAAGTACATTGCGCATAAAACTACCTATAACATAATATTTTGTTGTATTTTGGTAATTGAGTCGGAAATTCGAACACTTTCCACTCCATTACCCTGTACAGATAGTAAATAACAAGAAATTATTCTTTTTTTAAATTTTCAGCATATGTCAGCATCAGTAATCCCGTGCGATAAAAAAGCTATTGAGTTGAATTGTCTATAAAATTTAAGCTGCATCAATAAAAGAGTTATTTTAAAATTTGACGGTTAAAGTGAGCATATATAAAACGCTCACTTTAACTGTTGCGGCTTGTGTTTATAATATAATGCTTATTGCTTATCAATTAACAGTTAATCTTATATAAAACATCATTAGGTTCATTTTATTCTGGTATAATTGAAAATGTTTGAAATGGAACTGCTCCACACAATATTCAAGTCATTTATCTTTGCTGCACCGAACAATTTGCAGCAACAAGTGAATTGATAGGCAGTTCGATGAAACCTAGATGAGATCGAGAAGAAAACTACTAACCAATAGGATCCCTGAACTCAGATCGTTTTAAAAGTTGAATCGTTAATTTTATAACTGGCCATATTGAAGTTTATGCTACTACTGATTTCATTTCACCATGTCATGGGATGTGAAATGCGAATGCAATTTTAAAAATGAGTCGAGAAAAGAAGAAGATATGAAATATCGTTTTTAAAATCCAATTTTAAAGGCACTGGTGTAACTACATCGTTATGATTGGCAAAGGGCGCTCTGCGTTCATGCTAGCTATCATATTTGGGAAAATACTGGACGCAGAATGGATTTATCATCGACCTTCTTTTCCATAGGTTCCCCCACCTTGTTATTAGAATTGCTGGGGTCCACTTTTGAACCTCAAATTAAAGGTTCTGGCTGTTGCTTCTCTTGCTAAATGATCTCCCCCAAAACCAAGAAATATCCTTCATACTTTTTGCAATCAAATATGAAAGAAAAATAACAAATCAATAAAGATAAAATAAAAAACAATATTTTATGTATTAGGATGATTTTATATTCTACATTAAGAAATAAATCAACTACGAAAACAACATTACCAACGATATAATATAACAAAATAAGTATACCTTTGATTTCATTTGAAAATTTTGCATAATTCGTTCGAGGACATCATAGGCATATCGTACTCGCAAAAACTATAATTTTATGAACCTTATACGTAAAAATAGTGTTTACGAGGAAATATAATACCTAATCAGGATATCCCGGCTGTGCCACATGAAGGGAAAGTACCTTAAATATAATTGTAGATAGAATATTTTACTGAAAGACGACATTATTTGAATTTAAAAAAAGCAATTTTAGCTGCATTCACAGATAGTTATTTAAATAATATCATGGTTCAACCGGGAATCGATTACATGAGAATAATAATTACCCTGTAACTTTATCATATCGATGATCGATCAAAGGCTTTGTTATAAGGATTATTTTTGCATACCATATTCAAGGTACTTCCTTTCTATATGGTATAGCCGTGGGACGCCCTGTATAGAAATACGTGTCTAAAGGACGAAAACTTGATCGATTACCGATTGACCTCAATATCGCTCCAAATGAGCCATCATATTATTATCCATCTAAGATTAGAGTACCTGTGGGAGTATAATGCGCTCTGTATTGTGCACTATAATACGAATTCAGAGCATTTATTACGGCAAATATTTCTGTGTTGGATAAAAGGCAGGAATACTAGAATATAATTCCTAAACCTTGATCCTTATAATATTTTTAATATTATAAATGTATAAATAGGGATGTTTGTGACGCTTTCACGCGAAAACTACTCAACCGATTATCATGAAACTTTGTACACATATTCTCGGAGGTACTGGAAGTAAAATAGGATACATAAAAAAAGTTATTTTGCGAACGCAGGTGAAGCCGCGAGCAATAATCGTATACTATAAAGATGTAAAAATGCATCCCGTATATTATGTCTCACTGATTTACACCGGTCTCCTCGAAATCAAGCGATGAACTTTTTGAGTTATGACTCAAAAGCCTCTTAGCTTGATTCCAGTGGATTATGGTCCACCAATGCGATGGCCTAATGTGGGTTGGTGAACTTCACACACCTTCAAAGGCTTTCGAACTCATCAGGCATGTAATAACAAAACAAACAAGATGATACCCGTGAAGCCGCAAAAGTGGCACATCGCAAGTATGTGGTAATTATAGGTAGGTCGTCTGCCAGTGCCCAATTTGCCTACTTGATACTTGAGGTCAGGCTGTTTTCCGCGACTCGAGGCTTGTGCGCTATTTAACGTGCTGTGAGCCTGAAAGACTCCCTACTGCCAGTTAAGCTCCCATAAGAATGCAAGCAGACTAAAGTCTAAACCAATTTGCCTATCTGAAACATGAAAATGTCAACGAAGATTTATAGAGCGAAGGCTCTTTATAATAAAGTCTGACAATCTTCGTAAGTCTATCTTTGTAAATTTATACCCACAATATCATTCTGTTAGTTTATCTTCTACTACGCGTGGTTTCTATTTTTCCATCCCAACTAAAAGGTTTGGCTTAATCACAAAATACTATTAGAGCTGAGCTTGTAGAAAGTTTTCCGCAAAAATATCCGCAAAAGATATTTAAGCGAACGTAATCTATTTTTGGAAGCTCGCCATTTGGTTTTTTCTAGAATTTGTACCAAAAGTATTAATTAGTTTTTAATGGAATTATATCGTCTTGTTAAATTCAACTATATTTGGGAATTGTGAACCTAATGCGTTACGTGTTAAGGTGTATGTCCTGCAGGTAGTAATTAAGTACTCGCACCATAAATGCCATGATATTGACATTTCGGCGTCACTCCAGCTCTTGTACCTTCGGACAGTACTTTAACTTCTGGCACATTCCATGATACTATCCATATTTATGGTGTAATAGGCAGGAGATACTCTGGCATGTTCGGCTTAGTGGTCCGCGGGTCGTGCTGTTACATGGAGGGTGTTGGGTGGGTTGAGTTGATGGTTGGGTGGAGTTTGGTGGGTGAGCAGCGACTTGGCTAGCATCCATTTCAGTATAAACTTGGTTCAGATTCGATGGCATACGATAATGCATCGGAGTCCGCTGATTTAAAACTGCAAATCGCTCGGAGACATTTTGCACCCTGTCACGCATGTGCCATGTTCACCTTCCAGATCTCTTCAGATGACTGCGTGCCGAGATATACTTATCTCGCAAGTTTATACGCAGTCGTTGATTGGTCTTATCTGAAACCTCTAACTTGAACTGCACTTCTGCTAGACTCAAATTCAGGAAATGATGTCCTTAAGAAACCTGGTGATAATGGCGAATATCCAGACTTGATGTTCAAAGTAGCTTAGTTTGTCGATCGAAAAAATAAAGAAAACTATCCTATCTTCTGTTAATTAATATGATATCCAAGACTAAAAACCCTGAAATGTTTAGGTACTAATTGGTGTTTCTTTATTCGTTGTCTTCTGTAAATTGATAACTGGTCTATAGAAAACACAGCATAGATTGAAAAAGAAGATAAGAAGAAGTCATTCCTCTCTTTTACTTACACTAGAAATAGAGTAAAGCCGCGGCTCATGCAGATGCTACGCACGTCTGTTAAGATGTTAATTGCAAGAAAATGTCAATTAAAGCGCGGTCTTAAACTATAATGTAGAGACACGGAACCGTTTCTCTCTGTGGTTTCTCTACTCTGTGGGAACACATAAGTCTCGACATAACAAGCATTACAATTAAAATTGACACATTGCAGATTATACTTTAATATCATTAGTATTTTAATATAAATTGAACCCTAATTTGTTGGTACAGAGTTCATAATAAGTTAGTTAACAACTAGATCGTACTAGTACTGCAAAGCTCAAATTAGTTGAAACTGAAGTACCAGGCTTATTGAACTAATGTTATAGTTTCCTCGGTTGGTTCTATAAGGCCTTTTTGAGCACATAAATGCACTCAGTATGAGCTGGATACATATTTAATAGTTCGACTATTTTATATTTCAGGTTTATTATTTCACTTAACATCATTTGATTTTTTTATTTCGCTTATGTATCTAATTTTTTATAAAAAGTTTACTAAAATACAGCACTTTAGTATTCCTGAACATTCAAAAATGAGCATGTTTAAGAATTTTTAAATATACATAAAAACTAAGAAGAAGATTTTTAGGGATACAAGTTGCTAGCCGATCTCACTACTGGTTTTCATGTATCTATCTATCTATGAAATTCCCTTCGTAGTTAGCGACACGATGCTAGCGTCACGGTGTACTACCGCAGAATTGAGAAGTGAGAATAGTAGTGCCCAAAGACTACTATTGTATTACCGTTAAAGCCGGATTGACTTCACGTCGAGCGAGTTTCTTTGCAAAATAATTTTTCCGATTCTACAAATAAATTCATAAGGTAGTTCAACTTGCCGCAGAAGCAACAAGCACAGGACATTTCGTCTTTTCCTGTTTATTAAAAACAAGTCATCGCCGTCTTCTTTCTCTTCAAATAAAAGGCATAAAGATTGCAATAACAATTCTCGAACACGTTAGACGTCTTGGACCACAGAAGACGTGAAAATATCTGTTTCAGGTTTAGGAATGCACCGAAAAAACGCAACGACCTGTCATGGCAACATAAAGCGACGATACGTTGTGTGCTGCTGATGCATGCAGTCGTCTATCTATCTTTTATAAAGAAGTGAGAAATAATATGAATGCTTAAATATTATTGCTTTTAAGCTATATCTTTTTATAATTTTTAATTTTGCTTACTTTATTTTCAGAATTCACTTTATAGCGGGAATAGAAAGCATACATGCCAATACTCTAAGTCTTCGAACGCGTAAAGTAAGTGAACTAACTTTCAAAAGGGTATCACATGGTGATATCGTAGGCGAGTGTACTTTATCGAATGAAGTCTGTAATATCGAGCCGTCTGTCAGGGCGGCTCCAATTAGATTTGCGACTGACAACGTTATCTGGTTTCAGACGTATCGCTGCCGGATTGTCAGTGCCTGCTACGGTCCTATTCCGCCATTACGATTCGAGCAATACATTAACGATTTAGTTGTAAGCCTCACATGATGGAAAAGTAAAGTAAAATCACTTATCGTTATAAAATATTTTTTACGGAATGTGCTTTATTATGATTTTTACATTTACGCTGTTTTAAATAACAAAGCGAAGGAATCCTGCCACATGGACGGTGGTTACTATATCAGTAAAAAAGTAAAGTAACAACCCTTTATGCCCCACTGCTGGGCACGGGTCTCCTCCTCGAAATCAGGTGAGGAGGGTGATGGGCCATTGTCCACCGATGCACTGGCCCATTACGGGTTGGTGAACTTTACATACCTACAAAGACTTTCAATCTCATCAGACATGCAGGTTTCCTCACGACATTTCCTTCACTGGTGAGTGAGAGATGATCTCGTATTTGGGGTGCATCTAGAAGTTTAGAAAAACCCATTTCAAGGCACACACGGGGGGGGGGGGGACAGGATCGAACCCGGACCCTCTCCCATAAGAGGGCGAGTCCATCCACCTCCAGACCATTGTCGCTCACTGGACCATAGTTGAACAAAATCTTTATAATAAACGATACACCCATGTGTTTCTGTAATCTGCTCTAATTTATTTCTTCAAAGAATTTTAGTACGCAATAGAGTAAGGCTAAATTCGGGAAGACGGAGAGTAGATATTTGACATACAACTACTGGGATGTGTGTCGTTCAGGCCGCCCTGACGTTAATTGAAAGGGGCCTACGCCCAGCAGTAGATGGTAAAATTCTAAGATTTGTCATCTCTTTGGTGTTATATATGCTTAATGAGAGAAGTTGTTCTCATACATTTAAATTCTCAAATACAGTGATAATAATATTGTGTGTTTTTTTTTGTCGGAACGCTATTTTAAATTTATTCCTCAGCGTCGGATTCGCAAAATATGAAATTTGTGCGTGAGTAAGTGAAGAAACAGTCTTTCCCTGATCATGGCGCAAATACAACAAATTCTTGCCAAAAATAAAACTTTAAACGCGGTTAGCATCCGAACAAAATAAATCTTGCTAATATTATAAAAGTGAAAGTTTGTAAGTATGGATGTGTGTTCCTCTTTCACGTAAAAACTACCGAATGGATTTAAATAAAACTTTACGATAATATAGCTTATACATCAGAATAATACATCACTACATATTATAAAACAAAGTCGCTTTTTCTGTCCCTATATCCCTTTGTACGCTTAAATCTTTAAAACTACGCAACGGATTTTTGATGCAGTTTCTTTTAATAGATAGGGCAATTCAAGAGGAAGGTTTATGTGCATAATTTATTAAGTTTTTATATACATTGGCTAAGATATAACAATAATTGTTGGAGGGGTCGGAAAAAATAGGCCGTCTGGGAGTTTTCAACAAAAACGCTGCCTAAACCCTTTGAGATATAACAAAATAATGTATGGTGGAATTGTGTATCTTAAATAGGTCTACAAAAAAGTCCGCGATGGCTTATGTCTATCTCTTAGGGATATCATACTATATCCATTTAATACTTAAAAAAATTGGACAATTATAACGCGATAATTTGAAAGTTATTTACACAATTACGGTATGAATCCTTATCATTTTAAATCAGTTAATTAGCTTGAGCACTTCATGAAGATTATTTTTCCCTTTTACATCATGCAAATTAAATGAATACTTTAGAAGATATAGCAAAATCAAAATAATACGCGAGAAAATAAATCGTGTTGCGGTGTATCCAACGGGCGCGGCGGTTCACAGTGGAAAATTTAGGTCCGTATCGGATCAAAAATCTGTAACTTCAAGGTTTTTCATCGTATTGTATTGAAATTTGGCACATGTATACAGTGATATACAAAGATTTTAAAAATAATCAATTTAAGTATTTTTTTTCAATGTTTACATATTTATTATAGGTTTAAAAAAAAGGAAAGAGAAAAAAAAAGTGATACGAGTAGTTATATGTTTATTTTTTATAAATAAGTACTAATATGAGTAAAATTAAGAAAACTTAAACAATTACTTATCATACAAGCATAAAATTATAAAATCATATAGTACCCATCCATACCTCACACCAAACTAATTGATCTCAGATTAGACAAATCTTATAATATTAATCGTTTATTTTTATTTTTTATTATAGGTATATTAAAGGTTTCAGTTACTTATAATGTTATATCTAATTGTTATTATCCTCGCTATTCCTAACTAAAATTACTTCCGGTGTAAATGCAGCATCACCTTCGGGTACCACCTTCAAAAGTCTTAGTGCCTCTTCATTATGATTCTTCACATTTCTCACATAAGGTTTTCTTAAACTTGAAATGTATGGATCTGAAGTATATAGAAGCGTTTTAAAAACGTCTTCATTTGTAGCTGTACGGGAACATTTTCTGGCATGGTGCAGGCGCATATTTCTGTAGTCTTTATTGCGCGACTCTAGTGCATCTTCCGACAGTTGCCCAATAGGAAGAACAAAAAAATGTTTGATCACGTTTTCTCCGTGTATAAGTAATTTGTGCACGGAGGATGGCATGTAATACCAATCATAGTTACTAACATAAATTCGCGCAGTTTCTAAGCCGTAAACTCCAAATTTTTCGGGATCGATCATCATTCCAGAAGATAGAGCTTGTAAAATAATAAACAAGCGTTGAATCAATGTTTCATCAACATCTGTTATGTTCGCCGAGCAAGTGTAATTGTAAAAGAACCTTCGTGCTGTATTTCCATCACTTGAGTTTCCACTTACTTGACGAGGTTTGTCGATATTTAATCCTAGCTCTTCCCTGAAACGTTTTTGAACAAATTCCTTCTTTTCTTTCTTCAATTTCTTTTTTTCTTCTGTTGTTTGTAATATGGGGGAAACATTGTACACTTTCTTTCGTTGGTTAAAATTTCTTAGATCCATATATTGTGCTTTAGTTAGATCCAAATCAATAAAATCACTCAATGCTTCTGTATCAGATAAAATCTTCATTTGGTCTGACTCTTTCCACAGTCGAGAAAACTTTTTTCTTTTCGCTCTCAGAGTTTCTTAGCTCTTCAACAAGATGAGCCTCTGCATACTCACCTAAGGCGCGAGTCCTTGCAAAAATGCGTTACAAGTGTGCTCAAACCCATATTGTTCTAGTAAAAGAGTGTTTTTCCTTTTCTTTGTTGATTCTGAGGAGTCTCCATAAGCAATGCACGGTCTTCCTCGTTCACCAGAAGTTGATGGCAGTGAATGTGCTTCAGACTCCGGAAACTGTAACTGTTAATATCCTGACTCCAGCCAGCTTGTATTATTCCGAATAAATTTGTCCTTTTTCCGTGATGCTTGAGCCCAGCGCTTATTGAAAGAAGGCAGAATATGTCTTTGAATGTCACCAATTACAAACACATTGTTTTCAGAAACATTTAATGTTTGCTGTAGAACTATGGACAACGATTCCAAGGTTCTGCCACGCTCGATATAGAGAATGATGAAATCGCCCTTAGTACAATTGAAAGTTGACATTTTAATGGAAATAACCAATTTAAATAAGTGTCACTTAGTATGAAATACACGCTGAAGTGTGCAATTTGAAGATATTTGCTTCCCCTTATATACTAGTTTTTTTTAGATATCAAATACGTACTAATATCAATGTTATGCATATTTACTCACGCAGGACGAGTGGAAAATAGATAATAAGCTATTGCTATAGAAATATTTTGGTTAATATTGTTTTTGTAAACTATGTCAGCGGTAACCGCCAAAGATACCGAATTATTTACTCCGACCTCTATCACATTTTTTCCCATAACATCCAGGGTCGCAAACTTCCGCAGCTGATTTTTTTAATTTTTCATTTATGAATAGTTAGGCTATCAAATAAGACTTAAAGTTGCGCGTGGGGAGACGTGGGTAAATGTGAAAACCTTCGACGAAATAAAAAAAAAAGTGAAAAATAGGGTATGTCAATTTTTAAGTACTTACTCAAAAATAAAAAGCATATTAAAAAAGTCAATAGCTCATTATTAAGAACATAAAATATCCTTTTTTAAAATGTATAAAACCGCATGCATGTGCTAAATACTTTTTTCACAATATTCATTTGAAATATGTGTATGCAAACATTTGAATGAGCCATCCGCTACTTCAACTTACTTCAACCTATGAAAAAAATAATAATTATGCAGTTTTAGAACAAAAAAATGTCTGATTAGGATTACTTGGTTAATAGAATATCGAATGCAATAAATATTTCATTTAAATTGTGATATTTTTAAAAACCATTTATGATATGCTCTAGTTCTACCATTTTCCATAGTGCGGTTGTCTGGTGTCCAAGGCCGTAGTGTATCAACTATGTATGGTGGAATATAATATCAGACATGATAAATCTGTAAATCTTAAGTTCACGTGGGCGAAGCTGCGGGTAACAGCTAGTATGCTATAATTTATCCCTGTAATCCCACGGGAACAGGAAGTACGAGGGTGAAGTCGGGAGGTACTGCTAGTGTAGTATAATATTTAAGTATGAATAAATCTGTATAGTCATCGTTTCATATTTTAAGCTTTTATTGTGTGTTCCAAAAACAGTTCAAAGCTATTTGCGTGAGATGAATAAAAAAATGGTTTTAAGCGTATCTGAGCCACGATGGTCTACTGGGTAGGGGCTCGGCCTCTTCAGGCCGAGAGGCGGGGTTCGATCCTGACCCCTGTAGTGCCTTGAAATGGGTTTGGAAAAATTTCCAAGTACAGGGTGTACTTTGAACACGATACCATCGCTCGCACATCTTTGAAGGCGCATTGGGTCTGCATACCGGTGAAGTATGGCCAAATTCTTCTCTTTATTTCGAGGAGCAGATAAACAAAGGAAGCATGTTTTTGCAAATAGCTGATGTACAAACATATTTCCCTGTAGGTACCGTCTAACAACACATTACCATATAAACAAGATGGGGGCCAACTTTGCGTATTACATTTAATAAGAATCTTTATAAAACCTAACTTGTTCGACGTTATGAAAATTATAACATAAATTTCGTCTAAATTGTGAGTATTCTGAAATATTTAAAATTTTAGTGCAGACGTCGCCTCTAGGAGATTCATTAGGAAAAGAATAATTTGGTTGTCTAATATGGTTATAGTGGTCAAATGGTTTAAGGGTTACAAAAATAATATTCATTTATTTTAAATTTATATAAATGTGTAGAAATTGCTAGTGGTTCACTAATTACATTTGCGTGTGGGTGTGTGTGCGTGCGCGCGTGCTTGTGTGTGTGTGTGTATGGACTAGTTCCAGGCAAACTAATATATGGGTGACGTTGGCCGCTTTCCATCAGGAGGCGCGTCTGCCAGTTAACATATTTAACTAACATAAAAAATATCTATTTTTTATACTAATAGCATAGAATGGCCAACGAAAAGTCATAGCCTTGCGACTATCGAAGCCCATTAGCATCCACATAACCAGGGGTTACGCAGATGCGTTGCCCTGCTTTTCTATCCCCCCCCCCCCCTCCCCCCAATGGGCCACCGGAAACTCACCAACTGCACTAAGCGCGATAGCGCAGCTGTTACTTTACGCCGATTTCATGTGAGCGAGAGGTTCCTCCCCGGTCGTACCGGACCAATTAGGCTGCAAAGCAGCATGGCACTACCTCTTACTGATAATTCAGTTCTTCGTTTTGGATAAAGTTTTCACGACCACGACAATTTACTGCAATCTATCCGAGAAATCTTAAATAATCATAATACGCCAACAAAAAATATTGACCTCAATAACAAAAGTTTCGTCATACATTATTATATTATTGTTTGTATTGAAAAATGTAACAGTTATTCACAATTTATTGAATTAAGCGCAAGTTTCGTAAGTGCCTCGATTTGGCTCCCGGCGGTATTTGTATGAGTTATTGCTTTGTTTTGTTTCTTTTGCATACTTTTATTGTTTGTTGAATTTCGTCGAAAGTTGTGTCCCACAAAAATAAAAACCAGCCAAACGTAAGTCCGTAAGGTTATTGGATGAATCGGTGTTAATGGTGTTTTTTAAAGGGAAACATCTGAAAGCTACAATAAATGTCCCACTGCTGGGCACGGGTCTCCTCCTCGAATAGTCCACCGATGCGCTGGCCCAATGCGTGTTGGTGAACTTCACATACCTTCAAAGACTTTAATCTCTTCAGGTATGCAGGTTTCCTCACGATGTTTTCCTTCACCCATGAGCGAAAGGTGTTTTCGTGTTTAGGGTGCACATAGAAATATATAAAAACCCATTTTATGTACCACAGGGGGTCAGGATCGAATTCAGGCCCTCTCGCTTGAGAGGTCAAGCCCTTTACCCACTGGACCATCGCCGCTAGCCTTACAAACTAGCTTTACAAACATCCCTGCTTTCACATAATATTAAGTAAGGATTAGGTTACAAGCTCAGCCTTCACTTTGAGTATTGAATAGAAAAAGGGAGGTTGTTAATAAAAAGGCTGGTGTAGTGTTACGTCGCTAAGAGGCTTTAAGTGTGTACCGAAATGTCCGGTCCTATATAAATGGTAGCGAATTTCATTGTTTGCATTATACGTTCGGCTTACTGGAATAACGCTGAGGTGCTGGCGGGGAATAGTATATTGCGCCATTTTATTGATTTTTCTTTTTATTTACTTCTACTTAAATGTTAAATTTTTGACAGGAAATAGTTTGACACACGCTAAAGTTTGTTTTGAAGTAGCAGGGGATAATCGAATTTAGTTTCATACACAAAAATACAATCAGACTTATGCGAGAGATAATAAAAATATAATATTAATCTATAGACGCTTTTTACACCACGTCAATCTGGGCCCGTGGTAAATTCTCGAAGAATTTGTGTCACGGGTACCAGAAAACTGAAATAATACATTTTATAGTTTTATACTTAAACATATTATTTTTTTTATATATAATACACATATATTCAATACACATACATAACCCAGGAACACAGAGAATTTATTGTTCCCTTGTGGGATTCGAACTCGCTCCCTTCGTCTTAAACGCCAACCCGCTAACCATTGAGCTAAAGAGGTCGTTTATGATCAAAAATAAATAAGCTATATTTTACGACTAGCTGTTGCCCGCGGCTTCGCCCGCGAAAGAAATAATTCCTTTTTTAAGTGAACCTGCTTCTAATACCTTCAAGAATATATTGTGTACAAAGTTTCATGATGATCATTATTAAAAAGGCACCTGTCCCGTTAAGTCCTTGTGCCAGCAATTACACTGTCAGTCTTGCCATTCCCCCCAAAATTTCATTTCACAAGAGAAATAGGCAAGGTGGTGGATATAATGCATCCGGCAAAAGTCCAGCAGATTAAAAGTTAAAATACAAAACAATTAATCACCAATCACAAAGCGCTAATCAAGCGTCGACGCGTGATTGAGCGGACGTCGATTGTTTCGACATGTTTTGACTTGTTTGGTTAAATTTAACATTTTACACCGCCCGTCTGTCCTGTCCAATTAAAATGTAAATTGAAGTCACACGCTGTGAGGATACCCTGAGCACAATGTAGGTTATGTAGGGAAACATCAATGTACACGACTGAATATGAACTAAATTATAATTTTAGAATTTTATTTACGAATTTAAGGGTCTGTTTCACAAAGTACCTGTAAAGTACCCTATAGCTATATGACACATAAATTAACTGACACATAAATCTTCTAGTTAGTCTTGATTGGGTTTCACCATCATCTTCCCTATAAATTTATTTGGCAGATCCCTATTTGGCATTTACTGGTAAGTAGGCTTGGCAACCTCGCATTTCATCGTTCCATTTTACGATAAATATGTTTTAGAAAAAAATTCCATGTTGTAAATATACATGAAAATTTGTTTTTATAATTTAATTGTATGTATCATACCATCTTTATACCTTTTATTTACATAGACCTTGTATATAATGTTATCCCTTAATTATTAAACGATCAAAACACAATTTAAATTATTTTGTATATTACTGTTACCGGAACGTCAAATTGTCAAATGTCGTGAAGCTGTCAACCGCGTATATATCTGTCAACTAATTTATGTGGCAGATAGATTTGCTAATGGCCAGTTGATCCGACCTATAGTTTAAAGGGAACTTTATTAGCTAAGGGCCTGTTTCACAATCTCCCTTTAAGTTCCCTATAGGCTATTGGCAACATATTTGACAGATGTTTGACAGATAGAGTATGGAGTATCTGTCAAACATCTGTCAAATATGTTGCCAATAGCCTATAGGGAACTTAAAGGGAGATTGTGAAACAGGCCCTAAATATTACTATATGTCAATTGTGAAACAAAAACGTTGTAGTTATGTGGTAAATATGTTGCAAATAGCTTAAATGGAACTTTATTAGGATATTGTGAAACAAACCCTAATTCAACATTTAGGCTACTATTAAGAATATTTACTGATAAGACCAAAGGTTTTTGTGTTATTTTTACGAAAACAATATAGACTAAGATCCCAAAGCTGCCAGACGTCAAGTATTTTCTGCTGGACAAAATGTGCACGATTGAGTAGAATTAGTATGTACTAACATCGTACACGTGCTAACCTGGTCCAACGGCCTATTTCCAGGTATCAGGTGATCAAGGTACATGATAACTATAATTGATGGTTGCGTCCATTGTATATTATAATATAAATTATTCAAATTAGCAGGAAAGAGGACAGAAAGATGTCAACCAAAACACTGGGTATTTGCTCATTTACGACGTTTCAGTCATTTATTAGACCATCATCATATATTATGTACAATTTGAATAAAACGGTGAAAACCTAACAATTCAAACCTTAACAACTTTTATCATTGTCTCAAAACAGGAATAAAAAAATTTACTCTTTTAAAAATTTTCTTTCAAAAATTTATCCTAGCTAGATTGATTTATCGTTATTTTTCACCCGAGTATATGAAATTTCATGAAAATCGTTGGAGCCATTTCCGAGATTCAGATTATATATAAATATATTATATAAATATATTCAGATTATCTATACATATAATAAATTTGTAGAGGAGTCGTTTCTGTACATTGAAAATATTTAAAAAAAGAATAGCCTGGGTGTTAAAGGATTACTAACAGAATCCATTTCCAGCATTTTTGGAATTTTTGTCTGTTTGTCTGTTTGTCTGTATGTCTGTTTGTCTGTTTGTCTGTTTAGTTGTGCACGCATCACGTGAAAACTACAAAACCAGTGTAAATAAATTTTATCCATAAAAATTTAGCGTAACTTAGAGTAACATTTAGTTTTTGTTTCATCGCAATCGCTTCACTCTATCAAAAGATATATGTATTTGAAATGTAGCTAAATAAGATACTTAACAAATAGGATCAGATCAACGCCATCTATTGACCATTTACGGCAGCTTTCAATATCCTATCTATCATAAAATTTTCTTATCTATCTTGAAATTTTGACACATTTTCTTAGAAAATCTGTCAAAATTTTAAGATATATAAGAAAATTTTAAGATAGGATATTGAAAGCCGCCGTTATAGTACCGATTTATTGACGATTTACAGTACCGACTTATAAGTAGGTATGTAGGTTGTCAACAGATGGCGTTGCATGTATCTGATCCTATTTGTTAAGTTTAACGAATTTGTTATTATATTTTGTTAAAACCTTAAAACGTTGGAAAGGAATAGTAATCCTTACTAATATTATAAATGCGAAAGTAACTCTGTCTGTCTGTCTGACTGTTACGCTTTCACGCCTAAACCACTTAACCGATTTTGATAAAATTTGCTACAGAGATAAACTAGAGCTTGGAAAAGGACATAGTCTATTTTTTATCGCGAAAAAAGGCTTAGGGGGGTTTAAAAAGGGGATGAAAGTTTGTATGGAAGTTTATCATTATACATAGAAGATGACGCCTTAAAACTTTGTATTTATAATAAGAATTTAATAACCATGATTAATTAATTGTTCCACCGTTTTTAAGGTTTTCGCCTATATGAGCATTACATAGGAGATGAAAGTTTTTAGGGTAGTTCAAAAAAAAATCTGGGTTGCGTTGGCGCAGTGCGACGTAGTGGGGGAAATATTGCTACCCGAACAGGCAGACACGTGAGGGCATTTTTCAGCTGTAACAATTTCGATTTGTTCATAGAATTTTGCTTTCGTTAATGTTCTTAATATATTCGGCGAAATACAATGTTTCATGTATTGTTATTTGTATTTAATTATTTAATTATATGTTATTGAATGGAAAAAAAGGGGCCTGCTATATGTGCACGTTCTAATAAAGCTTAAAAAAGAAGATGCGGCCCATCCAAATAGATAAAGAAATATGACACTATTATCCAAAACATGGTACACGGTCCCTGTGGTGTTAGAAATTCAGCCTCGCAATACATGAACATTGGAAAATGCAAAAGGATTTTCACTAATCAGTTGATAAAAGAAACTGTGCAAAATGACAATGGCTACCCGTTGTACAGGCGCACAGCGCCCGAAGACGATGGCCGAACAGTTACAATTAAGACTCGATCTGGAGCGAACGAAACCTTAGACGTCCCATATTTGCCTATTTTATATAAAATTTTCAATGCTCATATTAATGTAGAAGCCTGTAGCTCCGTCCGCGCAATCAAATATACAAATATATAATCAAAGGAATTGACAGGCTATAATATTTAATCTCAGGAATGAAGGTGGAGCACATCTTCTGAATGAAGTGCAAACATTTCAAGCAGGACGTTACGTCAGCAGTAATAAAGTAGCGTGGCGGCTCCTTAGCTTCCTCTTGCCTGAAAGATATCCAACAGTAACCTATCTTGCTGTACACTTAGAAAATGAAGAGTGCATATATTTTACCGAGAACAATTTCCAAGAAAAAGTATCTACATCGCCCAAAACAACATTAACAGCCTTTTTCCATCTTTGTCAGGGCGATTCCTTTGCCAAAACGTGTTTCTGTGCTAAAATATCCCGTTGTTATACCTGAAACACATCTACAAAGGACTGCGAACGCCGTTTTCAATGTCTATTGAAAATTGGCCCAGAATGAAATCATCTGATGCCCTTGGTCATGTGTACACCGTCCACGATACTAATTTTGAATGTTTCTGTTTACGTTTGCTGCTACACCAAATTCAGGGTCCTTTAAGCTATAATGATCTTAAAATTGTCAACGGCCAGAAATTCGGAACATATAGAGAAGCATGTGAAACTCTGGGTCTGTTAGAGAATGATAATCACTGAGACGAAACTATAAAGGAAGCTGTCCAGTGCAAATCACCAGCCAAAATCAGAGACCTTTATGCAACCCCTTATAATATTATCATCTTGCGGGCTATTTTATCCTAATGAATTATGGAACAAATATAAAGAGTACATGGTGGAAGACATTTTGCGTAGGCTACATTAGACACACACGGACATAATATACAATGAACACATTTATCATCATCAGCATAACGAAGCCCCTGAAAAAATTTAAGACAAAGTAATGGCTATAGTGGGTAAGCGTTTGAATGAATTTGGAATGATTAGCCCTCGGAGAACGAACGAAAATGAACTATCAGATGAGATTATACGAGAAATAAACTATGACATACCAGCTTTGCAGCAGCAAGTAGCTGAATTGATACCCAAATTACTACCAGAACAAAAACGAGTATTTGACGAAGTGTTGCAGCTAACAGAACCTGGGAAATGGCGCGCTACTCTTTGATCTCACCCAGGAAGATTCACCTATCTGTAATTTTAGTAAAAATAGCGCATTGCATGCTATTGCACGTCAGTGCAAAATCTTGGTGTGGGATGAAAGTACTATGGCGCACAAAAAAGGGTAGAAACACTAAATTGAACGCTCCGGGATTTGCGCAACAGTACCTATGTTATTTTAATTTTTATTTTTATTTATGGGAGAGATGGTGGTTTTATTGGCTGGTGATTTCCGCCAAACGTTAGCAGTCATTCAGAAGGAGACACTTGCAGACGAAATTAAAGCATGTCTCAAGTCGTTCACTATATGGGCCACCGTAATGAAGTTCAGTTTGACTACAAATATGATGACACAAATGCTGGCAACCATGCCGAAACACTATTTAAAATAGGAGATGGTCGGCTAGAAACTAATGTAGAGGGCTGATTCAATTAGTACACAGTGGTTTAGAATTAGTTGCAAGTGTTTTACCCAGTTACCCAGACTTACAAAACAATATACAAGAAAATCAATATTAATGTGAAAAAGCAATTTTAGCACCTAAAAATGATATTATCAACTAAGTAAATCCTGACATATAAGTAAGAGTAAAGTACCAGGACAGGTACAACAGAGTATTTATCAATAGACACAGTTATGGTACAGAAAAGAGCATATCATATCCCGTAGAGTTTCTAAATTCGCTTGAGCTGTCAGATATATCCTCACAAAAGCTTAAATTAAAACTAGGTGTCCCAGTCATGCTCATGTAAAATTTGGATGCCCAGAGACTATGTAATGACAATTTTTCTAATTGACAATTGTATGTAGCATGTTTGCGTGTGTCCAATGCCCAGAATGTCTACACTCTATCCCCAAATGGAAAGACAATATATAATATTGTTTACAATAGTTTATTAAAATAATATTCTGTTCCGAGTTGTCTTCTTTGTTCTAAATCAGGAAGGGGAACTGCGCTACTCCAAATTTTACGCGAGCGGTGCCGCGGGCAACAGCTAGTATAAAATATAATGCAAGAATTGCTCGTTTAAAGGTACAAGATATAACAATTTTGATTTAGTTTTAGACATATTGTGCCAACCGCGGGAATACATTTGATAAAATCGTTTTCGCAAATTTTAAATAGCAAAGTGCAAAAAAAAACTGTACAATAATATCTTCCTTATTCAAATTTCTGTAAATCTACTCTTGTAATTCTGCAGGTATGTCTAGGTAGGTAGATCTACGCTTTTGATATCGTTAATGTCATAAAATAATCCAATCATGTTACAAAGATTGAGAGGATCGAAAAAGGCAGGGCAATTTTTATCCAATTTCATTGATTTTTTCCTAAAAATCTGTTTCCGTCGCTTCTAGATGCAGCTTAACGGCTTTTATCTCTCGCTGGCCCGGGGTAATCAAAGCCAGTGTAATAAAGTGGCATTAGGCCGTTCACGAGCATGCATGAAAATTTTCTTTTTTTTTTACAACATGGAGCAAGCGACAATGTCGAAGAATTTAAAATCAAACGCGCGTTCAAAAGCCTTTCTATAAAGTCATCAGAATTTATCTCGTCTTACTCCTATTTTAAAAATTTATGATCGCAGCTTACAAAAAGCTACCAGCTACCATCATTATCAGCTTTATCTGTCCATTGCTGAACAAGGGCCTAGTTCGATGAACGCTAAGACGTCCGATCTCTTACCACTCGCATCCTAGACGGACCGGCCACGGAAATTGTCTTCTCACCTGGTTATAGTCCACTAACACTTTGTCTACATACACGAGGCTCCTACTCTTGAACCTTACTGGAAAATTGGTCATTTGTTTTTTTGAAGAATGTGAACAGCTCACGACTAATTCGATGAGCTAATTTTATGTGATATCGGTAACTATAGTTCTCTAACAAATGAAAAAAAGAAAGAAACTTTTCTTCTTCTTTTTCTTTTTCATTCTTTCTTTCTTTACAAATGTCTTAATTTTTTTTGCAGAATCCTATCTGCCAAAGAAACACCCGGTATAGCACGGTTTATAGATATGGAATAGGTATATGCTACGGGTCTGTATTTCATTACGGGGAGAAAACATTGGTTGAAGACATTTATCTTTAATATAAGTACGGAATATAATATGTAACAATATAATTATTTTTCTTCCTGAATGCTGCTCATCGCAATTGAATCCTTCTATCGGCAAAGTATGCCCAAGGTAGACATACTCTTGCACGGCTTCGAGAGTTTTGCCATCGATGTAACCGGCCTAGGTGAACGTGCTCGTTGAACATTACTTTCATCTTGTTGAAATTCATCTTAAGGCCTACACTTCGAAAGGATTTATTTGAAAGAAGAAAGAAACATTTATTTGTGAAACAACGCTATTAATACATACAATACATATCATTAATTAACAAAGTTGTTCACAAATTGGCCTCAACTCAGAGGCCAATTAGAAATTAATTAATTAATTATTTTTATTTAGACTTCATCTCTTGCAAGCGATCTATCTACTCGGCCTATATAACGACATCCTCAGCGAAATGAGAGCTTGATAGACACATTATATAGATAAACTCTTTAATACGTCATGGTGAAAAGTTTCACGGAAATAACATACCATAAACTGAAAAAAATATATAGTTAGTCCAATCAGTAAGATAGCCACATAAGGCATCGTTACGTTTCGCTATAAACAGGCCGGCCATGATTAAGCCGTGGTACAAAAGTAAAGTCATACAATTTACCGTCAATTTCCGACGCTCAGGCAAACCGCCAATATCGTAACAAGCTAATCACGCGCGAAAGCTAAAAGGTTGGCCGTATGCATGATTATACGTATAAAAGTTTATGGCCGCGGGAAATATTTCTGTGAAGCTTACGTGTGTGGGGCGGGCAGCCGGGCATAACCGCTGAGATGTAGCGAGGCGCAGCGCACGCTACGCCGATCGTCACCAGGAATACACCACCATCATCATCATCACCATTACATCACTTCGTCTATCTAAATTCGGCGTCATTTCTTGAACCTCAAGGCCGTTCTACTTCCGACCCAGTGTCACTTAAACTTTCCAATATTTCAACCCAACTTCTTTAAGAATCTTTTGTCGTACTACCTATTTGATTATCTGTGCCTTTAGGCAGAAACATACGTGTCGTGGCGTGTCGTGTCGCGCCAGAATCATATCGGTTTCATACATTTAATATGGTTAGGGACATATTTGCATGTCGTGTCGTTGCGACAATAAATACAATTTTTCTGATGGTTTAATAGTAATCGCGAGTGCAAGGTGAATATACGTTTGTCAAGAAAAAAACGGTCATCCTATTTTTGCCTACTAAAGTTGTGTTAGTAAGAAGAAGGTTCTTTATGCGTACCAATCACCTGCATAAAGTACCTTCATACAATTACACCTTAATAATTATACCTTAGCAGTGAACCCTAAGATCGTTATTTTTATTAGCAAAGGTAATTATTCGTTATTACTTGAACGTAATTTCACTTTTAATTACTTAAAGAAGTAATAAAAAAAGAGGTTTTTTGTATATGGGCCGTGGACTTCTTTCACTATTTTATTATCAAAACCATGACAAACTGTCCCTGCATTGGACTCCACTATTAAAGTAATTATAATTTTTACTTTTAACTATGACAACTAAATTTTTAACAGTTAAAAAGTTTGTTTCTTGGTCTGTACAAGTTGATCTCTAGAACAGCCAAAATTACAAAAGAATTGTAATGCAGATGAATCCTGAGGTTTGAGATATTATTATTATATAATGTTTGCGAAACGTTTTGGTATTAAATTGATATTGTATAAAATAATATTTAAAGCGTGAGCATTTCCTTAGATATTATCAGAGCGGAAAAACGTTTCAAATGTCACGTGAGCAGCGTAAGAACAAAGCGTGGAAATATGGAAAAACGTAAAGCCTTTCAGTCGCTTCTATTAAATTACCTTCGCTTTGCGTCCATTTATATTCATACCTCCTTTCTTATTAGCCTTATTAGAACATTATTAATAATTAATTTTTCACATCTTAAAGTATAAAAAGGTTAAAATAGTTTGTATGCAATAAAAATGCAGAGCAAGTTTAAAACGATCTAATACTTATAGACTACAAGCACACGGAAAAAAATAATCTGTGAAATGAACTGTTACTATATCAGAAAATAACTCTAAGCCTTTATTTCTGAGCGGTACGGGTGAGTACATGAGTAAATTTCCCAGTTACAAGCGAGGAATTACGACTTATTATTCTGATATTATATTAACACAAAATATAGTGTGTGTTATTCACACACGTTATTTTTTCCATGGGCCTGTAATCTATTAATGCTTTAAACACGTTTACTAAAACTCAAAACGAGATATGTATTCCCCATGACACACCAAAGGCTTGTTAGAATTTTAAATCTATTTAAATACAAATAAATAAATACAAAACTCACCAGCTCTTCTACCTAAACGCGGTCATCTTTAATCTCATTGGAATAACGGCCATCAGCACATGATGTACGAAATTTACGTAAAAACTAAATCACTGTTCAAAAAACATTCGTTTCTGGAACAGTCGAAACAAGTCTAAAAAAAATTATGACTGTTTTAAATATATTAGACACTGTCTGTTGCCCGCAGCTTCGCCTGCGTTAACTAAGATTTATAATGGGATCTTAGTACGCAAAATAAGTAACTTTTCTGGTTGATTTTTACACCTTGTGTCTGAAAACCCCAAGTATCTTACGGAACCCTATTTTTATCCAGAATAAAATTTAGCCTTTTTTTTTTTTTTTTTTTTTTTTTTTTTTTTTTTTTTTTTTTTTGATGACGCAGCGGAAATCATTTACGACCATACCAGGGCCTGGGTAGGCTCGCTGGCGTGTGTGGGGACTCGCATTTGGGTGCCCTACCCCACTAAAACCGCTGCGTGAGCCTTCAGCCGCTATATTTGAGGGACCCGGATCTGTGCAGGCGACGGGATACCCTCAGCGACAGACTGGTCCCGGCAAAGACCAGATTCTCCACAATAGGAGGACTGCCCGGCTACGACTTGGCAGTCCCCACGACGTCGTGTCTTAAGCTGGGCCCGGGTTCCCATCCCGAGCCCGACACGAGCACAGGGGCTTTATTGAAGGCGCATTAAATAGCGCCTCCGACGCACCCCCGTTCGTCGTCTACGGGGGGAGGCTACGTCAGCGGCCTCCTCTCTCACCCGTTCGTCGGCCTCCTTCTGGGACATCACTGTCTCGCAGAAAGAGGCCATTGCCGTCCAGGACTCGTCAGAGCCAAGCATCGCGGTGATGACGCTCGACAAAGACAAGTCCCCTCCGATGACAGACGTCAAATCATGACGCAGCGCCGCCCATCTCGGGCACACCTCGAGGGTGTGCTGGGCAGAGTCCACCGCCGCTCCACAATCGTGACATCCAGTCGTCGGCTCCCTTTGGGCCGTCCGACACAAGTAATCACCAAAGCATCCGTGCCCGGTGAGAACCTGCGTCAGACGGAAGGTGAGGGGTTTGCGCTTACGACGCATCCACCGCTGAAGAACCGGGCGCAGAGCAGCCGTTAGGCGTTTGCCATACGGCTGACGCGCCAGGTCCTCTCCCCACCTCCGCATTAATGCCTCCATCCCTAGTCGGCGGACCCGTAGGACCCCGTCAGGCGAAAGGCTCAAGCCCAGAGACCTCCTATCCGAGACATAGGAGTGTGTCTCGGCCAGAACCTCCGCCACAAGTTCCCACGGGGGGTCGCCGGCTAGAGCGGATGCTGCAGCCCACGAAACCGTACGGTACCCCCGAATCACCCTCACCGCGATGACCCGCTGCGCCGAGCGCAACGCGGCCTTAACGCTCGCAGTGAGGTGATCCGCCCAAATCGGGGCACCATACGTCGCCATACTCCGGCAGACTCCAGAGTACAGCTGCCTGCAGGCGGCACTGGGTCCTCCGAGGTTAGGGAGGAGTCTGCCCAGCGCACTCGCCGCCTTCACGACCCTCGGTCCCAACGTTTTGAAATGTGGGCCGAAGGTCCAACCTCCGTCAAGGATGAGCCCCAGGTACTTGATATGGGGGCTCATCCTGACTCTCACCCCTCCAATCTGGAGGGTAGCCCCCGGTGGGGGTCCTTTCCGCCCAGTCCCACGGAAGAGAAGGGCTTCGGTCTTGGATGGTCTGACCTGAAGCCCTAAACTCTCTATGCGGCCGATCACGAGGTCTAGGGTGACCTCGGCCGCGCCGCCTCCCTGTATGTTCGTCCCCGGGCATATATGAGGGTGTCATCGGCATAGCATATGACACCCGTCCCGGGGAGGAGACGGCCTCGCAGGACCCAGTCGTACCCGATGTCCCACAGGATTGGACCTAGCACTGATCCCTGTGGGACACCGCAGCCGACTCGCCACCACTCAATGGACCCACATCGGTTCTCGCAGGCTACCCTCCTTTCGGAGAGGTACGCGTCCAACAGTCTCCTGAGATAGGGAGGCACTCCGAAGTAGGCCAGTGCCTCCCGTATCACACTGTGCGGGAGACTGTTGAAGGCGTTCGCGATGTCCAGCGACACCGCGACCACCACCTCCCCCCTGTGTTCCGCCTCACCCGTCACCGCCCGCAGGCGTTTGAGGGCGTCGATGGTTGACCGGTGTGCCCGGAACCCGTATTGGGACTCTGAAAGTCCGGGTCCCGGGCCCTCCTCCAGGTGCTGAACGAGCCGGGAAGCCACAACTCTTTCTAGAGCCTTCCCAGCTTCGTTCAGCAACACCAATGGTCGCACCGACGAAGCCGAGTCCGTGGGCCGCCCCGCCTTCGGAATCAGGCAGAGCCGGCCCTCCTTCCACGCCCTCGGGATCTGACCAGACCGCAGGCAGCGGACAAACAGCTCCCGAAGGTTATTACCGAGGTACACGAGGGAGATGGCTAGAACTTTCCCGTGCACCCCGTCTGGACCCGGCGCCCTCTTCTTACTCTGGAGGCGGGCCATAACCGTCTCCATTTCAGCCTCCGTGACGGGTGGCGGAACACCCTCTTCGTCCGGCGTCTGCGCCTGTCGAGCCATTCTGGGGGGACAGAACCCCCCAGGTGTGTCGGGAAAAAGTTCCCCGACAATCCTCCTCAGTTGGCCCGGCTGGAGCGTCTCGTTGATGGGGGCCGACTGGGTGCGGAGCTTATTCCGCGCCCACTTGTACGGTCGGCCCCAAGGGTCTGCATCGAGACCCTCTACGAGCTCCTGCCAGGCTTCCTCCTTGGCTCGGCAGATCGCCTGCTGCAGGGCCTTTACTTTTTCTACGTAGGCCCTGTGCAGTCTATCGTCTCTGTCGACGTCCTGAGGGCGCCGCCGCCTGCTCCGGGTATATTGTCTACGAGCCCGGTTGCAGGCGGCCCGGAGGTCGGCTATCTCTGCCGACCACCAATATAGCGCCCTCTTGCGGGGCGGACGTCTACAACGCGGCATGGCCGCTCTGCAGACCGCCGAGAATGCGTCGCAGAGACGGTCAGCCGCTTCGTCCACCCCTAACTCCGCCAGCGACGGGAGGCTCCAACGGGCCACTATGGCGGCCTCTTCCGCCAGTTCCCGGTCGAGCTTTGTTAGCGCCCAACGCGGAAACTGGCTGCGCCTGCCGCCCGAAGACGACGACGATGACGACGACGATGACGCCGGACTGACGGGAGCTGGAGACACCTCGAACCTTATGTAGCGATGGTCCGAGAGAGTCTCCACTCTCGTCTCAACCCTCCACCCCTCCACTCTGCGTGCGATGGCTGGCGTGGCGAAAGTGACGTCCACCACGGAACCTCCCGACCAACGCACGCATGTCTGGACTGCCCCTCTGTTGAGTAGGGACAGCCCGGCAGCTAGCGCCCACTCCTCCACTTCCCTCCCTTTCGGGTTCGTGACCGGATTGCCCCAAGCCGTGGACTTGGCGTTGAGGTCTCCGGCCACGAATACCTGTAGGGGAGCTAGCTGCCCCACCAGCGGCCCCAGAACGTCGAGAAACCGTTCCAGGGCCGCCAAATCGCGGTTCGGAGAGAAGTAAACTCCAACAAAAGCCACTTCTCCCCGAACCGCCGCCACGTACCCGCGGCCCCTCGCTTTAACTGCGAGGGGAGGGCCGGCTCCAGGCCTCACCATGATCGCTACCAAACCGTCGCTGTCCCCCACCCAGTGTGGGCTGTGGGGCACAGCGTACGGCTCAGCGACGATCGCGACGTCAACGCACCACTCCGCCATAGACTGCAGGAAAAGGTCCTGAGCCGCGGCGCAGTGGTTGACGTTCGCCTGGAGGACGCTAAGATGCCTTGACATTACTAGGCCATCTCAGCGTCTGCCGACACCACTTGACTTCCCCCTGATTTACGGAGGGAGAACTTACCACGGGTGGATGGGGGCTTGCATGCTATGCCCCCCATTACGTGGCCTGCCGGTCTTCCCGCATCGGAGCATACCGCACAGTGTGCGGCGGCCGAGCAGCCGGCAGACTTGTGGCCAGGTTGACCGCAGCGGTAGCAGAGGTTGCTACGGTCAACCTCGCACCTACACGCCCCTGCGACGTGCCCCATCCCCAAACACCGGAAACAATGTCTGGGGCGCGCCTGCAGGAGGTGGAGATTGATCCTGCTCCATCCTACGGCAATGCTCCCAGCTTGCAGCAGCTTTTTTGCTGCCACAACCGGGATCTCAATGTGGGCTGTCCCTAATCCCATTTGCCCCGTGCGGATGTTCCGCACAAGGACTTGTCCGGGATTACAGCCCCCTTCTTTGGCCACAGCTATGGCAAGGCGCTCCGCTGTCACTGCGTCGCTTAGGCCCGTTACTCTCACCTCTGCCTTCTTCTCAGGCCTGAGCACGTCTGCCTCTTCTCCCAGCACCTCCTTCAAACGAGAGGCGAGGGCATCCGCCTTCTCACCACTTGAGGAGCCTGGCACTTCTATTAGCCGAGCTCCGGTCGCCGACTGGCGTATCCGGAACGGGCCAAGACCCAGCTCCTCCAAGTTTATTTTTTCTTCGGCCTTCGTTAGGGCCGTGCCGTAAGTGACACCCCTCGCCGCTGCCTCCGGCCGTAACTTTATTATTACGGCCGTGGAGCGGGGGAGTACCAGCTTTGGCTTGTCGGCCCCCTTCTTGGTTGTGACCGGCGGCGCAGGAGCAGCCGGTTTCTCCGTTGCCAGCGTAGACTTTGCCGACTTCTTTGGTGCCGCTTTGCGGCGGACGACCTCCGTCCACGAAGAAGCCGCCGGCTCAGCAACATTCTGTGGGGCCTCAGGACCCCCTTCGTCCCTTTTCTTGGGGGCAGCCTCTGTGGAGGTTGAGGGACCAAACGCAGTCCATGAGGTCTCCGAGGCCTTTCCCTTACCCTTACCCTTGCCTTTGCCCTTTCCTTTTGAGGCCTGGGGCAGGGCGGGGTAATCAGCTGTACTAGGCCCAGCTACCACCTCCACTACAGTCACCGCAGCTTCTTGTCTGGACGCCGCTATGGCTGCCCTCGTGGTCTTCGCCAGTTCCCCTTTGTCTGCGGCCAGCGGGGGACGCATCATTGGCGCGGCAGGGAGCTGTAGAGCCGCCAGACGGCCGTCCAACATGTTTCCCACCATTTGGGCAACCTCCTTCATAAACTCTGCCGTCCCGAAATCCACTTTCGATTGAGCCGTCTTTCTGCGGCTCTCTTCAAATTCGCGCCTGTAGGAGCGATTTTCGTCGCGTACGAGGTCCAGCTCGTGCTGGAGCCGGTTGATGTCAGCCCGCAGCTTACGGCTTTCCTCGGTCTCTTTTCGGACCATAAGCGCCTCCAGTGCCTCCCGTACCGCACCGGCGGCACGGCGAATTTTCGCCGCATATCCTCCCCGCAGATTTACAGATTTGCCAGTAAGTCCTAGGATGACATCAAGGTTTTCCCCAGCTGCCACCACTATCTCTTGGGCCGGCTTTTCCGTGTCTATCTCGCGGGGAGTCAACTGTGGCTCCCCAATGACCTCCTTTGCCTTATGGTAGGCTCTTTTTTCAAGGGCGAGCGTGAACTCCTCTTCCTTTTCACGCTCCACCTTCTCCCGCAATTTCTTCCGTGCACGAGTGAGCGTCAGGGCTTTCCCTCTCTTCGCTATGGGCTGCCTCGATGTCCCGCCCGCCGTCTCTGTATCAGAGCCGGAGCCCCCCGACACTTCGGTAAAGAGGCGCTTCTGCCCCAACTCCGACTCTGACAGCGATGTGATGGAGATGTCCTCCAAGACCTCCATCTCGGTTCCACCACCTCTTTTTGGGCGAACTCTGCCCCCAAACTCCTTCCTCACCCCAGTTCCCTCCCCTGAAGTGCTACGATCGCATGCTGTTTCATTGTCCGTTTTCTCGCTTAGGTCATTTTTACTGGAACGAGCAGTTTGCTCGCCCCTGGAACAGTTTGTGCCCCCCCCGTAGTACGTGGGGCTGACCGTCGCCGTATCCGGCGAGGTGCGGGATTCCCCCTTTCGGGGACCCGCCCGGGGACCATATTTCAAGCTGTTTACTTCCATGTTATATAGTCTGCTCATTAGGGTCGAGCGAAAACCCGTAGTCATCACAAAAACAGTGGTGCGCTAACGACTGGGTCCCCCCCAGCCATTTATCCCCTCGCCGCGCACCGAAGCCTATCTTGGGATTGGGGTAATTTTTTAGAGAGGTTGTCTTCCTCGCGGTCCCCGCCCCGACATGAAACGGCGACCACCACCCCCGGCACTATGTACCAGGGAGCGGCTCGACCGACAGCAGCCCAGCTGGCCCACTGCCGCCCGGTTTGAATCTGATTGGTTCGCTCTGGGTTCGCACCCCGAGCTTAAGCCCCACCGCCGCGACAAGGCTCAGATACAGATGGTGGGGAGAATAAAATTTAGCCTATGTTACTCGTGGATAATGTAGCTTTCACACGGTGATAGAATTTTTTAAATCGGTCCAGTACTTTTTGAGCCTATTCATTACAACCAAACAAACAAAGTTTTCCTCTTTATAATATTAGTATAGAAGTATAGATGTGGGTCGAGACTCACCCGTAGCGAGGCGTAACAGGACGATGAGGGTCGAAACGGCCCACGAGCGCATTTTGAAGCTGGAGCCCGCGATCACATGACGTACTTCAGATTTTTCTAGACCTGTAATGAAATCACGCTTTAGTGTTACAACTTATATCTGATATCTTGATTAATTAATAAGAACTTTCATTCCATCATCATTATTATCATCATCATCATCATCAGCATCATCATCGTCTTCCCACCTGGTTAAAGGCCGATCGACAGTTCATCTACCTAAAGTATAATAGGACTGTTATATTTTCATATCTTTCTATGTATTAATTATTGCGTATTTATTGCTTATATGCGAATTTCACTCATTACAATGAAACTTCCCGACCCGACGTTTCGGATACTTTACAGCAACCACGGTCATGGGAGGACTGAGGTGTCAGACGTCCTACTGTTACAAAGTTATTCGAAACTACCCTATGATACAACAATATTTTATTTAGTCTTATCTACGCAGAAAGTGCCAACTGAGTCTTTGACATATTATGCTTGGATTTTGATTTTATTATTTTTATTATTGGATCCCAAGCAGGTGGTAATAGCCAGCCATCTTCTCTATTGAAATTAAGATGTTTTATGATTCAATAGCCTCGCGGATCATCCTTGGTTGGAATCGGTGTTCTTTTGCGAGGACCTGTGACTTATGAAATCTGATATAATGGATAGAATTATCTAGGCTATGTTTACAGATTGCTGACTTAGTATAATAACGGTGTTTTAAGTCAGCTAAATATTCTTTAATGCGAGTTTTTATTGATCTTTTATTTGACCTATTTAAAAGAGACCACAGTTATAATCAAAGAAAACAATATGTGTACCAGATAAGATAGCTCATGCATAAACACGTTAGAATACTTCCGACACATAGATGGAGTTAGTGAAACATCCCCGATCTAATCTCACTTCAGGACTGCTTTACAACTTGGGAACAGATTTGAGGGTTACGACTGTCTCCGTCACACAAATAAAAACAACTATAAAGATGCTTGCTATGGAAATATAAATCCTACGAGTTAATGAAGCGTTTTGGAGAGTTTTTATTAGGCCGATAATATTTAGTACTTAATACGCAACTACTTTTATTAAACCGATTTATTAATATATTTACACACTTACGCTTACGCTTCGGATGATTAACAGCATAATCTAGTGTTGAAATACGTGGCAAAAAAATACGATACAATATTATATGCGTCATTAAGTGAGTAGTAGCAATCGTGAAACTGATATTTGTCATATTGCAAAATAATATAACAGTCCTTTCATATTATATTGTATATCGAGGGGGTTGTGAAAAAATATATTATCCGCCATTTTGTAGCGTCGGCCATCTTGGACCGGTTTACATGAAATATAGCTAAGAGCACTCGCGATTAATTCATTTATCAAATTTAAAAATATATATTTCAAATTAATATAAAAATCGGTACATTCTGCTCGAAGCATTTACGCAAGCAGTTACGACTCGTCAAAACGTCATTAAACTATAACGAGGGTCATGGTTATATTAAGCTGTCTCATCATTAATTCTACATTCAAAATCAAAGCACAAATCGAGAATAGAATATTCCGACCCCTAATTATACTGAAAACCGCGTGAGACGTCAAGACTCAGGCAGTGACCCGACAAGACCCGACACGATCCGACAAGACCCGACGGCTATTCGAATTTACGTAATTGGTTTACGCGAGTTTGTGATATAATTGTCACGCATAATTGAGTTTAAAGATTATCGTTGGCTGTTATTGAAATGCTAATTGTCTTCTTTAGTATAGTCCAAGAGCCCATGCGATAACGTCCATCACCCATCCGATAACCAGATGAAACCTCCCCAGAGGTCTCCTGTATTACAAAAAGTCATTGATGAAAACAATAGAGACATGATGACTTAAATGTTAATACGAATAGTTAACAACGTCACAATATTAATAACAAGCGTTTGGTGACGGAAAAGCATTCTCCATAATTTTCGTTTACTCATAACGTGCTCAGTGACTAGAAAGATTTCACTTCAAAAAATAAAAAGAAAGTGGCAGTCCTAGAAACTGCTCACAGGCGTGAAAACTTAAAGCTTATAATAATTATATTTTTGAAATTTAAATTAAAAAAAATCTTAATGACTTCGTAGTTACATTAGCGTTCGAAAGTTTTCGGTAACGATGACGTGAATTCCATGATTTTCGTTCACCCAATAAGTTTTCAACCCGTTTTTGTGTAGCTTAGTATTGATATTTAATCAATTGAAATACGACGCGTGATATGACGTCGTGCCGTATTACGTCTCGGGATTTGAATCGATTTAATTTTAAAATTAATTCTATACTGTACTAAACAAGGAGCAGTATAATAATAAAAGTATTTAATATAATATCAAACTGGCAACATATTGCTACAAAGCGCTACGGCGTAGCTGCAATAGCGTTGCGTTGTACTACGCCGTAACGACGCCATTATATTTGTTGCACTACGATAGCGCAGAGCATCTACTAAGATTAAGAGAAAACGTTTACAAGTAGTTAATATTATCATCACTATCATCATCAGCCGTACCCCAAATACTAATTTTTACCGGAAGGAATGCGCTTTATAGCATCATAAACCGATAAGTGATCTTATTATTGACACCAAGACCTAAAATTAAAAAAGGTGCGACTCCACCGCGGCGCAAGGTGACTGCGCTTTTATTTTTTTCTTCCTTTTTTCTCTTAACAGTCAATTCTTTGTGCAAAGCTTGTTCCTGCTGTTAAGACAATCACATACATTTTGCAAAGCGAAACATAAAAAACTTGCGTACCCGTACGCTACATTGAAGACGCCTTTAGCCTTTGGTTTTTCTTATAACAGAAATATAAGCTAGCTAGCTAGCAACTCTCTACGGTTTCACGAATAAAAAAAAATATTTGTAATAATCGGGTTATCAAAAATAAAACAATGTTGAAATCCATCAAATAATCCTAGAATTAGTGCCTTTAAATAATAAAAAATAAATTCAGGATTGTACAGGAGTACCATGCAATAGCTTACTATCATCATCATTAGCCTGTTAACATTCCCAAATCGACTCTCTCAATAAGAGAGACGGCAGTTGAGAGTTGATCTCCCAGTGCTCCAGCTAGTACAGAGAATACATCTCCAAGTACGTTTAAAATAAACGAAGCAAAACTGTAAGTTACGTCCGTAATAACTTTTTATGTAGTGATTATACAAAGAAGTATATTAAAAGAGTCCTCCAAGCGTGAATAAAGTCTCGGCACTTGTTCATGATTTATTCGATCGTTTGTATAAAAAGGAAAATAATTCTAATGTTAACATTTTTCAAAAAATAATATTACAACAACTCAATAATATTATTACAAAATAATTAAGGATCAAAACTGCTGGTAAAATCTTGATCAATTTAACTGGAAACAGAAAGGCCAACTGAGAAATAAAAAAGATATGGTTGTTTTTCACCTGACGATAGTTTTACGTTATTATGATTTTTGCCAACAAGCTTAGGCCGATCGTGTCTCTATCGCTTATTCCGCGCTCTTTATTGAACACTCGGCTCTGGCGGAACGTGATACTTTTTTGTGCGTGTACTCAATGTTATGGCGCCAAAAAAAGTCTGAGGTTAGAGTAAAGAACTAAAAAATTACAACCGCTAAATGCAAAATACCGCATATTTTCATGGGATGGGTTTTTAACTTCCGACAGAAAAGACTGTTATCGGGTGTCTGTCTGAGTGGCTGTTTGTAAAAATGTAGCTCTAAAATGCTTGAACCGACACGGCTGCGGTGCGGTTTTTTTTAGTTGAAAGGAAGATTACTAGGTAGATCTTTTGATATGTTTTATGAAAATCGGTTCTCCTCTTTCTAGACCATAATGTTTTTTTTATTGCACGGGAATTCATATTTTTTAACCTTTTAATAATTTAAATGGTATTAAAACTCGTCATTAGATGGCACTTCAACTAAACGCTGTGAGCAAAGCTGCGGGTAAAAACGAGTTTTAATAAATAGCTCAACAGTATTTTCTTTCTAAGTGAACTATGTAATACACGGCAACATCCTATGTTATTCAGTCGAAGGTCAATTTTGTTAGCAAACCTTTCGTGATGAGAGGAAAATTACAGTATTAAATATGTATGCAACAATTTTGTCGAAACAAAGTAAAGCGCCTGACTATGGTTAGACGAATAATAACGAAAGTTAAATAAATCGAATAAATATATTATAGTAGAAAAAAATCTTTTATCAGCGGTTATTAAAAAAGCAAAAATGTCGGACCTTTGAAGTATTTATATCTAAGTCATCTAAAATTGTTTAATCTTACGAGAGAGACTATGTTATGTAATTAATTGCTTGTACTACTGCGAGCCATACTCTTATTATTATTTACTTATACAAAAAATATTATATTTATCCAAGTAAATGGCTGTAACAATATACTAATGGATAAACATCACGGAGGGAAAAAAAGACAATTTGTAGAAGAACCTAAACATTCTTTATTTCTGCCATCCGAGCATTTCTAGTTTTTTTTTTAATATAGGCTTATTATTTTATTAATTCATTTATAATAAATTGAAAAGTTGCCTTCTATAGAAAGAATATGCCGAGAGAATCTCTCTATGAATTTCCAAAGTCGATCCTTGAGGGCAAATCCCGAGGAGGTGCAGCCCAGGCCGTCAAAGAAAGTGCTTTGGCGTTAAACCTGAACCAAATAAAGCTAACGCATCTGAAGAAAGCAGCGCGTGATATTAGAAAATTTTGCCAACTAACCCTCACACAGCAATATGAAAGCAAGTGATGATAATGAATAATAGAAAAACGTTTAAAAAGGGCACAGTCTTTTCTATCTCATATCTATATAAATAAAAATGAATCGTCGAAATGTATGTACGCACATAACTTCAGGACCGATGCTCCAAATTAATTTATATTTTTTTTATGTGTAGGTTATCGTCACGATAAGGTTCCTATACTAAAATGACGATGCTTAACAAGGAAAGGGCAGGACAACGTTTGCCGAGTTCTGCTCATAGAAAATAATCCTTAAGAGCTATGTCTTAAAAAGCTTTGCGTATAAAGACAAATTCAATACAAAATAAAAGACGCTAAGATGTAAAAACGTCTAATGGACAATCCTAATTAGATTTGTCAAAGACTTCATGAAGAGCTTTCCTTTATTATCTCTCGTTAAGGTGATGCATAATAGATACGAAACTCGCCTCTAATACGCATTACGGTTCTAATGGATGCCGTACGCCCATTCGCTTAAGGCTGCTATTTTGCTTAGAATCCTGCAGGTTTCACCTTTAGGATTATCTGATGGAGAAAATACAGATATAAAAATATTTATTAATAAATAATATCTAATATATAAAATTTCCCTGTCACAATGTTAGTTACCGTACTCCTCCGAAACGGCTTGACCGATCTTTATGAAATTTTATATGCATATTCAGTAGGTCTGAGAATCGGCCAACATCTATTTTTCATACCCCTAAATGATATGAATGAATTGAATGAATTGTTAAAATTACTAATGAATGAATTGTTCACCCTTAAAATTTTTTTGTTAATTTTTGGACGAAATTTTTTGTTTTTATTTTTTTATGATACAGCATACAAAAATACATACAACCCTAAATTTTCACCCTTCTACGATCAACCCCTATTTTGTAATTGCAATTTTAATATTGGCAGAACGAAGTCTGTCGGGACAGCTAGTAATTTAATATAAAAGAGTTTTAATTCATGTTAGGCTAGGCGCGCACGGGTTACTTTTGTCACCGTGACTGTTTCGTCACTCTTATCAAGTCCATGGATATGTATGGAGATGCGCGCATGTTATGACGTGACAAGTGGGTGACATTTATGTACGCCGACCGACTGGCGAACACGCCCGTGACGAAACTGTCACCGCGCCATTAGGTTTTTATGCTTAGGTTTTTAGGTTTCGATTTCAAAAAAGTGTTGTCACTGTCACCCTTCGTGAGCGCACCACTTTGGAAACGTGACGTGATAGTGACAAAAACTTTAATATCACGGTGACAAAAGTAACCCGTGCGCGCCTAGCCTTAGAGGTTTTTCTGTGATAATAGTTAATGTCATTTTGAATATTTTTTTTCCTTCACAGGCGAGCGAGCGCTTTAGAGGAGCTCGTGACTCAGTGGCAACAGCCGCATGGATCGATTCACCAGGTTAAGCATCGCTTGCCGAGGTTAGTCTGTGGATGGGTCATCGTTACATACCGAGACTCCTCCGTGCCTCTGCAAGACGTACGCTAAGCAGTTGATCCCGAGAGCAGTAGCATTCGTGGATCTTTGACAGTCGTTACAGGTCGTCAGAAGCCCGAGAGTCTGACAATCAGTCTTATCACGTACGTACATGCCTGTACCGTATCACTAACGTAACACATAGTGACTGATTTATGAAGGTCAGATAAGCAGTCACTTCATTTAATATACTGAAATTCAGCTAAATCCGATTAAACTGGGAGCCGACCCCAAGAATACAGTTCGGAAAGGCTAGGTAGATGAAGTGAGTGAGCAATGGTGTCGTATTTAGTGTACACATAGAAATTTTTAAAAATCTCATAACACCACACCACAGGGGGTCTCACTCAAACACTGACTCTCACCTAAAAGATAGAGCCTGTACCTACGTGACCATTATCACTAATAAATAGACGGACAGACAGAACAGAAATAGAACCAGACCAATATATATTATGTAGTAATATTTAATACAAAACTTCTACGTAGAAAATATCGTTAAATACAATAAAATATACTGTGGAGGTGTTATACGTTTATTTTTATAACAGAATTTTTGTATCCTCGTCCATAAAGATAAGCAGCTTGAATAAAAATCTTTCTTTGGGCGTACTCTTCGTTTGTTAATGGTTTTCCCTATTGCGTGACTTTGAGGACAAAAGAGGTGAAAGATATATACCAATTATTATTTTTGCTTAAAAAAGGAGGAGGTTCACAGTTCGAATTATGTTTCTTTTTGTGTTTGTTGTTCCGCGATTACGGCGTCAATTGTGAACGAATCTGATGGTTCTTGGAATTCGGGTGGATATCGGTATCAATCGAGGAACTTTGTAACTATTTTATGTAAAAATTCATTTTGTACACCAACAAATACGACACCGACTTAAAAGGTAACTTTGAAAAACTTTAAAAAAATTGGCATGATAAAAGCATAGATTGCACAAATTGTAGAAGTATAGAATAGAATCCTTCCTTACTAATATTATAAATGTTAAAGTAACTCTGTCTGTCTGTCTGTCTGTTACGCTTTCACGCCTAAACCATTGAAACGAATTTGATAAAACTTGGAACAGAGATAGATTAGAGCTTGGGGAAGGACATAGGCTACTTTTTGTTGCGAAAAAAAGCTTAGGGAGGTTTAAATAGGGGATGAAAGTTTGTATGAAAGTTCGTCATTATATTATATAGAAGATGACGCCATAAAACTTTGCATTTAGGAACTTGATAAGAATTAAATAACCAATAATAATAGTTGCACCGTTTTTAAGATTTTTACCTATACGGGCATGAAATAGGGGTTGAAAGTTCGCAGGGTAGTTTAAAAAAATCTGTCTGTGTTTACTATACGAATTTAACGCGAGCGAAGCCGCGGGCAACAGCTAGTAAGTTAATAAATGTAAGTTGTAGACACAAAAAAATCAAAGAAATGAAATTATTTTATATCGTTGTTATATTTTTTTTTTGCGTTATGAACACATCTGCTTTATGAATGATTTCACTTATTATGTAAAATTAAATCTAATTATATTAGTTGTTCCTCGTTTATAAGCAACACGTGACAACATCCATAAGAACTTCGATATAAAAGAACGAAACAGGATTATTGAATCATCCCCGCCCTAACATAATAGCGCGTCAAAGTGAAATTCATTTAATTTTGTGAAAGGTCAGAACAAAATGAATTTAATGAATTCAGTGTTGCCCGAACTGAAATTATATTTAAGATAAATTTAATGAAAATGTGTTTTATTTAAGAGCACAAGTTTTTTTTTGTTCGCAAAGTAATAATAGTGTTAGTTTTTTTATTAGGATACTTATTTTTTAGTATATAATATTACATACTTTTTGAATGTTTCCGACATTTTCGCGAATCATCCTTGGTTGGAATCGGTGTTCTTTTGCGAGGACTTGTGGTTTATCAAATCTAATATAATGGCGAGCGTCTTGATGCAATCTTCTACAATCTACAGGTAAGCATGTAAAGAGTGATTGCACATCAAAACTCACCATAGTTTCATTGTCATTGAGATGTAGGTGTTTGATCTCATTAATTGTGACTGTGGTCTCTCATACATAGGACAAACAAAAAGATCAATAAAAACTCGCGTAAAAGAACATATAGCTGATTTAAAACACCGTTGCTATACTAAGTCAGCAATCTGTGACCATAGCCTAGACAACGCTCGCCATTATATTAGATTTGATAAACCACAAGTCCTCGCAAAAGAACACCGATTCCAACCAAGGATGATTCGCGAGGCTATTGAAATTAAAAAACATCCTAATTTCAATAGAGAAGATGGCTGGCCACTACCACCTGCTTGGGATCCCATAATAAATATAATAAAATCAAAATCCAAGCATAACATGTCACAGACTAAAGACTTAGTTAGCACCTTCTGCATAGATAGGACTAAATAAAATATTGTTGTATCATAGGGTAGTTTCGAATAACTTTGTAACAGTAGGACGTCTGACACTTCAGTCCTCCCGTGACTATGGTTGCTGTAAAGTTTCCAAAACGTCGGGCTTGTAAAAAACTAAATAAACCGCGATAAAATCCGTAAAAGTGGTTTCATTATAATGAGTGAAATTCGCGTAAACATAAGAAAACAATATTATACGACTTATTGTTTTTTTTTAAAACTAAAAATTATTAAATAATAAATAAGTTATTGCAAATAATCAATCTGGCTACTTTCAAACTTTCAAATCTCAAAACTATAAAACAACCACTTATACTACCTAAAATATACTTTAGTGTTGCTACTTAAAAAAAACAGATGAAAATCTACCTAATTTTATTTACCCCTTTTAAATTAAGCTCCACTTTGGAACAACATATACGTTAATATATATGTAAACATGATTATTTGAAGTAATTCGAACAAACCGTTCAAAGGCGGCTCTTACTCGGAGTCGATTACAATGCTCCCTCCACTTGTATGAAGTGTGTCAAGGAAGGGGATATTGAATGAGCTTCACCCACGATCGAGCTTTGTGCCTATTGTCCTGTCCCCGGGGTATAGCTGTCCTTTGGACATGTCTATACTTTTAAAGTTGTCATTATTATTGTCATCATCGTCGACTCGTACCTTGACGGAATTTATAGCGGCTAAGTTTTTTATACCCAAAGTTTCATAAAAGTATTCATGGCCGCTGGAGAACTCTAGACTAAACTGCATTTATATCACGTTGTTCTAGAAACGTTAGAGCGTAGAAGATAAAGCTTTTGAAATAATTTAACAAAAAATATATCTGTGTTCAGGACAGGACATACCAGGACTTTTTTTATCTCAATAATTTGTATTTACTTTCGATAACATAATATTTTTTTAATAATATTCATAATTATACAAATGACTGTGCGAACTATTATCGGGGAAGCTATGCCATCAAATATGTAGGATATTTTTAAATATAGCTAGCTAGTGATGTGCCAAACATCCTTGTCCGTATACGTATGCGCGGATACTTGAGGGTGAAAAGATCCGTATTCGGATATGGATATCCGTTTTAGTTACTTTTTTCGCGGATCTCATACCCGTTTAACGTTTTTAATAATATTTACTGTTAATTACTATTGAGTTTCATTTAGATATTTTCTCTTATCAAAAATATCAAGCAATTTTGTTGACAACTTTAGTCATATTATTTTACTCAAAGGTTTGAAATTATCTTTCTTTGGATCAAGTTAATTAAAATAATAACAGATATATATTATGTATTATTTTAAGCTAATTTATGGCTAAGTTAGATACGTTGACCAGAGAATAAGTAATACCTAAACTAGAATCAAGCTAATTAGCAGCAAAGGTCTTTGCCCAGCTGTTATCAAGGCAATCAAAGTGCGTTAGGTTCGAATCCAGATATCCAGGCTCGAGAAGCCGAGCTTATACCAATAACACCATCGTCGCTCATTATAAATACTATAAATATGTTTATGCTGTTAACTTTGGATAAAAAGGCTAGTCAAATCATGACCAGCTTGTCGCCCTCGAAGCGGGCGAAATATCTATCAACTATTATTTCAAGCGTATCCGTATCCGTATCCGCAGTTGTACATTTTTAATAATTTATAATTTTTTAACAATTAGGCACGTCACTAAATATAACACAAACACATAACCTATCTACCTGGGCTAACGAACCTTCGTTAGATCCTATTAGCAAGTCTGACGTCTAGGCTAAGGAAATAAATGATTAACTAAATGCAAGGTCTATTACCAGTTATAGTAGCCATTAGAAAAAATAAATCTACTTTAAAACTTTTCTTAACAATCTATTAAATGCTTAAAACAATCAAATCCTACTGATAATTCAAATAAACAAACAGACGAACTCATCAGTACTAAAATTATCTTATAAAGCTTAGAATAATTTTCAGTAAAAACTTAATATCAGTTTCAACAAGTCACGAAAATAGCAAGAAATACTAATTTAGCTTAAAGCGAGGGAGATGAAAGACCTTTTAATATTCCTATGAGTACTAATCTTGAGCTTTTCTAAAACGTTATTACTCACTTATAATATTACGAGAAAAATCATCTATTTTATGTTCAATCCCTTTTGAAGAAACAAAAATGTTTTTATTAATTACTGTGGCACACTATTAAGCATAATAAAATAACCTGTTCATTACAATGTTTACACATTTACAAGCATGTACATTAATTAATCAATTAATTTATAAATTAATCAAGTAATATGCTTAATACAGTTACATTCATCAATTAATCATTTCGAAAAATGTTTACTTTAACTCACAGGATGGTTTCCAACAAAATAACCAAACAACGTAATCCTTTCGTATACCTCACTGGGATCAGCTGATGTTTACACAGCGCCACATCTCATTAGATCACACCTAAGGTTATTAATTAAAAGAGCACTCTACGGAGCTTTAACCCGGCGGTTCAGGTCAACATTAATTACGTACCTATCTGCCCCCCTTCCTTTCACTGACGTTAGTCCTGGTGAGGGGGTTGCGCGAGACGCCCGCCGGCGGTGCTGTCGCGAGGCCGACTAAATCTCTGCTCCTCTCAGCCGCCAGGTCAGGTCACCGCTAGGGGCACGTCTACATCGGTTTTCACGAGAAATGTTGACATTAAGTAGACTTAGCTAATCGATCCCTCTACGTCCGGCAACTCAGACTGGGGACACTCAACTTACTAGGGACGGCTCCCCTTGAATTTAGACGAAGAATGAAATGGAATAGAAGCAAAGTCACAGTTGCCAGTTGGCACACTTTATACTCCAGGGTTTATAATATTATCGGGCCATGTAGGTTTACTTATGACGTTTTACTTACCATAAGAAAACTAGAAATTATAAAATAGATTTTTCATAGATTTATACTTACGATTTTTGTATTTGGCTGTAGTTATATTTTCAAACACCACTTTAGAAACTTTAAGGCCCCGTTCGAACGAGCGCTTTTTAGCGTTAAAAAAGTTTGAATGAGACAAATGGATACCCATGTTTTTGTTCACAAGAAAGCGTTTTTAAAGCGCGCCGCTATTATGTAAAGTGCTGTTGGATTTTTGACGTTGAGTTGAGTTGAGACTTTAAATCAAATGGAGCATGCCGTACTCACTATGAGTCAACACTATGAGTCTACTTTCAACACGACGCTTATAAAGCGCTCATGCGAACAGGGCCTGAAGTAAATACTGTTGTTAAATTTATATTGAAATTGTATTAATATTTCTTTTTTGTTATATTATTATTTGTTGAAAACTGAAAAAGTTCATTTACATTTCCAATAATATTTAGCTAAGTGCATTAAAAATATCTATACTATTAGGAGGTTGGTAAAAAAATCATATTTCAATTTCATAGGTAAAATCGTGTCCTTTAAAATAGCCAGGACCTTCAAAACAAAAGACATAAAAACACATATAAATCACCTGTAAGTTTGATTAAATTAAGGCTTACATACAAAGATTTTCGCTGCCGTTTCCAAAATGGAACTACAAATAGAGCCTAAACAAATACGTCATTCTATTATCTCAATGTGAAAGTGCCTCTACCCAGCATCCCGCACACCAAAATACCCGCAACACAGACACACACACGGACACCGCAACCTTCGTACTATTTGATACATTTTCGTACATGTTGAAGAAAAGCCCGTCAGGACATGGCCTTAGCGTGTGTGAGTGGAAACGAAAATGGCCGACGAACTCACACGCATGCGCACAGCACTACAAAGTAACATTCATTTTTATTTCACGTTTTCAAGCTAAAATATACTCTATTGTAATGCGAAAAGGACGTCAATATTATCTTGAACTGAATGTTATAAGTTAGATTTACGGCGGGTTTTGAAAGTTGAAAGTTGAGGACGGCGAAGGATACTTGTACGCAGGTTGGATCCAACAGGAGTGTTGTTAAGTTAGATTGAAAAGTAGAACTAAATTCGCTCTACCATCTGTATTGGTACCAAGAACTATGACAATATTTTTGTCCCTTAAAAATGAAGGGACATAAATCGCTATAATTGCCAGTTTACGTAAAGAAACGATGGTCTAGTGCCCGGCCTCTTGACAAAGAGTTCCGGGTTCGATTCTAACACTCTGTGGGCCTTGAAATGGATTTTCCATAAGTGAACCTGAAGAGGAGACCATCACTCGTTCAAAGGGGATGGAAAACTTCATGAAGAAACTTGTATGCCTGATGAAATTAAGTCTTTGAAAGTGTGTGAAGTTCGCCAAGCCGCATCGGGCCAGCGCATCGGTGAATCATGGCCCATCCACCAATCTTCTGATTTTGAGGAGACTCTTACCCAGCAGTGCGACTTATAAGGGTTGATAATTTACTTTGTTTTTACTAGTTCATGTATTGTTGTGGAAGCTTTTGACAATGTCATGATATTTTTTTAATATAATAGAAGGGCAAACGAATAAGCCTTTCATCGACTAGTGACGCTCATAAACATATTTATAACCAGCGGTAATGCAGATGCGTTGCCCACATTTTCCCTATATCTTCAATGGACCATCGGAACCTCACAAGTTGCACGAAACGCGGCAGCATACTTTACGCCAGTAGGTATCATGGGAGCGTGAAGTTCCAACTCTGTCGTGGCGGCCCAATGCGACTGCAGTGGCTGGAGCATGACATTACCTTTTACCATAAGCCTTTATATTATTATTGTCATCAATGAAGTAAGCCACCACAAATAAATTTACATATCTAATAAGAACAGAGTTGTTTTTTATGTTTATGCGAATTTCACTCATTATAATGTTACTAAAAAGTTGTTACTTTTACGGATTTTATCGCAGTTTATTTAGTTTTTTATGAGCCTGACGTTTCGGATACTTTACAGCGACCATGGTCACGGGAGGACACCTCGGCAGCGACGGGTGGACAGTCCTCCCGTAAAAAACCGTAAAAGTTGTTTAATTATAAAGAACAGAGTTCTTAGAGATGAGTGATTTCAAGAAATAGGCTAGAGGAGTTATCTTTTTAAAGTGTCAGTCATTTAAAAAATAATAGATTTTAAAATCCTCAAAATTTAATTAATGAACTCCTCCTCTTTCATTCCTCCTTTTTATGCATAAGTAGGCAACCGAGCAGTTAGAGGCTGCGTTTTTGTACCCTGCCCGTCCAACGGGCACCGGAAACTTACAAACCCACACGAAATGAGACAGCATAACTGTCACTTTACGTTGGTATTATGTGAGCGAGAAGTACTATGCTATTCGTGGTGGCCTAATTCCAGGCGAATTGCATTGCAAAACAGCATGCCAATATATCTAGCTAAATATACATGATAATAAAACTGAATGAAAAACGTCTCAAAAATATTTACAGTTTCACAAACTTGTACATTTCAAAATCCCGTGAAATGTGTCAGCGAGTGAAATTTTTCAGTTCTCGGGCTTTACAATACCTGCGTCCAATTCTACCGCAACAACTGCAGCCAACTTTACAAGTTATATCCTCACAATCGCGAATAACAAAATATAGCTTACAAACTTTGGCGTTTGTGAAAAAGCTATTATTACCATATGCAGTATTACCTTCAGGAATTCTTATCAAATGGATCTACATGCTTTATGCAACTCGAACATATTGTGTTTTGTGTATGTACTCAATGCATAGCATGATCAAATCCTACCAGAAACTAAATTAATAGATAAGTGTTGGATAGCTGCTGTTGTAGTACCAAATACTCGTTAACTGTCCACCCAACGCTAAAAATTAGCGTTGCATATATCAATGTCCCTTTTTTTTTCTTTTACGGCGGAAAATGCGCTGAGGCATCCCGCGAGGGAGTGGGTCTCCCCAGGCGGGTATGTTGGACTCGCTACGCCCGAGAGCTGGTAAGTGGACGCAGCTGTCAACATCGGGACAGTACAATGTGGCGAGGTTCCCGTCTTCGCCCCTTGCCCCCTGCTCTTTTGCCCTCTCTCTTATAAGAGGGCTACAAAGAGCCCCCTTGGCTCAATTCACTTCGCCCAAGGTGTTGGGGTTACCCAGGGCTACTGAGCCCCACCGCCACGATAACGCCTGAACCATGGTAGGGATGTATCAATGTCCCTACGTTTACGCTCATTAGATTTCGCTATTAGTTTTCGTTTCTAATTTCTTATAATAAATCTTAATTATTTCAAATCACAGTATTAAATAATTATTCATTATTGAAGTATTAAATCTGGTAAAGGTCGCTGGATGAGGACAGCGCAGGACCGGTCGTTGTGGAGATCCTTGGGGGAGGCTTATGCCCAGCAGTGGGCATCGATTGGCGGACATGATGATGATGATACATTAAGGAGGGTTTTTATCAATACTTAAAATTAAGAGTGAATTTTAGTCATTAGTGTGGAATAAAACAATTCTTATACGCATAAAATGAAGATACCTAATGAAATTTTTGTCATGTCAAAGAAAATGATATAAAATTTGCAACACACACAAAAGAAGTAGCTTTATTCACAAAATATATAACATTATTATTCTATAAAAGGAAAATTAATCTTCAAACTCAACATCAAAAAATCTATATTTTGCCCAGTTATGTTGCAAATATAATATGGCTGAATGGATTGTGTTTGCAACAACAAGTTGAAAGGTGTGCGGCATAAACTCTGCTCTCACCGGCATTATCTTCAACACTTTTTTCCCTAGTGTAGCCTCTTTACGAATATTACGAAGTCAGGCCTCCGAACAACACTGATCAAAATTTCTTGATGTAACTAATAACTTTCTTTGGGTAATATTTTTAATGTTTGCAGTTTACTCAAACAGCGCCTTATTGAACACTTAATTATAATGTATAAGACATTTTATCGGGGAAAATATTTATCATAAATTTACTTTGAGGGTTATCCTAAAAATTACGAATTTATAAAATCGCTACGTCCACATTCGTAACCAAATTTTCGTAACTGGTTACGAAAAAGGAAATTTTTTCCCTGTTTCGTAACCAGTTATGAAACAAGACTTTTTTCCATTTTCATAACCAGAGCCTCTAGTCATTTATGGCCTCCTGGTACTTTTTCCTGGAACAATGATTTGTATTCACCTTTCTTCACCTCTCCATCATCAGCATTAATTCGTTCACTGCGGAACAAAGGCGTCTTCTCTGGTTCGTTTTGTCATATTATGTGCCTGTGTACAGTCAGCGTCAGATTGATCTTAGCAGCCAAAGTGCTCAAAAAGATCTGACGGACAGAAATTCAATAATATCTAAGCATTCAAAGTTGTCATATAGATGTTAGCATCCAAAGTAGTCAAAACATCTAAGCAACACATTTTCCATATTTATCGGAGCAGCCAGAGTATTCATATACATCTTAGCATACAGACTGTTCACAGGTATCTAAGCATCCAGAGTGTTCAAAAATATCTTGGCATAACAGGAAAATCAATCTTATTACCAGTACTTAAAGTGTATGTGGCTTATATTGATGGCAGACGTCAGTCGTAGATATACAAATAATGTCTTGTTAAAAGGAAAACATTACCTTATTAGACGCAGTTAGAGTGTAAAATTAATTAAGACAAACAATATTTACTATTGATTGTCAAAGTTGTAATTTAAAGAATTTTGCTTTTCTTCGATGTTTTTGTCTAAATTTAGATTTTAGATAATAATCAACAGACAATATTGCGAACGTGAAATTATACCAAATAGCAAAATAAATATGTAATGGACACAAATTCTATATCTTTTATATAATATATAATCAGAATCTCGGAAACGGCTCCAATGATTTTCATGAAATTTGTATACGCGGGGTTTTAGGGGCGATGAATAGATCTAGCTAGGATATATTGTTGGAAAATATCGTTTTATTCGCGTTATCAGTTAATGATAAACCGCCACAATATCATTAGGATACAAACGTAAATTTCGCAATTAAACATTAAGATTGAGTAGCTCAGTTAGAAAATCCAACTTACTCGAATCCTAAAGAGCCTGGTTCGTATCTCTAGTGCAATAAATTTCTTTTTCTTTTTTTTTTGTTCCTTCCATCTTTTGGGAGAAAACCTTTATCATAATATCATATATAAGGGTATCCAAATGAAAACAAATAAAAACCAAATATTTGCTCGGTCAGCCTGGTACTTCTATATTATTTGAGCATTCATATTTGTCATCTTGCTGTTGACACGTAAAATATCATCATCATCGGTTTTTATCCATGCACTATTGAAAATAAGCTTCCTTTGATGAATGCCAAGACGGCCGACCCCTTGCGACTAGCATCTAAAACTGCCAGTGCACGGGGATCATCTTACCACCTAGGAAATGGCCGACCAATACTTTGTCTAACTAAACCAACAACCTCTTTGACCATCCTTACCTACCGGCCCATCGACAACCCGGTTTGATCAACTCTCTGCCACTTCAACTCGCTTATTTTTCGCGTGATATCGGTAACTTTAGGTCTCTGGTAGAGGTCTTCGTTTCGAATCCTATCTGTCAAAAAAACACCCATCATAGCACGCTCCATAGAACTTTGAGCTACGACAAACGTTCTGGTAAGTCGTATATTTACAGGCCACATTTTGGCCCCGTACGTCATCACGGTGAAAGAGCATTGGTTGAAGTCCTTCGTCTTGAAACTCTGAGGTGTAGACGACGCGAGAATATGACTGAGCTTCCATAGAACGACCACCATCCCAATGGTCTTCCCTCAAACTTTTGTCTAGTCAAAGTTTTTTCGAAGACCCACACGTCGAGTGGATTCAATTAGATTGCAGGATCTCCTGCAAGCCTTCCAGCGATTTATAGCAGTAAAGATAGACGCGCAAAAAAAAACATTTTCATCGATGTTAGAGCTGAAGTATTAATAAATGAAAGTAAAGTGTCAACCCATATAATATGTCCTATTCCTGGGCACAGGTCTCCTCCTCGAAATCAGACGAAGAAGCTATTGGACTACAGTTCACCGATGCTTTGGCTCAATCCTGGTTAGTGAATCAAGAGGCGAGTGAGCGATGGTATCATGCTCAGAGTGTAATCAAAAATTTAAAAACCCACGTTACAAATCACTACATACGGTCATGATTGAACCTCGAGCTCTAACTCCAGAAGAGGCCAAGACTATACCTACGTTTAGCCAGGTGACCAGCTGATTACATTCATGTAAGATGGGTGCTTCTTCCACAAAGCAAGACTGGATCAAACCTATTATATTTCCGAAAGCAGACATTTAAATCTGATCGCTTTGATGGCGGCTACACGCGATTATTTTATCATTATTATTTTTCTGACCACTTCCAGACATAGGACTTTTCAATGAACATTAAGATCAGTCGTCTATATAAATTTCTATCTATTTTTCTCGATTCTTTTTTTGTAAAGAAACATCAGTATATGTCATCATTTATTCTGTTATTATACATTTTAAACTTTCAACTCTTAATTTTTGCTGTGTTATTTATTTCCTTAGCTGGTCATCTTTTATTTTATATATATACTAGCTGTCCCGACAGACTTCGTTCTGCCAATATTAAAATTGCAATAACAAAATAGGGGTTGATCGTAGAAGGGTGAAAATTTAGGGTTGTATGTATTTTTGTATGCTGTATCATAAAAAAATAAAAACAAAAAATTTCGTCCTAAAATTAAAAAAAAAAATTACTGGTGGACTACCCCTAACATTTAGGGGGATGAAAAATAAATGTTGGCCGATTCTCAGACCTACCCGATATGCACACAAAATTTCATCAAAATCGGTCAAGCCGTTTCGGAGGAATACGGTAACTAACATTGTGACAGGGAAATTTTATATATTAGATTGTGTTTACTTGTTAACTTTGATTTGCCTTATTTGATTTCTTATAAGTTTTGTTGCCGGTGCATAATAAATAAATAATAAAATAAAATAATCTGTATAGGCAATAGTAATAATAATAATTTTACTTAGACAATTCTCAAATATGCATCGCAATTTTAGGTATCAGATGAATATGATAGAAGGAGCTAAGAAGTCAGACCAACAACAGGCAATTGGTCCAAAAGTTTTCCGTAGTTCAGTTTCCACCCTATTTCTAGTGGCACATTCTAGCGTTTAGGTAGACTTGTTTTAGTTGCAGTCAGTAAGAAATTTAACCTTCAAAACTTGATTGACGATCACTTGCCTAGATAATGGTTTGATGCCAATTGTAAAAAATCTTTCGGTAAGAAGCAACTTTCAGAGATACATATCGGCTTACGTAAGTAGGCGGCTACAGGTTGATGATGATAATGGATAAAAAGTTGGTTTTTAATAAATCATTTATGCTGTCAAAATGGTAATTGTTAAGGACGCTCTACATTCTCGACAAAAGATTTCAGCGAGCGTACTATACTCTGAGACACAAGTCTGGGTCGGCTCTACACATTTTTGTTCAGAGCACTTTTTCACTCGTTATATTATGCACGTTTTTTTTGTAATGTTATATACTACAACATATATTTATCGTATCGATTAATATTATTATTATATTTATTTTATTTACGATCTCCGTGCAGTGGCAGGTCCGCGTTGGATGCGAGTAGCGAGGGATCGGTCGTCTTGGCGTTCATTGAGGGAGGCCTATGTTCAGCAGTGGACGGATAAAGGCTGATGATGATGATGATAATATACTTATCATTAGCGAAAAGTTTAAGGATAGCTTTCATATAAGCTAATCGATATTTTTAAATACCTATGTTAGTTTTATGTAATACAAGAGTCCTCTGATTTGGTCACAAACAAAAATTACACACATACTACATAGTCAATTCTTGCCGAATAGGCGAACACTTGTGTTTGGTAAACTTAAATATATTATAATTAATTTTGGCGATAATGTGTAACACACTTTATGATCACATAAATGTTTTATATAAAATATTTGCTTTCAACAAATTCTGAAATAAATAGAAAAATGACATGTCAAGAACCTAACACATTGAAGGAAAGAGATAGCTTATTAAAAATTGTTTAAGTAAATAAAGACAGATGATACTAATTGAATATCTACGACTGACGTCTGGCATCAATATAAGCCACATACACTTTAAGTACTGGTAATAAGATTGATTTTCCTGTTATGCCAAGATATTTTTGAACACTCTGGATGCTTAGATACCTGTGAACAGTCTGTATGCTAAGATGTATATGAATACTCTGGCTGCTCCGATAAATATGGAAAATGTGTTGCTTAGATGTTTTGACTACTTTGGATGCTAACATCTATATGACAACTTTGAATGCTTAGATATTAATGAAATTCTGTCCGTCAGATCTTTTTGAGCACTTTGGCTGCTAAGATCAATCTGACGCTGACTGTACATGGTGATGGCGAGATTCGTATCCATTACCTGGCGATTTCGCTCGGCACGATGACATGCGACAGCACCAAATAGCGGGTTCTATATTTTACGGTGGACGGATTACGAAGAGTGAGTAAAGTAAAATAATGAAACATGCTATTAGTACTTGGATTTTATTTATCATTATTAGATTAGATATTTTATCTACATAGGTTTATTGCATTTTTTTTACAAATATTTGGTAAATATTTAAAGCAAAGAAGACATCTAGTTTGCAGTTGAAAAATGTATTGCGTTTAATGTTAATATTACCCAACCATAGATGGCAGTGCTTATTACTTACGAAAATATAGAAGTTCCTAATAAAAGTCGTAGGTGGCGCTAAATACATAAAATTTCAGCACAAGTGAAGTCATAATAACTCCATCTGTGTTTTATATTGAAAACTACCAAAGTTACATTTTCAACTATAAAGTTCAGAAATGTGCCGTGTCAAGTTTTACCGTTTTCAATATTCTTTTCCTAAATGTAACATTAATGGTAGATAGGTGAAGTGATATAATATAACTAGCTGTATGTCGCATTCGCTTCGCCTAATTTATAGACCAACTACTACAGTGATTTGTAAAATAAAAAAAGTTTTCAGCGTAGTAGTTAAAATAATATAAATTTCCATCAAGGACCGAAGGTACCTTCAATCAGTTAATTTATAGACGTATACGGTCTCATGATTATTTACTACTCTGTCCCTCGTCGGTACCGAACACCATAATATGCAGATGAGTAATTTCTATGTTCTATGAGTAATTTCGAACATTAACATCTGTACCCAAAATGAACTTTATATAAATTATCATTATCATCATCATCATATTCTGTTTCTCTCCGTCCACTGCTGGCATCTTTAATGAACGCTAAGGCGACCTGTCACGTGCATCCAACTAAGACATGGGATATACAGTCAGTTGCAAGAAAGCTTCATTAAATTTAAAACCAACATTAGACACATAATGCTCCATTAAATTCTTTTCGTTGCAAGAAGCCTAATTGAATGGAGCATTATGTGCCTAATGTTGGTTTTAAATTTAATGAAGTGTTCTTGCAACTGACTGTATGCGACATAATATCTATCGACTATACGACTATCGTATCGTATCGTATCGTATCGGATCGGATCAAGTTGGAGGTCGACTGAGCACTATTATTGTAGGTAACACTATTGTAATTTACGTCTTTTCTTGAATACTAAAGAAGAAACTTTAAATAAATAATGCGCATGTCAACATTTTTAATGACTAATTTGTTATGAAAATATTAATATTAATGAGATTTAGATGATGTAATATTTATAAAGTTAAATGCTTGAATAATTTTTCATACATATCTTTACGAGCTTTTACAAGTTTACATCCACAAGCTCAAATATTTAGCTAATAATCGAGCTAGCCAGCGAGGAGTCTACGGAGACCTCATCACATCGAGGCGGCAGTATAATTTGCAGCTCTTCGTTTAATTGAATTTCATCTTCAGGCACCGAATCGTCTGTGATTTTCATATCCTCTTCTTCGTTTGTCGTATTGCTGAAGAGTGGGTATAAATGAAATACAAACGCTATTTAAACGCCATATATAAATAACTTTTACAGATTTTATCGCGGCTTATTAGAGTTTTACATATTCCATATTTCGGATATTTTAAATACGGGAGAGTTAAGGTCGCTTTAAGCTATCCGAAACGTCGGGCATGTAAAGAAAAGGTGTGTGTGCGATTTACACACGATAGAAGTGAAACACACGTTAAATGCTCAATTCTCAAATACAAGCAAGTATTAAACAGTGTGTAATATACGTCATAGACATCGACATTTGCTCTCTCGCTCTTTTGTATTTGTGTCTCTTATCTGTCGTTTTTTTCCGTTGCATCCGGTTTGAAATCACAACGATTTTAAAGAAGTTTCACTTCAAAAATGTAAGCCACGATGAGTAACCGTTATATTAAAACACTAACTCCAATTGATCTCCAGTTTTAGTCCCGGCCAACACCGAAGTATACAGCCGTGCTCTGGCGCCGTGGAGCCTCATACCAGCTGGCACGTCTTCAGATTTAATCTCCGGGATCGGATGTAATTGGATACCTGAAACATGGAGTAAAAACTTCACCAGACCACCACCCCAAATTAATAAAGGCGATGATGTGACTTAGCATTTTATGGATATTGTTTGTATTTACACACAAAGGCAAATAACTGATTTGATTTGATTTGATTTAGATGAAAATTCAATCGAAAACGAAGTTAGAGACTGTTTCAAAATGCGTTTTGTTAAGCTGATTTGAAACTATAAATTAGTAGCCCCTATGGTTTGCGCACTTCCCATTATATGTTTTAATCTGATATTATGTAAGCTATATTATTTTAAAGTTTCATCAAAATTCGTTCAGTACATTTTGCTCGAAAGAGTAGCAAACATACATTCAACAACCATACATTCTTTACTTTTGCACTTTATTATAAACAGTGCTTTATGTAGAGCAGCCTCCTTAGACAAGTGACACAAACGCTAAACGAATAGAATAGAATACTTATCGTGTGGCATTGACCCTAGCTTACGACATGTATTTTGACAGCTAGTGTTATCTCATACAATGAGTATTATATTCTATTCGTTTAGCGTTTGTGTGTAACTTATCTAGGGTGGCAGAATTGATCCCAGTAGATCCTGAATACATACATATTCACACATCCAGGATATCCCCTGCGTTTCAATTCCAATCCTAAAGATCCAATAGAATCGATTCCATATGTGGAAGATTAAGTTAGCGACAGCTATTGGATTTCTCTGCACTTTTATCTCTCTCTCAATCTCTCCTTTAAACGCCGGGAATTGCGCTAAGGCATCCCGCGGGGGAGTGGGTCTCCCCAGGCGGGTATGTGGGACTCGCTGCGCCCGAAAGCTGGTAAGCTCTACCCACTGAAATCCGATGAGGTGCCCCGGATCTACAAGCAACAAGGTACCTCGACGGCTAGTCAGTCCCTCAGGGGACCGACGCCACCTCCACAGAGAGGTTGCCGCGCACCATAGAACAACCCCTCCCAACATCGGGACAGTACAATGAGGCGAGGTTCCCGTCCTTGCCCCTTGCCTTTTGACCCCTCTTCTTATAAGAGAGATACAAAGAGCTTGGCTCAATTTGCTTCGCCCAAGGTGTTGGGGTCACCCTGGGCTACTGAGCCCCACCGCCACGATAAGGCCGATGTATCTCAATCTCTGATTATAGTCCTCAATATAAAATTATCGTTGAAGGTGTAATGAGAGACACTCAGGCGATGAATTAAGAATATTTATTATTTATTTTACACAAATATTATTTATACTAAGACTCATCTCTTAGAGGTATATCTGTTCGAACGACGCATTGTGTTGTCTGTGTTAATTACAACAGCAATGGATTTTCATAACAGTAATCAGTAAGTTTACTTCACACTCCAAAATTGAATGTCACCGTGTAATCGGTTGCGAAACAATTCGAACATTTCGTAACTAATAGGGTAAAATTAATCACGCGTCAGTTTCACAGAAGCTGTCTTGTCGTTTCGAATATCTTGTAATGACTTTATCTTCTTGTAAATGTATTTAGCATCTGAATTCTACGTGAGTGCTATATTGAACATGAGCTCAAGTTATTTGGTTATAGATAATGCCATTTCAAATGCCATGTGTTTTTATCATCATCATCATCATCAGCCTTTATCCGTCCACTGCTGAACATAGGCCTCCCTCAATGAACGCCTTATACGACCGATCCTTTGCCACTCGCATCCAACATGGACTGGCCACTGCACGGAAATCGTCTTCCCATCTGGTTAGTGGCCGACCAAAACTTCGTCTACCTAAATATGGCCTCCACTATAGAACCTTATCGGCCCATCGACCATCCGTTCTTCTATGTTTTATACAATTATAATCCTAATTTTATTTAAAATTCCCATTATAAATAATTTTATTCTTTAAAATAACCAAGTCTGAAGATGCTTCTTATAAGAAGGTGGCATAAGTGATCTTACACACGAGCTGCATGTTGCCAATGACAAAAAATGCAGCCATCGGACAAGGGTTGCCGGCAACCGACGACGCATCTGCGGCAGCCAATGACATTCCAAGTCTGCTGTCTTCAGCTTACATAATATTATAAGTATTATAGCAGACATTTCATCATCATCAGCCTTTATCCGTCCACTGAAGAACCTCCCTCAATGAACGCCTGTATTTGGCAGACAATTGCAGAAAAAATATTTATCAATATATAATATATAGATTGATATTTTCAACACAATATCCAATTCCACCTAGAAACGAGGAAGTTATTAAGTTAATTTATTTTTATTATCTTCACTATATTCCTTATCTTGATGAACCTCTGTTCGAAAAGGTTTAATCGTTTTTCTTCACTGTCACAATAAGCAACAATTTCGTCACCACAAATCATTTTACAAATCGACGAATCTTTAACTATGTGTAATCGATTAACAAAATGGCGGACATAGCAACATCATCACCATCTTAGCATCTCATCTGCATTGTCGTGCCATGTATGGATTATGGAATATAGTTTTTTCTATTCTATTCTATTCAAGTGTAACTTCCGATGCGTCTACCGCTGCAGTTGTCTCTGCTGTTGGCAACACACCGCGCCGTTCTGTATAATATAACACATCTATGTTGTCTCGAGACTAAAATAAATTGGCCAAGCAACACAACAAAGGTGTATGATGGAAGTAAGCAGTTGACGGCACCTAGGCAGACTCCATCTCTCCTCCACTCCACCGTCAAATAAGCGTTTCTACACATACACGTATGAAAAGTAAAGAATATTTGGATTACCCTCAGATTGTCCTAATGCTGCAGTGTTTTCTAAATCTTTAGAACCCACACTCGTTTCTGGAACTATCTTCGTTTTTAAATTTTCTGCACAGAAAAATCATCATATATTAATTAATATTTATTGGTCAAACTAATTAACGACGATGGTCCAGTAGTGTGTGGACTTGTCCTCTTATGAGAGAGGTTCCGGGTTCGATATTGAATTACATACAATTAAACCCAGAGTCGCAAAGCACGTCACAACTGACCGTGAAAAATTATACTCTATGTTATGGCACGTAAGGCTCACGTGAAAGTTCCTTTCCATCAATATTTTTGTTTCATTCAATCATTAGCATCGCTAGGTTTCTAAACTGTCCATAGGCGTTCCTACCTACTACACTTGCCATCTCGGGGGCGGTAAAACACAAGTTGTGTTTTTATAGTAAGTATAACGTAGTGCTAGGAATAGATTTAAATATACTAACAATAATGTAATATAATAATATATATTATGTTAGTCTGTAAGGTATATATCTATGGGCCATAGTGCCTGAAATAAATGATTTATTATTATTATTATAACATAATTTATACTGTTGGGACCTTTCAGTACCATTTTTTTTTGTCAAAATACTGTTAGCTCCGGTTAGGCTATAAAATCAAATCAAAAGCACATGGTATTTTAATCGACTAATTGATGAAATGCAATAAGCGATTTCAGTGTACGAAGGTATCATATAAGCAGGTACTCACATTTCTAATATTATGAACATACCGCTTTTAGTAATCAACCCGTGAGGAACATCGGCGAACCCTCGGAATATCATTTCCAGTTCGTCCGGGGTCAGGCGTCGCAGATACGGGACACGCTTCAGGTCGGGCCGGTGGAGACAGCGGAATGAGTTACGATGCTGGAATTCGTAAAATATGCCATGTCTGATGTACCTAGCCCATAATATCCGACTACCGCAAAGCAGCTATAATTTTCAGATTTTTTATGTAAAACTGTGTGCTGTACTAATACATAATATTGTTTTACCTATTGTAGTGATTATAGTACTGCCAAAACTATTTTAAAATGGGTTATCATTTTTTACCAAGTTTTGTACATTAACTTCGAATACTAACTTATAATAAAATACTCGCTAATTTAATAAATAATGTATCATTGATTCGGTATTTTGGCCGAGGTGAAATAGGCTACATTCAACTCTCCAAAAAGTAGGAAAGTTTTAACACTTGGCAATCCTGTATGGGTCTCTCAGTCTGTTGTAGTTCGCTGAAATTTTAATTAAACATTTGACCGTTCTCAGTAGATTAAACAGTTTACTCACACCACAACCGCGTGACGTCATCAACACGCTTTTTAAGTCTCCAGTAAGTTACTACGGGCATATAGTGCACGTGGATCTTTAAGACCCTAAAGGGACATCAGTGTATTTCAACGTAAGTGTTTCTATATTTTCTGTGGTCTTTATTACCCGGATAACGTATCGATTGATGACCACAATGTTTAGAATCACAGAAAGAAAGGATAATGTATAATTAAAATAATTTCGGCTTTGCTGTAGTCCGGTAAAAAGATTTACATATTTAAAATACCTTTACAACGCTGTGCGGCACAAGCGTTCCCCCGCTAGCGCACGACGTGCTGAGACACTGGACTACGCTATCGTGTTTCACCGAGATCGCCGAAAGACCACTTCGAACTATATCTTCACTTATCTGTGTAAATTCCCAATATTATTATTTATTAGCTGTGCTGCTCGCAACATTTCCTGCATCTATTTTTATTTACAGCCAAATGAATTAATTATTTTTAGGCTTTATCACGCGCCGTGATAATGTAGAATAAAAGCGCGGCTCCACCGCGGAGCAAAGCGAAACTTTTTCGAAAAGTCTAGACTTCTAGACCTGATGGCCTTTAGATAGCCTATAGCTCAATTGGTAGGTAGAAAAATTGTGAAACGTCCTTAAATCAGTGAAGAATATTTTAAAATCATTACGATTCTAAACTAGTTTCAAATATTACTTTTACTTCCTACGATCAAACTTAGAAATATGTCAGTGAATATCTGGAGTTTTTTTTTCAATCCAATTTATCAATACAGTAGCTTATAATTAATGTTTCTTCAAAACTCTTCCAAAAAAACAAGATATTACCATCAGAGGCTCATTATTTTGAAAATTTTCGATTGCATTTGGAAATAATTACGATAGTACTAATCGTTGAGATTAGATTGTTATGAGTTTCGTTATCTACAGAGTTACCTTTTTTAAGCCAGGCAGTCGTTAATTGCCCGCGGAATACGAAAATATTGTACTTTTACAGGTTTTTTAATTCTTTGTGTATTTCCTTATCGCGATTTACCAATAAAATGTCCCCGATCAATAAAATGTTGGTAACCACTGCACCTCTCACTCACTGTTTATAATATTACAACATCTTATTACTATTATAAACTTTCATGTAAAAACTACTGAATGGATTTTAATGAAACTTTACAATGATATTATAGCTTATACATCAGAATATCACATAGGCTATAATTTATCCCTGTACTCCCACGGGAATAAGAAGTTCGCGCGTGTTACCGCGGGGCGCTGCTAGTATTAAATAATATGTACCTCGTAAATAAAACTATTAACCTGCAATTCCTTTCCTTCACAACAGGGAACTAGCGGTGGCAATTCATCCTTATATTTCTGGGAGCTATTCAACTCTGTGGCCATATTGTCCCCACTCGCGACAGGATTCATCACTAACAGGGACGCATTTGAAGACCTCTTCTGCCCCACTTCGGGATAATGGGTGGAAGCTTCCAGAGACATGTTTATGTTGGGTTTTCGGAGTGATAAAAATGATGTGTTTTCTTGCACTAACTGCATTATTGGACAGAGAGACTATCAAAGGGGTCGTTTTACGGTTTTACATATTTTTACTGCTTGTCATTACGCCTTTAATTTTGAGTGCATTTGACATTTCTTTATTTGAAATGTTTGTTTTTTCTGTTAAATATTACGGTAAGTTGTTATATAGTTTCATTGCATAAATTGGGATCTTTTAAAATAGGATAATTACTATGAAATCATGAATCGTTGATACTTTCTCTGTAAATAAATTATTCGAAACGTTAAATTTAAAATCAAAATAAGGTGCAGCGCAGACTGCCTGACTTTTTAGTCTATCCTATTAGAAAATAAAATAAAACCGATGGTTAAAAAGTCTGGTGCAAAAATTATGTTATTCTGTAAAGTAGACAGCGCAGACTTTAGTTCATAGAGTAATTTGCTTTAGTCTGAAATCTGCATTGGATAGAGGTTCACGTAACGTATTCAATGTTTTATTACAAGAAATCTAAAACAAACCAGCAATGATAATTCTAAGGCAGAATATCATGATAGATATTTAAAAAGAAAATTGTGGACAAAAGTTCTGGACCTCTGATAGTCTTTAACTTTATTTAAATTACTGAACAATGATCCATTCACTCTGCCATGGGCATTCACGAGCCTTTCCATAGTATCAAATTACTCTATGCACGAGCCAATGAAGCAATGACACAAATGAAGAAGAAGAAGAACAACTTTATTCTATTTAAAGCGTTTGTCAAATAGTTTCCACAAGAACATGTTCAAATTACTCTATGAACATGTTTTTCATTCCTTTTGAACTACTCGTATGCTTTCAGTAGTTTCTCCGAAAATTTATGATGTAGGTACATAAAATTGTCTATTTCTTCTTCTTTTTCTGCACTTAAGTATAGAATAATACATCGCAATCATTGGATTTAGATAGCGTGTATGTCTCTACAGCTCTGCCAACGGAATGGTCGAAGGTGTGTATGATTTGACTCTCTGAAAATTCCGTGATGGATTTTGTGTACCGAAGACTCGATGACACAAAAAGTGTGCAGTCTGCGCTGCGCCTAACTAAACATAAAACACATAATTTAAACGTTGAGAATATGAATGTGTAGGTTTATAATAAAACATAATATTTACATTTGTTTGCAGCGTGGAGGTAATTTATTGGATTGTGCAGTTTAATATCATAGTTACCATCTGTGTCACTTCTATCATTACCATAAATCGCACAATAATGTAAACACTGTGCCAGTAGTGTGACGAATCACACCCTTATTCAACAAGCGTACTTGGCTAAGTAACGGAACAATACTTCACAAATAACGCTTCTATCTATGCGCTCCTGGTGTCACTAGTCGGGGTTTATATGAGTTTGACAGACGCACAGTGGCGGATTTAAGCCTAAGTGTGGTTGAAATTACTCTTTGCGCTCGGGAGTACTGTGACACGTCATAGTATTATTTGTGAATACGTGTGTCAGTATAGGTATCAAAAAAATGCCTTATCTAGTTCCAAGTAAATTGGTTTCAGTTTATGGACGACCCCTAGACACCAGGTTAGTCTGTAATTTGCTCATTCCGACATAAAAAAAATCAATTAAGACTAAAAAGGATGCGTAAAACTCTTCAAGTGCACACCCGAAAAGTGATTTGTAAGCTCTTTCACGTACTTCGTCTCAAAGTGTCCATTATCAACGATCTGTCGATCACGTAGGAACACTTGAACCATCGCTCTTCACTCTTGAGCGGTTCATTTGGACTAAAAATACCTATTTAGAACCTAACAATCAAGAGCTAAAGGAGAGCTAGTTGATAATGATTGTAATACAAATAAAATAACGAAGCCATGAAAATGTGAATTCCATATAATAATACAAAACGATGGTAGAAAATTACAAAGAAATAAAATATATTTTATAAACCAAAACTTCAACACATTCAATGATATGAGACAATAATTCATATTATAGTAGTACTAAACTTGACTTGGGACGTAGAAATCCTTCGGTTCGTCAGATGCACTGCGCGTCTGTAAATGGAAACAGCCATTATAGAATATTATATTCTATAGAATATGTTATTATAAATAAAATTTAGGTAATTACTCTCGTTATGAAAATCGCAAACATTAAGAAATTCTAAGAGATAGATTTAAACAAAATTTATCGTATGAGATTTTTAAATTTTTGATTTTCAAAATTAAAAAAATATCAAAGCAAGAAAGTTGAACTAGTACAAAATGATACGGCTATAATTTTTGTGTAAATTTTTAGTTACATTGAATTATTCGTTGTTAAATTTTTTGTGATATTTTTTTATTAAAATATTTTTACAGAGCATTTTATCTAGAAATATGAGTATGAGTGACGAGTGCGAAGACACTGTACGTTAGGTACAGTGTCTTCGCATTCGTCACTCACACTTCTTCATCATCATTATCAACATCATCAGCCTTTATCATTTTCTCACCTTTTTTTTTCTTTTACGCCGGGAAATGCACTGACGCATCCCTCAGAGGAGTGGGTCTCCCCAGGCGGGTATGTGGGATTCGCTGCGCCCGAAAGCTGGTAAATGGACGCAGCTCTACCCAATAAAACCCGGCGAGTGCCACCAATGCCGCCTTTGGTAAGGCGCCCCGGATCTACTAGCACAGGGCACCTCGACGGCCAGTCAGTCCCCTCAGGGGGCCAACGCCACCTCCACAGACGGGTTGCCCGCACCACAGAGCAACTCCTCTCACCGTCAGGACAGTACAATGAGGCGAGGTTCCCATCCTCGCCCCTTGCCCCCTCTTCTTATAAGAGGGGTACAAAGAGCCCCCTTTGCTCAATTAGCTTCGCCCAAGGTGTTGGTCTCACCCTAGGCTACTGAGCCCCACCGCCACGACAAGGCTTGAACCATGGTGGGGATCATTTTCCCACAATGACCCACCAACACTTTGTTTACTTAAGCGCGGTTACTCTTCTTCTTAATAGTCGTCGTCCATCCGTTCTCCAGAGTGTGACTAGCAATTTCAGTTCAGCCAAATAGTTTAGCCCTATAAAAGTTACCTTTTTGAATCTCTCGTCTCTCATTTCCTGTTGCAAGGAGTGCAGCACTCTGTACGCGAGCAGCTCCGAGGCCTGCCGCAGTTCAGCGCAGTCTGCCCTCACCCTCCCCTCGAGGGCCGCAACTGCTAGTCCCTCCACAGCCTCCTTCCATTCCACTGATGATAATTAATGAACATTCTGTATTGTATTGCCTTGACTTTTTTGTAATTGTAGTAAGAAGTATGTCTATACTAACTTGAGTGTCTTAGCCGCGGGAGTGTGACCTTCTTTGTGATGAGATCCATTCCGGTCTGCACCCGCTTGGTCACCGAACGCGTCATCAGCCGACTGGCTGTATTCATCATCTGCAATCATTGCCATATCATCATCATCATCAACGCAATAAAACAAATCAAATTAAATCAAATAATATTTATTTCGTAGGCAAATTACATAGCACTTGAAACATGTCAATATTTTTTACAAGCTAATGCTCTCGGCCTCTTATGTGAGAGAGTCCGGGTTCGAGTCTGACCCCAGTGGTGCCATGAAATCTCTCTCGTTCATCGGTGAAGAAAAACATCGCGAAAAAACCAGCATGCCTAGTGACATAAAAATATTTGTGAAGGTAACCAACCCGCATTAGGCCAGCAAATCGTAGAACTATGGCCCAATCAAAAATACTTTTTTTACGAGAGTTCATTATTAAATTTTATAGTGAAGCGTAAACAGCTAATAATAAATACTTATAATAATATCATAGTGTAAATAAATTCATACAGTGATCCAACGAATACGTTTAGACAGAGCAATCGTGCGGGGCGTGCGGGGTGAGAGAGGCGCGGTAGCGAGCCCAAGCGCCATACACTCGCTCGAGACACGTCAGTCGGGGCTGTCGCATTTTAATTTGATTATTTTAAGTGCTTTGCGACCGATAGTGTTTCGTTTGAGTTGTATGTAGGTACTTATTTAAAATGGTTCATACTACATGTGCTGTAAGAGACTGCATGTCATCATCTCGTATTAATAAGAATTTGAAATATCAGATATTTTTTATTTTATTTTTAATATTTAATCATCAATATTTAATATTTAATCAAAATTACATACAAATTTAATACACTGATATGTTTTTTCCGTAATAGTTGAATCGAAATAATTTGTATGTCTGATAATTTGAAGACAGGGAAGTAAAATTTTCCTCCTCCTTTTTTTTGAAGTCGGTTAAAAACACATCATTATGACAACCCTGAAGCAAAGACGTATGCCTACACAAAAGCGGCATTTCGCGCGACTTCAAAGGCGTTGGACCACTGTATGAATTTATTTACACTGTGATAATATTATATATGTTTTATATATAATTATTTTCTACGCGTGTCTGTTCACCCGCAAGCTACGCATACTAGCCCATTATATAATAATATAATATCTATGGACGTTTTTACACCACGTCAATCTGGTCCCGTGCTAAGTTTCCAAAGAACTTGTGTTACGGGTACCAGACAACGGAAATACATATATTTAATATTTTTTATATAAATACATATATTTAAGATTTTTATTACATTATACACAAATTTAAAGCACATCCATAACTCAGGAACACAGAAAACTTTTTTTTTGTTCTCACGCGAGATTCAAACCCGCTACCGCTACCAGAGGTCGTCTTTGAAATATAACAACGGACTGCACTGAATAAAATCCCCACTTTATATAATTTCATTTCCTTTCAAAATTGATTTAAACACTCTCGCCATAAATCCATGCCTATTATATTTTTTCCACGCTCCACTCGCTCTGGACTGATTAAATTTACGAGTTCTTTCACATAGGATACATACAAATCCGTAACTTTTAACAGTGATAGCGTGACTTCATTTTAACTATAAAGTCCATAATAGATATCCATTTCGTTTAATTTCAGTATAGGGAGTTCACACATTGTTTTCTTATGTTTACACAAATTTCACTCATTATAATGAAACAATTTTACGGATTTTATCGCGGCTTATTAAGTTTTTTACAAGCCCGACTTTTCGGATACTTTACAGCAACCATGGTCACGGGAGGATTTTTGTAAAAGATTTAATAAACCGCGATAAAATCCGTAAATTTGTTTCATTATAATAGGTAGTTCAACTTAACTTTACGCGCGGCGCTATGCGTGTGTAAATATGTGCGGCAGTAGACGAGCTTACTTAGCTTAGCCTCGTTACTGCCACGCTTTTTTTCGGTTGGAGCTTTGCTAATGGCGCTAATGCTTCGACGACAAACGCAAGTACACATGCGCACGCGTAAAGTTGTAATTAGAGAAATATAAAAAAAAATATACTTTTCATATCGAAATCATCATATTATTATCATTGCTTATAACGGTCTTTAACCCTAAATAGCCAAGTATCAATCGATCATATTTTTTAAAATATTTGATGTGTCTTCACAATTTTAAAATACATAAATCTTAAAAGTTTGTATCGCTTAAATGCTGTATTCTCAGAATCTAAATATTAGAGAGGCTTACTCTGAAGGAAATAATTAATTTTGAGTCGGAGAAAACTACCTACAGTAAAGGAAAAAATATAAAATTATTTTCCATAAAAAATCGTTTTAAATGCCTCAGTAGGTCGGTAGTGGTCGGTGGTTAATATTAATTTTAAAAAAAGTAAATAAAATTGTTAAGTAAAATAAAATTAGTAATAAATAAATAAGTAATATTAGATTTGCACTAGAAGACTTCGTACAATACCTCAATTAATTTCTTCCTCTCGGGCAGATGACCGGGGAGTGCTACTGGATCTGGTAAATCCTCAACTCGATCAGAGAACGTCACTTCAGCCAATGTAGTCTTCGAGGGCTAAAGAAGAAAAAACCTGACATGAAATGTAAAAAAAAATGTCCAAGGTAAATCTGAACCACGCACTCTCTTTTTTTGCATCATAATTCCTGGGAATATTCCAAATTTTCCTTATTCGTCTGGAACATTCTCCAAAGTTTATTTCAGTAATATTTGATTACACTTAGAATACCATACCACCGGAGTAGGGGGGCGATTTTTGACGCTCTTCAAATCAACATCTGTCGTAGTGTCAGGCTGGATCTTGATAACTTCGCCGAAAGCGATTGAATTGCTTCGAGCTTCTATACCCTGATGTTGGTGCTGAAGTGGCTCTGTTGGAACCTGCGAGGACCATCTCGGTGTCTTCTTGCCCCTGAAAATGTAATATTTCGTCTCGCACATAATTTAATCTCTACCCTACAAAACCAGTAGAAATATTTTTACATGGTGAGGCATGAACATGGGTGAGGCGTTAATTCAGGAAGGCATAGGTTCAGCAGTGGACTAATAAGGGCCGATGATGTCATCATCATCGGCCCTTATTAGTCCACTGGTCAATCAACAATCGTGGTGATGATGATGACGATGATGATGATGATAAATGTTTTGTAACTGTAAAGTTTTGTTTTTTTATCCCTTCTAATCTAAATTTGTTGGTTTCACGCAAAAACTACTTAACCAAGCACCATGAAACTTAAGACACATATTCTTGGAGGTACTAGAAGTAACATAGAATACTTCATTTGAAAAAAAAAAAACGCGGGCGAAGTCGCGGGCAACAGCTAGTAGTACATATACCCTTTAGTTGGCGATGCAGGTCTTGTGTCGAGGAAAAATACAAGCGCAGCATCTGCTCTGATCTGCTGCTCAATGTTCCGCAGCAAATGATTCATTCGCCGCTGGGCAAACTCCACCAGAGAGGTCTCAAGGATCTAAGGAATAAGACTAGCCAGTTATAACCTTGACTATTTGTTCTTAACCTTTCAATAGTCGGAAAATAAAATACACTTTAATCTTAACATTTGATTTCATATGTTCTTGAAACATAACATTATAGCCGATTTTTAATTTATTTGATAAACCATAAGTCCTCGCAAAGGAATTACTAATTCAAATATTGATGTATCATAGAATTTTAAATTTCGAATAACTCTGTTACATTAGAACGTCTGTAATCTAAGTCCTCCCGTGACTATGGATACTGTAAAGTATCCGAAACGTCAGGCATGAAAAAAAAATCATAATATTGCATTGCAAGGACATTATAATATTGTACAATATTGTAACTTTTATCATTTGTAACATCACATTCAGTTAGCTTGTTTATTTAAAATTGAATTATAAATAATGAATTAAAATAGTAAAATTTAATATTAATTACTAGTCATGTCAGAAGAAATTAACAAACATATTAGACGATTGATTAAATATGTAAAAGCATTTAGCATAATTTCGTTCTATCTGTCTATTTGTTTGTCCCGTTGTATCCAAGATGAGTATTCTCAGCATGTAGACAATGATTAACTTATTTCAAGGTATAAGGCGCCGTGGCCTTATTCGTTTCTGGAAGGTTCTGTGTTAACATCGGCGTCATATAACTCACTTGATCCAAAAGTCTGATGGGCGCTGGCGGGAGGACAGTCTCCATATCCATCCTGGCCCGCGCCTGACCTAGCGTCATGAGCGTGTCCCCTTGCGTGGACGTCGCAGAGGCCATAGCCTCACTCGCCAAGCGCTGCGCCAGCTCTCTGCTCATACCTTTCGCCCCACGCTTTGACTAAAAGTAAGCTTACATTACTTTACACCCGGCTGATGTGAAATAACCATTGTAGGGACACGAGGAAAGAGGTTGTAAATATTGTAAAAAACTAAATTGTAAATATTTTGAAAAAAGTATATTATTAAAATTTTGTTAAGAATTCTATATTTTATAATGTAAAAAAATCATAAAAAACCATAAAAAATAAAATATAATAAAAATATAATACCATAAAAAAAACTTTAAACTTTTTTCTTTTTAAAACCATATTAAAAATGAATATAACCTATTACGAAAGACGGAGTAAAATTAGAAAATGACGACATGGCGGCTGCCGTCACGGCTTTAGTGTCGGCAAAGGCCACCCAATAGATTTTTCATATAAAAAGCTTAACTCAATTATATATTGGAACTATAAAATTCTTTGAAGCTAAAGACTCTAAAATTACCAAAGCTATGTGAATATTGTAAATTTAAAATATTGATTGATTTTTAAATTATAATTAAATTATAATGATCATGAATTTAAAAAGTCCTAGTGAGCGAACGATTAACAAAATGTAAATATTATTAGTTCATAATATTTTATTTACATTGGGGACTATTAAATCAACGTAATGTAAAAACTTAATTAGAGACCTTTTCAAATTCGATGCCCATTTTCCTGACGAGTTTAGCCGCTTTGGCCGTACCTCCATGCATTAGCTTCCAATTAGCCAATCTAATGCGTTGTAATTCCAGATCCGTATTGTATGCGTAGACCTCGGCACGCCTGGAATATTTAAAATTTTGCCTCTATTTATCCTATCTATATCTATCTATCTTATATATTATTCTCTCCCGTATTAATTCGTAACAGGCTTGCAACTTTTCAGCCAAATTAGTAGACTTGCAATAATTTATAAGATTGTCTTTAGCAGCTAGATATTGAATTTAATTTTATTCGATCATTAAAAGATGTTAATGACATCTTAATTAGGATATAAGTCATCAGATTTACTGGAAAATTGTTTTGGGTCCATATTATACGGCCCTAATGAAGGCAATCGCTAATTAAATTAGCTAATTGTATTGCTGAACCCGAAACCGTTTTGTGTGCGTCCAGCAATCAGTCAATGGAACTATTTTTATCAACTTAAATTCAATTTGTATGACTTTCCAACTGTCAAAAGATTATGTGACGCGGTGATTTCTTAATATTCTCGATAACTTACTTGGCTCTCCTCGCAGACGCTGATTTCATATCTTCGGTATAAATTTTGAGTAGAAGTGCCTCTTCTTGGATTTTCTGATTCTGTGCATCAACTCGAGCCTTCCATTTGTTATTGGCCTGAATAAATATAATTTTATACGTAATTTAAATGTGAGTGCTCTCACAGTTCCATAAAACTTCTAGGTATATTTCTCAGACGCTTAAGTCAAATCGTCAGATTATTACATAAGAGCCTTCTTTTAGGTTCACTTAACATCCCCTTTGAAAATATGACGCGCTCGATTAAATTTTTTTTTCCGCTTTCAACCCTTAGGTACGACCACCCCCATCATGGAAACAATCAGATTAACATACGTATGTTTTCAAAAATACGTAGGACATAGATGCTATTAATATCTGACGCGCTCGAGTATGTCCATGCAACTGTTTTTTTTTTACATTTTTGAAAATTCATAGCCGCTCCCCCCACCGATGAAACTGTATAATATATTATATGACATTTTTTTCTTCTTATCATCTAAGCTTCGCAATCCAATAGGTCTCTTTAACGCTCGAGTAAATCCCGATTTAGCATCCTCGCCTCCCCTACTACCATAAATGTTATCAAGATTAACATTTTCTTTATACTGTCACCTATATGTATTTCACTAAAAACTGTTTAATTTGCACTACAGACAGCGCATTAATTTTTATTGTTTCACAGCACCTCCAATGTTCCGATACAAAGTCATTTATAAGATGCCTAACTTAAAAAGTAAAGTAAAAAAAAAATTGGCAAAAAAAAAACGGTGCAACTGACAATAAGTGCGCGATACAAAATTTGCCCTAGTCAGGATCTTCAAAAATATTTTTCCTAGTCTCGTAACCTCTATAAATATTTTCAAGTACCGCCCCAAAAGCATTAATTAAAATTTTGATAAAGATAATAACTTTGTTAAGGTAATAGTTTTAACAATTCGAGCTCACTAAAACAGCGTTTTATTAAGCACTTCATTTTAATTTATGATATATATATTGGTGGAAATATCATAAAATATTTACTTTGAAGGTAATATTTCCAAAATTACTAAATACGTAACAAGACTGAGAATCGGGTTTCATAAAATAACATTATATAAAGTTATATTTATATACCTAAATAATTAATTTAAGTTGAAGATTATAAAGCTTAGAGACAAATATTATCTTATCTTTTTCTACACTCATAATAAGTCAGTTGTAGTGGGAAGTAGAGTACTTTTAGAAGACTATTTCGCTACATGTTAAGTGTTTTAGTTTTTTTTTTTGTTACTTTACCTCTTCCTCCAACCTTTTTAATTTCGCTTCTCTCTCTTGTTTCAGTCTGTTCAGTCTTTTCTTCTCATTCGTTCGCCATAATCGAATCATCGTTATCTTCCGCCTTAGCTCCATTTCAGCTGCTGCCTGTACTCTCTGTTTTATGCGATTCTCTTTTTCGCGAGATTTCAATGCACGTTCCTTCCTTTGTTTTTCATTGAATTCCGCCAAGTATTTCATTCTTGCTCTAATCTTTTTCTCTTGTTCTTTGGCTCTAAAAAAATTGAAGTAGTTTTTAAATAATAACTACGACGAATAAGCTGTTATGCTTAATAGAATAATGATAATATAGTTAAATTTGATTTTGTATAATGTTTTGTAATATTATATAGCTGTCTGTTTCCCTAATAAAATAAAATAAAAATAAAAATAAATAACAATGTATGTAGATCATTCTAGAATTACTGTTAATTGGATTATCGATCAATGTTACCAAAACCAATTACGTTTGTAATCTATAAAACTAAATCCGGTAAGAGCCTAAGAAGAGGAAAACCTCTATAAAGCTTTGCATGTATTTAGAAGACCTTTATCAGGAATCATGTAAGTAGATAAAGTAATTACCATTATTCTCTCCCATTAACCGAGCATTGTTATATTAAATAATATGATAATATATTATTTTACTTGTGAAAAATATACACCAAGTTAAGTGTCGTACACACCAAATGACTCCGTAATATCGACCTGTCTAGGGAGTTCGCTACCTGTTGAATATATTAGGGGAAATCCCTTTCTCTTTTTTTTCTTTAAAACTAACTAATGCTATAATGTCTAGAAAGGTAGCGATTTATTTATTACATAAACCGATGTCACTCCTACTATTATCAAGTGGTAACATATGACGTCAAAGAAAAATCTATATTATGATCGAGCGGCAGTAATAGAAGGAAACACACAAGAATGTATGTAATATAAAGTAAAGTAAAATATGTAGCTAAGCTTAGGGCCTAGGCACAATATTTTAAATTTTACTTTATAGTCACATTACATAAATAAATGTGTATCAAGGGTGTCCGTATGGACGACATTCAGCTGGTCGGTATACGCATCGATAGTAAAACGAAGATTTAGAAAAAGGTAGTGCCATGTTGCATTGCAGCCGAATCGGTAAGACCGGGCCCACCTTTCATTCATACGATACTGACGTCAAGTGACAGCTACGCTGTCACGTTTCATGCGGTTTGAGAGTTTAAGGTGGCCTATTAAGGGGATATGGCAGCACATCTGCATAACTTGTGGTTGTGTGGATGTTTATGGTCGTCGATAGTCGCCAAAAAGGCTTCAACTGTTCGTTGACACAAACTATAAAAAACTTTAAAGGCTACAAGGATAGAAAATCTTGAATTGAAGGAATCTTGTGTTGGAGGCCGAGTGGATCTTCCACTCGGGGTCGGTGCGCCAGAGAAGTAAATAAGGATGTCAATACGATTGTATATTTTACATAGATATATTATTAAAGATTCAAATATAACAAGAAACAAATAAAAGACAATCATCTCAATTACAACACTAACCGCTACATAATATTAGAAACAAACTGAACCAGGCAAATGTTATGTTCTTGTTTTTGCCTTTACGCAAAAAAGTGGGAAAAATGGTGATGACGCTTATCATCATCATTTTTTCCCATAAACCTTTTGGAACGAAATTCCTTACGGCAGGCTTGGAGGGGATAGGGATTTAGCTGCGCGACCGAACTGAAAAAATTGTGATAGTAAAACCGTAAGAAAAAGTGCGTGGAATAAAAGCGTTAAATGAGACGTGCGCAGGCGGGACAGTCGCATACACAAGCGAGTAGTGTATAATACCTTTCTTTTTAGCCGAAGAAACTTCGTTCCTACCTGGTGTCCCACGACACCATATTTCTTTTTCCTGACAATAAAAAAGAATTGCCTGATTTGGTGAAGTTGGTCTAAAATAATGTGCCAATGTACATTTTGGGATTAATTTTCATTTATAATATAGATAGATTAAGGAACATAATATTTCCGGTATGAAAGTTCGTATCGTCATTTATTACATACAGTATAGACGCGGTTATTTGATGCTGCATTAATTAATTAAAAACATGATCGTAAACAGAATAAGAATATTCGTGGCTTTAATAACGAACGTTCGTTTTGTACAATATTAATTAATTAAAAAATCTCATTTATATAGTACGACGAACGAATTACTCTCAAAGCCATGATGGAACTATTACCCACCTTAATTGCTTTTACTAATTATTCCAAGACTCGCGTGGTTTTCAAATTAATGCGTTGTAGTTTTAACGTAGATAAAAGTCAAGATCATTAAAGCTGTTTCATTAAATTAGTTAAGTGAATTTTAGTTCTGATATTGAATGATATTCGCCTTAACAAAAAAATATAACCTAATTTTATTATTTCATAAAAAATCAATGTATTTAAAAATAGTTTCTTATAGGCAAAATGTGCAAGATTTCAAATTTATTAAAAAATATATTAAAAAGAACTCGGAAGAATTCAAATTATTTTTGCAAAAAAAATATCACAAGAATAATATAAGACAAAACAAGACTACCTAACCTACCGTTAGAAGGTTCTGGAAATACAGCTCGCGTTAGAGAAATGGCACCAAAATAGGTTATGCAAATCCGAGTGCAAAGTTAGTAAGTTTGTTGAAAGCGAGCGGGTAACAACTTGAATGTACTTAGAATCCAAGTCGAAATGTATTCATCTGTAATTATATTTCTCAAGTTATAAACTAGTTATATGCTCTTGCATTAAGTGGACGTTAAGATAATATGCAGATATAATTATAATGAGCAAAGATTGATAACTTTCATATAGTAGCCAGAGTATAGTAAATGTATATTTAAAAATAAAAGGTTTTTTAGATCGTATCATGATTTTACTAATTTTATAAATGTGAAAGTTTGTAAGTATGGATCTTTGTAACTCTTTCACGTAAAAACTACTTAATGGATTTTTAATGAAACTTTACAATAATAAAGCATATCAACATGATCGTCGCAAGTAACTATTACTACTACGCGACCAAAACAATTATACGCATGAGAGGTGACGCTTGATTCCAGACTTCGTCCCGTACTATCCCTTATTAAGGACTCCGAACGAAGGCGAGCTATAGACATGTCCATATTCAAAATGAACTAAAACTGTAGTCTATGCACTCAAAAATGGAACACGAAAAGCAGTGTTTGATTACTCTGATGATTAGATTGGTATGAAGTTATGCACATGTGTTATTCTATTACCTACTCCGAAGCAAACTAATTACTTAGAAACTACAGTAGAGCTACGTCAGCGCTGACATTAAAAATAAAGGTCTTGGCATACTGGAACGAAATGGAAAAAAAAAATTGATTGCGATTTTGCCTCGTGCATGGCGGAGTGTCGATAAACTTAATAGACTTAAAATTAGGACTTCGCATATTGTTTTCTTATGTTTACGCGAATTTCACTCATTATAATGAAACAACTTTTACGGATTTTATCGCGGTTTATTTAGTTTTTTACAATCCCGACGTTTCGGACACTTTACAGCGACCATCCGTAAAAATCCGTAAAAGTTGTTTCATTATAATAGGACTTCGCATTTTAAGATTTTCATACTTCGAAGACTTTAACTTTTAAAAAACATTTTACTACTACTAATGCGAACTATTTATTTCACTCATTTAGGGAGATATTATTATGATAATAATAATTTCATAATTCAACTGTTATCATAATTATTTATAGTACCCAAGTGAAACAAACTCAGTGGAAGAAAGGCATAGTTTAATAAAGAAATTAGTTATTAAATAATGATAAATCACTATATTCATACCCTTTTGAGAATAGCTTGTCTTTTAGTAATATAATATTATTTTGCACATACATTTTTTTTCGTCGGGGTATCGCATTTGGTGTAAATGAAAAAAATTGCTTTCAAAATTTTTTTAGTATATTATTTGAACACGATGACATCTACCACTTAACTAAAGTTACCGATATCACGCAAAAAATAAACTCGTTGAAGTTGCAGTCGGCTGGTCATGCACTCGGGGGGATGGTTGATGGGCTATAAGGATCAAGACCGCCGCGCTTACATAGACGAAGTGGTTTATTGTGATTTTATATGTCTGACGTTTCAGATACTTCACTGCAATTATGGTCACTGGAGGACCATGTTCACTATTATTCTTGGTTTGATATTGTGGGACATAATTATTTTATAATCAGTGTGTAGGCGTCCTAACTTTTAACCCTCGAAATGTTTTTTTATTATTACGATTATCGCGACTCTAGCGTGCTGTATATAAAATGATTATTATTACCTGTACAACTGTTCATATTGCAGATAATGTTCCGCGTATTTTATGGGGACATTAATTATAAGTTTTATTTAAGATTTTTGGAGTTTACTCCTTAAGAATCGATTTTCATATATAAGGCGCCCGGTATGAGAAAAATCCGAGGGGTAAAACCAACTGAACTAACGAAAAAGTGTCACGTTTTTGGTGCGCACCTTTAGTGCGCAACTTTCTAATTTAGCTGTGAGTGTATTGAGACGTACATAGGGTATGCTGTATAGGCGACTATACCTATATACTATATGTTATTGGGCTTGTTTGTTTCTATTAGTGTCGATGTATTTATATTGCTATTTTTTTTTGTTATAAATATCAATAATTAACATTGTAATTGTGAAGTTATTTTTGCGTATGGTTAGATACTCGTACTTGAGGAGTAAACTCCAGTCGTGCGTCGGAGCTGACACACACACATTTTTTTTTAATGATTATTCCTTTAATAGTAGTCTATTGTTATCTTTAATAATTGTATTTTATTATTACCATTATTATCTATTATTTAATATCCATGTTGCTATTCGAAACGTTAATAATATGTATCTGGGAAATCTAGTATCCTTTTTTATATGTAGTTAAATGGCCATGGCTACGCAGAAAACATATTTTGTCTCCGCGAAGCTATTCGATGCTGTGTTATGTAATTATAATGATAATTGAATACTAGTACTATAAAGTAGCAGCCCATATATATCCCACTGCTAGGCACGGGTCTCCTCCTCGAAATCAGGCGTATCGGGCCATAGTTCACCGATGCGCTGGCCAAATGCGGGCTGGTGAACTTCACACACCATCAAAGACTTTTAATCTAATCAGGCATGCAAGTTTCCTCACGACTTTTGCCTTCACCGATGAGCGAGCGATGGTCAGGGTGCACTTAGAAATTTAGAAAGACCCATTTTAAAGCACTACAGGTAGACGGGGTCAGGATTGAACCCGGACCCTTTCGTTCGTGAGTCCGAGCTTATTACCCACTGGACCATCCTCACTCGTACTAGTCCTACTGATAATTATATACTACTAAGATTTATTTTAAGTAAGTCTTATCAGCAAAAATAATGACCTTGCAAGTGTGTTAAACACTTTAAGTCCTATTTATTTGGTAATAATCTTATTTAAATAATAAATAATAATTTTGACTTAAGCATAAAGTTTTCTAAATTGTATATAAAATACGCGTTGCATGGTCACCCTACTGCGATCGGTTCTAGAAGTAATTAAACTACACCTGCGAATGGTGATTTCGGGAGATTTGTAAGAGCTTACATTAACCTTTAATCTACGTAGGATTTACGCAAATCACCTGTTACTTTACATAATAGTTACCACTTTGGATTTAATTAAAACAGGTCTTAATAACTTGGGCAACCTAACGACTTACAAAGTCTCACATGCAAAATTATACGTCAAATTCTTAATAGAAAATCATGGAAATACTTTTGTCCTTGAAATAATATTCCTCTTCTATTATAAAAATAAGATTTTTCTCGAATCTGACTTCTTCAATAGGAACCCTCAGCGACAGACTGGTTCCGGTAAGACCAGATTCTCCAACAAAAGGGGGACTGCCCAGCCACTGTAAGCCAATCCTCACAACGTCGCGTCTAGCGTAGCCTGGGTTCCGATCCCGAGCCCGACACGAGTACAGGGGGGTTTCTAGAAGCGCATTAAGTAGCGCCTCCGACGCACCCCCGTTCGTCGTCTACGGGGGGAGGCAACGTCGGCAGCCTCCTCTCTCACCCGTTCGTCGGCCTCTTTCTGGGAGATCACTGTCTCATAGAAAGAGGCCATTGCCGACCAGCAGTGGGAAACGAACCCGCGACCTGCCCAAAGAGACCATTAACCTGACCACTCGACCAGCCAGCCGTCATTTACATTTATGAAACTAGTGTTTGTAAGTTCGTGTTTCATTGGGGTTACAAATTGTCTGGCAACAAGCCAATTCACCTGTTACCAACAGAGTATAAAACGCGAAATTTATGTGGTAGACAAAAAAAAACTGTCCCTAGACCTCACGGAACCTCGTGCTGCGTGACTCGCACCAATAACAAATATCCATCGTAACAAACATTTACCATTTCATTCTCATTAATGTATGGATCTGTACTCGTGAAACCTAACCTTGATATTCAACTAAGCGGCGATTTATTTAGTACCTAAATGAAATTATTTTAAATTCCCTATGACGCAGAAAGAATAGAATAGAATAGAATAGAACAAACTTTATTCATGGGGTTTTAGTTATGTTAGAATAGTAGAAGGGGTCGGAAGAAAAGCAGGATAAAAGTAGATAGATAGATAAACTTTTTATTCACATTTCCACATTACACATACTAATTAAAAGTGGAAAACAAAAATAAAACTAACAAATAAAAATAAATCTTTACAGCATTAATAAATGATCTTATCATTGTATTTATTTTTATATTCATTTCCTGTCCTTCGTTTAGAAACCATCTTGAGCCTGAATTCAAATGAGTCCTGAAAAACTTTTTGCTCACACAATAGACCTAGCACGTACGATGAAATGGAATCATAAAATTATGAATGTAATAAGTGTCTGCGTATAGTGTGTCTAACTTGGAAAACGAACTGAAACTAAATGTTATATACTAAGCGTATTATATATCAAACACAGAAAAATGACTGTCGGTCTAGTGCTTAGGGAGTAGAGACACAGACTAGTAAGCTAGAAGGTCGTGAGTTCCATTTCTACCCAAGCTAAAATATGTTTGTATGATGAGCATCATATTATCTATAATATTGATGTATTTAGAAATTTATAAATATGTAGAGCCTGCCTAATTTAGAATCAGATAACCATGTGTAAGTTGTTCCAACTTATAAAATAATAAACTTTTCTTGCAATAAAGTTTTCACATATAGTCATATGAAATATTACAAAATCGAAAAAACAAAAAGAAATACACTATGTACGCAATAAGCATTTCATGTTCTCAATATTATGTTAACTACGCTAGATTAAAATATTGCGATTAAACAGTCTTGAAACTTTAAATAGAATTTCTCGGTTCGAATTTCTTGTTACCACTTAAATTTAAGGCAACCCGATGCCAAGTTTCACAACTGATATTCGAAATTTGCGATTCGTGTTTGAGGCATTGCTGTCATAACATCGGTGGTTGTTAGTAAATCGTTAAGGCTTATTCTCTGTAATCCCGATCTAGAATATTTTTATAAAATTTACATAGAAATAAGTTATCACTTTGCAGATATAAGTAATATTAGACAAAGTACTTCATGAAATTAAAATAACGATGAGATCCATTTAGGTAAGAAATCTTGTATTTTACAAAGAAATTTTGAAGTAAAACTTCTATAGGCGCGACTAGGAAGTAAATGACTGATTGAAGATTTCTGATGGAAGTAACTCTCATTCTACATTCAAAATTGCATATTTGGCCGTGAGTGTATTCGCGGTAGGTGCGTTAGTTCGGGCAGCGACCAACGTGTTTTGGGCATTGTGGCAACTAAGACCAACTGCAATAAAATTACTAGTGGCAAAGATCATAATAAATTACGAATAATTATTGTGAAGGCTTACTTCAATCGCGCGTAACACGTTTCACGCACACACTTTTTTGATCTACAAAATACGTAAAGAATGAGACCCCTTAAAAGCACGAACCTCATCAGCATAAAACATTAAATTATGTGATTTCCGATCAACCTTATTAGATCTATATCTTAAATTATTACGGTACAGCAACCTTGAATGAGAAAGACGAAAATGTAAGAGTAACTTCAAATAACTTTGGGTAAAACGACTTTACACAAAAGAAATAGCTAAGTATATTAACGAAAAGAATTTTAAGAGAAAAGAAAATAGAATCGAATTGTAGCATTATATCACTCGCTCCTGTTTTGAATCGATTCCGTGACGGAATTTATTTGTAAATTTGGTAATATATCTTTTAACCCACCTTATTTACCTTTCGAGTGATATATCTTATGCGACGGGTTTAGTAATGAAGATATATCTTTCTTCTGTATTTTCCCTTTCTCTTGTGGCATTCGTTACTTTTTACATTTCATTACTCTTTAAAAAATGATTTTGAAGTGAAACTTCTTAACGCTCATGATGGTAAAATTTTTACGGATTAAATGCGTCACGAAGATGTGCAACGTTGTCAAAGAAGATGGCGAAAGCGATAGAGATTAGAGACCTATTGAGAGAGAGTGAGAAAGGGCGAACGTAGCATGAAGCAACGCCATCGGTTGGTGTATTCGGTTAGTAGTTAAATATTACAAATGAAAGTTTCACTTCTGTTATGACGTGTACTTTGTACTCACGCACTTTTTTTTATTTCATAAGTAGGCAACCGAGCATTTCGGGCTCTATAGTGACAACCGACACTCATTGACATACTCTACAAAAAGTTATGCAGATGCTTTGCCCTATTTTTCACTCTCTCCCCAATGGACTATCAGAAACTCACAAGCCTCACGAAATGTGATAGCATAGCTGTCACTTTAGGCTGGTATTATGTGAGCAAGAGGTACCAACGGGCGTGCCCGTCCAATTTAGTGGTACTAATAAATGGTACAGCAGCATGACACTACCTCAAAGATAATATAGGAATATACGATAGATAAGAAGGCGTTTCAATTATTTTTAATACCTTCTTGGAAAAAGTAGAAGTTAATGATCAGAACTGATTTATCATTTATGATTGTTATGAAACACAATATTATCTTTCATCCCACCTACATCAACCCTAAGTAGGTCGCAATCGAAAGTATGTTTGACTCACTTTATTTCAGTGCATGGTTCAATTGATTAATTCGAGATAGCTAATTTTCATAGACTTTTACATTTAATTGATTAGCATTTTAAGAGGTCATGAGTCTACTTCAAACAAATTAGATTCACCGAAAAAAGAAGTGCTGTTCTTCAACTTTGTCGAACTCGATCTTGTCGAACCAGAAGCGTGAGAATTTATTAAGTTACTAGAAATTTACTTATCAATTCGAAACATAATATACTTACAGCCTTTTCTTTTCAGCCCACTCATCAGCATGCTCCCGTGCCACCTTCTCCAGGTGTTCCCTAGCTCGTTCTGATTTTCTGAAAATCTGTTGTCTTCTAGCCACGTCACCTTCCACTCTTTTGAGTGTCAAATCGTCTCGAGCACGTTCATCCTGTACATCAGTGCAAGTATTTAGAGCAAAACAGAATAATACATCCCGTACATTCCATGGATGAAATGTATGTTGCTAAGAGACAACTTTCAATACCTACTGGGACCGAGATCTTTCATTTTGATCTGATCTAATCTTTCTTCAGCGTAGGCAACAAGGTTGAGCGACGATGGTCCAGTTGAAATGGAGAGGTCCGTGTTCATTCCTGAACCCGTGAGCCTTAAATGGGTATTTTTTAATTTCTAAGTGAACCTAACCACAAGACCACCGGTCGCTCACCGGTGAAGGAAAACATCGTGAGAAAGCTTGCATGTCCGGAACAAAAGTCTGAAGTAGTATGAAAGTAGTATGAAGTTCACCAACTCGCATTAGGCCAGCGCATCGGTAAAACCAACACCCTAATTTTGAGGAGGAAGCGGACATGCTCAGCAGTGGAACACAATATATGGATAGATATTTTGCTTTTTATTCAGGAATATTAACTTAATCATGAAATTGAACCTACGACAATTATTGCGATGATAAAATTACTTTACCAACTTCTTCATTTCCATATGAATTCTGTCCATGAATTGATTGTAAAGGTATTTTCTGTATTGGTTGAACTCTTTCAAGGAGCACACCGCGCGACCGTCGTTGGTACAATATCCTAGTAGCATCATCCTGTTGCGTGCCGGCTTCTGGGCGAAGTGGTTGGCCAAGTGTGGATCGTGCATTGGAACGTAATCGTACGACACATTGTTACAATAAGGGTCCGTCAGATCGAAGGTTGGATTCGGGCCACTGCCGAGACCTATACGACGTACCTGGAAAATATATTACCTGGTTAACGGCTGACCAACACTTTGCTTACCCAAATGCGGTCTACCGACTCTTAAACCTTAAAATATTACTCAGGAGAACGGATGGCAGGCATTTGTTCCAGTAGGCAGTAGGCAGTGTGTGACCAGCTCACTGCCACTTCAACTAGATTAGTTTAGCGCGATATTGGTAACTTTATTTACAAAAAACACAAAAATAACAAAAGTGTTGCTACTTGTATAATTCAAATTATATTATTAGAAGCCGCCCTTCGCAATCTATCAAGATGTTTTTCAACATTATACTTAACATCTTTTCCGCTTGAAAAATTGGGAATTACCTCGCGGCTGTTATTTTGTATTCTTTTGTATAATTAAGACTAAGAATTTTACACTTTTGTCTTGTTACAATTAAAATTCTGGTTTTATTTATATGAAAGTTTACTTTTATTCCATAGATATTTTTATCAGCTCGTATCTGCTTTTTGTTGAATTCAAAACACCTACTCCCCAAAGTGCCAGGCTGTTTTGGGCATACTATTTTCACTATGTATTCCGTATTTATATTTTGTTTTTTTCCCTTGGATTTCACGGATCTTCTAGTTTATATGGTGTCGATTCCAACCTAAACTAATATATTAAAAACCTATAAAAAAAATTGGAAAACTGGCAGTCTATCTTGGCTGGCAAAGGTACCTCCAAAGGGACTACATAAAAAGGGCATTTTCTTTATCGAAAAATAGTATCAGAGTATAGGGCACATCTAATTATTTTGTATTATTGGCGTTTCTATTGAATAAAAATATTCAAGCGCCACTTCTATTATTTTATAATCCAATGAAAATTCGCCGCTTCAACCAAGCATGACGTTCTTAAATCAAACAATTCTATATTATGCTCACAAATCTAGGTAAAGTTAAAATACGTCGTGCTTTCTGAGGAGAAATAATCTAAGAGATATAAGAATAAAGTGTTCAGGATACGAGAGGGATTTTTTCATACAAATTACAACATGTTCAATATGTCAACAATAGAGATCATTTATGGAATATTTCAATATACATAAATTAACATTTTCAGACGGAAAGATAGATAGATATAAAAGGAATCCACCAAAGATGAAAGAGATAATAAATAGATACAATCTTTGATGAATCACCAATTTCAACCCTGTACGGTCACTAGTTTTAATTAAAATCCGAATACGTCTCAATCACATGAATGCGAGGGTCTCATCCGAGCCCCGACAATCAAGTTACAGTTGTAACGTATTAAGTAGAGTGGGCGAATAAAGTTTACACGTTTGTGAACAGTATAATACGTTGGACGAGCAAATTGCTCTAATTAGTGTCGTAAAAGTTTCGTAGTAAGAGCACTTATTAAACAAAAATTGGTACTTGTAATTGGTTTTTTTTTTACTGCTAAAAATTATCTTTGTCGTTTTGTTGATGGATTATTTAAGCATTAAAATATAGTAGGATTGATTAAATTAAATCTAAGGGGGTATATTGAAATTGTCAGTTGTAGGAAAATTGTCATTATTGCATGTCTATAAATCAAAGGAAATTAAGGGGGCCTAGCCAAAATGCCATTACGAACGATTGATCGAGCGATCGACGACGTAATTTAGCCAATCACAACTTCGAAAGGAACGAACGATCGTCGCTGTCGTTTTCGTAATGGCATTTTGGCTAGGCCCCCTGGATACCACATAGCTTTTAGGAATGATTCGAGTACACAATATAGTTTGGGTCAGTATTGTATTATAATCACCACATAATAAAAAAAGAAAATTCTTCGCTGAGTCTGTACGCGATAAATTTAAAAGCTACTAGATGGATTTTCATGCTATTTTCAACATGAGATACAATAATTCCCGAGACAGGTTTTTGTGTAAATTAAGTATAGAAAATAAGGATTATTAGTCAGTTTAAGTGTCGGTAAAATTGACGCTGCTTGGGAGCTTATTATCATCAGTTCAGATGAATCCTTAAATCAAAGTTAACATAGACAAAGCTTCGGGTAACAACTAACAGTCACGGCAAAATATTTGTAGTTACGGCATTTCAGTTAAATTTTATTGCCACGGCAATAAAATCAAAAACAATGGAAATTCTTCATAGTCATCATAATCGTCTTTAGCATTGTCGTCACCATCGTTGTCATCGTCACGTCATCTTCTTCATCTAAATCATCGTCACAGTCATCAACGTCATGATCATAATCATTATCATTATCATCATCATCATCATCACCATCACCATCACCATCAGCCTTCATCAGTCCACTGATGAACATGGCCTCCCTGAATGATCGCCTACCAGCCCACTGTGACTTCCACGAGCACAGTGTTAGAACATTTATAAAGGTAGTTATAAAGTTGCTAGTTAATACGTCAAAATAATTATGTAATCAATACCTACTAAAATCTCTATACTAAATGCAACGGAAGTTGGCTGATCGACGTTAAAAGCCGTCGCCTCAGAGGATAGGTTCATCCGGCTATACCTCAAACGCAAACTCAATATTGCTTTGTCGTCTTCCCGCAAGTCAGAGTAGGCTAATGGGCTGCGTAAATTATTCCAACAATAGTTAAGGAAAGCTTCCTGAGAGGTAGCCTTAGTTAACTTTATACTGACATGCTACTAATATTATGAACGCGAAAATTTGTAAGTATGGATGTTTGTTACTCTTTCACGTAAAAACTACTAAATGAATTTTCATGCAACTTTACAACTATATAGCTCACACATCAGAATAATACATAGGCTAAAATTTATCATCGTACTCCCACGAGAATAGGAAATACGCGGGTGAAAACGCGGGGCACTGCTAGTTTGAAATAAAGTTTCATAATGACACCAGAAGAAAAAAAAGATTTATCTTACTATCTGCTGTCGCAGCTTCGCCTGCGTTGACTAAGATTTACACCATGGTCTAACATCCGGTTTACGAAAGGCTGATTAACGCAAAAATTAACAAATCAACCACCAAGTCTCTTCTTAAGCGTCAAATGAGTTTCTAGAAGCATGGTTAAATTACTTAATTCAGCCTGATGATCAGCCTGTCAGCTGACATAGCAACAACAATGAAAAGCTGTCGACTCTAGAATGTTAACCGCCATAACAGCCATGTTAGTTGACATACCTACACGTTGACGAACGTTTTAGATACCAAGAGTTAGTGGAATATATCCTCGGGTTATATAATACTGAAATATTTTTTCAAATCCAACCAGCAGTTACTGAGATTAGTGCGTTCAAGCAAATGAAGAATTGACTCTTTAGCTTTTTATCACAGATATTCTGTTCTTAATATTCCTATGTTTTTTAAATTAGTTCAAGATATAGGTATTATTTTATTTTCAATTCTGATATCGAATCGACTCAATACGTTTTTCATCATTTTAGATTATAATATTATACTAGGCAAAGATCCTAGCGTCAACGAACAATTCATATAAGCCGACATTTGAGTAAATTTTTGTAGATTTCTTTTTTTCAACTTGGCAATCAAAATGAAATAACATTTAGGCACGTTACTGCCAATCAACAATCAAAGCAGCTAATTGGAATCGACCTTTCTACACTTGTTGTTGACTGCGGTTCCGCCTATTTAACTACTGTAAACTACTCTGGGCTTTTGTTAATCGTGCCATTAAATTAAACTCTTGTGCCTTTGTATTTAATAACTAATGATGTTTCTGTGTTTATGTTATCTATAAATAGCCAATGGTTTTTAAACAACGAGCATGTAGCCGAAATAGCGCGGTGATGTTGTGTATTTTGTATGAAATCAAACTCCGCCAAATTTCTGCTACAATGCTGTGCCGGCTCTGCATTCTGAGTTAAAAAAATTATAGCCATTGGTGGATAATTGGCAGATGAGGTGTACACGCAGATCAATGGTTGGTTGAATTTTTATTACGTCAGTGACATTATCACTGATCAATGATTTTATTATATTACATTACGTCTTTATCTTGTTATGTTCGATGTCTCCTGTCAGTTAAAGTGGTACGAAAGAAAGAAGAATAGTATTTTATTTTATAATCTTATTAGAACTAGTAGCATCCACAGTACCCTTTCATAAATAGTCGAAAGCGAGCATTAGATTTCGATGAAAAAAGAAAAAAAACTACAAAACTTATTTTCTTACACATACGCTAAACTATTTTCAAATTGTTCTAGAAAAGTTTCAATTTCAAAAATATGTCCCAAATTCAACTTTAATAATGTAACGATGCTGATGATAAATATTCAGCCAGTAAAAAATATTTTCCAACAAGCTAATATTATGCGAGTTTAATTGTGCCGTATAAAAGCAAAACTTGATTAATGACTAAGATACCTTTAAAGGTAGAATTTGCGTTATAAATTCATGGAACGGAATTTTGTGAGAGGAATATTTTAATAAACAATAAACCATTCATTCCATATGAAACAAAACATCAGCTAATATTATTAGCTGAAAGTAAGATCTTGCAGCTCAAATAAAGAAAAAAATTAAGTATACCCACACATAGGATATAATTCGGAGGATAGGATTCGGGGGAGTATTACCATTCAAACCGTGACACGATAATTTTATAAGTATTCTATTTTATAGTAGACTCTTTTTTGGGCTAGTCCTACTCATACGCTTTTCTTTTAATTACATCATTGCACCCGTGCAAAGCCAGGGCGGGAAGTAAGTTAAGTTCGATTTGCACAGCAGTCAGCGAGACTGCTTGCCAGCAACCAAGCCTTACAATACATAGATCCTTGTCTTAATTTTCTTTTAAATGTGCAATGTGAATATTATACTTTAATATATACCTAATGTATGTAGCCTATATTCAGCAGTGGACGGATAAAGGTTGATGATGATAATGACGAAAGCCAATATACAAGGATCAAGGATGACCATTCGTTTTATATTGGGTCATAAGACATGAATCAGTTTTAAAGGATACCCATGTAAGAAGTAAAAATACAACAATTATAATTAATGGCTCTTTAAAAAAAACCATAATAATAGCTAAAGCCTAAATAATTAAAAAGGATTAACAAAAGACAATATGTATCACTCTATCGAATATGAGGGCGCGGCTCCACCGCGGCGCATGGAAGTAGGTACTACGTTTGTTAAGTTTCGCTTTGCTATAAACGCGTGTGATTGATTCACCATCCTAAATTATTTCACGCCTACAAGGTGTAAGCACTTTCGGATAGATCAGACTAATATAATTAACAATAAATCGACGAGTTCTATAAATAACTTGCCATTAATTCGTCTAATTTTATGTGGGAGTCATTACATTTTATCTATAAATATAAATACTTCACAAAGCAATTCTTAACATATAGGCGCGGCACTGCAAGTTTGTCAAGCTTCGCATTGCACGAAAATGTTTGTGATTGTCTCCATTGCACCCAACGAATTTGCGTGCGCCGCGGAGTAGTCGCGGCCTAATTCAAAACTAACGATTAAAATAAACTTACATCTTCCCCAATTTTTCCGCGGGAAAATATAATTTTGCCTTCTGGTATTTTCGGCACTGGCAGCTTGCATTCTAATCCCAGTCTATACCATAACGGTAGGCCGTTCTTCGGTACTGCGCGAGCTGGTTTTGGTACAGAGTCGACAACCTTCTTCAGTTCCGTCGGCTTTCTTAATGTCATGAGCGTGATACCTATGTTAGCGGACTCATCTATTTCCGATGATTTGGAAGACATGGCTTTAGGAATAAATATAAAAACACAATAATGTTCGCGAGTCTCACATTGACAAGAAAAACTAAAAATTTGATTACAGATTGTCATATTACTTTTTTTATGTTGCCAGACACAAACGCAGATATCGCCTCGGAAATAATAATGTATTAAAATATTTACTTTTGGGTGTGCATCAAATAAATAGAGCCTGCATTAAAGAATAATTGTAATGGCTGTGGTAGGTGACTGCGCTATTCTCGTTCTAGAGAGTTACTAATTTATACATTAAACTACTAATTTGAAGGTTGTGTGTGTATGCGCGCGCGTGTGTGTGTGTAATGTGTATTTACACAATATATTTTGGTAACAAATAAACATCCAATTTAAACTAGCAGTGTCCCGCGTTTTCCGCGTACTTCCCATTCCCGTGGGAGTACGGAGTATTCTATATGGCTATATAATATAAGAACATAATATATATATATTTTTATTCAGTCAGTATCATCATATTTCCACTGCTGATTTGACTGTGATTGACCCTTCTTTCTGTCCAATTCTTCGTAATCGGTCCATCTCGCCGCAGGACATCTTCACAATTAAATCCAGTAAATAAATTTAAATTGTTTAGTTTTTCTTAACCTAACTATTCTATCCACCAAAAGCCGATGTTAAAATAAGTACAATATGCGTATAAAACCCATTCCACACCTTAAGTCTTTTCTTTCGTTTAATATGTACGAACTATTAGATAAATGTACGTTAATTATTAACGCAAGTATAAGTTTTAGCACGTAAAGTTGTCACGAGCGCGGGTCGATGTACTCCGGTTTTTGTTGAAAACCTATTCAAACATTTCCAAATACGGAATACGATAATGTAGTTGGTACTTAAATTACATTCAAAGATTTTATTTTATTTATAATATTTTGTTGTATTAAAATTTTCTTCAACACTTTATGGACCTTCTAGTAAGAAGCCTTAATCATAATTTAGAATTCAAAATGTGTTTAAGAAATCAGTAGGTTAGTAAGGATGAATAAATCCATTGCGTTGTATTTTATTTCATAAAATATTTTAAGATTAGTTTTAATTTAGTTAAAAAATTTAACATTAGTTAAAAAAAAATCTATTTTCTTATATTAAGTTTATATTATTATATTTATAATAAATACGGACATGAAAACTAGTTAATTAAAGTAATCTTTCTTTCCTATCCTTCTTAAAATGCAATCTAATTTGACAGGATTTGCAAATCGATAAAATTAAAAGCTCTATTTAACGCGAAATAAAACAACCTATATTTTTGGACATTTAATAAGTCTTATCTCAATTTTTATTTTAAATAATATAATAAAGTGTTTATAAATTCGGATGCTTGGAATTTTATCGCTCTCACGCGAAAACTACTACTATTGAAAGGATTTTGATGAAAGTTTACAATATTATAGCTCACACATCAAAATAATACAAAGACCCATTTATCCGCAGGGCTCTGCTAGTAAATTCTTTTTTTTTTTCATTTTACGTCAGGAAATGCACTGACGCATCCCGCTGGGGAGTGGGTCACCCCAGGCGGGTATGTGGGACTCGCTGCGCCCGATACATGGTAAGTGGACGCAGCTCTATCCACTGAAACCCGACGAGTGCCACCGATGCCGCCTTTGGTGAGGTGCCCCGGATCTACAAGCAACAGGGCACCTCGACGGCTAGTCAGTCCCTCAAGGGACTGACGCCACCTCCACAGACCGGTTGGCCCGCACCACAGAACGTCTGGACAGTACGATGAGATAAGGTTCCCATCCTTACCACTTGCCCCCTGCTCTTTTGTCCCCTCTTCTTATAAGAGGGGTACAAAGAGCCTCCTCGGCTACATTCGCTTCACCCAAGGTGTTGGGGTCACCTGGGCTACTGAGCCCCACCGCCACGACATGGCCTGATCCATGGTGAGGTGCTGATAAATACTTAGAATAGCAGTTGGTATATGACTGGTCTTTACGCTATCCTTTTTTATAAGTGAAAGGATATAAGGTACTCTGAGAACTGCTTAAAAGCTTGTAACCTAGATTCTAGCAATTACTCTCAGCAACAACGCGATAAAAGAATCTAATGCGCCGTTAAGAAGGAAAATTAAAATGCATAACGATACTTTTTGCGTTTAATAATTTAGTTAACATTGTATCGTGTCACGGCGTCCCAGTTGAAATTTACTGGATGAATACAATTACATTACAAAAGGATTCTTTCATGTTGTTACTAATGGTCACTTTTTTAATGTTTTCGAAAATTTCATTTACTGTACTAGAACTTTATGAATGGCTAGTCACATTTTTTGTAGCTTGGCGTCCAGCTGTGCAATATATACCATCTTAAGATGGCCTTTTTATCATAGACATATTTTGTCTTGTTTTGTTTTGAAGTGAAACTTCTTTATCGTTGTGATTTCAAACCGTATGCAACGGAAAAAACGACAGGTAAGAGACACAAATACAAAAATGTGTAGGAAAAGAATGAGACAGAAATAATAATAATATAATAAATTAGTGAGTGTGTATGTATATTGCACACTGTTTAGTACTTGCTTGTATTTGAGCATTTAACTTGTGTTTCACTTCTATCGTGTGTGAATCGCACACACACCTTTTTTTTTTCTCGGTTGGAGCTATGCTAGGCCCAGTGGCCTTAATGATCCATCGGAAATGAGGCGAGGTAGTTGGCTTTAGTGGAGTGCGACATCCTGGATTTCCAGCGTCGAATTAGTTCCTGTTGCAGGTCCATAGTACATACCTCTCCACCAAAGAAAAATCGTGTCACGTGAACACACTTGCCATGGTCTCTATGAAATTCCTAATTTGAAAAAATATAACTGATTGTTAACATCTGCTAAGTTACTTGTCATTGCATCATAAATATTATAATATCAAAAACCAATCGCAATATAGATTCAGTACTTGACACTTTCAGTATCGTGATTGATGAAAGTGATTGATGAATTTTAGGCTACACAGAATAACTTCTATGATACGTTAATAATATGAATATTCACTTATATTTTTAAATAAATTTACCAACTCTCTGTTGCTTAACTTAGATTCTAGGACCTACTCGGACTGTTGATAATCGTTTTTCAACTCTTCTATAAATCTCTTAAAGAAAAATATCTCACTATTTTTTTTTTGTTGTCATTTAGAGAAATCTAAAAAATAATGCAGGGTTTCGAATGCAAGCTCCTAAGCGTCTTAAATTTTTTGTGCTCTTACAATGATTATTATATTATTTACCAATTACTACAAAATCTTGGTAATATAATAATATACACTATATCCTGTCTCGGAATCTCAAAAATCTATCTCATAGTTTAGCGTTATATTTTGTGGACCAATATTATAAGGTATATAATTTAGCATAATATATAAAATAATTACTATTTTATTACATATCACAGCATTTTCATTAAAAGCTCCGAGGCGGCTCATTTTTAACGACACCTCCAACAAATATCGTTACATTTTATCCTATGTTTAACCTATATATGTATGTCACTCGTGAAATTTCACTTAAAACGTACGTCATGACTAAACAATAGCTGGCAAAAACACAGGTGTGTCTTATGATGCGTTGGCAAATTTTTGAAACGTGCAGCATCATTTGATATGATGTATATGATGCCAATAAGTTGATAATCTATATTTTAAAACATCAAGTGCACTAAGATGTAAATGTTATTTCAATATTGCTTTTAGAAAAGATGAAGTGTAATTAAACGTATGAAAAATAATTAACAGGTATACGAAAATTAAAGTTTTAATTCTTTTCGGATAAGATTATTTGCAGGCTTTCCATACGAAGACATAACTATCGTGCATAAACATAAATGAATGCATACAGCTCTAGCCTAGGGCTTTAATTGAGGGGTCATCTAGCTGCCCCTATGTTTCGATTGTAGGGTGACAAGGGTCGATTGTAGAAGGGTGAAAATTAAGGTTTGTGTGTACTTTGAAAGCATTCAAATACAATGAATACAGCAGTATAATAAGAAAAAAGAGAAACATAAAATCCTACTAGTCCTACTAATATTATTAATCCGAAAGTTTGTAAGTATGGATGTTTGGTTACTCTTTCACGTCAAAATTACTGAATGGATTTTAATGAAACTTTACAATAATATAGCTTATACACCAGAATAACACATAGGCTATAATTTATTCCTGTACCACCACGGGAATGGGAAGTACGCGGGTAAAACCGCGGCGCGCTGCTAGTTATAAATATGAATTAAGTCGTGGACCACCCAAAGACCAACTCGATATGCACACAAAGTTTGATGAGAATCGGTCAAACAGTTTCGGAGGAGATATTAAATACCATTCGAAGTAAAATAAGACTCGATGCCAGGAATTACACTAAGGGCCTGTTTCACAATCTCCAGATAAGTTCCGAATAGGCTATCGGCAACATATTTGACAGATATTTGACAGATATTCCATACTCTATCTGTCAAATATGTTGCCGATAGCCTATTGGGCACTTAACTGGAGATTGTGAAACAGGCCCTAACTATTATTGTCTTCTTTCCGAACTTAGACTACGCAGACCTCAGACAACGGATGCATTCCATCGAAAATCGCAATGGTTTCCTCATCTGGCAAGTTTGGTGAGTATACATTTTTTTATCAGCTTATGCTGTCCCACTGCTAGGCCAAGGCGGAAGGCCAATACCTTTCACATATCGCAAACAATAAAAATTAATCGTAAAATTATTATTGTCGCAAAACCAAAATGTTCCCAAACAAACTTAAAGATGATGTTATTCTTAAGTGCTTAAGCAATCGTGTGGCATGAAAAATCTAATAGATGGCGCTACAGAATTTTCTAACGTATTTTTTTAATCATCAAGATTATGCCACAAATTAAAGGAGTAAGTAAATGTAATAAGCAGTATGGAAGATGTTGACTCACATTGAAGATCTATTCTCGTTGGAAACATAATACAAATGAACCGTGACATTGAGGAGGTTACGTTACACTCCCGCGGTTTGCGGCTTCACCTTCTTTATCTATTATATTCCAGTGTCACGATGTTTGTCCGGGATGAACACCGAAACTACTGAACCGATTTTAATGTTTTTTCTTTTAAAATGTTTGCTTTTCTCCAACTTAATAGATAGGATAGTTTATTTCTCGAATTTGAGATAAAATAGGTCGTAGAACGAAGTCTGTCGGGTCCGCTTGTATATTTTATAACAGCGTATTTTGCTACTATTCTGAACCGCCGCCCGCTTCACTTCTTTACACTTTCTAATAATCAGCTGTACAAACTGTTCCTCGTAGCAACATTTTAACTTAGATTAACAACCACTTTTGAGTTTATAATAATTATTTTTATGTGGCTATTTTTGTGAGCATTATATTTAATATGATATAGAATTAATAACGATACAAGCTAAAATATATTTTAAATCAAATATAGTTTAGACGCCAAAGCAAAAATAATACAAATTATTAGGTAATTACTAAATTTCGGGCTTTATTAATGCCATTGATTTAAAAAAGCCAGCATTATTATAATAAAGATAGCGTTTTTGTATTATCTATGTGTTTTATATTGTGCTGTGGCAGTATATAATAAAGTTAATTTTAAATAAAAAACCAGAACCGACTTCAAAACTATACCATTAAATTATGTACAACTAAAAAAAATTAAAATAATATTGAAATACTTCGAGGTGAAGTTTATTGATAAAAATAATTAATAAATGAATATAATGAAACTTATACGTCTTACTTATACTTTTTAAAATGTTATTTTTTTTTAATTAATTAGTTATTTTGGGAGTCGGTGCCAGCCAAGAAGGACAGTTTAATCACAATTCACAACCTTTGAATACATAAATATATTATACTCTCACATCTATTATAAATTCCTTTACAATTATTGATTTTGTAGTACACCCAGTATTGAGTAGATGTCTGTTAAGGTTATCTTTGCTTTGGCTGGTACCGACTCCAAAAATAACTAATTTTAAAAAATATAAGTAAGACATATAAGTTTCATTATATTCATTTATTAATTATTTTTATCAATAAACTTCACCTCGAAGTATTTAAATATTATTTTAAATTTTTTAGTTGTACATAATTTAATGGTATAGTTTTGAAGTCGGTTCTGGTTTTTTATTTAAAATTAACTTTATTTTGTACTTTTTAATTTTAAGTGAGGCTAGTAGGTAAACTTTCTCAGATAAGGGCTTACACAAGTTTATCAAGCCTAATGAAAAACGAACGAAGAAATGATTTAAATATAACACACAGCAAAAAGCAATTTGGAATTGTGTATGCAATACATAATATTATCATCATCATCATCATCATCAGCCTTTCTCCATCCACTGCTGAACATAGGCCTCCCTCAATGAAAGCCAAGACGGCCGATCCCTTGCCACTCGCACCCAACAAGGGCCGGCCACAGTTCGGAGATGGTCTTCCCACCTGGTTAATGGCCGATCAACACTTCGTCTATCTAAGCGCGGCTCCGCGACAAAAGCAATCAAGACGATTACAATGGATATTACGATAGCGCGAAGAAGAAGGTCATTGAAGTGGCAATGGGCTGGTCACTCGCTCAGGAGAACGGATGGCTGATGAACTAATGAGGTTCAAGGGTGAAGGCCGCGTACCTAATAGACGGAAGTGTTGGTCGGCCATAACTCAGGTGGGAAGACGATCTCCGGGCAGTGGCCGGTTCGTGTTGGATGCGAGTGGCAAGGGATCGGTCGTCTTGGCGTTCATTGAGAGAGGCTTATATTCATCAGTGGATGGATAAAGGCTGATGATGATGATGATAGTATTATTATGTATTGCAGACACAATTTTACAGAGTGCATACACAAGTTACAGATTACTACAGAATTTCTGTCACAGATCGCATCCTTGTTGTAAGGCGTTGAGGAACTGATCATCATATTCAGCTACGACAGTTACCTGACAACTTAACCATAAAAACGTTACGTTAGGCAAATATCCGGACAGCCTATAAAAGATTCAGCCGAGTATCGTTAATTAGTTCCTAAGAATTGAAGAGTTCCGTAACTTTGTTCTGGATCCCATGACCAGAACCTAACCAAGTTTTCACCAAACTACCCTCGAACTACATTATTTCAAATAAAGCAATAATCATCGAGATCGGTTGGCGTGATATTGAGTTATTCATCTATTTGTCGCGTACATGCCTAATGCAAATTTAATACTTATGTGATTTTCTCATGAATACCATCATCAGAACTGGACTAGATTAAAATGGGACTACATGGGGAGCATCAGCCTTCTAATAAAAAAAGAATCATCAAAATCGATTCACCCAGTCAAAAGTTATGAGGTAACACTAATAAAAAAATAAAAAAAATATCATACAGTCGAATTGATAACCTCCTCGTTTTTTTTTGAAGTCGGTTAAAAATACGTGTTATACGATAAGCATTTTATCTCATGTTAGTATTACTTTCACGATAACCTATCTATGGTTCACTTACATTACTTTAAAAGCTCCAGTGATAGTATTTTGTTCCGTTTTGTGTTTCAGTAAGGGAAAATAATATGTAGTTTAAACATCAGAAGTGAAAATGCGTTTTAAATATAAACATTTATTATATTATCCATAAAAATATCAATATTAAGGTTCACAGGTACATATTTTAAGATACATCCTTACTCACACTGCCCATACATTTACACACACTATCGCCATATTACACTTCACAAATTAAAATAAACAATGGCTTACGTGACCTTACAATACAATTCGGGCAGAGCTTCGTCCTCCTCAAACTCACAGATGCGAATGACCCTAATAATTATACCCCGCTATTTAAAGGCAAACTTAATGACCTTCCTAACGCTCGGCCGTCCTACCCACACTTTGACAACGACTACGTCACGCCACACGCTGGTAAACTGGAACCTGTTCCCAGTTTCCGACTTATAGCCGCCAGATGGCGCTACGGTTGCTTACAGTAGGTATTTGCAATTCGAGTATATTCTATGTCGCTGTAACTTTAATCAAGAAGACGAGATTATCGTACTAATTCGTAACAAAGCTAGTGAATATAATATATCTTGTTACTAACTGTTGCACGCAGCTTCACCTGCATCGGCTAACTTAAAAAATAAATAATACAACCTATACCGTGGATATTGTAGCTTCTTTAGTGAAATAATTTTTCAAATCGATAGTTTCGGAGCCTATTCGATTCAAAGAAACTATCAAATTCCTCTTTATAATATTAGTATAGATATAATAATTATATTATTATTATTATGGTAAGACAACACGGCCATCTGATCTCCAACTATGCAGAGCCTGTATTATGGCAACCAAACAATTGATACAAAATTCTTATTACTTGTATATTTCTAAATACATACATATTATAGATAAATATTCTCACAGAGAAAAAATAATTATTCTCATCATACAAGCCTAAGCCCTGAGTGGAAATCGAATTACTAGACCAATAGGCCAGTCATCAATTCTATCTGTATCTTCTAGAATTAAAATGTCCGCATTAACTTCACATCGTCGAAACACCTCCTCGAAATCACGCGAGGGAAACGTTAGGTCACAACTACTGGCCTTAATGCCACAATAATAATCGCAACATAAGGTTTCTTGACGATTTCTTTATTACAAGCTTATAGCATTGACATAGTTATTCGTAAATTGAAAATTGAAATGTATTCAATAACTTTAAAAATATTACATTATTTCATTACCATTAGCCTTTATCAATCCACTGCTGAATATGGGCCTCCATCAATAAACGCCAAGACACTTTATCCCTAGCCACTTTATTTTTATATGTACGTGTAGCGAACCAATCACACTCACAATCCTGAATCGCGCTATCGGAATTCGACACAAGACCTACTATATACAACACCTGACATGCGAGCTAGTGGACTTCAGCCTGGCTGAGAATGCCATCTCGCTGGGTCGGAGATCTTTGGGCAATTTCAGTTTATTCCCACATTTGAAATATATTGTATGGGATATTGTATTGGTAAATGTAAAGTGTTAACGGGAAGAAAACTCCTTAAATGTTACATACTTTAATAAAATATTTAAGAGGGAAATAAAATAGACAGACTCATCTTACTCGTAAGTGGTACCGAAATCTATAGACATCTTATCTACCGGTGAGCATGCAGGAATGGCTATAAGGCAAAAAAGTATGCATAATATATCCCACTGCTGAGCAAGGGTCTTCTCGAAATCAGACGAGGATAATAATTGGGTCATGGTTCACCAATGCGGTGGGTTTGTGAACTGCACACATCGATCACCAATAAAGACCTACAGTCTCATTAGGCACGCCGGTTTCCTGACGAAATTTTCCTTCACCGCTGAGCGAATGACGAAGTTTAAAAAACCCATTTCAGGATCGAAACCCCACACCTCTCATTAAGATGTTATAAATTCAATAAGCAAACACACTTTTTTTTTAAAACCGAAACACTTGATACTGTCTTCGGTTCTGGGTTCGTTCTTCATCATATTATTCAGTAAATAAATACAATACAGTACAAACGATCGAACCCAGATCGCATAGCTTGTGAAAAACCATTGAGACCAGTCATTTGTAAATTACAAAACAAAACTTAGTTTGGTAGTTGTTTGTTGGACTTACAAATTTGATATCGCATTGCTTTTGATGGTGCCCTGAGGTCTGTAATTGATAGCTGTGCCGTCATCACTCGCAGGGACTAGGAACTCTCACTTATTCGACGGTTTTGGAAATGCTTCACATTAATATTTATCAAGCTATGCGTGCAATTCATATTTGAGAAAATTCTTTAGTTGTTAGAAACTAAACAATAGAAATACCTTAAATTTTTAGATGTAAATATTTATATGTCATAAGAAAGTAATCGAGGAGTCGCAGTCTCATGGGGTCTACCAACGCCCATAGAAATGCGCACTCAAAGGTTATGCAGATCTATTTCCTTCCTTTTCCTTATCACCCAATGAGCTACCTTAAACTCACAGGCTGCACGAAATACGACGGCATAGCTGTCTTTACGTCAGCTTTATGTTGGCGAGAGGTACTGCTCCGGTCGTGCCGTCATTGATGCAGCAATGGCACTACCTTTTACAATAAATGTTATGAAGATACACTCTAATGATATACAGACGGACAGACAGACATGCAAAAAAGTACCAATTTTTAGGTGATAATAATCCCAACCCGAGCCCCGCTAGACACGACGTCGTGGGGACTGCTTAGTAGCTCCCGGCTTTCCCTCTTATATGTGAAGAGTCTGGCCTTGCCGGAGCCAGGCTGTCACTGAGGTGATCCTGTTACCTGCGGATCCCGGACCCTCACAAAAACAGCTGAAAGCAGTTTTTGTAGGGTACGGCATTTCCAAGTGCTAGTCCTTACACACTCCAGTCTACCTATCTAAGGTCCTAAAGGTGCGAAACCATTTAGCCTGCTTCAGAAAAAAAAACAAGTGAAAAAAAATGATAAGGTTACATAAGCCAATCGGCCTAAGCATTAAGTCCTTTTGACTTAATCAACTTCATCTTAATTACCAATGTATGGTCTTTCATTTAGGTATATCTTACTTGATTTATTGAAAAAACAACATTTGAAGAGGTCTTAATATGCCATTGATACCGGTTCTTGGCATAAAATTAACATAAAATATGGCACCCCATTTTGATGATTACTATACATACATCTTCCTTAACATGATAACCATTCCTCTTTATAATATATCTAGCTTTATTTGTTTTATACATCTAGCTTTATATGTTCTATGCTGAAGTTCACTTTACAAAACTTCGCTTAATCACCGGTTAAGATGATAAAACATCGTGAGGAAACCTGCATTCCTGAAACGATAAAAAAGACTTTGAAGGTTTGTAAAATTCACCAACCTGCATGAGCCTGCATGCAGCTGCAGAGCCATGCATTGGTGAACCGTTGCAAAATAACCTTTCGCCTGATTTCGAGGAGGAGACTTATGCTTAGCTATATGCCTGCAGTAGACCATAATATAAGAGTTAATAATTTTTATAATGAAACAAATTATACGGATTTTATGGCGGTTTATTGAGCTTTTTATAAGCCCGACGTTTCGGATACAGCAACCATGGTCCCGGGAGGACTGAGGTGTCAGACATTAGAGGCTAATACTTTTTTTTATAATTACAACTAGCTGTTTTGCGCGGAGTCGCCCACTTGGATTTTGATTTTGTACTTTAAAGACAAAGTCAATATCATAATTTTTATATAATCGCCTTTTTATAGCTTAGGAGTATAATCTGTCCTTGATAAAGTTTATGCAAAATGCACAATCATTGAATAGGCGTTGAAATAAACAAACAAAAAGCCCGAGCGGATTCAATAGACCCGATTTTTTATTGTAATTTCTAAAGTGGTTTGGTGTCTAAAGTTGCCAGGAATGTCTAGAGCGAGTTTGAATGCCAGGGTTAACGGTCAAGGGTACGGGGTTGCCATTCATTAACATTATCGCGGTTTTCGTAAAGGTCACAAATATTATGTACTATTATTAGCTATGATATGACTATTTCAATATTTAGTGGAGAATACAGACTACTCAAATATTAATATTTGAGTAGTCTGTATTCTCATAAATAACAGTAGACTGTATTAGAATAGTAGAGAGTGTATCCACAATATATATCCACCAAAACAATTAGACGCAAATACGGCACGTATGCTTAAACGTTTATTATGACTTTTACTTATTATCTGGAAAATTTACCGTCATCATCATCATCATCATCATCACCATCATCATCAACACCACCACCACCACCATCATCATCATCATCATCATTATCATCAATCTCCTCTGTTTCATGCTTGTCTTGTCGCATTAATTAGAATATAGGTACATATTATGAATCAAAATTAAAAGTCAAAACATTTTTTTATTTAAAATAGTACCACCAATGTACCCTCTGATTGAGCATCTTTTGCATCAACGCCCAGTTTCGAGGCAAGCCCCCTAAGAAGAACCGGCGAAAAGAACTCAGTAGAACTAATCTCTTTAAAATAAATCATACTATGAATTTTAAAACAATACACATGAATTAAAAAATTTTAACCGTTTCATAACAATAAATCACACACTCTAAATGTAATGTAGTAAATGTTACAAGGTTCTTGCATAATTCTTTACCACAGATTAAGTATGAATGTCAAAAATGGCTATTTCAATTATGGCATGCTTGAAGTATATTGTTTTTGGGAGACCAATATTTTAATGCTCATAATATTTGTACTTTTAATAAATCACAGTTTATCGTTTGCCTATGAGTAGATCAGCATTTTATATTTGGAAAAAAGTACAAAAGGCTTATCGATAAAGCGATAACATTTGAGTGTCGGTTTAGTATCGATAAAATATGCAATGAAGGATCCATGTCCTAGCATGAAACGGGGATTAAAGGTGCAAATACGAATTTGCCACCAGGCCGTTGGTTGAATATATTTTCGCGACAAAATTATATAAAACTAGTAGCGCCCCGCGGTTTCACCCGCGTACTTCACGTTCCCGTGGGAGTACGATGATAAAATATGAAAGCCTATGTGTTATTCTGATGTATAAGCTATGTCACTGTAAAGTTTTATAAAAATCCGTTCACTAGTTTTTACGTGAAAGAGTAACAAACATCCATACTTACAAACTTTCACGTTTATAATATTAGTAGGACAAACGGGAACATTATCGTCATATTCTATACAAACCTTGTGATAAACAACATAACAAAAAAAAAATGAATTATTTAATTTCATGAAGTTGTTTTAAAGTTATGTGAGTACATTTCGACCATTTATTTTTATTAATAAAGATAGACGATCAATTTTTTATCAATAAAGAAATAAAGCTTATAAGTACATCACTTATAGTAATCGCATTTTATAAATAACTTATTTTGGAACGTGTTTCTCTAGCATGAAAAGTAACTTGAAAAGATGATAGACTTTTATGTAATAATAATAGATAATATTGAATTGCAAAAAATAGATAATATTGAATTTGCTTTAGATTACAAAAAATACATAAAGTAGAGTATTTTTGATTTGCATTCAATTACTAAAAATACAGAAAGTAGAGTATTTTTGGTTTGCATTCAATTACTAAAAAATACAGAAAGTAGAGTTTTTATGTCCAGTAATTGATGTCCATCCAAAGTAGAAATTTATCAGTAAGTCATAATAATCTGCTCAGTTACCTACCGATTGAGCTTGAAGGCCATCAAGCCTAATAGTTTCGAAAAAAAAGCGTAAAGTAGACTATATTATTATCATGAACATTATTAAACAATTCCATTCATCAAGGCTTTAAAAGTAGGTATCATCGTTCTAATTATGCGAATTCAAATATGTTAATAACAACTTATAATAAAAGGTATGTTAATAACAACTTTTATGAAACGAACAGTTCAATCGTATTGTTCTAAAAGTATTTTTGTAATTAATGTTACCTAATACTTATGAATAATTCAAACTATGTTACAGATCTCGGCGGTAGCGCATACCTGATAACAACTATCGTCACTAACCATATTATGTTGTCTATTGTCTTACTATCTGATCTTACTAATATTATAAACGTGAATGTTTGTAAGAATGGATGTTTGTTACTATATCACGTAGAAACTACTGAATGGATTTTAATGAAACTTTACAATTATATAGCTTATAAATCAGAATAACACACAGGTTATAGTTTATCCCCGTATTCCCACGGGAATGGGAAGTACGCGGGTGAAATCGCGGGGCGCTACTAATAAAATATATTAAAATTGTGTTCCCATACACACTACACAGTACTAACTCATAATACCAACTGTCCTTGGCGAGATTCGAGTAGCAACATATTATAAGGCGTATCACTTGCATATTTATCAGTACATACAACCGGAATCTGAACAGCGGAATGTTTGTTATTTACAAACATCTATGTTCGTTCGAAATTCAATCAGAGCGTTCGCGTCACCCTCATTTCAGATGCATGCGAGTCTCCTGCAACGCACTCCTGTTTCAGTACACTAGAAATTGCGCAGAGAGGCGGCGCGACTAAAACCAAACGGCAAACCTAACAGACGAGTTCGAACGCTCGGGTGACGCACGCGTCTGCACGCTCCACTGGCGGACGTACGCTCATAATTATCACAAAAACATCTGTCAAATAAATATATACGAATATGAAAACATTATCGAATATGAAGTGAAAAAGACGGCGGACAAATTGATGCGTGAACAGTGTAAACAAATATTTGAGGTTAAGTTTGTTGAACTTTTTCTCTACTGGTTTGTGTGTGAGGATAATTAGATAAGTGCATGCTCATATTTATTCGGTGGACGAGGATTTGGTTCTCATTCATAAGTCGTTCAAGGCTAAAACATCGATCGTGTTCGTTATCAATGTGACGCCTGCATACGCAGATAAATCCAGCCTGTTATTTTTTCTTCGAACTCTTTGTAAGTTTTTTGTTATACAAGTGTTTGTTAAAATATACCGTTAAAATGTAGTTAGGGTTAAATTATAAAGTAAAACTTTGTTTACACCGTGAATTGTTCACAATTATCAAGTTTTAGTCGATTAACGCTTATGTATTTATAAAAAAGTAAAGTTGATACTAAACTATACTTAGTACAAAAATATATTTTTTTAATTAAAAAGTATAAAAAATATATATTAAAAAAAATGCATCTTTGATACTATTTATGCTTAAACTTTCTTGCTCATTATAATTAAAAATTGTTATGTTCAAATGTTCTGAGATTTTATGTTTTTCTTATAAAATATAATATCTCATACCTTGTTTGATACTTATCTTGATAATAATATTTATAATCATTTATCTTGTAAACTAACTGTAATAGCATTGGGCAGCAAACTTTAAAAGGAGAGAGTTAGGAAATGCGAGTAGAGATAGCTTAATTGATTCAAAATTATCAGTGTTCTAATTTCTGATGCATAAAATAACTCGATAGTTCATAATCTTTATTTCGATAAAATAAGATTGTATAACAAAAAAAAAAGTATAAAAGATCTTATGAAAATTAGAAATAAATGAAAATGAAATGTTTCTTTTTAAATAAATTGGTAGAGACTAAAACTACACTTATTTATATATTTTTATGATTACTGAAATACTTTTTGTATGTCCTTTTGTTTCGAGCTTTATGAAATGAAATAAACATATGGTAAATATCTCGTTTTAAATAAATTTTTGTTTTAATGATAATACCAAAGTTAATTTTAAGATCATATTTTTTCATATTAATAAATCTTTTGAACAGTACATTCGTGCTTCAGCCTTCGTACTATCGATTATTCTAAGTCTTATCGCTAAGTACATTTAGCAGTAAACCGGTGAATTAGTATTTTAGGATCATTGATGGTTAAATAATTAACAGTCATGACCATCCCTCGTGCCTCGGAAAGTACTAGTCCTGCCTGTTTACATCTTTGACAGCTGTAGTCGGAAGCCAGAAGTCTGATACTGGATTATAGAGATCAGATAGGCATTTAAATTTCGATCAATCAATTTAAAGATTCGCTCCATTTAAAATACTGCCAGCAACTTATATAATATAATCCGATACAAGTATAACACATTATCTTTAACGGATTCGAACCTGTGTCCATTATGTACTAGTATCTAACGTGTTAGTTATCTAACTACATAAATTAAAGTTTATGAGGAAAACAACATGGTGTGTGCCGTATATTAAAGTACGTATGGTCGAAGTATTTATAAAGCATTAAAACACGCACAAAATGAAATGTAAATATTATTACTTCCAGTCAATACAAAGCATATAGAATATTAAATAGATATAGAATTCATAATGTACTAGTATGTACGTATTTACTTTGCCTTGTACGTAACTTTTGCATTAGTATTATGGAACTATATTAACGTGGTGTAATTATTCGATAATATGAATTTATTTATTTATCACCTTGCAAGAGGTCTCAAATAATCTCTAGTTTTAAATGCGGAACAGACTTTTGTTATATGGAATAACATTATATAATCGCCATTTGTAATCAGAAATTTACAGCCGTTAGCGTACTAACCATAATATGACCGATTTTCTAATGATTACACGAATTTCAATCATTATAAATGAAACAACTTTAACGGTTTTCATCGTGGTATATTTCTAACATGCTCGGCGTTTTAGAAACTCGCATATAAAAACCGCGATAAAATCCGTAAAAGTTGTTTCATTATAATGAGTGAAACCCCGTAAACATTAGAAAACAATAATATAATTTATTCTGACAGTGGAATTCCATTTCACTTTGGGATAAGTTAAATTTGTGTGACGAGTATACGTCGTGCTTGGACCCCTAAGCGGTGCGCGAGCTATTTATAAATTGTTTACAAATAAACATTTTTATCACCCAGCATCGAGTTCAGTAGGGCTATTCTGTAAAAAACCATTTCGATATCGAGCTTCACCTGAGTGATAGAGCTCACTGTACGTCACTTCGAAAGCGAACTTTATCGATATAGACAGTCGAGTTTTAATGAATACGAATTCGTCAAATTTGTCGTATCACCGCGGATACCGCCCTACTATTCTCCAAATCCCACTGTACTAATATAAAAATCGCTCAAGTATGTGAGAATGTATTTAAATATATATTAGTATAAAGTACTTTCACGCAAAAACTACTGAATGGATTTTAATGAAACACTACAATAATATAGATCATCTCATCATACTAACGTATAGTAAAGTCAACAACCCATATATGACCCACTTCTGTGCACGGGTCTCCTCCTCAAAATCAGGCGAGCATGGCCAAAAATCAGCGATAGGCTGGTCCAATGCGGGTTGGTTAACTTCACATACCTTCAAAGTCTTTCAATTTCATCAGGCATGCAAACTTGCTCACGATGTTCTTCTTCACCGATGAGCGAACGATAGTCTCGTGTTTAGGTGCACTTAGAAATTTAGGAAAACCCATTTCAAGGGTCAGCTCCCGCAAAATAAGGCCAAGCCCACAGATCATCGTTGATGTAATTTATAGATGAGATGTAATATACATAGGCCTATAATATAGAGTAATTCAGCCCCGTACTCCCACGGCATTGGAGAATACGCGCGTAAAACCGCAGGGCGCCATCAGTCAATATTCGCCCTGTAAGAAAACATATTACAATATGTGGACAAAAAATTGATATTTGTGGAGACTAAAAAACGTATAGCTTACCTATTAGATGTATAACATCTATATTATTACTGAATTTTTTAAAATAAAAAAGGTATGTACAAAAAGGCATTGATACAATGAGGATATCACATGACATTCCGTTTGCCATTAATTTTATTTATTAATTTCAATTACCATAAAAATAGGTACCACGTACAAAAAAAATGCCTTTCACACGTATCCCAAAGCGCCGCCATTTATATACCCTTTCTTTAAATGTCTCAATGTGACATAAATGTATGGGCTTATAATTGATTCCGCAAACAGTCACGACTCGGGCGGTCCTTTTGCCGTCGCTGACGTAATAAAAACGTCTGCGGGGATATTTGATGCATGTATGTCGTAATACAAAACAAGGAACGCAATATGCGAATCGGAACGCAAGCTGATAACGCTTCGTTCGTAACAGGCCTTATGCATACTGTTCTCAACTTACTGAATAATAAGAAAGAGACAAACTAAAAAAAAACCCCAAAATATTACGGTTAAAGACCTTGAAATGGCCGAACTGACCAGCAAAATATCTCTAGGAATCACTGCTAGCAAACCTGCTTTAAAATAAAAATAAAAACTTATCCAATTCGCTTTACCAGATAGAGTTATACTAGATGTGGTGCTATAGATACACGGAAGTCAATATCATGAAACACTTTGGAAATATCAGAAGAAAATCCAAGAAATTCATATTGTAATCATCATCAGCCTACAGCAGTCCATTGCTGGACAGATATTGCTTTGAGCAACTAGTTGCCATCTTCCGCAGATCGTCGATCCATCTTGCTATATATATTAAATAAATTAAATATTAAAATTCATATATAAAGTTGTCCTTGGATTTATTTACATATCACAGACACACCCATGGCCCAATACATGTGCATCATACAAATTGTTTGCCCTAGGCGGGCCCTAGTTACTCGATCCCATAGACCACCGACCGGCGGGGCAATCTCGTCAGCCATAATATTATTATCTCATTAGCTAAACGTAATCTTACACTAATATATCATGCAGAATAGTTTGTTTGTTTTGAATACACTAATCTCAGGAACTACTGGTTGGATTTGAAAAATTATTTCAGTGTTAGATAATCCATTTATCAAGAAAGGATATAGGCTATATAATATTATCTTATACCAAATATATGAAGCTGAAGAGTCTTTTTGTTTGAATCCGCCAATCTCAGGAACTATTTTATTATTGGTTGGAATGATTCTTTCAGTGTTAGATAGTCCATTAACGAGGGAGGCTATATCATCCCGCTAAGATGTCGTTGTAAATATTAGTTAACGCTGGCGACGCTGCGGACAACATCTAGTGTACACTAGCAGTGGCATCTATAGATACTTGTTCATAACCATCAACTCTATGTAGAGTAAGGTTCTAGTTACCTAAAATGCGTTTTAACCTGTGGTAGACTACCGACATAACTTACAATTTACCGTAGCAGTCGCGGATACAAATCCCTCAAAGCGCAGATAATTTGTATATAGTGGTTATGGATATCTGCACCGGGTAAGAATAAAACCGAAATGGGACGGAAATGTTTTTAATTTAAACAATTCCGCCAAATTTCTGCAATGACGCTGTGACGGTTCTGCGCTCTGATTGGCCAACCGATAACCATTGATGGATGATTGGCCGACGGGACGTACACACATATCACTGGTTGGTGAATTGCTATTACATCAGTGACAAGTCAGCTGTTTCGGATTTTTATGGCACACATCACTTCTCTCTCCGGTTATAATAGGGTCGCTAGTATGATAAATTATCACGAGATTGAAACAACGAATTTGCGTAGAATAACATTATTATTTTATAGAGTTTTAGGCGTCATGATTACTCCTATATTCCAAATCGTCAAAGTCTTTGTACATTAAGGGCCTGTTTCACAATCTACAGATAAGTTCCATTATTTGAAATATTTGACAGATACTCCATACTCTATCTGTCAAATATGTTGTGAATAGTCTATTCGGAACTTATCTGGAGATTGTGAAACAGGCCCTTTAAATAACAATTATAATTATGAACTTTATTTCACGGTGTTCTATTTATTTTGACAAATCATAAATACTAGCACATAATTTATACTCACCATTCGGTTTGTGAGTTATGAGCTGAGGTAGCCAAACTATTGTTTAATTGCGTTAAATAATCTAACCTATTTCTGTGTTAAATTTTAACCATAATTATGACAACATTGTATTTATATTCTCTATGCTAAAATAATTTAAACATATACCACTAATAATTATTTTATTTTTAGTCGACATAGACAAAACAAGCGACGACATTCATCATCATCAGCCTTTATTCGTCCACCGCTGAACCAAGACCCCCCTTAATAAACGACAAGACGACCCTTACCACTCCATGATAGGCGATGACATTGTTTCTAAAAGAAGCATCAAAAGGTAAATCTTAACTTGAGGGAACGTAGGTTAAAGCATTCCTTTTTTATTAGGGTGCCGTACCTAAAGGGTAAAAACGGGACCCTATTACAGGGACTTCGTTCGCTTCGCGAATTTTTTTTGTACCGTTTTTTCTCATACGGAACCCTTCATGCGCGAGTCCGACTCGCACTTGGCCGGTTTTTAAGTTATTCTGGCCAATAATCTTATTCTGTAGAAACTTCTTATCATAAAATATATTACGGTCATAATGTGAGCTAATTATTACTATTAGGTACATCGTACAGGTTATGCGTTAAAAATAGTATTGTTCGACCTTGAGTAAGTGAGATCATAATAGGTGGCAGATTCGCCTGAACAAGGCCTTGACAATTTCGGTGCTGCTCGAGATAATATTGGATGATAAGTAGATAGTTAAATCGTTGATAATTATAAAAACAATCTTTACGGATTTTATCGCGATTTATTAAAAAATGTACGTGTCCGACTTTACCAACGACAGCTTAAGCAACCGCGATAAAATATGTAAAAGATGTTTGATTATAATGAGTGAAATTCGCTTTTACATGAAATAATAATATCGATAATAATGTTCGATAAATAATCGTCTTCACATAATCGATCTGAAGGCTCTGTAAAATTGGAATATGTAACCTTAACCTAAAATCAACTAAAACCGTATTAAGTCATTTAATAGTCAGCAAAAATAGGGTACAAATTCTAGGTCAAAAAATCATTTCAATTAATTTATTTGAGACTTATTAATTTAATATTATCCTGTTAGTTACAAAGGTTTTAAGATAAATGTTAGTATTGCATAATTTATCATTACTTATAATAATATTATCATAAATTGCAATTAATGTTACCTACAAAAATTAACTATATCTTTTTGTCATGCCATCAACAGTGAAATATTATTCAAAAATACTGTTGCAAGGTCAGTTTTTAAATATTGTGTGATCTCTTTATTAAATATACTTGTTACTTACATCAGTGGTTGCTATATGATATAATGGAAAACAGATAAAGAAAGCTACTTTTCGTCTATATAACTATCAAAATTAATAGATCCATACAATCAATATCGTTGGCGAAATTCTAACAATACAGTATTTTTTTGGCTTGATGACCTTTAAGCTCAATCTTTTTGAGAATTGTAATTGCATTGGATAAAGCATAAACGCGCATCGTATTAATTAAAACACCATGACTGACAAATAGAGGTCCATTATTTAGAAAAAAATAGTAACACCGCGTAATAATTATTCAATAATAGATTACACGTTTTTATTTTAAAAAAAAATAACCTCCTGTAAGGTAGCCATTATTTACTTACGTAGATACTGTTAAAACCTAACCGACGATATTAGTGTAATATTTTCAGTTTTAAGTAGGTACTTATCAAATATCTTTTAGCAATATGCTCATATATTCTTCTTCTTTTCGAGTCAAATCGCTCCAATATAGCAAAACTATGTCCGTGCAGTGGCCGGTCGGAGTTGAATGCGAGTGACAAGGTATAGGTCGCATCGTCTTGGCGTTTTTTAAGGAAGGCCTATTATGTTTAGGAGTAGACGCATAAAGGCTGATGATGATGATGATAGATTATGAATACAGTTTTAGATAAAACGGTGTTTGAGTTCCGCGGTTGTTATGCTCGTAAGTATTGTATTGTTTTAATCTAGTTCATTAATGTATTCCGGTTTACTTGCGTACATATTATAAAGAATGAATAACACCATATCATACGTTTTTTTGCTTCGTTTTGTTTTAAACACTTGTGTATTGTGTTATTCTAATGTATGCGCTATATCATTAAAAAGTTTCATCAACATCAATTCAGTAGTTTAGGCGTAAAAGAGTAACATACATTCTTACAAACTTTCGCATCTATAATATTAGTAAGAAGTAGGATTATGTATTTTCGAATGAATATTTTAAATATACTCATAGAATATTCTGTTTATAATATTTTCAAATATAAATTCCAAAATAATTGAGGTAACAAACATCCAAATATAATACTTCTTTGCTCTATATGATATCTCCCCGTGTATTTGTTTTATTTCTAAATTTTCTGCCATTATATTAGCCTTAGATCCCACTAGAACACAACTTCAAGCAGGCTTATTACATAGTATTAAGTATATAGTCTATACTAAAATTATAAAGAGGAAAATTTTAATTGTTTGCTTGTATTGAATAGGCTCCGAAGCCACTAGACCGATTTGAATTCATTTAAACACACTGAAAGAATTTCACCGGTGGGAAGCTACTCTATTTCCGCTGAACCTAGGCTATATTATATTTTCACAAAAGTTAGGGCCCGTTTTAAATCTTAGTTGACGCAGGCGAAACAGCTAGTGAAATATAAGTCTACAGTTAATCAAATGGTTTCAACTAAATCGTTTCCTATACGACTATACTTAACTAGACATAAGATACTTAACAATATAAAGTATACGATATCCAGCGCATGGATTTAAAATAAATTACAAGTAATAACTATAGGAATAATCTTATCTGGCGTAAGTCCGTCATTGATTTTATCGCTGTAATGAGATTTACTTCCACTTAATGGTTCTCTAATGAAAATAACCCGGTTATTAATATTGAGCAAAGTTGCCTGCAATACATCGTAGTATCAAACCACTTGTAGTGGTTTTAATAATAATAATATCTATGGATGCTTTAACACTACGTCAATCTGGTCCCGTACTAAGTTTCCGATGAACTTGTGTTACGTGTACCAGACAACGGTAATACATATTATATTTAATACTTTTTATATTAATACTTATATTTAAGATTTTTATTATACAATACACATCCATAACCTAGACACACAGAAAACTTTTTTGTTCCCTGGCGAGATTCGAACCCGCTACCTCCGGGCTTGAGCGCCAACGGGCTAACCATTGAGCCACAGAGGTCGTCAGAGGAGGTTGTGTGGATTAAGGCCCTGTGTGCACCAGAGCCGTAAATAGGATAGTGCCACCGGTTCCCAGGCACAGGGCGTAGACTCTGGGGGGCGCAAGAATGGCCAGACCAGGCAGGACTTATTTTTTTTTGGTTTGCTAAGGGCACATTTGAAGAAGCTCGCACAGAGCGCAAAAAAGGCTATTTACGGCTCTGCCCCTCTAAACAAGTGGCAAACGCTCGATCCTATTCCTTTGCGTTTACTCGCTAACTCCATAGGGTTGCTACAACATTTTTGAAGAACGTTTATTAAGACATATAAAGTATATGGTTTTGTTGCTAACTCCATAGAGTTAGCGAGTAAACGCAAAGGAATAGAATCGAGCGTTTGCCACTTGTCTAGGGGTGCTGGTGTGCTCGTGAAAACGTTTAAGTGGCTCAAATTGATACCAATAATATTTGTTCACCCGAAAGCGTTTTAAAATTGGGGCGCTCTTTTCGATGTTGAGTGTTGGACGTTAACGGCGGTTTTCAATATCCTATCTATCTTAAAATTTTGACAGATTTTGTAAGAAAATGTGTCAAAATTTCAAGATAGATAAGAAAATATTAAGATATATAGGATATTGAAAACCGCCATTAAATCGAATGCGGAACTCGCAACTCGAGCCAACGTTGAGTTTAACGCGACGCTTATTCAACTCTCGTGCGAATTGGGCCTTATTTTTTTTTAGTATATAAGTATTTAATTTTTTTATGGAAACATTTATAGAGTCAGTAAAATCGTCTTGAACGTCGTGTCGGCCAACGACATGACTTAATGCTTACAAACTTTTATTCAAATCGGGGTAAAGTTTTACTTGAGATAGTGGCAAATCTATGTAAATTTGAATTCAAATGAATGTTTTACCAATAACTAAACGGTCATACATATGGATACTAAACCTAGACCCTACATGATTGTAATCTTCGTTTGAGGGTGGCGTGCGTGAGGCTTTTTTTCCAAAATTTAATTTATTTGCTTGTATAATGGCCAAATTATTATGCCAGTATAATACTATAAACATTATAACCGTGTCAATGGTTTTTTTGGAGTTTACTCCTTAAGAATCGATATAAGGTCGGGGTATGGAAACCTATGGGAGTAACATCAAACGATGTTACACACACGATGTTACACGAAGATGTCACACGAAGCGTTACTCCTGTCGTGCGTTGGAACTGACACACTTTTTAATTTATTATTTCTTTGAATCCAGTTTTCGAATGGCAAATATCATATTATTTGATTAACAAATAATATTAAGTAGTCATGTCAATAAAACATAGCAAACTTTGATTTAAAAAAGGCATCTTAATGAATAGTTTCGAAAGTGAAAACTTATTTATAATTACGACATCATTAAATTCTGATTCATTGGAAATTTCATAATGACGTCTTAATGCCACATTAAAATGTCGGTGATGCGAACCTTTATGATTTCTTACCAACCCAAAGGTGCTCATCCAAAATATCCCCTACAGCAATAAAAACTCTGGTGTCTTGCCCCTCTTACCACCTTATAAGTAATAGCATCTGTTAATTCCCGGCCATGAAGCTCAATTGCCAATACATATCAATTGATCATTTGAGCGTCTGTACTATTGACTGGATCGTTTCGGTGTCTCCTCTGATCTCCGTGGATCTATACTTTGTAGCCTTTGTAAACTTACGCCCGGTTTTGAAACGTAGGTCAAGGTGTATGTCAACTGACATGACTGTTTATGGCGGTTAACATTCGTGAGTCTTTGACAGCTTTTTGTCCTTGTTATGTCAACTGACGGGCTGATCTAATTATGTAATTTAACCATGCTTCTAGCAACTTATTTGACACTTAACAACTGGTTTGACAGTTAATTTGTTAATTTTTGCGTTGATCAGCCTTTCTGAAACCGGGCGTTGGTAGCGTTTAAGAAAAGAGCATACTCATATTAAGGCCAGCAACGCATCTGCTAACTTATTTACTTACCAGGTGAACTGACTTTCCAGTTTGTCCTATTTTATCTTTTCTATAAAAAAGATAAAATTCGCTATAAAAAGATAAAATTGAGGGATATTGGTCCAGGTGGTACGAAGGTTAGATTCGTGATATCGTTTTAATATGGGTATTATTAATGTATGCAAGGATGGTCATGACATTAAAAGACATGGCTATAATTTTCTTTTTCAAAAGTACCATTCGTTGCAATTTATTGCCAAGGGCAATCAACAACTTGGCACAATTTATAGTATTTATAATATTTCAAAATATTAAGGTGATATGTGTGACGATTTATGGCTCACACAAAATAACAAAAACAAGAATAATGAAGGAAATAAAAAGAAAGATGCGGACGCAGGCGACTGTACAAGTAACCTTAGGTCTATATAAACAAAATAAAACAAAATATTTAAAAATCATCTGCTTGAGATCTATTTATGCATACAAAATATGTAATATTATGTAGTAAATATTATATAAACATGAAAGTTTGTAGGTATGGATGTCTGTAAGTCTTTCTCGTAAAAACGACTGAATAGATTTTAATGACTCTTTACAATAATATAGCTTATACAGTATAATACATAGGCTATTATTTATCCCCGTACTCTCACGGAAATGGAAAGTACGCGGGTGAAACCGCAGGGCGCTGCTAGTATGTAATAAAAAAAACAAGTAAACCGTTTCAAGGCTTCGAAGTGTGAGTACTTTCGCTTAGATCAGACTTAATATAATTAAAGATGAATCTCAGAGTTCTATAAATACCTTGACATTAATTCGTCTAATATAATAAGGTAGGAGTAATTAAGATATCTATAAATAAATATACCTCTGTGATTGTCAATATAAAGGCGCGGCATAATAATAAATAGTACACTATTTAACATTTTGTATTTCTTATAATATTAGTAAAGATTATCATAATAATTTTGCTGGCTGATTTATAACATTTTAGTAAACCTGAACTGCTCTTTTTTTATATTCAATATTATAGATTAATTAACTAAATTAGCAATTTCAAGTTATATAGACACACGAATCACTCTCTCACTCTTTCTCTTACTCACTCATCTATACTAATATTATAAAGAGGAAAGATTTGAATGAAGAAATGAAAGATTCTATCACTGTTGGAAAGGCTTTTTTTTGATGACGCAGCGGAAACCCTTTTTGGATCCTACCAGGGCCTTGGGTAGGCGCGATGGCGTGTGTGGGGACTCGCATTGGGTGCACTACCCCACTAAAACCGCTGCGTGAGGATCGCAGGAAACCCTCAGCGACAGACTGGTTCCGGCAAGACCAGATTCTCCAAAATAGGCGTACTGCCCGACTACTACTCCTTCTAGGACATTACTGTTGGAAAGCTACACCATCCCCGGTGAAAATAGGCTATATTAAATTTCCAAAAAGTTAGGGACCCGTTTTGAATCTTAGTTGACGCAGGAGAAACTAAGTGCAACCGCTAGTTTATTATAAAACAAATTAAAAATTGAAACAAATTAAAAAAAGAAAACCTGAACTAGACCTTCATGACGATGAGCTTCAGAACTCTTTCCAACTGTTAATCGATTGAAACTATAAATACTAGGAGATAACACGTTTCCAACGAGTTGTTTTAGAGTTTAGACCGACTGTATAAATGTGAAAAATCTCCAAGGCCCACTCAATGGTTATTACTTTAGTTTCAAACTAATATTTGTTCGAACTCGAGACAAGGTAGTCAAATCATATTCGACAAAAAGGTTTTTGTTATTCAAATAAGAATAATATTATGTTACAGTACCCGGCAATAAATATTGCACATCGACCTTTGGAAAGAGACAATCGCCTAATTTCGGCGTCTAAAACACACTAAAGGGAAATCTTGGAGTGATGATAAGAAAAAAGGAGTAAAAAAACTAATTTCAAAATGTCAACGTTTGACAAAAAAAAGAAAACCTTTCTAATGTATAAATCCACGGACACTACAGGTGACTATCACAATGAAATGAATAACGATAACTACGAAAAATGGCTGGTTAATCAAATAATCCCAAATATACCCAGTGTATATAACGCACCCTATCACAACAAATATGTTGAAAGACCCCCCAACTCAAACACCATTAAACAGGAAATGATCAACTGGTTAAACAGACACGAAATTCCAGTTGATCCAAAATTAACAAAAACCCAGATTTACGCTATTAATGTCAGCACAAGGAGAGGTATACAGAGTTTTCCGTGGACAAATTACTAGCCGAACATGGGCACACTGTTGCGATTGCTACCATATCATCCGGATTTTAATCCAATCGAAAATATATGGTCTCAAATGAAAGGCTATGTAGCCTCTAGAAATGTGGGTATGAATTTAACTACAGTAAAACATTATTGACTGAAAAAGTAAACATGATCGGGGCTGAAGAGTGGAAAAAGGTTTGCGATCATGCAATCAAATGTGAGAATGAATATTGAAGCATTCAACACGGCTTAGACAATTACACTGATAATTTACCTAAATTGACCTCTTTGAGAGCACAGATAGTGAAATGGAAGTAATTGAGAATTTGGTTTTTTTTATTACAATAGCTTTTTTATTTTATTTCACCCCAATCTAAAGCCATCACTTATAGAAAAATTGGTGTATTTTATAAAAATAATAAAGATAAATATTAAAAGAAGCAAATCATAATTGTTTTACAGCTCCTAAAAGATACCGGATTGTTTGTATTTCGTACGACAGAGATAACGCTCTACGAAGCCGAAATTAGGTGATTGTCTCTTTCCAAAGGTCGATGTGCAATATTTATTGCCGGGTACTGTATATATTTTTTATTTATTTTTTATTTAATCTTTATTTCAGGCACAAGTATGCCCATATTATAGTTAGTTTGTTAGTTACAATATTAGCTTATAATTATGTCAGTAGTGTTAGTATTTTACATGAATACATTTACAATAGGGTCAATGTGGGTAAGTCCGTCTGAGAGGTAAGTGCGTCTAGCAGCAATAGCTCCCGTTTTTGAACGACTAGTTTATTGTGGCTCGGCCGATGAAACGGTATTACGAAGCTAGCTCGAACTGAAAATCGTAGATGTCGCTAACATCATTATGTTGAAAGAAATCAATCGGACTTTTTTTGTTGCGTTTTGTACTTGAAGTCGAAGTGCAACATCTTTTCAAAAAAAATTTAAAAAACTAGAAAATCAAAGGAGTTTTTGGAGTTTCTATGATTACGTTAGTCATGTAATGATTCATATACTTATTTCTCTATATGAATTCATTTATATCGCTTTAATTTAGAAATTATCTGCTGCTACAAATTTCTAACCTGAACATGCTATAGTTGGGAAGTCCGTCTGGCATGCCTAAGGTAAGTCAGTCATTATGCCGGTCTTGCCTAAATTGCAGATTGTCAACCTTTGGAGCTGCACGTTAAAATACGAAATAAAGAAATAAACGAGAATTTATAGTCACGTCATTTCTAACAGGTCTAACATACTCGTAATATTATTTATGTATAGTTTAAGCTAATGTAGGCTAACGAATCAGGTATGCAAAAATATTTTGGAAATTTTTAACCCCATAGATGATGGTAAATGAGGGCAGGTAATTGTTGATTTTGCAGTCACTAATAATTTTCAATTATTTATTTTTTACAAATAAAGATTTATATTTTTAATTTGTATTTTATATGCCAAAAAAAATCGCTACATTTTTATTGAAAATGTTTGCAACCCCTGTCACCAAAGATATGCCGAACTTGCCCTAAAATGCAATAAAGCTAATTATCTTTGAAATGTAAGCCGTAAAAACAAATTTATAAAACACATATTTCAATGCCAGTTATGCATCACTGCTAGAAACTGTTTTCGTACATATTGCCTTACAAATTACGGTTTTATGACTACTAGACGGACTTACCTCAAACTGCAAGGGAAGTCCGTCTACACGGCGATTTTTAAAAAATATCACATAAATCTTAAAACTATAGCAATTAATATTATTTTTAAACCATCACAAGTAAATGAATATATTACCTATAATTTCCGACGACACAAGTTACTTTAGAATTTAAGAAGTTCATTCAAAGTTAAATTTTAGAAAAGTATGCCGGACTTCCCCACATTGACCCTACAAGTTATATCGATTTGACACAGTATTTTTGTTCTAATATATAAAAATGAAGCGGTTTTTTTTAAGATTCATTCTGTTTTAGAAAGCCCATTTATCGGGAAAGGCTATAATATACTATACTAGCTGTTACCCGCAGCTTCAGCTACGTCAATTAAGATTTAGAACGGGATCTGAGCGGGATCGGTGTTACTTTACAATATTCAGCATGTATTTTATATAAACATTCCTCTTGAATTGTTCTCTTTATTAAAAAAACTACATCAACTTCCATTACCTACTTTTAAAGATCTTTCATACAGCGGAAAATTACTTTGTTTTATAATATGTAAAGATAGAGATAATCCCGCTAAGATACCGTTGCGCTATTCTAGCTATAATCTGCAGGTTATAGCTAGTAAAATATATAACCTCTACTTAAACTATTTAAAACGGGATATTTACCATATTTTCTTAACTTTATTTCGCGGAGGAGTTTCGTAAACAAGATTTTCGTAGTCAATGTCGAAATATTTTTATATAAAACTTCTAAAATCTTAACCCTAAAAATCTAACCTTCGTCGATACGACGGGTATCACGCACTAATATCGCTGTATCTTTTTAAAATGATATTGATTAAATAAGATAGATGATTGCAGTCGGCTGGATGCTTTAAGAAGGCCAATTTTTTGACGTGACAACGTCTTATAATTTAATAGAGCCGGCTGCACGCACGAAAATACATGACTCATGCGACGTTACCTCACTCTGAGGCGTTTAAGGCTTTAAGTGCAAGTGAGAGTGCAGAACGAGCAACAAAGAGGCACAATCGGCCCATCAGTATTTTCTTATGACGTTGTGACTTTCAACTAGGTACCGTCAGTAAACCGACTTTACAGACAACCATTTTTTTTCCTTTGATGTCGGACCTACAATGTTTCGTCTACAATGTACCAAGTACATATTTTAAAGTGACTAAGTACTAAAATTACGACGAAAAAACGACACGACCTATATTTTAGAACTGGAAATCACGAGTTCGTGTTAGACGACTACAAAATAATACAAATTAAATAAATGGTAGTTGAATAACTTAGACTATGTAATAGGCTTACTTTAATATACCACAATAAAATATTTGTTAGCTCGTGTCTAGCCATTACTACATGAAACAGTGAAAATAGAAAAAAAACCACCAAGTGCGATTTGAACTCGCGAACAAAGAACGTTACCATTATAAACGCAATATTAGACGCTTAAAAAAATGATTGTATTTAACGAGCTTTTTCAGGACTAATTTGCTAGAAAAACATGTCACAGACTAAAGACTTAGTTAGCACCTTCTGCATGGATAGGATTAAATAAAATATTGTTTTATCATAGGGTAGTTTCGAATAACTTTGTAACAGTAGGACGTCTGACATCTCAGTCCTCCCGTGGTTGCTGTAAAGTATTCGAAACGTCGGGCTCATAAAAAACTAAATAAACCGCGATAAAATCCGAAAACTTGTTTCATTATAATAATTTGCTAGAAATATTTCAAAAATTACTATATTTTCTGATCGATGGTTCAATAATAATATTTTAATTCACCTACTTAGATTGAAGAAAAAATAACTGGACAAAGAACAACAAGGAGTGTGTCTCTTCTCTAGTGTGTATATATTTTCAGACATTATCTAAGTGTCAATATAAAGTGTAAGTGCAAAGTGAAATAAGTGTAAGTTCAAAATGTCCGAACGATTCAAAGTGACGAAGTCAGACGAACCTTCGGGTAAGACGTTCAAGAACTACGGCGCTACATCCGCTGAAAATGACGTCGAGTTGAAGGGCAAGCTGCTGCAGGATTCAGGTAAGCGCTTTCGTTTTTCAATCAAATATGGAACACTAAATTAGTATAACAATATTATTTATTTGTATGCAATAAAGCAATCATAAGCCTGTAAAACAATATGGGCATAATTGCCACGCTGAGTGGCAATTCGTCGTCTTGGCGTTCATTAAGTGAGTCCTCAGCAGTTCAGCAGTGGACGGGTAAAAGCTAATGACAATCTAGATTCGGATTAGCTAGCTATAAACTGCCCTGTATTTTTAAAAATCTACTGCATTTATGTTATAACAATTTTAACGACTTATTAATTTGGCCCTTTTGTAACCTCGCTTGTTTTAGTCCAAGGTTTGGTAAAAAATACAAATTAGTAACAGAAAGTAAATCCACTATCTTCGATGAATATATCTATTGCCCACTTCGATAAAATTAGATTCTAATACTTTATTTTAAGAAAAAAAAAAACATTTCTTTTTTGAAACTGTTTCGTTGCGTTGCGAAAGCAACATATTTGCTGGGATCAAGAAAGCACCTTACTCCTTATTTGTGCTGCCTATCTACACAAATATGATGTCTTGACTTATCTGGAAGCTTAGATTGGGTAAAAATAGAGCGCTTTATTAAAGTATTTTACTTTTTACTTTTTTATTTTAATTTTTACAATCGCATATAAAAATGCATTGTGCATATCTATGAAATAATGAAACTGCGCTCGCTTATTATTGCGCTATACCGATGCATTGTTGGCTGTATTGTTTACAATCTGATTCGATATACGTTCGATTTCAATTGGTTTAATATCAACTAGCTAAAGTGTAAGTTAAATTACGTAGGTCATTTCAATGAAATGAATTTGTGGTAATTTTGACTTCAAAAAAAAGGATGAGGTTATCAATTCGACTGTATGTTTTTTTTTTTTATAAGTGTTACCTCATAACTTTTGACTGGGTGAACCGATTTTGATGATTCTTTTTGTATTAGAAAGCTGATGCTCCCCATGTGGTCCCATTTTAATCTAGTCCAGGTCTGATGATGGTATCCATGAGAAAACCATAAAAGTCATAAATTTGCATTAGGCGTGTACGCGACAAATAGATGAATAACTGAATATCACGCCAACTGATTTCGATGATTATTAGTTTATATGAAAGAATGTAGTTCAAGGATAGTTTGGTGAAAACTTGGTTAGGTTCTGATTCTTCAATTCTTAGGAGCAAATTAACGATACTCGGCTGAATTTTTTATAGGCCATCAGGATATTTGGCTAACGTAACGTCTTTATGGTCCAGTGGTCAAGTAACTGTCGTAGCCAAATATGATGATCAATTCCTCAACGGCTTACTGTAAGGATGCGGTCTGTGGCAGAAATTCTAACTAATTTGTGTATGCACTCTGTAAAATTGTGTATGCAAAACATAAAATTATCATCATCATCTCATCATCATTCTCTGATCGGTCGTCTTGGCGTTCATTGAGGGAGGTCTATGTTCAACAGTGGATGGAGAAAGGCTGATGTCGATGATAATATATGTATTGCATACAACTTTCCAAATCGCTTTTGGCTGTGTGTTAATTTAAATCCTTTCTTCGTTTGTTTTTCATTAAGCCTTGATAAATTTGTGTAAGCCCTCTAAGAAAGTTTACTAGCCTTACTTACTGGCCCTATACTTAAAACTAAAAAGTACAAAATAAAGTTAATTTTAAATGAAAAACCAAAACCGACTTCAAAACTATACCTTCAAATTATGTACAACTAAAAAATTTTAAATAATATTTAAATACTTCGAGTACTACTTTTTAAAATTAGTTATTTTTGGAGTCGGTACCAGCCAAAGCAAAGATAACCTTAACAGACATCTATTCAATACTGGGTGTACTCGTATGAGTACAAAATCAATAATTGCAAAGGAATTTATAATACATAGATGTGAGAGTATAATATTATGTATTTAAATGCTGTGAATTGTGATTAGACTGTCCTTATTGGCTGGCACCGACTCCCAAAATGACTAATTTTAAAAAGTAGTACTCGAAGTATTTAAATATTATTTAAAATTTTTTAGTTGTACATAATTTGAAGGTATAGTTTTGAAGTCGGTTTTGGTTTTTCATTTAAAATTAACTTTATTTTTATAATTACTTTAGACCATTGTGCCCAGTTACTAAGGCCAGTTGACACTCTAGTTAGGGTTGCCAACTTTTATTACAAGATAAAATAGTGTATCTAGTATCAAAGGAGATAAATAATGAGTTCCGTGCCCACGAAAAAGAGTATCATATTATATTGAAAATTTTTAATAAGGTAGATATTTTTCAAAGAATTAGACTCTAAGCTATTTAACTATGAGAATCAATTTTAATAAAGCTCTCTCCCTCGCCGCACACCACTTATGGTTACGATAATATTTGGATGATTTGCACTATGTATAATAGAACAGTATGTAAAAAGAGTATCTTAATGTATTAAGGATTACAGAGCACCTCAATATGATAATATAGAGTGCAATAATATATTTTAGTGTACATTTGACAACCCTAACAAGTATATTTTGTATTTTCCCCTAATTCTTGTAATGTAATTGGTATAATCGTACAGAGTTAATTGATATAAACTACGTACTAACGATAAAATGTTAAAGTAAGTATAAAACAAATAAAAAAATACTCATTGATTATCATTATTGAGTCAAGCCTTGTAATACAGAATAGCGGCACTAAAATTACACACAAGACACCTATCTAGTATAAGCACGAAAAGTAAAAAGAGTAAAGTATCAATCCTTATGTCCCACTGTTGGATACGGATCTCCTCCTCGAAATTAAGCGAGGACGGTATTGCTGTATAGTTTACAATACGCTTGCCTAACGCGGGTTGGTGAACATCACACACCTTCAAAGACTTTTAAACTCATCAAATATATTTTCTTCACGATGTTTTTCGTCACCGATGAGTCCAGTACAATGTTTCAGGCATTTAGAAATTTATAAAAAGTCAAGGAACCACAGAGTCAGGATTGAACCCGGACCTTCTGACTCAAGTGACCGACCCACTAGAGCAGAGGTTCCCAAACTCTTTTGTTTCATAGACCTTGCTAAGCTTTTTTTATTGTTACATTCTCTTAACAATATTGATAGGTGAAGTCAAACCATCATTCTGGTTCTTCACTATCGAAACCAAATTAATTTTCATGGACCCCCGGCTACGATTTTTTGTCACGCTCATCGTGGACCCCCTTTGGGTCTTCCGTGGACCCCTGGAGGTCCACCTGGACCTTTGGGAATCACTGCACTAGAACATAGTCGCTTAGCATAAGCATATTGTTCTCTAATTAAAAATCAGGCTGCGCTTTTTCTAGAAGTTTCCCTTAAACGTATTTAGGGCATATCGCTGAAGTTGAATAAAAATCTTCTCAAAAATCACACTATAGACATTGATAACGGTAATAAATTCAAATGCTCAATGAATTTTATCTTCACAAAGGTCCATGGCGATCTAGAAAGATGCCGTCCCTTTGACAGCTGTCTTACGCTCAATAACTTTATGGTAAGGAGTGCGATCCAGTTCGCGCTTCGTTTCCCGCCTGTTATTGTCGTGGAGTCGCCGTGATTTAAATATCATGGATGAAGAAACTCCTTCATCTTGCGCTTGTTATAGTGTCAATAGTTTGAATTGAATCTTATTTCTGTGTTTATAGAAATGAAAATTCAATGATTTTACTTTGTATATCTTCTTCTTGTTTATATACGGGTTCGATTCTCAGTTGAACCATGTGATTATTTTAATATCTATGAATGCAGTTTAAAATGTTTTTTTTAATGCAATTAATGTCTTATTTCAGTAAAATATTTTATCTACAATATTTAAGGTACTTTCCCTCCATGTGGCATAGCCCTGTATATAATTATTCTGCTGTACATGTGTATGTCACTGAAATGCTCCTAAAACGACTGGACTGATTTGAATGATTTTTTTGCACTGGATGATTTACATTTACAGATCAGAAGCAGATGGCGCTACAGTCGGTATATAGGTTATTCAGCTATACTGCAACTACTAATACTAAGACTAAACGGCTAGATAGATTTGTATCTATAGGACAACGTCTGTCGGATCCGTTAGTAGTAAGACGAGAAAGAGAGAGAGAGAGAGAGAGAAAGAGAGAGGAGAGGAACGCATCAATAGTAACAAGGCACCGACAGTTATTTTTTCCTTCTATGCTATAAAAAAATGTTGAATTATCCATAAAATAATACTTAGCAATAATAATATTAATGATACCTACTGTCTTATTATAATTCTTAATATTATAAACTTCTCATTACTCACGGGTAAACGACTCAACGGATTTCCATTAAACGTTATATATAGGCAAACCAATCAATCGAATTAGGAGTAAAGGCTTAAAATAATTTACACATGGGAAAACTCAGACAAAAGATTTATTTCGGATAATTTTCACGCTTATATTGTTAGGTTGTCTGGCAACTTGCACTATTGTTAGCTATGTTATACGTTTGTAGATCTCCCTTGTAATATAGTTCAATGTCTAAATCACGAAGTATAGATATAATGAGTCCAAACGTAATGTTGAACGAAAGGTCGCGAATCAGATGACATAAGTATTGCCGGTAGAGCTCGCCTTCTTTAATAAGTACCTACTCGTTTGAATCTTTACGCGGGAAGTATTGTGGTGCTGATTGGTCCGCTCGCGGGAATTACTGTGGCGTTGATTGGTCCGCTACAATAGCATCGGTAACCAACTGATCTAGCGCAGACAGCGGCAGAACAAAGAACTAAGATCTGGGTTTATTATTGTGTATGTGAATACTACGGAAAATATCTTTCGGGCTCCTTATATCTAAACACGGATCGGCCTCTGCTCGGAGATCGTCTTCCCACCTTTTTAATAGCCGACCAACCCTTCGTCTATCTAAGCGCTGATCACATACGGTAATAGTCGTTCCACTGCTAAGCACGTGGGTCTCCTTACGGGTTGATGAACTCCACACACCTTCAAAGACTTTTAATCTCATCAGGCATGCAGGTTTCTTAACTTGTTTTTCTTCAACGATGAGCAAACGATGGTCTTGCAGAACTTAGAAATTTATAAGATTTCGAGGTCCTAGTGACCGTTATGCGTCATCGGAAATGGGGTGATCCGGTTGGACCATCCTGTGACTTTAATAATTGGGGGGTTGGCCCCCGCCAGCCGTGGAGTGTGACTTCCACGGCTTCATGGCGTCGGGTTTGTACCTATGGCGGATCTCTGCCTAACCACCGTCGGATAAAAAATTTATAAGAACCCGTTTCAACGCACCAACGGGTTGGTCAGGATCGAACCCGGACCCTCTCCCTGAGAGGCCGATTCCATTACCCACTGGACCATCGTCGCTCACTTTCTATTAACTACTTCGTTAGTTCGAATTTATAATTTGAATATAAATAGTTAAATATATAATTTTAAACAAAAAACCAAAACCGACTTCAAACCTATACCTTTAAATTATGTGCAACTAAAAAATTAAAAATAATATTTAAATATTTCGAGGTGAAGATAATTAACAAAATGAATTAATCTATAAATATAATAAAACTTATATGTCTTACTTATACTTTTTAAAATTAGTTATTTTGGGAGTCGGTGCCAGCCAAGAAGGACAGTTTAATCACAATTCACTGCATTTGAATACATAATATTATACTCTCACATCTATTATAAATTCCTTTGCAATTATTGATTTTGTACTCATACGAGTACACCCAGTAATTGAGTAGATGTTATCTTTGCTTTGGCTGGTACCGACTCCAAAAATAACTAATTTTAAAAAGTATAAGTAAGACATATAAGTTTTATTATATTTATTGATTAATTCATTTTGTTAATTATCTTCACCTCGAAATATTTAAATATTATTTTTAATTTTTTAGTTGCACATAATTTAAAGGTATAGGTTTGAAGTCGGTTTTGGTTTTTTGTTTAAAATTAACTTTATTTTCTACTTTTTAGTTTTAAGTAGGGCCAGTAAGGCTAGTAAACTTTCTCAGAGGGCTTACACAAATTTATTATCATCATCATTAGCCTTTCTCCATCCACTGCTGAACATAGGCCTCCCAACTCCCGACCAACACTTCGTCTATATAAGCGTGGCCTCCGCGACAAAAGCAATCACGACGATTACAATGGATATTACGATAGCGCAAAGAAGAAGCTCGTTGAAGTGGCAATGGGTTGGTCACTCGCTCAGGAGAACGGATGGCTGATGAGCTAATTAGGTTCAAGGGTGAAGGCCGCGTACCTAAAAGACGAAGTGTTGGTCGGCCAATAATCAGGTGGGAAGACGATCTCCGAGCAGTGCCCGGTCCGTGTTGAATGCGAGTGGCAAGGGATCGGCCGTCTTGGCGTTCATTGAGAAAGGTCTATGTTCAGCAGTGGACGGAGAAAGGCTGATAATGATGATGATAACATTAAGTATTGCATACACAAGATTACAGAGTGCATACACAAATTACAGACAGTTAGAATTTCTGCCACAGATCGCATCCTTATTGCCGTTGAGGAATTGATCATGATATTCAGCTACGACAGTTACTTGACCACTTGACCATAAAAACGTTACGTTAGTCAAATATCCGTATGGCCTATAAAAGATTCAGCCGAGTATCGTTAATTTGCTCCTAAGAATTGAAGAGTTCCGTTGCTTTGTTATGGATCCCATGATCAGAACCTAACCAAGTTTTCACCAAACTACCCTTGAAGTACATTCTTTCAAATTAACTAATAATCATTGAAATCTGTTGGCGTGATATTCAGTTATTCATCTATTTGTCGTGCTCGTGCCTAATATAAATTTAAGACTTTCATGGTTTTCTCATGGATACCATCATCAGAACTGGACTAGATTAAAATGGGACCCCATGGGGAGCGTCACCTTTCTAATGAAAAAAGAATCATCAAAATCGATTTACCCAGTCAAAAGTTATGCGGTAACAATTATAAAAAAAAAAAAAAAACATACATTCGAATTGATAACCTCCTCCTTTTTTTGAAGTCGGTTAAAAAGAGTCTATATTTAATAACTTTTGATCACAAACGTTTCCTTTAAAACAAAATGAAAGAAAATTGAATTGAAAGAGCGACCAGATGCTTATCTCTTGGACTATCGCATTCGTATTGAGATAGAATAAACATTTGATTTCGTAGTATTTTAAAATGCGTCGAATAATACCAAGCGCTTAGTCGGTATAAATATTTATTTAAAACATTTTTTGTTCACACATTGCTGTTATCCTATCGAAAGGTCATTTCAAGGACAGGCAATAATGTTCTTATGGATTTTAGAGTCATCGCCATCATCAGCTTTTATCCGTCCACTGCTGAACATAGGCCTTTTTTTTTTCTTTTACGCCGAGAAATGCACTGACGCATACCGCTGGGGCACTCCCCAGCGGTATGCGTCAGTGCCCCACACAGCCACATACCCACTGCGGGCGGGTATGTGGGACTCGCTGCGCCCGAAAGATGGTAAGTGGTCGCAGCTCTACCCACTAAAACCCGGCGAGTGCCACCAATGCCGCCTTTGGTGAGGTGCCCCGGATCTACCAGCAACAGGGCACTAACATAGGCCTCCCTCAATGAACGCCAAGACGATTTGTAAGGACTTTAGAGTATTAAAACATAAGTTTATTGAAGTGAAACTTTTATAACATCGTCTCAAACTTTTTTGTCTGTGTGTTGCATGTCGCGTGACGGTCGGCCGCGCAGCTTAGAGACTTACTCATTTGTGCCAGTGCTCCATATTTTAGAATTTAATACCCTTAATGGAATATTATTAGGAAGTTTTTAGTTAAATTTATATAGTGTGAAAAATGTTTCACTTTTACCTTAGTTTCATAAAACCACACAATCCTTTTTATTTTGCATACGTGATACGGAAATCTACAAAATGTATTCCTAAGTATCGCAGCGCGGTGAATAGACGACTCGAAAAGTATTTGAGGAGGTGAAGCAAATAAAGTGCGGGACGATTCGCTCTCGGAAATAACTGTTACTCTACATAGAAATGAAAGAGAGAAAAAAAAAGCAACGGTTCGATGTTCAATTCGAATCGTTCGAATATATTTTCACAAATATACCTTCTTTTTTCAAAAAAATTAAAGAGGTGCTCATGACTCTGTGGTAAAAGCCGCGCGGATCGATCCACCAGGTTAAGCAACGCTTGCCGAGGTCGGTCCGCGGATGGGTGACCATCTTTACATATTGAGACTCCTCCATACCTTGGTAAGCACGTTAAGCTGTTGGTCCCGGCTGTCATTCGTAGATCGTTGTCAGAAGCCCGAGTCTGACAGCCGCAGTACCAAGGGGTACCGTATCACTCAGTTACTGGATTGTGGAGGTTAGATAAGCAGTCGCTCTATTTAAAATACTGCTGGTATTCAACTGAATCCGGTTAGACTGGAAGCCGACCCCATAATATAGTTGGTAAAAGGCTAGGAGATTATTATCTTTTTTTATTAAAATAGTGTGATACAATTGGTACAATATTTTAAATGCTTATTTACGATTTTTTGCTATTGATTTTTTTTCGCAAATTCTTTTTGACCAGTTCAAATACGATCAAGAACAACTTTTTTATGGTTTCAAATGTACACAATTCCCTGAAACCTTAATTAAGGCTATTTTGACAAGTCCTTAGAAAACATTTTGATTCTCTCTTTCTGCCCCTTGAGTGAGGGGTATAAATTTCTCTACACCCGGAGCAGGCGGCGGCGCCCTCAAGACGTCGACAGGGACGACAGACTGCGCAGGGCCTACGTGGAAAAGGTAAAGGCCCTGAAGCAGGCCATTTGCCGAGCCAAAGAGGAGGCCTGGCAGGAGCTAGTTGAGGGTCTCGATCGGGACCCCTGGGGCCGACCGTATAAGTGGGCGCGGAACAAGCTCCGTGCCCAGTCGGCCCCTATCAACGAGACGCTCCAGCCGGACCACCTGAGAAGGATTGTCGGGGAACTTTTCCCTGACACACCTGGGGGGTTCTGTCCCCCCAGGATGGCTCGGCAGGCGCAGACGCCGGACGAGGAGGATGTTCCGCCATCCGTCACGGAGGCTGAAATGGGGGCGGTTTTGGCTCGCCTCCAGAGTAAGAAGAGGGCGCCGGGTCCGGACGGGGTGCACGGGAAGGTACTTGCTATCTCCCTCGTGTACCTCGGCGATAGCCTTCGGGAGCTGTTTGACCGCTGCCTGCGGTCTGGTCAGTTCCCAAGGGCATGGAAGGAGGGCCGGCTCTGCCTAATACCGAAGGCGGGGCGGCCCACGGACTCGGCTTCGTCGGTGCGACCGGTGGTGCTGCTGAACGAGGCTGGGAAGGCTCTAGAAAGAGTTGTGGCTTCCCGGCTCGTTCAGCACCTCGAGGAGGGTCCGGGACCTGGACTCTCAGAGTCCCAATTCGGGTTCCGGGCACGCCGGTCTACGATCGACGCCCTCAAACGCCTGCGGGCGGTGACGGGTGAGGCGGAACACAGCGGAGAGGTGGTGGTCGCGGTGTCGCTGGACATCGCGAACGCCTTCAACAGTCTCCCGCACAGTGTGATACGGGAGGCACTGGCCTACTTCGGAGTGCCTCCCTATCTCAGGAGACTGTTGGACGCGTACCTCTCCGACAGGAGGGTAGCCTGCGAGAACCGGTGCGGGTCCGTAGAGTGGTGGCGAGTCGGGTGCGGTGTCCCACAGGGATCAGTGCTAGGTCCAATCCTGTGGGACATCGGGTACGACTGGGTCCTGCGAGGCCGTCTCCTCCCCGGGACGGGTGTCATATGTTACGCCGATGACACCCTCGTATACGCCCGGGGACGAACATACAGGGAGGCGGCGCGGCTGGCCGAGGTCACGCTAGACCTTGTGATCGGCCGCATAGAGAGTTTAGGGCTTCAGGTCAGACCATCCAAGACCGAAGCCCTTCTCTTCCGTGGGACTGGGCGGAAAGGACCCCCACCGGGGGCTGCCCTCCAGATTGGAGGGGTGAGAGTCAGGATGAGCCCCCATATCAAGTACCTGGGGCTCATCCTCGACGGAGGTTGGACCTTCGGCCCACACTTCAAAACGTTGGGACCGAGGGTCGTGAAGGCGGCGAGTGCGCTGGGCAGACTCCTCCCGAACCTCGGAGGACCCAGCGCCGCCTGCAGGCAGCTGTACTCTGGAGTCTGCCGGAGTATGGCGACGTATGGTGCCCCAATTTGGGCGGATCACCTCACTGCGAGCGTTAAGGCCGCGTTGCGATCGGCGCAGCGGGTCATCGCGGTGAGGGTGATTCGGGGGTACCGTACGGTTTCGTGGGCTGCAGCATCCGCTCTAGCCGGCGATCCCCCGTGGGAACTTGTGGCGGAGGTTCTGGCCGAGACACACTCCTATGTCTCGGATAGGAGGTCTCTGGGCTTGAGCCTTTCGCCTGACGGGGTCCTACGGGTCCGCCGACTAGGGATGGAGACATTAATGCGGAGGTGGGGAGAGGACCTGGCGCGTCAGCCGTATGGCAAACGCCTAACGGCTGCTCTGCGCCCGGTTCTTGAGCGGTGGATGCGCCGTAAGCGCAAACCCCTCACCTTCCGTCTGACGCAGGTTCTCACCGGGCACGGATGCTTTGGTGATTACTTGTGTCGGACGGCCCAAAGGGAGCCGACGACAGGGTGTCACGATTGTGGCGCGGCGGTGGACTCTGCCCAGCACACCCTCGAGGTGTGCCCGAGATGGGCGGCGCTGCGTCATGATTTGACGTCTGTCATCGGAGGGGACTTGTCTTTGTCGAGCGTCATCACCGCGATGCTTGGCTCTGACGAGTCCTGGACGGCAATGGCCTCTTTCTGCGAGACAGTGATGTCCCAGAAGGAGGCCGACGAACGGGTGAGAGAGGGGGCCGCTGACGTAGCCTCCCCCCGTAGACGACGAACGGGGGTGCGTCGGAGGCGCTACTTAATGCGCCTTCAATAAAGCCCCTGTGCTCGTGTCGGGCTCGGGATGGGAACCCGGGCCCAGCTTAAGACACGACGTCGTGGGGACTGCCAAGTCGTAGCCGGGCAGTCCCCCTATTGTGGAGAATCTGGTCTTGCCGGGACCAGTCTGTCGCTGAGGGTATCCCGTCGCCTGCACAGATCCGGGTCCCTCAATTATAGCGGCTGAAGGCTCACGCAGCGGTTTTAGTGGGGTAGGGCACCCAAATGCGAGTCCCCACACACGCCAGTGCGCCTACCCAGGCCCTGGTAAGGTCGTAAATGATTTCCGCTGCGTCATCAAAAAAAAAAAAAAAAAAAAAAAAAAAAAAAAAAAAAAAAGGGGTATAAATTTCTCCGAGGTCCTAAACATAAGGAAATCAAATTTTTACCATCTTGCCGGATCAGATTAAAAGCCTTTTAAGGTGTGTGAAATTTAGTAACCTTCATCAGACCAGTGCATGGTAAACACACACTTATAGCCTTATTTCAAGGATACACTTGTTCAGCAGTGGGACATACGAGTTTAATATAATAATAATATATGAAGATCATTCATACTTATCAACATCATCATCATCATCATCAGCAGCAGTTATATGTCCACTGCTTCTTTGCCACTTGCATTCAACACCGGCTACTGCACGCGGGTGGTCTTCCCATCTGGTTAATGGCCTACTAACACTTCTTCCATATCTTATCTTATCTTATACCTTTAAACGAGCAATTCTTGTATATATATATATATATATATATATAGAATCTGAATCTCGGAAACGGCTCCAACGATTTTCATGAAATTTTGTATATATGGGCTAAAAACGGCGATAAATCGATCTAGCTAAGATAGATTTTTAGAAAACATTTTTTTGTCCGTGTTTTGGGCAACAATAAAATATGATTAGAATGCGAACGTGAATTTCGCTGTCGATTTGTTTGTCATGATAGCTTAGTGGGAAAATTAGGCAGATAAAACCGAACGAGCCTGGTTCGAATCTCCAGTCCGAATTTTGTTTTTCCTATATTTAAGATTTTTTTTTGGAAGAAAAATTTTATCGTATGTAATCACTAAGGGTACCGAGCAAATGCTCGGTCAACCAGGTACTTATAATCTAACTCAGCCTCTGTTCTATCAAGTTTAATTAAAACCAATTCAGTATTTGCGTCAAAGATTAAAATTATCCTTACAAATCTTTTGCGTTTATATCATTAGTAGGATAATAGAATATTTCATAGAAACTATGTGATAAAATAATTTCTTATATAAATATCACTTTTAGACTTCGCACCTGTGCATAGCCCTGTGATAACATGATATTAAGTTGTTCTTACGCGGGGGATCCCAGATTACTCCACGAATGCGTGAAATAACTTTCTAATGTCTTATAATAGCAAGTCGAAACTCGAGCTATATATAACCCTATTCCTAATAACAATCTCTGTATATTATGACTAGCTGTTGCCCGCAGCTTCGTCTGCGTTAACTAAGATTTACAACGGGATCTCAGTACGCAAAATAAGTAACTTTTCTGGTTGATTTTTTACACCTTGTGTGTCCGAAAAACCCAAATATCTTACGGAACCCTATATATTCGAATAGTGAAAGAATTTTTGAAATCGGTCCAGTACTTTTTGAGCCTATTTATTACAACCAAACAAACAAAGTTTTCCTCTTTATAATATTAGTATAGAAGTATAGAAAACCTTTTATTGCATATAAACAAATATTTTGCACAAAATTTTGCAATTGACGAATAAAATTATCACAGGACTAGTAGCGCCCCGTGGTTTCACCCGCGTATTTCCCATTCCCGCGGGAGTACGGTGATAAACTATAACATGTGTTATTCTGATGTATCAGCTATGTTATTGTAAAGTTTCATTAAAATCCATTCAGTAGTTTTTACGTGAAAGAGTAACAAACATCCATACTTACAAACTTTCGCGTTTGTATTATTAGAAGGATTATCGTTGTCACAAAAAAAATTGTTATTAAGCTCATTGCTCAATACTGGTTTAGCTCTACTGTGGCTCGGTGTTCGCGTGTGACAGCCTCGAGCACAAAATTTACTCACCGAGGAGACCTTGCTTTGCGAACGATTGAGGCTGCCTCGTGAGGCTGCCTCATGAGGCTGCTATCTCAATCATTACTTGGATTTTGACGATGTTGTATGCAATTGCATGTATGTTAAAATAATGTAGATAAGTATTATCAAAAACATTATATATCAATTATTGTAATGTCCTAGCTTAAATAAAATCGATCGATACCGAATAAACAACATGACCTTTCCTTAGACCATCATAAAATGTAAACATGAAATAAAAAAGGCATTAAAAGATGTACGGACAATTAAAAAAGGAAGGTATAAACATACCTCGCACGTAAAATCGAAAGTTGAAACATTCTTTAAATTATTCATTACTTATTATAACTTTCTTTTAAACATATTAGAAGTCCTTATGACGTTAAACCTCATTCGGCGCGATAACTTTTTTTCTGACGGAAGTGAAGCAGACCTGAGTATTCTGCCTCCTTCTGCGAGACAGTGATGTCCCAGAAGGAGGCCGATGAACGGGTGAGAGAGGAGACCGCTAACGCGACCTCCCCCCGTAGACGACGAACAGGGGTGCGTCGGAGGCGCTACTTAGTGCGCTTCCAGTAAAGCTCGTGTTGGGCTCGGGATAGCCCCCCAGGCCCCGCTAGACACGACGTCGTGGGGACTGCCAATTCGTAGCCGGGCAGTCCCCCTATTGTGGAAAACCTTGTCTTGCCGGGACCAGTCTATCGCTGAGGGTTTCCCGTCGCCTGCAGATCCGGGTCCCTCAGACATAGCGGCTGAAGGCTCACGCAGTGGTTTTAGTGGGGTAGTGCACACACGTCACCGAGCCTGTTTTATATGTTGTGTTATAAATAAAAGACTTCTTGTTCTAACTTCTAAGCCATCTTTATTCTACATGTTGTGTGTCGTTTTATAATGTTACCAGTCCCATTAACCTTAATGAAATAGGGATGTGTTGCCATATACAACATCCCCCCTTTTATGTATAAATTTAACTTAAACATAAATGCAACTTACTTCTAAAGAACTTAAAATTTTTAAGACTTAAAAAACTTATTTTCTAACATATTATTACTTTTGTATGTAATCTTTGTAGTATGAGGGCTGTTTTATTACTCTACCATACCTACTGACCTTATGACTAACAACATTTTCAGAACTCTTGTTACTTTGTGAAGGAGGAGTAATCAACGGAGTATCAAGTATTTCTGACTTAACAATAAACTGATTAGGCGAATAATTTATATGCTTCTGATTCCTCCTGACCTCTGTTCCATCCTCCCTTTTAACGACAAAAGACCTCGGGCCCTCCGGCTTTATAATTTTGCCTGGATGCCACACCCTGTTTGGTCTATCCTGCATCACAACATTTTGACCTGGTTTGAAGTTTAAATTTCTAACTTTACTAGTTTTATTATAATAAAATTCTGTTTTTTGTTTGTTTAGTGACATTTTTTCCTGCACATTAACAACTTTTGGTTTTAAATGATCTTTAGTACAAGGTAAGTTAGTTCTTAACAGTCTAGACATTAACAATTCTGACGGACTATAGTCCAATCCTGCAACTGGTGTAGATCTATAATGTAACAGAGATAAATAAAAATCATGATCATTATTGTTTTTACATTTTTTCAACATGTTTTTTACAATTCCTACAGCTTTTTCACTTAAACCATTAGACTGAGGATATCTGGGACTTGAATAAATTAATTGAATATCTAATGTATTTGCAAACTTTTTAAAAGAGTAACTTCCAAACGGCATATTGTCACTTATAATATACTTTGGTATGCCGTGTGTAGAAAAAATAGTCAATAAATTTTTAATTACACTATCAGCTGTTTTATTATTTAAATATTTTACTTCTATCCATTTTGAATAGTAATCCACGACAACTAGGTAATCTTTTCTGCTGTAAGTACATATATCCATACCTATCTTGTAGAACGGTAAGCTAGGAATATCATGAGACATAAGAGGTTCTTTACTATTAGATGGTCTATACTTTTCACAATCACTACATGACAACACAAACCTCTCTATATCACGTGACATTCCCGGCCAATACATAACATTTCTAGCTCTCTTTTTACACTTCACTACACCTGTATGTCCTGTATGTATAATCATAAGCATTTCTTTTCTTATATGTTTTGGTATAACTATTTTATCCTGTAAGTACACTATGTTATCTTTTACATGTATATATTCTTTTAAACTGTAGTATATTTTTAATTCTTTGTTATGTATTAGTTTATTATTTTTAGGCCAACTATTTTTATACCAATTAATTACTTGCATTAAATCTATATCATTTGCAGTTTCTTTTTGTAACATTTCTAATTTACTATCTGTTATAGCTATATCTGTTTCAAAGCAATGCACTAATTCCTGTGTTGTTGTATCTATCTCAGCATTGTTTTTTATATAATTTCTTGATAAGTAATCTGCAATATACATTTTATTACCCGGTAAATACTTTATATTTATTTCATATTTTAACAATTTCAAGATCATACGCTGTAGTCTAGCACTTATTTTATTTATATCTTTATTAATTATTGTGACCAAGGGTTTATGATCAGTCTCCACTGTTATGTTCCTGCCATACACGAACTGATGATATTTATCTAATGCAACACAGATAGCGAACAATTCTTTTTCTATTGGTGCCCATCTAGTTTGACATTCGGTATAAGCCCTCGAGTAAAAAGAAATAGGTTTACCACTTTGTAACAAACACGCTCCCATACCAGATTTAGAACTATCAGTTTGCAACACTATTGAACCTTTACTGTTTAAGACAGCTAGCGTAGGTGTACTACTTAACTTTGTTTTTAATTCTTTAAATGCTTTATCTTGTGGCTCAGACCACTCCCACACTACATCTTTTTTAAGTAAATTTCTTAAAGGTTCTGTAATTACAGAATAATGAGGTATAAACTTACTCAAATAGTTACACATGCCTAAAAATTTTTGTAGCTGTTTTACATTACTAGGCTCCTTCAACTCTAATATAGCTTTTACATTATCGGGGTCAACTTGAATACCTTCCTGTGAAACTATTAATCCCACATACTTAACATGGTCCGACTTATATTGTATTTTATTTCTATTAAATTTTACATTATATTTTCTGGCTCGTTTTATTACTTTATCTAATATATTATCATGCTCAATGTTATTTTTACCTGCAACTATTATATCATCATAGTATATTTCAACTCCTTCTATATCTCCAAAAATGTTAGTATTTATTCTTTGCATAACTTCTGGAGCAGATGATATACCAAACGGTAGCCTCTTAAACCTATATCTACCAAATGGAGTGCCAAAAGTACACAATTTATCTTTATCACTTAACATTACCTGAAAAAATCCATCTTTCATATCTAAAACAGTAAACACTTTCTTACCTGCTAAGTTATTATAAATTTCTTCTGGAGATGGAATAAGATATCTCTCTCTTAATATGCACTTATTAAGCTCTTTAGGATCTAAACATAACCTTAAAGATTTATCCGGTTTTTCCACAATAACTAGGTTATTACACCACTCAGTAGGACTTTCTACCCGTTCTATAATATTCCTGTTTTCATAATTATTTAATGTTTCCTTAAGTCTATCTTTTATAGCTAAAGGTATTCGTCTTATAGGTTTAACAACGGGTTGAGCATCATTTAAAATTTTTATTTGGTAAGTACCTATCATCCCTAGCCCCTGAAAAATATCTTTATTATCTTTTATAAACTTTTCCTTTTCTATCAACTTATCACTTTGTATTCCATCTATCCTTTTTAACAAGTTTAACCTAATACAATCTGGTAGTCCTATTACAGGTTGTACATCTAAATCAATTACAGTGAAACACACCTTTTTATTTATCCCTTTTACAACACAGCTTAGTTCTACTTGTCCCACTGTCCTAATTTTCTCTCCATTATAAACAACAAGAATTGCAGCTGTTTGTTTTAAACTTAATTCATTATTTTTATTAATACACTTGAATAACTTCAAGGACAATGTATTACAGTCTGCACCCGTGTCTAGCTTAAATTCTATATTTAAACCTAGAATATTTATTTTTTCTCTCCACTGTAACTTAATATTGTCTATATAGTTTAAACTTCCTATTGTATAACTATTATCACCACTGTCACTTTCACTTTTATTTTCCTCCTTTTCCAAGCTGTACGCCTGCTTCTTCTTCCTGTGTATATTTTTATTCCTACACATCACAGCGAAGTGATTCAGTTTATTGCACAATGCACACCTTTTACCAAACGCTGGACATTTTCTTGGTTCATGTATTTTACCACATTTCCCACAATTATTTCTGTAGTTCTTTTTCTCCTTCCTGTAATTTACTCTCTGTTTATGTATACTGTCTATATCTTTCTTTTCATTTAATGCTCCTACCTGAATCTTCCCTATTTCTGCTGCTCTTCCAAACTGCATGGCTTGATCCAAAGTTAAGTCACTTTCCCGTAGTAACCTTTCTTGTACACCTTTGTCCTTTATTCCAATCACTATCATGTCCCTCACAAGCCTGTCCTCTTCTTTGAATTCGCATAGTTTGGCTTGTTTCTTTAATTCTGTTACATAGTGCTCAAAGGTCTCCCCTTCGGCTTGCGCCATGTTAAAAAACTTATAACTGTTGGCGATTATGTTTTTTCTCGGTTTTATATGCTTTTCAAATAATTCTAAGAGTTTTTCTAAACTTTTTACCTTTAATTCTTCCATCGACGTGGTATAGACATCCATGGCGTCATCTCCTGCCAAATTCAGAAACAACGCTATTTTTCGCTCCTCCGACTTTTCAGTCAAGCCCGCAGCTTCTAAGTAATTTAAAAACTTTCTTTTAAATACATAAAAGTTTTCTGATGACCCTGATAAAATCAGATTTATTGGCGGTCTTAACGCCTCCATCTTTGCGTATATTTTTACACAATTTTCTTCTTTCTCCTCTCTATGTTTCTCCCTGTCGTTTTCTTGAATATTTGGCACTCACGATCTCTTCTTTTGTTTTTACACCTGACACCATGTTTTATATGTTGTGTTATAAATAAAAGACTTCTTGTTCTAACTTCTAAGCCATCTTTATTCTACATGTTGTGTGTCGTTTTATAATGTTACCAGTCCCATTAACCTTAATGAAATAGGGATGTGTTGCCATATACAACAGAGCCTACCCAAGGCCCTGGTATGATCCGAAAAGGATTTCCGCTGCGTAATAAAAATAAAGTATTCTATATTAAAAATACCTTTCAAATATGAGTATGACAAGCGCACAACGCATGTGCACTCCTACAATATAATGCTCGTACTTGTAATCGCGGATTATCTGAACGTGCGATAATCGCTTGTTATGAGAACAGACAATAAATCAGAACATGAAAATATTATGTCTCAGAATACCAATATGAAATTAGATAAATATCTACAAATAAACCTACAGATTCGAAAATAATAGTCTAAGAGTCGTGGAAGATCGTCCTTCACCGATCTGATAACTAAAATCGAAGGTTAAGGACGATCTCCCACGGTCTCTTCCACTATAATGTAAAGTGAAAACTTAAAAAATATATCACCTTATGTTCGTGGTTGACCTTAAATAATTATGCAATATTAGTTGTCGTCAGCAGGATTTTGATTTGATAACAAAAACACGAATAAAAACAACAAAGCAATAAATGACACATAACAGCTGTTTGGAGTTCGTTGACTTTGGTAAACTTTAATTTAATTCGATGTTCAGTTTTTGAATGGCATCGTGTAAAGGTTAGACTATTATGTAAATGTTTTGACTTATTGATTTCTAGTAAGTATTGAACCAATTTAGTGCGTCAGTAAATTAGATTTCTAGGGATTTAGTTGGTTGGTTAATTGTAAGTTTAATTTAAAACAATTATATCTAAAAAAAAATTATGTTTTTTATCTTTGATTATTGGTAAGAACCATAAAGTAATTTAAAAAGGAAGGCATACAAATTAAAAGAAAGAGATAGTGTTACATAATATTAAATATTTTTTTACTATTATTTATTTACTAGGCGCATTGCGGGGAACCCCGCGTCGCCGAAATCCGAAAAGCGTCCCCTTAGTCAAACACAACCAAAAATCGATACTTATCTAATAATCAAATCAAATCAAATAATATTTATTTCGTAGGCAAATTACATAGCACTTGAAACATGTCAATTTTTTTATAAGCTAATGCTAGATTCGCAAAGTAGCAGTTTTCCTCAGAGAAGAATCTAGCAAGAAACTCTGTAAGATTGCTCTTTTTAAAATATAGTTTTACAATTTTTGTTAATACATCTAAATAACAACATACTGATATACATATAAATAATAACAACATGCTAGTTACATAAATTAATTCACATTTGCCTAAAATAAAAAAGTAAATAAATTTGGACCCCGCAATATCAAAACAAACAAGAGAATGTTAATAAAAAGAAAACAAAAAACCAAGCGAGGTAGAAACTGCATAACACGACCAGCCACCACAGCGGCACTTGCACATAGGCCAGGACGCGTGTGCCAGCGTCAACCTCTTCCACATATTAGAGGGAAGTGGAGGACCCATCACACAACGCCACCACTGCAATGGCATAAGCGAGCATGACATGTCATACGTTTCACCTTAATACAAGTTTAAATTATCATACTGCAGGCTCAAAATTTATATACATTCTAAATAAATACAGCTTGATAGAAGAGCAGTTCAATCCAAAGGATTTGCGTCATCGAAATATTCATTAATCTTATAATATCCTTTTTTACTTAGTTTTTGTTTGATGACAATCTTAAATTTCTTGGGGCATAATTCCTGTATATTAGAAGGGACCCTGTTGTAAAAGCGTATACATCGACCCACAAAAGACTTACTTACTTTGTTAAGTCGACTACTACGGGGCACTAGCTTATTTCTATTTCTAGTATTTACATTATGAATATAACTTTTTTATTTAAATAGATGAAGGTTGTTTTTGGTATACATTAAATTTGTGAAGATATATTGTGATGTTAATGTTAATATATCAATATTTTTAAAAAAATCCCTAAGAGATTCCCTGGGATCCAATTTATAAATAGCTCGAATAGCTCGCTTTTGCAGAATAAATATGCGCTCGGTATCAGCGGCATGACCCCACAGCAAAATGCCATAGGCCATAAGACTATGGAAATAACTAAAGTAAACTAACCTGGCGGTTTGAATATCCGTCAGGTTCCTTATCTTTTTAACCGCGTAAGCTGCAGAACTGAGCTTATCCGCTAACTTGTCAATATGAGGGCCCCATTGCAATCTAGAATCTAAAGTAATACCTAAGAACAAGGTTGTTTCCACAAGGCACAATTTTTCTCCTTTTATCTCTATATCCGTATTAACTTGTCCTACGTTGGGCAGAGTAAATTTAACACATTTTGTTTTTTTTTCATTGAGCACAAGATTATTTGCAGTAAACCACTCAACAACTTTATTAATGGCATTGTTTACGTCGTCATATTTATCCTGCTGTCGTCTAACTTTAAAAAGTAAAGAAGTATCATCCGCAAACAACACTATATCATGACAGTTATTTACAAGACTCGGTAGATCATTTATATAAATTAGAAAGAGAAACGGACCAAGAATTGAGCCCTGCGGGACACCCATGGTAACCGCGGACCAACCTGACACTTTTCCGTTTACATCAACTCTCTGTACACGTCCATGTAAGTAAGACTTTAAAAGGCTCAGTGCACTGTCAGTCACTCAGTGCTCAGTGCACAATAAATTGATTTATTAAAAATAACAACAGTTGAATGTACATAAGCCCACCAAACTGTGCAATAGTTTGTCGGTCGGTCGGTTCGGTGGTTGATCGCTTCTATGATTTTAGTATTAGGTAGGTACAAGTATAATATTTTTATTAGTATTAGGTAGGTATATCACTCTAGCTTATTTTTTAAGTTTAAGTTAACATTTAAGTTGAAGTTAAGCCAAAGTAAAAGAGAACTCCTGCGTGAGGAATCTTAGTTATTTCTTTTTTTTATATATAATAATATTATATCTTTTTTAAATCACTTAACGTGCCTATACTGAGAAGTTTTCTTAAAAGTGGAGAATTTTCTCTTAACCTGAAAACCTTCCACGCACCATGAAATAAACGAGTCACAGTCTTAGCATAATTAAGTTCTTTAATACTTTGAAATGCGCTTGCTCTTTTGAAATGTATGTGACCTATTTTCTACCTATCCTTTTTCACTGATGTAATCAAGTTCACTCAGCAGTCCAAACTTAGCTCTACCCCAGTTAAAATAAAGTTCGTTTTATGCTTACGACGATGAAGATTTAACCTGTTTTAGTTTACCAGATACTTATTAGTAGGAGTTAGTCCCGAGTTTATTTTCAAGTATTCGTTATCCTGGGTTTCTTGGGAAAACAGTCAAGTAATCGAATCAATCATAATATAAGTAGGTCTTTAGGTTTAAATGTAGTATACCCAATGTCTGGAAATTTGGGCGGCTCCTAATCCGAATTCGTAAAAATGAATCCACGAAATGTAATAATATTTATAGACGCTTACCACGTAAATCTGAACTTGTGTTACGGGTACCAGACAACAAAAATAATATTTAATACTTTTTATATTAGTACATATATTTAAGATTTTTATTATATAATACACATCCATGACCCAGGAACACCGAAACTTTTTAGTACCTCCGGGCTTCAGTGCCAACGCGCTAACAATTGAACCACAAATGTCGACGTCGTCATCGAAAATGTATGTACTATGTACCCACATAACTTCGGAACCACTGCATCAAATTAGATAATTCTTTGTTTGGTTTTTTGGTTATTGTCAGGACAAGGTTTGTTAAAGAATAATGGATTTGCGAATACCATGAATAAATGTTATATTAATTATGTAGTAGTGTTGTGAACTCAAATAAATCTTTCGGGACTGACATAGTCACGAAGCTATTAAAACCCCTTAAATAATAATAAAGATATAAAAAATAAAAATAAAATATTTCTTTCTTCCTTTTTTTCTTTTTTCTATGATGACGCTAACATTTCTGGGTAAAGGCCGAATAATGTTTGACGGTTTTGCTTGTAAGTAATAATTCTGTATTAAATTGATAATGATACAACATTTACGGATTTTATCGGGGTTATTTTTTTTTTTTTTAATGCCCGACGTTTCGGATGTTTGACACCGACCGTGGACCCGACAGCGGACCCGAGCTGTTATCCTGCATTAAACATTTTGCAATGGAATTGTTAATCAAACGATGCTAGAATCTATTTGAACACGCAGGAAAAATTATCAAACTCGATTTAGCTCTTTAGGTTTAGGTCTTACTGGAGGTCACTTTTAAGTGCGATATGTTTCATTCCATTTGTTAGGTCATTTTCGAATCGGTGACATATTCACCCGTATTCAAGAAGCGTACTTGGCTAAGTAATGAAACAGTACTATGCAAAGAACGCTCCTATCTATGCGCTCCTAGTGATTGAGTCGGGTTTTATATGGGTTTCCCCAACAAGCCTTGTCGTGGCGGTGGGGCTCAGTAGCCTAGGCTGAGCCCAACACCTTGGGCCATGCAAATTGAGCCGAGGGGGCTCTTTATACCCCTCTTATAAGACTAGAGGGGCAAAAAAGCAGGGGCAAGGGGCGAGGACAGGAACCTCGCCTCATTGTACTGTCCCAGCGTTGAGAGGGGTTGTTCTGTGGTATGGGCAACATTTCTCTCATCCCTTTAAGGACTGACTAGCCATCGACGTGCCCTGTTGCTAGCAGGTCCGGGGCACCGCACCAAAGGCGGCATTGGTGGCACTCGGTTTTAGTGGGTAGAGCTGCGTCTGTTTACCAGCTTTCGGGCGCAGCGAGGCCCACATACCCGCCCGGGGAGACCTACTCCCCCGCGGGATTCCTAAGCGCATTTCCTGTCGGTAAAGAAAAAAAAGGGTTTATGGTATATGGGTTTGACAGACGTACAACTGCGGATTTCATTTATTGTCTATGGATTGGCTTGAATGGTCATATGCGTTTGGAAGAACTGTGCCACCTCAAAGTAATGTTTGTGAACACGGGCGTCATTGTTAATCTGTGGAAACACATCTTCGATAAGATACGCTTTGAGGTCATTAAACGATTGTTTTTGCATTGTATGTTTCATCATCTCATTTATACCATTTTGTGCCTGTTTATATTTTATAAAGGCAAATCAAAGGATCCTGATGAACTGTATCTTTAATCTTATCAAGTTCTTGAAAGTGGGATAAAAATGCTACTAATATTATAAACGCGAAAATTTATAAGCATGAATGAATGGATGGATGTTTGTTACTCCTTCACGTAAAAACTACTGAATGGATTTTAATGAAACTTTACAGCTTATACATCAGATAATACATACCTAGACTATAATTTATCCCCGTACTCCCACGGGAATGTGAAATACGCGGGTGAAACCGCGGGACGCTGCTAGTAATTTATAAAGGCAAAGCAAAGGAACCTGATGAACTTTTAAATCTTAGCAAGTTCTCAAAACTGGGAAAATTATATTAATTATATGACTCTTTCAATTATAAAAAGTTTAGTTTTACCTTATAAAGTAAATCACAGACAAAATAACTAAATTCAATATGTATTAAATAAGTTTAAAATTGAATTATGTACTGTAATAGTTTTTATAGTATTTGCCGTCAAAGGAAAACGTATTTCCCCTGTTTATTGATTTGTTGGGGAGCGAGTAATGGCTGCGTCAATTTCTGTATGCCCCTTATATACAAAGTATAGAAAAATAATAGAATTCAATTAAAATTTCACTCTAAAGTGTAGTCTCAATGAAATTCTAAATGCTTCGTTAGATTACGCCATACACCAAAAGCATAATGAGATGAGAAAATCTTTATCATCTTGAATAAAATATTTTATGTGAATTGAATTTTATTATTGACTAGCTGTTGCCCGCAGCTTCGCCTGCGTTAACTTAGATTTACAACGGGATCTTAGTACGCAAAATAAGTAACTTTTCTGGATGATTTTTTACACCTTGTGTCCGAGAAACCCAAATATCTTACGGAAGCCTATTTTTTCCAGATTAAATTTAGCCTATGTTACTCGTGGATAATGTAGCTTTGAAACGGCGAAAGAATTTTTGCAATCGGTAAAATTTGTACCTTTTGAGCCTATTCATTACAACCAAAAGTTTTCTTCTTTATAATATTAGTGTAGATGTAGATATAATTTTAGTGTAAATGGAATTAAGATGGTCTAGTAATATGGTTACTTTGTCAGATGGTAATATTGTACAAGTACATGCTTACCTGTTGAAGATTGCATCAATATGGTATCAAGGAAGATAAGAGAGAATGACATGCCAATATAATATGATGAATTTCTTAAACACTGCCTTACATCTGGCTACATGTAGTGGAATAGTCAGTTCGACCAAGTGGATGTATCACCCGTTGTTGCCGACATATTTATGGAGAATATTAATCGTTATTCTGGATAGCATTTTATTCTAAACAGTCCCCACCACAGATATTTGAAATAAGTTCTTAATATTTCTAGGGTCCCCACGCAGCGCCTAACTGCTTTAGGTTCACATTCCTATCCCGACATGGATAATAATTATTTAATATTTAACTATTATCTAATATTAAATTCCTCCGTTTAGTAAGCGATTCGTGTTGGATGCGAGTAGCAAGAGATCAGTCGTCTTGGCGTTCATTAAGGGATGCCTATGTTCAGCAGTAGACGGATAAAGGCTGATGATGATGATGATGATGATGGTGATGATGATGATGATGATGGATTAAGTCCTTTGTATAAACGTCGATATAGTTTAATCACCGAAACAGCTGTAACCTTGGCGTGAAACCGACTGCGAGCCTCAATAAGAAGTAACCGCTTTGGCAGCCGGCCAGGCTTTGGTTAAAGTACGGCTATTTTACAAATATCTCCCCAAGTGCCTCAATCGCATGGCTTTACGCCTTACAAGCGAGCCATTCATCCAGTCCAAGTATTGGGTTGAAATTCAATTTTCCTTCCACTGTAATGTCTAGTTTATTCCACAAATGTGTGATTTCTAAGGAATTTCCTAGTTCATAGAGACGTTCTATAGAACTTGACGTAAATCAGAAGTCTGTGTGTGTATTTCCGTTGTCTGGTACCCGTAACACAAGTTCTTCGGAAACTTACCACGGGACCAGATTGATGTAGTATAAAAGCGTCTAAGATATTATTATTTCCAGTTGAGACTAAGACATATATTTCGTAACAGTACGTAATAGCTATACATAACCATGGAGAAAATGTTATGCTCATTCTTCAAGGCCAGACAGCCATTAACGGAAACTATGGCATTGTGCTGTACACACCAGGAGAACGGATGGGTGATAGGCCAATAAGGTCTAGAATGGAGGTCGCGTTTGGGTAGATGAAGTGTTGGCCGGCCATTAGCCAGGTGGAAAGATGATATCCGAGCAGTGACAGTCCGTGTTGGATGCGAGTATCAAAAAGGTCGGTCGTCTTTCATTGAGGGAAGCCTATTGATCCGATCAGCGATAGGCAAATAAAGGCATGATGATCATGATGGTGGTGTTGATAGTGATGATGATGGGGATGATGGTGATAGCGGTGGTATTGTTGAGTATTAGTGATGACGTATTACCAAAAAAACTGACTGTGTTATCTGTTTTTAAAAAAACTTACTTAAAACCTTTTTTAACCGACTTCAAAAAAAGGAGGAGGTTATCAATTCGACTATGTTTTTTTTTTATATAATTGTTACCTCATAACTTTTGACTGGGTGAATCGATTTTGATGATTCTTTTTTCATTAGATAGGTGACGCCCCCCATGGAGTCCCATTTTAATCTAGTCCAGTTCTGATGTTGGTATCCATGAGAAAACCATAAAATTCTTAAATTTACATTAGGCACGTGCGCGACAAATAGATGAATAACTGAATATCAAGCCAACCGATTTCGATGATTATTAGTTTATTTGAAAGAATGTACTTCAAGGGTAGTTTGGTGAAAATTTGGTTAGTTTCTGATCATGGGATCCATAACATAACATTTGTAATGCATTGATCTAGTTTGTATAGTAATTATTATTAATGTAAGCCCTTCTTGTTGCCTGAAACACAGGATGTCCTAGTTCAGGCACTACTGTTAACATTATAGAATAAGTGTATAGTATTGTACTTTATGTTAGCTGTAATTTTCCATGCATGTATTTTTGAATAAATTATTATTATTATTATTATTATTATTATTATAACAAAGCAACGGAACTCTTCAATTCTTAAGAGCAAATTAACGATACTCGAATGAATCTTTTATAGGCCATCCGAATATTTGCCTAACTTAACGTCTTTATGGTCAAGTGGTCAAGTAACTGTCGTAGCTGAATATCATGACCAATTCCTCAACGGCAGTAAGGGTGCGATTTGTGGAAGAAATTCTAAATGTCTGTAATTTTTGTATTCACTCTATAAACTTGTGTATGCAATACTTAATTTTATCATCATCATCATCAGCCTTTATCCGTCCACTGCTGAACATAGACCTTCCTCAATGAACGCCAAGATGGCCGTCCCTTGCCACTCGCATTCAACACGGACCGGGCACTTATCGGAGATCGTCTTCCCACCTGATTATTGGCCGACCAACACTTCGTCTTTTAGGTACGCGGCCTTCACCCTTGAACCTAATTAGCTCATCAGCCATCCGTTCTCCTGAGCGAGTGACCAACCCATTGCCACTTCAACGAGCTGCTTCTTTGCGCTATCGTAAAGTCCATTGTAATCGTCGTGATTTCTTTCGTCGCGGAGGCCACGCTTAGATAGACGAAGTGTTGGTCGGGAGTTGGGAGGCCTATGTTCAGCAGTGGATGGAGAAAGGCTGATGATGATAGTAATAAATTTGTGTAAGCCCTCTGAGAAACTTTACTAGCCTTACTGGCCCTACTTAAAATTAAAAAGTACAAAATAAAGTTAATTTTAAATAAAAAACCAAAACCGACTTCAAACCTATACCTTTAAATTATGTACAACTAAAAAATTAAAAATAATATTTAAATATTTCGAGGTGAAGATTAATTAATCAATAAATATAATAAAACTTATATATCTTACTTATACTTTTTAAAATTAGTTATTTTTGGAGTCGGTACCAGCCAAAGCAAAGATAGCCTTAGCAGACATATCTACCCAATTACTGGGTGTACTCGTATGAGTATAAAATCAATAAATGCAAAGATATTTATAATAGATGTGAGAGTATAATATTATGTATTCAAATGCTGTGAATTGTGATTAAACTGTCCTTCTTGGCTGGCACCGGCTACCAAAATAACTAATTTTAAAAAGTATAAGTAAGATATATATCTTAGTTTTTCTATCTAAGTTTTATTATATTTATTGATTAAGTAATTAATTGTGTTAATTATCTTAATATTTAAATATTATTTCTAATTTTTTAGTTGCACATAATTTAAAGGTATAGGTTTGAAGTCGGTTTTGGTTTTTTATTTAAAATTAACTTTATTATCTTATCCGTATATCCGAAATCGTCAGCGATTTGTCACTGATGTTATAGCAATTCAACCAACCAGTGACCTGTGTGTACGTCCTGTCCCCTAATCAATCATCAAAGGCCATCAGTTGACAAATCAGAGCGAAGCACCGGTGCAGCGTCGCAGCACAAATTTGGCGGAATTAATTTTAATAAAAAACAGTTAACATTAGAGCTTTATTCCAAGTATATTTTGTCAATGAAGACAATTAACCATTCAAATAGTTACCGACACAGAATTCTTACGTTTAAAGATAGGTAAGGTAAGTATAGGAAATTCATAAATCCGTGGTCAGCTTAGTCACTTATCACCTATTTTGTTGTTTTAAACTAAAATAAAGTGCAAATACTAAAAACACTTAGCAGAATGTTTTCTCTGATGCAATGAATGCATGCAAACATACCCACGAAAACATTTCCGTTAATTATATTAAGATTGCACAATAACACACACTAAAAGCTTAAAAGCCTACAAATGAGGACTAAGCTAAACTATTTAAGTTTACCTTTGACATATTTGCAAGCGGAAAAAATTAAAAAGATTTTAATTTGCGTTTTATGCCTGAACTGCCTAAGAGCCCTTGCAGTTTCGTTTCAACTTACGAAAAGGTAAAAAAGCCGCCTAAAAATGTTCGTTGTGGATTTTTCTGTGTGAGTTTTTTTACCTTTCTGAAGCTTACTTTTGATGCAAAATGGTTACCTACTACTTCAGGTTGTAGCGAAAATTACGTATTAATAATAATAATATCAACCATTATTATTATCTCCCACAGCAGGCAACGGTTCTCCTCCTCGAAATCAGGCGAGGAGAGTGTTGTGCCATAATTTACCGATGCTCAGGCCCAATGCTGATTGGTGGACTTCACAATTAACACACCTTAAAATACTTTTAATCTCTTCGGTATGTAGGTTTCCTCACTATGTTTTCCTTCACCGGTGAGCTAACGATGGTCTCATGCTTAGGTGATCGTAAAAATTTAGAACAATCCGACAAAGCACCATAAAGGTCGGAATCAAACACGGATGGGGCCTGGGGGTCATTCAAGACGCCGGGCCCAAACCCACTAGACCAGTGCTTCCAGAACTTTTTTGCTTCATAGACCCCTTTCAAACTTTTCCTTCCTCAGATGGACCCCTTGCTGACCTTATTTTTGCTCATTCAAAGATATTTCATTATAATAGTAAAATTCTTTTTGGTTGAATAGCTCATTGGTTCTTCACTATCGAAAAAAAAATCTTGATTTTCATGGCATGGACTGTTTAGGATAGTGGACCCCCATTTTTTGTCACGCTCATCGTGGTCTCCGAGTCTCCCATGGACCCCTGGGGGTCCACCTGGACCACTTTGGGAAACACTGCACTAGACTTTCGTCACTCACACAAACAAACATCATAATACATATATAAAAGAACCACATAGATATTTGGTACGATTTCATTTGTAGATAATTATTACATGGTTGTATAGTATGATTATAACAGCATGTTCCCTTTAAGACTATTTTATTCTAAAATACTTATCACTTATAATTTTAATTTCTTACTATTTTTACGTCTCAAAACATTTATATAGCGTGTTAGTATAGGGGCGCTTATTGAATGAACTAACACTAAACTAGTACAGTCGGTAGAAAAAAATATGAATAAAAAATATCATTTTTAATCGCTTTTATTACCGATCAATATTTCTATCTATGTATGACGTAAAATTAAAAATAATACAACGTGTATCTATATAACAGAATATTTACATAATTATCAAATTTTAAGACATAATATTAAATTGAAAATAAGCACCATTTTCAGGGGCCAGTGATAATATTGTAATAATTAATTTAATAAGCCTGTACCGACATCCTTATCACTATTACCAGGATTACCGATTTTTCAATCGGAGATGCGGAAATCCGCGCTAGTGATTTGCAATAAGTATGTACACTCATTATAATGAAACAACTTTTACGGAATTTATCGCGGTTTATTTAGTTTTTTTATGAGCCCGACGTTTCGGATACTTTACAGCAACCATGGTCACGGGAGGACTGAGGTGTCAGACGTCCTACTGTTACAAAGTTATTCGTTATAAGTATACACTTAGCTGACTGTATCTTAGCTGGGAGTCTCATAGGGGAGAATGAAGGGCGACCAAAAAATGGGATTCCACAAAGGCTCCCTTTAGATGTCAACAAAGGGAAGCCCTATTAGTGTAAAAGACTAAGCGATTGTGAATGGCTGAACCATTGACCGATACTGTTCGGCTTTGACTGTACAAATGACTCATAAAACTCTCACACTTTTATTCGCGTGTTATTCTAACTAGATTTTTAAACGACTTCCAAAAATAAGGCGTTTCTCAATTCGACCGTATATAATATGCTTTTTTGACGCGAAAAACCCAAAAAAATTACTTCTAACATCTTAACCCTAAAAATCTAACCTTCGTCGATACGACGGGTATCACGCACTAATATCGCTGTATCTTTTTAAAATGATATTGATTAATAAAGATAGATGATTGCAGTCTGCTGGATGCTTTATGAAGGCAAATTTTTTGACGTGACAACGTCTTATAATTTAATAGAGCCGGCTGCACGCACGAAAATACATGACTCATGCGGCGTTACCTCGCTCTGAGGCGTTCCATTCAAGGCTTGGAGTGCAAGTAACAGCGCGGAACGAGCGACAAAGAGGCAAAATCGGCCCATCAGTATTTTCTTATGACGTTGTCACGTTCAACTATCGTCAGTAAACCGACATTACAGGCAACCGATTTTTTTGTCTATAAAATATTGATGTAATATTTCCGTTTTAGCGGTAAACTGATTCCTATATTTTTAAGTGTAAATCATTTGAGTGTGTTACGATGGTTGTTACAAAATATGGTGAATGGTAAAAAGTATTAAAAAAAATAGTTATATAAAAATATGAAATGAAAGTAAAATGAAATAAGGAGTTCCTTTTGTAAAAAAAAATATTTTAGAAGAATTAATTTCTGAATACTTTTAAAGCGTTTTTAATAATTTATAAAAGAGTCATTAGAAATATGGTTTAAGTGGTAAATTCTGAATTTTATGTTCGCGGGTTGGTATCCAGCCAAGAAATTTATTCAAATACGGACTGTTTTAAAGAATTGTAATATTACTTTCTTTTTGCTAAAAATTATAGCTTCCTTTTTTTATCTTGTTCAACTATTTTTCGAATAATTTGTTACTTTGATAAGATGTGGAAGAATAAAACACGCTAACACATTTATAAAACATGTTAGCATGGTAAACTTTTAAAATAGATATTAGACGATTACTAATCGTAGAGTCTACATCCTGAGGATGCCTCGGTGTCGGGGTGAAACGTGCGTAGATTTTATGGTGGTGGTCTTTTATGGTAGTGTGTGTGGTGGTGGTGAATACTACTAGAGGAAGTAACAATATACTTACTGAAAAAAATTGACAGTATTTAGCTCACTCGTCACTTATATAAGGCTGATGATGTCCGTAAATGAATTCTTTAGGTTTTAATACACTTGTCTAGTTTTCGATATAAAAAAATTAAGTCTGCATTAATATCCTACAGTTACAGAAGTATAAAGTTGTCGTAATGGTATAGTATAAACATAAAAATGTGTTGATTATTTTTCACTTTATCATCATCAACAACCTTTATCCGTCCACTGCTAAACAAACGCCGTCCTCAATGAACGCCAAGATGATCGATCGCTTGCATCCAAAACAGACTTGTGACTTGACGATTTTTTATTAAAAATTAATATGCATAGTATCTGAATTAAGACTCATTAGTCTTATTTGGACTCCCTGTGTATAGCCTTAAAAATGGTTTTATTTTCTAAATTTCTAAGTGCACCTGAACACGAGACCATCGCTCGCTCACATTCATCAATTTAATTTTATTGAATGAAGAAATAAGTACATCGTGGGGAAACCTGCATGCCTGTACACATTAAAAGTATTTGTATGTACATGAAGTTCACCAACCTGTCGCGAAATAGCGAAACAGCGAATCGTCGAACTATAATATTTATGGATGTTTAATACTTTAATACTAGTTATACTATACATTTAATACACATACATGACCTAGGAACCAGATTTGAACCCGCTACCTCCGGCTTGTGCGCCAACGCGCTAACCATTGAGCCACAGAGGTCGTCAAATGTAATGGCCTAATACCCTATTCGCCTAGTTTCGAGGAGGAGACCCATGCCCGATAGTGGGAAATAATATTATGAGTGTTGATTTCTTTTGTCCTTTTTTATTTGTTGAACAATAATTTCAGACGAGATTCCTACTTAAAAATCTTTATTGATAAGCATGTCCGATACAATGCACAAGAAAACCATGTCATCCGTTCATCCCGTAATATACAGGGTGTCCCAGGAAAGAGTGTCAAGCGGTAGTCCAGAGCTAGAACACCCTATGTATATGATCCGATTTTTCATAGTTTAGGATATATGATTTTTTTTTTTAATTTTTACATTCTGTATACTACAAGTAGGTAGGTACATGCATAATTTACACTGCATCTTTTTTAAATAAGCAACAAAAAATACTTACCTAGTTTTTTACGCAGTTACTCTTTAAATCACTCTGTACTCTCATAATACAATTGTGTCGATGCAAAATACTGAAACAAACAGTGTAATATGGGTGTGGCACGCGTGGTTTGTGTACTCTGAACACCGCTCTGTTTGAACCTGTCGTTTGCTCTGCTATGATGAAATTCGTTCTATTATTACAAACCATTTGAATCAAGGCACATGAAATACATATTTTTGAATTAGGAATTTCATACAACCATCAACATCACCATCATCAGTATCTATACGTCCATTGCTGAACATAGACATCAACGAACGCCAAGACAACTGATCCCTTGCCACTCGCACCAGCCAACTGAATAGTTGTCTATATAATAGTCTACATTTACGCAACATCCAGCCTTAAGCCTGATAAGTCCACCGGCCATCTGTTCTGAGTGCGTGACCAGCCTACTGCTTCTTCGCGTGATATCTTTAACTTTAGTTCTTTGGCGGAGGCCTTCGCTTCGAATCCTACCTGCCAAAAAAACACCTAGCACAGTATTCTCCATAGTACGTTGAGGTACTACAAACTTTCGTACTAAGGTAAATTATTTTGAGGCCAAGATTCAGCGCCGTAGGTTATCACGTAGGATCGCATTGGTTGAAGATTTTAATTTTCAAACTCTGCGTTATAGATGACGTGCAAATATGGCTAAGCTTCTTGAGTATTATTTATATATAATAATATATAGTTATTTTTATAACATATACTAAAAAGTGCTGACTCATTATATTTTGCACAGATAAAAAACCGTTTTGGTTTCTAATGTTTAGTTTACGCTAATTTCACTTATAATGAAACAACTTTTTACGGATTTTACTGCGGTTAATTAGGTTCTCGACTTTTTGGGTACTGTACAGACAAGGTCATGGTCCCACAGTGTCTGTGCTAGCTGCAAAATATCCGACTTCAGGCAGGATAATATGAAATTAACCGCGATAAAATCGGTTAGAAATTGATAAAGTAAAAAAATCAGATGCACTCTCATAATCAATTTTAATAGTAAAATTTCGGTGCTAGCACATGGCCTTGCGATATGAGAGATAGCTTATCATGAATGAGTCAGGATATCGCTGACCCCTAGTCGTGAACTATCATGAACTCTGTTTTATAAATAGTATGTGTATACGCTGCGGTTTAATAGCTTTTTTATATGGGAAATATATTTTAAACTAGGTTTGACGTAATGATATTCAACCCGATCTTCTTCTTACTTTTATATTCTGTTTTCTAATTTTACTAGCGTTATTCACTAAGAGCTTATAAAAGGTTATCATCATTATCAGTCTCTTATTCTATAGTAGTAATATAGGGATGATACCTCTCGCTCACATAACACCGGCGTGAAGTGACAGCTATGCTGTCGACATTGCAGTTATTGAGTTGCCGGTGGCCCATTTTGGGATAGGGAAAATGAGAGCAACGCATCTCCATAACCTTTGGTTAGTAGTTACCATAATATTCCGACTGCTTGGTTGAATCCTCGTGACATAAAAAACCAACTTATTTTTTTTTTGTTTCTACAATAAATCGTGAGTGACCCATAACCACGGTTGCTGTAAAGTATCCAAAACGTCGGGCAAATAAAAAAACTTAATAAATCACGACAAAATCCGGTGAAGTTGTTTCATTTTAGTGTGTATATTCTGTAAGCGCGAGTCAACATTATATGTACGTGATTATTTGTAAATCGTTATGCCTTAAAAAATATACCAGCCACATTAATTGGCTATTTCGTATTTGTGTAAACACTACCATATTGTACAAGCTAAATACGGAACGAACATGTACTAACAAGCTTGATCATTAAGTTCACAGTATTTTATCTTGCAAAAAAAAAATAACTATTGTTATAATGCGACGATGGTGCTGTGGGTATGAGCCCGGCCTCTGTGAGAGGGCCTGTGTTGGATTCTGACCTTTTTTTTTCTTTAACGCCGGGAAATGCACTGTGGCATCCCGCTGGGGAGTGGGTTTCACCAGGTGGGTATGTGGGACTCACTGCGCTCGAAAACTGGTAAATGGACGCAGCTCTAGCCTAAAACCCAGCGAGTGCCAGCAATGCTCTGTTATTCTAGCAACAGGGCACCTCGACGGCTAGTCAGTCCCTCAGGGAATCAAGGCCACCGCCACAGAGGGGTTGTCCCGCACCACAGAACAACCCCTCCCAAAGTCGGGACCGTAAAATGAGGGGAGTTTTCTTCCCGTCCCAAGTTCACCAACCCGCACTATGCCAACACATTGGTGAACTATGGCTCAACTTCCCCTCCCCTCGCTTGATTTCAAGGAGGCCCAGCAATGGAACATAAAATATTTTATGTTTAAATAAAGAAACTGCGAATCATTATGAACATATAAATGAAGAATACAATAAAAAAACATAATAAGTTCCTTGAGCTGTCGTTTGTTTTACGGTTACCTATTATTATGACATGGACACCAGTTTCCATAAACTCCTATTATTCCTAAAAATAAATAAAAAGTATTCGTATTTTCTTTATATTAAGGTAGCTTTTCGTAGGTGAAAGAATGAGTCATGAGCAAATATTTGTAATGATTTAGAAGAGGAGGTCGAATATCTGGTGAAAAATCAACAAGTTTTGAGATTCGCATGTGTGTTACAGCTCTATCGATAAAAGATCTCTCCTATACTCCTTAAAGAATAAAATTAAATATACTTCTGATTTTCTTTTAGCGTAAAATTGGTTTCTGTCACATGATTATAAACTGTTGGCAAACAATTTTCATAAAGATAAATATCATAAATTAAGTTTCAAATATAATAAATTAAGTTTTCTATTATTCGTTATGAAACCTATCAACATCTTAATCTTAATTTCTGTGAACGCGTGAATCTAATCACGTACTAGATTAAGGCGTTCACGAAATCAACTTAACGAACAATCAACTTAACAAAAGTCAAGTATTTGATTCCAATATTGTATTGTATCGAGCATATAACCGGATGCCAGCAATCACACTGCCTGAAACAGTATTGCTGTGTGAGACATAGTAAAACTGTTTCCCTGGATATTGTTTCCTAAAGGATGGTGATAATAAGGATTCAGTAATAAGGCCAGTCAAATATTAAGAGTTTTTCTTAATTTGTTTTCTTTATGTAACATCAGAGATTATGCAAATGCGTTACCATAAATTTATTCCTATTAAAATATGGTCCACCGGGAGCTTGGAAGCTGCGCAAAATACGACAGCCTAGCTGTCACTTTACGCTGGTATCATGTAAATGGTAGGTACCATGTCGTGCCAGTCCAATTCGGTTGCAATGCAACTGAACATTACCTTACACAAATCATTTAAAGATTTAATGTACAATAAAATATTCTTGTGACCCAATTAGCTTATGAAACTCATTAAAAGAACCCTTATGTCTTTGGCGAGTTGTTACTTCGTTCTCTCAAAACTTTGTTTGTTGCTAAGTTGAAATGTGTTGACTTTCGTAGCAATGATCATAAAGGAATTAATTTAAAAAAAAAAGTAAAGTATCAACCCTTTATGTCCCACTGCTGGGCACGGGTCTCCTCCGCGAAATCAGGCGAGGAGGGTAGTGGGCCAATAGTTCACCGCGCTGGCCTAGTGCGAGTTGGTGAACTTTACATACCTTCAAAGACTTTCAATCTCATCAGGCATGCAGGTTTCCTCACGATGTTTTCCTTCACCGGTGAGCGAGCGATGGTCTCGTGTTTGGGGTGCACTTAGAAATTAGAATAACCCATTTCAAGGCACACACGGGGGGTCAGGATCGAACCCGGACCTCTCGCACAAGAGACCGAGTCCATCCACTATTGGACCATCGTCGCTCGTAAGGTATTAATTATTTAAACTGTATTTTAACGGGACATTTACCTTTTATAGTAATTCGCTATTATTTCGTGAGATTCGATATTTTAGCACGCCTGTGCATAAAGTAAATTACTTACGAGTTTCGTGTCAAACAGTGTCAAAACATCGAGGAAGGCTTTTCAAAAAGTTTTAATAGAAATAAACCTTAGTTTAAAATTTTACGAAAGTCCAAAGAAAGAAGTAAAACTAAATTTAAATGCACATTACACTCACGGTATATCGTCGCATGCAAAAACAAGAGTTCATCGGTTGAATAACATCTGGCTGTCTCCGTTGGCAGTCCGCCAGAGTCCGTAAATCAACAGGTGCAGTCACTCGTGCCGGAAATTGTGATACAACCCCCTAACTAGATCAACCCCCTAAAATTCCCCCAACTTAGCGATTTTTGTGGAACAATGATGCGGACTATACGAAATAAGTGTAATGCAGGCTAGTAAGATTAAGATGCAGTGCCCTCAAAATGCGGTCGAAGGACTTAGGGTAATGAATTCCCAAGTGTGAATCCAACATAGGTCCAGGAACTCGGGTAATCTGATATATATTTGAAATGAATTTCCTTGCGCGATCAAAAAAAAGATGCTAAAAATAAAATAAATTTTAAATAAAAAAACCAAAAACCGACTTCAAAACTATACCTTTAAATTATGTACAACTAAAAATTTTAAAATAATATTTAAATACTTCGAGATGAAGATAATTAACAAAAATAATTAACGAAAATATTGAAACTTATATTATGTCTTTCTTATACTATTTAAAATTAAGTATTTTTGGAGTCGGTACCAGCCAAAACAAAGATGGCCTACACAGACATCTACTCAATACTTGGTGTATGTGATTATTCATTAAAATATCCTATTTGGCTGGCACCGCATTATTTGCAACCTTTTTACTTAAAAACTATTTTCTTTTTCAGGTAATTCGATTTCGATGACATATGATGAGAAGCAGCAATCTGATGCTGGTATGTTACATTTTTGCTAATGCAGACTTACAAATGAGTTTATAATACAAACATAACGACACTGAAATGAAGGAACTTCCATTGAAACATTAAGTACAATCTCGACGAAAACTCATTAAGGAACAGTCTCGATTTAGTTGAAGATACGTGATACGACGGTTATATATCTTTCATCATTACCATAAGGCCTTATCTGTGCATTTTTACTTATCTGCGCCAGCTGTGCAAATAGTGGATAAGTAATAGACCAATATCCTATAGTGACCAGACGTCACGTTTTTTCTAACAGACGAAATGTGGATGATTGAGTAGTATAAGTTAGAAAAAAAGTGTCTGTGAGTATTGACGACTTATTTCTAACGATATTGTCTAAAACATACGTGAAGAAGCCATGAGAATTTACGTTAAGTAAGTTATCTAGTAATCGGTTAGGTCGACGAAGTGTTGGTCGGCCATTAACCAGATGGGAAGACGATCTCCGTGCAGCAGTCCGCGTTGGATGCGAGTGGCAAGGGATCGGTCGTCTTGGCGTTCATTGAGGGAGGCCTATGTTAAAATAATCTAACCTAAGTAATCTACCTGATACCCTGAAATTGGCCGTTTGACCAGGTTAGCAGGTAGGTCTACGTTGTTAGTACATACTGACACTTCTCAATCCTCCATATTTCGTCTATCATAAATTACGTGACGTCTGTCAGCTCTAGGATTTTGCTACATAAGCTTTTTATGATTCTTTGACATTTAACGAAATACTACTAAAGACATCCCTGATCCCCGAATAGCTCGCAGAATTTAATCTTTATCAATTTGATGAATGAATTAGTACCTGTTATCTTAAACTTAAATCCGCATTTTATTTTATCTATTTCTGTCGAAAGACAAGTAAATTTAATCCCAGTAAAACCTCGTATGCTATTAATATACACAAGCTCAGAGGGTGATAAAAATTAGTATACAAAGATGCTGATGATCTAATCGCCAACATGAAGCCTCTTATCTGGGCGATTAGTATAGATATGTGAGATAAACTTCTATCAAACTAACCATCCAGTTAGTCTAATGACATCATAAGTCATAACCACCTGAGAAACAGATCCCATTTTATCATCAATTGTATTTGATGATCGGATCTTTATATACATATAAAATTATTGTGTACGTGTGTTGACAGTGAACTCCTAAACGGCTGCACCGATTTGAGTTAATTTTTTATGTTCATGGATGGTTCAGATTCACAAATTATCTCAGCAGATAGCGCTGCAGTCAGTATTTAGGTTGTTTATCAATACTGCAACTAAACGCCTGCATCGAGTTGTTATCTTATACCTTTAAACGAGCAATTCTTGTACATATATATAGAATCTGAATCTCGGAAACGGCTCCAATGATTTTCATGAAATTTTGTATACATGTGTTAAAAACGGAGATAAATCGATCTAGCTAGGATAAATTTTTAGAAAACTTTTTTATCCGTGTTTTGAGGAAACGATAAAATGTGATTAAAATACAAACGTAAATTTCGCTATCAAATAGTATGTCATGATAGCTTATATAATGAAAAAATTAGGCAGATAGATCCGAACGAGCCTGCTTCGAATCTCCAGTCCGAATTTTTTTTTTCCTTTTTTAAAATCATTTTTTTTAAATCATTTTTTTTGGAAGAAAATTTTTATCGTATTTAATCACTAAGGGTACCGAGCAAATGCTCGGTCAACCAGGTACTGAATGATAATATATGTATGACTAGTAGTACTTTTACTTCCGATTACGTAATACTTAACTTAAATCTCAATACGTACTCGTAGTATATATATAATAGAGGTTGTATACCTATATCACTGGGTCAATACTCAATAGTATCTAAATAATAATAAAAATAAATGTGAATTGGTTCGAATCCCGCCAGGGAACAAAAAAGTTTGTATGTTCCTGGGTCATAGATGTGTATTACATAATATGTGTATTATATAATAAAAATCTTAAATATATGCATTAATATAGAAAAAAGTATTAAATATTTATATATCCGTTGTCTGGTACCCGTAACACAAGTTCTTCGGAAACTTAGCACGGGACCAAATTGACGTGGTGTAAAAGTGTCAATAATATTATTATTATTAATAATATTTTTTACTGAATAAAAAGCTAAAGAGTTTGTAGTGTTAGATAGCCCAACCTTTGTCGATATATTTTACATATTATATCGAAAAATGTTTTAAATTATACCGATATGATCCCGTTGTGAATCTTAGTTAACGCAGGCAAAGCGGCAACAGCTAGTATCTTATTATTACGCGCATTTTAACATAATTTCAATTTCGATAATACAAAACTTCTAGTAATAAAATGTTATTACAGCAAGGGTGACTGTGCCTGCTTTGAAATGTAATAAAACAGCCATATTACAATCTGGAATGAAGCAGTCAGTGGTTGTTTAGCCAGTCGGAATAAACCAATTTCAAAGCAATGCATGATATAAGGAATCTCGTCTCTGACCCGGACGCATTGATAAATGGACATAAAGCTACTAAAAGCTGTACAGAACTGTAGATGTCAAAGGAAGAGAAGCAATATTGCACTTAATTGATCCACGCTTTAATTTTAAAAATACTTGTTTAATGTAGACTTAACTCAAAATTGTTTAAAAAAGTAGTCTTCGAAAAGTTTTTTTTTTCATATTAGAGAGGGCATATAGCCTTTTTTTTATGACGCAGCGGAAATCCTTTTCGGACCCTACCAGGGCTTGGGGTAGGCGCGCTGGCGTGTGTGGGGACTCGCTTTGGGTGCACGACCCGGATGTGCAGGCTAACACGGAAAACTCGATTCTCCACCAGGGCATATAGCCTGATTATCTCGTGGTAACTGATAACTGATATCCACAGAAACCAATTATGTAAGGAGGAACAATTTTATCAATAACAAGAAGCGCCCTTGCGTTTTACCCACGTACTTCCTATCCCATTAGGAGTACAGGTAAAATTATAGCCTACATACTATTTTGATATGTAGACTTTATTATTGTAAGGTAGCATAAAAATACATTCAGTAATATTTGCGTGAAAGAGTAAAAAGCATACATTCTTACAAACTTTCGCATTTATAATATTAGTAGAAGTAGAATAAATAACTCAATAACAATTTTAAGCGGCAGAATCCCCTAGCCACCCCCATTTCAAATTACTATATAGGAATAACTAAATTTGTCTTCACAATTAAATGTGTTTAGCTACTAGTGTTCTACGTCAAACGTAATTTTCAAAGCTCTAGAAAGGCACAGACTCTGCTCAGTTGTCAATTTACGTTGTATGTCAGCGGAGATCGATTGACTTTGAGTTCATTAGCCAAGTATTCAATTCATGAGCATAATGTCACTAGAATTGAAATAAATTTTAGTACATACTTTGAATAAATACTTAATCTCCAAGCAGCGACCGGTCTGTGTTGGATGCGAGTGGTAAGAGATCGGTCATCTTGGCGTTCATTGAGGTAGGCCTATGTTCAGTAGTGAATGGATATGCGCTGATGATGATGATGAATACTTGTGTTGAAAATGGCTCTCTAAATAGACGTTGAAACAAGTATCTGAAGTTATTTAATTATAGCAATATAGTAGCCTTGGCGATTCGACCCAAATCCAGTTTTAGGTATTAGGTACCTAATACTCTCTCACGCCTGAAATGTACATCAAAGTTCGATCGGAACATTATCGAGGCATTAACGTCTAATCCATTTGAGAGTGTTATGACTTATGGCTTCCCACGAAATGGGACATGGCTGTCTAGAGATTTTTACTGTGGATAAGGAAACTAAATTTTAATAACGAATAAATCCTTACTTTTTTGCTGGTTCATTTCACAACGGCAGTTAATACTTTTGAAGTGAAACTTCTTTCTTTCTTTTACGGATGAAACGCGTCACGAAAATGTGCAACGTTGTCGAGGAACTCCGAGCAAAGCTCTCATCAATGCAAATTAATCAAGCTCAAACACAAGGTATCTGCTGTGAATCGTTGAGGAGTTCCCTCGACTGTCTCTCGGCTCTATCATCGGATCATCTCCAAACCTTTATGAAATTGTAGTGCTTTAAAATACTTAATGAAAAAATTTTGAAACGCACTAGTCACCCCAACGATTTTTTAAAGTTCCCCTTGATTTCTCTGGTCTGCCATCATCAGATCCTGATTTCCTTATCAGGGGACCACGTTAGAAATATATCCTTTCCAATAAAAAATAATATCGAAATCGGTTCATAAGCGTCGATTATAAGCTCTAAACAAACATAAAAAGCATATATATTATGGTCGAGTTGAGAAACGCTTTCTTTGAAGTCATTTAAAAAGCACTGACGTTATCTGAATATCGAATAGAATGATTCTGCGCTATCGGTTATCAATTTATTCATCAACATTCAACAGTATCCACGATTCGTTTCCCTCGTGGTCCAGATTTTCAATGTATATTGGATTTCAATATCTAAAAAATTCTTAGCTGTTATCTGACTCAGCTGAAAACAGATTTTAAACACCCGTATTCCCAAACAATACTATACGGTGTCACGGTACTCCCAAACTCCTATGAGTTGACCCTATGTCCCTATGACCATAGGTATATGGTACCCTATGGTAATTCTAACCAATTCATAGATTAGTGAAATTCGCCACTGGGCGTCTATCAAGCCCATGTAAAACCGGACTATGACACCAGGAGCGCATGGAAAGAAGCGTTCTTTGAATAGTTTTGTTTCATTACTTAGCCAAGTACGCTTCTTGAATACGGGTGTTATTACAAAATACTTAAGTGAAATCCGCTATGCGTCTGTCAAAACAGACTATTATAATAAAAATAATAAAATCTAAATCCAAGCATAATAATATGTCACAGACTAAAGACTCAGTTAGCACCTTTTGCATAGATAGGACTAAATAAAAATATTGTTGTATCATAGGGTAGTTTCGAATAACTTTTGTAACAGAAGGACATCTGACACCTCAGTCCTCCCGTGACCATGGTTGCTGTAAAGTGTCCGAAACGTCGGGATTGTAAAAAACTAAATAAACCGCGATAAAATCATTAAAAAGGTGTTTCATTATAACAGACTATTAACACGAGGAGCGTATAATAATAGCGTTCTCTGCACAGTGTTGTTTCATTAGTTAGCCACTTGGCGTACTTACTCTTCTTAAATAGGGATGTTACATAACAACAATAGTGAGGATAAATGGCCAAATTATGTGAATCAAACCTTGAATTCAAAAAATGCCTTTCGCCATAAGTAGTTGGGCTCGGGACAGGTTGAGTGTGGGTTGAGTAAACAGAAACCTGTTGCCACGGGTCATATTATAATGTCATGTCACGTGAGTGGCCCAGATAATAAATAATGCTAATTTCGTTTTTTATAACCATTCTATAAAAACGTTGCGTCACATCTAAGTGATATACTAATACACACTATGAGGTATCACAATAATGAAACAATACCAAGCAAAGAACGCTTTTATCTATGCACACCTGGTATCAATAGTCGGGTTTTATACGGGTTTGATAGACGCACAGTTGCGGCTTTCATTTAAGTATTGTCTATGAATTAGTTTGAAATACCCTATGCATAATAGTTAATACTGCGGTGGTCACCTTCTGTGAAACCGTCATTTCGAAGAAGGTTGCGGCGCGGGTTTAGAGAAGACGCCACGACCGTCTCACGACGTAAGACGGGGGTGCGAAGAAGGCATTATGTGCACCATCTACCTCTCGTCTAACGGGCTCGGGGTAAGTATACTTGCCCCGGTGGAAATAACCGGGCGTCGGCGGGGGTGCTCCCCTATCCCCTGGTCGCGGGGGGTGTCTTGTGTTAGTCAGCTCCGGAATTTCCGAAAATCCCTTCAATAGCTGAGGTTTTAGTGCGGTACACTGGTGCCTGGAGGACTGGGGGGCGGCGGAAGTCCCACATATCCCCGGAGACGACTCTCCCCCGGGTGAGGGAGCATTTCCCCTGTGATAAAAAAGATGAAACTACGGGCTAGCTAGTTTACTACAAACAATGGCCGCAGGTCTTTAACAACCCCGGCTCACATGCCCTTTCAATTCCCTGTTAATAACGCCTTGATAGGAAGCGCCGTTGGCAATTGTTTCTAATAATAGAAGTATTATTGTGTGGCTCTCTCATTAATTATGTTCAATATTTGTCATCGCGCTCAGAGCTATGTCAATGTTATCAGGTGTTCTCAGTGTTCGCTTGTTCCTTGGCTTAATCGAATCTCGTTATATTAAATGCCATGCAAATATCATTGGATTTGATTACATGGTTCATTAATATTACGTTTGAGATACTCGATGTGTCTTACAAGGATTTCAAATGAAGATCATAATGTATGGAAACGTATTTAATGTTTCGTTTATTTATTTAACACGTGTATAAGCCATTAATTCAATTTAACGTCAAACAACGTCGAAAATCTAACAATGCTCGATAAAAAAGTATTGTGTTTTAAAAACGCTTTAGTGCGAACATAATATCCTACTCTATATATATGTCTTGTATCCATTTTGTCACTAGGTAAAATGTATACTTACAATTTGTCTCATTCAAACGCTTTTTAAACGCTTGATAAAAAAGCGCTCGTGCGTATTACTTACGTGGGCGACGATGGTTCAGTGGGTAGAGACTCAGCCGCTTGAGTGAGTTTCGTGTTCGATCCTGACCTCACTCAACGGTGAAGAAAAACATCATGAGGATACCTGCATACCTGACGAGAAGGACTCGTATCCAGCAGTAGAATATATTTTTTATAGCATAGACGGACAAACGAACAGTCGAAGCCTTGCGACTATTGACATCCATTAACATCCACATAACCAGAGGTTATGCAGATGCGTTTCCCTCCTTTTCCTAATGGGGGATAGGTTTTCCTAATGGGCCACCGGAAACTCACAAACCGCACAAAACGCGACAGCTTAACTGTCACGTTATGCCGATTTCTTGTGAGCGAGGGGTTCCTTTACACGGTCGTAGCCGAATTTGACTTTAAAGCAGCATGGCACTACCTCTTACATGATATAGGGTTGATACTTTACATTTATGTGAAACAAAAACCTTTGTACCCATTGTATTTGAAATTGAAAGATTCAAATTAAGATCGAATATCCATCTTGGTGACCTCTGGTATCAATTATTACATTATAATAAAAAGAAACAAACTCTTAAGCCTATTTAAATTATTGAAAGGTCGTTAGGCATGCTTATAGAGAAGGAAGAAAGAAACCTTAAATTGCTATGTATTTTGTAGATTTTTAACTTATTTCGTGTGATCATAAGAATCATTTTATTATCCTTCTAAGATTGCTGTATAAAAACCATATGTGCAGGTTTTACTGCCCCTTTAACGGCATCCAATTGGACCGGTTTATTTATAAAGCGATATGATCAATAAACATACAGAAGGACTTTATTACCATTTTTACTGTCTACATCTGTGATAAAGGCTTTGAAAAGCGCGCTAATAATCAACCAAGTCGCTGTGGTTCTATGTCACTGTGGATTTCCCAAGAATAAAGTTCCACGTAAAATTCGTAAGCCATTATTTAAATTAATAAAATAGTAAATTAATAACATTTATAGAAAAAGACGTGCGTGCGATTCACACACGATAGAAGTGAAACACATGTCAAATACTCAAATACAAGCAAGTATTAAACAGTGTGAAATATACATACACACCGACATTTGCTCTCTCGCTCTTTTGTATTTGTGTCTCTTACCTGTCGTTTTTTCCGTTGCATTCGGTTTGAAATCACAACGATTCTAAAGAAGTTTCACTTCAAAATCATGCTTGTTGAGTTATATAATAGTATAAGTTATAAATATATATTATTATATATGATAACATATTATAATTAAACAACTTTTTACGGATTTTATCGCGGTTTATTTGTTTTTTATGAGCACGTTTCGGATACTTTACAGCAACCATTGTCACGGGAGGACTCACGTAAATTTGCGTAAACCGAAGAGAACAATTTATTATAACTTACCTAATGGGTATTTTGTGAATATATTTTAAGTGTCTACTTTTTAAGATTATTTCTTACAGAAAACGGCGAATAAATACCGTTTATTTTATGAAAGTAATGGACATGGAATACCGGAAAATTGATTTTATTCTGTATTTAGTAATACACCATCGTCAAAATTTCTAGTGTCTAGTTATCGCGGCTTATGGGTTCAGGCTTCAGGCTGGCGACGGATCGATGTACAGACCGACTGACGTACTGACCATTATGACCAGTAATAGGGTTTCTGATTGAGACTTTGGTTGCAGAACCCTAAAAACGGTTTTGTTTTCCTACAATAATGTACACATTTTATTTACTTTTTACAGCAATACAGTTTTCTACAATCAGCAGCAAATCTTCTTACGACGTCAAATTGAGTTATGCCTATTAATTGACTTTAACAAATAGTTAACAAATCAAAGATTTTGACAGGTTTCAGTAAAAGCTGGATGCTTTGTGTAGCTAATGCTGAGTGAAGTCATTGTTATACATAACCTTTGAATTTTCTGTATAAAGCTATTCTAAAGGTAATGTTAATTGTTATAGAAAGCGATAATACTAAAAACAAAGGAGGCTTTAGTACTTGACGTAGAGACATAATAAAGAGTAATTAACTAATTATTAATTAATTAATTATTATTAGTTAATATAACCTAAAAATTATTAAGGTAATTGTATTTATGAATGTACCGATATTTTGTTAGTCAAATAGACTCAAATGCCGTGACAACAATCGACATGTCGCTGACATATCGTAACATCCTTATACTTATGAGGTCATAAATTTTTGTGTTGTGGGTCATGGATGTGTATTAAATATGTATATATTATTTAATAAAAATCTGAAATATATATGTAGCATTATAAAAGCAGTACCTACCTAAAAAAATGATCTTAAAAAAAGGAAAAAAAATAATTCAGACTGGAGATTCGAACCACGCTCGTTCGGATTTAACTGCCTAATTTCACCACTAAGCTACCATGACATATTATTTGACAGCGAAAATTACGTTCGTATTCTAATCATATTTTTTCGATGCCTCAAAACACGGATAAAAAAAAGTTTTCTAATTTATCCTAGCTAGATCGATTTATCACCGTTTTTAACCCTTGTATACAAAATTTCATGAAAGTTGCTGGAGCCGTTTCCGAGATCCCGATTCTATATATATATAAGAATTGCTCGTTTAAATATATAAGATTAAATATATAATGTATTTCCGTTGTCTGGTACCTCTACCACAAGTTCTTCGGCAACTTACCACGGGACCAGATTAACGTGGTGTAAACATAGATAATATTATTTAATATACTTTGAAAATACTTTCGATTTAAGTTTTTTTATCATTAGTAAATAGAAAGATAGGATCCAACAGCTAATAATAAACTAGTCGGGAAAACCGCAGGGCATAGCTAGTATTAGTATCTTATCAGCGTTCCTCTTCTAATAATCTCATCTATCACGACATTCAAGCCGTATATTGTGGCAATACCGATTTATTACTCTACAGTGGAAAATTCTTAGAAACTTTGCATAAGATAATATAAAATTCCATTCTACATGTTTTACACGTTTAAACTATCGATTATAGAAGTCAGGGGCATCTATACTATACACATAGGGCTATCCTTTATGTCAAATGTGTTAAAAAAAACGACTTGTTGCACTCTGGGAGTGCCGACAAGTGAAAACTTGAGTATTAACATTGTACATTTTTTGATATTTTGGAAAGGTTAGGGAATAATTTTGCACAAATTGCTTTAATTATCAGTATTAAAGTACTAGTACCTGGTTGACCGAGCATTTGCTCGGTACCCTTAGTGATAAAATACGATAAAATTTTTCTTCCAAAAAAAAAAATTATTGTAAAAAAGGAAAAAGTAAAATTTTAATGCCTAATTTCACCACTAAGCTACCATGACATTATTTGACAGCGAAAATTACGTTCATATTCTAATCAACAAATTTCAATGCCTCAAAACACGGAAAAAAAAAGTTTTCTAAAAATGTATCCTAGCTAGATCTATTTATCGCCGTTTTTAACACATGTATACAAAATTTCATGAAAATCGTTGGAGCCGTTTCCGAGATCCCGATTCTATATATATATATATATATGTCGTAGTATGATTTGATAAAACGTTTTTTTGCGAAAATACTAGGGTTTTTGCGAAAACACGGATAATTAGACATTGGCATTACATTTCTCAATCTTACTGAAAAAAGGTAGGGTTTTTGCAAAAATACCAGTCGCCTTAGCAAGATTGAAAATCCTTAACTCTGATTGGCTTGATTTTGGTTGACAGGCAAACTCTTAATGCGATTGGTTCATATTTTGCCTTGTAGGTTCAAGTATACAATAGGATCCCAGACAACGTTCAAAATCCTTCCATCAATAAATTTAAAAAAGTTATTAAAGAAAGTTTGTTTTTACCACACAAATAGGATATAACAAATTAAGTCTTAATGGAAGATACCACGCGATGGGAATAGGGCGTTCCTCCCAGGAATTTCAGGATAGCATGTAAATTTGTAATAGAATATTTAAAAAGATTAGTTCCACTAATTTTGTTTCGCCGGTTCTTCGTGGTACTATTTTGAATAAAAAAATCAATTTTTAATTTGAAAGGGCAAGAAAAGGCGATGCCTTTGATTTATAGTTTCTTTGCTTTTTTGCTAAACAATTTAGTTAAAATATAAACTAGTGAGACGGGGAACACATCAATCACAGAAAATTAATCAGACCTTAACTACTTTAAATAATCAAAAAATAGCTAACAATAGGATATTTCTATAATATATTAGATATTTCTATAATATAATATTTCTTAATCTTACTAAAAAATAGTACCACGAAGAACCGGTGAAGCAAAATCAGTGGAACTAATATTTTCAAATATTCTATTACAAATTTACATGCTATCCTGAAATTCCTGGAAGGAACGCCCTATTCCCATCGCGTGGTATCTTCCATTAAGACTTACTTTGTTATATTCTATTTGTGTGGTAAACACAAACTTTCTTTAATAACTTTTTAAATTTATTGATGGAAGGATTTTGAACGTTGTCTGGGATCCTATTGTATACTTGAACCTACAAGGCAAAATATGAACCAATCGCATTAAGAGTTTGCCTGTCAACCAAAATCAAGCCAATCAGAGTTAAGGATTTTCAATCTTGCTAAGGCGACTGGTATTTTTGCAAAAACCCTACCTTTTTTCAGTAAGATTGAGAAATGTAATGCCAATGTCTAATTATCCGTGTTTTCGCAAAATCCCTAGTATTTTCGCAAAAAAACGTTTTATCAAATCATACTACGACATATATACAAGAATTGCTCGTTTAAAGGTATAAGATATTATTTATGTGGTAAAATACAATTTTTATTTGTTGCGCTGTCGTACACAAACATGAAAATTTATATTACCCACCTTGTGAAACCACTTTGTGAAACAATATCTCACATATACGATTAACTTTATTAAAATAGTATTGTGTGTATCTACATTCAGATCAAGTAAATAAGACTTTTTTAAAGAATTGGTCTCCAAAACACAAAAGTTTCACGCACCCCTTTGTCGGTCTTGTGCGAGAGTTTTCGGGTTCGATCCTGACCTTATAATAATGTGTGAAGTGTGTACTTTCAAATGGCTGGAAATGTCATGTTAAATCATTATCAACTTCCTAGCCATTTCCCAACTGTATATTGGGGTCGGCTTCCAGTCTAATCGGATTCAGCTGAATACCAGTATTTTACATAGAGCGACTACTGTCGGACCTCCACAACCCAGTAACTGGGTGATACGGTACCCCGCGGTTAGACTGGTTGTCAGATTCTCGGGCTTCTGACGACCCGTAACGACTGTCAAAGATCCACGAATGACAGCCGGGACCAACGCGGCTTAACGTGCTTTTCGAGGCACGGAGGAGTCTCGATATGAAAAGATGGTCACCCATCCACGGACCAACCACGGCAAGCGTTGCTTAACCTGGTGGATCGATCCGCGCGGCTGCTACCACTGCGCCACGAGCTCCTCTGTCGTGTTAAATCTAAAACAAAAATATAATATAATATAGCCTTAGTGCCCTAGGATGTTACCAAAGAATGTTCAAGTTCGTGATATAAATTAGGTCACATGTGTGGCGTAGAGCAAACACGTAGAATGAAGGCCACTTACGCCATCTGGTTGTCCTTTGCTAACGTGACAAAAAGTGTCGTGCCCTCTAACCCTTTGCATACCTGGTAGACTCGCAGGATTCATAGTAACCCCCCCCCCCCCGCCCCCCCGCGTATACTACATAATATCATTATTATATTATTTTTTATATATTTTATACAATACTATTATTCACAAAGCATGCTAAGACGTATACTAAGCTGGACATAGTTTGCACTTTGTATGTAAAAGGCGACTACAGTATACAGTGGCGTAACTATACCGTTCGGGGCCCGTGGCAAATTCACCGGATGCTAGGAAAGACACATTTTTTAAATAAATGTGTAATAATAAAACATGTTGGGAGTTGGTAATGGGAATATCTAATATCTAGAATGCAAATACTTATTTATAAGGTGTCGTGTTCCACATTGGCAGTTTTCTTTCTTGCCACTATAACGACTTGATGATAATGAGACTAACCTGCGTACGTAGCTATATCCATAACTTTATCAGAAATAATCTGATGACGCGGCGGTGGAGCACTTGGTACGGCTTCCAACGATATAGGAGCTATTACAGGGTGTAGCGGCCGCCTCGTAAGCCACCGTAAGACGATTACGCGACCACATGCCAACCCCTGTGATATTTTGTTTTTAGATAATTCGAGTGAATAAGTAAAATCGGTCATGGGGTGCCCACGCATCGGATGGTCTCCTATTTATCAGTCAAGTGGTACGCACGATCAGATGGAGGTGAATCTCATTAAATCAGATCTCATTAAATCATAAAGATACTAGCTGTTGCCCGCAGCTTCGCCTTTTCTTTTTTTTTTTTCTTTTACGCCGGGAAATGTTTTGATGTAGCCCGCTGGGGAGTGGGTCTCCCCAGGCGGGTATGTGGGACTCGCTGCGCCCGAAAGATGGTAAGTGGACGCAGCTCTACCCACTAAAACCCGGCGAGTGCCACCACTGTCGCCTTTGGTGAGGTGCCCCGGATTTGCAAGCAACAGGACACCTCGACGGCTAGTCAGTCCCTCAGGAGACCGACGCCACCTCCACAGAGCGGTTGTTTCGCACCACAGGACAACCACTCCCAACGTCGGGACAGTACGATGAGGTGAGGTTCCCATCCTCACCCCTTGCCCCCTGCTCTTTTGTTCCCTCTTCTTATAAGAGCCGCCTCGGTTCAGTTCGCTTCGCCCAAGGTGTTTGAGTCACCCAGGGCTACTGAGCCCCACCGCCACGACAAAGCCTGAGCCATGGTGGGGCCTGCAGCTTCGCCTGCGTTAACTAAGATTTACAACGGCATCTTAGCGGGACGACGGGTCTATATTATCCCGCGTTCCCGTGTGAATACGGGGATGAATTATAGACTTTGTGTTAATCTGATGTATAAACTATATTATAATTATGAAGTTTCATCAAAATCCATTCAATAGTTATTGCGTGAAAGAGTAACAAACATCCTCACAAACTTTTGCATTTATAATATTAGTAGGATTAAATCATATATATTAAGGAGCTCGTGGCTCAGTGCTGACAGCCGCGCGGATCGATTCACCAGGTTAAACAACATTTGCCGAGGTTGGTCCGTGGATGGGTGACCATCTCTACATACCAAGACTCCTCCATGCCTCGGAAAGCACGTTAAGCCATTGATCCCGGCTGCCATTCGAGTATCCTTGACATTCGTTACGGGTCGTCAGAAGCCCGAGAGTCTGACAACCTGTCTTTCCCCAGGGTACCGTATCACCCAGTCACGGGGTTGTGGAATTCAGATAAGGAGACGTTCTATTAAAAATATTGGTATTCAGTCGAAGACGACCTCAAAATGTAGGTACCTATATATACGCAGATATTTAGGTCGCAGTGATTAATGAAAGTCTATAGTTATAGTTGATAAAACGCAAGAGCAACATTGTTAAGTCCGGCTCGAGGATCCCAAGAGGTCCTAATCCTATTATTCTATTCAATACGATCCAAATACGCTTGGAACAATGCAAAGGCCGTACGTAATTGTACTGGCATGGTTCGTGAGGCTTACCAATATATCCTTTTGTCATCAAAATGTATATAAATAGCGCTCTCCATACCGACGCTTTGCCTGTCCCCAAATAAAAAAAGACTTTGTTTTTTTGTTTATTGTTTTCATATGTTTACGCGAATTCACACATTATGATGAGTTAATTGTGCCGAATTTTATAGCGGCTTATTAATTTTTTTTATATGTCTGAAGTTTCGGATACTTCACAGCATCCATGTAAATAACTTAATTAGCTTCGATATAATACGTAAAATATGTTCCTTTATAAAAAGACTAAAAATAACACTTTAATTTTAAATATGAGTTCGTATTAATAGAGATTAGCGCGTTCATAAAACATACCTTCAGCCTTATTACACATTCTCAATCTTTACTCAAAAATGGTATTCGATTTAGATACATTCGAAGGTGACGATCGACTAACGAAAGTAGACTTGCTACGAACTATGCAACATAAAGCTACATGGCATGCTAGCTAAGTAACCTGCTTATTACGTAGAATGCGAGCTAAGTAGAGTGCTAGCTTCGTAGAACACGAGCTTAGTAGACTACTAGCTACGCAGAATGCGAGCTAAGTTGACTACTAGTTGACGTGTCTAAGTTAGTACCGTCCGCCTCAGTGTCAAGTAGTCAACTTAGCTCGCATTCTGCGTAGCTAGCAGTCTAGCTAGCTACGCAGAATGCGAGCTAAGTTGACTACTAGTTGACGCGTCTAAGTTAGCTAGCAGTCTACGAATTTAAAATTTTTAAACTAGCTAACTGCTAGCTAACAAAGACTACTAGCTAACAATATAACATAGACTGCTAATTAAAGGTAGACTAGTAGTAGTTTACGTAGAATGCTAGATTAGTAGTATGTGACTTGTGAGCTAAGTACACCGCTAGCTAACGTAAACTACTAGTAGTTAGTAGACTCGTCACACTGAGGTGTCTGGTTTGGAATGGATCTTTATTAGGGTCTACTTATTACGTTTATAACACAATTTGTTACGAAAGTTCCTCGTAATTACGCAATTGAGTATTAAAATTTTATATACGCTATATAACTATATTAATAGTCTAAGATCCGGGATTAGAAAAATATATCTCATCTGTTAATTCGATGAAACAATTTTTAAAAGCTAATTTCAATATAATGAACTTATAAAACCTAACTTAAATAACCCCTGCTGCAATTAGTAGTTGCCCATTAATTAACAACTTATTTATTTTTAATTTTTACTTACTTATGTTAATTACATGTAGTAAGCTAAAACCGTCAATATTTTATTACAATAATAAACGGCGTCGAATTCTAAACATAATAATGTTTGGCTATTTATAAAAGGCTGAGGTATTTTTATTATATATTTTTTGCTATATGTTACATTTCCATTACATAGTGCTAAATGATCCATTCTAATATGGAGTCCTCACCTTTAAGTGACCGGACAAACTGTACTTGTACTTTGTACCCATTTAATTTTGACCGCGACCTTGCGAGGGGGCGCTAGGGTAATATTTGCACACGGGCGCTACATGGGCTAGAGACGGCCCTGACCAGCCTGACCTCAAGTAACAAGTAACAAGTATGGTACATTTCCTAATTTAAGACTACGTAGTACTAAGTACCGTCCGCATCAGCGTTGTACAGTACAAACTACGTTCATATAATTCGTGATTAGGCGAACGTTGATGAAAAATGCGGGGTCATTACTAAAGGAAGAAACGATTAATACAAATTACATGGGCGTAAATTTATACAGGTGGTCGTTTTTTTTTCTCCCCTCCCTGTTTTTGGGAATAAAAGACAAGATAAGAAGGGTAATTACAGGCGCACATTCTAAGCATAGATTAGCTTTCTAGATATGGTTATAGATATTAGTGTTATACTATGAATATGCGACGTTGACATTTTATCATTGGGTGGCTGGTCTAGCAGCTCGCTTTCCAATCAAGATAAAACCAAAACAATTGAAATGAAAATCTTAAAAAATATAATATTTCAACATTTAGTTCAATAATGACTAAAACTGAACTATAAAAATAAAGAAAATCTCCGTTTTAGGATTCTTTATGAAAGGAAGTTAAACGTGACCCTATTACTTAGCCTCCGCTGTTTGTCTGTCCGTCTCTCACCAAACTGTATCTCGTGAACCGTGATAGCTATACGGTTGAAATTTTCACACATAAAATATTTTGCTGTCGCTTGTCACAATCGGTCATCTTGGAGTACATTAAGGAAGGCCTCTTTTCAGCAGTGGACAGATAAAGGATGATGATGATGACGATAATGAGGTTGCTAAAACAACCGAATATACTGAAGTATCAAGCCTTTATGTCCCACTGCTGGGCACGGGTCTCCTCCTTGAAATCAGGATCGAACCCGGAACTCTTGCAGAGAGACCGAGTCCATCCACCACTGGACCATCGTCGCTCTATAGAATATACTGAAACCAGAATTAAATAAATATGGCAAAGATGGCTTACATAATATATTATATAAGGTTCAAGAGTGGAGGCCGCGTAAGTAGACGAAATGTTGGTCGGCCATTAACCAGATGGAAAGACGATCTCCGTGCAGTATCGGTCCGCGTTGGATGCGAGTGGCATGGGATCGGTCGTCTTGGCGTTCATTGAGGGAGGCCTATGTTCAGCAGTGGACGGATAAAGGCTGATGATGATGATGATGGCTTTCGTGTGATTATTTGCCAATTTTGCTCCATATTAATAACGGCAACAGTTATAATGCCTCGCTGTTTAATATTGTATAGATAAAGATACGGAATTTTTCGTGTGTGAGTTCGATTCGTACTTGGTCAGTTTCTTATTATAATTAGCGGTAGCGTGGACGATCTGTATTCTCGACGTGATATCTGATGTTATTTCAGTAGACGTCTTGGGAATCAATTATGTACGGTCAGATAGATTTGCATTTGAATGGACGGCTTACCCAGAGGTATGGTTCCGAGCTCAGCAGCCGAGCAGAAAAGGTTTACAGTATCATACTGACTTGATACAGGCCGTCGTACATCTACACTAATTTATAAAGAGGAAAACTTGGCTTGTTTGGTTGTAATGAATAAGCTCAAAAAGTATACTATTTATACTATAAGTATACTATTTAAAATTGGGTATTTTTGGAGTCGGTGCCAGCCAAAGAGGATATTTTAATGATCAATCACATACACCAAGTATTGAGTAGATGTCTGTGAAGGGCATCGATGTTTTGGCTGGTACCGACTCCAAAAATACCCAATTTTAAATAGTATACTTCTACTTCACTTCGAAGTATTTCAATATTATTATAAATCTTTTAGTTGTACATAAATTAAAGTATAGTTTTGAAGTCGGTTTTTGGTTTTTTATTTAAAATTAATTTTATTTTGTACTTTTTAGTTTTAAGTTTATACATAAGTAATATAGTTTTTATTTTTTCATACAAAATTGTTGACGTTCCCGATCTGTGTTGGATGCGAGTGGTAAGGGACCTGTTGTTTTAGCGTTCATTGAGGGAACCTATGTTCAGCCGTGGACGGATGAAAGTTGATGATGATGACCTCACAATACTTTGATATTTTCCAAAGTATTCTATTCAGTGGTTTTTGTTCATATTATTCATATTACATCGACAAGTAATAAAATGAGCAAATCGTCTGGGTATACAAAACCAACCAAATTAGCATTATTAAAATAACCTAAAAACTGCTGATTAGATGTCGATCAAATTAATATGGGACCAATTCGGAAACATAAGCTTTCAAACAAAACAAGAATCACCAAAATCTATTCCCCAACAGCCGAGTAATCGTGTAACAAACATATAAAAAAAAACATACAGACGAATTGATAACCTCCTTCTTTTTTTGAAGTAGGTTAAAAATCAACCAGAAATGTTACTTATTTTGCGTACTAAGATCCTGTTGTAAATCTTAATTAACGCAGGCGAAGCTGCGAGCAACAGCCAGTTTACAATAAATTACTATTTTTGGTAATTGACAAAAGATTTGGCAGCAAAAAAAATATTGTATTAATAAGATAGAATTTATACATTCGTCATGTAATCTTAAATATCATCTTAAATATCCCACTGTCTGGAACACGTAAGTCGTAACACAAGACGTGATTGGAGAATTTACCACGGAACCATATTGACGTGATGTAAAAGCGTTCATAGATAATGAAATTCGTTATTAATGAAAAAAATGACATTATTAATGAAAAAAAATACACATAGGAATTGAGAATGAATTCGAGTTGATTTTACCGCCGAAATATGCCATCCGATGTTCCATATTGTAAGGCTTTGTTTACATTAACCACATTTGTTTATAATAATTTTGGCATTTTTAATTTCTTGCACTGGCCAAACTGAAAACTTGAGGGGGGTAGGAAGGTATTAAGGGGATCAGCATTGCGGACTGGGGGGCAATCGGTCTCGGCCCGTGATAGTGGTTTAAATAAGTATTGCTTGATATTGCCACTTGTGGTTGGATAAAAAGGATTTTAGAATTAAAAATAATTTTGGAATAAATTGTGTGCTATTCACTGTTACTGGTTGTTTTTTCTGAGGGATCTTAAAATATCAAAAATATTTATGGTAAGTACCAGTAACTTGATGGTAAGTACCATCAAGTGGTACGATTGCCAGTTTCAATATCCAAGTTACATAAAAAGGACAAATATACAGAATCAGGATAGTGATATGACCACGCATCACAAATGCATGAATTCCTTTGGTAAATTTGCTGACCACTGATTTCAAGAAGATTAAAAAAGAGATTAAAAAATATATCAAAAGAAAATTAAAAATTGGATAGCAAAATATATTTTTACCTATAGCACAGTGATGTACTGGAAAATGTATTTTCAGAAACTGCATTCGCTGCGCTGTTAAAGTTGCATTTAGAGGCTACAGGCGTTTGTTTTTTAAATAAATTTCCAAGAAGTTTTAACTTTTGAACGCGAACGGCGTACGCGGATTATATTTTTCCGTGGAAAATATTGCAAAGCAGTGTTTTTCTTGTGTACGGAAATTTAATATACTACTAATACAAAAGAAGAAAATTATAATTCAAATTATTTAATTACACGCTTTGTATTAGCATCGCCTGTGCAAAATATGATTGCTTGTATGTTTGTAGTCGACTCCTTTGGCCGCGATTTTGACCCACATTTTCGGCCAGATTCGTTTAATATTATATATAATTCGACTAATTTAATGGGATTATTCCATTTTTCAATTTGCAAAAGCAAAAACATGTTTTGTAGTTTTTTGAACTATTATTTTATATTGAATACTTAAAGCAACGCGGTCTTCCTTACGGAAGGGAGGGGCCATGCATAGGCGATCCCCTCTGTCGTGAAATGTCATTTTGTTAGTGTGACGGGTCCTGGTCGAACAATAAAACTGATTTCAGGCCGAGCTGTTTACTAGACTGAATATAGTTGCGCTGTTATACGCACGCTCTTAAAAAATGCCGAATTGTTCAGTTTTTTGTTGCAAGAAGAAACCTGCCACGTGATATTTACAAAAATATGCTATTTCATTTCATATTTAAGTAATTTTGATCACAGCTCGCTCTAGTACAATCTAAAGATCGGTCAAACGACTGATCCGACAAGTGCATGCCAAATATTTTAAAATTATTGCTGTCACCGAGTGATAGTGTTGTAAAAATTTCATCGTATAAAATGGCAAAGGTACAGCTTATACAGCCTCGTCTCTCGTCCATATAATAATTTTTTATAGGTAATATTTTATGTTTTATTGGAATATATTTTATTAAATCTAATAAGGTCAGAATATTAAAATTTTAATAACTAATCTATTAAATTCTAATAATTTATACGTTGGGCCGTCTGCTCGTCGGTCCGTTTGTTCTTCTACTCGTTGCACATATACTGTTAAACTACTGAACCGATTTTAATAAAATTTTGCCCGCACACTCTATACATTCCAGGCCAGCTTTAAAAAAAATAATGGCCATGAGTTTGTCAGACCAGCTTTGCTTAGTTTTGTTGGAACTAGATGATGCCGTATGCAATACAAAAATGATCATAATATTATAATTATATTATAAATGTTTTTGTCTGATTGTTGATTTGATATACGATATTATAATAATTTACTAAAGTGGACTCCAGCCACATTACTTTATTATTTCTATAACTTTTATAATAGACGTAGCTGAATTCCTGAAAGAGTCAGTGTCTTTTGCTCGGATCATTTATGACCTTTGACTTTCCAGTGTTGGCCAACAATAGAAAATGATTGATCGAGGCTTATATCTTTTTCATAGATGATAATATCTATCTAGATTATTCAATATTTTTATTAATTTCAGTGGTGTTTATATAAAAAAGAAACAAAATTAACATTCATTTACGTTGTGCATAATTTGGTAATATTTAAATTGGAATCTAGGGTCTAATTTGTCAAACTTGACAATCTTTTCATATTTATTTGTAACTTAATTATCAATGCAAATTATCTTTTTGAACTGTTTATAAATGATGAAATAGAGATTTTTATGACATCTTTGTATAAATTTCAAAACTGACTTTCATAACCGAAATATGGAATATATCGATAGTCGATACATGGATAATAACATATTTGTCAAGCCATGGCTGTCACAACTTGACAATTTCCCCCTGCAAAAAGAGACAGACTTTTTTGTATCGGGTATAAACGTCATGCGTACTCCCCTCCAACACCTTAAGGAGTTGCTCTATGATTGAATACAACTTTGACGACATCTATGCCTATTCAAATAACATAAAAAATTTGAGTCACAGAAGGCACAGTACCTGGTTCACCGAGCATTTGCTCGGTACCCTTCCCTTAGTGATAAAATACGATAAAATTTTTCTTCCAAAAAAAAATGATCTTAAGAAAAGGAAAAATAAATTCGGACTGGAGATTCGAACCATGCTCGTTCGGATATAACTGCCAAATTTCACCACTAAGCTACCATGACATATTATTTGACAGCGAAATTTACGTTCGTGTTCTAATAATATTTTATCGATGCCTCAAAACACGGATATAAAAAGTTTTCTGAAAAATTATTCTAGCTAGATCGATTTATCGTCGTTTTTAACGTATGTATACAAAATTTTATGAAAATCGTTGGAGCCGTTTCCGAGATCCCGATTCTATATATATATACAAGAATTGCTCGTTTAAAGGTATAAGATTATTATTATTGTATCATCTCATTTTAGTAGTGTGAAGCCTGAGAATGAGAATAAACCTTCTAGAAGGTTAAAGTTTGATCGATTTATGACTAGATGAACATACACCGTTCTCTTTTTTCTTTCTTTATCGCCGGGAAATGTGCCTATGCATCCAAGGGAGTGGGTCTCCCCAGGCGGATATGTGGGACTCGCTGCGCCCGAAAGCTATGAAGTGGGCGCAGCTCTAGCCACTTAAACACGGCGAGTGCCACCAATGCCGCCTTTGGTGGGGTGCCACGGATCTACAAGCAACAGAGCACCTTGACGGCTAGTAAGACCCTCAGGGAACCGACGCCATCTCCACAGAGGGGTTCCCTGCACCACAGAACGCCGGAACTCCCAACGTCGGGACAGTTCAATGAGGTGAAGTTCCCGTCCTCGCCCCTTGCCGCCTACTCTTTAGCCCCCGCATCTTTCGGCTCAATTCGCTTCGCCCAAGGTGCTGGTTCACCCTTGGCTACTGAGCCCCACCGCCACGACAAGGCTTGAACCATGGTGGGGATAATATGAAGATACACCTAGCTTTAGAATCACTGTACCAAATTAGATGATTTTTTCATTTTGCATTTTTACACATTTCGGCGATTTATTATTTATTTTATGATATAGATATTTCAATTTATTTGCATAATACCAGGATCCTGCGGTAGACAAACACTTTATTATGTAAAGCCTAATGCTCGGGTAACGCGAAACCATTTTAAAACAATAGAAGTAGGTATTCACGTAGCACGGTAAATGTATACTAAGAGTTAAATGTATATTTTAATGTGGTTCTGTCATCCCTCTTCTTTGTTACTAGCTAGCATATTACGTTGATGGAACTAAAATCTAATTTGCAAATGAAAATACTTTCGTTTGGTAATTTTCTATCTTTACTATATACCATTTTCCTTATCTCGAGATAAGGTAATTTTAGTTTTGTAAAGTAATCGTACTTATATATATTTTTTTATGCAGTATTTGTAGACATGTAGGATAAATTCATAGACGTACACACATACTGGCCATCCCGATAGACTTCTTTTTGTCAAAAGTATAGTAGTAGTAATATTGCTATTCGAACCCGCTACCTCCGGCTTGTGCGCCAACGCGCTAACCACTAAGCCACAGATGTCGTCAAAATTGATAAATACGATAATGTATTTTTAATTACAGAACACAATCAATACGAAAGATAATTCATTCAAGCGACGTCAGTCCACCAGCTTATAACTCACCAATTGAATCACTGCACCAATTATCTCAGAGTGGCAGGAGCACAATTCTGAAGTCCGACCACTATCCGATTAACTAACGGCTTGCATTGATGTTGTTACAGTGACTTTAGCCTTACTGCTATTCATTTCAAAATGGCGGACTCCATATTTATATTACAAGCTTTTTATTAGCTTCACTTGTATTTATTTGTTACCGACTCCTTTGGGCGCGATTTTGTGCCATTTTAAACTTTCAGACTATCCGTAAATTAAGAGGCCACGTTTCGGTCTCGTAGGTCAATATGTATTAAAATTATTGATATTATTAAAAATCCATTACAAAAGATCGAATAAAATAAAGTAATAGATGTGTGTTCACAACGAGGGTTCGAGGCAGGAAGCTGTCAGAATCATGCCGTTTCCAACAGCATTTACCAAAGCACGTTAATACATTTTAAAGCACATAACGGAATATACATAATGATACAAGATGATATCGATAGTGGTTACGCGCCTTATTGCATATCACATCTATATTTCCCCCTCTCTCTCCCTCTCTCTCTCTGGTCGCTCCCTCATAACTGAGGATTGTGGTTATCTGTGGATGTAGATAGTTCACACGTCATGCGAATAATCTGCCTCCACCGGTGCCTATCCTTCGTGTCTGTGACAACCGAGGAAAACGTTTCTGATGATGGGCCTTTTACTTGATCGATAATTGGCTAGATAACGGACAAGGCTCTGACGACCGAGTATTGCGGTATATCCATACTCCTGACTGGGCATCTGGTTGGAAGAGGCAACAGCAACCTTGGAATCCAAATAACTCCTAAAATATAAGGGGCAGAAAGCAACGGGAAACCACTGCTACTATTTCCCAAGGCAGACATCATGGATAGTTACAAAATCGATAGTATATTTCCCTATATCAAGTAAAAAAACCGCTATAACGCAACCTGTCCTCCAAGATTTTATTATACTTATTGACGTGGAAAAATATTTTGTGGGATGAAAGGGAAACGGCACAATAGTCCCGCTGCCGGGGTCGACCCGTTTTGTCTCTTTGATAGCACTTTAAACCTTATTGTTACAGGTCGCCTAGGATTTTGCACAACAAACGTTTATATTCAAACATAAAGAAGTTCCTAGAATATTTTACTGAGGTCTATTGTGAGAGTGTATCATTATAATTTTATGTAGAAAATTCCTTATTGGTGAATGGATGTTTGTTGGTAAGAGCGTTTACATCTTTTATGCGCAAATCAGTACTTTTTAAACCATTTGTAAATTTTTACACTTAATAATTGAGCTATATAAAATTTGGTGTCTTCAAATAACCCCACCATGGTTTAAGCCTTGTCGTGGCTTAGTAGGCTAGGGTGAACCGAGGGGGCTCTTTGTAGCCCTCTTAAAAGAAGAAGGGGCAAAAGAGCAGGGGGTGAGGGGCGAGGACAGGAACCTCGCCTCATTGTACTGTCCCGACGTTAGAAGGGGTTCTTCTGTGGTTTGAACAACCTCTCCGTGGAGGTGGCGTCAGTCCCCTTAGGGACTGACTAGCCGTTGAGGTGCCCTGTTGCTAGCAGATACGGGGAACCTCACCAAAAGCTCTATAACGATTTTGAGCTTTTGTGAATAAAACATAAACCGCTTTACTGGTCATAAAAAGGTATATAATGTACCAGCGCTACACGCTTCCTACACATTTCCACGGAAAAAACATCAACAGCAATGCGAACACATTTATTGAATTGACAAACATTTCAGTAATCGTTAAGGTAAACGCGAATGCACCTTCATAAGTGATTCCTTTTGTTCAAATGACGTACAAAAGTTTTCTTATTTCGCTAAACCCAGAATAGTAATAGATATATATTCGCTAGGCTGTGAAGGTATTATTTTGTTATGTGAAAAATATTTTTATTTTTCTAAATTATCAGGGCAGGTGGGTGTAAAGTAGCAGCCCATATAATATGTTTCACTGCTAGACACCGGTCTCCTCGTCGAAATCAGGCGAAGAGGGTATCGAGCCATAGTTCTCCGATGCGCTGGACCTATGCGGGTTGGTAAACTCCATAGACCTTCAAGACTTTTAAACAAATAATATTTGAATATAATGAACTGCATACTGCATTGTGGCATACAGATTTCCTCACGATGTTTTCCTTCGCCGATGAGCGAGCGATGGTCTCGTGACCTGATCACGTTTAGAAAAACCCATATCAAGGATCTGGCCCCCTTGTGGTAACAGGGTCAGGTCAGGGGTCAGGATCGAACCCGGACCCTCTCGCTCAAGAGGCCGATCATGGGCTCGGCTACCCACTGGGACATCGTGGCTCAAGTGTTGCAATGCCACTGTAATATAGACTTATCAAAATATATTATAATTTATACCTAAGTTTTTAAATTTCCATTTATATTCAGAACTCAAATCTCCATTGTATTCACCAATAAACCTATAAATGAAACTCATAATATAAACAAATATTCCATTTATTCGATTGAATTTTACGTCCAATCTTTCACTGAGCCTTAGTTCATTAAAATAAAATAACAAAGAATACTTGATGTAAACACGTAGAGTAGACCCTCCAAAAATGATAAACAACATTATGAGAAGTATTCCTATTTCGAATATATTTGTTATTTATTATTCGTTAAAAAATCTTATGTTTGCAGGGAGTAACGTCTTCTACATCTGTTATATTGTAATTAATTAAGATAGGAATAAGAATAATTAATGATCTTTTTCTAAGCCATGTTAACCTATATCACCTGCAATAGAATAATATATGTTGGAATATTTTAATAATAGTAAAACCAGAATCATCATCAACATCATCCTTTAACCTGCTGAATATAGGCTCAATGAACTCAGAATATAATATAATAAAGATAAATAAGAAAATTTATAATAATCCTAATGGTAGTAATTATATTTGTAATAATCCCTAAAATCGTATTAAGTATAGTAAAATTAAGTTGTCACATTAACATCTAGAAGCATTTAATGCAATCTTTTTAATGGCACAAGAAGGCGAACGGGAAGTCGAATCCTAATGGTGATCACCGATACCCACAAATATCCGAAAAACCAGAGGTTATGCAGGTGTGATGCCCACCTGATGCACACACACATGGTTCAAGCCTTGTCGTGGCGGTAGGGCTCAGTAGCCGAGGGTGAACCTATAACACTGGCCGAAGCGAATTGAGCCGAGGGGGCTCTTTGCACCCCTCTTATATGAAGAGGGGGCAAAAGAGCAGTGGGCAAGGGGCGAGGATGGGAGCCTTGCCTATTGTACTGTCCTGACGTTGGGACTGGTTGTTCTGTGGTACGGGGCAACCCCTTTGTAAAGGTGCGTCCGCTTACCAACCTTTTCCTTATCCCCCTAAAGGGTCACCCGAAACTCACAAACTGCAAAGAATGCGACAGCATACCCCACAATTTACGTCCGTACTGAGCTGGTTATGCCGGCCTAATTCGACTACGAATTGCATGCGATTAAACAAAAATCATAAGTTCACAGGTAGAGTATGGAGTATCTGTCAAATATGTTGCCGATAGCCTATTCGGAACTTATCTGGTGATTGTGAAACAGGGCCTAAAATTAACATTATTTTGCATTTGGACTCGCTTTACATAAGCCGAATGCTACCTATGAATATAAGTCACTGTAGGTACAGTTCTAATTGCACTTTATTACGAGTGATCTGTTATATATCGAAATAAAATGCATCTATTGGTTGATCATAGAACAATGAAATAATTTATCAATTTAAAAACATTTTTTGTGTATTTTTTCCAACTTTATGCACGCAAAGGAATGAAACACTAACAGAATTTTAATGTATTTATTTTTCGAATATGGTAAATTTCAATTAAAAAAATGATCTGATCGTAATTAAAGTCTACTTTTTCAGTTCGGCTTTTGTACTTTGGTAAAAAATATTGTTTTATCCAACGCTTTTGGCATGGTTCACTGCCAATGAAATAAAAAAAAATAACTTGGGTATTTCCAAGCCATTTTAATATCTAGAAACCTATGGATATGACCCTTATTATGTTCAGTTTCAGACTTAAAATGTCATTCAAACCAACAAACTCTACATAGTTGTAACTAAGACCAAGTTTCACTAGGTTATTAACGATTCACTTCCACTATAGAAATTGGCTTCTATTATTTTAAACTTTCCAGTTTGTTCAGCACATAATTTGGGAGATGAATCGATTTTGTAAGAGCTTTTGCAATGCTGCTTTGTTGGGCCGGCCCGAACGGGGTGGTACCTCTCGCTGACATGAAACCGGCTAAAATGACAGCTATGCTGTCGCATTTCATGCGGTCTATGAGTTTCCGACAGCCCATTATGGGGAGGATAGGGAAAAGTTGGGCAACGAATCTGCATAACCATTGTGTGGATTTGTGGGCGTCGATAGTCGCGAGGCTTTAACTGTTCGTTGGCCCTCCTAAGATATAAAATACGATTATTAATTTATTCCTTAGAAACCTCAAATATTAAGTGACGTAGATATGGTGGGCATGGCTCGGCGTCTTGATTGACAGGTGCGGGTTTAATCTTGATCTTATTGTGGTGCATGGGTTTGTGAATGAAAACCGACGTTTTCCTTCACTAGTGAGCGTACATATTTGATTAGATTAAATGTATTTGAACGAGTGTTTGAAACACACGTTCCTGGATTAAGTCATCCATGGTGAACTATGGCCCAAAAAGCCCTCCTCGCCTGATTTCGATGAGTGACGAGAAAGAGTCTCGTGCTCAACATTGGTTGATACTTTTAAAACTAATATTACTATAACAAAGTTGGACCGAAAACTAGAACGTCACAGTAACGGATTGAAATGTAATAACAGAAGGGAAATGAAGTCATCGCGTACATTCAAACCAATTTGATTGCTCAGATGAAAAAGGTCCATTTGTTGCGGGGCCTTTGTTTTAAAAAGAATATTCAATAATAATTGAATTCAAAGGAACCTTCTTTATATTTATGTAACTTTTTTCTTGTTTGATCAACATAAGCAAGCAGTTCAATGTTTTACGTAAGTAGCATGCGCTCGAAATTGTAAAATAGTCCATTTAACTGGTTTTTAAAAACTATATGAAATTGTTTATTAGTAAATAAAGATCATATAAAGTAAAAGTAGAAAAGTAGCAGCCCATGTATGTCCCACTGTTGGGTACGGGTCTCCTCCTCGAAATAAGGCGAGGAGGGTGTCGGTCCATAGTTCACCAAGGCACTGGCCCAATGAGGCTTGGTTAACTTCACACACCTTCAAAGTCTTTTAATCTCATCACGTTTCCTCACAATGTTTTCCTTCACCGATGAGCGAGCGATGGTCTCGAAGGATGCACTTAGAAATTTAAAAAAAACCCATTTCAAGGTACCACAGGGGGGGGAGGAATCAGGATTGAACCCGGACCCTCTCGGTAAAATGCCGAGCCATAACCACTGGACCATCGTCGTTCGACGATCATCATGACTCACGACTCTAACGCCCAGTTTCTGAAAGGCTCATCAACACAAAAATTAACAAATCAACTCTCAAATCTCTTGTTAAGTGTCAAATGAGTTGCTAGAAGCACAGTTAAATTACTTAATTTGATCGGCCTGTCAGTTTACGTAGCCACTACAATGAATCTATAATTACTTATCTGTGCCGTTAAAACGCTCTTGTTTCTGAATTATGCGTCGAGTCAGACTATGGAGGACGCGCGGACGTATCACGTAGATTTATTGCGAAAAGTTAAAAGCGCGTATTAAAATTGTTGTTGCTTGTTCGATTAATTTATCACGTGAATATAAGTTTCTTAATTTAAATATTTAAGTCATGAATATTTATTGCCAAGACTTATGTTCAATGACCTAATACAAACGTGGTCGGTGAAGCTAGAGTTAAGTTATATTTCGGTTTTAGTTTATATACCGGGAAGCCTGGATCGTCAATATTATCTAATCTATATTATATTGTAATCAGCATAAATCATTGTTATAATCAATTTTTACAATAAGAGATCAGTTTTATGTGTTCCGTACCAAAAGAGTAATACAGGATACAAATGAACATTATTGAGGCTATCTAATGAACCGTAATAGACAACATTTTTACGGATAATGTTTAGAGCAGGAAAGATACGGCTTAACGACCGATATCGTTTTAAAGAAACAGAAGGTAAATATTGACACGTCATTAAGCTGAAAGTGATCGAGCTACTGACACACATTTTTTGACATAACGCTCCTGGATAGTTTTAAGTCCATTCCTGGAGCTCGATAAACAGTTAAGAAATCGAAAAGTCGTGTAGTCCTATTTTCGCAGAATATCACTTTTTGCATCATTTTGCAATAATCATAATTAGCCGCGATAAAATCCGTAAAAGTTGTTTCAATATAATGAGTAATTCACGTAAATATATCGCTAATGTAAAAACGACTTGTGCGATCGTTATTAAAATACTTATATTAATTATTTTTTTAAATATATTAATTTCCTAATTTTTCAATTCATAATAATATGCTCAATAAAAATAGTATTATGATAAGAAAGTATTTTAGTATAATATTATATAATAAACATTAAACATTTTAATATAAAAACCAGAGCAATTGAGTTACTCAAGTGCGCTTAAATCATAGCAAGTAAATCCGCCAGTTTTATGACCGCATTTAATAGCTCGCATGTCGATCGGCTGCTTTAGAATATCAAGTAACGTGACAATCGGGGTCATATTATAATTAAATTAGTTCACATATACGCTACCATATACGCTATACATTTAATTTATCAAATCCAATTTATGAAAAAATAAATTTTTAAACAAAATACTTAAAAAAAAATATTATCTAATACTTAACAATAAATTATTTCTTCTTATTACTTCTTAGTAATAAACTATTCACAATAAATATATAAATGTTAATAATTGTTAGGAATGTTTTCATATCATTATAAATATCTAATGGAGACCTAATTAATAACAACTGTAACAAATACGTCTAATTCATATGCAATCTTGCATTTTTGCAAAACATTTTTTCAGCCGAAACTTATTTAGTGTCGCCTGGAAAACGTGCTTATACACCTATATCGCCTACGGAAAATGATCAGAAAGAAATTGCAAATACTTACGTCTATAGAATCTAAACCAAATAAACAATTAACAATTTATGTCTGCCTTTTCCCAATAACCCACCACCAAGCCTAGCCGACAGCCGTATTTACATTTGACACGTGATAGCGTTTGATAATGTTTGTTTCATAGAATAACTACTATGCTTCAGGATTTGCTAATGAACAAGTGACGTCATTGGTGTTAGTTGTCACGTGGTTTCGCCAATTAACATTATACTTATTCTGTATTAAATAATTCCAATTAAAATAAAAGAAAACGTTGTTTTTTCTATGACTAGTTCTAATTTTTATATCATGGAAACTACCATTTCAAATTAAAAATATATTTTTATATAAATACTTACTGTCGACATGCATATTTTTCTTGTTTTTGTATTTAAATAAAATAATAATATTAGTATTTAGCATAGATCCTATGAGCATTAAGCGTAGATATCAATAATATATTACGACAAATAGATAGAGAATAGAAAAGGCTCCTCCAATTAAAAAAAATCACTAATACAATGCTAAGTGAACACTAAACAACATTGTCATCATTACTCTGGATTCGGCTGTAAATCTAAGGAAACTCATAAGATAGATCTTAAAGGCCAGTCTCAAATAAATTAAGTAAAGGCGACTGATAATATTAAAAGGATATTAGTCTTTATTCAAGATTTAAGTGACTACTTACATAAGGGCGGATGTTCCACTTAACACGACTTTCTCAAACGTACAAGATGGATGAACCCCCTAATATTATATAAGTGATGACACAATGATTGATGACTCGAAGGTACATTGGAATGTTAAAAATCATTATTTCATTTCAAATTGCGAATCTGTTTCTTTCACACTCAATCCTTTCGTGTAAGTCGCTGGAGACAAACATGGGAGAAACACACGTTCATGTTTTATTTTACATAGTTCAAGGAACGGAAAATTCAACTTTATCGTCTTGAAAAAAATTGTATATTTTCCTTTTTTCCTTTCATTTACCAAAAAATATTTTTTAAACATTTATGCTCGTAAATCATAAAAAATGTTCTGCATTTATTTCGAAATTATTATTTATTATTACTAGGTACTATTGGAACGAAATGCCTTACGGCAGGCTTGGAGGGGATAGGGATTTTGCTGCGCGACCGAACTGAAAAAAATGTGATAGTAAAACCGTAAGAAAAAGTGCGTGGAATAAAAGCGTTAAATGAGACGTGCGCAGGCGCGACAGTCGCATACACAAGCGAGTAGTGTATAATACCTTTCTTTTTAGCCGAAGGAACTTCGTTCCTACCTGGTGTCCCACGACACCACATTTCTTTTTTTTTATATATAAAAACGATAACGGATAGTCGGTACATTCATAGACACTAACACCAGAGGATTATCAGGAGCGTTGTCGGCACTGTATGTTCTATTGCTGTACGTTATATTCAAATACTAGCTGTTGTCCGCGGCTTCGCCCGCGTTAGCAAAAAAAATCCCCTATTTTAATAAAAAGTAAATTAGTAGGTAGTAACGGATTAATAGAAGGCTTCAATTTAATTTGTTTCATTCCTTTTTTTATGTATTCTGTGTTACTTCTAGTAACCTCCCAGAATATGTGTACAAAGTTTCATGATGATTCGTCGAGTAGTTTTGCGTGAAAGCGTAACAAACATCCACGCTTTCACATTTATAATATTAGTAAGGATGACAGTCAGTCTTCATTGTATTGTGATTGATGTTATAAATTAGTATCAATATCAGTGACTATGGTCTAACATCTGATCGCATATTATTTAGTACGCCCAAAATTAAATTTAACTTCGTAGTAAATTTCTTAGAATAATTAGTGTCCCCTAAATACTGAGCATAAAATCACAAAATGCCGACAGATCTAGTGGTTTCAAGCTACATCTTGAAAAAAAATTTTCTTCTGCTACCTACTACGCAATTTAATGTAAACATTAACCAAACTCGCATTGTAGATAATAAAAATTAACATATTTTATTTCGTGTAAACTTTTTTGCGAAACTTACAGTTAACGATTTATGAATACTAATCCAATATTTTAAGTTTGTTAAATAAGCCATTACTCCAATAAATACTATCGGAAAAATGTCGGTAATAATGATAAAATTTTAAATTCCTAATATTTTTATGCTATTAGATATAGTTAATGGAAAAGCTTTAGGAGTTGTACAAATTGGGGTCGCAGTTGTTAATTGACTTAACGACAGCTTTCACGCTTCGACTGTTCGTTTAGCCTCCGCTAACGCTAAATCTTTTTCGCTAGTTTGTTTTTATCAAAGTCAATTCAATTAAAATTTAATTTAAATTTAATTCGAGTTATAACCTGTGTTTTTTAACACTTAAAACATTAGAAGCTTTGCATGCTGAATTACTTAAAAACTATTGCTTTATTTGGAATCTTTTATGGACGTCATAATAAAAAAATATATATATTTATTCTATTTAATTTATTATAACACTAATTTTTATGAATTGCTGCGGGCAACATTTTTGCCGGGATTCGAACAGGTGACCCCCGCGTAAGTTGTCCAGTAGCCTGACCACTCGATAAGCCGACCGTCAATTTGCAAATATACACCGTTCCAAGCTCAAATAAGTTGTAAATATGGGAATTTGTTCCAAGCAAATGTAAATTCAAATATTACCTCGCATATCAGAATATACGTTCCACATAACACGCGGAGTCTATATTTTTATCAATACACCAAGGACTACATCATGCGATTCAATAAATCCATTTCCATCAACCTGGAGGCGCGTTATAAACGTGTTAATACATTTGCATGAGAATGACGTGGGAATATAGGTTTAATTGAAACTGATCAGCACTGAATAGATTCTGATCAACTTATAATATTTAGATTCGTTGTGTTTTGGAGTTCCGTAAAGTATGCGAGTTCGAGATCATTAAAAGAAAACAACCCTTTTACTTTTATTTGTGGTGAATAAAAAGTTTATCTATCTACCTATCTATCTATCTATTTTTACTCCTCTATTTCTACTACAGACTACTACTCTACCTTTAACTTTTGAAATGAAACGTTTTAGAATTGTTGTGATTTCAATCTCAATGAAACGAAAAAGCGAGTCCAAGAGAGAGAGAGAGAGAGAGAGAGAGAGAATCACATAAATGCATAGGATTCAGCCAGCGAGAGAATGAGATAGAACACATTAGGCGTTCGGGGTGCTCAAGCTCAAGTAGATGTATGCCATCTAGTGACAAGAAGCTAAGGCTGGTGCAGTACTACTGTCGGTAACAATTCAGGAATAATTTGTTAGGTGTCGCTTGTAACTAATAATTTAATTATGTGTGATGTGATTATTTAAAAGCGACTGCTCTTTTTCAATACATTTCAATTAGTATTTTTAATCAGGGACGTTTAAGGAGTTTCACTTCTACCGTGCCTGACTTGCACACACACACACTTTTTTCTTTTCTTTTTTTTACTCTGCATCTTCTACCTCATCTACCACGAGAGGTAGAGTAATTATGAGGGCTGATACCTGCACCAGAACTCCACTTTTTTACTTGATCGAAAATCCACAAAAACTCGGCGGAATTTCGTATGTCTATAATCTTCGAGCATAGTTCAGTTGATAAAGGACCGAGGTCTCTACATCCGGATAAGGAGCAGAATAATGGATTACATTTTCGCGTTTTGGGGCTTCACGAGAACTGGTACTACATTAAGTCAAGCAATGTATTAGGTAACCTTTTCGCTAATCTTATTTGTTCTCTTATTGCAATGGGAACTAGTGGGCGAAAATAAAGACCACTAAATAAATTATAAACGCTAAATATTATGTCTTTTCATATACGATTGCTACTCGGAATATTTTTACAACCTCGGAAGTCGTGGGATAGATAAATAATAAAACAAACCAGACTGAGATGAATATCGAAAACACGTTTCTAAGCAATATCGTTCATAAGCTATAGCATTTAAATTTTTTCCCTTCATTTATGTTGTGTGAACTAGCTTCTTGCCTTTTATGATTCTATGTATATGGCAAGTACCTTATGGCTTATAGCATTTGGTTTGACATTCTAAAAGAAATCATCCTGTATGAGTTCCATTTTGTCATTTTCACTAACAGATTCCTAAAATAACTAAACTGGTTCATCTGGGAATGCTTTATCGTTTTAACATGAATATTTTATATCCTTTTAATATTATTAAAAGTCAAGTTCAGTTAAACAGAAATATCGGAGCTGTCGGGTCAGGGCCGAAGCTTCAGTCCGATTTAGAAATAGCAATCACAGATTCCCAATATTGTTGTAAGGAGCTTGGAAATGCATCCCATGAAATGCTTTTTCTAGCGATATCTTTAAAACGAAAAAGCGTCTATTTACTATCTATATTTTGTCTTCACCCACGTGGAATTATAAGATGATTGCTGTAATAATAATAATAAAAAAAAAACAAATAAGTAAGTAGTGTTATCCTTACTAATATCACAGTGTAAATATATGAATTTATTTACACTGTGCTAATATTATAAAATGAGAACGTCGTTTATCGTAACACACCTCTTTGTACTTTATTGAACGACTTGTTGCTTTCCTCCAGTAAGTACCTGACTTCATATTAATATTGTTCATTTGAGAATTAGATCATCATCATCTCAACACAACTCAACGTAATTTTCAATGACTAGATATTGTTTAAGACAAATGTAATTTCCATACAAACTTTAAATGTTACGGGGTAAAGTGCAGAGTCCTATTCCAGGCCATCAGCGTTCTACTAACTTTCCTATTCAAAATATTAGTAAGACTAGCTGTTGCACGCGACTTCGCCTGCGTGAACTAAGATTTAAAACGGCATCTTTGCATGATCATATTTAGAGTTTTAATACGGGACCCTAATTTTTTTTGAAAATTTAATATAGCCTATGTTCACCGGCGATAGAATAGCTTCCCAACAGTGAAAGAATTTTTCAAACCGGTCAAGTAGTTTCGGAGCCTATTCAATACTTGAACAATATATTAAGAATAAAATAGAATATATGTAATATAGATTATCCTCCATTACTTAGTGGCATCTATTCTTATTAAATCCTTTTGTTTTTATCTTTTCTTATTTTGTGACGATCATTTTTATAGATAACTAACACTTTATGAAATAAGCTGCCAGTGAACATGTCGTCAAAATGTGGCCATCCGTTTAAAGATTAGCTCGAACAAATGGACGGAGACAAAAATTTTGAAAATTGACTTTTTGATATAAGTGTATATTATTATATGCATTTAGTAACAGACTAGTGGAACACGCTTAAATTTAATTTGTTTCATTCATATTGTACTAGCTGTTGCACGTCGGTTTCGCCCGCGTTAGCAAAAAAAACTTTTTTATGTGTACTATGTTTCTTCTAGTAGAAAAATATGTGTACAAAGTGTCTCCCGAGTCTTTAAAATATTGTCATAATTAATCATAAACATTTTGTTCCATAACTTTTGCGGCTCTACGGCTACATGGGTTTGCTCGAATTCATCATAGTAAAACTCGGGCGGAGTCCGCACTCAACTAATATACATTTAAGCGGCTTCTCGAAGCCTGTAATAGAAATCTATAAAATGTATATAGAAGTAGGTAAAACCACCGATTAATTAATCTCATAAACTTTGAGATTAACAAAAATGTTAGCATGATTATTTTTGGTTTACCGCACAATTTAATCTAATAATGTAGACACTTACTATTAAAATATTTTATAAGGTTAATGTAAAAAAAAAAAAAAAACTTATCCAGCGATTTTGAAATACATTAATAATTAAGGAATATAAACTAATAGACTCATTGCATTTTCATAGAAAAGCTTGCAAACGGACAGTGGGTTCATCTGATGGGAAGTGATGAGCGACATACACCTAGTAACAGGTTAATTTCCGGCCTTATAAAATAATTTAGGCCTACTCATATTGGAGAGTATGCTTTTCTCTTGAAGGTCCCAGATTAGTTTGCGTAGTCTCAGATTCCAGACCAGACCAGACACCAGAATTTGCCAGGGCCACGATCAGTATAAAAGATTCCCCAGCGATAAAAAAAAGGGCGCATTCCTCCCATTTGTAAATGATTATAAAAAGATCGATGGCATAGTGTAACTTATCTTTAATTATTATAGTTTCATAATAGAAGCATGAATAATTTTAAATAAATAAATTTAAAAATTATCAAATCACTCATCATTTTTAGAAACTTATATTATTTAGAATTTTCAACTTCAATGAAACTGCCATCTAGATATTATAAAAGCAACTATCTCAACATCATATCATTTTCCCGACAGCGCGGACGAATCTAAAACGATGTGAAAGTCTGGCCATGATTCTGTAATATTCCGTTAGATGGCGCAATAAAATTATGTCTATATTTTAGGAATAGATGGCAGTACCGTCTGTTTCGAGTTCTTAATCTCAGAACAGTAAGAAATTGGCATAATAATAATATTTCCATAAGTCGTTTATTTAGATTTTAGATTATCGAAATGTGAAAATTATTTTAGAAAGAATAGAAAAATTGCATCTAGACACTACTAGATGGCGCTTTTCACCATTATTAAAGTTATACCGCGAACACGATCGATAAGAAAGCTCTTGGGAAATACAAATAGGAAGCTAAAAGCTTGAGATTGATTTATTCATTAGTTATTATTGAAACAAACCTTTATTGGGTAAACATTGACTTCTTAATTTATATTTACAGGTAACATGTAACACGTGGCAAAATTATCGCCTGTTAGTAAACGGTCACCGTAGCCAATCGGATAAGATCTTACTAGAAATTAGCTGTAATTACGCTGGGCCTTGGCAACATTATTATCTTTCATAAGGAAATTATAAGAATAATAGCGTTATTCCAGCTTTACCAAAGAGGATTTATTATAGACGAGGAAAGAAGCTTTTCATTTTCCAATTTTAGTATATGTACTGCCAAAGCGAGTACGGAAGCTTTTCAAAAATATATCATCAACTAATGAGCAAACAAAGCCAGCGTGAAATGATAAAATAGTCGTAACGATTGCGACACCTGCGAGGAACATTAACATCGTAAAGTTTTTAGTAATTCTGAGTTACAATCACATAGGCTTGATGTACAGAAAATGCATATTTGAACATAAAAATCACTCGAGTCATAAATAGACGGCGATGGATATAAAAAAGTTTAATACTCGGGTACCGCGTAAAAAATGTAAACTTTATATGCACATAACCTGACCTGGGAAATGGGATAAATTTTATGCATGATATTAGAACGAGTGTATTCGGGCAACTGAAACTAAGTATAAATTTATAGCGGCACAGTGCCTCGATGTCAAATCTTAAAAAACAAAGTGAACGTATCATAAAAGTCCCTTTCCAACTATTCCTATAATATTCAAACAGAAATAAACCAAGTGAATTGGGTTTATGCGCTACTGATTTCTTACAAAATATAAACTGTAAGCGGCTTATAGAGATGTCAAGAGCGATTGAAAAGACTTTTAATATCTATATTTTTGCTTCTTGTAAAATATTAAACTTGTAGGTCAATGGAAAGCATTGAAAGAGTTTTGATCTATACAGTTTTTAAGAGCAAGAATAAAACAACGAGGTCAAAGTATCTGGATCATTTACTTCTGAAAAAAGATATCTTTTTACCTCGTCTCTTCTGATAATTGTTTTTTGATCTCACACCCATCAACTTTCATATTGTTTTAACGTTAACAAATCATATTTATAAATAATTCATAGACATGTAAAATGTGTGCTTAATATTTTGATAGGGACATCACAAATTTTTCAGGTATCGAGCTGACAATAAACCATTAATAAAATGATCAAAGTAACTCATAAACAGTGACAAACAAGCGATCATGTGAGTGCTTCTGTTGGTGTTTTAAATATTGAATCTAAAAAAGGTAACACCAAGGGATGACAAGCGAGCGAGTATTCGAGCGTGAAGCCGTTTAGAAAAACTAATAGGAGGGCGTACATAAACAAACATGTCTAATGCTCGCTGGCGACCTTCCAAACAGGACCATCAAATACTACCCGTGCTCCAGTTCCAGAGGCGACGGTTTCCTCTACGCCTCCGATATTATTGTATTAATGTTAGATAAGGCTAACTTGGAGAGTTATGGACCTGTACTAGGTATAATCATTATAGATAAAGATTTTGCTTACTATAAAGATACTGAACATTGTAAGTAAGAAAGATGTTTGTGAGCCATTGATCATTATCATAAGAATTTATCGGTCCACTGCTGAATATAGGTCTCCTTAAATGAACGCCAAGACGGCCGTACCTTGGCACTCTCATTCAACACGGATCGGTTACTATAGATATCGTCTTTTTACCTAGGTAATGGCGGACCAACACATCATCTGCCTGAACTCAGCCTTCACTCTTGATCCTTAACCTTACCTTTCCGAGCTTCTGATTGCTTATTAGCTTAATCGCTTGGTATCAGTAATTTTTTGTTTTCTGGCCGATGCCTTCGTTTCGAATCCTATCCGCCCAAGTAACGCCTAGCATAGAACGCTTCATAGCACGTTGAGCTACGGCAAATGTTCGAACTAGTCGTAAATTAAGAGACCACGTTTCAGTCCTACAGGTCATAATGGGGAGAGCGCAATAGTTAATGACTTTCAACTTCAAAAAAAAAGCGGTATAGACTAAGCTTTCTGAATGTTACCCATCTTAATGAAAAACTATAATCGACTCCTATCTCTCCTTGGGAAGGATTTGTTTAGACTGTAGCATCTCCTGCAAGGCCCCCAGCAACTCGGCCGATATAACGAAATTTTTTTTTTTTTTTTTTTTTTTTTTCTTTATTTTTTAGAAAGCTTGGTACACAAACATGCGACCATGTCGCCTTCATCAGTACAAAACCATTACTACTAACACAGCTTAAACTAAGCATAATAAAAAACAAAAACTTATTGTCTAACCTTAATACCAAACAACACTATTTTAAACAATATACGTGCTTCATCGGACAACGGATATGAGAGCACACTATTTACCGAGCCAATGTTACAAGAAAGAATATTTGTGAACATCATACTTCTTTGAGCTTCGTTCCGGACACACTCCATCATAATATGGTAAACATCCTCAACTATACCACACTCAGTACAAATCGGGGAGGGTACTTTTCCCATCAAGAATGCAAACTTATTCAACGGAATGTGTCCCGAACGTAGTCTCAAAGCAACAATAATTTCGTTCCTACTCAACCTACAATCATCAAACCAAGGCACTCGCAGTGGATAGCTTTGAACAGTCCTATACCAAATACCAACATTAAGCGATTTTTCATTAAAGTAAGCTTTCCATATATTATAACATTCTTTTTTAACTGTCGGCAACAAATCCAAGAAAAAAGGGAGATAGGTCTGTACAACACCATCCACTATCGCTTGTTTAGCTAATGAATCCGCTACCTCATTACCATCCAACCCAATATGCGACGGTATCCACTGTAACCTGATCGAACTCCCCCTCTCCTGAGCCCTCTGCAGACAATCTAGTATTTTGTAGGCTATCGGAACTCCTCGAACAGTCGAGGTGCACCGAGCCACATGAAAAAGCGCACTCTTTGAGTCCGTAAAGATAACAAATCTGTCATAGCCTTTTGCTATAGCGTAGCATAATGCTTCGTGTATTGCAATAAGTTCCGCGTACATAATACAAATATTACTATAGATTTTTATCTTGACAGACGAGTTACAATAAGCATCAAAGAAAGCTACTCCTATTCCACCATTTTCCTTTGAAGCGTCTGTATATATTTGACGACAATCTGAGTATTGATCTCTTATATATGCAGTGCACACATCTCTTAAATATCCAGGATTAAAACTACTTTTAGCTTTTTCGACATTTGGCACATCCCACCGAATTACATCTTGACACTCAATAGCACTGACCCATGTACTTAATGAGAACATTTCTAATTGAGGACTAATATGCATAGGAATATCCTGTAAGGTGTGTTGTACCGATGTTAACAGAGGCTTCTTTTTCCTTGACCAGTAAGGATGTTCCTGGGACAGGGCAGACAATTCATCTATGATTGATATATTCAAGTTCCCTTCAACAGAATGAGTTCGTAGCCAAAATTTCGATGCTAGAAATCTCCGTCTAAGGTATAGCGGCTGCAGGCTCAATTCACTCTCCATAACATGAATAGGAGTTGATTTTATAAAGCTACCGATTATTCTCAACGCCTGATTTTGAATCTTATCTAACTTATACAAATGGTTTTTCGCACTAGTATCATAAAGGAAACTTGAATAATCAATCCGGCTTCTAATAATTGAAATGTATATCTGCCTCAAGTGTTTTGGATGTACACCCCAATTCGACCCAGATAAAACTTTAATTATACTAAGAAATTTTGCAGTTTTAACATTTAGCTCGTTAATGTGTTTACCCCATGTTAAAGAACGATCAAACCATACACCCAAATACTTGACTTGATTGACCAACTGAATTACATTATCATTTAACTTAACCACAACATCATGTCTATTTACACCTCTGCGAAACAAACAAATTTTTGTCTTTCTATTTGAAATGTCTAAGCCTAAATCATGAACTAATCTAGCGAAACCATTTAAAGCGGTCTGAATTGCATTTGTAGCATCAGTGACAGATTTGGAAGACACAAATAGTACAAAATCATCAGCATATTGTGAAATATTAACACAAGTAATACTTTTGCAAATATGTGCAGTTATAATATTAAATAATAAAGGGGATAGAGGATCACCCTGTGCTAATCCTTGTCCGGTTGTTCTGTTGATATTGACAGCACTATCAAAAAGTTGAAGAGTTAATTCTCTTTCTTTTAAAAAAAGCCATAGGTACCTACAAATATTTGAATCTATGCCAAAGTTATCCATTATAGACAACAAACTAATTATATCGACATTGTTATAAGCGCTGTCAATGTCAACAAAACAGCCCAGTGTAATTAAGTTCTTCGTTAAACCAACTTGTATGTGAGAGGTAAGACGTACAAGGCTGTCTAGGCATGATCGACACTTTCGAAACCCTACAGTAGCGTTAGAAAACGTGTTGGATTTTTCAAGAAACCACTCTATTCGATTGTTCAAAATTGAGTGAAAAATTTAGCACAAGCATGACATCAAAGCGATAGGTCTTACAGCTGGATTAAGATTAACAACTTCGTTCGGCTTTGGAACAGGAACTATTTTAACCCTTCGCCATTGCCTTGGGACAAAACTATGTTTTAAACAGTGATTATATAACTGAGTCAAAAAGACCTTACCTACATCCGGTAATTGCTTAATCATTGAAAAGGCTATACCATCGTCTCCTGGGGCAGTATCTTTACATTTTATAGACCGCTCTAACTCTTGGATGGAAATAGGCTTACACATATTGGAATTATTAGAAATAAACTGAGGAGGTGGGGCAGAGACAAAGTCTGGTGCTAAACTCCGCATCAAATTATTAGCTTTGTCATTACTAATATGAACTCTTGAGGATTTATAACCCTTAAGCCAGCGCATTTTTTTCCACATATCACTAGCTGAAGTATTATTATCCACACTGTCACAAAACTCTCTCCATGCTTTTCTTTTAGCTGTCCGAATAAGTCTCTGTGCTTGAGCTATTTTTTGCTGAAGGATACTAAGGTTTTGAGGAGTTGGGTTCTTCCTTAGTTGTGCAAGCGCAAGTCTCCTTTCTGCTACAGCTCGCGAAAGATCTTGATTCCAATAAGGTTTAGGCTTGAACTTATCCATCCTCTGAGGATCGTCACAAATTTTAGTAAAAGGGATATGTGTGTCCGCGGCTTTATTAATGATATCAATAAACCGGTCATACGAGGCCTGTGGATCTTCCATGGGCAATCCACCCACAAGAGCCTCTTGTAGGCTGTCCCTGTAGCTTTTCCAATCCGCTTTTTTAAAGTTCCTGCGCTTACGGCCGTTTTCAAGGGGAATATTCAGAGCTGTGGAAATTTTAATCATAATATGGTCACTACCTAATGATTCATTTGTTACATTCCAATCGAATCTTAAGCAGATATCTGTTGTCACAAACGTCACATCAGGAGCTGACTTCTGTAGAATATTATTTACTAAGCGGAATCTTGTAGGCAGACCGTTGTTAAGAGAAACTATGTCATTGTCCATTGATGCGTCAAAAAGCTGTTTTCCTCGAGTATCCACTTTAAAAGACCAACTCGTGTGATGCCCATTAAAGTCACCGGCAATAATCGTTTTATTTTTACAAATGGAAAAAATGGCATCCCAATCACTCTGATCTGTGCGTACTGTCGATGGACAATAAATGGAAATGACATTCTGGAGATATTGACAGTTTAAAAGTTTTACTTGAATTATTTCTATACCTGGGTTAGTATGAGTAAACTCATTAACCTGTGCTTTCACAGAATTGTGGATCAAGATTGCCGTACCTCCATAAGCGTCATCTCGATCCTGGCGATATATATTGTAGCCACTTAAATGTAAAGGACTCTCTGGCTCCAACCAAGTCTCACTCAAAATCGCTAAGTGCACTTTTTCTTGACTAAGGATGTTTTCTAACGCTAGTAATTTCGGTCTCAAACTTTGACAATTCCATTGTAAAATATTCAGTTTGTATAGGTTGTTTCTATCCATTATTGGAAAGTGAACTAAACAACGGCAGCTCTGATATACAACTTACAACAAAGGAATAAACCCATTCTATAATTATCTGTCCACCATTCTTGATTTTCTCCTCCCATGACATCCTCTTAGCAAAAATAATATTTTTAATTTTTTGAATTAGATCAGAAATTCTAGGCTTAATTTTTTCAACATCGCTATCTGAAAGAGACTGCTCTTGGCAATCATTACTATCAATTTCTGAGCAATTACTTTGTATATCTTCATCCCCTTTCTTTTTATTTTCTTTTTTATTTTTGTTAGATTTTTTCTTATTGGGCTTTGTGGGATCAGGCTGAGAACTCTTATGAATATTATTTGATGCTGTAACTTGAGCATAGGTAGACTCCAAAAATGTGGAAGGTATTTCACATGTATCTTGATTACAAAGAGTGGGGGGGAAATCTTCTTTAGTGGGCAACGGTGTAGGTTGAGGCGAGGGAGGAACGTATAATGTCATAGCTCGTCTATAGGTACAATTGAACTCAGCCATGAGCTCCCGTAACCGTTTTTCTTTTCTATATATGGGGCAATTCTTAGCCAGAGCCATGTGGTTTCCTGAGCAATTAACACAATTAAATGTGACTTTATCGCAATTCGCATGATTATCTCCACATTTTGGGCAAACGATTTTATTAGATGGACACATTCTATGGGAGTGACCAAACCTCCAGCATCGCGAGCATTGTGTCACTGGGTATACATATGCATCTACACTTACTCTTACTCCATGTGAGTAAATATAAGGAGGTAACGTCGAGCCTTTAAAACCAATTCTTACAACCTCACTGTCAATCCACTCAGCAGAGTTTTCACCCCGCTTTTTTAGCCTTTTTATATTTATAATTTGTACGTCACTATCGAGATTTGACAAGATCTCCTCTTCTGTAAGATGTAAATCAACATCCCGAATAGTACCATATGACATACTAGTTTCTAAAGCTCTTTGTATGCGCCAGCCTTTATCCAAAAAATTTTTACAAGTCATAATATCCTCGACGCTTGTAGCAGAATTAAACCACATCAACACCTTATATGGGTTCATATATTTCACTTTAACAACATCTTTTATATTCTCCGATTTCAAAAGCCGTGCCAAGCCTATTTGTTTAGGTAGTTTTTCTTTTGATGTAAGGGTAACCTCAATTATTTCTTCCGGAATTAAAGGTAATGTTCTGCTACCAGGTTCGCCTTCATTGCTGCTGCGTGCCAATCGTTTTCTTCCCCGGGCTACTGTAGTCCATATTTCGTCATGATCTAGCGCACGATTCCGTTTCTCTGCACGCAACCCGCTATCCAAAACTTCCAACTCCATATTCACACTTTGTATTGAATCTTCGATATCTAAAACCTCATTCAACGCTTCACTTTCCGCACTATTACAAACGTTATCCATTCGAAATAAGTAAATTACTCAACATATTAATTTTAAAAAGAGGGTACAACGCGCTCGAGAACAAGACGAAAACCGGTCCTGTCGCGACGAGCACTCGAGTGCGAATGTATATAACGAAATTGATGAAACAATGCCACACTCTGTTCAGTTTAAAGTCTTGAAGTCAACCACCAAAACGACAAAGTCAAAATTATACAATTTAAAAAGCAAAATAAAATAACTACTTCTATTATAACAGGTGAGATTTGCAGGTATATAAACAATTAATTATTTCACACACCAAAACTCGTACTAATTAAAATGGAATTATGAAACAAAATGGAAGCAATAACTAAACACGGCATTTAAGTTGGTAAATAAGCCGCAGGAACAGCGTTCCGAAGTGTCTAACACAGCGGGTAGCGCTGGCGGCGAACTCTAGCGGAAAGTAACTTATATTTCATAACTGCCTGCATTTTCTACTATTCAAACAACGTACACTGAAAACTTAAAAGTAACAAGTATATTATTAACATAACTACACTTGGAATATACACAGTATCAATTATCTGAAGTTCCCAAGTGGATTTTTGGTGTGAAACATCAATTGGCGAAGCTCGACAGTAAAATCGACGAACGTGACGGGAAACGGCGTGTCGATGGCATGTCGTGATACAAACTACTTTCAATTCCTTGGTTGAGTTGATACCTACTATTACTTGTATGCCGTTGTAAACGGGATATTTACCATGTTTATTTTTTATTTCGCGGAGCTCGATATTTCGACGTTGTCTACAAATGTCTTGTCCACGAGACTGAGACAGACATTCGTAAATAATTGATAGAATGTACTGTCGGTCCTTGATGGAAATTCATGTTAAAGCAACTATAATGAAACTTTTTAACACTTTTTCCACTATTTATTATATATATTATTACAGTTATAATTTAAACACGACCGGTTGCAACAAAGTCATCATCAGGTGTTTTAACAAAGTTTCGGTTTCGACAAAGCCATCAACACCTGATGATGACTTTGTCGAAACCGGTCCAGTTTAAATTATAACTGTAATAATATATATATATATATATATATATATATATATATATATATTATAACTGTAATATACACACACACTATTTATTATATATATATATATATATATATATATATATATATATATATATATATATATATATATATATATATATATATATATATATATATATATATATATATATATATATAATAAATAGTGGAAAAAGTGTTAAAAAGTTTCATTATAATTGCTACAGACATTCGTGTCAAGAATGGCATAAAACAATTCGTTCCACTACAAAATGTTTATACAGGAGAAGATCATGAATGCGCTGGTAAAAAACAAGTGATACCCTTATATGTCCCACTGCTGGGCACAAGTCTCCTCCTCGAGATCAGGCGAGGATAATTGCCATAGTCCACCGAAGCATTGGCCCAATCCTGGTTGGAACTTCACATGTAGGTTTCCTTAAGATGTTTTCCTTCACCGGTGAGCGAACGATGGTCTCGCGTGTGCACTTAGAAATTTAAAAACAAACATTTCAAGGCATACATGGGCGGGTCTGTATCGAACCTTGAACCTCTAGCATAAGATGCCGTGTCCACCCACCACTGGACCAATCAATGTAATAATAATCCAATATTGAAACGACGTATCGAATTAATGTAAGTATAATGAAAAACAATTGTCAGGTTCAAAGTTTTAAGGCATTAACGTACAGCCCCAGATCCCCGTAACTTCTCCTTTGGCAGCGATGAAATGGAAACTCTATTACCAACTTCGCAATCAGTCTTGTCAGTTGTTTCAGCTTGGATCACCAGGTCTGCAATCAGATATTTATTTCAAATTTGTAGTTTATTTAAAAAAATAAAATTTAATATTATTAATAAAATAAAATTTAATATTGAAACAAATTTACGGATTTTATCGCGGTTTCATTATAATGAGTGAAATTCGCGTAAACATAAGAAAACAAAATTTAATAATATTAATAAATAAAATTTTAACGTTATAAACAAAATAAATTTTGAATGTTATTAATAAAATAGAATTTGATATTATTTTTAAAATTATTTAATAAATAAAAAATATTGCGGTTTGTGAGTTTCCGGTGGCCCATTGGGGGGATAGGGAAAAGGAGGGCAACGTATCTGCATAAACTGGTTATGTGGATGTTAATGGGCGTTGATAGTCGCAAGGCTTCGACTGTTCGTTTGCCCTCTTATAATATAAAAAATACATTGAGTATTATTATTGAACATGCTAATCTAAAATCTGATATTGAATATTATCAGATGAGTTCTGACCGAAGTAACTTATTTATTACCCGCAAGTGCCGCAACGACTCGAATTCTATACTACGAATAACTAGCTTTTACCTGCATCTTCGCCTGCGTTAAGGTTTACGACAACTTAGCGGGATGATATATTATAGCCCATATATAGCCTTCCCCGATATATGGGCTATGTAAATCTGTAAGAATCTCCAGACAGACAAACAGACAAACTCTTTAGCAAAATTAAATTAGTATAAGATACCATATTGATAATTTGAAGTGTTGGTCGGCCATTAGGTATTCATTAACCGGGGTCCGGGCGGGAAGACGATCTCCGTGCAATAGATCGGTCGTCTTAGCATTCATTGAGGGAGGCCTTTGTTCAGCAGTAGATGGATAAAATCTAGGATGATCATAATATTATAATATGTCGTTATAATATCTTCATTCATTACAATATAATAAATGAAAAATATTTTAAATTCAGTTCTAGACTCCTGTAAACATGTTGTTAGCATTCGACGCAAATTAAAATTATTTTCCAATTAATTCTTGCTAAAAAAACAACGATAACAAGGCTTTGTATCCGAGAAGTTCTTTGTAAGCAGTCCATTGGAAATGGGACGGTGCTCGAGACGCGCGCTAAAGTGCCTTAGAAACTAATGAGTTTGCTAACAACGAATCATTAATGAGCAAGGATATTCCACAAGATATAGATATAGATAATACGATATAGATAATACTATTCTAATATTTACCGTAAATACCCGCAACACAAGTCTCTTCGAGAACTTACCACGGGACCAGATTGATGTGATGTAAAAGCGTCCATAGATAGGTCATGATAATATTATAGTCCAGTAACCGGGCACACCCTGGAGGTTCGAAATATTTGTGAGGAAACGTCAGGTATTTATAAAATGCAATAATCAGAGTTGTAATCACTTACAGAGAAACATACAAGTATAACGATGAGAAGCTATTGCATTTTAATAGCGCCATCTAGTGGCGAGATGATTAAATAATTATTGATTGTTAGCGCGGTAAAGATTTCTATAATAGGTGTCACTAATAGGTGTCGCTTACTATACACGACGCTTGTATGTAAACCCTTAGTTGAAAAATCACGTTCGTTGTATGGAATTTAATTAATTAATTAAAAAAAAATCCTTTAATATACACTTGTTTCCGTTTCTAGTAATTGTTACTATAGTGGCAACAGATACAACATTCTTATGTCTATCTCAAAAAGTTCACTGTCTAGCTGTCATAAGATACACAGATGATGAGAGATGGACGGAAAGAGGAGTTTTAGTAGTGGGTACGGAACCTTAAAAACTTAGTAAACAGAGATACAATCCGTAAAAAAATATTTCAATATAACAGTAGTAAGAATACTCTTATACCTAATCTAAGTATAAAATATGTCAAAAGTATGTTTTTGTTTATTTTGTGCCCGTAACTTTAAGTTTTAATGAGCTTAGTGCAAAGCTGGGTAAGCTAGGTTGGATTCTGTAAGTTCCTTTAAAAACTGTAAAAAGCTATAACCTAAAGAAGAATATCATATTTATCATGTTTTTATTTTTAGTATCCGCATGAGTGAGCTTTCCTCCGAGCTCGGCTCGGTAAAGTCGATTAATGGAAACAAGAATAAAGCGACATTTTCTAAAAAATAATCCTGGCTAGATAGATTTATAGTCCCCGAAACTCTAAGTATACTTAATTTCATGAAAATCCTTGGAGCCGTTTTCGAGATTCAGATTATATATTATACACTAGCTGTTGCCCGCAGCTTCGCCTGCGTTAACTAAGATTTACAACGGGATCTTAGTACGCAAAATAACTTTTCTGGTTGATTTTTTACACCTTGTGTCAAAAACCCAAATATCCTACGGAACCCTATTTTTTCAGTATAAAATTTAGCCTATGTTACTCGTGGATAATGTAGCTTTCGAACGGTGCTCGTGTCGGGCTCGGGATGGGAACCCGGGCCCAGCTTAAGACCCGACGTCGTGGGGACTGCCAAGTCGTAGCCGGGCAGTCCCCCTATTGTGGAGAATCTGGTCTTGCCGGGCCAGTCTGTCACTGAGGGTATCCCGTCGCCTGCACAGATCTGGGTCCCTCAAATATAGCGGCTGAAGGCTCACGCAGCGGTTTTAGTGGGGTAGGGCACCCAAATGCGAGTCCCCACACACGCCAGCGCGCCTACCCAGGCCCTGGTATGGTCGTAAAGGATTTCCGCTGCGTCATCAAAAAAAAAAAGACTTTCGAACGGTAAAAGTATTTTTGAAATTGGTTCAGTACTTTTTGAGCCTATTTCCTCTTTATAATAATATTATAAGTGTAGATAATATACAATAATTGCTCATTATCTCATCATTATCTAAACAGGTAAAGTAAATACTCCCTTTTAAATAATTTTAGTAATGAAAATAACCACTCAAAATCGTAGAAATATCTTATATTTTCATAAAAATCCTATTAGTATACTAGCAATATTTATTCGAGTCTGGAACGTGAAATTTATTTGGCAATGTAAATGTAGTCTTAGACGTTGGCATTACGTTATAATATAGAGTAGCGATGGCGAGCTCTGATGCTGAACTTTGATTCGTCCAGATTAAATGAATCGTGCACTACTGAAAACATTTTAAATGGATACATGAGAAAATCTTATATATAAAATTCTCGTATCACAGTGTACGTTATTGAACTCCTCCGAAACGGCTGTACCGATTTTAATAGAATTTTGTGTGCTTATCAGGTAGGTCTGCAAATCAGACATCTATATTTCATCCCCCTAAATGATAAGAAATTTTAATTTTGGCAGAACGAAGTCTGTCGGGACAGCTAGTATAATATCACATATATTTTCTTGTATTAGTAGACAATACAGTGGACCAGTCATCCAATCCTAGTACGTCATTGTAAGTCTTACAGACAGAAATAATTACACGCAGGGCCGGATTTAAAATTTTAAACTAATCTCTCTCTGCGAAGAAATGATGGCAAGGTGGACGCAGATTCTAAGCCCAGACCAAAACTGGTTTTTTACCATCCAAATTTACAACAACGCCATAACATTGCTTATGTTAACGATCCGTGGACGTACAAAAATATGTCAAAAGGCAATTTAACTTTGCGAGTTATTTTGTCATACAGAGGCAAATTACATTTGGGGTATTATGAAATGTGAGCATCGTAGGCAGGCGGGTGAAGTTTATGTGACGGGTCCCTCAGTGTTTAAGGCCCCGTTCTCACGTGCGCTTTATAAACGTCGTATTAAAACTCGACGTTAGTGCGAGTTACAAGCGTATGCTAAATTCGATTTTATGTTAATCAACGATTAAAAATTCTAACATGTCGACTTAGACTCGTCGATAAAGAGCTCCTAGTAATAGTATTTTTTTTACAAAAGGAGGAAATTGAAAAAAGGGGAAAAAATGATACTGAAGGCGAGAACGGTGAACTTCTAGTTTCTGAAACGCCCCATCTCCCAGCTGAGTATGAATAACATTGTCAATGGTTGCAAAATTTACCTTGGTATTCCTATGAAATTGTAGCAGTTTTAAATTGCCTGTTTAAAAAACAAAATTACAATTTTTAATGAAACCTAGCTACATTGGTTTATTGCCTAAGAAACAATATTAAAATCAAATACATTTCATAAAAATCCGTTGGAGCCGATTCCGAGATTCAGTTAAACAGGAATTCCCCGCCTGAAAATTTCAAGATATAAGATAGTACAGAAACAACACTTACTGATTTAGTCTTGGCTTATTAAATTTGCCCGATGTTTTGTGTCCTTTACAGCAACCATAGTCATGAGCGGACTGCACTTTATTCTTAGTGTTTCATAACATGCTCACGTTAATAATTATTCTAAAACATGTACCACCTTTGTGACTTTATAGTTAGCGCAGTGCTCAAGCGGAGGTAGCGGTTTCGAATTAGGAGGAAATATTTTTTTTACTGTGTTCCTGGGTGATGGATTTGAATTGAATATGTTTATTCTTTAGTAAAAATTGTAAATATATGTATAGTAATAAATTACTAAACATATTTCCGTTGTCTTGTACCCGTAACACAAGCTCTTCGAGAACTTACCACGAGACCAAATTGACGTTGTGTTAAAAGCGTCTAAAAAGATAATATTATTTAATAAAATCAAATCGCAACTACATTGTATATTATGCGTCGAGAAACGAAATAATTTTAAGGTCCCGAAATACGTAGGTGAGATGTAAATATAATTGTGTAAAAATGTTCGCTCGCATTGTTCGTGGCACAATGGCTGGGCCCGGTCTGGCGCTGTATCGACCGCGTCTCACACTCCACCTACATCGCAGCCTAGAAACGCACTGAAATTTCAAGCTGAACTGAAACATATTGCCGAAATACTCATTTTGTGTGTAATTTTGTATGTTATAGATCAATAATCAGTACTCAATACTCGAATCACCTAAATGTCTATCTATCCCATGTACACAAAACAAGACAGACGCGTTTAAATTGGTTGTACTCCTGTAATTTCTCTTATAAAATAGCACATTAGTTCATACTACATACAAAGTGAACTGAGCTAAAGCCTTGATAGAGTCTTGATAGAGAGTTTGACGTCACTATGATTTTTTTGTGTTAACATAATATTATGTCATGAGTTAATAAGTTTTCACTTCTATCAACAGTTCTATGAATGCATATTTTTTAGGTAGCAGCTAAAATACAATGATAATTATTTCATATAAGTCCATAGTACATGGTTATATCTAAATTTTAGTCAAAAAGCTTTTATAGCGTGTGAGACTTATGTCATAGGAGGCAGTCCCTACACTACATAGTTTTACGACAAGGCTCGGGGGTCGCTACTTGTGCGGGACACGAGAGAAGAGAGTCATTTTCTTTTCGTTTTGACAACATAGAATAATTTTATGTTTTGTAATTCTTCTTCTTGATGTACAGTTATTGTTAATAAGCTCCATAAAACTTATTCTTTATGTTATTCGACCCTAAATAGTACTATACTTTAGGTAAACAATATTACAGGGTCAGATAAGCGATGTTGATTATGAAATGTTAAAAGTACCTATAAACTTTAAAATATTGAACACATTTTGAATTTAAAATTGTGACTCAATTCGTTTTGCATAAGCTCAAAGTAGGTTTGTAAGCATTGACGTTCGGTTTCTGATAAATCTGTGATTCCTATGAATAAAATTTTACTCCGCCGGCCGCTAGTTCAAATATTTGACTTCGCAAATGATGTTCTTGATCCCAATGTGATTCTGTAAATCTCTTTATCATTTTTAAGCAATATCAATATCATCCCATATGCAATGCTGTTAAAACTCTAATAAATCGATTTAAGCTTAATGAATTTTAGCTTATTATTACCAAAACTCTGATAACTCTATTTAAGCTTAATAAATTTCACCTTATTAATTATTACCAATAAGCTAAAACTCATTAAGCTATAATAGAGTTAGTAGAGTTTGTAGATGTTTTATAATAATAATATGTTACACATTGTCTTTGTCTCACCTCAAAGCTAAGTTTGATAAAGTTATTTTTATTATCATTTAACCGAGGTCTAGATCCTATTATTTTTTTAATTATGTATTGTAATGAAATAACTTTTACGGATTTTATCGCGGTTTATTTAGTTTTCTATATGATCGACGTTTCAGATACTTTACAGCAACCATGGTCACGGGAGGACATGGTTGCTGTAAAGTTGTTTCATTATAATGAGTGAAATTTGCGTAAACATAAGAAAACAATGATGTATCTTGAGATATAATCTCTATCTTGTGATATCATTATGAACAACAACAACTATATGTACAGCAGTGGACTGCTGCAGGTTGATGATCATGAGGATGAAACTGTGGGACAAAATTAGCCCATTAGATTATGTTTAAAATATTAATGTCAAAAGTCACTGCAGATGATAATAAATGTATTAAATAATAATAATAAATACTATTTAACAATAACAACTCGTTAACCTAGCTCCGTGGTAAGTTTTTAGGTGCTTGGGTTTAGTGGTATTAGGAACGGAAATAAATTCAAGAAATTTATATAAATGCATACATTACACACGTCTATGATCCTGTAATCTGTCGCCTGTATTCATCTTACATTATCCCACTTGGATTCGAACCCGTGACCGTAGCATAATAACGGTCGTTAAATATACTAATATTATAAATGCGAAAGTTTGTAAGAATGTATAGATGGATGGATGTTCGTTTCTCTTTCACGTAAAAACTAGTGAATGGATTTTTATGATACCTTTTTTTCTTTAACGTCGGGAAACGCGCTTAGGCATCCCGCAGGCGAGTGGGTCTCCCTAGGCGGGTATGTGGGACTCGCTGCGCCCGAAAGCTGGTAAGTGGACGCAGCTCTACCCACTAAAACTCGGTGAGTGCCACCAGTACCGCCTTTGGTGAGGTGCCCCGGATCTAAAGGCAACAGGGCACCTCGACGGCTAGTCCCTCAGGGGGCCAATGCCACCTCCCAAAATATGTTGGTATGTATATAATGAGGCGAGGTTCTCATCCTTGCCCCTTGCCCCCTCTTCTTATAAGAGGGGTACAAAGAGCCTCTTCGGCTCAATTCGCTTCGCCCAAAGTGTTGGGTTCACCCTGGGCTACTGAGCCCCACTGCCACGACAAGACCTGAACCGTGGTGGGGATGATACATTACAATAATATAGCTTATACATCAGAAAAACACAGGCTATAATTTATCCCAGTATTCCCACGGGATTGGGAAGTATGCGGGTGAAACCGCGGGGAGCTGCTAGTATAATATACTAGCACATTATCTAGCAAATTACACCTAAAATTAATATATACCTTAATTTAAAGGTGCTTTTACATTTTATTGAATTTTAATTCACAATGGTGATAAAGAAGTTTCCACTTGAAAACCTTCGGTCTTTTTGAAGTCGTTTAATAAAAATCGACGAATACGACTACGGGACTACATTAGCTATTTAGATGAACCTTTCAACCAACGTTTCATTTCCATAATGTATCACCATTATGCAAATATATCTTTTGTGATGAAAAAGGGTTTCATAAAATTATGTTCTAATATAATTTGAACGCAACGTTTTGGTTTTCCGTTTCACACAGCTGTTGCGAGTTAATTGAATGTTTCATGTATATGAGCATTCCTTTTATCATTTGGTGCTTTAATTTAACACTCATTTTGGAATCGGTGCATGAATGCGACCTCTTTGATGGTATATGAATGAATTGTAGGTACTTGAATTTACTTATGTCACCATCTCCTAGCCTTTTCCCAACTATATTTTAGGTTCGGCTTCCAGTCTAACCGAAATTAGCTGAATACCAGTATTTTAAATAGAGCTACTGCTTATCTGCCCTTTGTAACCTTACCCTGTGGTAGGACTGGTTGTCAGACTAGGGTTTCTGACGACCTGAAACAACGGCTTAACGTGCTTTCCGAGGCACGGATGAGTCTTGGTATGTTAAGATGGTAATTGGTAACCCATCCACGGACTGACCTCGGCAAGCGTTGGCTTATCCTGATGAATGTACTTCTATATTACTTATAATATTGCTAGACCTCATATCTACAAATAACCTATTGAAGTCCTTAAAATCTTCATTTATTAACTAGCTAGCAGTGGTCTCAACCACTATCCGTAAATGTAAGTGGATAAATTATATTCTATGTCAGTCAAAAATAATGTATTTAACTAATAGTATAAAAAATATCAAAATCGGTTCAGTAGATCCAAAGATTGCCACCTATAATCTCACAAACTCACAAACGTTTCCTCTCCATATAATAAGTGTAGGTTATTGGAGCCAACGATGGCCTCCAATACAAAATCACGTTTTTGGATGGTACTTGATGGTAGATTCCTTGACTTCCTTAATCCATACCTATGGATCTGATACTGAAATTTATGATTAAAAAGCTTTAATTTATGAAGCAACTAAAACCTAGGTACATTAGTATCGACAGCTAACTAGATGATAAATGAACTTCAATCAGTAGCGGCAGTATTGAGTGGACGGGAGTCCATTTTACGAAAGGACTATTGAAATGTGGAATTGTGACCTCAATCACACTTTGGGCACAAAGTCAAAATGATAGCCTGTAATTCAACTACATCAAACCCAAATTAAAGCTGAACATTTATCCATCAAGTTTGGGTTAGTTATCTATGTAGATTGCGTTTAAGTTTATTTAGATATAAATATATTAACTATTTATTTATTCTTGCTTTCCATTTTTTGACGACCTCTGTGGCTCAGTGGTTAGCGCGTTGACGCTCAAGCCGGAGGTAGCGGGTTCAAATCGTATCACGGTCCTGCGCCACCGCAGGCAGACTATACTACTATCTAAACTAATATTATAAAGAGGAAAACTTTGTTTGTTTGGTTGTAATGAATAGGCTCATAAATTACTGGACCGATTTTAAAAATTCTTTCACCATTCGAAAACTACATTATCCACGAGTAATATAGGCTAAATTTTATTCTGAAAAAATAGGGTTCCGTAAGATATTTGGGTTTTTCGGACACAAGGTGTAAAAAATCAACCAGAAAAGTTACCTTTTTTACGTACTAAGATCCCTTTGTAAATCTTAGTTAACGCAGGCGAAGCTGCGGGCAACAGCTAGTATTTTATATAGTGTGTAATAAAATGTTAAAACTATGTCAAATATAAAAGCTCACCTATTATGTTCTTCCGCAGGTAATTACTACACCGTATATGGAAGTGGAGGTTAACTGCTCAAGTCAAGAGTTCACAGACTCATGTATGTGGCAACGGGTAAGACTCATTTACACTCATGTATTGTAAGTATTCTGGTACTCACGCTTTGTACTAATTTTCTAAATTGAGTTAAAGGTGTTAGAGCAGTGTGCAAGCGTGGAACTTCATTCATTTCATTTTAGGCGCTATTTTTGTTATTCAGAATATAAGAATATTAGCGATTACCCGCAACTTCACCTTTTTTTTTCTTTTACGCCGGGAAATGCACTGACGCATACCGCTGGGGAGTGGGTCTCCCCAGGCGGGTATGTGGGACTCGCTGCGCCCGCAAGATGGAAAGACGCAGCTCTACCCACTAAAACCCGGCGAGTGCCACCAGTGCCGCCTTTGGTAAGATGCCCCGGATCTACAAGCAACATTCTCGATAAATACAACCTCGACGGCTAGTCAGTCCCTCAGGGGACCAACACCACCTCCACAGAGCGGTTGCCCCGCATCACAAAACAACCACTCCCAACATCTGGACAGTACGATGAGGTGAGGTTCTCATCCTCACCCCTTGCCCCTGCTCTGTTGCCCCCTCTTCTTATGAGAGGGGTACAAAGAGCCCCCTCGCGTCGGCTCAATTTGCTTCGCCCAAGGTGTTGGGGTCACCCTGAACTACTGAGCCCCACCGCCACGACAAGGCTCGAACCATGGTGGGGACCCGCAACTTCATCTGCGTTAACTAAGATTTAGAACGGGATCTGTGCGGGATAATATATTGTACATGTATTATGCATATAAACCTTCCTCTTGAATTGTTCTATCTATTAAAAAAACTGTAATAAAATCCGTTGCGTACCTTTAAAGATATAAGCATACATACAAAGTAAGCGACTTTATTTTATCTATAATAATATTATAAAGAGGAGAGATTTGATTGTTTGTTTGTATTGGATCGGCTCCGAAACTTCTTGGCCGTTTGAAAAATTCTTTCACTTATTTATTATTTATTTCATTAGTCTTTGAAATGACATCCTTTACTTTCTTTGTCTACATTCAGATGCCATCATTTTGCATGGAGGTCAAAAATTCCGCAATTTGCTTAAACCGAATTCAAAATATACAAAAGCACTGCTATCGTATTAAATTACTACAAACAAAAAAAAACGAGCAAGAGCGCGGTCAGCTGGGTACTAAATTTATCATAACGTTAAATGAATATCAGTCTAAAATTTGGCGAACATTTGATAGAACATACTTTTAAATGTTTGAGCTTAATTTGTCGGAAAATCTATTTCCGTTTCCACGTATCGCGTCGAACGAGGCTAGAATTAATGTTCATTGATTGAATCTATGTTCTATTTCTTTTATACAAGAGTTGAATTTTAAATAGTACAATAAAGTTAAGAATAAATTATAGACAATGCCTTATGGGGATTATCGACGCCCATAGATATTCGCACAACCAAAGGTAATATAATATATGCCAAAGGTAACATAATATATGCCTTTCTCCTACTTATTCCCCCAATAAGCCACCGAAAACTCACAAATCTCACGAAACGCAACAACATGGCCGCCACATTACGTCGGTATTATGTGAGCGAGTGGTACAATCTGGTCAAACTCAGCCGCAAAGTAGCATCGCACTACGCTTTACTGAGCTGCCTCCTACTCACAAATAACGCAGGCTTCCAAGATCCAAAGATATCCCCTTTCAACCTCATGAACTCACCAACTTTACGGTCCCGTTCACAGGAGCGCTTTACAAATGGATATCCATGTATTTGTTTATATACGGCGCTTTTTTATCGAACACTGTTGAATTATCGACGAGCGTTGGACGTTAAATAGAATTTAGCATGCGATGCTCGAAACTCGCGCCAACGTCGGGATTAATAGCGACGCTTATTAAGCGCTTGTACGAACAGAGCCTACCTAGAATATAGATAACAATTAAAATTTATATCGTATAGGTTAGATGAAGTCAGCAACAATTTTTATTTTATTAACTTTTTGTGACGCTACATTTTTTTGTCTATTAGGTAGAGTATACAATGATATTTCATAATATTTCATTTCTTACCATAACTATCTAGTCATTTTGAATATTGCCTAGGTATTGTATCTGAAATATACAGATTGTCGGTAACAATATTGTACACTGACTGTGCTTATACTTTTCCGGATACCTAGCAACGATGTGTGCAATAGCGAGCATTGTGATTCAAAGCAAGACGTCTTTCCCGGTTCAAGATTTCATCCTTTTTTCTTTTATATATTTTCAAATATTTTACTCGAGGAAATGCATGAATATTTACGAAATGTGTGGAATATTTTGTCTTGTGTTCTTCGAATTTAGTATTTATGTTGACTTTTTTTATATTATACTAGCTGAACTACTGCCTGATAGTAAATTGTCAGCGTCACCCATTAACAATTGATCCGACGGTGGTGAGGCATAGACCAGGAACAAACCCGACGCCATGAAGCCGTGGAAGTCACACTCCACGGCTGGTGGGTGGCAACCCCCCACTTACCATACAGGGTGAAGCCAACCGGCTTCGCTACTGATGAAGCATTATAGCCATTAGGGCCATTAGCATAGCTCCGACCGAACCGAAAAAAAAACTATTAACACATTATTTAGTAAGAGGTAGTGACATTCTTGTTTTGTAGCCAAATTGGGCCGGCACGACGGGGGTGGTACCTCTCGCTCACATGAAATCGGCATGAAGTGACAGCTAAGCTGTCGCGTTTCGTGCGGTTTGTGAGTTTTCGTTGGCCCATTGGGGGGGGGGGGGGGGATAGAGAACAGGAGGGCAACGCATCTGCCTAACCTCTGGTTTTAAATGATTAAGTATCAACCCTTTATGTCCCACTGCTGGGCTCGGATCGCTACCTCGAAAATCAGGCGAGGAGGGTTGCCCTCCTATGCTATAAAAAAAACACATCAACTGGATATCTTTGGCATCATATTAAGCAGAGGCTTATTATGAGACATAAGAAAACTTAGTGCGTGCAAAATCTTTTGTCCTTCTTTACGGAATACAGCAAAACTGCTATCTATGCAGAGAGGAGTGTAGCTTAAAGCGCTTTCCTCCCGCCAGCTCTGATTTTTCTTTCGTCTAAATTTTTTACTCTGCATCTAGCTAGGCGCTTGGATTTCCGCAAGCTGATTTTTCGCTTTTCATTCAACGCTTTGAACATGAATATGCTATTTCACATTTTAATTTATAACGATGCAGCGAATCACGAATACAAGTCCGCCATTCCGCTCTGTATGCCATTTTTTCTCTCTAGTTAGCGGTTGACAAAACAAAAGGAAATTAATTTTACTAATTAACTTAAGCAGTGTGAAAATTAAATAAAAAATTAAATACCATAATATATAAGTTAAAAATTGCTTACTTATTACAATTCAGTATATTTTAGTATTATATTTTAGTATTATATTTTGTATAGACTGTATACATATTATGGACATTGGATGTATATTTGTTACTCTTTCACGCCAAAACTACTGAATGGATTTTGATGAAACTTCACAATAATATACATCAGAATAACGTACAGGGTATAGTTTATCCCCGTACTCCCAGTGGAACGGGAAGGGGGCGGGTAAATCCGGGAAGAGGGGGGTCTGCTAGTAACATAATGTAATACAAGTCATATACATATTAAAAATATTTTTACTACCCTGTCTTATTCTACTCTTTTTTACAATAAAATTAAATACAGTAATTTAAATTAAATTTATTTCGAAAAATATTTCAAATACGAAAATAAAAATAATAAAAATGTATAAGTAAATTGTTATTTGTATAAAAAAAATATTCTTATTTTACTTTATCGAATTAGAAAAAAAAATTATTCACTACGATTACAAAAGGTTCTTCAGGCTTTTCTTATAGTTAAAGCGTGTAATATAATACTGCATTTAAAGCTATTTTCTTTTGATGATATACTCTATCGGCCATAATATTAAACAGGGGACGCAGCAAGCTGTTAATGCGTAAAAAGCTGGCACGTAATCCTCATATACGTCCTTCAACAAACCTGAAATAAATAAAAAACTTTTTTTTAATTAATTCACGATAAAAAGTTCAGAAGTAGAGGCCGACCCAGGATGGTGGAGAATATGTTATTCCAGTGGATTACATTGTTCAAGTTGGATGAATTCAGATTAAGGCATTGAAATCTAAATAATAAGGTAACAGAAATGGTATATAGCACTTAAAACTATCGAAACGCGTGTCGCTAGAGGGCGGGGTTACACAAAGAAATAAGTTACTATTTATTGCGTAATACATTTCTTTTTGTGATCCGATGCTCTTCTATTAGCATTGACCTTTAGAAGCCATGTATTAAATATGATGAATAAAGTCGAAAATTGTGCCATTCACTGGATTTAATAAAAGGGTTATGTTTTAAAATTATTTTATTATGCGCGTTGATGCCATCCGCGTCACCTGTGTGACCATATTAAGTATTTCGATTTCTATGGATTGAGTTTGAAAAGAAATTTATGTAACACCTTTTCGTTATTCTTAAACGAGGCCAATGACCTAAATCAATGGACTTATGACGATAACACGTTACTCTCTGGACTTAAATACAAATTATATTCAAAAAATTTAGCATCAAAATATTATGTGGCCTCCAAATAAACTATGCTGTATTTAGATTAAGTGGTACATTTATAAATAGCTCCGGAAGACCTAGTTTCGGATTTGAGTGTAAACACTCCAGTATGAAAGAAGGAGCTGCTAAATAAGATCAGTTTTCCAAAGGTTTTGAAGCTTTATTTGTTATATCTTGAATTATAAATTGGTATTAATTTATTAAGAAACTTTTCTAATAAATAGTCTGTCAGAATGTCATATTCAAATAATAATGTAATATAAAAATTAGTAATGTTAATTTAATTATGAAAGTATATTATATCATTTATCATATGTTAAAAAACTTCTTCCTTTTTTAAGTCGGTTAAAAACACGGTTATGTAATAGCTTTATCAGAACTGAATTCAAGACGTCAGATTAAAATAATAAAACTAAGATCCCAAAAGGTGGTGAAATGCCTTGCAGCTAAATCAGGCCGGCACCACCGGTTGCTCACATCATATCACCGTATAATGACAGCTATGCTGTCACGTTTCGTTATTTTTCTTTTTTCATAGCATGGGAGGACAAACGAACAGTTGAAGCCGAAGTCGACTCCCATTAACGTTCACATAATGAGGTGCTATGGAGATGCGTTTCCCTTCTTTTCCTTCTCTATAAGCTACAGGAAACTTACAAGCCGTATCAAACGCAACAGCATAACTGTCACTTTATGCCGATATAATGTGATCGACAGGTACCAACCTCGGTGTGCCGGTCTGATTTATCTGCAAAGTAGCATGACACCACCTTTGGAAATCTTAGTTTTATTTTAATCTGACGAATTTTCAATTTAATTTGACGTCTTGACACTTCAAGACGACCCACTGCTCATGCCAATAAAAAAAATTGCGTAAAAAAAATTCCCGATATCACCGATTAAATGAACGGTAAGTTATTATACTTCAAATATAATATGCAATCATTACCGATAACAGGAGAAAACAGAACGTTTATCAGTCCAGCTGCAAGAAGAAACAACGCGTACGCCCCAGTGAAGTCATCGTGTGAGACGTGATCAGATATCACAACAGGACTCGTAACATGAAGAACTGCGCGCAGGATTCCCAGAACGCTCGTGAGAACAGCCACCCAAATAAACTCCGTCACTCTCAAAATAGCTGAAATGAAAATATTAACAAAGCTTCAACAATTTGAACCCTCACAAAGTTTAATATTTATTGATTTATTGAGTCAGCTGTTGCATTTCTTTTTTTTTTTTTTTTTTAAAAAAGGATTATTTTAAAGCATTGTCATCAAAATGTCTGTATTATTGTGTTTGCAAGCCGAATTATACAAAAAAAGTAAAAAAAAAGGCAACTAAAAAAAAGTTATGGTTTCGAGTTTTTTTCACTTCTATCATGTCAGGCCACGCCTACACTATCATACCTCTTCGTTTTTCAAAGCGTTCCAAATATTGGTATTTTAACCGTGAACGTATGTATTGATAGTTATAACGTTTATTTCTAGGTATATGGATATATTCAGTATACTTATTCATTTGTAACGCAAAAACTATAGAATAGATTATAGTCATTATAAAGTTGAAGAAGGTATCCAAGACTATTTAAAGTTAACGGCCTTTTAACTACAATAGTTATTCAGAATAGACTTTTCAATGTGGACCATTCAATACATTTCTAGACGAAGCAAAACAACTTGTATTAGACGGACATCATTATATCAATACTACGCTTGAATAATGCCGTTTCTTTGAATCGTGTTTCAAGAATGCATAAGATAACTATTAGTTTCTTTACAATTTAAACGGAAGTCGCATGTATTATATTGATGTCTATATAATAGAAAATACAATAAATGGCTGTAATAAATATTTATTTTATATATAATTTGCCTCTTGAGAGAGAGGTCCGGGTTCGATCCTAAAATCCTGTTGTGCCTTTACCCTCAAAAATGAGGTAGTTTTGTGAATTTCGTCGAAAAACCTACAATTTGTACCCAATAAAAATAACAGATTTGATAAAAACAAAAAAAAATAACCCCCCTGGATGAAGTTAAAAAACATCTACCCCTACTTGTTCTCTAGGTATCACTACATATTATAAAACAAAGTCGCTTTTTCTGTCCCTATATCCCTTTGTACGCTTAACAATAATTATTAAAGGAGTCGAAAAAAAATAGGCCATCTAGGAGTTTTCAACGAAAATGCTGCCTAAACCGTTTGAGATATAACAAAATTATGTGTGGTGGAATTGTGTATCTTAAATAGATCTACAAAAATGTCCGCGATGGCATATGTCTATCTCTTAGAGATATCGTACTATATCCATTTAATACTTTAAAAATTGGTAATTATAAAGCGATAATTTGAAAGTTATTTACACAAATACGGTATGAATCCCTATCATTTTAAATTAGTTATTTAGCTTGAGCACTTTATGAAGATTATTTTTCTCCTACAAGAAAAAAATCATTTTGCCGTGATTCGAATCCGTCTGTTGCCATGATTCGAATCCGTCTGGTGTCTAAGGCCGTAGTGTATCAACTCTGATAGACTTATATTTAATATGATCAACGTATGGTGGAATATTTTATAATAATAGTAACCTAAATATGCCTACAGAAAGTCTGCGAATGGATATATTATGTCTTTATGTTCAAGGTAACATATTATATCCATTTTAATATACTTAGTAATCATTAAAATATAAAATGATTATCATCAGACATGATAAATCCGTATATCTAAGTTCACGCGGGCGAAGCTGCGGGTAACAGCTAGTTGTATATAAAAATAATTCCCATACGATTATCTCGGATAATATATGGATATAATCCTACCATGTTTAAGAGGTGTGTCTATCATATGGACACAAAGCTTTTTAATTCACCGTGATAACCACAGGGTCACAAGGCGGAAGAAAGGTCGTCTCAAAGCGTTCGAGTGAGTGTACCTCATAATATAAAGGGGTGCTCATATAAAGGGGTACTCATGTGTAAATCTTACGTGATCGGATTACGTTGGGTGTGAAATGGTTGATAGAAGATCGTAATCATTTATCAATGAAGGTATCTTATAAGCACTTGTCTTTATATCACACTAGCAGTGCCACAGTTTCACCCGCGTACTTTCCATTCCCTTAAGAGTAAGTGATATTATTGTAAAGTTTCCACAAAATCCATGCAGTACATTTTACTTGAAATAGTAACAAACATATCATAGATTCTTACAAATTTTTGCATTTATAATATTAGTAGGATTATATTTTATTGTTGAAATATTTTTTTTATTTATTTCATTTTATAAAAAAATAAGTAAAATAAAATTCATGGAAGGTCGAAAGTCAGTCAGAGACAGTCCTCCGGTAACCATGGTTGGTGCAAAACATCCGAAACGTCTGGCGAAAATCTTAATAAGTCGCGATGAAATTGTGACTAAAATTCACGTGATCCTTATAAAGCAATGTGGTAAAAATGAATTTGTCTTACCCAATCTGCCGAAAAACGTTAAAAGTGTTGCCGCATAGAATAACGTTCGTGTGTTGACATCAACGATACCACTTAGCACGGCTAATCCAAATCTACCCGCAACATCGAAACCCGCACAGATAGAAATGCACATCGCGATTTGATTCTGGAACTAAAATTTTAAAACCACTAAAGCCCTCTTAAAAAATATGTAGTGTGCAACGCATGTTTATTCTATTTACGGTCTGTCCTGTGTGAGCTAGTATAAGTGCAAAGGAAGCTTACCAACAAACATCTTGATGTTCTTCTATTTCTATTTCAGATAAAAAAATATCATCATCATCATCATGATCATCATGATCATGATCATCATCATCATCATCATCGTCATCATCACCAGCTTTACATAGGCTTCCCTCAATGAACGCCAAGACGACCTGCCACTGCACGGAGATCGTCTTCCTATCTGGTTAATGGCCAACCAAAAATATGCTGAATTTATTTTAGCACTTTGATAAATTAGTTAAAAAAAATAAACGCTCAGTCATTGGGACCTTTGCAAAGCTGTTGATTTAATGCGGCAATGAAAAGCAAATCCTGCCTACGCTTTTTGTTTCCCATTACATTTCGTTAAAATTTACAAATACAAATAACTTTTATTTGCATTTACAAATATAACTTTTACCATTTCTGGAAAAGGTTACGTACAAAATGATGTAATTTATTGAGAAGGCGTTTTGGGAATATGAAGTTCGCGGACTGTTTCAGTTCTTTGTTTTGTAAATTGGATACACTCTATTTGACGATAGACCAAACAACGTATTTTTACTTTTAACATAACTCAAAACAGGTTTCTTTTTAGATATTCCGATTATTTCAATTCTTTTTGTTTTAAGTTTTATATTTATACTAGCTGTCCTGGGTGGACTTCGCTCTGACAAAAGTACTAATATTGCTATTGAAAAATAGGGGTTGATCGCAAAAAGGTAAAAATTGTGTGTATTTATTAATGCCACATCATAAAAAAATATAAATGGAAAATTTTGTCAATAAAATTGAAAAAGAAAATTTGAGATCCCTCCCAATATATTTTTCATATCCCCCAATAATCCCCCAAAATGATTTTATCCCTATGCAAAATATGGATACAAAATATAAGTTGGCGGATCCTCAGATCTACCAGATATGCACAAATTAAAAAAAAATCGGTCTAGCCGTTACGGAGGAATATTGCAACGAACATTGAAACATACAATTCTTTAGTAATACGACCTCCAATACACGCTACTTTTCATGTTGTTTGTGATACTATAACTTACCATTTCATACCCGTATTGTTGCAATAACATCGGCTGCAGAATGAAAAATGTCAAATCGGAAAAGTTGACGAAGCTTTGTCCCAAGCAAATATTGCAATAAGTGAAATCCTTGAGCACTTTGACGTTAAGTATTTCCAAAATAGTCCTCCTGGAAAAATCCTTTTAAGTTTAATACTAAGCTTTAGTAGCCTTTTAACTTAAGTACTAATTTTTAAGCCTTGAGTAAGATTCATCAACATCATCAGCTTTTATCTTCCTACTGCTGAACATAGGCCTCCTTCAATGAATGCCTAGACGACCAATCCCTTGCCACTCGCATCCAACAAGGGCGGGCCACTGCATCGAGATCGTCTTCTAAATGAGTAATTTACAAGACAAAGATTCAGTTGAAATTAAATCATTTTCGTAATATTCTTACAACTCATAAAATGATACTATAATATTATGACTGACTACTATAATATGTTACTGCCTCGTTTAAATCACAGGCGTGCTGGTAAGAGCAATGCGCTTTGTTTTTCCCAGCTATCTTTTTGTATATCTATCGCTGCTGAACTGTATATTAAAGAAGGGATATAATATAATAGTGAAATTTGTTTAGAATATGTTATGTTTCCTGTAGAAATTTGTGAAACTCAATTGCATCTAGAAAAATTTACAAACATAATTGGTATAAAATCTCTCTTTGCTTTGTTTTCTTCGTCTTGGTTTTGGTAAAATATATTTTTGTTGTAATAACGTCGTTACTGTGAAAAAACAGCGTACACGATTTTAGTGGATATTCTATGCTTGTCGGAATCTTCATCGGCACTCGAACGTTTCTCAGGCTGTCGTAATAAATCAACGTTTTCATGATTCATTTTTATATCTTTTACATCACGTTTTCCTGAAAAAATGTAGGCGTAAGATTTTTTACATAAAACCAAACTGAATAATTCTCAACTCTTGAATCACAAGACTATAATTTTTATTTTAACACTCAAAATAGACCACATAAACAAGTCTATTTTGAAAAAAAAATGTATTACATAAACTGGCTATTTATGACAATTGATACTACAAGTAATTTCTACTTTTACAAAGAGTTTAACTTGTTGTACGGGTAGGATCTAGCTTTAAAGAATTGTTACACTCATTTGACTGAGCTAACAGGCAAGAATTCTTTCAAGATGATGTCAATTATTGAGCATCGTCGCCGTGGATCGCAGTGGAGAGAATCACATACATTTTCTGGGCAATTTGAAGCTTGACAAACGTCCGTAGCCTCTTTGCACTATTCGATATAAAATGAGATTTTATACTTTATTACATTTAATATTATGGATGTATAAGAATAGAATTTTTCTTTTAGACACATCATATGCGTACATTCTTACTGAGTGAAAACCATAGCACTCGTTATATAGTTGAAGTAAACGCAAACACTAGCGCCATATGCTAATTCGATGTGCAGTCGTCGCATAACTAATGCCTTTTGTGTCTTAGTCATATTATATCAGTTGTACCAGAAATAACAATCTTGCATAAAATTACATATTATATACAAAGTAACAAAGAGTTATTTACAACTTAGTATTTATTATTTACTAGCCGTACCCTGCGCGCATTGGTACGCTAATAACTAAAATAAATTTGAAGGAAGGACTTTACACAAATCAGATTTACAAATTCAAAAACGAACACAGATGTTTAGAGTACAACGCTATGTCTATATGCGCATTTGAATTAGGATTCGCCTTGACGACTACCTCTGGTGTTCAGGATGGTCCATCTGTCTTTATTCAAAAATCTGTGACACAAATATTAAAATTCATTGGAATGTCGAAAATTGTACGTACCAACTCGGAAACCTTTGTGGGCTCATGCACAACAAATTTGCAACTTTACATGATCAAATGCATAGTTTACAATACTATGAAGGACATAGAGACACATTCATTATAAATAGATATAAATATAACAGCTAGCCTATGATTCTCGAGTTAAGAAATTCGTAAAACAAAAAAATACTTGCTATTTGTTTTGGTGTTTTCATTGTCACCATTCCAGGAAATGTGTGTAAGCCTATTCCAGCTATTATGATTAGTGTTCCTCTAAATCCATATGATAATAGGATCGACTTTAGTAGCTGTGGGTACCATATTAGAATGAATCCTTGTATAGCTTTTATTATACTCATCACTTGCGTTCTTCTCTTTACGAAATAAAAATTTAGCATCGAATAGCAAACTGGTACCATCATTCCGAATCCTATTCCTTGCAGCATTCCAAACGTAAACGGGAGGTGGTTAGTACTTGATATCATCACATTCAACATAGATCCAATAGAGAATATGAACGCTCCCATAAGTCCTCCAACTCCCAATAAACTGGTTTTGGACATAATGTTGAGTATTAAACCTGTAAAAATCCGTGTATGATTTAGTGTTCTTATAGATTGGTTCATATACTTGGAAGAAATCTTTGTTTTACATTGACTTGAAAACTACCTTCAAATCTATCCTTGAAAGATACGAGACTGTAAGAAGGTAATTAAGAGCAATATTTCATCTAAGTGTCATGATAGTTTTATCCGACCATAATAGCTAGATATTTTTTGAAGATAATTACAGAGAAATTCTTAATAGAAGAATTAAGAACCTTCTTGCTCAACTTGGGGCATAGTGCTCATACAAAATTTGGCCCTAACAAGTAACAGTAAAGTTTATTCTGAACGATTGCGTCTACAGCTATTATCTTAAGAAATTATAAGAACAAAGGAATGTCTTAAAATAAAAACAATAAAATAAAATAATGTTAATTGCCTTTTGTCTTTGCACGATATGATACATTTATTATTATTTATAATATGTTTCTAAGCAAACGTAAGTTGTATGATAAGTAAGTTATATAGTTGAAGGGGCAATGGCCTGGTCACGCACCCAGAAGAACGGATGGCCGATGGGCCATTGAGGTTCAAGTGTGGAGGTCGCGTTTAGGTAGACGAAGTGTTGGTCGGCCATTAACCAGGTGGGAAGACAATCTCCGTGCAGTGGCAGGTCCACGTTGGATGCGAGTAGCAAGGGATTGGTCGTCTTGGCGTTCATTGAGGGAGGCCTATGTTCAGCAGTGGATGGATAAAGGCTAATGATGATGATGATAAAACAAAATTCAATAGGCTTAGCTAATCTCGATATTAGAATTGAATTCATTTTATTTCATATTCGTCTATACATTATGGATACAATATGGATGAAGTAAAATATTCTGTAATAAATACAATCCAACTAAGTAAGTAGATAATATTATTGGACCAATCATCCGAATAACATAATTTATTATATTTGTTGCTATACCTCCAATAGCTAACATAATAGCGAAAACTCCGTGGGCGGTTGTTATTGATTTTGCAGACGAATGTGTTTCCTCGATGAAATCCTTGTAGATTAGTCCGAATGAATTCACGTGACCGATTCCCGCAATCTGTAAATATGTTTACTTGTATAAATGTGTGGAAGAAATACACATATTGATGCTCGATTCACGTGATACTTTATTTCGGTATTTTACGTTTGCTTCTGCATAAGTTTAAGCACTAAACGAAGGCCATGCAGAAGATGGTAAGAATTGCAAGCTGTTTTAAAGAAATCCTTATGTTCTCATGCCTCCCTATCCTAATACTGAGAATACGATCATTATAAAAGTTGGATACTTTCATTTTTCATTCATATTCTATACTAGCTGTTGCCTGTGGCTTTACCCGCATTAGCAAAAAATCCTTTTTTTAATGATTCTTACTACTTCTAGTACCTCCGAGAATATGTGTACTAAGTTTTATGATGATCAGTTGAGTAGTATTCGCGTGAAAACGTAACAACATACCTACTTTCTCATTTATAATATTAGTAAGGATATATTTGTGTCTTCAAAGGTATAACTTTGTCATTACTAACAATGACACACCTAATAGATTACAAAGACGATTATGCATACATTGTCGCACACGTTGCAGGCCTCACTAAATGGTGCGAGTTCAAATACTTTTAAAAACGTTTGCTTGTTGATTATTTTTACGTCTATATTATTATCTTATCTGTGGCCTAGTCTTCTTTACACTCCTTGTTAGTGAGTGCAATGTAATCAGAATAATATAAATATCATAATGAGGATTACTCTTCAATATCGTGTGTCATCATTACAAATATCATTATTGATAGTTATTATCGTCCGTAGAATCACCAATACCCCATTGATCATGAACTTGTCAACGTGCAGTGTTGACATTTGCTTCGGAAATATTTTTTTTAATTCACCATTATTATTATCATGAGCTCCTATAGCGCAATACAAGCGTTACCCAACAACGTCGGAAACGATTATAGTCATCAGAGATTTTCCTATTGTTGCCTCTTGAGCAAGCGTGGTTACTTGTTGTTATTTTTAGTCCTATCCTTCTGACACTATGATAAAATTCATTTAACTAACGTGTGAAGTGTGTCGTTCGTATATTTTATATGTGTGGCTAACGCCCACTAATGCAACTAGACATCACAGAGATTTTATGTCCCTTATTAAATTTATTAAATGTAAAAACATACAGGAATTACGAGGAATTCACATTAAAATTTTATGAACACATTACTACATAATAATTCTACTTATTTTATTGAGTTGTAATTAATTTCAATAAATCTTTGTAAAACACGTAATTGCGACATCTCTAAACGAGTTTTGATTTATCTATGCCAAAGAATTGATATGTAAATATAATCGTAAAATACTCACAAATGTTATTAGTGTACCGAAACAAACGAGGTAGCCTCGTGCGTCTATTTTGCTATCATTTTCCTTTTTCACTTCCATTTTCTATCACTCGCGTCTCAATCGGCTAGCTGTAGTATCTAAACTACTAGCGAATGCATTCGTTGCTCAATGCTAAATGGGTCGTGCGTTGTGTTGTTCAGACGATAAGCTTTGCACGTATTTGTAGTGTGAATGCAAAATGTGATATTTGTTTGTTCAAATTGTTTGTTGTTCATAATACCTAGTTCCGCATATGATAATTCGTTATTAGGTTTCTGGGTAATAAAAGGACTAATTTGATATTCAAATAGAATGTAATTATGCGAGAATCCGGCTCATTTTATGTTCCAAAATGCGCTTGGAGTAATTAAAATATTTTATCTGCAATTTGTAAAATGTAAAACAAAAAACGATTTATTTACTCAAAAGGTTACTATTTAGAAATCTAATGAAATTTCGATGAATATTTGAATTTTAAGTTCACATTTTATTAATGTTTTTGCACATACAATTTTTATAATTATTATTATACCTATTATATTGTACATAAAAAATACTGATTTTCTTATTGCTGTCCCTTCCAATACCTTATAGCAACCACGAGAAGTCTCCATAATATTATGTTACTTTAAAGAAACGTAATTTGCAAGAAATTATTCTAAACGTAACAAATCAATATTATATATTATATTATTATTTCTTCTGTGCGTGTGTTTGCCACTGAACTCCTCCTGAACGGCTGGACCGATTTTGATGAAATTTTCTGTGTATTTTCAGGTGGATTCAAAAATGGTTTAGTCGGTATCTAGGTTATTTATCTATACTGCAACTAAACGGCTTGTCCTCTAGTAATATTATAACTTTATTACATTTTATCTGACAATATTGAAGTTGTTTATAATATCATAGTTTAATTCTTATATTATACATCACATCTGGAATTGTTTTTAATTTTTAATAAACTTAATGTAAATTAATAAACTGAAAACTGTCACTGCTCATTTCGTATATACATCTGCACGTGTCTGAAACCACATATAAAAATTAATAAGTAAATAATTTTAACTTCTCACGTGTTTTTTAATTTAATATAATTATTATATTTCATTTTAATATTATGAAAAACGTGCTGCGTAATTGAAGCCATAATTTAATACACGTCCAAAGAATCAAATTATGTTATAATATACAGCAAACAAAAATAATTACGACGGGATATTTAAGTTATATTTAATGTTATTAAATTAAAATAATAATGGTAAATAAATATTATATAATATTTAAGCTCGATATTTGGCGGTTTTTTACACGCTTTTTATTAGCTTCACTTGTATGTCAGTTTGTCAGTTTGTCAGTTTGTCAGTTTGTCAGTTTGTCAGTTTGTCAGTTTGTCAGTTTGTCAGTTTGTCAGTATGTCAGTATGTCAGTATGTAACTCTCCGTGGGTAATCTGCGCGCCTGCGGCCTTCCTTGGTTCCGGTAGCCGTTTCTCAGGCTCCCTTTCCGAAATCGAACTCTGAATCCCCGTATTTATAATATTTATAAATAATTACTAAAAAGTAAAAAATAAATAATAGTTTAAAAAAACTAAAAACACGCTTTTTATAGAAACCCAAACTAAAAAATAGAAAATAAATTTTAATAAATTTAAATTAAGAATAGTGTTAAAAATTTCAATAACTATAAATTAATAATAGTGTAAATAAAAAAAAAAAAATATTTTAAAAAAAGCGTGGGGTGCATGGTGTCAATATAAGTTATAAATATTTTATTGACAGATATGAGTAGAGTGATTATCATTTTGATAATATCTTAAAAAGCACCCCACGCTTTTTTTTAAATAAAATATTTTTTTTTATTTACACTATTATTAATTTATAGTTATTGAAATTTTTAACACTATTCTTAATTTAAATTTATTAAAATTTATTTTCTATTTTTTAGTTTGGGTTTCTATAAAAAGCGTGTTTTTAGTTTTTTTAAACTATTATTTATTTACAATTGGCTGGAGATGCTGGGCTCAAATCATAGTAGATAAATAAAAACCCACTTTAAAGCAAAGAAGACAATTAAATAGTACCATTTGATTTACACAAAAATATGGCGTGGCTTCATTTAGACGTATAGAAGCACAAAAAGATGCAACTTCACAATTATCTATCTATCACAAGTTTTCATTAATTAAGCTTTTACGATTCAAGTTATATTAGGCTTCCTACACAGAGCTTTGAAATAAGTCTCATTAATTAACTACTAAAACTTAATCAACACCTTGTTGAGTCAAGGTAGGGAGGATTTATTTCTATGCCGTGATATAACTGGCGGCGTGCTGCAAGGTGTCAGCTTATTCCCCCTTTAGTTTATTACTTCCATAAATTGTACAATATATATCTTTCTTATTTATTTGTTTTATTGGACCTGATAAAAATGGGTTACATTATCCCATAGTGTGTACAATACTTTTGGGATTTGTTTATTTCGTATTTTAAAAATATTCATATTCAGTACAATGATTGCAAAAATGGTTATTGAACCATTTTTATTACAATAGTATGCAAGTTCCTAAGGTGAGGAGAAATCTTCTGTTTTTCGTTTTCTAGTTTTTATCACAGCTTCTATTGTCCATGGTATAACGCAACATAAATTGCATACAGCCAGCATTGAATATGCTACGGCGTAACTGTCGGTATAGTCACGGATGTAGCCTGAAATTTTTGTAAAAACTAATTAAAAATTATTATTTTGGTTGATTCTCTTTTGGTTCAAAAACATGGACGTACGTTATTCATTAGTACAATGTATGCTAGACATTTCATTTGAAGTCAGATGAGGCTACTAAATAGTGAACTTAAATGTAGTCCAAAAAAATGTTATTTTGTTATGTTACATAAATTATTTCTAAACTGTCATACATAAAGCACTATAATTCTCAATTTAAGTATATATTTATATTATATAAATATATATTATATGAGATATATTTTGTTTATTAGATTAAGATACATTCTGTTTTGCACTTCTTCCTCTGTGTATCTAATATATTATGTTCCTCTGTACTAGGTTGCCTGGAAGAAATCACTATTTAAGTGATAAGGCCGCCATTGTGACCTACTTATTTATTATTATATATAAAGATTTTTTTTCTCTGTATTATCTTGTAGTGTACAGTAAAGAATATTTCATTCATTTCATTCATTCATTAATAAACAAACTCGTCAACGTGTAAAATAATCTTGTGCTTTAATAATAGAACTATAAAAAACTCACCTATAAGAGGGCCAACAGTGAAGCTAATTGCACCATCTAATAACATGTAAAAACCGTATGCAGGTGGGTACTTTTCAATTGGTACATAATCCGCTATGACTATTGGTTGTGTGATGAACACCAAGGACTTGAGAGATCCAAGTACAGCCGTCAGTATCAGTAATGGTAAGTACGTTGTGAATTGTATAATTGCTGTAAATATAAGAACATGCTGTATAATATTTATAACCCTTAAAACTATTGGATTGATCTACAGTGAATGAGAGTGGAATACATCATAGTATGCGTATTTTATACGTGGCTACCAGCAGCAAGCTGCATATCGAAGACACTTTAACTCACTTACTCACTATCGTTTTAAGTATACACTTGACAGTTTCGTCTCAAAAATGACATAAGAGTAGGTCATTTAGTGTATTTCGCTTATCAAAGAATAAAATGATTCGAGAAAGAAAAAAAAATCGAAAGAAAATAAAATGTTGGACAAATTTGTTTATTCTTGATAGTCGAATTGTCTATTTTATTATCTAACGATTATTAGTACGTCATAGGCTTTATATGGGATTACTTTAATTGAAAGCGATGTGCTTTCAATTAAACTAATCCCATCAGGTTTAGACCCAGCGATTTTCTATTTGATTTTTCAAGTACAAAGACGAAACTGTTAATTGCAAATAAGTTTATAATTATGTAACAATTTCCACAAATTTCCCTTGAACTACTTTGGTCTGTGGTGGTTTATATTTTCGAGTTTGAGTAAAAAAAGTTAAATGATCATAATATTATACTCACTTATCTTGAATATAGTCTGTAATAAGGCTCCAGTGTAGAAAATATATCGGCTATTCATTCGGATACATATGCCTGATAACGCGAAAAAAAGGCGAACAAGCAGATCTGTCGCTCCACCAACGGCCATAATATTGGCTATTTGTGTCTAAAATAGAATATTTTTCTCAACAAAATCCAAAAAGCATATAATTTTGAAATTTATTCAAATCATTTATCCACTAACCTGTGTAAGTTTATTTTTGTCGAGAAACATTGGTTCCAAAATAAAAAATGTTTTATTCGAAAAAAATGTAAGCGCAATTCCTATTACAATATTAATATAAACTAAATCTTTAAACAGCGTTAAATCTAATAATTTGCAAATCATCTCCCTGAAAAAGAATAAAGCAATTTTATAATACCAAAGTACATTCCAAACCATAATATTATTGCAAGAAAAGCGCTGGAAAGCTAATAGCCAGAAGTTTGAGGGTTGTATTACGATAAAAAGCTAATAAATACGAGCTACAATTAAAAAAAATGACTTACAATTTACATTAATTTGCTAGATATTATATATAATATAATATAGGAAGAAACATTTTTATTTTATGATCAAATATTCTCTTTGACTGAAGGGGATGGTTACAGCTATGGAGAAATAAAGTTATAGTACAGTTTTGAGTTTAAACACTCACCATACAGTTTCTTTGTTTTTCGCTCTATTTGTGGACGTGAACGCTAAGCTTTGACTATTTGTTACCGGCATGAACTCTTTTTGTTCCTTTATTACCTCTGCCTTTGGTATGACTAAAATATTAATTATACTCTTAAGATTCTTTTAATACAGCAATGTGTTCAACTAACATGAATTATTAGCATTTTAGAAAGTAAGAACAAAAGTAAAGCATAATTTTTATTTTTATTTGAAAACAAGACTTTGAAAAAAAAAAGAAAACTTTAGATTCACAAATCAGCCCGGCAGATTGTGCTGTAGTCGGTATATAAGTAGGTTATTTATCTATACTCCAACTAAACCTCTGGATTGATTTGTATCTCAAAAACTACGTATATCGGGTCCGATAGTTAGATATAAAAATTGGGTTGAAATATTTACATTGATGATAGTACACATGGCATCGTCCGGGTATCCCGTTGTACTCTTTTTAGGTAAAGTATATAAGCTTGTAGATTAGACTTTATGACATATAAAATGAGTTTTATAAAAAAATATACGTACATGAAACGCTTTCAAGTGTATCATATTTCTTTAACATATGCCATTTTACGGGATGCAATGTTAATGCGCCTAAAAATGAATTCGCAGATATCGCGCAAAATATCGCTAGAGTCCCCCTGAATCCATATTCTGTCATCATAAATTCTGTGATCAACGGATATATGACTAAAGTCATCGCTAGACAGGCTTTGCATATTCCTAAGCAAAATACTCTTTTCGTTGTAAAATAACTGTTCAGAGATGTATATGCTACTGAAGACAATATTCCCAGTCCTGTGCCTTGTAGGAGCCCATTGGTGAGTATGAGTTGCATTGTTGATGTTACAAATATTGCAAATATCGAAGCTACTGTGTATATTGTTGCACCGATGAGTGCAACTTGCCGCAGAGATAGTTTTTTCAGTATAATTGCAGTCAGGAACCCTGAAAATATTGAAGAACTTTTTTTTTTTAATTGGTAACCTCGGTTTCACCCGCATACACTCTATTTTCGTGGAAGTATAGAGAAAAATTATAGCGAATGTCTTACTCTGAAATGTAGCTATGCTGATTGTATAGTATTTCATCAAAACTTGCAAACTTTTGAGTTTACAATATTCATTAGCTTTAAATTTCTAAGTAAAATAATAATACAGTAGTTTTAAATTACCTGATATTGCAATTGCTGCTTCGTATACTCCAAAGACAACAGTTACAACGCCTGTCCCAGCACCCAGCTCATTCAAAAAGTCGTTATATATCAGACCAAATACTGCCTTGTGGGCAGTAGCGGCTACCTAAAAAAAAGAAAACATTATATAAAACATAAAAATGTTCTATATAAAAAAAATCACGAAATTTTTCTACGCACATAGCTTCAGAAGCACTGCACTAAATAAGATAATTAATTTTTCTTTGAATGGTCAAAGCTTATGATAGTCTAGCTGTTTCCAGCGGCTTGGCGTATGTAAAACGTGGGGTGCATGGTATCATTAATTATAAATATTTTATAAACAGATATGACTAGAAAGCTTATTTTGATAATATCCTGAAAAGCACCCCACGTTTTTTTTACAATAAAATAATTTTCTCTTGCACTATATGTAACTCAAATTTATTAACATTGTGAGACCATATTGTCGCCATCGCGTTTTCCTATAGAAAGAGTATTCGGTGCGCTTCTCTTTCTGCGACATCCCATCTTCACAGTAGAAGAGGACCCCCTGCTAAAAGTGCTCCTCCCCCCTCAACTGCCTCATCGGTGTGGCCCTCACCCAGGTCAGAGCGTCCAGGGTGAACATTGTATAGATATCTGCATCATCATCATCAGCCTTTATCCGTCCACTGCTGAACATAGGCCTCCCTCAATGAACGCTAAGACGACCGATCACTTGCCACTCGCATCTAACGTGGACCTGCAACTGCACGAAATTCATCTTTCCACCTGGTAAATGGCTTACCAACACTTCGTCTATCTAAACAAACTAAAATTGACCTAAAGGGCAATTTTAGTGTCTCTAATCCAATTATACTGTACTAGTAGCTCTAAATAGTTATTATATGCTTAGAAAATATATAGTACTTACAAAAATAATGGCACATCCAGCACAAACTACGTAGCCCCAACCTCCTTCAGGAGGGACCAGCCTATATTCCCGTTCTTCCACATGGTTTGTCTTATCTTTCATGCTATTGTAAGTTTTTGAGAACCTTAACATAAATGTAGCGATTTTCGATGGCACTATTTTCCAAAGCCACTTAACTGATTCAATGAAAATTTGTTGTAAAATTTTCTCTAACTTCTGATGTTTATTATTATTTTATTTACATATAATTTATTTATTACTCCGTATATGTTTGAATAGTAAAAACAAAATTATTTAATAAAACACAATATTATGACGGATTGCTTCATACTTCTTAGACATAATACTGAGAGAAATATAGCCACATGCCTATATACAGCGTGTTACTATACGAATTGATCAATATTTTGATATCATAAGTATTAGTTTGTGATCATTGTAAAAATATTCATCTTTATACAGAGAAAAAAAATGGCATTAAAAAATATTTTTAAAAAAGCTTTAAATTTTGTAAGAGTTCTTTTAAGACTTTAAATATGAGAAAACTAAATTCAAAATAAATCAACCAGTGATCAGAGGAATTAACTATCTTTATGCATACAAATAAACGTTTGGTCTTTATTATGTTCTTAATAGAATCTTAAACTATGCATTTGATCATGTGATGATCTTTAGCTAAGTTGTTGTGCTTGAGTTCACGAAGGTTTCTATGTTGGTACCACCAATTTTCGACAGATGGCACCACTGTCATTCTAATGAATTTCAATATTTATTTTAGTTGCTGGTATAGTAACGCGCACAGGGTATTAAATAAAAGCATGGAATGTGACTTAATAGTACTAAATGAAGAGAATACGAAGGATAATCATAAAGATACAATATCTAGGTAAGAAAATAAATATATAACATAGGGATTCATATAATTAATCATTCTAATTATTGCTATTACCGCTTATTAAGACTGGAATTTATAATATTAAATATTTATGTATATTATATAGAACCCAATATTCTAATGATATTGTGAGGTGTTATTTATTGTAGGATATAAATTTAGCATGTTATGTATTTAACCTTTATGTCGTTTGAAAAAAATGTCTATTGTCAGTGAAAAATAATAACCACTATAAAGGCTCGGTTCCACCACGGCTCATGCATTTGTTAAGCATGTGTGTGATTTTATCAAAATATCTCTTTCGAAAAAAAAAATCTAAAGCATTTTTTAGGCCTCATGACCTTAAAGCTCAATCAGTAGGTAAGTGAGCAGGTGTATTACTTATAAATTATCCGAAAGGGGGAAGAATACTCCTCGCGATGAGAGTAAGAGTTTGGCTAGTCAAATCCGATGCGGTCGATGAGTCTTTAACGGGTAAAGTTATACTATTCGTCGGATTGCAAACCACCCATCCCCCTCTGACGGGGGAGGTGGGTCGGGCACATAACCTAAGTAATCGAACGATAGCGAAGTATCCCTGGTTTTTTCACGGTCTGGATTGTTGTCGACTCGTATTGGATAAGAACCTAATCGTACCCGATTGATCTGGATCGATGTATTAACGATGTGTAGGGATCGACGTCGCTCATCACCCTGAGGCTCAAGCGGTGTGCCTGAGTTCCTAGCCCTAGATGTTGTATGCTTGTGTGTGTGTATGCCCTCATGAATTTCACGCCACGCTTTTGCGTCGAACATTAGCAGCTGAGATATTTCGTCAGCCGAATCGGTTGTAAGTCGATTTCACATTGGAGACAATCACTTACATTTTCTAGTAAAGTGAAGTTTGAGAATCATACGTTGTCTTTCCGTACGCTGTGGTGGCGCCGCGCTTTAATGATCTATGCAAATGCTAAATATATTTTGAGAATTATGATTTATATTGTGATTTCGATTGAACAAAAATGTTCATGCTGTATATATAAAACATATTCATGCATAATTATACCAGCTATGAACTAATTGTTCAAGAATTTGTTTAGCCAAGTGTTATAATTAACTATATCAAAACATATTTGTCTGTCCCGTATAATATTTACTTTAAAACAATTTTTCATATTAACTTCGCGGCACTTGAAATACTGAGAATGTCTACAAAAGCTTTGCTCATAAAAGTATGTAGTATATTTTTAAAAATTAAGAAATCATATTATCTTTAATATTTTAATGCCAAATTTATAGTGCTATCGAGATAGTCACTCAGAAAACTGTGCAGGCAAAGCAGTGGCAGAGGCTAGTCTAAATTTAATTGTATTTTTACAGTACATTCATATTGATGTTTTGAATTTAAATATGTTATCTTGTCTTCTGACATTTGTCGCTCTATGCGATGCTATAATATTTTGTCCGAAATAATAAAACGCAATAAATTATAGTTTTAGACATTTATTATATTAGGCATACTGCTCGAGGAGCTACAGGATGACCGCACCATAGACTAGTTATATTATATCAGATACTAGATTATATTATGTCAAGCCTCTCACAAATGTTTGTTCTAAGGCTGCGCGCAGACCACGCGCTCGATAAGCGCACGCCACACTCGTCAGCACCCGCATCTAGCACGTTTTGATTTATTTTGGCAAGGCATTTCCTTCTTTGTAAAACACAAGCGGTTTCTCGATAGAAATAAGCAGTATAATGCGACCATGCTGTTGGCTTGCTGAAAATCACTTCGATTTTTTATTTACTTTTACCTGCAACGTCACCTGCGTTAACTAAGATTTAAAACGGGATTTAAGCGGGATAATATATTATGCATGTATTATGCATATAAACCTTACTCTTGAATTGTTCTATCTATTAAAAAAACCGCATCAAAATCGTTGCGTACTTTTAGAGATTCAAGCATACATACAAAGAAAGCAACTTTGTTTCATACTATGTAAAGATATATTAAGTTGTAAGCGATGATAGCCGAGTGGATGGGCTCAGCCTTTTTAACGAGATGGTCTGGGCTTAATTCCGATCCTCAGGGGTCCCTTAAATGGGTTTTTCTAAATTTCTAAGTGTGTCCCTAAACACGAAATCATCGTTCGCTCAAGTTCGCATCGTTCGAAAAAATCGTAAGCAAACCTGCATACCTGATGAGATTGAAAGTCTTTAAAGGTCTTTAAAGTTCACCAACCCGCATTGGGCCAGCGCGGATACCCGTTTCCAACCATGGTACATATTATATGGGTTAATACTTTACTTGTATACTAAGTTAGATACATATTTTGTGTCTGTAATTATACTAATTATGTATGCAGCCGCAGATTTATCCGAGTCGTTTAAGGAATTTCAGTAAAATGTTGACTTAAGATGGATTATATTATTTACGCTGCTGACGTTACAAGCGGTGCAGACAATGCTCGACACGTGTCCGGTGACTTTAGCAAGATTTTTGAAGAATGAATGCAATGAAATAATCTTCTACATTTCCGACGCTTTGTATGATTTACAGCAATTTACTGTTTGCTGTGCGCCGCACTCTCTCCAGCTTTGTGAGAAAGACAGCTTTGTTCATTAAATAAACAATCATTATTTTCTGAAAAATAAATGCATAATAATATTATGTAGTTCCTGTCGTAATCTGTTCTTTTATTCATATTATTTGTACAAAATGATTTCGACGTTTTACATTTACCAGACGCGACGACATTTTTTTTCGACACATCACACACACAGCACGCAGCTATATTCAAGAGATTTAAAAACTCGTGATAAACTTGAAATCGATTGTGTAATAATATTAAGATTAATTGTATCTTCTTATAAAATAATGGTGGAAACTCTATTTTGAGGGGACAATTATTTTCTACTGCGATATTTTTTTAATCCTGGCAAGGATAAGCATCTTTACGAAGAACATTATTCTTTCACCGAAATTATCATACCAATAAGATTATATTCAGAGGGTGAACTTTTTTTATAAATTTGATAAATAAAATACATTGGCGTTTATAAAAAATTTAATCCACAGGATTATTTAACATTTTATATTTACAATAATTATGTATGTAGTTTTAACTAATTGCTTAACGTTACATATACAGTTATACAATTCTTTAAATATCTCGAATGATTAATAACAACATTAAAATGGTCGTTTCTGGCAATAAGGGAATGTAAGTTTTGACCAAATTCCACTTGTGAATTGGCTCAATATGGCATGGAAATTCACGAGTATGTAGGTTTCCTCAGAATGTTTTCCTTTACCGCAGAGCAAGCGACATTTACGAAGTCAAGTGCACGTGAAAATTGAACGACATTCTCGGTTCAGGTCGCATCGATCCAACGACTATAAGATTGAATCCAAGTCCACTTGACTATCGCAGTATAAAATATAAAAATAAAATACAAAATATAGCGTATATAGCAGAATATAACAGTATATAGCAGTATATAACAGTTTTGACTATATACTTTATAACACTTATTCGCTGGCAGTATAATGTATAACAAAAATAATAGTAACGATTGGCAGGTAAAATTACAGAGGCTAATTATAGTACAGGCAAAAATATTTTAAGAGCGCATTATAGTAATAGTAACAATATTTTAAGAGGCCAGTTATAGTACAAGCAACAATATCTAAGGATGCCAGTTAAAGTAATAATAACAATATTTTAAGAGGCAAGTTATAGTACAAGAAACGATATTTCAAGAGGCCAATTATAGTAATAATAACATTTTAAGAGGCCAGTTATAGTACAAGCAACAATATCTAAGGATGCCAGTTAAAGTAATAATAACACTATTTTAAGAGGCCAGTTATAGTACAAGAAACGATATTTCAAGAGGCCAATTATAGTAATAATAACAACATTTTAAGAGGCCAGTTATAGTACAAGCAACAATATTTAAAGAGTTACAATATTTTAACAGCGCAATATAGTAATAGTAACAGTATTTTAAGAGACTAGTTATAGTGCTAGTAACAATATTTTAAGAGGCCAGTTATAATACAATATATTTAGCAATAATAACAACATTTTTAGGGGCCAGTTATAATATTCTTAGAGCGCAATTATAGTAATAGTAACAATATTTTAAGAGGCCAGTTATAGTTCTAGTAACTGTATTTAAAGAGGCCAGTTATAGTACCTAATAGTAACAATATTTTAAGAGTCTAGTTATAGTACTAGCGACAGTATTTGAAGACGCCAGTAATAGTAATAATAATAACATTTTAAGATATATTGTTTTCTTATGTTTACGCGAATTTCACTCATTATAATGTAACAACTTTTACGGATTTTATCGCGGTTTATTTAGTTTTTTTACAAGCCTGACGTTTCGGATACTTTACAGCAACCACAGAGTCCTCTCGAGACCATGGTTGCTGTAAAGTATCCGAAACGTCGGGCTTGTAAAAAACTAAATAAACCGCGATAAAATCCGTAAAAGTTGTTTCATTATAACATTTTAAGATGCCAGTATGATAAACAATAGTGCACAAGCATTTTTAATGTTTTGTCATTTGTCAATGTTTCGACATTCAGCCATCAAGTTTTCTTAATATTGTGTCTCTTTGAAAGTCTATCGGTGCACCTTGGCAGTGAAATTGACTCTGCCGTAACAAAAAAACGACAGGACGCTGTCATTTTTAATTTTATTTTATTCTATAACGAATAAAAAAAAATATTCACATTTTTTGGCGCCTTATACAGGGGGTTACCCTTTTTTTATAACGAAGGCATTTTCTATTTAAAAAAACACAATAAAGAGCCGTATACTATATGTATATCGTATATTATATTTTAATAATAACTAATTTTGATGAGGGTTGTATTATCTAACTTTAAATTTTCATACACTGATGAAAACTAGATAAATTTTCCAATCATAAACATTTTCTTACAATTACGAATATAATATTATTACCACGTGGTATAACTAACAACTACAACAGTATACTTTGAAAAACGCTACAAGCGTATACATGTTAACCCCCTAGATATAACATCAAGGCTAATCATTTTTTTACATAATATTATTATTGAACACATTTGAACACTATGACAAAAAAATATTTGATTAGAGTCTAGAATCTAGATGAACTAAATCTACTATTTTGACATTACATTTAAGGCGTGGCTCCACCACTACGCACGCAGAGACAAGTAGATACCCATGTATATGTTCACATTAAAGCGTTTTTAAGGGGTGAGGGTAGGTGCTATTAGATTTTCGACGTTGAATGCTAGATTTTAAATCGAATCTAGCATGCCAAACTCATATCTCGAGCTAACGCGACGTCGGGTTCACCGCGACGCCTTTAAAGCGCTCGTGCAAACGGGGGCTTACTGTATTTAACATATTATCATCGGCCATCGCTGTTTCGAATTGTGTTAATTTTGAAAAATCCGCCACTGGAATTTCACTGTATTCTGTTGTATTTTTTTAACCGTCAGCGGCTTTTTGATTTTGCTAATGTTGGCAACGAATATAAATTAGTAACGTTAAAATTAAAAAAAATGACGTTACAAATATGTGTTTTAACATAGTACTATCATTTTATTCAATTGTAAAATCGTATATTATAATCATGGCGGTTGTATTTATTGTACTTGTATATTTTGTCATATTGAGAGTGTAATAAATGGTTATTAATAATAATAAATATTTTTATATATACCTAGGTAAATATTATGATTATAAATACTAACATAAAAAATATAATTAGTAGGTTGGTTTAGCGACAAGTAAGTATTTATAATATTTTAAAAGTAGGCTGATTTGGTCAATAAATTACGCTTTGCGTTTATTTTAATCATTAACTGACTTCATAAAACTACTATTTATATCTATTATATTTTAATAAATTCATAAAATCTCCAAGGCATTGTTTTTAACATTACCTTTTAATGGCAAGATATGAGTATTTATATATTTTGATAGTATTAATCTAATTTCTTAATTTAAACACATCACGTTTGACTGCTTTGCTTGCGTCTTTGTATTAAAGCCTCAATCGTCCAGGGTATGACGCAGCATAAGTTGCAAATGGCTAGCATCACGAACGCTATTGTATAGCTTGCTGTGTAGTCGCGGAGGAACCCTAAAAAAAACAAATGACAATTAAAAAAAGGAGAATCAAATTTTTAATATTACCCTTTTAATCAATGTTTAAAAGTGGATATTATGTAGTTTATTATGTTCAATTGCTTGGACACGGGTCTCCTCCTCGAATATTGACGAGGAGCATATTGGACCATATCGCACTCCCAACGTGGGTTAGTGAAATTCACACACTTCCAACGCCATGAATCTACTCTTCCAAATCAGGCGAGGAGAGTAAGGGGCCACAGTTCAATGCGCTGGCCCAATGCATGTTGGTGAACTTCACATACCTTCATAGACTTTTAATCTCATCAGGCATGCAGGTTTCTTCACGATGTATTTCTTTCAATGGTGAGCGAGCAATGGTCTCGTGTTCAGGATGAACTTATAAAAACCCATTTCAAGGCACCACAGGGGTCACGAATGAACCCAGAACTGTTACTCAAGGGGCCGAACCCATCCTTGCTCTTTAAAAAGTTTAAATTATACGCAAGAAATTGCAGTAATTTTGAGCATAGACCATTTTTTACCCATTTCTTGCCAGCTCATCCTAAGAACACAAATAGCAAAGGCGATTAAGACCCACAGCTCTGTAACTTTGGGTTTCAGCAACAAAAAGTATGGTAATTAGCTCACATGTGGATGTGCCTTAAACCTTTTTCCCGAGACAACACATGCGTATATTCCAAGAGAAATAAATCAACATTAATATAATAGTTTCTCTATATTTTTTTATGTATAAAAATCCTCGATACTAAAAGGTGTATATTCCTTAATATATTACATCATTTCTGTAATCCAAGATATTGATCTGTTTTTCCGAATTCAAAAAAGGAAAAATTCGGAGTGAAGTTTTTCATTTTTCATTCACCACATAACCCCTAAATTCTTCACATAAAATATGAATGATTTCAAGAAAAGATTATAATATTATGTTCGTAAACGAAGCGTTCCATGAAATGTTGAAAGTGTAATATTATGTAAGTATGATTGATGGATAGGAAAATACCGATATGAAAAAACGCTAAGTGCTTGAGCTTTGGCTTAAAGAAAATCATTCTTCGAGGTTTGTGAGACTCATGTTAAAGGTTTATATGCTTTGGATAAAAATGGAGTGATATAATTTGTTTTACACTATGTATAGACAAACTAGAGTAGAGTTCAGCACATCACTTCATTGCTTGGTACAAGTAATTTACCCATCCATTTACGAATGTGTGATAGGAATTGAACGCTTCTATTATTTATTATTCTTAAGCATGAGAAATAAGTTTTTTATTTAGGCTAAAGTTTTATGTTAGCCTTAAGCTACTGTATATGGTAAAAATGTGCACATTTTAACAGTTTTGAAGAATATATTATATACATAATATGAACCATAAAAAATCGAACGAAATTCGCCATCTCGGCGTCTTTTCGTTTATTTTTTTTTTTTCATGTCGTAGAGTGACAGTGACTTCCGAGAGTGAATAGTTCCCCACTTCATTTGTTTCCACCCCATAAATACATTTTAAAGTTGTCTTCATAGCTGGAACTCGCAACTCAAACCAACGTCGGGTTTTAACGCGACGCTTAAAAATCTCTCTTGTGACGCGTTCACGCGTATGGTTTGAACGGGGCCTTAATTGCTTAAAACGAGTAGAGCATAAAAGCTTACGGCGGGTGTGTCATTTAAAAAATCCATTCACCATACCTATGATGCCAAGGACGCTCTAAAATAATGATGCGCATATTCAATATCAAACATAAAATAATGATGCGCATTGAGCATGTTCAATATCAAACATAAAATTTCCACAACCTTTTAAAATGGAAATATTTAAATTCGTAGCGAGTGTTTTCACTACGGTATTTATTTAGGGCGCTTACAAGTAAACACGTATTCATTGTCGCTCCTGCATAAATAAGTAAATAATAAATTAATTAAGAGTTTTTAAGCAGTTTATATCAGTGTAACGAACATATACTAGTGACAAATTACCGGTCAAGTGAAGTCAGTGAGTGAAAATAACAAAAACAGTGAAAAAAAAACGAATTAAGAAAGGTCGGTGTCCCCGCTTTTCTACCCATAAAGTACTGACAAAAACAGTGAATTGAACGTAAATAAGGATTTCTTAGTGAAAAACCAAATCAAACAGTGTCAGAAACGTAGTTTTCCCGCCCCGATAAATAGTGAAATTAAAACAAAAATCAACATTTAAACATTTAAAAGTAAGCAAAAAGTGCAAATCATCCTTATTGATCGGCCTACGAACAAGCAGCGCCATCTCTACATGATCTACAGTACCAATATAAAAAAAAAAAAACGAAATTGGTGCCATCTGAGGTCGAGTAGTCGAACAACGCTGTACACATAGTAAGAAGGCAGTGTAATAAGTAAACTTAATTACAAGATATATCAACAGAGGGCACCACAATGTCAAACTTAGAACAAATATTAAAAGAATTACGAATGGACATAAAAAATGACTCTGAAGAATCACTGAGTAGACTGGAAACAAGAATCACACAGAGTATAAACGAAAATCTCGATCAAAAATTCTGCATAATTCAAAACGAAATCGAAAATATCAAGAAAACCGGTTCGGAGCATGACCAGAGAATTTTAGAAATTGAAAAACACATTCGGTCTAGAAACATAATATTTTTCGCGGTAGAAGAAGGAGAAAAATCATACGAAGATTTACAAAGAAAAATTTTGAACATTATAACAAGAGATATAAAAATCATTTGTAATGAAAATGAACTAGAAATGGTTAGAAGAATGGGTAAAAAGATGGAAAATAAAACAAGACCTATAAATGTAACCCTCACTACATATGGTAAAAAGCTATCAATTTTAAAAAACAAGAAAAATCTTAAGAATAATACAATATACATTAAGGAAGATTACCCTAAACAAATATTAGAAAAAAGGCGAGATCTACAAAAACTAGTAGAGAAAGAGAGAAAAGATGGAAAGCTAGCTTTTCTGAGGTATGACCGCCTTATTGTTAAAGAAAATAAATCTGCAGGTACCCATAAAAGCAACGTAAAGGAAATGCGAAAAGAAATGGAGCAAAAAACGACTCAGAAGAAACGCGAGTTAGAAGTTACCCCACCAAAAAGCGAGAATAGTATCCCTAGTAGTAATATCCAAGCTGCTAAGAAAAATAAAACGATCTTAACGCGTACTACACCGCAGAGATCTTCTAGCTCCTCAGAGGGTATAATCAAACCCAGTATAATCAGCTACTTGGTCAATAACAATGAAAAAAATCAAGAAGAAAATAACAGCAATACTGTATAGCAACTAACGGCACCTCTCTCAGAATATATAGTTAAAAAACATGAAAAAAGAAACACTGATCCACATCTTCCAAGCCGGTTGGTCCCCGTGGAAGATTACGACCACTACCTTCCAAAGGAACCGCAACAATTTATATACCCAAAAAGTAAGAAACATAACCAACTTTACATATCTACCTACAATGTCAGAACTCTATCATCACAAGAAAGAATAATAGAACTAACTGAAGCGCTAACTAATATAAAGTACGATATCATCGGTATATCGGAGGCACGACGTCTTGGCAACGAAATAGCAGAATATGATGATTTTATTCTCTGCCACACAGGACAAACACCAGGAATGTATGGAATCGGCTTTATTATCAAGAAATATCTAAAACCCTTTTTGGCTAGCTACATCGGAATTTCAGAACGGGTAGCACTAATACATTTAAACCTGCCAAGTAAGAATCTCACTATAATACAAGCATATGCGCCAACTGAAAATGCAAAAGAAGAAGAAGTTGATGATTTCTACGAAAACATCTACAAAGCCATGGATATAGCGTACAAAGATTTCATTCTAATGGGCGACTTCAATGCAAAAATAGGTCAACCCCAAAAAGATGAGTATTTGGTAATGAAAGAAAACGGCTACGGGGAGAGAAACGCCAGAGGTCAAAGACTCGTAGACTTTGCTATAGAAAACAAACTAGCGATTATCAATACATTTTTTAAGAAAAACGCTAAGAAAAGGTGGACATGGCGCTCTCCGAACGGACAATATAAAAATGAAATTGATTTTATCATGACAAACAGACCACAGATAATCCAAAATATTGAAACTTTTAATATTAACTACCCATCCGATCATAGACCACTCAGAGCAGTAATCTCACTCAAGAAACCAATAAAAAGTAGGGCAAGCTATAATAATAATAACAAATATAGTACACTTAAAACTGAACAAGAAATATCATCATACATACAATGGTTAAAAAACTACACACCTATCCTACTGAATTCAAACCAGGAAGACACAGTCCAAAAGTATCATGACAAATTAATAAACTTTATACAGACTAGCTTGCGCAAAGCACGTGATACAAATATACAGAAAAAGGACCGAAACGTATTATCAGAACGCACGAAAAATCTTATCAAAAGAAGACAAGAATTACAGAAAACTGAGAACAAAACCAGAACAATCAAAAATGAACTAACGGCTCTTTATAAGCTGATAAGCAAATATATCAAATCAGACTACAAGAAACACCGAACCAATATTATAAAGAAACATCTTGAAGAAAAGGGAAGTTTAAAAAAAGGTTATAAAGAACTACAATCAAAAAGAACATGGATCGAAGGGTTAAAGGACATGAATAAAACCACATATAGCCGTAATGATATCATTAACATCGCAACAAATTTTTACAAAAAACTATATGGTGCCGCAATAAAACCCTGTATTTCTAACGATGTCCATGTTGCGCCACAAACCCCACCACAGTGCCGCATAAAACCAATAGAATATAAAGAAGTAATAGAGGCCATAAATAAACTAAAATCCGAAAAAAGCCCGGGTTCAGATAGTGTCACAAATGATGCCTTAAAAACCGCACATGTCATTCTAGCGGCGCCGTTGGTGAAATTGTTTAATATGATTTTTGAAACGTTAGAAACCCCTTCACAGTGGTCAGAATCAAACATTACTTTGATCTACAAGAAAGGCGATCCTAAAGATATTGGAAATTACAGGCCTATAAGCCTCCTTTCGACGATATACAAACTTTTTGCTTCAATTATAAATAGGAGAATAGGCACTACCTTAGAAAAAAGACAACCCATCGAACAAGCTGGTTTTAGGAAAGGATTCTCAACGATAGATCATATACACACTCTTGAGATGGTAATTGAAAAATATCAGGAATATCAAAGACCACTATATATAGCTTTCATTGACTACCAAAAAGCCTTTGATACGATTTCACACGAAAGTATTTGGGATACTTTGATGGCTCAAAATGTAGAAGTCGATTACATCAGGATCCTAAGAAACATTTATAGTAAATGCACAAGCAGAATCAAATTAGAAACGACGGGACCAAGTTTCCCTGTAATGAGAGGAGTTCGGCAAGGGGACCCACTCTCCCCTATAATTTTTATAGCAATATTAGAATTTATAATTCACAAACTAGACTGGAAAGATAAAGGATTGTTCATCAAAGGTAAATACTTAAGCCACCTCAGATTCGCAGATGACTTGGTTTTGTTATCAGAAACGAGCTCTCAACTACAACAGATGATTGAAACTATCTACCTAGTTAGCAAAACAGTGGGCCTTGAAATAAACCTCACAAAAACAAAAACTATGAGTAACCACATAAAAGCAAATATTAAAATAGGAGGTAAAATATTAGAATATGTAGAATATTATACATATCTAGGAAAACAAATTAGTTTTAATAGAGATAACAATGAGCTGGAAGTAGAAAGAAGAGTCAAAAATACCTGGTCAAAATACTGGAGCCTCAAGGAAGTCTTTAAAAATGATATGCCGATCAAACTAAAAAAGAAGGTAATGGATTCATGTATTATCCCATGTTTAACATATGCTTGTCAAACATGGAAATTTACTAATAAAATAAAAAACAAAATAATCACTTGCCAAAGAGGCATGGAACGAAGCATGATGCATATCAAAAAACAACAAAAAATAAAACACACAGTTATAAGATCAAAAACAAAGATAATTGATGCTCTTCTCCAAGCGCAAAAACTGAAGTGGAAATGGGCCGGACATATAATAAGACTCAAAGATCATAGATGGACCAAAACAGTGACAACATGGCAGGGACCACTAGGCAAACGTCACAAAGGCAGACCCCACGCGCGCTGGGAAGACGATATCAAAAAATTAGCTGGACCACAATGGAAACAGATAGCCCAAAACCGTAAGAAATGGCAATCCTTGGAAGAGGCCTTTACCTGAGAGGGGTTCCTAATAAGAAAAAACAAAAAAAAAGAGTAAAAAGCAAATATACTAAGCTAAACATAAGGAGAAAAAAAGGACACGGATTATTATATATAGATTTATATTTAAACTAAATTTTTTTTTCTTTCTTTTTTAATCGTATTTTATAAACTCTTTTTCATATATTTGTACTGTAGTAATTATAATTAGGAAATAAAAGGCTTTTTATTTTTATTATTTTATATTTAATATTATTCGAAAACTTCTTAGCCGGTCCGATGTCTAATAACTTCACAACTATCGCGGACTCCGGGAACTTTTATTGAAATTTCTCTTCGAGTTACTAATAAATTTTAATTAATATTTTCATTTGAGACTGTTTATTTGTTAACGAGCTTATATCTATTCCGTAGTTATAAGCGTTTTATAATTAGTTCTTTGACTAAGTTCATATTAATTTAGCTGATATACCTCTAAAATTAAGATGTTTATCATAGTATTCAAACATTTTAAATATACAGTTAGTATTTGGAACTATAACCTAATATACTATAAATTAATATTATAATGATTCGGTGACATTTAAATACAGATACATAACTTACTTTAATGTTACAAAGTACAAACTGTGATATAACAAAAATATAATAGCTAATTCCCTTGACACTAAAAGCAATACTCATTGTATTGCTTTTAGTGTCTTAAAGGCGCACATTTAAATAAATGATGTTAATAAAAAAAATGTTTTTAGCATTGATTTATACGATGCAGCATCGCAAATAACAAAAAGAAATAAATGAGTAATAGATGAATAATAAAGAATAAGTGATAGAGATGAGTAATAGAGAATAGGAATGAATGAAAGAATAATGGTATTCTCCTATGATACTATATTAAACGTTCGTTCGAATGTCACGTAGATTCCGATTTGCTATTTTTACTACGACAGGAAAGCATAATAAATTCATATTTAATACAACCTTTAAAAATTACGTTTTTTATATTAGCATTAATAAAAAATATCTTACCTATCATAGGTCCAACACTTAAGCTAATAGCTCCAGCCAGCAACATGAGGAGGCCATACGCTGAGGGATACCTCTCGATGGGCACATGTTCAGCTATTACTATTGGTTGAGCAATGTGCACAAGCGAACGTAGTGCTCCCAAAATGCCAGTGAGAATTAGCAACGGGATGTACGTGGTAAATTGAGTCATAACTGAAAAAAATACTCATAGTCATTAACGGGTGAAGTTATACCATTATTATTATTATTATTATGTTTTTTTTTGGGATTTCCATTCTCCTTTACAGGATTCTACTGAAGTTGCGGGCTTGTGGCCAAACAACTACAGGTGATGTGTTAATTAGTTATTATTATTAGCTAAAAACTTGCGGACGATGCGACATGTGTTGAGGATGACTGCTTTCTGTAAGGTGATGTATGTGAGTGGATGAATGTTGAGTGTTTTGAGGGAAGTGTGCAACGTTTTAGGTACAATGCCAGTGGTTGAAATGACTATCGGAATAGTTTTGACTGTGTTAACTTTCCATTGCGTCTTTATTTCTATTGTTAGGTCAGTATATTTTGTTAGTTTATTTGTGTGTGTGGTTGTGAGGTTGTGTGAATTAGGTATGGCGATGTCGATAAAGTAAACTATCTTATTTTGTTTATCGTGCAGAGTTATGTCAGGTCTATTGTGATGTACGGTCTTGTCTGTCAGTAATGTCCTATCCCAATATAGTTTAAACTCTGGTGATTCTAGTATGATTTGTGGTGTGTATTTGTAGTATGGATTTTTATCTGTGATGAGGTTGTGATTGAGTGCGAGTATCTGGTGTATGATTGCTGCTACTTGGTCGTGTCTATGTTTGTAGTCTGTTTGTGTTATGGATGAACAGGCACCGGTGATATGTTGAATCGTTTCAGGTTGTCTGTGGCAGTGTCTGCAGTGATCGCTTCCTGCTGTGTTATCCCGGATGATGTACTTTCTATAATTTTTTGTGTCTATGACCTGGTCCTGAATTGCTATCATAAAGCCTTCGGTCTCTGGGAACAGCTCGCCTCTCTTTAACCACATGTTTGACGCTACTTTGTCAACATTGATACTGGTTAAATCCATACGATGGCGGCCGTGCAGAGACTTCTGAGTCCATGCGTCAATTTTTTGTTGATTTGAAATGATTGTGATTGGTTTAGAATGATCGGCTAGCATGAGTGGTGTGTATGTGTCTGACTGGCATATGGCGTTATGTATTGGGGATTCCTTAGAGCGATTGTAAAAGTATGATCGGAGAAGTGTGACTTGTTTGTTGTGTAAATTAGTGATGTCTATCAGCCCTCTACCCCCTTCTATTTTAGGTAAGGTCAACCTCTGAACACAGGATCTTGGATGGTGTTTTCTATGTTTTGTTAGTGCCGTATTAATAGATGTTTGCAAAGATTTAAGGTCAGTTTTAGTCCACTTGATTATTCCAAATGAATATGTAAGAATTGGGATTATTATTATTCAAAGAGCGGCTTTTCCATGCAAGGCCTGCCTTCGTATCACTGCGACCAGGGTTGATCTATTGTCATCGCCACTATTTACAGCTCCGGTCCAAGTCCTGTTGTTTCTATGAACTCTAGGACTTTTTGGCACCAAGAGATTTGATCTCTTCTGGTCAGTTCTCGTCTGGAAGTTATACCATTAGTCGGAGAGCCGGCTCTCTCCTCCCCCTCTGACGGGGGAGGTGAGTGGGGGAACCCGAACAATCGACCGATTGCGTTGTGTTATCGGTGTTCTCGCGGTCTGGATTGGTCTCATCTCAGGATTCCAACCTAATCTTAATATGGGGATCGGTCGTTGACGTTCGTTGAGGGAGGCCTATTTCAGTGGACGGATAAAAGCTGATGATGATGAATACGGTCCAAGTTCGTTGTAAGCAGTGAGTGGTTTGAAAATATTGGCGTTCGTTGAAAGTTGATTGATAATAATTTATTAGTAATAATAATAGTATCAATCCGTAAATGTCCCACTGCTGAGCACGGGTATCCTCGAAATCAGGCGAGGTTTCTCTTACCGGTGACTGGTGAGCAACGTGCGCACGTAGATATTTAGAAAACCCCATACCCTCGAACCCCTCAGGATGTTCAACCACAGATTAAAAAAACACTCATAATGTGAAGTGTGCAATGAAGCCGTCTGCCTTGAAATGGGTTTTTCCAAATTTCATGCCTGATGAGATTGAAAGTCTTTGAAAAAAAATTCCTCAACCCACATCAAGCCAGCGCGTCGGTGAACTATGGCCCACTAACCTCCTCGCCTGATTTCGAGGACCCGTACCCAGCAGTGGGACATAATTTGTGGTTGAAAAGTAAAGTAAAGTATTAACTTTACTTTTCACGTGATGATGATGATATAATAACATATGCATGCAAATGCGTGTGTTATCTCAGTAACTTTTATTATTGCTAATATTTTTTAACAAATCACCTTTATATATCTAGAGGTTAGTCTAGCTGTTAAGGAGATATATTTTTTTTCTTATAATAATAAGGAAAATAGATTACTTTTTTACCTCATTATTTATTACAAATCCGGGTATAAAATATGACAAATGCAATCATAATCATAATAAATGTCGAAGGTATATAAATTATGTAAATATCCTTGCAAAGAATAAAAAATAAAATTATTGTAAATTAATTTACACTTCATCAAATTCTTTTTATTTGTTCCTAGTTATAGAAATAGTAATACAAATAACAAACTGATATTTTTTTCCTTTCTGACCTGTATTGTAATTTGCAAGGAAGAGAATTTTGAATTCGGAAGAGAAATTAGAATTTTGATAACAAGCTTATTATTAATATATAGCCAGGTAATATATAGCCAGCTAACCTAACACTTTAGCAGTACATACACAAATTGCTAAAACCATTGCCTTCAACCGCTTTTTGGGGTTTACGGATCTAGGAACAATAGAAGCACTTTCGCGACAGGCTGGCTTCTAGCGAAATACCAGACCAATCAGCTAGGGACTGTACCAATTACTAAATATAAATTAACGTGACAGAAAATACATTTTTGTGTTAAAAAAGTTAATTGTCTCACCTATTCTAAATATAGCAGCAAAGAGTGCGCCGGCATAGAACATGTATCTGCTGTTCAGTCTGAAGAATTGGCCGAAAACTCCGAGTGCCAGCCGAGCCACCATGTCTGTGGCGCCGCCTAAAGCTATGATATTTGCTATTTCAGGCTGAAAAAAATCTTTTATTAATTAAATTGAGAAAAAAAATACATTTATCTTCAGCAAAATTAAATTGATAATAATACATTTCGGATTTCCTTTCCGGATACTTTACAACAACCTGCAATATTTAGTACCTATATTATTCATTTAAATAAGTTAAACTCGCATAAACACTAGAAAACATTGTATTCCAATCAGAATATTAATATTTGATCGGTTATGATTTCCTTAAAATCACATTTTTGTATGTTCTAATATTTAAATAGATCGAACACCTGTTCGATCTACCTAGTTAAGCTGCTCGAATTTGACCTCTTATTATTTGTAGGTAATTTAGTATAGTTTGGAAGGGAAAGCTAAGACAGGCTTTTTCAAGACCTAACAATGTATCAGGATAAAAAACACAAATTACATGCCTAGGCTAGTTCTAGGTAAACTAGTTTATGTATTCATGATCGACTTCAACCACTTCTGCCAAGATGCCTATCGACTAATACAAAAAAAAAGTTGTCATTTATCTTAAAAGTCTTATATCAATTTTCCCTACCGTTAAAGTAAATGCGTGTCATATTATGATAAAGTAGAAATTAATTCAAATTGTCGTTATCTGTGGTATGTTTTAAGAGAAGCAATTTGGGCGGAAGTCATAACCGGTTTCGGTGAGATGAGAATTAGGTATTAGATACATAAGTTACATTATGATTATACTTATCAAAGGAACTTATAGAATCGTTTTATTTTTATTTTTTATTATTATTTTCATTTTAATTTAATTATCTTTGTTCTGATATGACGTAGGTCTAAAGAACGCAATGTTCACGCATTTAAGCGGTTTATATTATTTTGTGAAACTAAATTAAATTATGTTTAAGTAAATAGATATCTGTATGCTTATATACTGACCATATATAATATAAGAACTTGTAGACTGTATATAATATAAGAACTTGGCTTGACACGCTACCGCCTGTCTAGATTTCAAATGTATTTTCTTATTTTCAACGGTTTGTGAAATAAAGCCTGGTGATAGACAGAGGGACCGACAAACCTACAGAAACAACCAGAGTCTTTGTATTGAGGGTTTGCTTTTATCCTTTGGACACGGAATCCTAAAAACATTGTTTTCTTAAGTTTACGCGAATTTCACTCATTAGAATGAAACAACTTTTAAGGATTTTATCGCGGTTTATTTAGTTTTTTACAAGCCCGACGTTTTGGAAACTTTACAGCAACCATGGTCACGGGAGGACTGAGGTGTCAGACGTCCTACTGTTACAAAGTTATTCGAAACTACCCTATGATATAACAATGTTTGTTTCATTATAATCCTAAAAACATGTTGCTAAAAAAATGTGACAAGCATATTAAGATATGCTTTTTAATTTTATGGATCGTTTCTGCCAAAGGCCGCCGTTTGACACCACAGGTTATCCAGATACAAATAGAATATCTCAAACGACCTCTGTGATAATTATAAGTTATAATTATATTGTTCATATTCCAAAATATTATGTTAACATTTCATTTTAATCTTAATAAAGTATAATTAAAATTAAGTATTTAATTATTATTTAATTAAGTATACTTAATTAAAATTTAACGTGTCCTAAAATAGAACTGATTTAATATTATGACCGTTAAAATAAAAAATATATGAAAACTCTATCATTGTTTTTAAGTAGTTTATCTCGTTTAAAATGTATTCAAATTTTTATTCCATCTGCGATTAAATAAGGCATGGATTGATAACTCTTTCTTTAGCATCAAATAAATTGTAAGTCGCTCGAGTATCTGTGAATAAATTACTTGAATACGAACGTTCAAGATAACAACACTTTAGTAGCGGAAATCTCAGATTCTCACTACCTATTTAGCGCGGCATTTTTTAAATTAAGAACACTGCATATTCATTATTATCAGCTGTAATAAATCGTAGGTTCTCATTCAAGTTCCCCAAAACCTTATGGTATATTAAATATTGCGCAATGTTTCTCATAACTGGTTACTGTAACCAGTCAGATGCCGTGATTTAAAAATATAACATATCTCCATGTAAATTCTCTACATCGATATCTCTAGTATTCTATTCTAAGCCCGGAGCTGATCTGGACGAGCCCTGATATGACCTTCGTCCTTAACGAAACTACTTAATTTTGACGTGGACGTTCAATACTTTTGTTAACTATTCCTTATTCCATTCTGAATTTATCACATTTCTGTCTCCACTGTAAAATGTTGCCTACTCACCATTTCCTATTCTGGACAAAGCTCTTTACGTATTTTGTTGATCTCTTAGAATATAATGCTGGTCGCAAAAAAGTAAACATTAGAGAACAAAAAGTATTTATATCTTAAAATAGTTTTCCTGTTATACTTAAATTATCGAAGAGTAAAGTTGAACGGCGTTGGCTAAAATAAGCGCGAACTAAAAAAATATATATTTGTCACGAAAATTTTGTAATTCATATCATGTTTAACTATTGAAATTCGTCTAATATATTTTATTGGCGTCATAAAAAACTTGTTTGTAATTCTTTCAGGTTGATTTATGATCTAATTAAGTCAATCACATCGATGAGAATGTCGTTGCATTTTATAGTAAACAAGGTATTGCCCGCATTTTCATCCACGTCCTATTAAATTTACAGCCATATCCGTAAACAACTCATAATTTATTGAGTACTTTCAGCGACTATGTCACAAATTATCTATTAAATTTTTTAAATATTAAATATATATTATTTTAAATATATATTATTATTTTTTTCGATTGGAGTTATGCTAATGGTCCTAATGCTTCATCGGTAGTGGGCTGAGCCGGTGGGTTTTACCCTGTGATATAGTAAATGGGGGATTGCCCCCGCTAGCCGTGGAGTGTGACTTCCACGGCTTCATGGCGTCGGGTTTGTTCCTGTGGCGGGTCTCTGCCTCACCACCGTCGGATGAAAAAAGGTGAACCTTGTAATATAATTATGACGAGTGTGATTAGCTTCAGCACCGCGATTACCCCATAATTATATAATCATCTGGTCCAGACATACAAAATTAAAAAGGCTAAAGTGCGAGTCGGACACGCGCACGAAGGGTTCAACGGACACAAATCAAGTTACATTTATTTGGTTAAGGGCCTGTTTCATAATCTCCAGATAAGTTCCGGATAGGCTATCCGCAACATATTTGACAGATACTCCATACTCTATCTGTCAAATATGTTGTGAATAGCCTATCTCCGGATAGACTTATCTGGAGATTGTGAAACAGGCCCTAAGAATAAATTATATACGGCTTTTGATATTTTAGTTGAAAACGCCATCTAGTGACGGGATGATTAAACTATTATTACACCAATGGGTGTCGCTTAAACCATTAATGGTTTCTTTATGGGAGCCCCTTATTATAAAATATTTATTGTAATTTATAAATTCAATTTAATTGTTTATCAAAGTGGAGCTTTCATTACATCGTCTTAAACTTTTTCGTCTGTGTGTTGCATGTCGCGTGACGGTCGGCCGCGGAGTAGGGATAAAATGAAAGGTATAATATATAAGTATTAATCACTCGTGCCCGTGCTCCAAGATTGATGATGCGATTTTAATACCCTTAATGGAATATTATTCCGAAAATTTTTAGTTAAATGTCTATAATGTAAAAAGTAAATGGTTCCATAAAAACACAATTGTTTACAAACCGATTTTTTTCTCATCACAAGGTGAAACCAACCGGTTTACCCCACATCCGATGAACCATTAAAGCCGCTACAGCTATTAGCATAGCTTCAACCGAAAAAAAAGCTTTACACTGTAGGTACGGAACTCCAAAAATGATGACTAGGCGTGAGTCAAAGTATAAATTACAAACCGGAATTACGACGTTGCAAGTCAAATAAAAACTTTTAAAAATAAGTACCAGTAACTTAAATTTACGATAACTTAATAATAGACTTGGTATGAGTTGCTAGTTAACTTTACCTAGTTAAGTATGCCTCAAGTTTTATTACTAGAATAGAAACTAAGCTTGTGATGTAAATGATTATGTTCAGAAATGTATAAAATGAATCATTTTATAAGAATCATCTATTGAAACCGGTCGTGGTGGTTAAATAGTTAATTTGAAGGTACCTGTTCTAGTTTTATTTACCCTTAAATCCTACTGATATTATAAATGTGAAAGTAGGGATGTTTGTTACGCTTCTTGCGAAAACAACTCGGCCAATTATCATGAAACTGTACACATTCTCGGAGGTACTAGAAGTGACAAAGGATAAATAAAAAAAACGAAACGAAGCCGTGGGCAACAGCTTAATAGATACAAAGTAAAAAATATAGATACTGATAAATACAGGCAAAGCACCATAATTCCATTTCCCGGGTGTAGGTACACTGACAGATACTTAACTTATTTTAGTTTTGAAATCCGTAAGATGTTATGAGTTTAAAAAGTGGTTTTCAGTAGCCATTGCCACTTAATTTAAATTTTAACAAGATCGCCGTTTATTAAGATCTTACATACAATATCCCCGTGACCATGGTGCTATGTAAAAATCTTAATAAGCCGCGATAAAATCCGTAAAAAGTTGTTTTAATCTATAAATAATTGTGAACATGAAATACTCGTATGTATAATGTGAGTTTAAAGTATTCAAAGACTCGGAAATCTTTCACCAGATAACGCGGCCTTAATTAACGCGTTATCAAAGGCCTGTCACAAGTCAGACCTGTTCTTCTATTTCTGGATCAACCCTTCATTTAAATATTAAGGCAATACAATCTTGGAAGAATCGAGAATATTTGAGAAAAAAAATATAATATGAAGCTGTTTTAGAATTAATTTGATTTTTTTTTATAGCATAGGAGGGCAAACGAACAGTCGAAGCCTTTTGGCGACTATCTACGCCCATAAGTATCTACATAACCAGAGGTTATGTAGATGCCCGCCTTTTCCCCATCCACCCAATAGGCCACCGGAAACTCACAAACCACACGCAACACGACAGCTCTCTGGTCATGCCGGCCCAATTCGGCTGCAAAGCAGCATGGCACTACCTCTTTCTAAAATAATATATAAATAAAAGCTGCTACCTAATAAAGCGCTTGATATATACTGCTCTACACGTAGGTGGCTAAATTTTGTAGGTAAATACGTGTACCTTACTAAAATCATTTTATCTAGTACTATAAGATATTGTCTTGTACACTCAATGTTGCTACAGAACGAGGAGTCCTAGTATCGCACAAGACATTTGTAGAATCTATTTAAGGCTTTCATTGAATAAGCTAATAAAATTTTAATAGAATTTTATTTAGAAATTAAAAGTTTTTTTTTAATATTAAAATGCTTTTTTAACCTAAAAATGTGCGTATATTTTAAACACGGAAGTGTAGTAATTAATCAACAACTGGTATCGTTAAATACTGTTCAAGGAGAAGCAAATCAAATAATTATGTTAAGGTTATGTTTTATTTTATTATTATTTATCTAGAATATAAGGTTTGACTATGTAACTTGAATTATATTTCCCTATAACGTTTCATTGTATTTTTTAATAATTAACGACAGTTAAGAGTGGTCTAAAGTTCAAGACAAGCAATTCGATATTTTAAAATCCGGGATCACAGATCAATGAAATAACTTTACTGATTTTATTATTAAAAAAAATTCTTGAGTGCACATTGCAGTTGAAAACTTTATTTCACATTTTACATTATTTCATTTCATATAGAATAATCTGTATTAGATCCTACTAATTTTTATAAGCCCGAAAGTATGTAATAACGTATGGATGTATGTTTGTTACTCTTTCACGCAAAAGCATTAATTGATTTTGATGAAACTTTACAATAATATAGCTCGTCTCATACTCCCACGGGAATGGGAAGTACGCGGATGAAACCGCGGGGCGCTCCTAGTAAATATAATATACAGAGAGAAGAAAGTTATCTTGTACAGGGTCTCAAAATTTTATCTATATGTTTTTGAAGTGAAACTTCTTTAGAATCGTTGTGATTTCAAACCGGATACAACGGAAAAAACGACAGGTAAGAGACACAAATACAAAAGAGCGAGAGAGCAAATGTCGGTGTGTATGTATATTATACTGCTTAATACAGCAAGTATTATATTTGATTGTATTGTATTTGAGAATTTAACGTGTGTTTCACTTCTATCATATGTGAATCACACACAAATCTTTTTTTTTTTTTTAATAAGTTTATTTAAGTGTCATATAAGAGTACCTGAAGAGTACAGAACGAGTCTACGGACTTTGTATTAATACTTTTGATAAAGGAAAGCACATAATGAAGTGTTATCAACATAATAAAGTGACATGTTTGTTCAATGTCCCACTTTCTAATTTCTTGATTGAACCGGTCATATATTTAATGTTATATTAGAAAGACAAGTCGAAAAACAACACCTTAAATAAGAGCACAAAGTTATAACTATCAAAAATCCAGAAATGATGTGTCTGAAGAAAAGAAGAAAATACTAATCTATAAATATGAATAAAAATTATCAGAACTAATCTATTGTAACAAAATGATTCGAGTAATGCTGTATTAATTTAATACTTGCTGTATTTCGATGGTTATTCGAAGGAATGAGAAAAAAAATAATGCGAAATATCACGAGTTGCACAAATCACATTTCTCCTATTATACTCTACTATAATATTGTAAGAGCTATATTATTTCACTAAAAAAACAGGATTCATGCCATAGCCAAAATGCCATTAAGAAAGCGTTAGTTAAGTTCGAAAATGATAAAATGGATGGGATTGACATAAAGCCGCGCTTAATCACGTGATCCATCCTATAAATTTTATCATTTCGAACTTCGCTAACGCTTTCTTAATGGCATTTTGGCTAGGCCCCCTGTAATATTTCGTTAGCGAAGCGTTGCAAAAACCCTCTTTTTTTCCTATTTTTTCTACGGATTAAATAAAATATCTCTTCATAAATGTTGTCTCATAATTAAGTTATATAAGTATTAAGTTATATAAATATCATAAACCAATTTAAATATATAATGCGGCTAACATTCCTAAGACTAATTTATTTATCGTAAATGTTTTGTTATAATATAGTTTCCAGCGAACTTAGAAGTTTCATGTTAGATAATATTATGTTTTGGTTTTGGTAAATATTTGTTGTTGCTTTTATTTATTATTCAAGGGTACAAGTTACGACGGTAGTGACCTCGATTTGATATAAGGCTTAGAATACTCCGTCTAATAGTGAAGGATAATAATATTAAGTCATGTGAGAATTTTTGGGTCCGTTTTTTCACTGTCATTTTCTCTCTTTGATGCAATGACGATTATAACACCCGTATGATGATAGCTTATGATTAATATAAGTAAATGAAAGGGTGATAATTAGTTCTCGTGTCGGGCTCGGGATGGGAACCCGGGCCCAGCTTAAGACACGACGTCGTGGGGACTGCCAAGTCGTAGCCGGGCAGTCCCCCTATTGTGGAGAATCTGGTCTTGCCGAGACCAGTCTGTCGCTGAGGGTATCCCGTCGCCTGCACAGATCCGGTTCCCTCAAATATAGCGGCTGAAGGCTCACGCAGCGGTTTTAGTGGGGTAGGGCACCCAAATGCGAGTCCCCACACACGCCAGCGCGCCTACCAAGGCCCTGGTATGGTCGTAAAGGATTTCCGCTGCGTCATCAAAAAAAAAGGGGTGATAATTAGTTCAGAAAAAAACAAAGGTTGTCCCTAAGTCGTATCGGTTCAGAAATACCGTGGGTGGCACCTGATTCCATATATTGGTGGTGCGAGAAGTTGTTGTGGATTTCCGTATACCGAGGTGGTTAAATTAAGAATTTTGACACGATGCCCAGTGGTTGAATTCAACATGATATTATGATAACCTAGAAATACCGATGTATTTCAAAATTCAAAGCAACCTATACGGTCGTTTTTTGTTCTGAATTTTACTTAATGAGCACATCATCGACGTTAACCAAGTCAACTAAATAAACTCTATTGAGAATAACCCTAAGTTACGGTTAGATCTTGATCAAATAATATAGAAATGAATTAGAAATACCACCCTTAAAATAAAAAGGGTCATTAAAATACATATACAATCGGCGAAGTGATCTTGTCACAAACATACAAAAAAAACGTAAGGTCAATGTGGGTAAGTCCGTTTGAGAGGTAAGTCCGTCTAGCAGCCATAACTCCCGTTTTTGAACGACTAGTTTATTGTGGCTCGGCCGATGAAAACGGTATTACGAAGCTAGCTCGAACTGAGAATCGTAGATGTCGCTAACATCATTATGTTGAAAGAAATCAATCGGACTTTTTTTGTTGCGTTTTGTACTTGAAGTCGGAGTGCAACATCTTTTCAAAAAAATTTTAAAAAACTAGAAAATCAAAGGAGTTTTTGGAGTTTCTATGATTACGTTAGTCATGTAATGATTCATATACTTATTTCTCTATATGAATTCATTTATATCGCTTTAATTTAGAAATTATCTGCTGCTACAAATTTCTAACCTGAACATGCTATAGTTGGGAAGTCCGTCTGGCATGCCTAAGGTAAGTCCGTCATTATGTCGGTCTTGCCTAAATTGCAGATTGTCAACCTTTGGAGCTGCACGTTAAAATACGAAATAAAGAAATACACGAGAATTAATAGTCATGTCATTTCTAACAGGTCTTACATACTCGTAATATTATTTATGTATAGTTTAAGCTAATGTAGGCTACCGAAGCAGGTATGCAAAAATATTTTGGAAATTTTTAACCCCATAAATGATGGTGAATGAGGGAAGGTAATTGTTGATGTTGCAGTCACTAATAATTTTTAATTATTTATTTTTTACAAATAAAGATTTATATTTTTTATTTGTATTTTATAACACGTAAGTATGTTTCCGCCTTTATTATTGAACATCAAAAAGCTGATGCTCATGATGAACTTAATATCAGAACTAGCGTCGAGACATTGCTGGTATTTGATAATAGAATTAAATTGATTAAATTAATTTAAATAAAGCATAAATCTGTACTATAAACCAACTGGACTGCGTTATAAAAAATGTCTGTCCTTGATGATACAAGCCTGCAGCTTCGCTAATAACTGCCAATATAAATATAGAACATACTTGGATCCTGAGTGCCAATCAATAATATTTATAACGACGTGAAACACCGGTGGGTGGATAAGCTTCTATACTTTACAGATGCATTTTTTTTTTCTTTTTTTTTTAAATGGCCACACTCAAATAACTGTGGTATTTGAGTCTAGTTGCCTTTTTATGGCTACACGGAGGTAACACAGTTCCACATTGAAAAATGTGTACTACTATCTATTTTCTTTTCATAAAAAGTAAATATTTTCACACTGATATAACAAAGTTTCACACTGAAACCTTTGTACTGATTTATCCATTTTCTTTTCACAAAACTTATATATATTTTTTTCATTTTGGTAAAACGTGACGGTTTCTGGTTTTAACTACACGGATAAAAATTATTACAGTTTCATTTTTAGGAAAAGTGAAATAAAGAAGAATGATTAGTGGGAAGAATTTTGCAAAATAATTTGCACACGTATGCTTGCTATTGTTTATATAAAATCCACAGTTAAATAATCAAATAACCGCAAAAAAAAAATGAAAAAGAAACAATAGTATAAATAAATAAATAATAGTTTAACAGTGTATTATGTTCCTAAATAAATGTTTATTATTATTATTAAATTGATCTTACCTTGCTTAGATGATTCTTATCTAGGAACAAAGGTTCTAAAGTGAAGAACGTAAGGTCAGCAAAAAACGTCAAAGACATCCCAAAAATAATGTTGACGTAGACTAAATCTTTAAGGAGCGTTAAGTCTAGAAACTCTGCTACAGTTTGCCTGAAACAAAAGATTTTTGGTATTACTTTTGGTATTCATTTCATTTGGTATGGCATTTCAAATTATAATAGTTATTTTCTTTACTAAAGCAATTAACATGTTTTTATCCCGATAAAAAAAACATGGTAAATATTTAGTTTTGAATAGCTTCACTTTACAATGTCTAAAGAATAAATGTGTTGTTTTTTTCCTAAAAAAATCTAAATCTAAAAAGATAATTTGTAAGTTTGGATGTTCGGATGTTTGTTAACGCCAAAAGAACTCAATGGGTTTTGGTGAAATGTCTCACAATATTAGCTTAGCTTATACATTGAAATAAGACATGTGCTAATTTATCATCATACTCACACGGGAATGGGAAGAACGCGAAAAAAACTCGGGGTGCTGTTCGTAGGAAAATATTTGCTACATTAGCTCTCAACTTTACCCCTAATATCAACCTCAAAGTGGGAACTATGTCCTGTTTCCGACTGTGTCAAAGTCAAACCTGTCGAAATACTACCGGCCGAAACGTATGTGGCATAAACGATTGTGGGTCACTCTACTATTGACTCACCTAGGGTTGCCAGGTCGCCAAACCTAATAGCCGGACAGATCAGCTAGTTTTGCCGGACATTTGAATGGAAAGACCGGACACCCTATATTATTAAGGATTTTGTCTTAGTATTAATAGGTACGACAAAAAATGTATGTAAATCAAGCTTTTTTTATTAGTATCACGAATCTTGTTGAATTCTAGTGAAATGATAAATAAAATCGAATGCCAAATTAGTCTTGCCATAATTGCCATTATTATTTATTCCGTTATAATATTGCCATTATAATATTGATTTGGCGTCGCTCATTTGCGAAATGTGAAAAGCCTAACAAAAGCCTGACAAGCCGGACACCGTTTATTTTCCGGGCACGCAATCAAAAAGCCTATATCCGGCTTTATCCGGACGCCTGGTAACCCTAGACTCACCTAGTCACCTATCACCGTTCTAATAAACTTTACAATCGCAGTCACGTGCCGGCTAACGTATCGCTGACATAAAAAACCAACTAATTAAATATGTTCACAAGTACACTGACTTTTTATCATGGCCTTTGACTTTTTTGAGCAATTTCGATATGAAATATTATTATGACCTCTCATCAGCCGATTTGTCTGTCGCATACCTTATCAAATGTTGCGTACTTGAACTATATTTTCAGTATAGTACCTATTTATTTATTAAGGCTATTGCTGTTCAACGCATTCCCATTCACTGTTTGACGTTAAGTCGAATTAAGCATGTCGAATTCGCAACTCGAACCAACGTCGGTTTTGAGCGTTACGCTTATAAAAGCGCTGGTACGAACGGTGCCTAAGTGTTCGCTATATTTAATTTTAACTTGAAATTTAAGCTTTTTACATTACGTCACACAAACTTCTAAATATGTGTAAGTAGTTATAGAAGACTTTATAGTGATAAGTGTAGTCAGTATTTACACTTACGATCTAATTTTAGTATGTTTAATTTTGTTTATACAACATTATGTATTATATAAATAAAGTTATTATTTTAGAAGGTCAATAACAAATGTAAATTTGCCAAACATAGATAATAATGCGTAATATAAATTATTTATAACACAATATTATTATCGACAAGGACATAATAAATAATACTTTATGTACATCACACTTAAGGCGAGCGACGATGGCCCAGTGGGCATAGGTTCGGCCTTTAGAGTGAGAGAACTGGGTTCGATCCAGAAACCCTGTGGTGCCTTAAAATAGGTGCACTAAGTGCATCTAAGCACGACATCGTTTGCTTACCGGTGAAGGAAAACATCGCAAGGCCCAACGCAACCTGAATGCCCGATGAAATTTAAATTCTTTGAAGATATTATGTTAAGTTTCAACACGCATTGGGCCAGCGCATCGGTGGACTATGGCTTATTAACTCTCCTCGCTTAATTTAGAGGAGGATACCCTGCCCAGCAATGTGACATAATATATTATGGGTGGAAACTTAACTTTTTACTCAAAAGTTTATATCCTGCTTTATTTTTTGTAAGCTATTTAAAAAGTTACGAAAAGTAATTTCAGACAGCGATAGCAGTTTTCTCGGTGATTGTAAATATAAGCTTTATACAAACCCGACGTTTCAGATACAGAAACAATGCGGGAAAAAAAATTTTTTTGAACCGCGATAAAATACGTAAATGGTGTTTCAATACTATGAGCTAAGTTCGTGTAAGCACTTACCATTTGCCTTCCTTGTTTTTGATGATCGGTAGTGGTGTTACTCCCATATTTCCAAAATTACCTAAGCTATTTACTGAGGCTGCTTTATACAAGTTTTCCATATAGACATTATCACTAGAACTAAATTTACTATCACCCTTCTCTATAGCCATCATCAAGGGAATACTCAGTCTTCTTATTGGAGTCATTTTTGGTGACAAAAGCAGCTCAGAATTCTTGTGGGCGTTTTCTATACAATTTTTCGTATACAAGTTTTCGACGGATTTTGTGTTTTTCGCTTGTCCGTTACGTAGCATAATATCTAATTTGTTAATATCTTGATTTTCAGTAGGCGTCGGTGGAATCACTGTAAAAAAAATGTGGTTTTATATTTTCGGTCCTGATTAGTGAACGCATCTGGTTCTTGCGAGATCTCGATCTTTTTTAGCAAGATTGATCTCGGCCTAAAAAAAAGGTGTCGCGAGATTAACGAAGTCGAATGCTCAAATGTGTACTGACACGGACGGAGTTGCGGTTTATAGCTAACGTGATTGAGTTTGATTCCAAAAGTCTATTGAGAAAAATTCGTTAAAATACAATATATTATATTCAATTACCTTATAACACTTATAGCTCATATTTTTTCTAAAATAGTTGCTATTCGAGATTTTTCTAATGCAAAAGTTCTTTCTCCACGATACAAAAGTGTTATGAAAATACGTCTATAATAGTCGAACACCTAAATCAGATTGAATAATATTTCATTAGATAGTTTTATAACAATGTTGAGACTTGACTGACGCCAATAACGTCTATAATTTCTGTCTTATTTTATTATAGCACAATTTCTAGAACTTTGAAAACTAACTTCGTAGTATCGTTTTTCTCCTCTCTTTCAAATTATTAGAGAAAATGTATTATTATATTTTTGATACTTTGCATAAAAATGCGTTGTTGACATTTTCATTACATAAAATATGTATACATTAACCTCTAAAACAATAAATAATAAAAAATGTTTTCATGAATATTAAAATCGTTATTAAGTAAACATTACTTTATTACAGATTTGAGTAAAAAGTATATGGTTTTGTTTTAGCTTTTTGCTGTTGGTTTCTGTTTAGAAATAAAAAAGTCATAGGAATAGGATGTAAAAAATAATACTTAAATAAGAGAAATCGTAGATAAAAAAAAAATAGGAGACTCGGTTATTTTTAATATCAGATATAGGATAGATTAACTGGCAGACGCGCAACCAGACATTTATGTATTGCCTATCCTGAGACATATTGTCTGGGGGCCAGTGCCTGCCTTGCCTTTCTCTCCAAAACAGAGCAAAGCTGTTTTACGGAAGAAACAAGCAAGATGATATCACCCATGCAGCTGGAAACGCGGCACAACCCATACCTATCGCTAGTAATATGTTTATTAGAATATTCCTAAAAACTTCATTCTTCATAAAATATTTCTAAGCTTTCGTTATGTAGTAATGTACCATGATGACGACAAGGTTTTTTATGACCCACTGAGCTCTCCTTTGTTTTTTATCCTCTAATGATACAAAACTTATATTTCATTACATTATAATTTCGTTACATTCTAACACTAATATGGTCGACCCTTAGTCTTAGATACATAGTTTGATTGTTTAATTTTAAAAAAAAAACATAAGCTACGTCATTCACGTTTTATAAATACGTCGCGTATATTATTACAATAAACGTTTTTAATTCCTATTTTAATAAAATCAAATTTATTAAATAAAAATTCGTGTAATGAAAAGTTTAACAGCCGCATTCCTTGCGACGTCTGAAATTAAAAAGAATAAGCTCGTTGAAATATTCTAATATAATGCAAAACTGTTATGTAATTAGCATATTTTGTAGTAATTTTTCGAGCTATATTGTAGCAATGAATTTGCATAGAACATGCTGATATCACAGTGTATGTGTATTTTAATGAATTATTTATTTTTTACAGGTAAGGACACGCAGAGTAGAAAATAGTCTACAGTTTGGAAAGTATGAAACTCCGGTGATTTCAAGTTAATTTTATATTGAGTCAGTATAAGTAATTTTTCAGTACACATCTTTAGTGTCAATAAAATAAATTCACTTCTAAAGTCATAAGAGTCATTTATCTTGAATTACATTCAGCTTCATAAATGCATTCCTAGCCTTTTTCCGAATTATATTTTTTGAATGTAACGAATGTCAAAGATAAATTCATGATTGCCGGGCTCAATGGCTTTACGTGCTTTCCGAGGCACGGAGGCGTCTCGGTATGTAAAGATGGTCACCCATCCGCGGACCACGGCAAGCGTTACTTAACCTGGTGAATCGGTCCGACTATAACCACTTAGCCACGAGCTCCTTATTAAAATAATAGTAACATGAATAATTCATAAATACTTAAACATGGCCTATATTAAATAGTACTTATTAAGTTCTGTATAATCTGAAGCATTTAAATATATATAATAAGGTAATTGAAAAATTACTTACATACAATTTTCTCGCATGACTTGAAACGTTTAATCATATGCCACTCCACCGGGTGCATGACCATGGCGCCAAAGATGCTGTGGGCTGAGATTGCGCAAATAACAGCCAGTGTACCTCTGAATCCGTATTCAACGATTGTATACTTTATGAACAATGGATACACCATTGTTATCATTCCAATTGAAGCCTTACATAGACTGAGATAAAGCACTTTTTTCCTTGTGAAGTAACTGTTGAAACTTGTGTATGAGATTGGAATAAGAAGGCCCATACCCAGGCCCTGTAGGAAACCGTTTGTCACAATCAGTTGTGTGGTGGATACAACGAAGATGGCTAAGAATGACGCTAGTGTGTATATAAATGCTCCTATCAGACCAACTTGTCTCAACGACAGTTTCTTTAAGGCGATATTTGCTGAAAATCCTGAAACAAACACATTAATTTAAATTTAAGAAGTAATGTAAGAAAATAAATATTACTAACTATATTATAATAGAATTGTTGTATGACCTTCATAATGACCTTTGTCTTTGTTACCAATGACCTTCATCTTTGTTATCAGTGGGTCAAAAGTGGATAAGTTTTAGACTTTAAGTTATGTATTTTCTAAAAATAGCTAAAATGAAATTTGGGTATCTCATCATTTGTTAACTCAAAACGAGACAAAAAAATAAATAAAACGTGTTTTTGTGCATTCCCAAAATAGAATAAGGAAATTAACATAATATACCAAAATTAGTATATCACGAAATCTATACAATTGTAAATAATATAGAGTAAAGTAAAATAAAATAATAATTCTTATATCTAATTTTATTTTATTGATAACCTTATCTATGAAAATTAGAATAAAATGACTGATATTTGAGTAGAGCTTAATGTTATCAGTGATTTAAATAAGAAATTCAAATAAAATAAGAATATTTAATTGGTGTTTTGGAAGAAAAGTGCCCAAGCATTACGAATGTAAAGTTAAATAATATATTTTCTTGGTTATTTTATTTCACAGAGCCCGTTGAATAAGATTTTCGTATATAGGGTCAAAATATCGAGCTTAGAAACATAAAATCAAAAAAATATGGTAAATATAATGATGAAATTATGCCCATAATTTGCTAATCGGTAAATAGACCGTATATTTTTTCTATCCAAAAAATCAAATTTTTATTAATGTCAGTATTTTCCCGAATTTTACGTTTTCTTAATTTAAAAAAAAAAAGAAAAAAAAATTGATTTTTTTTCTAAAACCAATAAACAGTTGGCTAGCTCGTTATCACCAATATTATAATGTCGTCTATATTTGTGTTAATAAAATACGAAAAAAAATATTTATAACCTATTTATTTGTCGTTATGAATAAAATTTTAGTGTTCCTGATATATTTATTGGGATAAATTTGCATTATTTAAAAACGCCCCCGAAACTCGCAATAAACGCATATCTCTCGAACGAATATTCAATAATTATTTTAATACAATATATTTATTCAAGTCACAACCGAATAAGAATATCAAAATGTAATATATTACACAATAACGACTTGAATATGAATTATATTTAACAAGTTCTCTATCTGTTGTATATGATAGAACAAATTTGTAAAAAGGCGAGACACATTGACGATCTTCAAAACATGGATGTATGTCAACAATACATTTTTTTAAACTAAAGTTTTTTTTTGTAATTTTACATAAAATTCCGATAAAAAAAACTTTAGAACACGTCAAAGAAAACTAAAGAAAGATGTGCCCTTTCCTAACGATAATAACCGACATGACATAAAAAATACATTTTTTGACACTGTCGATAGAAGAGTAAAACAACAATAATTATGGCAATACAAATTTTTAATAAAGTCATAATCTCAAATCAGAATGACAGACTCGCCAATTATAGACTACCAAAAATTGATCGCGGCTAAAAAGTTTTATTTGAAAATAATCAAATTCAGTACAGTGGAACAGAAGTTACGCGCGTACATATTTCGGCGATTAATTTTTATTTATATATATCAGAACGAGAAAAACAAAATTAATGACTTTCGAACTTTGCTCTTGAATCAATTTAGCAAATGGAAAATTTTTTCAAATCTTGTCGTTATTTTGAAGGACTTCCTTAACGTACACAGTTAATAAAATAAAAATTGAGCATGCCTAATTTATTTCCGCCACGCGCACGTATGTTGTATATTTTATAGAAATTTGTTTTATTATCCGACTAATGAGCGACGATGGTCCATGGTGGACGGACTCGGCCTCTTATGCGAGACGTTCCGGGTTCGATCCTGACCCGTCCGTGTGTGCCTTGAAATTGGCTTCTCTAAATTTCTAAGTGCACCCGAAACACAAGACCATCGTTCGCTCACCGGTGAAGGAAAACATCGTGAGGAAACCTGCATGCCTGATGAGATTGACAGTCTTTGATGGTATGTGAAATTCACCAACCCGCATTGGGCCAGCGCTTCGGTGAACTATGGCCCATTACCCTCCTCGCCTGATTTCGAGGAGGAGACCAGTACCCAGAAGTGGGACATAAAGGGTTGATACTTTAGTTTTTTTACTTTATCCGACTGATCGTATTCTTATAGCAAAAAGAAAGGAAATAGAAAATATTACGAGAACTTCGAGTCCCGTGATGAAAGCTTTTCTAGACGATGCTGAATCATCGATCTTTGCAAAATTAAAAGAGAAGAACATGGTTTGTTGTCTTTTTTTTTAAGAAGAGCCAAATGGACATTCGATTCACCTGATGCTAAGTGACAAGAGACCCATAGACACTCGTTACTAAAAGATGAGCGGGTTCGCTGCAAATATTACCATGTTTTTATATATTGTATAAACAACAAACAAGAGACCATCGTTCGCTCACCGGTGAAGGAAAACATCGTGAGGAAACCTGCATGCCTGATGAGATTGACAGTCTTTGATGGTATGTGAAATTCACCAACCCGCATTGGGCCAGCGCTTCGGTGAACTATGGCCCATTACCCTCCTCGCCTGATTTCGAGGAGGAGACCCGTACCCAGCAGTCGGACATGTAAGGGTTGAGAATTTTATATAACATATAAGCAAGTCCCTAATTCGTATCGGTTCGGAAATACCGTAGGTGGAAACTGGGTTCTTAAAATAATTAAGTGAAGCTGATAGTGCAGTAGAAATCAGATTTTTGTAGATTTCCCGACATTGAGGTGCTACTTATAATAATAAGTTGGACCAATAACAATATGAATGCTTTTGGACGATCATAAAATCGATCTAAGCCGACGTCTTGGTCAGGATCATCTATAAACACTTACAAAACCATTTGCGACTTGCCCCTTTACGCCAATCCAATATAATAAATATTGGATTTGGATCTCATAAAGGGTCCTATTCTTTTGGATTCAGTTTAGCTACGACTATTACTTTTTACTTATTCTGCTTTACTTTACTTACTACTTCTTTTTTGATGAGGAAGTAATTAAAAACGGCAAAAGTAAATTCAGTACAACGTGACTTTATTGAAGAGATGCCACAGAGAAAAAATGTTACAAATTTTAAGTCAGGTGCTATAAAATTAGTGTTGTCACAAAGTTTTAGTATTGTTTATTTTATCGGTAAAATAGAATTTTTACTACAACATTCTTTAGACAGAATTACAGTTTCTTCTTTCTAACTAAAGGTAAATTGCATTTGTCAAAATATATTATCAAAGTTATATGGGATATATATGATAAAGCTAAGTTTCTTCTGTATAAACAAAAATGAATCGTTGAAATGTATGTATGCCCGTAGCTACAGAACCGCAGCACCAAATCAGTTAATTCTTTTATTATTGGTTGTATTGGATATCACCAAGACAATGTTTATACAACTAAACGATGGTAAGGCACAGGTAAGGCTTGACAATATTTGACGTAGGCTTCCCCCAAGGATCTCCACATCGACCGGTCGCGCGCCACCTGCATCCAGCGGATTTCTTCACTAAGTCGTCAGTCTACCTTGTGGGGGCCTACCAGCAATGCATTTTCCAGTACGTGGTCGCCTTCAGAGCTTTTCTGTCCCAGCGGCCATTGGCTCTGCGAGCAATGTGCCCTGCCCATTTCCACTTAATTAGGAAAATTTGTCGGGCTATATCGGTGAGTTTTGTCCGCCTGCGAATGTCTTCATTTCTGATTTTATCACGCATGGAAACACCAAGCATAGCCCTCTCCATAGCTCTTTGGGTGCTCTTAAGACTTCTAATAAGGCCCATAGTGAGCGACCACGTTTCAGCACCATAGGTCACTGGCAACACACACCAGTTGAAGAATTTTGTTTTCAACTTTATTCTCAATTTGGGACTAGAAGATTTTTTTTTCCCGAACGCTTCCCAACCAAATCAGATTCGACGATTGACAGGCTTAGCTAGTAAATAATAATTCAATATATTTACATTTTAACGCCATTAAAAGATCAGGCGGTGTGTTATTAGTAACACTGACATAAATCATTATTGATCCTCAAAAAACACATTAATCTTCGAAACGCATATTTCTTCAGTATCTTATTACTAAATCATCTTGCCACCTACAATTTTTTTTCCATTTTTTTCTTCATTTTTCCTCTTGAGTAACTTTATTTCAACATTAAATAAAAAAAGACAAAATTTATCATAATTGTTTTAATCTGTTGTAATTTATACGTTGTATTTAGTATATAAGTTAATTTATCGATTATGCTGACCGACTTCCCATTTTAATATGCGCCTTTTTAAGGTAACTTCAAATTATTGGCTTAATATTTTTGCATTAGTATTTGGTTTTGTTAGTGCTCCTAGATACTCGTGCAGAATTCATAGGAATATAGTCGTGTAATACAAAGCTACATTATTGTAATATAGTTTTTTTTTAATCAAAATATTTTAACGAAAACTAAATACCTGTCATCGCCTGTGTAACTTGAAATACTCCGTAGACTACTGTGACTGCGCCTGTCCCGACACCTAATTCATCCAGAAAGTCGTTGTATATGAACCCGAATACTGGCTGGTGGGCAGTCCCAGCGATCTAGAACAACAAAAATAAATATTTTAGTAATGTGTTATATTAACGGCACTAATAGGGACGTCCAATATAAGTAATTATTCTAAGTTAAAACTTTTAACTTAGAATAATTATAATGACAAACATTTATAATATTAATACAAAATAAATATAATGACTTCATTGTCATCAGAGTGATGCCAAAGTCAGGGCAAATCCTAGAGGAAACTAAAACTTAAAAGAAGAAAGACTTCATTACTACAGCATGACAGTGACGTGGGCCTATAAAATTTTTCCTTTACCAAAAAAATGCTTAACGCGGCTAAACAAGTTTTCCCTTCAAAAATTAAATGAGGCAACAGCTTACGGATAAAGGCTAAAATAATGATGAAACACTAGTATATATCCATAATAAAACTAAATATAAATTTTATTGTTTGTTTTATAAGTAGTTAATTAACCTAACTGGTCATAATTTGATCTGATTGAAATAAATTAATAAATGTAGCGAGAAATATTGAACATTTACATTTTTGTAACTTTTTTATATGCTCATAAACGCCTTCCAAACTTTTTGGACATTATTCCAGATCGAAAGAGCTATGCCGTGTATTTATAAAAACAACGCCTATCTTTTACCATTTTCAACTAGCATTTATGTTGAACCGGCAGAGCTATGACCGTCATTATTTTAATTGTCGAAGGTCGACGAATAGGCCGCTTCAAGTGGCAACGCTGTTGCCATGTAATATTTACTAGTATTGAATCATTTTAGTTATACTGGATGATTTTTTGTACTGTCTCGATAATAATATAGCGTGTTGTATGAGTGGAATATAATCATACATTTTATTTAAATAAACTGCCTCTTTCGCATGTTTATATTTTTAGGAACAATAACATTAATTATAATTATTTTGAGCAGAATAAATACTAGTACAGATTTCTAGACCAAATAATGTTTTTTATTACATGCACAAATGTCTTAGCTAGTGATGCAAGTGTATCAATAAATTAAGGTTTGAAAAAAGAAGTGTAATTAGCATCTTTTTCAAAAGGGAAGTAACGCATGCACTTTGCCAGTTGATGTCAGTTAGGTGGTTTATTAAGCAGTTTTATTTGCTCTGTTATCGTAAAAGAGATTTTAAAGTTGGCTCAAAGATGGTTATTCCATTACCATAATAATTATTTGAAACGAAATATTCAACATGTATTTCTTTTATCTTCAACTACAACCCGCATATTTTAGGCTAATATAATAGATAATTTTGAAACTGAAAAATATTGTAAAATAATTTCTGTGTCGAAGCAAGTATAAACCGCTAATTGACACTTGTGTTAGATTTTCACAGTGTTGTATGTATTTTTTCACAGTGTTGTATGTATTTTTTCACAGTGTTGTATGTATTTTTATTAACCTCCTATAGTATGTATCATAATCTAATTTTGTAATCACTAAGACTCTCTGACTACAAAAACAAATATCGGTTGGCAGGTTTTTTATCCAGCGTGCTATTTCTTCGCAATTGTAAATAAGAACACGAAATATAAAAATATGCCATAGAAATTAGAAAATATTTTAATTATAAATGATTAATTTATTAATTTTTTTAGCAATTCTCAATTCTTCTACAACATAAAAAACTAAAACGTACGTTACGTTACGACATGGCAATGAAACATTGTCGAACTATCTATACAATAAAACTGGAACTAATAAATATATTATACTAAACTAACTAATAAATATGTATAAACTATATGATAAAACTGTAAAAACGCGGTAAGTTTTTGAACAAATTAAATTTATTATATTTAAATATGAATCAAGAAAAAAAGTGATCGCGTTAATTTAAAACAGTATAAAACGCTGTGATACCAACACGCGATTTTTTTTCTTACTATTTAGATTTTAATACCAATACGGATGTCGCATAGATAACCTTCAATTTGTAATTATAATATTTTCTTTCATCAGCTGTGACATGCTTAATTTGCAATATTATTATAATTCTTTTGTTTTCATACAAAGTATTTAATTAAGGAAAGACACTCATTTCCTTAAAGAGAAACGAGCGAAAGAGGTTAGTCCATTTTTCTTGATATTACGACGATCTCCATGCAGTGGCCTATCCGTATTGATCGCGATTGGCAAAGTGTCAGTCTTCTTGGCGTTAATTAAGGGAGGCCAGGTTCAAGCGTCTAATAAAGCCTGATGATGATAGTGATGATGATGATCATATTTAGGCTAACTTATTAGCCTAACTTATATCAAATGTTTTTATAATATTATCCTCTACCAAAAAGTGCTCAACGCAGCTAAAGAATATATTTTCATGCCAAAATAGGCGACTACACTTGCCATATTTTTTTTGTAAATCTAAATAATATGAAACAATGAATAAAAGTCTGTTCTCAAAAATCGGACACTGTACTTAATTTTATTCATACCCAAACAAGGTGATTGTAAAACATTTACTTAATTCCATTCAATCGGTAAGTGAAAATAACACTTTCTTTGTGAAAAACCATGAAAAGCGTGTTGAAATAATTTTGGAAATTCTAAATACGTTTTAATAATTATCAAAAGATATTATGATGATTTTACGGAAATCGTTACAAGAATGTGTTTTATAGAAATTTCAATAATGCATACTAATTAATAGATTTCTATGATAATTATAATAAATAATAGCATATTTTATTTCTTTATAGCAATAGCATTTGTTTTTTTTTTCTTTTATTGTTAACACCTCGATTTCCTTAAGACGTGTTATTTATTAGATCTTGAGTAATGAGTAGAATGAGAATAAACTATAGCATTAAGGATTTTTTTTATTAAATTTTATTTTAATCGAAAACTGACAACTTGATGTTAAGAGGTCAGCTATGAATAGGGATGTTGACACATGTTACAAATTCATGTAAAGTTATGTTTTACATATTAAATACAGTATTTGAAAACCTAAAATAACATTTTAAAAGTCTACTTATTTGTCTTAAAATTTAGAAAATTAATTTAAAATGCGTTATTTATCATGCATTATTACGTGACTGTAAACGCCAATAAGGCGATGACGTCACTGAACATTGAGCTAAGTACAAACTCACCTAACATAGCGCGAGCTCTGAATGCGGTGTGTGACGTAATGACGCTTGGAGCGTTTTAAGGGCAATTTTAAAAACTATTTTTCTTTATTTAGTTTTTTGTTAAAATTGGACATATTTCTTTACAAAAGTATTTTTTTCGTGTTTATCTATTGTATATCTATCAAATAAAATCAATTAAAAAAAATAGTCAACATCCCTATTGTTGTCATTTCTTAAATGCAAAGTTTATTTATTTATTAATTAAGTTTACTTACATTGCCACTCAATAAAAGGAATAATGTGTCATTCTATTGGTGCCAGAATTTTTTAAATCGGTCTAGTAGTTTCGGAGCCCGCTAAATGCAAACAAACAATCAAAATTTTTCACTTTCTAATATTAGCATAGACAAGAAATCAGTAGACAACGATTTGTGTCTCAAGTTACTCACAGCAGGTCACAAATTACATAAATATAGAACCACCAGAACGGAAAAATCCTTAGTTTAGTGCAAAATTACAATAAATTATATAAAAATATAACCGCGTAAACATGTTTGTTTTTACGTTGCGACCTTAATCAATAAATTTTAATAATTAAGTTTAAAATGCCCATTCAAAGTGCGCAGAAATATGACAAATATTTTTGTAAGAATATTTTTTCCTTTTTTATGTATACAAATATGGAAAATTTTAATTTTCATGTATGATTTTGGTTCATGAAGAAATTAATATTCTTTTTTTTTTGCTTTTTGGTAAAATAACTAACACGGATGGAAAAATCAGTCATAGAAAGGATCCCAAATGACCAGTTTTACCATCATAAATAAACGCAACAATTTATTCCATCACCTTGGATATGAGAATCTTACAGCCCAAGTATATAACTAATTTATTAGTTCGAATCAGCAAAGTTAAGGGTTTTGTAAAGTTATCCATTGAACTATAATTTATGGATATTATGGTTCCGCTAACTTGTCTAAGACCTTTGTAGGTAGATCCATTAAATTCTGAGAAATCGAACGATCTGTATCGGGGATGATTTATTTATAAAGTTCACAGCAAGCGCCAGAAGCGCTTGCTGTTCCGAATGTCAATATTTTTAACTAGTAATTAATGTCGTCAAAAACAAAGGTATTTTAAGCCTACAAATGGAATGTTAGCTATTGTCATCTATTTGTGCGTCCGATTCAAAGGTATTTTTAAACGATTTCAAAGACTCTAGCGTTTCTCTATTCGACCGTATATTATGTTTTTCTTTTTTTTTTTTGTAAATAAAAACTTCTTTAGGCGCGTTAAACCCTTTCCTATGTGAACAAAAATAACTCATGAAATCGTGCCGAAACGCGTCAGAATGGTGCTCTCGCACATGAAGTAACGCGGACCTCCTTCCTCATTACAGTAGACCGCGTTGCTCTAAGCTCTCGACTCCCGTAGAATTTGCTAACCTCAAATCTGTCTGATTGGATGCGTGTGACAAAGTATGAAGTATCATCTATTGGCTATAGTAACAGCTGTCGCTAAAAAAACCAATCGCAACGGTCCTCTCACTGAAGAGGCTATACACTATACCCAATATTTTTTTGAAAGGTCTAGACTTTTAGGCCTGATGGCTTTTAAGCTGAATCGGTAGATAAGAGGGCTATTGGGTGTTTAGTACTGACTTTCTATAAGTTATTAAGTATTTACTTCTATCGGCAGTCGCTAAGAATGATTAGGCTTTTTTATCCATGATGATGATTAGAATCAAACAAAAAGTGCTTGTGAATAACAATTTATTTTTGTTCACAAACACTTTATTACATTCGTTACAAACATACACTAAGGCAAATTTATTTTCCTCAAAATTAATATAAAAATTCTGGTTCAATCAAAATCAGCATTTGAATTCAAGCAGATTTTAAACATGTCCTTAATTCCATGGTTAGTTCAAACCTACTTTCAAATTAGCAAATCGTGTTAATATATGGAATTACTAGCAGTTTTTCCCGGCTTTGAACGAGTGAACATTATTTACAGCCCATGTTTCAACTGATAACATTATATAGCTTTCTGCAGGCAAAATAATTAACTGAATTCGTCCAATGATTTGGGGGCCATTCAATGCAAACAAACAAACAACTAAATCTTACCTGTTTATAATATTAATATTGGGTCAAAATTTGAATGACTAAATTCTTATACATCTGTGTAACCTTCGATTTAGCTGTCATAATAGACTTTCTGTGTTATTCGATGGTTTCTTTTGATTAGTATTTCACAATACGCTAATTATTATAATATCACAAATCCCATGGCACATAAGATATTTTAAATTTCGTTCGAATTCTATTATCTATAGTTAAGTACTGATTTACTAAACCTATATAAAATAATAGTACCATAAAGTAAAATTTTAATTTATTCCTCCCCTTAAATCTGGCAATTACTAATATTTACAATGAAACTGTGTTAAAAAAACAAAGAATAGAAAACATAAACGGTAGAGTTTTATAGAAACCAGTCTCATAACAAAGTTGAGATGCGTGGAATTTTTTTAATAACAATAAAGTAGCCAAATATAATAAAGCAGATCAGATGATAAAAACTTTTAGTAAAATTATGTGTAGTGTTCATATTTCAAGAGATTTCTATATAATATGTATTATGTACTGCCTTATCATACCTATACATAGAGACTGGAAATTTGGTGCGAATATTTATATTGCTATTTTTTGGTCAGCTACGAAAGGGTTATACAAAATCCAGACCCTAATGTGAGGTTGCATTGGTGTAAATTAAATAAAACTTTACTAAAATTTAAAACACAGTCTGTAATATTGTTTTCTCCTCTCCTCCCGTGTCCATGGTTGCTGTAAAGTATCCAACGCCGAGAATGGAAAAAAAACTTTATTTTTAGAATCCTTGGATCAAGGGTCTGAATCTATCTAAAGTTGAGATCAAAAGAGCAGGGGTAAAAGGGTGAGGACGGGAACCGCACCTCATTGTAGAGTCCCGACGTTGGGAGAGGTTGTTCTGTGGTGCGGGACAACCCTGTGGCGTCAGTCCCTCAAGGGACTGACTAGCCACCAGCCACGTTACTAAAGGCGGCATTAGTGGCGCTCGCCGATTTTTAGTGGGCTGCGTCCACTTATTAGCTTTCGGGTCCTACTCCCCCGCAGGACGCCGAAGTGCATTTCCCGACGTTAAAGAAAAAAAAGGTCAAACATCGCTCGAAATAGGTATATATACTGATTATAATATGACCCAGTAACAAGATACGCCGCGTCATTGAAAGGCATGCAAAAAAAGGGTAGCGCTTTGAGGTAATAAACTACATATTACATTTACTACACGGCATAAATTACGCTATAAGCTATTATATTATTTATATTTTTTATATAAGCTATAATATATTTATTAGCATTTAAGTATACATTTCATACTATAGTATAGTAGTGTTATAGTATTACAGTATACTTGTAGTATTGTCTTGGCGCTTTTCTGCGCCTTATAAATTGAATCCTATTTAATCCTTTCTAGGTAAAATTATTATACACTGCAACACAAGTTCACGCATCGAACAATAAAAAAAATCTAAATATCCCATTACAAATATTTTTCATAAATTGTGCATTGTAAGGTAATCCATATTAAATACACATACATGTTTATAATTTAAGATAGATACTAAATAAGTTAGTGAAACTATTAATTAGTGGACGGACAAACGACAGTATCTTAATAGTTTTTATGTATTGTAATTTGTAGCTCACTCACCCTCATGTTATTCATAATATTATGTTTTTATTACAAACTAGCTGTTGCCCGCAGCTTCGCCTGCGTTAACTAAGATTTACAACGGCATCTTAGTACGCAAAATAAGTAATTTTTCTGGTTGATTTTTTACACCTTGTATTCGAAAAACCCAAATATCTTACTAATATTTTTTGTTTTTTAGAATAAAATTTAGCCTATGTTACTCGTAGATAATATTGTAGCTTTCGAATGGTGAAAGAATTTTCGAAATTGGTCCAGTACTTTTTGAGCCTATTCATTACAACCAAACAAACAAGCAAAGTTTTCCTCTAATCTTAATATATATATTTCTTGTGTGCGTGTGTATGTGACTGAACTCCTCCTAAACGACTGGACCGATTTGAGTGATTTTCTTTGTGTGTGTTCAAGTAGATTCGAGGATGGTTTAGATTCACAAATCAGACCGGCAGATGGCGCTGCAGTCGGTATCTAGGTTATTGATCTGTACTGCCACTATCGATTCGTATCTAAAGGACAACGTCTGTGGGGTCCGCTAGTATTATTATAAGTGTAGAAGTGTAGATGTATTTACTAATTAAATAATAAAATTATCATCATCAGTTTATATCGCCCAGTTATTCATAAACCTTGCAATATCAATTAGAATGATGTACTAGGCAGGTATCGCTTTTAATGAAAGCCAAGATGGCTGATCAATAAAGTATACACTATACACGAAATTAATTGAATTCCGATCACACTTTATTATTAGTGGATGTAGCGTAATAAATATTTACGTGTTATTTTAATGACAAGAAATTTATCATTCTTTTGACATGATGAAACCAGTGTAAGCGGGATTTACGAGAATTGCGGATTTTAAATAATGTATTAAAGTTATCATTTTTTGAAGATACATAAAATTATGTCTATGGGGCCGTCTATTAATCACTTTATCTTTTTAGTTACCTACTTCTTAATCCCCTCCACCTTAAGGTCATAATATGCAATTAAGTTTTATACTACTTTCCCCCTAGCCAAAGCACGTGTATTTTTTCAGTCCAAAGTATCATAATATACTTTGGACTGAAAATATACATATTTTGACGACCTCTGTGGCTCAATGGTTAGCGCGTTGGCGCTCAAGCCGGGAAATTTCAAAACATCGTCTTTTTATATTTAACAGGTATTATCTTTATTAAATATATTATTAAATATTAAATATTATTAAATATAGACAGACCGACTTTACAGGTTATTTTTGACATGTATGATGAACGGCCTAAAGAGAACTAGTAGTACACGTAGGCTGCTAGTTTGCCTATTTTAATAATATAAAAAATAGGATTAATGGAAATAGATTTAAAACACTGCAATTTAATGATTGCGTTTTTTGCGACAACATTTTTTTATTGTAACTGTTATGTCTTAATTATGTTCCCTTATTGTCAAATTGTATCAAAATATTTGTATCCATTCATAAATATTTTGGTAGAAGTGTTTTTGATTTACGTGTGCAAATTAAATATGTTATTATTATTCTAAAATATTATGTAAATGCTAAGTTGACAAAACAATAAATTTGTATGAGCTAGAAATATTTCATAAAAAAAATACCTACGGAACTTTAGGCGCATGCGTCGGATTCGAACTTGTCAGCTATTTTTATAAACGGGTATTGTTATTTAAACATGTAGAAACACATTCCGTTATGAAGAGGGTTTTTTTTTCTATTTTGTGTTGTGCTTTTAGATTTAACATAATATTCAGAATACATTTCTCGTATAGCGTCACTTAATTTTTTTTTATCCTTAGAGTATTTTATTTGCATTAACAGACGAAATGTGGTCTCATTCTATTGGAATTAACATTTTTATGTTATATCGGGTTTTTATCTTAAATTATATAAGATTATTCAAAAATATATTGGCATTTAAATATACTATTTCTTTTATTTACACAATACAAATAATAATATAAAAAAATAGATTTGTAAAAAAGTAAGATCTATATGATAATAATGTGTATGATATTTTATTAAATTGATAAATATTTGATTTTATGATAAAAATAAAGTTTCTAAGAACGATCTTAGCATTCGTTTTGGAAAAATGAAAAAAAAATATATTGAATTAATTTCCACTTTAAGTTATAAATAACATAAGTTAGAAATGGACATGCCTATTCAACAAAAAATGGTGTTATTTGAAGCCACGGTCGCTCGTTATGCTAGCCACTGAATAAGCCAAAAAGTGCATTAGCTAATAAATTATAATTGTTAATCAATAAAAATGATTCTTTACTTTTATTACAATTAGGTATTTAAATAATATTTTATTTTTATTAGCACTACCATAAATAACGTTTATAAGATGATTATTTTTTTGATCGCACATTATAAAAATAAATACTCACAAATATAACAGATAAACCGATGCACACCACATAACCCCATCCTCCTTCAGGCGGGAGCAACTCGTAATTCCTATCATCACTATCACAAATGGCAATGCTTGTTTTCCCCGGCGCACTCATTTCGCACAAACAATACAACGAATTAATGTATAAGCCCTATATATACCTTGTGCCCTAGGTGGTCTTACATCACATTGAATGTTAGCTAAGGACTTAAACTCTTAAGATATCATCGTCAACAAGGATTTTCCAAAGCCATGAAATAACACTGTTGTTATTCGAACTTAATGTAATTAGAGAACACGCTGTGAGTGCGGATGAGAGGCGACTGTCTGTTGGCTTAATGAGTCGAACTATTTGAGTGTTCCGATGCCCAATCAATGACCACTTGAATGAACGATACAAGGAGTTAGATTATTTAAAAATATTTAAGTAAATCTTATTTAGGCGCAAATAGGGAGTTTCTCAACTTTTTTTCGGACGTATGTAACGCTTACTCTATAGTCTGTGTAGTTTGCGCTATTCAAAATTGTTTTTCTCAAATTTTGTTGGAACAGGCTAAGACCAGAGGTCATACATAAAAAATATGCGACTAGGGAGTAACTCGGTTTCGATTTCTGAAGGATGTAACGCTCACTCTATAGTCTGTGTAGTTTTCGCTATTCAAAAAAAAATTTTTTTTTCAAATTTTGTTTGAACAGGCTAAGACCAGAGGTCATACATAAAAAAATAAGATGACATTCATTAGTTAAAATTTAATCATTTCAGTGATATACACCGTCAACGCTTAAAAAGTTTTACTTCAATCGCGCGTAAAGGTTACACGCACACACTTTTTTTATAATTTTTAAAGTATTTACAGAGTGTTGTTTTTATATTATCAACCCTTGATAAATGACCTCTATGTACGATACCATTTAGGGCTATATTTTCACTGGCAGCTCACTGGCGTACTTCCCATTCCTGTGGGAGCCCGGGGATAAATTTTATCCTTTGTGTTATTCTGATGTGTTATTCTGACCTATAATATTATTTTATAGTTTCATCTAAATCTTTTCAGGAGATTTTGCGCGAAAGAATAACAAACATACATTTATGTATTCTTACAAAATATCACTTTTATAATCATAGTTATTAGAATTAGAATTCATATAGGATTGGAATTTAGATTTGGAATAGATTTTTTACTCATATTTTACCACATTTTCAGTGGTACCTAGTACCTACTGGTACCTAAAATTTAAAATAATATAAAATACTTATGCATTAAGGATAAATCATGGGAAATGAGAATTTACTACAAAATATTTACAATAAGTTGATATTATTGTCTTTTGATAATCATCAGTATTTTTACTACTGGACCTGTTATTAGAATGGATAATACTTTTTGTCAGCCTGTCAGTTTGCAGAGAGCTAATGGATCAGGTTATACATGTTGCTAATACAATATTAAATAACTCAATATAAGTACGCCGAGAACCGAAGAGGAATTATGTAACTAATGATTCGAGATCATAAAGGATCATGAAGGAAGGATTGGGGGGAAAAGAGGAAGAGGTAGAGAGGAAGAACTTACATGGAACAGATAAAGGAGAAGGTTCAGGTACTATCGCATCAGGAGGTGCAAGAATTGCCCATCACAGTTCAGGCCTTGTCGTCGCGGTGGGGCTCAGTAGCCCAGCCGAGGGGACTCTTTGTTCCCCCTTTTATAAGAAGAAGAGGCAAAAGAGCAAGGGGGGCAAGGGGCGAGGACGGGAACCTCGCATCATTTTTCTGTCCCGACGTTGGGAGGGGTTTTTTTCTGGTGCGGGGCAACCCCTCTGTGGAAGTGGCGTCGGTTCCCTGAGGGACTAACTAGCCGTCGAGGTGCCCTGTTGCTTGTAAATCCGGGGCACCTTACCAAAGGCGGCGTTGGTGGCACTCGCCGGTTTTTAGTGGGTAGAGCTCGCTGCGCCCGAAAGCTGGTAAGTGGACACCCACTTACCAGCTTTCGGGCGCAGCGAGTCGCAAATATCCGTCTGGGGAGACCCACTCCTCCGCGGGATGCCTCAGTTCATTTCCCAGGGTTAATGAAAAAAAAAATTAAAAAAAAGGAGGTGAAAGTATTGGCGAAATCTCTTAAATAAAGAGAAAGGGAGAGAATACTAAGCCGAAATGCTACCAGCACCTTTTTTTACAGCAGGTTTGAATCCTATCAAAATCAAAAACTTATAAATAGATGGCAGCCACTTGCCTTATTAAAAGGCGTGCCGCCTTCATACAGGGGGTCGTGAGTTCGAATCGCTAGTGACATAAACATCAATAATTTCACCGACTTCATGGATAAGGAATTTATTTATAATGTCCTTATCACAGTTATCTGTAACAATAACAAGAACGTCTCGCGACTTAAAGAAGGTTGAGGCGGTGTGATTTTAATAAAATATAATTAATATATTATTATTTACAATATTATATTTATTATAGACGCTTTTATACCACGTCAATCTGGTCCCGTTATTAGTTTCCGAAGAACTCGTGTTACGGGTACGTCCCGGCTTGAGGCCAACGCAATAACCATTGAGCCACAGAGGTCTTATAATAATGTTTACAGTGAAAATTACAGGATAGCATGTTTTGTTAAAGAATATTAATTAGTTCCTCTGTTTCAACCGTCTCTTCTTGCTTTAGAAACAGTGGTATATTCAGAAGATACTTCGGTGGTACTATTTAAATACTTTTTTTTTACGGAGTTACTCTGTAAAGATTCCGTTTGGCCATTTTTAGGAACGAGATCCTGATAAACAGAGGAGGGTAACTTTTACGTGAATGTGTACACATATTTCACGGGCGCAGCTGCAGGATAATGTACTAGATCATAATAAATGTCATACTTCGCCAAAAACTCTTTGCGTGGGGTCTTAGTAAATTCGATTGCGGCGAAAAACTTTATTCTTAAATACTACGGAAAGAGCTACCTTGTTATTAATATAAGAATAAAGCGTTTCACCATCATCATTATCATCATCATTACCACCACCACCACTACCACCATAATCGTCATTATCATCATTATCATTATCATCATCATCATCATCGTCATTATCATTATCATCGTCATCATCACGTCATCATCGTAGTAGTCGTCGTTGTCATCATTATCATTATCGTTCATTCATCATTGTAAATTAGTGGTGCTTAGGTAATGCAAAAAGCGCTGCTTTCATGGCCTAAAGTCATATTAGGGCCCAAATTACGTGTTTTCTTATGTTTACGTGAATTTTAATCATTATAATGCAACAACTTTACGGATTTTATTGCGGTTTATTTTTACATGCGGTCACGGGGGAACTTCGTATTCATATTAGAAAAATTGGGAAAAAAAGCTGTCTGTTCCTAACACGGCTACACAAACATAATATAGAAATATTTTTTCTGTGTATATTAATGTAAATTATTTATACTGACCATCAAGGTTATAGCTCGATCAGTATTATTATACAAACAATAATACTATTTATTCCTGCGACGTCGTCCCTTCCTTATATTTATTTATATCTTTATTTTATAAAGTACCTACTAGCAGCGCTCCGCGGTTTCACCCGCGTAGTACCCATTCCCGTAGGAGTACAGCGATAAATTAATAGCCGATAAATTAATAGAAAAATAGAAAGTTTGTAAGTATGGATATTTTTTACCCTTTCACATACATCAGAATAACACATGTTATAATTTATCACCGTACTCCCACAGAAATCGGAAGTATGCGGGTGAAACCGCGGGGCGCTGCTAGTATCTTACTAATTCATTATTATAGCGCGAATGAGTTATAAAAAGACCCGGTCTAAGGCTAAGCTTTTATTTAAATACTAGCTGTTGCCCGCATAACATTTTTTACACCTTGTGTCCGAAAAACCAGAATATCTTACGGAACCCTATTTTTATCAGAATAAAATTTAGCCTATATTACTCGTGAATAACGTAGCTTTCGAATGGTGAAAGAATTTTTGAAATCGGTCCAGTACTTTTTGAGCCTATTCATTACAACCAAACAAACAAACAAAGTTTTCCTCTTTATAATATTAGTGTAGACTAGCGGATGCGACAGACGTCTTTTGGATACAAATCGTCCAGCCGTTTAGTTGCAGTATTGATAAATAACCTAGACACCGACTGCAGCGCCATCTGCCGGGATAATTTGTGAATTTAAACCATTCTCGAATTCATTTCCAGGTATAAAATCGGTCTAGCCGTGTAGGAGGAGTTCAGTGACTAACACACGCACAGAAGAATATAATATGTACAAAGATAGCCTAGCCTTTTTTATTATTTTACGAACAACAATACAAACAAATATTTTATTATGTTAGTCACTGTTTTTTTTTATTAGCATAAAATATGTTACGGCTAAAGTCGTTAGTTGGTAGTTTCTATGGATTTAAAACTAGAAACATTTTTTATGTTGGCAGTATGTTTATGATTAGTAAAAAATTCTTCTTTAGTTCAACCATTCTTATTCAATTATATTTTGAGTTACGTATTATGTATTTTGTTTGTTAGATACAAACAGAGATATATATTTTTTGGGATTTACACCACATTTTCAGCTTATTTTTTAGATTTATTTCGCGTAGTTCGATATTAGACGTTATTTACCTGCAATTATTGAATTGTATTGATATAATAATATGGCGTTTTAAATATTTTTGTTTCTTTGTTTTGTTTTATTATTATACATTACATACTTATAATATTACTAGACCTACTACTTACCCGAGCCTAGCTTAGGCACCAGTCTCCCACAATATTAATGCTAATGTTATTATCTATGTACCTACCAAATACCGACTTTACAATATTGTGGTGAGAAAATAAATATTATTATTATTATTACAAGCGGACCCGACAGGCTTTGTTCTGTCAAAAAGATTTAATTTGTTTGCAGTTTTTTGTTCCTACCTATTTTATGTCAAATTCGAGACAAACTATCCTATCTCTTAAGTTGGAGAAAAGCACACATTTTGAAAGAAGAAGCATTAAAATCGGTTCAGTAGTTTCGGAGTTCATCCCGGACAAACATCGTGACACTGGAATTATATAATATAATAATATTATACGTATATTTTCGCCCTTTAATTTTTTTTCAAAATGTAAATTTATTAAGACGCTGCATCCAAATTTTTGTCATTGTACCTTTTGATATTTTAAGTAAAGTAAGTTAACTATATAAATGATATTTTAGTGTGTTATTTTTTATTTCTTAATTATTAATTTATCTGTAACATGTATATTTATTCTGGTTGTGTTCTTTGAATGCCGATTCTTTTAAGTGCCGGTTAATTTACATTAAGCAAGAAAATGATGTTTTTTTACATGCTTGTTTTTTTTAATTTTTTTAAACCACACTAGAAAGCGGTCTATAATCATAAACAAGTTTATCCACAATTATAACTTTCAAACGTGGATTCTTAATCCAGGTAAGGCGTTTCGTACTAGTCAAAAGTTTTTGAAAAAAAAAAACATTATTATCGTAACAGCTTTCTATCGAAGATATTATGCACGCAAGTATTGATATAAATATCGTTTCTTATCATCATCATCACCATCAGCTTTTACCCGTCCACTGCTGAACATAGTCCTCCCTCAATGAACGCCAAGACGACCGATCCCTTGCTACTCGCATCCAACGAGGACCTGGGGCTGTGTCAAAACGCCATTACGAAAACTACAGCTAAGTTCGTTCGTTCGTTCGAAGTTGTGATTGGTTAAATCACGTCGTCGATTGAACGATCGAGCGATCGTTGACGTGATTAAGCCAATCACAACTTCGAACGAATGAACGAACTTCGCTGTCGTTTTCGTAATGGCGTTTTGACTAAGCCCCCTGCCCCTGCACGGAGATCGTTTACGTCTTTTAAATACGAAAATAATATTAAATACAGTAGACCCTTGATAGTTCAAACCTCGATAACTTAAAAACCCTCTATAACTTCAAAAAATAATATGTTCCTTAACTTAAATAATATGTCCCTTAACTTATCACTAACATGACTCTTGATAACTTAAAACCTCTATAACTTAAAATATTTTGTGTTTCCCTTGGACTTTAACTTATCGAGGTTCTACTGTAATACCTAAATGTTGCGCTAATTTTGAGTTCGGAACTCTCTCATATATTTCCGATACGGAACCCTCTAAAATATAACTAATCTAAGAGTAAATAAACACTTTTGGTACTCGCGTCATAACTTGGTTTTATATTACGGTTGCTCTACATGTATGTTGCTTGATCATGCAATTTCATTGTTTAAAATGTGACAGATGAGAATATGGAAGGTGTTATGTTTCCGTGTAATATATATTTAAGTAATTTGTAAACCAGGCGCTGTAAGTATTATCTATGTATTATCTTTACTAATATTTAAGACTTTTTTTGGTAATAAGGTTGTTTTTTTTTGGACTTTTATACTACATACATTTATATATCAGTATCACTAAGGGCCTGTTTCACAATCTCCCGTTAAGTTCCCTATAGGCTATTGGCAACATATTTGACAGATAGAGTATGGAGTATCTGTCAAACATCTGTCAAATATGTTGCCAATAGCCTATAGGGAACTTAACGGGAGATTGTGAAACAGGCCCTAAGTCCGTAGTAACTTAAGATGCCGGTAGTTTAAATAATAAGCTCACCTACACAATTAGGTTTATATAATATCAACCCTTATATGTCCCACTGCTGGCCACGGGTCTCCTCCTCGAAACCAGACGAGAAATCATTTTTCTATTAGGTTTTGACAGTGATGAATACATAATTCCAAATTGTAATATGTTCAGACCAAATTTTTCTCACAATTCCTGTCTCTGCATGAAACTGAACTTCATCAACACATCATCCGTTTATTATTTAATTTCACATATAGGATCTATATAATGATCACTTATGATCGTCTTAGCGGCTAAGTTTATAATGAGGGTTCGCAACGCGCGCATGTCAGAGAAGATACAACAGCACAAGAAACTCTGCTGGGTTCCTATCATTCTTTTAATTGTGATCATTATTTCACAAAGTCACTTAAATCTAGAGCAATTCATTTCCAAGCATTTTTATCATTTATATATTCTTTCACGTTATATTAGGATTTTAATATAAGTTTTTGTTTACTCCACGTTCCCTCCGTCAGTCATGGAGTGTGACTTCCGCGACTTCATGGTGGCTGGTTTGTTTCTGTGGCGGGTCCATACCGCACCATCGTTGGATAAAATGAGACCCCAGGCGGATTACCTCCACCGGGTGGTTGCACCGAAGCGAAAGCCCGGCAGAAGACGCCAGCAATACTGGGACCCATTCCACCGTGGTGTCTTGACTGTTTGGGAAGCAAGTCCCCCATCTCCCTATCGGATGTGGTATTTATATTTGGTAGATTCGAGCTACTCAAATCAGTTACAGTCGATGGGTTTGTATGTCTAGCACATACATACAAACCCATGGGCTGACAATGATGATAAAAAACAATATATGGACTCATTATAATAAAAATTAATTTTAAATAAAAAACCAAAAACCGACTTCAAAACTATACATTTGAATTATGTACAACTTAAAAATTTAAAATAATATATAAATACTTCAAGGTGAAGTTAATTAACAAAAATAATAAATGAAAATATTGAAACTTATAATATGTCTCAGTTATACTATTTAAAATTACTTATTTTGGAAGTCGGTACTAGCCAAAAAGGACACCAAGTATTGAGCAGAAGTCTGTTAAGGCTATCTTTGCTTTGGCTAGCACCGACTCCAAAAATAACAAATTTTATTGCATAATAATAAAGATGTAAGTTATATCAAACTTTCCGTGGCGGCACTTTTTATTTTTAGTATTCACCCATTAGGACTGCCTATACTTAATTAATGTAATACGTGAATAACTAACTAGATATTAAATATCAATATTGTATGGCCATAATGATAAACAAATTATTTATTTTAGGAGTAATAGATATCATTGATTTAAATGTTATGAATCTATTTTTCGTCAAAAATTAACAAGTAAAAACATATTTAAAGAAGGATATTTGTATCATTCTAATCTATATTATAAACACAAAATATTGTATGTCTGTGACGAACAAATTAAAAAAAGGTGAAATTAATTATTTGATACTATCTTAAATATAGATCATGTAAATAGGAGTCATTTGTCGTTGCTTTAGACCCCGATAAAATACGTAAAATTTATGTTTATTATTATGAGTGAAATTTGCGAAATAATAAGAAAATAATGATACTAAAAATTTTGGAGAAGAATTTTAGAAATTCCTTTATTTTTTTTCGGTTGTAAAAGGTCGCGACTTTTAGGCCTGACGGCCTTTAAGCTCAATCGGTAGGTAGGTGAGCAGATGGCTCACCTAGTAAAATTCGAAAGGTGGGCGCCCCCCTCCGCGACCCTCAGGGGGCACGGTATATCGCGCGCGCTACTCTGGGGAGTAGGTGTTAAGCTAGTCAAATCCAATACGGTCGACGAGTCATTAGCAGATAAAGTTAAACTATTAGTCGGAGGGCCGGCCCTCCCCTCCCCCTCTGACAGGGGTGGTGGGTCGTGCGCAGAACCCGTGCAATCGACCGATTGTAAAGTGCTATCGGTGTTTTCGCGGTTTTGATTAGTGTAGACTCGTATCGGATTCGAACCTTATCTTACCCGATCGATCCGGATCGATGTATTTACCATGTGTAATTTTTTTTAGTTAAAGTTTTTATAGAGCATTTATGTGTATAAAGCAGGCGCTGTCTTGATTATCTACACCTTTTTTTTCGAATGAACCTATGCTGCTGCCTGCTGGCCTTTAAGCTTTATTATTTAATAAATAAGTACTAACTAACACTAGTTAATAAGAAACCTATTCATTGTACTAACACATTATGGACCTCGTGTCTGAAATAAATAATTTGAATTTGAATTTGAATTTATCGGAAGACTATATGAGCAGATGGCTCATCTAATATTTTTTATGAGGGTAACTCTATACCAATATTATAAAGTACGTGTGAGTTTGTGGAGTTGTAGAGGGTAATCAAAAAAGACTTAGTTATTTCAGGCATTCAGTTGGTAAGTTATAAATTGCAATTACAGTATTTTAGTGACAAAATTATATTATATCTGACATCTTTAACGTTCATTGTAGATTTTTATTAATTTTGAATACAATAATAATTACTAGAGGACCCAACAGACGTTGTCCTTTAGATACAAATCGATCCAGCTGTTTATTTGCAGTATAAATAACCTAGACACCGACTGCAGCGCCATCTGCCGGGCTAATTTATAATTTAAACCATTCTGGAGTCCACCTGAAAGTACACAGGTAATTTAATTAAAATCTACCCAGCCATTTAAGAGGAGTTCAGTGACAAACACACGCGCAGAGAAATATATAAGCAGGGTGTCCCGGAAAGTAAGGATCAAACGAAACAGGGTGTTGTGCTAGGCCATTCCAAAACTTTTTCTCCCAGGAACCTCTTCTCTATCTCTTAAAAAAAAATTGGACATTTTAATATTTTTTAGAATTGTTCATTGAAAAAAGTCTTCCCAAAACCCTTTTTTTATTTTTGGTAAAATGTTTAGAGAGACATACCAACACTATGTTAGCAATTTCACATCTAACTGTAACGTAATTAGTAAAAGAAAAATAAATGAGTTAAAAAAATATTTTTTTACGAGATATAGGGGAGGTTCATGAGAGAAAAAGTTATGGAATGGCCTAGCAAAACACCCTGTTTCATTTGATCCTTACTTTGCAGGACACTCTGTATAAAGATTAGAGATGTTTATTACATAGGACGTCCCGTGGCGGCCACTTTTATCTTTATTTGTCGTATTCAATTACAGCACTTAATAAAATGTCATACGTGGATTAACTTACTTAATGGGGATATTAAATATTAATATTTCATTTTATATATACAAAATTTAATATTGTGAAATGAATATGTTGTTATGTTTTGGGAGCAATATTAGTAATCTAAATATTATGAATATATTTTCCATTAAAAAATTAAATGTACAGAAATAAGAAAAGATATTTGTAATACTCTAATCCATATTATAATATGAATCCAATGAACCTAGCAAAATTATTCTCAAGTAACATAGACTACACAAAAAAAAAATACATTTACGGTCGATTTGAGTAAACGAAGTCAATATTAAAAATAAACAATCATCATCTGGGGCATTGGGTAGTCTCAGTTTCATGCGGTTTGTAAGATTCCGGTGGCTCATTGGGAGGGAAAATAAAAGAGGAGGAAAACGAACAGTATAACTTTAATGCATAATAATTATGAGGATTTTCATAATCGCTATACGCCCACTAGCATAATGTGAATACAAAAAATTACTTTGTTTTAAAAATAAACCAAAAACGTTACGGTTATTAATAGTAACAAAAATAATGGATGTTTTTTTTATAGTGGTAATTAAAGACAACGGATTGCACAATATCAAGTAATCGGACCAAAATAAACATATTATTACCAATATTAACATATGAAATATAATATTTTTGAGAAATAAATTAACAAAAGTAGACCTATTTATCGCGTGACAATAATCACAAGTCACAGCCCGTGACGTCATTGTCTGCGATGCAAGATTTGTCACTTGCGAGTTGTCTTTTGTTTTAACAGTGGTAGTTCAACATTGCGGTGCTATACAGTATTAATATTTAGAACCAATTAAATTTGATAATTTTTCGCAAATCTATGAATTTAGAAAATAGACTCAACCTTAAAATGTTTGTTGTGCACCTCCTGACGTTTCGCGCGACGTCATGATAGTTAGAGAGATGTGAAAATGTTAAAAAAATAACATAAGTACAACGCTGGTGGTTTTCTTTAAAGGAATTCCTTTGAAGGAATATTTGAAAATTACTTTCCAAAAGTTATCAAACATTATTCAAATTTTAGCCTGCATGTATTAATTATAATATTATGTTACAAAAAACACTTTAAAATATATAAAAATAGGTTTGAACTCAGGATACGAAAATAAAGAAATGGTATTTTATTTTAAGGGAGTGTCAGTTTTAAAATATTGGTAATTGTTAGCTCTTGAATTCATAATATGGCATTTAGTATCGTAAGGTCAAATAGTTAAGATAATGTTAACCGTTGTAATGTTAATCTTAGTGATAAGTATATTATTATTCTGTTGCACAATTTATTATAGGTAAATGACAAGTCAAGTTTAAGTCGTATTTAAACTTAAACTTCAATAAATCAATTGATTGAAATAAAGCTTCATAAAAATAAGTTAATCTGTAGTCTCTGACTTTATCAGAGACTACACGTTCTAAGAATGTTTGAGCTAGGGCTAAATTAATATCTACATATATAGAAGAGCTAGGAGGAGGTATTTGCCCAGCAGTAGAACAGCATAGGCTAGTAAAAAAATCAAGCGATTCCCTTGAAATTCTCGAGCCTCGAGAATTCCGCCAAGTCTCAAGTCTGAACTAGGGCTACAGAATATTTACTTCAAAAAATTTACACATAGTTTAGACCACCGATTAGCAAGTGATGGTCTCGTATTTAGGGTGCACTTAGAAATTTAGGAAATTCGCTGAAATTCAGAAGTTAGAAATTTAGAAAATCTATCAAACCCACTCACAATGTTCTCTTTCACCTGTGCAAGCAATGTTTTATTGTTTAGGTGTGTCTTAATATCAGATTCAGCTGTTGAGATTTGCACTGAGACGTCTTCCTCGACAAGCAGTGCCCTTACATAGTATTTCGCCAGGGCTTTAATGTATTTAAATATTTTCATGTTTATTTCATTATTTTCTCCTTTCTTTCAATTTAGGGTCCGACTTATGTGCATGGTTTCATAATGATCTTCATCATCAGACTTAATTCGGCCAATGCTGAACATAGACCTCCCTCAAAGAACGCCAAGACGACCACTTGCCACTCGCATCCAACACGGGCCAGACACTACACGGAAATCGTCTTCCCACCTGGTTAATGGCCGACTAAAGGTTCGACTACTTAAACACAGCCTTTATTTTGTACATAGTTTAGTCGTCGACATATTTTGCTGACGGTATTCTGATAGGAGCATAACTTTGAATGGTGTCAGCATCTAGCAGTATACATTATTATTATCATTAACGCGGATGCCGACATATACTTGTAATGCAGAGGTCGATAACATGATATCAATTGACTTTGCACACTACATATTGTAATTAATTGAGCCTTGGCTTCTTAAAATCATTCCATTCAAACATTGCTCTATCAAATAGCTGGACTAGAGTTGAAGTCCATAATAGTGATTTTTTTCTACTTAACGATACGAGATAATCAAATTAATTTGGCGATAAGAGCATCGAAACTGATTATTAAATTTTATAGAATTTCTTACAAAAAGAAGAATTATTCTAAAAATCTATTATTTGTGCGGTAAAGAATAGTAAAATGATATTTTAATGGCGATTCTGATGATGCGACAGAAAACAAAAAGACTTAACAGTTTATATATGAATAATATTGTTATTAGAGTCCGCGCCACTTTAGAAGTCCGATAGACGCGGCGCTGCGGTCTCATAACTCAATGTTGCCAATTTCGAGTGTAATGATTTTCCACTAAGTCTAGAACAATAAAATTTTTAAATAATTATAGGGCCTATGTTCAGTAGTGGATAGATAAAGACTGATGATAATAATAATGACAAAAATAATTATAGCAGCAAAATAAAAATCTCCCTGCCAGGTTTTAGTAAAATAAAAGACAGATGTCAAGATGTCAATCTTGTCAAATTTAGTTCGGGCATTAGTCGCAGGACTTCAAAAGTGGCGCGGACTCTATATTAATATTGACATATGAATGACATACAACATTTTTGTATTTCAATAATAAGACGCCCCGCACTTCATTTGCTTCACTACAATAGACAACTTTAAAATGTATTTGAGGGGCAAATACATTTTAAAGTTGTCTATTCACCGGGCCTTAATCATAAAATACACTTTTTTAAATTATTCATAGTTTACATTCTATCTTACTTATTGACTTGATCTATTAAGATGATATACAGAATATGTTACATTATATAGGTCGACCTTACAGCTTTTCTAAATTTGCGTGCTTGCTGGCAATTTCTTCTAAGATCGATTGAAGGAAATATTTTCTTATTGAAGTTTTTCATTCTTACTGAATATAACATTTTCTATCTAATTAATATTGTATTAATAGATGGACGATAGCAAAGAGACTTGTAATTTGATTAGAGAACGTACAAAGTAAAATGATGCTACAAGCCAAATATGACGTGAACTACTTCGGTAATCTAAATTTTAACATCTTGACAAGCAGGCATTTTTAATACCGCTAAAAAGGTTTTATAAAAAAAATATAGAGCATTTGCTGCTTTACATTTTTTTGAACTAACACGACTTCAGCGCATTGTTAAGTGAAGTATTTGTGCATAATCCAAAATATTTGGTTTTCTATTTCTCAGTATTTGTCCATGAATTCATACGACCAATATATTATATTATTTCTGTTTTAACTCTCGAAATATGGATGTTGTAAATTTGACTTCTGTGTGTAAAGTCGGAGTTCTTGCCGTGGTTTTCTTTTTGTTTTAAACATTGATTTTAAGTTATTTTGTTATTGCATTGGGGGCTTATTATTTGTAAACTTTTAATATTGTTTCATATTTAATGTACGTTCCTTTATATTGTTTAATAAGTAATAATCACTATACATCCATTTATTCCAATCGATGAAGATAATCCAACCGCGGTTAAAGCTGTATATAAGAAGACTTGAGTTTTGATTTAAATATGTAAATTCATGGTAGAACTTGGCACTTGGCAAGCACCAATACCCATGACTAGGGTTGAAATGTCACCAAATCTAATAGCCGGACAGACCAGCCAGCTTGGCCGGACATTTGGGTAGAAAGACCGACACCCAACATTATTGAGGATTCTATCTCAGTATTTATAGGTACGACAAAGAAATTGCATGTAAAATAAAGCTTTTTTTATGAATATCATACATTTCGTTAAATTCTAGTGAACTTATAGATAAAATCGAATGCCAAGACAGTCTTAGCCTAAGACTAATTGGGGATCGCTCGTTTGAAAAATGTACAAAGTCTTACAAAAGCCGGACACCGTTTATTTTGGCCGGACACGCAATATCATCTCCGGCTTTATCCGGACGCCTGGCAACTACCTATGATGGTAGGTAATACGTAAACAAACCTGTTATTCCCTGGGTGCTAAAAGTTGTAAATTTATATTATGTATTCAGTTGCCTGTGACCATGAAGAAGGTTTTCGTTTCTTTAAAGGGTCTTCTGTTTTTATTTATTTTTTACATTTAAAACATACAGTCTTAGAGTCTCCGAAATCTAGACAGAACTAGATCTTCGAAATCTTTCATAGTTTCAGATATCAATTAAATAGATAATAAGATGATAATATATGAATATAATATAATAACGGATAACGGATGGTCGATGGGCCATTAAGGTTCAAGAGTGGAGGCCGCGTTTAGGTAGACGAAGTGTTTGTTGGTCGGCTATTAACCAGATGGGAAGACGATCTCCGTGCAGTGGCAGGTCCACGTTGGATGCGAGTAGCGAGGGATCGGTCTTCTTGGCGTTCATTGAGGGAGGCCTATGTTCAGCAGTGGACGGATAAAGGCTGTTGATGATGATGATAAATGAATAAGATGTCCGTCAAATATCACCTTGTGAAAAAACAGGTACTTAATCAGCTGTCTACGGCCAGGAATTTGATCACTTAACAAGACTAACGTTACTCCATGTTGCACAATGTTATGTAATGACCACAAGGTTTCCCAAACCATTTAATATAAACATATTAAAAACGTATTATGTGCAGGAATGTTTTAAGCCATAATTGTTCTTTTAAAGGAAAGTTAAAAAATGTTATATTAATAGCCGACTGATTGCCTCTCTTTTTATCAATTAGCTACTAATTATATTGTGTTATGAGCGACGATGGTCCAGTGGGTATGGTTTGGGTCCTGGTTCGGTTCTAAAAATATGGTGCCTTGAAAAGGGTTTTTCTAAATTTCCAAGTGCATCCTTAACACTCATCGTGAGGAAACCTGCATGCCTGATAGGATTAAAAGTTTTTGAAGGTGTGAAGTTCACCAACCATCATTGGGCCCATGCCTCGGTGAACAATGGCCCGATAATTTTATAATATTAGTAAAGAGTTTAATTTTAATAAGTTTAATATTGTCATAGATGTTTAAGAAAGAAAGAAAGAAATATTTTATTGGTGAAACAATTACGCTAATTATACATACTACACATAACATTTATTAACTAAGTTGTTCACAAATTGGCCCCAACTCAGTGTTTCCTGGTGGTGATTCCAGCACTGGTCTTCCATTGGGGCCATTTAGTGGAGCCACGAAACAAAATACACGTCACAAATGACATGGTGCGACAAATGCTGAGTGACTGCCTCTATTATTCACATTGTCAAGACCGTAAGCTGTATGTATATTTTGTATGTGTGTTGTTGTTGTAAATATTAAAGGTGTTTTTCTTTCTTTCTTTCTTTCACAAAAAAAAAAATAAAACAAAAGTAAATAATAATAAATACAAAATTAAATACAAATAAAATTGATATTTCTACACTTTAATGTATAAACCATTCTGCCAGTGTCGTATACTCGACACTGGCAGAATGTCCCAAAAGACGATCACAAAATATATAAGAAGAAGAAGAAAATAAAAATAAATCATAGAGTACAGTAATACAACCGAAATACAAATAATGTTATAACAATAATGTTTATATACTCTTTGAATCAAACATGGAAGGCTATGTTATTTTTTATAATTTCATTGCGCTTCATTTTAATACTTAAAAAAAGATCATTAGTATCAATACGTATTCATCTACGTTACGACAAGGTCCCGCCACTTTTTACGTATTAAAGGCTATTTCGTAACATTGCCACATATCAGTTACGAGTTAACTCCCCGCTTTAAACTTGTTATAAAAATAGCCGCTATCAGTTTGGAGAGGCATTGATCTGTGAGGAGATTATTATTTAAAATAAAGTGTCAAAAAGATATCGATATGTTAATTACGGTTAAGTCTTACTAGGTTTGGTACTAATAATGTATGTTTAATGTTAATTGGATAGCCGAATGCCCAGCCACCTGATGGTAAGAGTAAACGTCGCCCGTAAATATCAATAATCAATCAATACACATTCCACAAGTCAACCTGTGATTGGTCAAGATACACTCTAGTGTCCCCACCAGGGTTCAGGCCTTGTCATGGCGGTGGGGCCCAGTAGCCCAAGGTGACCCCAACACCTTAACACCTTGGGCGAAGCGAATTAAGCCAAGGGGGCTCTTTGTACCCCTCTTATAAGAAGAGAGGGCCTCGCCTCATTGTTCTATCCCGACGTTAGGAAGCGTTTTTCTGTGGTGCGGGGCAACCCCTCTGTGGAGGTGGCTAGCCGTCGAGATGCCCTGTTGCTTGTAGATCCGGGGCACCTCACCAAAGGCGACATTGGTGGCACTCGCCTGGTTCTAGTGGGTAGAGCGTCCACTTACCATCTTTCGGGCGCAGCGAGTCCCACATACCTGCCTGGGGAGACCCACTTCCACGCGGGATGCCTAAGCACATTTCCCGACGTTAAAGAAAAAAAAACACTCGAGTATAAGTAACTTCTTAAAACAAAAGTACGGAATGCAAAAAATTAGAAGAAAATATTGCTAAAAGCGTTACCGTTATTAGTAACTCTCAATTAAATACTTAAATGATGCCTTTATTTTATGCATTTTTTTACAAATTTACAAAATGTTAATCTTATACTTGATATCTAAAGCTAACAAACGCGGTAATCTTAGAAACTACTGGACTGATTTAAAAAAATATTTCAGTGTTATACAGCCCATTTATCGAGGAAGGCTATGGTTTCGCTGAGATCCCGTGGTAAATCTTGTTCAAAGCAGGCAAAGCTGCTGGCAGAATTTTAGTGGCAAATATCTAGGCAAATATTTTTTATATGAAAATGCAATTACAACCCCATCTACTGGGTAACGTGCGTTTTCTATATACCACAGGGTACACACAAAATATTATCTAAATCTGTCCAGCCGCATAGAATAACTTAATTAGGATTAAAGATAATTATTATCTTATGTAATTATACTTATCTTTATCTAGTGTATTTTTTCTACTTCTCAGTTCAATGATATAATATGTTCTGTTTTACGACGATCGTAAAACGAAGACCTCTTCCCGCTTATTTATCAGTAAGCAACGATAAATTGAGAACTAAAACATCTACAATGTATCTTATATACCTTGTTGCTATTATATGTAGTTATTTGACAGCTATCATCATTAGCTCCCACCGTCTATTGGTAAAATGTTGTGTATTCTTAAGATCACATGGTTGAAGTGAAAACTAAAAATAATAATTACATACTAGCTGTTGCCCGCAGCTTTGCCTGCGTTAACTATGATTTATAACGGCGACTTGGCGGGTTGGTATATAGCCTTACAGCCTTTCTCGATAAATAGGCTATCTAACACTGAAAGAATCACTCAAATCCGACCAATAGTTCCTAAGATTAGCGCGTTCAAACAAACCCCTCGAAGCCTTTTTTCGCGATAAAAGGTAGCCCTGTCCTTTCCCAAGTTCTGTTCTATGTGTGTACTAAATTTCTTAAATTACAGTGCAGTGGTTTAGGCGTGAAAGTGTAAGAGACAGACAGACAGACAGAGTTACTTTCGCATTTATAATATTAGTAGGGACTATAAATTAATTTTGACGACCTCTGTGGCTCAATGGTTAGCGCGTTGGCGCTCAAGCTTGCATAAAAAATGAGATAGCTGTAAGGCTACTCTGTAAAAACCATTTCGATATCGAGCTTCACCTGAGTGATAGAGCTCACTTTACGCTCACTTCGAAAGCGAACTTTATTGACATTTTTAAGATAGAGAGTCGAGTTTTAAATAATACAAATTCGTCATATCATCGCGGATTCCGCTTTCGAGATTCGAAAACGCCTTACAGAATAGCCCTACTTGTCCTATTTAACAAGCTAATAACGACTTGATCATTGATATCGATAACTAGAACTGTCGAAACTTATACTATTTCAATTTTCAATGTTAGTTTGTATCACCAAACAGGTAGTCACGCCATGTTAGTTCTTAATGAAGAACGTCAGGGAAATGTTTTTAAGGAACCAGTAGTATGGGAAGCGCCATTTTTATATTCCTAATTGGATCTAAGTCTACATCTTTGCATTTATTTTATTCCCATCTGTCCAATGCTTAGCATCGGCCTCCTTGAATGAACGCCAAGATGACGTGTTTGATGAGAGTGACAAATATATATCGGTCGTCTTGGCGTTAATAGGGCTTTTCATCACAAAATTTTTCTCGTGCGCATGCGTTAGAATCCACCATTTTTTCGTACAGTTTTTTGTAAACAAACGTTACGCGGGTAGTGTACTAAAAATTAAAATCGTTAAATATTAACAAAGTATATTATTATAATAAAGTATATTATATCTAATGAAAGGAAATACAAAGAAAACAAAGTAATAAGTGTCTAAATGTAATAGACATTTTTACCGCCTATAATAATAATACTCGGTACGAAAATGAACAACCAAACGGTGTTGTTGTGGAGTATGCAAAAGTGATACACGGTGTAAATTCTTCAAAACCAATACATTTTATTTTTATAAATTTCTCAAAGCCATGTCTAGAGTAGGAATCGCAAAAAAATCATTAAGTCGTCAAGAAAAATACATATTAAAATATGTATGTGCAAAATGTGCTAAATGTAAATATTTGTTCACTACATTTTACTGGAGAAAGTGGTCAAACTGAACAAAATCATGATCTTTTGAGCTACCAAGAATTTCAAAAAATTGATATAGGTATCCAATTTTTTGCTAGAAAATTAAATTAATTAGTTAGTGCTGCTTTCTTCATTTAATATAGGTTACTGCAACGTATGATCATATAAAATTTTAACTCATTTTAAAATGTGATGTTTATCCTCAAATTTTTCTTTTATTTAATTAATAACGTTTAATTAATTTATATTATGTTAATTAAATGCATAAACAAGTAAAAATAAGATTTTTATTAATTTTCTTTTATTTTATTTTTTACAACAGTAAATAAATGTATTGATAGATAACTTCTCAATCAGCTCATATTTTTTTCCTTGTTGTGTGCGTACATGACACTATAACCATCTTTTTAATTTCTCACAACTACAGAGCTATGAATAAGTGGAGCACTATCAATTATTATTTCTAATTATTGGTCTGTTAGTGAAGATAATATTGCATTCCCAGCCATTGTTGACAAAATCTGTACGAAATATTTGAATTCCCGCTATTCAATATGGCTGCCGCGCATGCGCTCAACTCATGATGAAAAGGCCTATTGAAGTTCATTTATATATTAAAAAATATTTTATAGCCGCCTTACTCCAACCATTAATAAGATGGTTGGAGTTAGTTAAGTATACTTGAGAAAATAGGCGAAGCAGTGGTATTTTATAATAAAAACTAGCGGACCCGACAGACTTCGTTCTGTCAAAGGTCATGGGGATTTAATAAGCATAAATACAATAATCAACAACTTATTACAACAACACACAAACTCATCTATTCTGGTTATATTCTTGTGATGGCATTGTTTATAATGGGTACATCATCATCATCGGCATATATCCGTCCACTGCTGAACATAGGCCTCCCTCAATGAACGCCAAGATGACCGATCCCGTACCACTCCCCTCGACCTGCCACTGCACGGAGATCGTCTTCCCACCTGTTTAATGGCCGACCAACACTTCGTCTACCTAAATGCGGCCTCCACATTTGAACCTTATTGACCTATCGGCCATCCGTTCTTCTGAGTGTGTGACCAGCCCAGTGCCACTTCAACGTACATATTTTTCGCATGATATCGGTAATTTTAGTACTCTGGAGGAGGACTTCGTTTCGAATCCTATCTGCCAAAGAAACACCAAGCATAGCACGCTCCAGTCGTAAATTAAGAGTTTGTTTCAGTCCCGTAGGTCAACACGGGGATAACGCATTGGTCTTTAAACTGTACGGTATACGGACGACGTGAGAATATGGCGAAACTTCCTAAATGCTGCCCACCCTAATTGAATCCTCTTATTGGCTTGCCTCTCGAAGTTATGTCGACCTAGCTGCAAGGTATGCCTAAGGTAGAAATACTCTTGCACGGCTTCGAGAGTTATGTCATGGACGTTAACCGGCCTAAGGAGAACGTGTTCGTTGAACATGACTTTCATGTTGTCCAAGTTCACCCTAAGGCCCACACGTCGGGATGATTCGTTTAGACTGTGCAGCATCTTCTGTAAACCCTTCAGCGACTCGGCCAGTATAATAAGTAAGTATATCGTCGGCGAAACGAAGGTGTCAGAGATACTCGCCGTTAATGTTTATGCCACATTCTGCCCAATTTAAAGTCTTGAAGATTTCGTCCAAATCATTCGTGAATGGTTTCGGGGAATGAACATCCCCCTGTATATATCCCCCTCCTCGATGCAGTTGGATTGGTCTTATTTGACCTCCCGGAATCAGAATGAACATAAAAGCGGCTTCGTATAATCCTCTCATTACTTTAACGTATCGCCAATCGACATGACATCGCTGCAGAGCTTCCAGAACAGCCCAGGTTTTAAAAGAGTCAAAAGCTTTCTCATAGTCCACAAAAGCAAGGCACGGTGGCTGGTTGTACTCATGGGTCTTCCGTATAACTTGTCTTATAGTATGAATGTGGTCTATGGTGCTAAATCCTCCCCCTTTTAGCTACTTAAGAGCCAAACTAACCTCATCTAATCTGATGTTCAGAAGCTTTCCAGAGAGGTGTCGTGTTAGGCTGGCACGCGGATCATTATTCCGGGTATTAGGTTGAGGAGCATGGGTCGCGTACAATTTGCTATAGAAGTCTCCGTTCTCCGATAAGATCTCCGACCTAGAAGAAACGGTCTCGCCAGAAGTGGTCCTAATCTTCGACAGATGGCTTCATGTGTGTGTACAAACTGTAGTGAAATTATTCATTTTCAAAAGCTTATACCACCCGAACAGATAAGTTTTCGATACTATATAATATATACAAAATACATTTAAAAGTAAATCACACGTGTGTAAAGTTTTCATTTTCCTATATTTATAATTTAATTCGGTGTTCATCCCAATTACATAATAATATTAGAATGTATTTAAATAATTTTGCACAGACAGGGATATTAAATTAATAATTAAAAATAATAAAACACTCTTGGTAACGCGGTTTGTGTTTGACTGATGTAATGACGTGGAAACTGATGCATTTTATGTCGCGTGCCTGCCTGAAACTAAAACAAACGAAATAATATCGCGAAACCGACCAAATTGAAAGTCAGTACTAATGATCCATAGCCCGTAAATTGTGTAGCTATGTAATTTGGTCGGGTTCGCGTTATTAATAAGATAACCCAAATCCGACATATTATCGCATCGAGATAAAACCTGAAAAGGCTTATAAAAAAAAGAAAAAAAGATAACCCAAAATTCAAACAGACTTATTAAACAAAACTAAGATTAACTTTTACAAGAATATTCACACATATCTACTACACGTTTAGGCTCGGAGACTCACGCGCCTTTACTTATACTACGGATGATAAGTATTCAAGTAGGCTATGTTGCTTAAAGATAGCATTATAATATGTCGTAGGTAAGTGAGAGATAGTGCCATGCTGTTTTTGCAGTCGAATTGGGCTGGCATGACCGGGAAAGAACCTCTCGCACACATAACACTGGCGTAAAGTTACAGCTATGCTGTTAAGTTTCGTGCTGTTTGTCAGTTTCCGGTGGCCCATTGGGGGTATAGGGAAAAGGAGGGCAACGCACCTGCATCACCTCATGTGGATGTTAATGGGCGGGCGGCAAAGCTTCGACTGTTCGTTTGGTCTTCCATGCTATAAAAAAAACACGTTTAGGCTCAGAGACTCACGCACCTTTACTTAGACTAAAGGTTGATAATAAATATTCAAGTAGGCTATGTTGCTTTAAGATAGCAGAGGTACAGTTATTTCCCGAACGCGGATAGGCGATACTTGTAGTTGTAATATATAATATATACGTATATATTATATATTACACTATTGTACATTTTCCAGCGCATCTTAATTTCTAAATAGTCAACTTCATTTTGTAACTTTATTTATTTTTAAGTGTTTGATTTTGTACGTTCCTACACGTGTGTGTGTGCGTGTGTGTGTGCGTGTGTGTGTGTGTGTGTGTGTGTGTGTGTGTGTGTGTGTGTGTGTGTGTGTGTGTTAGTGTGTGTGTCAGCATATTGAACTAAGCGTGACGCACACAAAGACAATATCAAAGTCAAAGTCAATTTTATGCCAAAAAGAGCCCACTGAGAAGAGAAATTTAATAACACATGCATGGAATTAACGAGCTTCGCATCAAACTTTTTATCCCATTTTACCCTTCCTGAAAAATTTGTACAAATTCCATTACAATTCAATTAATTTTTACTAAGCTGTGTTCAAAAATTGAGAACAAATAAAAAAAATATAAGCTGGGGGCATCAGTTCGTGGTAATATATAATTTCGAACATGATTTCTCCATTTTGTATGAAATGGTCTAATCTTATTTTATCTTGTTACCCCATTTTGCAAACAAAAACGCATAGCTAACAAGAACTTCATTTCCTCGAACAAATGGAGTAAACAATGTTTACTAAACATGCAATATGGAAAACACATACGCCACGGGTGTATAAATCAAACACCAAAGTCAATAGCAGACATAAACAGTGGGTTGACAAATAATTAAATGTATTTACGTTTATAATAACGGTAAAATCCCATTATACATATTATGCTGTTTGTTAGAAATGTACACAAATAAATAATATTGTTCGCGATTGTGTAAGATTTAAAAGGTATCCCCACCATGGTTCAAGCCTTGTCGTGGCGGTAGGGCTCACTATACCACCATGACTCAGGCCTTGTCGTGGCGGTGGGGCTCAGTAGCCCAGGGTGACCCCAACACCTTGAGCGAAGTGAATTGAGTCGAGGGGGCTCTTTGTATCCCTCTTATAAGAAGAGGGGACAAAAGAGCAGGGGGCAAGGGGTGAGGATGGGAACCTCACCTCATCGTACTGTTCCGACGTTGGGAGTGGTTGTTCTGTGGTGCGGAACAACCGCTCTGTGGAGGAAGCGTCGGTTCCCTGAAGGACTGACTAGCCGTCAAGGTGCCCGATTTAAAAAAAGACACGGTATAATACTATGTTATCATTGAATCACGATAAGAGCTGTGTCATTCATTTAAGCTGACACAAGCGCCAGATGGACACAGGCCTATGAATAATTAGGTAATTGTAACTAATAAGTAATAGCATAAGCCTAGTCTAGTTACTGAGTACGTCCCAACGTTATCTGCTGGATCAGCCGCTGGAGAGAGATTTTTAGGCCAGTCTTTCTGTTCAGTCCAGTTTTTCAGTTCTAATAATATGCTGATAAGTATATTAGTTGTGGAGCTTCAAGTAGCATCTTAATATATACTTCAGGGAGTCCTTTATGGATGTTGCCAGGATCTAACGAAACTAAAACCACTGCGAACACCTTCCGCCGCTTTTCAGGGTCGCGAATTTTTAGGCAATAAAATCACCTCAGCGACTGGTTAGGCCCGGCAAAGACTGCTAATTAGGGGACTTGCCCTGCCTCTACCAGCCAAACGCAGCCAAACTCGCGTACGAAAAGTTGCATAACATTACGCACTTCAACAAAAAAAGATTTGTTTTCTTTAAAGCGCCACCTAGTGACAGGATAATTAAACTGTTGTCGAATCTTAGCTGGGCTACAACTTTTTTTAAGACTATGCCAATTATAGGTGTCACTTATAACCATAATGAGTTTGTTTTCGGTAAAAAGCGGCAACAGAAGTTCATCAAGAGTAAAAATTTCACCGTCTAGACTCTAGAGATACAGCCTAATGATAGACGAACGAACAGAAAGCTGGATCTGAGTAATGGCATTCCGGTTTTACTCTTTGCACATGTAACCCTTACAAGCATGAAAAAATTATAAAACACTTTATTACAAAAACATCAATTTTATTTTCAAGAAATACGTAAATAATTAAATTAATAAGTACATTGTTCTCTAAACTAAACAAAATACTCCTCCGAGATATTTCTTGTTAATATATTTTTTACTTAAGATAAAGAATTACTTACATAAATTGTGTTTTATATTTTGTCTAAAAATCTTATTCGGTGGAGATTTGAGGGCTTAAATTGTAAGTGCTTTTTTATTCTTATTAACGTTAGGGCATCCATCTTTGTGATACTTTAGCGGGTTATTAATCTAGCTCACAAATGACAGGCGGCCAGTTTTCATCTGTCGTTGTAAATGTATCCCAAAAAAATGTTACGCATAAATTTTATAGATATAATGATTGTCTTAGGGCCTGTTTCACAATCTCCCGTTAAGTTACCTATAGGCTATAGGGAACATATTTGACAGATAGAGTATGGAGTATCTGTCAAACATCTGTCAAATATGTTGCCTATAGCCTATAGGGAACTTAACGGGAAATTGTGAAACAGGCCCTTAAATGACTTACTTTATCTCCTGAAAGTCGTTATTCAAATTCAAAAGTTTCTTCGGTAATAATCAAATGTCGTATTTTAAAATGCGATTAACTTATGGTTTTATTACTTTAAAACCCACGTTAAGGAACATTCAGGGCTCAATTTTTCTACTTTATTATATTTGGTGATTCAGAAAAACAATATAAATTGATTTATAATTTATTAACTATAATATATGCTGTATGTCTTCGCTCTTCGTTTGCCTAAAGACAAAGTGATGGTCGGCCAAAATTAACCAGATGGGAAGACGACCTCCGTGCAGTGGCCAGCCCGAGTTGAATGCGAGTGACAATCGGTCGTCTTGGCATTTGTTAAGGAAGGCCTATGCGCAGCAGTGGATCAATAAAGGCTTATAAAGTGATGATGAACTGTATAAAGCACAATAGTACCCGTATTCACAAACAATACTTTGATGTGTCACAGTACTGCCGAACGCATCATTCAAAATAATTCATAGGCCATACTTAAATGAAATCCGCCACTGTGCGTCGGTCGAAGCCATATAAAACCTGAGTATTGACACCAGGAGCGTATAGATAGAAGCGTTATCTGCATAGTATTGCTTTGTTACTTAACCAAGTACGTCTATAATCACAAAATGTAAATAGGGTAGGTACCATGGTAATTATTAAAGTGTGATTCATTCCGTAAGTAATGGCCTGATAATAAAAGTAACACAAGAGGACTTATCATTTTCTACTGCTGTCCCGACCCTGCTTCACACGTAAGACTTAAAAAAACGACCATAAGACCTGGTAAAAAATATGAACAGAAAATGTGTAAAATTTACGAAAACCAAATAATATGTAAACAAGAGAAAATAGAAAAGAGAAAAAAGAAGTCAAACGTGTAGAGGACCTATTTGATCATAAACCCTAATAATGTTATCGATAAAACGAATTACAATGACAAATTCGTTAGCAGACTCATATTACGCCGAATCCAGGCAACTTGCCAATATCCTTATGGCAAAATAATATTAGAGATCTCGTAATTGGTAATTACCCTCCCCATTTCGCCGCCCTATAGAGAAAACAACTGAATTGTTTGGCCTGTAAGATAAATAATAAAAGTATTATAGCCTTAGCTGCCACCTTGGCCTGCCTGTAGCTTGCAATTGAACTTTAGAAATAAAATTGTTGTCTGTAAAGTCGGTTTACAGACGGTAGTTAATTGACGTGACAACGTCAAACATTACATGCAGCACGAACCGAACTGAGCCGATAGCTCGATTGTTCATGCCTCTCTCTCATTCGTGCCGCGCTCTCGCTTGCGGAACGCGACATCACGTCATATTTTTCGTGCATGCAGCCCATAGTATCGAGTTATTAGACGTTGTCACGTCAAAAATGAATGAGATTGCTTAAAAGCAACTAATAGAGACAAATAACACTGTCTTTTTATATTTTAAAAAGTATCAACGCTTATAATATGTCCCACTGCTGGGCACGGGTCTCCTCCTCGAAATCAGACGAGAAGGGTAATGGGCCATAGTTCATCGATTGGGCCAGCGCGGCCCGATGTGGGCTGAAGAACTTAACATACCCTTCAAGGACTATCGATCTCATCAGGCATGCAGGTTTCCTCACGATGTTTTCCTTCACCGGTGAGCGAGCGATCTCGTATTTAAAGCGCACTTAGAAATTTAGAAAAACCCACTTCAAGGCACACGTAGGATCAGAATCGAACCCAGAACCTCTCGCATAAGAGGCCGTGTCTATACCCACAAGACCATCGTCGCATTTGTATAATGCGTTTCCTATAAACTTGATGAAATCAATATTAATGAAATCATGGTTATATTAAAAACTTTAACAAATTCAACCTTAAACCTATTTGAGGGATTTGATGAGTCGGTGATACTAAGGCGCCGACCGCACAGCGCGTGGTCTAGCGGTCAGAGTTCCGAGCTCTGCATTTCGCGTTCCGATAGCATATGCGGTGGTTTAGAATCCCACATAGAAAAACATTCTGATCGCAATGGTCAAGTGGAACTCATGTTCTGTTAGAGTTAAATTTTTCTCTAAAACAAATTCAAGCACGACATCCGAAATTCATCCGCTAATGACGCCCCTTTTCGAATTTTACTAGGAGGGCCATCTGCTCACCTACCTACCGATTGAGCTTAAAGGCCATCAAGTCTAAAAGTCTAGACCTTTCAAAAGAGAAAAGACGTCCGAAATTTCGAACATTTTATAAAGTCAGTGAGAGATAAACGTTTCTTTTGTGATTTGGATGGCTATCAATATAAAATCATCAAAAAGTGTAAATTATAGTATAATATTATTCAATTAAAATAAGAATTGATTTAATTTTTTTTCAACCATATCACCTTACCACACGTTGTTTATATTATGTTTAAGTTGGTAGGCTCTACGGTAATTGAATTTCATCTCCCGGAGATGAACTACTATCGAGATAGAGTGGTGTTTTAATATTCAAAATATCATCCATGTCACCTTACTAGTTATGAAGATTGCCTACTAAGATAAAGGTTAGACCGCTCGCAGTCTTGCAACTCTGAACGCTAGACTCTGCTAGCTCTTCAGCTTATGGAAAATGGTAGACTCACTACACCTCGATTAAAACCAAGAGCTCAAGAATGTCGACTTGCGACTTGTCGAATTGACAATAAAAGAGTACATTAAACAAATATATTTTATTTCAATGGACGTTATGATTTTGTTGCTATCTCTTTCCTGGCCATCCATTTGTGTTTGTTATTTTTGTATAATAGCTCGATACACCAGAACATAACGATTATCCCATAAAATGATGCCAATATGTAAAAGGCCGTGGGGTAACTGTCTGTCAAGTCTCGGACCGCACCTGAAACATTGAATGGATATTATTATGCGATATACATTTACCTTCATTATCATCATCATTATCATTACATTTACCTATCAATTAATAAAATATATAAATAGATAATAAATATTATAATTTACCGGTGGAAAGTCTGTATGCTTATAAGGAATATAAAAAATACACATCCATTATTTTAGTTTATAAAGTTAAAGAGTTCGTTCGTTTGAACTCGCTTATCTCAGGAACTATTGGTCAGAATTAGAAAGTTCTTTCAGTTTTAGATAGCCTATTTATCGAGGAAGACTATAGGTTATAAATCTTTAAGGATGCCATTATAAATATTAGTTATCACAGGCTAAGCTGGCAAAAGCTAGTCTACATGTATAATTAAACAAATATACAAAAATTGATTCCTTACCAATCACTGGAGTCAAAATTAGATTGAAAACTCCATACATTAGCATCACTATTCCCATGGCCGCACTGAATTTATCTGGACCCACTGACTCGGAGATCACTAGAGGAGCCAGCAACACAATCGTGCATTTGGACACGCCCATAATTGTGAGGAAAAGGAGCATCACCGATGGATTATCCGACCATAACATTCCTGTAAAAAATAAACGTTTAAAACTGTTTTGATGAAAAGATTTTGAAGGGAGAGCGGCGGAAAGCATCGGGTCGTTAGATTTTTTTTTTTATTATTTCCCAATTATTATAAGTTATTTTGTATTTTATTCATTCGAAGTGATTTTTATAGTGTTTGTTTTAAAAACTTAATCCTTATGGATAATATTATAGTGTGATTGTTAGGCGAATGTTGTGGTGGATGGAGTGGGAAGTGACAGTTGATTGATTGGGACATGAAGGGCGAAGCCGCGCCTCTGTACATTTCCCGCCGTTTCTCCATAATATTACAAACTAAGTATACTCGTAGTTTACAATTGACTTGGTAGTATGACCTCTGGTCTTAGCCAGTTCCAACCGGAACAAATATAAGAAAAAAATAAAAGTTTTAAAAGTGTCATTATATTTTCCTCGGAGAAGCGTGAAACTTTAAGAAACAAAAAGTTTTAGAAAGTGTAACGATTACTCCTATTTCTTAGTAGAATAAAGAATGGAATATGAAGTTTTATCTCATGGCGTATTAGGTCGATGCGACCGAGGTCATACCTTTCGCTTACATAATACCGACATAGTGACAGATATGCTGTCGCATTTCATGCGGTTTTTGAGTGTCCGGTGAAGAGGAATAGGGAAATAGAGGACTCTTTTTGGAGTTTACTCCTTAAGAATCGATTTTCATATATAAGGCGCCCGGTATGAGAAAAATCCGAGGGGTAAAACCAACTGAACTAACGAAAAAGTGTCACGTTTTTGGTGCGCACTTTTAGTGCGCAACTTTCTAATTTTGCTGTGAGTGTATTGAGACGTACATAGGGTATGCTGTATAGGCGACTATACCTATATACTATATGTTATTGGGCTTGTTTGTTTCTATTAGTGTCGATGTATTTATATTGCTATTTTTTTTTTGTTATAAATATCAATAATTAACATTGTAATTGTGAAGTTATTTTTGCGTATGGTTAGATACTCGTACTTGAGGAGTAAACTCCAGTCGTGCGTCGGAGCTGACACACACACATTTTTTTTATAACCTTTGGTTGTTTGGATGTTAACATAAGGCTCCGAATGCTCGGTTGCTTCGTCAAAAGTCGAATCAAAATAAGACTGGTTGCAATCAGTACTCTATAGTAGACCGGTACCTTGATGTATCTTAACCATTTGATGTTTGGCTATCCCTCCGCTATGGCCGAGCGGAGGGGGTGTGCAGGACTTTAACCTGCTAAAAGCACCCCGGTGTTTCTCGTCCAACCTATAGGCGGGGTACGGGGTACGCACTCTTGCATTCACCAGATCCCCCGCCTCATTACTATGAAACTAGGCAGTGTTGTAGCCCACATACGTTCCATCCCCAAAAAAATAAAAAATAGTGCTATGTATAATATTAGTAAAGAAAAACACTGCCTCTTTGTTTTCTTTTAAATTTCACTATTGCGAGAAATTAAATTAATTACTTTGTCAAACTTCACGCGGGCGTAGCCACGGATACCAGCTAGTAAAAAATAAATGTAATATCAAACTCTATGTATACCTTAGTGAGAAAATTACAAACACTGAATTATTATTTACCAATTCGCGAGAGAAAAGCAATAAACAGTCCTCCGACGTATAATTCATATCTTCCAAGTTTGTTTAGCCAGTTGTTGAGTAATATAAATATTATTCTCGTCATCAAATCTCCGAATCCATATAATGACATCGCCCAAGATGTTTCATCCTGAAATATATGTTCTGAGTAAAATCAATAGCATATAACCAACAAACCACTGCAGTTAGGCAAGCAAATATTTCTGAATTAAATATTGCCCTACATTCTGCTACTTGATCTCTTTATGCTTGACTTCTTCGTGTAATTATTGATTAATAATATTATTAAAAATAATAAAATAAAAAGAAATAATTAGTAACATAAAATATAATAGAATTATAAAGTATTCAACTCTTCTATGTTCAACTGCGGTGCGCGGATCTCCTCCTCGAAATCAGGCGAGGAAAGCATTGGACCTTTCACCGATGCACTGACCAAATGCCGGTTGGTTAATTTGATACGCCTTCAAAGACTTCTTATCAATCATGCAGGTTTCCTCACGATGTTATCCTTCACCGGTGAGCGAGCGATGATCGCATGCTTAGGTACCCTTATAAATTTTGAAAACCATATTCCAAGGTACCACGGGAAGTCAGGATCGAACCCGGAACCTCACACTCAATAAACCGATCCCATACTAGAGTCTAGACAAATAAATAAATAAATACACAATATACGTTTTATGTTTTGTAAAGTTTTAAAAAGTAACTAAAAGCTTTTTCGTAGCTAACGTAACGTGGCTAAATAACATTCGATGTAGTAACGTTTTAAATATTCACCGCATTCCAGCCCATAGAACGTAAAGCCTTGGGGAGCATAGTGATAAATGTGACGTCCGCAAAGCCTGCCAGAGACAACCCCAAGGGCGCTATTGACAGTAAAAACTTTTTCGTGATAATCGCATCGGTAATGTCCCCAAAAATCCTGCGAAAAGGGAAAATTATTTTTCGGCATAAAACAAATACAACCTAATTTTTATATGAGGTAAAAATAATAGGTATAAAATGTATTTATCTACTATGCGAGTCGTTAGTTAGGGAGTACTAGAGTTAATATTATATTATTTAATTAATAATATTATATTAATATTATTAATATAGCTGTATGCTATTTTAAAATATTTTATAAGGAATTTATATTAAGTATGATATTATATACTACCGGTAACCGGTGCTACTTTACGGAAGCCAGTGCTGGTCACTTAAAGCCACCAATGAGAAGCGGATAGACGTGACAGAAATGAGAATGCTAAGATGGATGCTAGGAGTGACCAGGGTGGATGAAATCAGGAGCGACCACATACGACTTAGTCTTAAAGTACAAGCAAGCACCGGTGGCGGAGAAGATCAGAAGTCACCGACTGGCATAGTTTGGACATGTCTGTAGACAAAAAATCGATCACGTGACACGTAGGGTAATGGACATGCAGGTGGAAGGGTATAGGGGAAGGGGAAGACCGAAAAAGAGATGGCTGGACGGGATAAGGAGAGATATGGAGGAGTGTGGAGTGACGCGGGAACTAACGAGTATGAGGCCAGAGTGGAGGCACAAGACATAAAGCCGACCCCAAATGAATGGGAATAGTAATGGCTAGGAAGATGATGATGATGATTATGATATTATACGATAAAATACATCATACATGTATAGAATGTCCAGTATGCAACTTGATAATTTTATTATCACCTATATTCATGTTTTAATCATTCTTATTACAATTATTAATAATGTTGGTGATTTACTTTTCATCCTACTAAATTGTTTTTGCCTAACGCCTTAATAAATTCACTATGTATACATAAAACTGCACTTTGCTAAATGTGCGTACAGATTATGAAAACTTAAATGACTTTTAGCATTTTTGATTAGGTTTATTATTACAGTAAATATTATAGTAAAATACCTATCATTATTTATATAAGGGACTAACTGCTGCCCTTGTATGGACTTGAGTTTATATCTCGAGTGAATTTGTTCGGATTAACTTAAAGAATAAAATATTAATTTATCAATCAGTTAAGAAAGCTTTTTGTCTGACAGTTAAGGATCCGTTTTTTGGTTTTATTCACTCCATACAACTCTTCTGACTGCCAAAAAATAATTGGCTTGTTAAAACCCGACCTCAGCGAGAGTTTCAAGTTCTGCATGCTTAATTCGATCTAACATCTTACGCTTAACGTCGAAAATCCAACAGAGCTTGATAAAAAACGCGTCGCGCTTTAAATAGTCTGTCGTCGGAATAAATACATGGGTATCCATTTGCGTCATTCAAACAGTTTTTTAACGCTCGGTAAAAAAACCCTCCTGCGAACGGAACCTAAGATTTATTTAATATTTTATGTAACATAGGTTTGTCTAACCACCCCTACGACTTCGAAAGCTGTCTGCAATAAATTAAAGATTGAAGATGAAGAAGAAATTCGGATTAGAAAAAATAAAACTTACTTATGCACTCCACTGGTATTGACAAACTGCGCGTTCAATTTATTATTTTTGCCAGTCCTAGATATATGTACTTTGTCATTTAATTCAGCTTTTGGTGACTGGACAGTTTTGCTGCCACTTTCAGATAATAACAGCTTCATTTCTGTAAATATATACCATTTAAATTTCCCTTTAGAATTCATTAAAGGGTTCACGTTTGACTTAACCTTTTTCAAACATTCTATACAAAGGTATATAAAGGTCCTTTGCAAATAACCCTTTTGCTGGTTTGTAGGTATCGCAAATAATGAAGACACTTGTCTAACATTAAAGCTTTTATGTAACTGATTAAATATATCTTCTTCAACTTTTTTATGCGAGTTAGATAGGCAAACTATCAGACGGTAATGATTGTAAGTGGTAATGATGGTAGTATTAAGTCACAGTAATTACACTGCCTGTCTTACCATTTTCTCCGAAATACAGCACAGCTGTTTCACGGCAGAAACGAGCATGCCCAACATATACGTGGTACGCATATCTCCTAATGGAAAACTCACTTCAGCTAAATTAGTGGCGCATTTTACTTCATATTATTATGCTAAATATTCCAGCTACCTCTTTTTTGTTTCGGTCTAAACTTGTAAATTTAACATGGTGTCCCTTGGTTGAATTTAGAACACTTTTAAAAATTTATAATTTGTTTTAACAAAATGTATGTTTGTATGTTAGGACTATGAAGAGAATATATTATACATTTTTTAGCAGAAAAAATAGCACGATACTTTTTGTCTCGGGGAGTAAACTGCTCGCTTTAAATCCATCAAATATTCGTCTACAATCTTCATTATCCAAACATAGCTTTTGTGAATTGCGATAAAAAAATTATAATGTACCTATTTCTTTCGTTTCAGGTATTTGCACCTTTCCTATGTGCCTGGAAACGGGTTGCAACAGAACTGCACCGAGAATTGTATTCATGGTAAGAGCGGATAAGAAGAGAAGAGTCCCTCGCACTCCGTACATCTCCAAAGACAATTTTATTATCCTCGGGCACAGAAGTATGAATAGAGCTGAAAATACGATTACATTTTACGGGAAATACTAGTATTTTAGTACAGATTAATACAAGCTAGATTTTAGGTATAGCAATCCCATAATATAATATGTGATGCTTCTTAACTGTTAACAATTTTGCTAGTATTTTGCTTGTTTCAGTTATTTGTATTGCTAGTTTTTGCTATAGTTTATTTCTTAATAATTATAAAATATTCTCCATCTAATATAATATTTCTAAATAAATATTTAAATAGTACAGAAATTATAGTTATATTACTAATGGATGTTTTTAATATTTTATAATTCATGTGTAAATAAATCCTTAGAATTGACTTGTCAGGTCTAAATTCTAGTGTCGCTAGGGTAGTCGTGTTGCCTGCAGAACCATGATCCTGAAAAAGTGGCTGAAGGAGCTCGTAGTGGTTTTAGATTGGTTAAGGCACTCCAAGGTAATAGGGTCAAGAACTTACCCTATTATCCTGGCTACACTAAATTTATTTATGCGTCATAAAAAATACAAAATGTAGCACTTTATACAGGGTGTATTTTGAACGCTTTGAAAAACGAAGAAAGAACGTGGCCTGACATGATGAAAAACGCGAATTTTTTTTTTTCTTTTTAGTTATCTTTTTTAATTTTTTTGTGTATAATCCGGTTTGGTTAATATAAAGATACAGACATATTTTGATGATAGTGCTTTAAAACAATCGTTTTTTTAATTAAACCAAAATGAAAAGTGACGCACATCCGCGTCGCGCGAGGTGTACGAACTCCCGAACCGCGCGCGACTCGCGGTCAACGTGAGTTCATAGCGTATATGCATACATCGCGGGCATACAAAATACATAAGTGCTAAAATTTTCTTAAAAAACTTGTCTGAGATAAATGGTTATATGCATTATATAGTATACAAATATTACATTATTAGGCTTATCTTTCAAAGCGTTTAAAATACACCCGGTATAATATAAATTTCCTTCGAATAGTGTGAACGAGCCTTTCAGTATTATGGTTTGTCGAGGAGTCGCGAAGACAGGATGTCCTGACATAAGCGGGTCCTAACTATCACATGATATTACAATAACGTTGGGAGTTGTATGTCAATGTTACATGTCGAACTCGCTCTTGTCAATGTTTTTTTATCAAAACTTCATTTGGCTGTGAGTAAGGCTGATCTGTCACGCTCTGAGGTGAAAGGTTCGATCGGCTGAAGTCGGGACCGCCGAGTGTATCCGAGCGATGGTATCGGCTATTTATTATACTTATTTAATTTATATTTACTTATTTCTAGCGGCCGCACTCACTTCTTTACGGTAAATTAAAAAATAGGGCATTCTTTTTATAAATCGTTGAATGTTTATGAATATGTTTTGACTCACCAGATGATGTTTGAGCGATGCTAACGGCCAACAATCTCCTTTTGTCGAAATATTCAGTAATTACTGTATATGATAAGTTAAACAATACACCAGTTCCGATACCCTGAAATATATACATAAATACTATAGCAAATTATTTAAAAAAAACGGTTAAATTAGACCAAATCGTCCTGGAGGCTTAGAGAGGTTTACAGAGGTTAAGAGAAGTTTAGAAATTACATTTATATATACACAAGTATTTTTGAAGTCTTCTTATCAGACTAGCGGACCTTTAAAACAAGATAATCTTCTCGTACAATACTTGCTATTTATAGTATAAATTAAAGTCACTTTTTGTGTTGAACTGCTTACGGATCGATATTTTCTAAACTAAACAACGGATTTTTAATAATTTTCACCACAAATATTTGAAATAAATATTTCTATGATTTTCACAGTCAGCTTCCCTAGGAACTAGAGCAGGTCTTATGTTGATATTTTTATCATAGTTACATTATCAGATAAAATACATCAATATTTTTATCATAGAAAGTAAAGTTTGTTATGTTTGTCAGTTACGAAAACCCAAAAACTACTAATCCTATTTTAAAAATTCTTTTACCGCTAGAATGCCACGCTATCCAGATACGGATGTAAATCTAAGTTAATGCAAGCAAAGCAGTGGGCCCAACTTATTTTAATATAAGTTAAAAGTTAATGTTGAAAAAATAAATAAGAACAGAAGAGTAGAAATATTTTCTATCATCAAGAATCTCGCATGTTTGTATCCTATAACTTTTATTTATTTGTATGTAGGGTTGCCACGTAGGCAAGCCAGCTTAGCCGGACATTTCGGTAGAAGGACCGGACATCCAACATTATTGAGGACTTTGTCTCAGTCTTTATTGGTACGACAAAGAAATTGTATAAAAAATTATTTTTTTAAGAGTATAATATATTTTGTTAAATAATAGTGTACTAATTGATAAAATCGAATGCCAAGACAGTCTTAGCCTAAGACTAATTTAGCATCGCTCGTTTGCAAAATGTAAAAAGTCTAATAAAAACCGAACACCAAGACAGGCCAGTGACGGATTTAGGCTTGATGCCGCCCTAGGCGCTGTTTATGGCGCCGCCCTTAATGATAGAATATCATTCGGTAAAGGCTATAAGTAATCTTAAAAAAAAAAAATCTTATTCACAGACGAAAAGGTAAATAAAAACGTGAATTATTATAAATATTCTATGGAAAATTCTTTCCAAAAATTAATCAAAACTCATTTTCAAAGGAGACTAGTCGTCTTTCCTTTTTTCGCCTCTGAAATTTTGGAATTTCAAAAATTTTGCCGCCCCTCAAATCATGCGCCCTAGGCCCGGGCCTCACGGGCCTAGGCGTAAATCTAGCACTGAGACAGGCGGACCTATGTCTAGCTTTATCCGGACGCCTGGAAACCCTAGTATGTATGTATACCTCCACCACTAACCAAAATTAAAAAAGGGCAATACCTTCACTATACCTTGACAGATAAAAATAAGGGATTTAGCTTGGATGAACACGGTGGCAAACTGTCCCAACACCAGTGTCGTCGCAGCCATAAGCGCCAGCTTACGAATTGAAGTCAATTTTAATAATGGACTTGTTAAAAAACCTCGAAAAGGATAAAAAATCGCCATTATTAGTCAGTAAAGGAAAAAAACAGCAATTTCTGCGCTTGAAGCGAAGCGAGCAAAAGGCTCTATTCAATATTTCCGTTAACTTTATTAAATTTGTTAATTTAATTGACCTTGAAATATTTAAAAAAAAAATTTTTTTAGACACATACATAATTTAAAGGTATAGGGTGTAAAGCTCTGAAGTTGATTTTTCATTTAAAAATTAACTTTAATAAGCTTTTTAAGCTTATTAGATTACAATGACATTAATTTATTTCTTCGAATATAATAGATATGTAAAAGTTAACTTGTAATGTATGTTCGATTAGGACACAATAATTTTATGGTGTTAAGCACAGATTTATAAATATTTATAAATCTGTGGTGTTAAGTATATTTTTATAATGTTGAAACGTGCTTTTATATACATAATAAATAAAAAAAAATATTGCAGATGTATTTACGTCTATCAAAACAAGAGTATAAACAGATGACAAAAAAGTAACTTACCAGATATAGCATGGCTTATAGCATTGACGCCGGTTAGCACTGCCACTTCCGTAGAACTCATATTTAACTGTGCGTACAGATCTTTGAATAACATCCCATAGTAACTGTCGAAAATTTCAAATATTATCTGCAATAATGTTAATGTATTCAACATAGGTCGCTTGTGTTGGGCATGGTTCTCCTCCTCGAAAAAATGTGAGGAGGGTATTGGACCATGGGTGTTCACTCGAAATAGTGCACTACACAAACTCAAATAATTTTAATCTCATCAGACTTACAGGTTTCCAAAACGATTTTGTCATTTTCAAGTGCACGTAGAAGTCATGAAAAACTTCATACTTAGGGTCTAAGCCATGTTACTTTACAGCTTTTGGATAACTACCATAACCATGGTTGGTTATGGTAGGTATCCAAACCCCACCATGGTTCAGGCCTTGTCGTGGAGGTGGGGCACAGTACCCCAGGGTGACCCAAACACCTTGGGTGAAGCGAATTGAGCCGAGGGGGCTCTTTGTACCCCTCTTATAAGAAGAGGGGACATAAGAGCAGGGGGCAAGGGGTGAGGATGGGAACCTCACCTCATTGTCCAGACGTTGGGAGTGGTTGTTCTGTGGTGCGAGGCAACCGCTCTGTGGAGGTGGCGTCAGTCCCCTGAGGGACTGATTGCAGTCGAGGTGCCCTGTTGCTTGTAGATCCGGGGCACCTCACCAAAGGCGGCATTGGCACTCGCCGGGTTTTAGTGGGTAGAGCTGCGTCCACTTACCATCTTTCGGGCGCAGCGAGTCCCACATACCCGCCTGGGGAGACCCACTCCCCAGCGGGATGCGTCAGTGCATTTCCCGGCGTAAAAGAAAGAAAAAAAAAAAAAGGTATCCGAAACGTCGGGCTCATAAAAAACTAAATTAACCGCGATAAAATCCGTAAAAGTTTTTTCATTATATTCTATACTAATATTATAAAGAGGAAAGATTTGATTGTTTGTTAGTATTGAATAGCTCCGAAACTACTTGACCGACTTGAAAAATTCTTTCACCGGTGGGAAGCTACACCATCCCCGATGAACATAGGCTATATTAAATTTTCAAAAAAGCTAGGGACCCGTTGAAAAATCTTAGTTGACGCAGGCGAAGCTGCGTGCAACAGCTAGTAATAAATAAGAGGCTGTTTTTTGGACCTTAAAATATTATACACACAATAATCAGTTGTTAATACTAGTTAGTGCACATGCTTTTTCTTGGGATTGAAAAAATATCCATTTTAATGGTATATCGTCAGGCTGTTTAGCTTGATTTTCACAATAACATACCATAATATAACCATACGTTACTAACTGCATATGCGTGTCATTCGTTTTGTGTAAGATTTGGTTGGCGGGATTATTGCTTGTTAATATATAATTAACTAGCTGTTGCCCGCAGCTTCGCCTGCGTTAACTAAGATTTACAACGGGATCTTAGTACGCGAAATAACATTTTTTACACATTGTGTCCGAAAAACCAAAATATCTTACGGAACCCTATTTTTATCAGAATAAAATTTAGCCTATGTTACTCGTGGATAATGTAGCTTCCGAATGGTGAAAGAATTTTTGGAATCGGTCCAGTACTTTTTGAGTCTATTCATTACAAACATACAAACATAGAAAAATAGGTACAAATCTTTCCTCTTTATAATATTAAGTATAGACTAGAAATTGCCTGCGGCTTCGCACGCGTTAGCAAATAAAATCCTTTTTTTAATGTATCCCAAGTTACTTCTAGTACCTCCGGGAATATGCGTGCAGAGTTTATTGTTGAGTAGTTTTCGCGTGAAAGCGTAACAAACATCCTTACTTTCACGTTTATAAGAATAAAGATTATCTTGTAACTCACCAAATTAATAACAACAGCAATGACCACCATAAAGCCCCAACCTCCATCTGGAGCTGTGTATCTATATTTTTCACATTTCAACTGTCTCTCGTTCATTTCGTATTATCACATAAAATAATCAACGACAAATGCAGACTCAAAGTAAACTGTCGTTTAATTTATCTTAAGCCCGCGTATTTGTACAGTACAATCTTGGTATAATTTAGATATACTTAAATAGATTTGTAGTCTTTAGGAGCTCGTGGCTGAGTGACAACACCAGCACGAATCCATCTATTAGGTTAAGCTAGCCGGGATTGGACCCTGATTTTTTTATAGCGAGAACAAACGTACATGTCCCACCACCAACCCATGGCCCTATCAACCTGTCGTGGTTATACGGGCCTAATCTCGGGAGTGCGCACCCTAATGTCTTGGGTTTCTACTCTGCCCTTCAGGTGCGCACGCTTCCTTTCCCTACAAGTTATTCTTTTTCTACTTGTTCCTTAGTACTTCTCCCCTTTCGGGGGCCGATAGTGCGTTCTGCTATCTGCGAAGATCTTCTCTACCTTTACAAACGTACAGTCGAATCCTTTTGTCGACTATTGACATCAACACATTCTATTACCCTATCCCCTCATAAACCACACTCTTTTTTTTCTATTACCCTATAGACCCTATAAAAAATTTATACTTGTACGTCCATAAATGAGAAAATGTCCATACAAACTTTTTTTTTTTAATTCCTCTCCATCCCGAAACGATTTCCACGCTCCGGTGGCCGATGGCCCAATAAGGTTCAAGAAGGCCGCGTTAAGGCAGGTGAAGTGTTTGTAGACTACTAACCAGGTGGGAACTGGAATGATGATCTCCCCAGTAGCCGAAACGTGTTGGATGCAAATGGATCGGTCGTCTTGGCGTTCACTGAGGGATCTCTACATTCAGTAGTAGACTGGTGATGATAATGAGATTAAAGTCACCACTGTACATTGCCAATTAACACACCTCTGTTTGTCTCAATTATTGCAAACGCTTTCACTTGTACATGCTACTTGTAATAATTGATTGTCAATTGAAATTTCAAACGGTTTTTTCTATAGTGATTGACCACAAAACATAATTTTCAAACGCGTAGCAGGTATTTATTTTACTTCCAAACAAAATACCTAATACCAAAATTGAACTAAAATGGTCCAGATTATCATATTTTTTAACGTGACAACGTCTTATAATTCGATGGAGCCGGCTCCATCGAATTTAACTATCGTTGGCACGTCACAAACATAGCTCATGGGGCGTTACCTCGCTCTGAGGCGTTGCATTTAAGTTGCATGTAACAAAGTTGCATGTAAGTGCAAGCAAGAGCGGGGAACGAGCAACAAACGGGCTCAATCGGCCCATCAGTATTTTCTTATGACGTTGTCACCTTAAACTATAGTCAGTAAACCGGGACTTTACAGACAACCGATTTTTTATACACTCAAACGTATACATTTCCCCATAAAGTATGTTTAATTAACTATCGTTGGCACGTCACAAACATAGCTCATGGGGCGTTACCTCGCTCTGAGGCGTTGCATTTAAGTTGCATGTAACAAAGTTGCATGTAAGTGCAAGCAAGAGCGGGGAACGAGCAACAAACGGGCTCAATCGGCCCATCAGTATTTTCTTATGACGTTGTCACCTTAAACTATAGTCAGTAAACCGGGACTTTACAGACAACCGATTTTTTATACACTCAAACGTATACATTTCCCCATAAAGTATGTTTAATTAAGTCTATTTTGGCTATGCACAGTGTCTTATGCGCTAATCAAGGCAACAGGCCCTCAATATTTGAATGATGCAATTTATTGCTGTCTGCTGACATCTTAAAACACTAAGGGCCTGTTTCACAATCTCCCTTTAAGTTCCCTATAGGCTATTGGCAACATATTTGACAGATGTTTGACAGATACTCCATACTCTATCTGTCAAACATCTGTCAAATATGTTGCCAATAGCCTATAGGGAACTTAAAGGGAGATTGTGAAACAGGCCCTAAGCCTGTTTCACAATCTCCAGATAAGTTCCCAATAGGCTATCGGCAACATATTTGACAGATACTCCATACTCTATCCGTCAAATATCTGTCAAATATGTTGACGATAGCCTATTGGGCACTTAACTGGAGATTGTGAAACAGGCCCTTATATTGACTAGTAGATACGGGTTTGCTTACTTAGCTATTATAAATAAACATTACTATACTTCGTTTTAAAAATTCATTTCATTATTGAAGTGAAAACTGAAAACTTCTTTAATCGTGTTAATGACCATACACGTCATGCTTATAAACAGTTTTAAGTTTCTTTAGTTATATGCTAGATGGCGCTGTGCTGGAGTTACATCGCGCTATCGGTTTGCCATGACAATTTGATACATACACCAAAAGTAAATTATAACAATTCGGTAATGAAATTCTACTAAGAGTTTCTACAATTTTTTGAAGACCTTATTCATTTTTTAAGTAATAGGGTCATTACTCGGTACTCTTTAGAGGCTAGACTCTAGACCCTACAGCCCTAGGGAGTAGGGACGCGCCTATTCGCTAATCAATTATCGAATCGCTGTTATGCGAAGGCTTAAGCCCTGGACTCTGGATTCTGGAAGGCATCATGTTAATAATAGATTATAGACATCAGTGATTAGAGACAGACTAGAAAGGGTATTAGTTTCTAATTATTTACCATAATATATAATAATTTGTTAAACATGATAGTAATGATACCTTTGACTACAGCCTACCGCCCAATTGTCATTAATTGGCGGTACACCGGAAAAAAGCTGAATTATATTATCTTCATACATATATTACGCCCAGCAGATGGCGCTGCAGTCGGTATCTAGGTTATTTTTCAATACTGCAACTAAACGGCTATGTCGATTTGTATCTAAAGGATAACTAGAATAGAATAAGAATAATCTGTCGGGTCCGCTCGTTTTAGTGTATAAGTCGTAGTAAAATGTGCGTTTAAATTATTTTTATATAATTTAGTAGCTTTTGCACGCGGCTTCGCTCGCGTTGAATTCGGGGTAAAAAGATGTATCTATAATCTAAATATCCACTTGAATGTGTAATTAAAAAAGTAATAAGTAAAATAGTAAATTGAAAAGATCTCCGTGGGGTGTGTTGGATGCTAGCGTGTGGGTCGGTCGTTATGCCGTTCATTGAAGGAGGCCTATGTTAGCAGTGGATGGATTGAGGCTGATTATGAGGATGTGAGTACATAAATTTCTCAATGGATGGTTGGATAAAAAGGTGTACGGGTAAATTGTTTACCCTCCTCGCTAGATCTCTAGGTCCGGGCAATATCCGCAGCTTAAGCTACACGCTGCAGCTACTCTGATCCTCGGAACTTCACTTAGCAGCATATTATGCGACCGAACAGTGGGACGGTGCTGTGTGGGAATGCTGAGTTTAAATATCGCATTTGAAGAAGCAATTTATAACCTAATCCCTATCAAAGTTAGATCACGACGTTGGTGATGACGTGATATATTTTTTTAAAAATATGATTTATATTTGATAAATAAATCTGCATTCTTGACGTTCGTAGAAACAGGTCTATGCAAAAGGATAAATATTGATGGTGATTATGTCAATGATAGTCCATAAGTAAAGCCTGCATTTACGCTGCTCTACATTTATACATTTGAAACAAACAATCTACTTTCGGAATTATTAAAATATTTCTCTCGACACGTTTAAATGACGGGCTTTCTGCTCAGCTGGCCCTTCAGACCGTTACAATAGAAAGATGAACTTAATTTTTCGTTGTCAACGCACAACGGGTTTTTACATTTGTTTAAGCGGAGAAAAAATTAATTCTTTTTTCTCCGCTTAAACAAATGTAAAAATACTGAAAAGGGCATAGAGATTTATTTTAAATAAAATTTGCATCAACATCCTCCATCAGCATTTTGTTCTGAATCATCATCATCAGCATTTATCCGTCCACTACTTAACATAGGCCTAGTTTTTTCTTTTACACCGGGAAATGCACTGAGGCATTCCGCTGGAGAGTGGGTCTCCCAAGGCGGGTATGTGGGACTCGCTGCGCCCGAAAGCTGTGAAGTGGACGCAGGTCTACCCACTTAAACACGGCGAGTGCCACCAATGCCGCCATTGGTAAAGTGCCCCCGGATCAACAAGCAGTAGGGCACCTCGACAGCACTAGCTGTCCAGGTTCCCTAGTAGTATAATACGATATATCGATATTTGACACAAGAAAAACAAGCGATGTAAATGTATCGATACAAGCTAATTGAATGCAGTTACGATGCGATAATTCTAGGCATGTCGATTTTAAATCGATTAATCGAAAAATCGATTCTTTTAGGTTCAATGAATCGATACATAAACCTCCGAAATCGATGCGATCAATTCAAAGAACTTAATATTCCTCAACTGGCTGCGGTATTTAGTTTTTTAGTTTTTTGCGGTTGTCGGACGCAAAATTTAAGTACTTAGTCTTAATTTGAACGCCTCATAGTGTAAATAACGCAATAATAATGAATGCTTTCATTAATTTGGAGTGGTTTTCTAGTGTGTTATAGTTTTAGGCAATGTAAAAATTTTTTTTTTTGTTTTAGGCAATGCAAAAAAATGTTTGAAATTGGGGCAATTAATCGAAAATCGATCTTTTAGTGCTCGATTTAAACTAGAATCGATTCTAGTAAGTTCGATTCAAATTCAATCGGAAATCGATTTTTTTAATGAAGTTAAATGAAGTAAATGAATCGACATTCGACATGCCTACATAATTCATTATAATATTATAATTCATTATAATAATATTATCTTATATCGATTTAATTCGCTTTGCTTGAACATCCAATGACCCTATAACAGACAAGTGATTAGGGTCATTCAAAAATAGTGAAACTTCTTCGTTGTGATTTTCTATAGATATTACTACTAGCTACCTATGATGTATGTATGAAATTATCACGGCAAACCGATAGCGCGATGTAACTCCAGCACAGCGCCATCTAGCATATAACTAAAGAAACTTAAAACTGTTTATAAGCATGACGTGTTCGGTCATTAACACGATTAAAGAAGTTTTCAGTTTTCACTTCAATAATGAAATGAATTTTTAAAACGAAGTATAGTAATGTTCATTTATAATAGCTAAGTAAGCAAACCCGTATCAACTAGTCAATATAAGTGTTTTAAGATGTCAGCAGACAGCAATAAATTGCATCATTCAAATATTGAGGGCCTGTTGCCTTGATTAGCGCATATGGCGCTGTGCATAGTCAAAATAGACCTAATTAAACATGCTTTATGTGGAAATGTATACTTTTGAGTGCATAAAAAACCGGTTGTCTGTAAAGTCCCGGTTTACTATACTATTTCCATTTCTTTATTTTCTCGATGACAGCTCCAGTGAAAAACTTGAACGAGCGTCTTTTTTATATTATGTATGCATTATTTTATAAAAATATGACGTTTTCGTCACGTACAAGGTTATACCAGAGTCGGAGAAATTTATAGGGATAGAGCTATATCGATAAAAGTAACACAATATTTTTTTAACAAAATGTAAGTAACTAAACTACTACCGGATACTTTTGTACAATTGTTTTAATTTATATTATTTACATTACAATATATTACACGTATTAATTCTTGATTGATAATGCCAACTTCTTCAAAATTTCGAAGCTATTATAAAACTGTGCCTCTCGAGACAAACTATTCAACAATGAAACTAAATAAACGAAACGAAAAAATATATTTGAATGTTTTTGTTGTATTTGTTTTTGTTCAAAATATTATAAATATGTGCGATCGATATCGATATATTTGTTGGGTCACAATACTAAAACTATCAAATTAGAACTGTCATCGAGAAAATAAAGAAATGGAAATGTGCAACGTCATAACAAAATACTGTCGGGCCGATCCTCTCTGTCGCTCGTTCCGCGCTCTCGCTTACACTTCAAGCCTTAAATGGAACGCCTCAGAGCGAGGTAACGCCGCATGAGCCATGTTTTTGACGTGACAACGTCTTATAATTCAATGTAGCGGACTGCATGCACAAAAAACATGTCTCATGCGGCGTTACCTGATAATATATCACTATTATCCGGTTGACTTTATATTAAGGTACTATCTTAAAATTTTACAATTTAGTGAAATTAAACACATTCGTATTATTCATCGGGCGCAACCTTAGCGCAACGCGGTCCTTCTTCCTTCTTACGGTGTCGTAAGGAAGACCGCGTTGCTCTAAGGGCGCAACTCAGCTTTTTTACAAAGTTTTTTCATTACAATTAATATTTGATTCTGAAAGACTTTTCTCTGTTAAATATATTGTAGAAAAACTAGAATGCATATTACAAATGATTACGTTCGCTGTTTTACATAATATCTTAACCAAAGTAAATAGCCATCCGTAGTAAATGTAATATATTACACAAAAGCGTTGAACGACAAGCCAGGTCGCCAGAACTAATAGCCGGACAGACCAGCTAGTTTGGCCCGACATTGTCTTGTATTAATAGGTACAGTAGGTAAGGCCGGACACCGTTTATTTTGGCCGGATACGCAATCAAAAAGCCTACCTATATCCGGCTTTATCCGGACGCCTGGCAACCCTAGCCCCAAGTACGAACCAAATTAGGACAAATATCAATTACCATAATACTATTTTAGAAACACTATTATATCAGCGGTCCTGGTTATAGAATATGGTGGATATAATGAAGCTATTCAAAGCTGAACAGGGGTAAGTCCGATGATAAATTTTTATGTTTCCTAAAATTATACTATTGTACTTTGTCGGTTTGGTTTATTAACATACATATTTTAAACGTTTTTATCGTCCGCATATTATACAATATGTATGACTTTCATTCTAATATCTTTTTTACGTTTTAAGGATCATCGAAGTGTCGATAATTTAGGTCTATAACGAATTCAGTTACAAACTAATAGAAAAACCTTAAGTGATTTTTTGCTAGTCACAATATTACGTTTTTCTTTATTTTATTTAGTATATAAAATATAAAAAATTTGCTAACGTACTATGTATGACCTACGTGAGGTTATTGACGTATACTTATATTTAAGGTATTTTTTTTTTATGCCTTTCAATGGCAGGAATTGAACCTTGAACCTTCGTCACTATCCTTGTACCACAATAGACTGGCGTCGTAATTCCTTCAACCAACTTACCTATATACTAAAAAAAGGTATAGATATATAAATCCTTGACCTACCTGAAATCGAAAATTCTCGTATACGTCACCATTGGTATAATAATCAGCCAGTATTCGTCTATACACATTCTCCTCAAAACAAAAAGGTCGTTTCACTGTCGACGCCGTGTCTATATTTTTTTAACTTGTTTAACCTTAGCAAACCATGGGGTTGGTTCGTGGGGCAGTGGTGGCGTACCACCAACACAGCCGCGACGTGCGTGTCGAGCTTTCGCGAACTTTCCAAACGTTCCAAATATAAAAGTATTCTACTAAAAATATTTTAACGTGTAACTAATTTTAAAATGTACTTATAAATGTTAAAAATAAACTCATGTGGTTTAAAAACTTTACATAACTAAGTGAATTGTGATGAAATATCGTATTGATTCAAATAATATTTATGAGTAAACTATTATATTCACTGTATAATAGATTCATGTGTTAAAACATATAAAAATAATAATAATATTATGTCTTAGCGCTAGTATATAGGTGTGTCGCGAATCCCGGGCGGGGTTATTCTTACGTATGTTCTACGTCATCTGATTAAGAGGCAAGAGGTACACTAAATAAACTAAGATCGGGAATTAATTCGAAAATCGAAATCAAAATAATTCGAATCCAATCTGTGGAAGAAATTTAAAATATATTCTTCAATTTTATTTTTAAACATTACATAATATCGCCTCTTATATTATTATGTCCCACTTAAGGAATTTCGTCCTAGTAATCCGGCAAGGAGGATATTAGTGAACTGAAAGCATGCAGATTTCTTCGCGAATTTACATCAACGGCCATTAATTTTGCATATCATAGATATTTATGATTAAATGCATCTGATATTTTAAGAGTATTTAATGCGTATACATTTGGGGGCGTTCATAAAATATGTGTGATGTTTAAGGGGGGGAGGGGGTCGAGTCAAATCTCATCTAATCTTACTTTGGGGGGGTGCCGGCAAATATCACGCAATTTTTTTCTGATTGGAACAAAAAAAATATGAAAAAAATATGAATGAAAATATGAAACAGAAAATTAAAAAAAACACCTCACGTAATTTATGGACGCCCCCTTTCTGCAAAAGCATTTAATAAAACAAATAATCAGTTTACAAATCGAACTGCATATTAATTAGGGATTAAATTAAATATATATGTAATCCACGAATCCAAAGAGAACATAGTAAAAGTTAAATTGGGTTAGTCTTTCGCGGCATTTTGTAAATATTTTCTGCTCACAATTCTCTTTGATTTCCGAGTCGCAAAGTAAACATAAAGCGAGTCTACCGCCATTCGACTTAACCCTCGTTACAAACGATTCCAAACGACTTCGCCCAAATTACTTATTTCGGTCTCATCCCATGATTAATAATAAATTACTTTTTAATCACATTATGTATACTTTTTAAGATTATTCAATAAAAACATTAATATTTTTAATTGTAATTTCACAATCTCCAGATAAGTTCCGAATAGGCTATTCACAACATATTTGACAGATAGAGTATGGAGTATCTGTCAAATATGTTGTGGATAGCCTATTCGGAACTTATTTGGAGATTGTGAAACAGGCCCTAAGGCTCGCAGATGGCCATTTTGATTACGTTTTCAATAATCAAAGGTGAATTGAAAAGTAAACTATCGGAAATCGGAATTGTTTTCTTGTTATTGGGTTTATAACTTCTCGTAGTCCTGGTCCAGTTGTACTAAACCTTACTTGTAATAAAACGCAAAAGGGCAAATAAGGATTGTATTTAGTAATTCTATAAAGAGCGTATGAAATATTATAATAATATGTATCAATGTACAACAGACCCATTTTATGACGCTTATATTTGTTTATCTATTCAACCACAAGTGAAATTTATTCAAAATATTATCATGTGAAATTTAGGTTAAAAGCTAGCCGCTTAAAACCGTATGTATGAATTCTACTTTTTACTATTATAATTTAAAGTGACTCATTTCAATTAAAAAAATAATAAACGTTCGAAACACGCAATAACTATCATACTTATATATAACTGAAGTTGTTTGTGCAATGTGAACAATAAAGGATCACAAAATGTACAGCAGCGGTGACACCCCGTTGATGACGCCCGACGGGTATAGCAGCATTTCCCAAGGTAAATTATTCAATTCAATCCTTGATATGAATTCAAAAGAATTCAATTATTATGCTACACATATGTATAGCATAATAATTGAATTATGCACACCACATAATATTATTCGAATAATAAAGAATAAATTATCAATTAAATGTGTTGTGGTTATGCGAATTTCACTCGTTTCATTGAAACAATTTGTAAGGATTTTATTGCGGTTTATTAAGTTTTTTTACAGGCCTAAACCTTTCAGTAATAATCTGTACTTGCACTTTATGCGATAGTTGAACGTGACAACGTCATAAGAAAATACTGATGGGCCATTGTGCCTGTTTGTCGCTCGTTCCGCGTTCTTGCTTGCACTTTAAGCCTTAAATGGAACGCCTCAGGTCTAGGTAATGCCGCATGAGTCATACATAGTTATAAGACGTTGTCACGTCAAAAAATAATATGATTTTTGTCTTAATTACTGTCCAAGCTTAAAAGCCCAATATCTTAGAGCTGGCAGGCGTCACGTTCTCTGGTTATGTTCTTAGCACTGATGAATTAATTATCTAGGGATACAAATTATTGATGTAGTTTAGACACATTACTCTAGTTAGAAGTCAGATACTGTTATGTGTTTGTTACCCCGACCCTTATTTGTCGCACTGCTGGGTAAATAACTGTTGGGATTCGGGATTAGGACATTATAGCTAATTATTTAGGCTAGCATCCAAAGGGTCGTTGAAATACGCGTATCAGAATTTAATCCGACATTATGTAGCAAATTTTCATTATTATCTTTGTGAAACGAGATCCTGGACCTGCCAGAAGTCATGTATTCTGACGGACGAAATGTAGACGTTTGAGTAGTATTAGTATGTAATAAAATCGTTCAATATCATCAAGTAATCATCGTCAAATAGTCGTCAAGTAATGTAATGACATTATATACATAATGATGTACCTTGATACCTGTAGAGCTATTCTGTAAGGTTGTTTTCGAATCTCGAAAGCGGAATCCACAGTGATATGACGAATTTGTATTCTTTAAAACTCGACTATCTATATCAATAAAGTTCTCTTTCGAAGTGAGCGTAAAGTGAGCTCTATCACTCAGGTTAAGTTCTAGCTAACCTGAGTGTTAGAGCTCAGCAGCTTAAAAAATCATTTCGATGTAGACATTTTGGTTTTTCTGAATAGGCCTACTGGAAAGTGGCCGTTTGACCAAGCTAGCAGGTGCAGGCGTACATACTCCATACTAATGAATGAATGCCTTTTATAATACATAGTATAATATTATATTGACTTATATTTAGAATTTTAATTTATTATACCTAATAATAAGTTTAATTTATCTTTTGATTTATTATATAAATTTAGAATATTAAATAATTTTCAGAATTTTCACTACCCAGTTTGAGAATTGAATTACAAGAGTTAAAGGTAACAGGGTAATTTTGTAAGAACTAACGAAAAAGCAAAAAATTTTGAGTAATACTGTATCATAATTCCTGCTAATATTATGAATGTGGAAGTAGGGATGTTTGTTATACGCTTCCATGCGAAAACTACTCAACCGATCATCATGAAACTTTGTATACTATATAATATTGGAGGTAATAGAAGTAACATAGGATACCTACTCAAAATTAGTCTCAAAATTAATTGCTCTGTTTTTGTAATTATTTAAATATCTATGAATGCAGTTTTTTTTTTTTAATTCCAATAATGTCTTCTTTCAGTAAAATGTTTTAGCTACAATATTTAAACTACTTCCCCTCCATGTGACATAGTCGTGTATACACATGTCCAGCAGAAATTACAGCTCTATTAATTCTGCCTGTTCTTTCCTGAAGAACTAACTAGATTTAATGGTAACTTTACCAATTGCCGCGCCCATGTAATAAGGGTGCGCCTCACAAAGCGTATCCTCCCTAATGGGAGACGATAAAAATGATTACGAACGACCGAGCAATACAAATTGGCTCAGACTTTGATTTTCTCGAAAATCAATCGTGTCTAAAAGCTATTTAGCGGTATCTTACAGCAAACTTTTTGATAACCGATAATAACATATACTTACTGTATTAACATATTTGGTTTGACTTTTGCCCGCGGCTTCGCTCGTGTTAATGAAATATATTATTTTAACTATCTATATATATCTATATATAATAACTTGATATTACGGGAAGCATGCACGAAAAACATGACGTCATGTATGTTCCGCCAGCGAGAGCGAGACACGAACGAGAGAGAGGCACGATCGGCCGAGCGATCGGCTCAGTTCGGTTCGTGCTGCATGTAATGTTTGACGTTGTCACGTCGTAGTCGGTTTACGGGCAGTAGTTTGACGACTACCGTCCGTAAACCGACTTTACAGACAACCATTTTTTTAAGTATCCTATATTACATATTATAATTCCAAAAATATGTGTACAAAGTTTCATGTTGAACGGTTCAGTAGTTTTCGCGTGAAAGCGTAACAAATAAACTTACATTCACATTTATAATATTAGTAGGATTAGTAGGATTACCGACATGCGGGATTGGAATACTGTAAAGTAAACAATTAGAGGGTGTACAGCATATTACGAACAGCGTGTTTGCTCAGCTAAGGGCCTGTTTCACAATCTCCAGTTAAGTTCCCAATAGGCTATCGGCAACATATTTGACGGATAGAGTATGGAGTATCTGTCGAATATCTGTCAAATATGTTGCCGATAGCCTATTGGGAACTTAACTGGAGATTGTGAAACAGGCTCTTAATGAATTTATAAGCTTAGTCGTATACTCTGAATATTATAGATTTGATGTATTTTGATGAAATCATTATCGATGAACGAAAGTCGTGTTACATAGGATCAATTTACGAAACGGATGCATACGGGATATCTCTAAATAGTGATTGGTGATAATGACCTTTTTTTTTCTTCAACGCCGGGAAATGCACTGACGCATCCCGCAGGGGAGTGGGTATCCCCAGGCGAGTATGTGACTCGCTGCGCCCGAAAGCTGGTAAATGGACGCAGCTCTACCCACTAAAACCCGGCGAGTGACACCAATGCCGCCTTTGGTGAAGCGCCCCGGATCTACTAGCACAGGGCACCTCAACGGCCAGTCAGTCCACAGGCGGGTTGCCCCGCACCACAGAACAACCACTCTCACCGTCTGGACAGTACAATGAGGTGAGGTTCCCATCCTCGCCCCTTGCCCCCTGCTCTTTTTCCCCTCTTCTTATAAGAGGGGTACAAAGACCCCCTTGGCTCAATTAGCTTCGCCCAAGGTGTTGGGCTCACCCTAGGCTACTGAGCAACACCGCCACGACAAGGCTTGAACCATGGTGGGGTTGGTGATAATGACATTGCTGTAACCGAAGTCAAGTTGGATGTTTATGTTAATCTGATAGGTATACTGGCAGACCTGTTTCACGGGTGAAACATGAAGGTTATGCCCACGCAGGCGGGAGCACGGGCCAACGCGTCCCTGCCATCGGTAACATGATTGATAGAGACATGGCCGTCTTGATTTTTATTGAAAGGTGCCAATGTACAGAAGTGACCAAAACGCCTATAGTGATGATGATTAAACAATACCCAAGATGTTTCACATCAAAGTAACCATAATCTAAATTTTATATGCTGTTTGTTTTTAGAGCCATCAATTTGTTTCGTCGTTTTTACGCTTAAGTAATTGTTACGAATTTTATTAGCGTTTTATGACTGTGTAATCGATTGCAGACCTTATAAAACAGACATCAAAGCAGTCGTTTTCGTTTCTTCAGTCATTTTCTTGATATTATCATCGGTTGATTTTCTTTTAGTACATACTCAGAGTTTACGCAATAGCATCCCAGAATCTTATAATATAATACAAAAACAAATATCTTTATTTCCAAAAGAATACATTTACACAGCATTTATAACGGATTCCCACGCTAGGGGTAGCCTGTCCTGTGGGGCCATTCAATGTCTAGAACAACAAAGGGGATTGACATACAGAAAAATATCTTTGTTAACGGTATTAATCCTTAGAACTACAGTAATGAATATGTGTGTGTGTGTATGTGTGTGTGTCTAATATAGTTAGTAAGTAAAACTAGTAAGCTGCTTCCAAGCCAATGTCATCTCTTGGCTCCAGCTATGCTAACAGCGGCGGTGTCGTCTACAACGTGAATCAGATCACCATCCACGGCAACTACAACGCGCATACCTACGATAGCGACATCGCCATCCTTCGAGCTGCCAACACCATTACTTTAAATAACAATATACGCGTTGCCAGTATTGCTGGTGCCAATTACAATCTCACGGATAATCAAGCTGTTTGGGCCCTTGGATGGGGTGCTACTTACGTGAGTTAAACTTATATTAATTTGACGGCCGGCTAGTCGAGTGTGCTCAAAGTCATACAAGTCGTATACACGTATATACCTACCGGGTCATATACGTGTCATGTATGACTTTGAGCTTGTCCACTTTATTTTGGCCCACTGGACCACCGTCGCTCTATGCAATAAAAAAAAATAGTTGACTGTTCGTTCGTTCCGCGCTCTTGCTGGCGGAACGCTACATGACGTCATCTTTTTCGTGCATGCTGCCCGTAATATCGAGTTACAAGACGTTGTCACGTCAAAAATTCTTAAATTAGTTTCTGCTATAAATAAACTCTTAATATGCATTCAGCTTTTACAGAGCTTAAAAATAACAGCAGCAGGAAATAAGGAAACTGTTAAAAAAACTAAACTAATCTATGTTCAGCAGTGCAGGCTGATGATGATAAATAAACTCTTAAATTACGTATAGATATTGAGTGATAAGTTTTCTAAGTTAAGCATAATGTCGATATTCTAAGTTCACGTAGCATGATTATTCTAGAAGTGAAAAAGCGACTAGTATAATACCCGCGATTAAGTAAGCTCTATTATTACACTTGGATACACAACGCCATGAGTTTGATAGCTTTACGTAATTCCCCTTACTAACTAGTGTGGGTTGTAAGTCTATTACTTATGGTTAACGTGTAGGAGATAAATAATCTGGAGTGTTGTAAAATATTTGGACATCAGACCAGTTCACTCATAAAATATATTGCAAAACTTATAAACAATACATTAAAAAATGGGTTAAAAACTCGTCAAAATTAATTAATATGACAGGTTTTTTCCTTATTTGTGGTTTGTCTAATTTTATACATCTATCAAATTAATTTCAATTCAACATTAAAGAGACGAGAGAGAAAAAAGAGAGAGAGCTACTCAAAATTTTTTTCACTCGAAAGCACTGCCCTTGATAAACGATCTATACCGAAATTGGATTATTTTTATTTACGGCATGTTTCATCTCGTATATGAATGTTATTGAATTCATAGCTCACTCACGTTTCCCCGGGGAATCATTTTTTCCTGTTGTCTCTCGTTTTTACTTTTTTGCTCTAAAAATACTCGGTTTTATTTATTCCGGCTGTGCGTTTTAAGTTTGTGGATTTTGTGACGTCACTACTCGTTCTAAAGTTGGGCGTTTTTTAGACCCAGACGCAATAAGAGAGATGAAATGTGTAAAGCTTTCATTTTACAATAGTGATGTATTTAGATACTATATCTCAGTATATTAAATTCATATAGTGAACCTACTAGTTTAAAGTTATTTGTTATTATATTAAACGTATTTTACGTATGCATATTATTATAACCTACTTTAAATGTGGACTTGTAGATTTATGCAGTTTCCTTATTTCCTGCTGCTGTTATTTCTAAGCTCTGTAAAAGCTGAATGCATATTCTCTTAAATATGAAACAAATTGTAAAGTTACTGTAATTTCCTTAGCACTGTAAGTAGTCCACATTATACATGTGCTTAATAGCCTCTTTACAGCTTAACTTGCAAAGACCTTGAAACATAGTCGGTGCAAGAACGCCCCAGTCCATGGACGTAATATACAAACACATTCATTACTGGCGCTCAGGGACTCACATTGTTTGTACGTTACTGCAAATAACTTTTATGGGTTCTCCACACTCGCGCGGTAACCTCGCGAGAACGCGAGTATTATTGAATGCATAGCTTGCTCACGTTTCTCGGCTTCACTCAAATTTCAGGCCCACATTCTCGTGTTCCCTCGTTCCCGCGAGATTCTCGTGTGAGTGTGAAGAGCCCATAAAAAATATTTGCAGAATGATTTTTTTTCATGTGCCTTGTTTCATGTATTTTTATGCAATCAACTTCTTATATGGAAAAAATCCATTTCTTTTCAAACTACAGATAAACAATCATAGGAACACGATACTTGCTCTACAGAACATAATATCATACAACATAGATCAACATAGATCATGAATTTGCTAATCGTGTCAGCAACACACTTAAAAAAGAGAACTCATTTTGTCGCTTTTATCATGGACTGGACCATGGTAGACGGTAAAGTATAATAATAAAAAAGTAAAATAAGTCCCACTGCTGATCTCATATTCGAAATCAGGCAAGAAGGGTGTTGCGCCACAGACTACTGATACGGTGGCCCAATGTGGGTTGGTCAGCTGCACAGACCTTCAAAGGCTTTAAGTGTCCTAGACCACACTAGACCATAACCAAATCTAAGATAAAAATATTATTTTTTATAAATTATCGACCTAGACGCACAAAAAAAAGTAAAAGCATTTCTAAACGTAAATCTAATTTACGTTCAGGCTTAGCCTAAAATATTCTATGAAAAAGCAATATCATTTGATGTCATTTGAATTTGGAACATGTCATCATTCTCGTTAATATTCATTGTATTTTCATGTTAGTGCCAATCACTTTTAAATAGTCTAGTTTATAAAAACGTAATCGCGTGGTAATAAAATTCACATGGCCATCATAGAATAGAATAAAACTATCGCTGTTCAAAGTCAAAGTCATTTTTTTTATTCAAAATAGTACAATTAAAGTATCTTTTTGAACGTCAATTGAGTCTACCACCGGTTCCAAAGCAAGCCCACTGAGAAGAACCGGCGAAACAAACTCAGTGGAACTAATCTTTTCATAATCTGTTACAAAAAATTAAATACATACTGCTATATTAGTATAGTAAAAGAGATTCTGTTGGGTTGCTCTTTTCAAAATATAGTTAGTAGTTGCCAGCTTCATCTGCGTTCACAATTTATGGACGTAGGCGGACTGATAATGATTATTTTTCTACCTATTTTATCAATGGTAATATCTCGAAATTAAATAAGGAAAAGTTTTCAATGTAAGCTCCCAAGCTGTTTCGATTTTTGCAATAATTATATATTATTACTAGCTGTGCCCGCGACTTCGTTCACGTAAATGAGGGTTTATTTCACTAAACGCTTATTATTGATATATTATCAGGGATAAATAAAATGTACGAATGAAGACGGCACGCTCATAGAATTAAAAAAATGTCGAGTCACTTGACAAATACACAATAATTACTGACTTGCCTATATTTATGACATCAAGGCGATTATCTTAGTACCATAGTGCCGTACTAAACTTTCGGGAAGTTTCTACATTAAAAAAAAGCTATTCTGAGCAAAATAGAATATAGAAAAGCAAACATCACAAGTCCTGTCTAATTCGAATGCGCCGGCTTCCAACTGCATCGCGATGGCTCCAATCAGTGAAGTTGGATTAGTGATTGATTACTCTCCATATTTACTAGACTAGATCTTTTTATTCCCTGGAATAAAAGACCATAGCATACAGTATAAATGTCGTCTTCGAATGCGAGATGCTATTCACATTCTTTCTTTCTAAAATAAACTTTCTTTCTTTCTTTTTCTATTAACATTAATTCAATTTTATTTTGATTAAAAAGGATTGGTACAATAGAAATAATGGATAATTTGTCCCGGCGAAAGTGTGGTCAGAATTCAGGGAGTGTAACAAGGAGTTTCTGTCAGGATATGACCTATCCGTTGACACAATTAGCTTTCTAGGTGAGCCATCTGCTCATGACGTTTCGGATACTTTACAGCAACCATGGTCACGGGAGGACTCATATTTATTATGAGTAACCAACATAATATTTCCGGGTTGTTTCAATAAACTCATTTATTACATGGATGATGATGCTTAAAAAAGTGAGAAATAAAATTTAATGATTCCAGCAGTAGTTTCCGTGGACGGAAATATCTGAAGGCCGCGGCCCTGACTGAAGCCACGTGAAGTGTCATTGATAAATACAGCTGTTGACATGCGATGAAATGCTTGATTATCTTTATTTTCATTATATGAATAAAATTTTATGATCATTCTGTTATCTTAATGATTAAGCCCCCGTTCAGAGGAGCGCTTAAAAAGCGTTGCGTTAAACTCGACGTTGGTTCGAGATACGAGTTTGCTTTGCTCAGTTCGATATAAACTCCACACTCAACGTTGAAAACCAAACCGTACACGATAAAAAAGCGTTACGCTTTATAAACGCCACTTGTGAACAGAAACATGGACGTCCCTTTGTCTCATTCATACGCCTTTTTAACGCTCGGTAGAAAAGCGCTCAAGTGAACGGGGGCTAAAACTATCGTGATTTACGAACGTTGACAGAATCGACGTTAAACGCCATCTAAAAATGTAAAGTAAACAACCCTTATATTATTATGTCCCACTTCTGGACACCCCGCATGTCGCTCTATTTTTAGAGTTCACTTAGAGATTAAGAAAAACCCATTTCAAGGTCTCACAGCGGGCCTCAGCCCAGAACCCGGACGCTGCTGCTCAAGTGGCCAAACCCATACCCACTGGACCATCATCGTTAGGATTTTGTTAAAATTTTGGTAAAATGTAAATGGAAACAAACTTACAATTCCAACTTCAATACATGCAACCATCATAAACATTTCATGACACTGGCAACAATTAGTACCTAATATATTCATGAAGTTCTAACCATCGACATTGAAGCTATAATTATATTTTATTCCATGTTGATATTCGCCCGACATTATATGCCGGTACCAAGGGCGCTACGTCATGAATCAATGTGACATACGTCAATGTCAAATGTCTCTTACAAGGTTTAAGCAGTTTATACCCCTTGCGCTGTAGCATGGTGCGGGTGACAGTTCCAGTAACGTTACGTTTTACCCTTGCAAGTTATTATATTTATGTAGCCCTTAAATATATGAATTGAAAAGTATACACACGTAGATACACTGCGCAACAGAATAACACACGAATTTTCATAATATTATTAATAAGAACTATACTTATGCTATACTTATCCCTAATCATGAATGTCAACGTCATATTGGCATGTGTCGCCCGCACCATGCTACAGCGCACGGGGTATAGAGTTGCATCACTAGTCTTAAGGCACCGTGCAAAGTGTAAATCAGCTTAATTAATATTACGATAACTGGTTGATTCCCTTGTGACTATAGTTCTTGCTGTGTATGTCCAATATCTGACATGAAACAGCTTACAGCTTAGCAAGCTTAGCAGCGTTATGCCTTCGAGAATTGAGTTTAAAAGTTCTTTTAGCCTTTGGGTAAGACCTATAAGAAGATAGAGTATAATATTAAAGCATTTAAAATGTATTAGACTTCTCAATATTTTTAAATTAAAAACCTCTGGCATTACAGTGCGTTTTCTGTGATTTAAAGAAACAACTTTTACGGGTTTTATTACGGTTTATTAAAGTTTACAGCAACAATGGTCACGGGAGGACTGAGGTGTAAGACGATTGTTTCATTAAAATGAGTGGAATTCGCGTAAAGATTTTCCATGCTTGAGATCTTTTATCGTTTTTTTTTTCGAAGTGTCATGTGTAGGCAACTGAACAGTCGGAGCCTTATGGCGACTGACTACGCTCATACACATCGCTCATACTTTTTTTCCCTATGCCCTTCCAATAGGAAACCGTGAACTCACTTTACGTTTCTAATGAGTAGAACATACCACTCCGTTCTGGCCCAATTCGTCTGCATCGCTACATGGCACTATCCCTATAAAAACGAGTGTAAATCAAAATATGTTTCTACGCTTACTATCATGCCACAATAACCAATAAAAAATATCCATCGGGATTAAGTAACAATAACGAAAATACTACTAAAATAAATTGACTGCAAAAAGTTTACGTTTTTATATCGATAACCCTATGGAATTTATATTTTCATCATATTCAAGTTCACCCATTCAATTGTATCGATTGTTTTCATATACTGTAACCTTAATGAAATTTGAATGAGGGTGTTTCAAAATAACAATGGATGAAACGAAAAGCCTTGGCTGTAGCCGTGACCGCACATTAACAAGTGCTATAAAATTCTCAATGTCGGGGTATACATGAACCGGGGGAAGTTCAAGCATAAAATCGATCCAGGTGGTTCGGGCGTGTTCGAAGCCGCTCGGCTATTTCCGAGCTATCTGCCCTGATAAGCCACTAGGCCACTTAAACTATGCGGGCGAATTTGTCTTCTAAGTATATTATGCTTAGAGTTAGTTTTGTTTATAGACTATTTTACTGTATGTTTTTCTTCGACTTTTTTTTATAAAAATGTGACCATGTCAGATCCCGATATTTACTTAAGTAAGCTACTGATATGCAATAGCAGTATCGTACTCAACGATTATTATTATGGTAGAAACGGTGCAACTACCGATAAATAAGTGCATTACAATTATTTATGATAGCACTGGGATCATCATCATCATCATCATCAGCTATTATCCATCCACTGCTGAACATAGACCTCTCTCAATAAACGCCAAGACGAACGACCCCTTGCCACTCGCATCCAACACGGACCGGCCCCTGCACGGACTTCGTCTTCCTACTTGGTTAATGGCCGGCGAACACTTCGTCTACTTTCGTCTCCGGTTTTGGACCTTATTGGCCCATCGGCCATCGGTAGTCCTAAGTGCACGTACCCAGCCCACTTCAACGACAACTTGATCTACTCGTAGTTTCAATCAACATTGGACCTTACCTCTTAAAAATGGGCGACTAATGCTTCGTCTATCTAAATGCGGTCTTTTAATATCCAATTTAATTTGGTAATGTTGTGATATTATTATACTATGTTATAATTTAGGTAAAAGTTTGTCCCACAAACAAAAACCATTTGAAGTAAGTGCTTTTGTCTACGTTGAAAATGCAATAAACTCGGCCCCACAGAGTTCGAAAGACTAACATGTTTAGAAGTGCCTTTAATAAAATATAAAGTGGTTTAACTTTTATGTTTATCCAGTGTAAATATTAAATGTTCCAGATACATAGGACCCTTGCGCAGAATAGGGAAGAGGAGGGCAACGCAACCTTTGGTTACCACCGACCGCTTGCCTCCTTATGATAAAAAAAGGTGTACATATGCGGATCATGGAAGTGTATATAATATCATTTATTTCAGTAAAAATATAAACGTTTATAATTATGTCCCATTCCTGGATACGGGTCTCTTACGTGGTGAATTTCACATACCTTCAAAGACCTTACCATTAAATCACCTTTAAATCGCGTGAACAGCACAGGGTTCCTGATGGTGTTTTTAATCACCGGTGAGACAGCGATAGCCTCGTGCTCATGTACACTTCGAAATTCAGAAAAACCTATCACAAGCACCACAGGGGTCAGGAGCTCTCACTCAAGAGGTCAGGCTCGTGTCCATTAGTTCATCGTGACTCTATATTTCTTAAATTTTCTTCTGTTCCTTGTATCCCTAACACAGACTCTTACGATCTTACCACGTAGCTAGGTTATCGTGGTTTGATTGTGGAATAAGGGTTTGTTTCACAATGTCCTAATAAAGTTCCAATTAAGCTATTTGCAACATATTTACCACATAACTACAACGTTTTTGTTTCACAATTGACAAATAGCAATATTTGGCTAATAAAGTTCCCTATAAACTATAGGTCGGATCAACTGGCCATTAGCAAATTTATCTGCCACATAGATTAGTTGACAGATATATATGCGGTTGACAGCTTCACGACATTTGACAATTTGACGTTCCGGTAACAGTAAAATACAAAATAATTTAAATTGTGTTTTGAACGTTTAATAATTAAGGGATAACATTATATACAATGTCTATGTAAATAAAAGGTATAAAGATGGTATGATACATACATTTAAATTATAAAAACATATTTTCATGTATATTTACAACATGGAATGTTTTTCTAAAACATATTTATCATAAAATGGAACATGGTATAAAATGCGAGGTTGCCAAGCCTACTAACCAGTAAGTGCCAAATAGGGATCTGCCAAATAAATTTACAGGGAAGATGATGGTGAAACCCAATCAAGACTAACTAGAAGATTTATGTGTCAGTTCATTTGTGTCATATAGCTATAGGGTACTTTACTAGTATATTGTGAAACAGACCCTAATATTTATTTATTCATTTATCTATTACTAGCTTCGCCCGAGTTGGCAAAAAATCCTTTTTTTTAAGGTATACTGTGTTTTATGTTGATCAGTTGAATAGTTTTCGCGTGAAAGCGTAACAAACATACTACTTTCACATCTTTTTTTTTATTATTATATTTTATTAACGCTTTTTACACCACGTCAATCTGGTCCCGTGCTAAGTACTCGAAGAGACTTGTGTTACGGGTACCAGACAACGGAAATACATATATTTAATCATTTTTATATTAATACTTATATTTAAGATTTTTATTATATAATACACATATTTACACATCCATGACTTAGGAACAAATAAACTTTTTTATTGTTCCCTGGCGAGATTCGAACCCGCTACCTCCGGCTTGTGCGCCAACGCGCTAACCACTGCGCCACGGAGGTCGTCATCTATAATATTAGTCAGGATTCAAATCTATAACAAAAACGATGAAAGCTTGAAGCAATATATTTGTGTTCGCAACAATATTGTATCCTGTACGTGTCTCATGCTATTAACATATTCCAACTTGATATCGGCTTTGAGATAAGCTCGAGCCGGCTTTACATATAAATATCCATGATTCTCCAATTTGGAATTGAGTGGAATTGTTATTTATTCAATGAACAAACGTGACGAAATTTCAAACTAAGATCATTTAATTCAGATAATGAAGTACAATCGTCTACTGAACATAGACTCGGCCTCAGAGACCTAGTTAGAAGTCTGACATGAATTACCTAAAATGTATCGGACCGTTTCATTCTAAACGCGCTTGTCACTAGCTCACCGGTAAAGAAAAAAATATTTTCTGCAACTTTAGCCTCAGACGAAACGTGTTCCAGAGAAAATATCTTAGAAGGGACATGAAATGCTCGGATCGAACTGAATTTTTTGCCTGATTTCTAGCAGAGTCAAAAATGTGCCAGATAACTTATTGTTAGGAAATTAAAAAGTTTTTTCATCTTTAAGATTCAAACAATTAATTAACAATAAATATTACTAGCTGCTGCCCGCTGTTTTTATGTATCAAACATCCCTTCTTTCACATTCATAACATTAGTAAAGGTTGCTTAGCAATAAAAAACTAAAGTAAGTAAAGCTAGTAAAGCTTTTACATAAGCCTAATGGAATAATTAACAATTCATACCTTTATCTAGACTTTACTGTACTCGTAAACCGCAGAGTATCTCGTTTGTGACGTCACGTCACGAAACTCATTAGTGCAGCAAATAATACCAAATTGGATTCTCCAGTCGTACTGTTTCAAGGGGCTTAGTGTTGATTGAGATATGCTAGGACTACACTGTCCTCCTACTAAAATCCTACATTATCAGTTTGATGAAAGAAAAATTGTTTTGTCTGTAAAGTCTGTTTACGGACGGTAGTTTGACGTGACAACGTCAAACATTACATGCAGCACGAACCGAACTGAGCCGATCGCTCGAGCCGATCATGCCTTTTTCTCGTTCGTGCCGCGCTCTCGCTTGCGGAACGCGACAATGAGCGTAACGGGACAATGACGTCATCGTTTTCATGCATGCAGCTCGTAGTATCGAGCTATTAGACGTTGTCACATAAAAAATATAAATAATACGATTATACTTAAGTGTTCTTGACTTACCATATTCTGTCAAGTTACTTTTAGCATAAAGTATAACTTGTTCAGCTCTTGTCGCTTAAGTCCTGAATAAACTATTATCTGCAAATTTAGCTACTTACAGCCCAACTGGTATTCTTATCTTCGTGATCCGATGATTTTAGAGAATATAGCTTAAATTATAATTTTATAACGATATTTTAGAGGCTGGTATATCTGTTTTTAGAAATCCAACGCTTAGTGGCACACCATTACATGAATTTTAACTAATTGCTCTGAGTGAATTCATTAGTTAAATGACGTTGCACTAACTTTTTTTAATGTAAGCTAAGACATAGCTTCGAGTCTTTAGCTTGAAACATTAAATTAATGAATTCATTACTAATGAGCCATTAGTTAAGTCATTCGACGCTGAGCTGCGTGCAAATCAGCGAAAGCTCGTTTTTTGCAACTGAGTGAAAAACGTCATCAAGGATTCATTATTATGCATTTATAACTTAACTAGCTGTTGCCCGCAGCTTCGCCTGCGTTAACTAAGATTTACAACGGGATCTTAGTATGCAAAATAAATAACTTTTCTGGTTGATTTTTAACACCTTGTGTCCGAAAAACCCAAATATCTTACGGAACCCTATTTTTTTCAGCATAAAATTTAGCCTATGTTACTCGTGGATTGGTCCAGTCCTTTTTAGCCTATTCATTACAACCAAACAAACAAACAAAGTTTTCCTCTATATAATATTAGTGTAGATGTAGATAATATAAACAATAAGATGAAAGAAAAGAAAATACAATAATATCAGCTACATTAATACACACTGCTGGGCATGGGTATCCTCAAAAAAAGGCGAGAAGGGTATGACCTCAGAACAGTATGCCCCTATACCTTACCCTATAATGTCCTACTAATATTATAAACGCGAAATTTTGTAAGTATGGATGGATGGATAGATGGAAGTTTGTTACTCCTTCACGTAAAAACTACTGAATGAATTTTAATGAAACCTTACTATAATATAGTTTACACATCAGAATAACACATAGCCTATAACTTACCTTTAGAAAATGTCGTTTTATTCGTGTTTTCAATAATCGACTTTACCGGGCAAAGCTCTGTCATCCTGGTACTGTATCTGTATCATCAGGAATCATAGGAACGATTTTTACACGACTCAAGTGTACACAAACCGCACATATTTACAATTTTCGTCACCCTTCACCTGTCAATATTGCTGGTGGCCTAATAACACGCCTCGCTTGGCTTCGAGGAGAAATATTTACCAGAATCAATAATATATCGAGGATTTATGAATGCTAATCGGTATGAGGAACGAAGCGTTTGAATACAAAAATATAATCGCTAGTCTGGCGAATATGAGGAGATATAGGAATAATAATTATCTATGTCATTTATACTACGTCAATCTGGTTCTGTGGTACGTTTTTTTTTTTTTTTTTTTTTTCGGTTGGATCTATGCTAATGGTCCTAGTGACCGTTATGCGTCATCGGAAATGGGGTGATCCGGTTGGATCATCCTATGACGTTAAAAATTTGGGGGGTTGCCCCCCGCCATGTTCATGGCGTCGGGTTTGTACCTAACTTGGTCAGCTACGGTCGACTGGTTTGGAACGGGTGACGTTAGAAACCTATCGTGAGGGCCGGCCCTCCCCTCCCCCGGTAGCGGGGGAGGCGGGTCAAGCGCGGGACCCGAGCAAGCTGCCGATAGCAGAGTGCTATCGGTGATTACACGGTCTTCTGTGGTACGTGCTCGAGAACTTGTGTTACGGGTACAAGAAAAGGCAAATATATTAACTAAAATACTTAACATAATATGTTTATGAGTTTTAGTATTTCATACACACATTTAATACATATTTATGACCCAGGGGCTTTTTTGTTCGTGGCGGGATTCTAACGCGCTAACCATTGAGCTACAGAGGTTGTGATAATATATAATTATGATGATAAGAGTATATTTTTTCTAGCTTTTTTTCTTCCCTAATTTGTTTTTCGTATAATTCTTTATACAAACAAACAAACAAACAACATTTGTTTTGACAAACAAATTTGGGGATAACACAAATACACTCAGCGGTTTTGTAACCATGCCTACACAAAGTACCAGTAGTAGTAAGTTCAACCGGTTTATATATATATATATTAATTTCACACGCCAGCGACCTCATCAGTCATGGTTTCCTCACGATGTTTTCCTTCACCGGAGCACTTAAAAAATTCTTTTAAAGGTACCTCCAGGGATAAAGTTCGAATCTTGACTCTCTCACACGAGGCCGCGCCCTTATATATACACTGGACTATCGTCGCTCCTTAACGTCGAGGCGATTACTGTCACGGCATTTGAATAAGCCTTAAGTACGCGAAAGATAAAAAGCGTATCTAAAATAAAACGCGCGCCAAGCGCGTTTAAAGTAACGCCAAAAATATCTTACGCTTATCACGGATAGAGTGATCGCGCAGTGAGCTGCCGAATCGCGGATTGAAGCGTCACTTTAAAAGTACATTTATAACATCAAAAATCATTGTAGAATACAATATTCACGAGTCTATTCACACTTCATTCAAGTCAAGTAACAAAACCTCGGCTAAGCTTTAATATATCACACGGAATCCTCTTGACATTCAACGAGAAACTCGTCCAATTTAATAAAATACAGCCGAAGCGCATAACAGCGTTAGTAGTCGGTAACTATGCAAATAAATTAAAACAGAAGCAAAGTTAGTACAGTAGTTAGCGAACATTCCGGCGATGGCCATAAACTTGTGATAACAATATTGGTTTTTGTTGTGTGTATTTGTTGTGTTATAGTGCTGTAATGTGTAATCGTGTAACTCGTCAATTACAAGACAATCTATACCTTTTTTACCTAAAATAAAATTGTTTTTAAAACTGTAGATAATATATCTCACTGATTGAAAGTTTTAAAATAATAACCAATTGAAATAATGTTTAGAAACTAAATATAGAAACTGTGTTAATAAATAAATATTACTGAGTTTGTCTCAAGAGATACAAGTAACGGGCAATGATTTATTCATTTCAAGGTCTGTTGAATCGTACCTTTACACCATTAGACCTATATCAGAAAGTATGTCCCATTGGACTTTCTCTGTTACTTATTTTTCTCTCTTGTACGTTGAATACGAGAATAAGTAAACATTGTTACGAATAAAAATCACAAAGGTATGCTGACATAAAATTTTATGTCAGCATCCTACTCCTAATAATCCTACTAATATTATAAACGTGGACGTTTGTAAGTATGGATGTTTGTTACTCTTTTTTTTATTTTACTGAATCTTTACAATAATATAGCCTATACATTAGAATAACACATAGGCTATAATTTATCTCCGTAATCACACGGGAATGGAAAGTACGCGGGTGAAACCGCGGGGCGCTGCTTATCTTTTCATAATCTTAAAAAATCTGAGTTGACGACCTCTGTTCGGAAACTTACCACGGAACTAAATTGGCATGGTGTAAATAGCATCCTAAGGTATTTAATCTTGCATTTGTCCTGTTATCAACGAGGTCTCAAACGCTATTTTTAATTTTAGTATCTTTGTAGCTTAGACGTTAAGTTTATTTATTATACATTCAATAAAATACATGATAGCACCGAGCACATAATCGGATTAGCTGTATTTAATGTTTTTTTATTTGTATGAAAATAAATTCCGCCAAAGTGCTGTGACGCTGCGCCGGTTCTGCGCTGCGATAGGCCGAAAACGTACACAAAGATCACTGATTTGTTAAACATCAGTGACAAATTACAGACCAGTTTCGGATTTTCAAGTCTAACATTACTACTATATTCAGTAATATTATGTTCATCTCACGATAGAGATTCCATCGCGCAATAGTTTAGCGCAGTCTTCTTTTAGATTTAAATGTTGCAAAGTAAAATATTTAACTTATACTAATATATAATGAAAACATTGTTTGTTTGATGAACATAGCTTCGATTCATTATAATAGAACAAATAAATTCAATTAACACGTTCAAGATTTAAAACGATTTAGACTTTATTGTTCTTTTGAATATAACATAACATACTTATTTTTTTACAGGTAATACAACGCAAAGAAACGACTCAAACAATACAAGCTCAAATGCATTCATGAAATCTATTTTTGTCACAGGTAAGTGATGATCACAGCTTGAAAAGATCTTAGTGAAATTAATATTCCATTCCTGTCGTTTATGGTTCAGGAACGGGGTTCACAAATTGTCTATTGTCTGGTAAGTTCCGTAATGAGCGGTCATTTATCAGGCAGAAGATTGAGCCCAAGTTGGGTTTGAAGGGTGAACCCGCCATCAAACTTGCAGTGCCTTATCTTCACTAACCATATCCTCATTTATAATTATATCTCTATCCCAATCAGACAACATAAACATTTCGTGGAAGACTCACAATATGACTTTAAAACCTTTGAAATAATTTTAGGTATCGCTTCCATAAATGTTATCTGAAATTGATAATGAATATTTTAGTCATAATTTATACGCTTCGCTCTGATATCGGTAATGAAATTAAGTGTCACCACTGGTTTCATTTAATTAAGCCTTATCATTTATACATGAATAAGCTCGTTGGAGTTGTAGTTGGCTGGTCATACACGCATTTTTTTTATCGAAAAAAAAATTGAATCCAAATCACGCAAGAGACGGGATAGCCGATGGATAGATAAAGTGGTCGTCCAACGTGGAAAGACGTATAATATACCTATGTTTACCATCACCACCACCACCACCACGATCATCATCATCATCATCACCACCACCATCATCATCATCATCATCACCATCATCGTCATCATCATCATCATCATCATCAGTCTTTATCAGTCCACTGCTGAGCATAGGCCTCCCTCAATGAACACCAAGAGGACAGATCCCTTACCATTCGCGGACCGGCCACTGCTCGGAGATCGTCTTCCCACCTGTATTATTATAATAATTAAGGCTGTGGGGTTACAAATATAAAATGTTATTTTATGGAAAATATCTCGGATGTAATGAAAGACTTTTCTATCTTTTATTAAATGGGATTTAGTCGAGCTCTACTGGCCCCGATACGACCCAGTTAGTTAAAATTTTCATGAAATAGTGTAGTCATATACGATTTCATTTGGTACCAATAGACGCGCCGAAATCCCTTACCTCTTTTTATATTCAGTTATCTAGTTATATTCAGTTATCTAGAATCTTCATGTCAATATTTAATATGGAAATAAAAAATAATACCTGAAGGTATCGTTGTATGCATTAAAAAAATTGTGTTGTCATAAAATATTACAATATTATCAATAAACATTATTATTCGAAACAAGAACACTTTGAAAGCACAATATAAGTTTTTCTCAACAACAGATACAAAAGAAAAACAACGTCTTGCAGAGTTGGCATTGTCCCATATTTCAACTCACGTAACTGGGAAGAAACGCGATATTATTTATCGTCGTTAACCACTGGCGATATATCTCGTGCTACTTTTTAGGTCGCCTTAATTCATGAAGCAATGTACTAAGGCTGCTTTTAAAAAATGCGTTGTAATAAAATATGAGAGCCCAAGATCGAAATTGAGAAGTTGCTTAAAGTGGAGCTCTCTGTGTCAGTCACCGCAAACTTTCATCTGCTTTCAGTTAGTTGATGTAAGTAAATATTCATGGGAATGGCAGAATAAATAGGAATAAACGGATATTATAGCTTTCATAAGACGGACATAGGTTGAAAACCGCTTATTTATAAACAAACATTTGAGATATTTTTATCGTATCTTATAATTCACAACATTTCAAAATTGACACGACCCTAAAAAAAATACCATTTCTTTGTTTTCGTATCATGAGTTCAAATATATTTTTTTTATATTTTTTTAGTTCTTCATTTCTAAGAAAAAAAAATAAAAGCCAAAAAAACATGTGATGACGTCATTTATGTGGCAGAATGAGGTCGTTACCTTTTCCTTAGCGTTCCAATATTTCAGATGAAAACGTTAATGTCAAACAAGACATGTTAATTGTCAATGTCTAGTCTACTTTCGGCAAATTTTTGCTATCCGCAACTAGAAATCCTTTCGAAAATTTCGTAGTTAAGTTTAATATAAACATAGTGAGGTTAATAACACTGGAAAATAAGAAAATTCACGAATTTAATTGAAAACATATAAATTTGACGAGCTGACAAATAACAACAACTCGACATATATGACCGTTTTTTTGATGGGTCAAAACAACACAACCACAAGATTGACGTCATTTGGCGCTTACGTCTTTTTAGAATACATCGAATTTTAAAGTCGAAATTATGAATGAAAAGTTCATAATTTCCAAAAACGGAAAAATACGTGTGCCCTAGTTTTGTATTTATTTTTATATAACCTAATAATACATGCAGGTCAAAAATATGAAATGTTGTCAATTGCGAGATTAGGAATTAATGCGATTAATCTTTAAATTTTACTACGAAATCCGGGAAGTGCAAAGTACCAACTATTACATTTTGAATCTATCATTTTAAGATGAATTTGAATTTTTGGCAGTGTACCTTTTGATATTATAAGCAAAGTAAGTTGGCTACGTGAATAAAATTGAATCATAAGGAACTGGGATAAGACAAAACGATCTATAAAAATTTCTCCAAAAGATTTTTATTTCAAAGAAGTTTCCATATTTTTCTTTTTGCTAATTATTCCGGAACTATAAGTATTCAAAGTTCGAATTTTTGAGATCGTAGTGCTACTTATGGAATTGGGAAAAATCATGTCCTTGTGTAGTTTATTTTATATAATTTTTTTTTTGTGAGGCTTATGCCGAATACAATTTGGGGAACAATAGCGATGCGACTAACTTTCGTTTCTCTTTGCGCAAAGAAGAATGTTAAATTATCTCATCCACAGATATTTGAAATAAGTTCTTAATATTTCTATGATCTCATCGAAACAATACAAAATGAGCAGAACGAGCGTAGAAATTATTTTTGGGCGTCTTGTAGTCCAAGAATGCATGAAGGTGAAAAAATATAAAAGAAGGGGTATTTTCTTAATATTGGGAAAACGGTAATTGTTAGATGAAAAACCTACAAACAAAAGTAGTAGAACATAAAATTTTATATAAAAATGGTCTTATAACTTTTTCTCTAAAATTGAAACTAGCTGACATAGGGATGCTAGAACCTAGAAGCCCAAAAAATACGAATTTGAGGCTGAAGGTTGAATTTTTTATATCAGTTACTTACTTAAAAAACGAACTGTAAAAGTTTTTTTAATTAACCCGGGGGTTAATGATGATGAAATGTTATATATTTAAGACTGAAATAAAATTTTCGTTAGGTACTTATTATATTTCTTTATAAGATATTAAACAAAGCTTATGTATAAATTTATTTTTTGTGGGAAATAAAAATAAGCGCATATACTTTCTTCCTTCGTATGCATTTCCAATCCATTTACAACATCACTATGCGTTTGCCTGAATCCACGGCGTGAATTTGGAGACTCGAGTGTTAACACCGGGATAGCGTCCAAGGCCACATTCGTATCCCCAGGAGCAGATCCCGACGACCACGTTGTTGTGGAGAAGAGGACCACCCGCGTCGTTCCGACACTGGTCCCGACCACCGACATCCAGCCATCCGGAACAAACCATGTTTTCTGTCACCTGGTAAGCCAAAGACGCGTATCGGCTCTGACATACACTCTGGTTCACGGTCCAGATTTGAACATGGCGGAGTTGTTCGGATGGATTGCCGCCGAACTGAAAGTAGTCATATTATCATTTTAGCAGCCAAAAAAGTTTCTATACATTTTTATGATCATTTTGATCACAGTGTATTTTTAGAGCGATCATGGTCCAGTGCGTACTGGCTTGGCTTCTTGAGCGAGAGAGTCCGGGTCCGATCCTGACCTTCTGTAGTGCCTTGAAATAGTGTTTCTAAATTTATAATATAATAATTTATAAAATAATATATAATAAAACCTTATTTCGAGGAGGAGACCCGTGCCCAACAGTGGGACATTTACTTTTTTTTGCTTGTTGCTACTTTACTTTGTATTTTAATCATTATTATTTATTTACTAAGGCTTCTTTACTCATATTGGCCACTCATAAGAACGGCTATCCGATGTGCCAATAAGATTCAAGAGTGGAGGCCATGTCAAGCTATGTGAAGTATTGGTCGGCCAAGATGGGAAGACGATCTTCGTGCAGTGTTTTGGTTTTTGATTGGTCGTCTTGGCGTTCATTTTAGGAGACTTAAGTACAGCAGTGGATGGATATAAGCTGAAGACGATGAAGATGAAGGCTTCTTAAGTAAAGTAAAATGCTTAAAATATGTTAAGGCCGTCAAATTAATATAAGTTTAACTCACGTAAGTAGCACCCCATCCAATGGCCCAAACAGCTTGATTATCCGCGAGATTGTAATTGGCACCAGCAATACTGGCAACGCGTATATTGTTATTTAAAGTAATGGTGTTGGCAGCTCGAAGGATGGCGATGTCGCTATCGTAGGTACGCGCGTTGTAGTTGCCGTGGATGATGATCTGATTCACGTTGTAGACGACACCGCCGCTGTTAGCATAGCTGGAGCCAAGACGCATACGCCATCGGCTCGGCGATTCACCCCTGAAAATATTATATGTTTGATCTATATCTATCTCTCTTTGTCACTTTACGCCAGTATTACGTGAGCAAGTGGTATCACCAATGCAACGTGCAATGCAGCATTGCACTATCTTTTACCGAAAAAAAACAACTCTTTCTGAAAATTAGCATTCCCTCTTTCTGGTGGAAGCAAAAGTTGTAACTGGTTGTTGACAAACATTTTTGTATGTCTGGATCTTTTGAATTTTTCGATATTCCTGTCATTGATATCATTAACATCACTATTCTATTTGTTCTCGTAAGCATACTGTCGTATTACATTGACTTACGCGACACAATGAGCAGCTGTTAATATCGATCTGGTGTTCAGAATAGAGCCGGCACACTCTTGAAGAAAGGACACAGAGTTTGATGCGTGAAGGAGAGCAGCAGCGAATGGATACGACGAAATCGTTGCGAGCGAACCGCCAGCAATCCTTTGTTGACAATAACATGGGACTGAAAAATATAACACATTATTATTAACCTCGTTGAACTGGCAGTGGACTGGTGACGCACTCAGAAGAATAGATGGGCCAATAAGGTTCAAGAGTGAAAGCCGCGCGTGATGAAGTGTTAGTCGGTCAGTAACCAGGTGGGAAGACGATCTGCGTGCAGACTCCGTGCCTGTCGGCGTACATGATCAGTATTATTGTTTGCACTCGCATACAATAATACTGATCGGCCACGACACGTAGATCGTCTTCTCCTCTGGTTATGACCGACCAACACTTTTTTATAATATTTCAGTTAAACTGAACAGGTATCAGAAGAACGGTTGGCTGATGTGCCATTAAGGTTCAAGAGTGGAGGCCGCGATTAGGTAGACGAAGTGTTGGTCGGCCATTAACCAGATGGGAAGACGATCTCCGTGCAGTGTCAGGTCCGTGTTGGATGTGAGTAGCAAGGGATCGGTCGTCTTGGCGTCCATTGAAGGAGGCCTATGTTCAGCAGTGGACGGATAAAAGCTGATGATGATGATGATGAACAGGCACAGAGAGATATATAATTTTTATTTTTAATTAGAATAACTTACCTGACACAAAGACAATGCCCAGCAGAAAGATCTGAACAGAACGAGACTTCATTGTAGCGCTTGTTAAGAGAACTATAAGAGACAAGTAGTGGTTACTAAATTACGCTATTTATATCTTATACCAACAAGATAATACTAATGATAAATAATAGATAGTGATTTCTTGAAACGTCTTCAATAGTTCAAGAATTAAAAGAAATACTCTAATCAGTTGATATTGATTCTTTGTTTCTTATAATAATTATTATTTTTTTGTTTGTTGTTCTTTGTTTTATCAATTTTATTAAGAATCAATTGATAATGAGAAGTCATTTATTAATATTTCAATATTATTGATTACTTACACTCGTATTCACAAACAATACTTTGAGGTGTCACAGCAAATAATGCAATATTAAGCAAAGAACGCTTCTATCTATGGGCTCCTGGTGTCAATAGTCGAGTTTGATATAGTTTTGACAGACGCACAGTGGCGTATTTCTTTTAGGTATTGTCTATGAATTGGTTTGAATGACTCTATGCGTTCGGGAGTACTGTGACACCTCGAAGTATTGTTTCTGAGTACCGATGTTAATGTACCCTACTATGAAATCCGCCACTAAATTAAAAAAAAAATGTCTGTAAAGTCGGTTTACGGACGGTAGTTTGACGTGACAACGTCAAACATTACATGCAGCACGAAGCGAAATAAGCCGATCGATCGTGCCGATCACGCCTCTCTCTCGTTCGTTCCGCGCTCTCGGTGGCAGAACGCTACATGACGTCATCTTTTTCGTGCATGCTGCCCGTAATATCGAGTTAGTAGACGTCGTCACGTCTAAAGAAACATCGTTCCGAAATAAATTAGTTATTTATCGACAGTAAATCTACAAAATAATATAAATACTTGATATTATATTCTCAACCATGATCCACCATTGTTCAAAGTTTCCGAAACTCATGATCGCGGGTTCGAATACCTTCAAGTTCAGACAATTTGTACTATGTGTATGGCAAGGGTCCTCTCCTCGAAATCAGGCGAGGAGGGGATTGGGCCATAGCTCACCAATGCGCTGGCCAAACGCGCGTTGGTGAACTTTTCACACCTTCAAAGACAGAATCTAATCAGGCATGCAGGTTTCCTCACGATGTGTTCCTTCACCGGTGAGCGAATGATGATCCGTGTTTAGGGTGCATTTCTAAATTTAAAAAACCCATTTCAAGGCACCACACGATGGGAATCAGTATTGAACCACCAGGTCTAGCCCATACCCACCGGACCACCGTCTGAAATATATTTTCGTTCTTAGTTAACACAAGTTCTTACGAGCTTACCAAGGGACTAGGTTAACGCAGTGTAATTGTTAGATTGTCTTTATTATTATTATAAAAGTGACAGCCTCGGTACTTGTTTGAAAACTAACATCAAAGCAAAACACGTTCACGTCACATAGGTGGAGTGGTTCACGCAACTGAAGCGTTAATGACTCTACTTGACAGCGAAATACTTAGAATTCGTAGATATCGGTATTTAAGTAGCCCACTTATAATTGAGCAATAAACATGTGACGAGTATTATCCTTAAAATTATATTAAGACTGTATAGGACAACTCTACTATAATCCAGAATCAATGTACAAGTAGGCCGTAGGGGCAAGTTGATTGAGCGCTGTGCGAAACTTAGAGCTGATAACTGCGCATGAGCACAGTCGTGTACGCAATACAATTACTCAATGTGGGACAACAAAGATTACGTTTTCATTTAGGGCAAATGGGATTTTTTTTTCCGAAAAGTCTAGACTTTTAAGCCTGACTGCCTTTAAGCTTAATCGGTAGGTAGGTGAGCACATGGCTCACTTAGTAAAATTCGAAAGAGGGACGCCCCCCTTCGCGCCTCGCAGGGGGCATGGTATATCGCGCGCGCTTCTCTGGAGCGGGGTTTGGCTAGTCAAATGCAATGCGGTCGACGAGTCCTTAGCGGATAAAGTTAAACTATTATTCTGAGGGCGCAAAAGGCGAAAGGGTACAAATAATAGACGGGATTCTATAAGAAGACAAAAACGACCGAAAAACCTTCTCTCTATAGGTCTGTAAAAGAGCTCAGAAAATTGCCACACAAAGCCACAAAGGGATAAATATTATCCGCTTTGTGTTACAAATTTTAGTTATGAAATCAAATATACTGCTTCATAAGCTTTTAATCCGCGGCCGTAATTCGGCCGTCAGTCATAATTTATGCTCCAACTACTGTGAAATGCTATTGCCGTTAAATTATTCACACAATCAACGAGAGCTAATATAATACTGTGGCTAGACAATTTACGGTGTTCTCATAAAATAAATTCTCATAAAGTTGACACCAGGTATAGGTCGGCCTTAGCCAAGTTTAGGAAGCCATAGACCCCTTGCACTTACCTAAAAGTACGGGTTGTGTCTGCAAAGCTACTAAAAACCCTAGTCCATAGATATAAATACTGTATATGAATAGTCGCATTATTATGTATTCTGTATAATCTATTATTTCACATAGTGTCTTCTTATGTAAACGCGAATTCAACATATAATGAAACAACTTTTACGGATTATATCACGGACAATAACCATCATAATATATTATAATATGTTACGAAAGGACAGTCTCGTGTGACCATGGTTGCTGTAAAGTATCCGAAATGTCGGGCATATAAACGTAATATACCGCGATAAAATACGTAATAGTTGTTTTATTAAAATCTATTGATTTTCAAAATGTATCAGAAAGCAGATCAGTACCATAATAATTAAATAAATAATTAATTCAAGATAATTTTAAAATATTTTTTTTTTTTTTTTTTTTTTTTTTTTTTTTTTAGGATTGAAATATTTGCAATCGGTCGGTGGACCATAAGCGAATTTGTTAAGTGAGGTATGAATTTTCTGGTGGGGTAGCCAGTGCTGCCCCTACCAGTTAAAGAAGGTGGTTCCGTTTAAGCCTCTTAACCACCGCAGTCTGGTCCAACAATTCTGCAACAAGCGGATTTTGGTGTAGGGATAGCCGGTGAGTGTATTTTTTCCTGTACTCCTCGATTTCAGACATGACTGTCGGCACGTTGAGGTATTCATGAATTTCATTGTTTGTTGTATACCATGGTGCATTAACCATTGCTCTCAGGATGCAATTTTGTAACCGTTGTAGGCAAAGTATATTGCTTTTGCTTGCAACACCCCATAGCTGGATTCCATAGGTCCAAATTGGTTTTAATAGGGACTTATAAATAAGAAGTTTGTTGTCTAACGACAGCACAGAGTTCCTTCCCATGATCCAGTGCATATTACGAAACTGATGGTTCACTTGGTCTCTCTTTTGTTTTATATGATGTTTCCATGTGAGGCGCCTATCTAGGTGGAAGCCAAGGTATTTCACACAGTCTGAGTGCTCTAAGATGTCATCACCGAATTTTACTTACACTACATAATAATTAAATAAATAATTAATTCAAGATAATTTTAAAATAAAATAAAAAACAAATAAAGACATACAGAATACGAAACGACGTCGTATCGTGGAAAATTCTACAACGAGCAAACGACGTGTCGTTGCAACGTGCCACTACTTCGTCGTATGGTCAGTTATACAATAGTAGTCTTTGGTTGCAGTTGATCTCAAAACTGCACTAGATGTATTCTCCTCATGCTGATTTTAAGGCGAATAAAGAAGAAACACTCACTGAAGATACCGAAAGAACAAAAAAAAAGACTACATCGTTCTGACGATTTTTTTTATTTTCTAAGTATTTTCTGAGAAGGAACACATTTATATTATGATGTCGGGTGGGGGTGGTAGAAGCCCCCAGCGAACATGATAGGAAGGGGGGTTCGGATAAGACTTACCTTATCTCGAGCCAGAAAATTTCCTTGCTGGCCCACGTTCCGACAGCGTATTACGTAGGGGTAGAAAGGGAGGAATCACTGGCCTGACTGGACTCCTGGCGATGGTAGGTTGGCTGCTTGGGTCTTCACGCTGGGCGTTCGGTTCAGCCGGCCGGCTGTTAGATGTTCAAGCTTGGATACTTAGCCTATCCAAATTCTGCTCCGCGAACTCCCAGCGGAATTCAAAAAAATTAGACGAAGGTTAGCCTCGGCTTCCGTCAGCCACGAAGTCAGGACAAGAAAAAAGAGCCAAGAGGTCGGTTAGAAGTGACAGCAAATCAAAAGGTGCCTAACCACAGCTTGTCTATCGTTCCATAAACAATATAGTTCTATAGTCAAATGCCAAACAGACTTTATAATTAATTAAGTTTTAATTTAGATTATTTCTAATTTTGTTTAGGGATTAGATTAAATTATTATATTTATTATTATAAATTACAAGAGGTGAATTAATTCTATTTGAGAAAAAGGATATTAGAAAACGGTTATTGGATTATAGAATGGTCGCTAGTGAGACAATAGAGTATGTCAATAGTTGACACTAGTTAACGATAGATGGCGCTTATACCATTAGTATGCTTAGTTTAAACATAATATCTATTGCTGAATTTTTAATTTAAACCTAAAATCATGTAACGAGCTAGCGCAACGTTACAGTGATAATAATTTATTCTCTCGTAGTCGTATTGCTTGCTCTACGTAAATTCCCACGATAGTTCACGATACATTGCATCGTGAAAAGATGCCGCGTCGTAGCACGATGCTACGTCGCATCGTGGTAACGTGCGTTGTTGTGCTTCGACGTTTAGTGTCCGTTTTTTATTTAATAGTGCATTTTTGGAACAATTGATACTTAAGAGAAGGCTTAGTATGATTTTAAAACAGATTGATTAATTAATATTACTGTTGAATTTAAATAATAATTAAATTTAAAATGTATGATGCATCGTTTCCTGATTCTCGAATTAACAATATTACAATATACCGCATCGTTATTTACGCTTACCAACTGAATAGCAATATACTTACTTTAAACGCCTTTGATATTTAATTTAAACGGGCGCTCAAATATTTATGTTGGACGATGCATAGATTAGATTCCATTGAAGTAGCAAGAAACTAGCCGTAAATAGAAAACCTTCAGATCAAATGCTTTAATCTGAAGGAATTTGATATATTTAAAATAACATGTCATCCAATGATTCCATGAACACACTGCGAAATGTGAACCTGTGACCAAAATGGGACCGAATCACTGGAGGTGCGCTTCTAGTCTCAGGTGACTAAACTGGATATCGTTGTGTGATAACTATATGTTGGCTAAGGAAGTGGTAAGGTTCCATTTAATGGGTGTGCCTGATTTTATAGAATTTGGTTTATTTTAATTTCAATAACGTCCAAAATAATGATATTAATTGTTTCGTATGTTGTGTATATTATATACAAGTCTGCGAGTTCGAGGTCCAGCGTAAACCTGACTTTGATACCAAACGTGACCAGCTAAAGGCTCGTCGGCCTGCTGCCTAAAGTACGACTTTGTTAACGTGGTACTCGCGTGCCCTCATTATGCACGGAGTTGCTCATCCGCCTGCTGCCTAAACGTACAACTTTGTTAACGTGGTACTCGCGTGCCCTCTGTGTGCACGGAGTTGCTCATCCGCCTGCTGTCTAAACGTACAACTTTGTTAACGTGGTACTCGCGTGCCCTCTGTGTGCACGGAGTTGCACATCCTCCTGCTGCCTAAACGTACAACTTTGTTAACGTGGTACTCGCGTGCCCTCTGTGTGCACGGAGTTGCTCATCCGCCTGCTGCCTAAACGTACAACTTTGTTAACGTGGTACTCGCGTGCCCTCGTTGTGCACGGAGTTGCTCATCCGCCTGCTGCCTAAACGTACAACTTTGTTAACGTGGTACTCGCGTGCCCTCTGTGTGCACGGAGTTGCTCATCCGCCTGCTGCCTAAACGTACAACTTTGTTAACGTGGTACTCGCGTGCCCTCTGTGTGCACGGAGTTGCTCATCCGCCTGCTGCCTAAACGTACAACTTTGTTAACGTGGTACTCGCGTGCCCTCTGTGTGCACGGAGTTGCTCATCCGCCTGCTGCCTAAACGTACAACTTTGTTAACGTGGTACTCGCGTGCCCTCATTGTGCACGGAGTTGCTCATCCGCCTGCTGCCTAAACGTACAACTTTGTTAACGTGGTACTCGCGTGCCCTCTGTGTGCACGGAGTTGCTCATCCGCCTGCTGCCTAAACGTACAACTTTGTTAACGTGGTACTCGCGTGCCCTCTGTGTGTATGGAGTTGCTCATCCGCCTGCTGCCTAAACGTATAACTTTGTTAACGTGGTACGCGCGTGCCCTCATTGTGCACGGAGTTACTCATCCGCCTGCTGCCTTAAAGTACAATTTCGTGAACTGGCCCTCAGTATGCACGGAGTTTCGCCGCAAAAATGGGCTACATTAGACATCTCCGATCGCCCTAAATTCTCTGCTGGGAATCATAAGTGGTCGCCATGGCCGAAATCGATCGGGCAGATCAATCAATTGGGTACGGTGAATGTTATGATATGATGATGAACGTTCATACGGTACATGACCTTGTTTATCAATCGACAGTAAGCCGATGCTTATCATTAAAAAACTGCGCGTTTTAATAAATCTGCACAAACTGCAAAGTTGAACAATTATCGATATCGATGTAGAGGACAAAGTTATTAGTATAATGCCACCAGCTACCAACTCTTTACTCCCGCAAACATTAATAAACTCCAACGTTGGCTTTCAAAACTTATCACTTAAGCTGTATACTGTAAGTATACTGTTCGTGGAACAAGTAACTGACAACGTCATATCATTTTTTGCCCAAGTCGGCCATCTTTGACTTGTACCTTAGTCGATTTTGTTCTGGTTGAAGCTAATTTTTTTTTTTTTTTTTATTGGGAATACTTACAGCTAGCTTACAAAAATTCAATTAGTCTCATAAATAGTTACCTAAGAGCCATAATATAACAGTTTTCACTTATATTTAATAAAACAAAAATATGTTAGAAATTCAAATATTTGTGGTTAGAAAAGTGATTTCATAATTAAATAACAAAGACAATTAGAAAGTAGTGGCTATGTAGGAGATTAACTAAGAAAATCAGAAGTGAAAAAGAGTTTTATCAAATTAGGTCTAATATTGAATATATTAATGGTGGCAACACAAAATATGGTGCTACGCACCTAAAGGGAAAAATTATTTAATTGTTTTTTGTGTGTTACCAAGTTTCAACAGTATAGTTTATAAAGTGTCGGAAAAAAGGGGCTGTGACATACGGACGGACAGACAGGCAGATATGACGAATCCATAAGGGCTCCGTTTTTTGTTTAGTTGGAGTATTAAATTCGATCTTATTTAATAGCTCGCTTTTATTAAGCAACGCTTCTAATTAAGAAACGCTTGCTGAGGCTGGTGCGGGGATGGGTGACCATCTTATTATACCGAAACTCCACCGTCCGTCGAAAAGCATTCTTGACATTCATCTTTGACATGTTACGAGTCGTCAAATCCCGAGAGTCTGACCATGAGTACCGTATCACCCAGTTACTGGGTAGTGCTGGTCAGATAGTCGCTCCGTTTAAAATACTTGTATTTAGCTGAAATAGAAGCCGACTTCAAAAATGTGGTTGGGTAAAAAGGCTAGGCAGATCAACATCAAAATAATATAGTCGCCTGCCTTGATGTCATACAATAAATAAGGACAGAGGATCAGCCTTCTTGTCTTCCATTGAAAAAAAAACCACCAGATGATAGTGATTCTGAGAAACTTTTCGTCTTTTCAACTAATTTTGGTGGCAATCGTGTTCAACATTGATGACGCCAGTCCAATAATGCTGATATCAATATTCTGTGTAAATTATAAAGATAAGAATTGTAACGGGTGCTTACATTTTATTATTTTATTGCTACTGATATATTTCTGCTTCCTGTTTCTTTATTTTATCAATTTATAAATATTATTTGTGCCTTTATTGATAATTCTATACCGTTTTTATGTCTATATTTTCCTTAACATCCCTACTAATATAAATAAATTCAAAGGGATGACGAAACAGTAATGATAAGCAAAATATAAGATGCCTCCTTCATTGATATATTCCCGGTGTGTTAGCGACCTAAATCCAAATGTCATCAAAATGTAGCAGCTTCGAAATTTCAGGCAAATCTCAAATTAAGTCTCACTCAAACGCCACTTAAGTGAAAATTCCTATACATAACAATATTCCTATACATAACAGAAACGCCACTCAACGAGTTTTGGCGTTCAAAATGGGTTATTAAATATTAAGTAATATTTTAGTAAGTAGCATTTCTAGAACTTTTCCTAATCCACACACTGATAAACAATAAACAAAAAAAAATTAATAATAAACTAGGTAATTTAAATTAATACAAACCGCGCACAACGTTTCATATTTTATCCACATGAGAAGAGTTTGAGTTTGGCATTAGAGTGGTATTATAATATAGCGACAGATACTTGTTTTTTAAATATTAAAATATGAAATGAAACAAAGGAATGTTTTGTCAGTTATATTATTGGACCAAGATCCCAATCAGACTTACGTAATTCTAGGAAAGATGAAATTTTTTAGGATTGGTATAACATAAACTTAGAAAGGAATGGGTACTCGTCTAGACGAAATGTAATGCATTACATTTATGCGTTGCTTTGGATCCAGGAAGTGTAGCGTGAGACGCGAGCGTTGACACCAGGGTAGCGAGCGAGAGCGCATTGTTCACCCCAAGAGCAAACACCGACTATGACTCCGTTGTGAATCAAAGGACCGCCAGAGTCACCCTGGCACTGGTCGCGACCACCGACATCGAGCCAACCGGAGCACAACATGTTGTCGGTGATGGTCATACCAATCTCAGCGTAGCGAGTTCTGCAAGTGTTCTGGTTCACAGTCCAGATTTGAACATGACGCAGCTGCTCAGAAGAAGAGCCTTGGAACTGTAAAATAAAATGATTTTTGTCAATGACTGAATTATGACTGAATATACTGAATTTCAAATCATCTCATCATCATCATCATCATCATCATCATCATCATCATCATCATCAGCCTTTATCTGTCCACTGCTGAACACAGGCCTCCCTCAATGAACGCCAAGACGACCGATCCCTTGCTATTCGCATCTAACGCGGACCTGGCACAGCACGGAGATCGTCTTCCCATATCAATAATATAATTATATAAGTAAAAATACTTTTAGCAATATATGACGACTTACCGAAGTAGTTCCCCATCCAATAGCCCACACAGCTTGGTTGTCGCCAAGGCCGTAGCTGGAACCAGCAATGCTTGCGGCGCGGACTTGGTTGTTCATTGTGAATGCGGTGGCAGAGTGCATCACAGCGATGTCATGGTCTAAAGTGAAACGGTTGAAGCTCGGGTGGTTGATGATTCTGTTAACGTTGTGAACGACTCCACCGCTGTTGGCGAAAGTGGAACCAACACGGAGACGCCATTGGCCGGCATTGCTTAGAGACCTTTAACAAAGAATAACAATTAAAATGTGATCATTGTCGACAAGACATATAATTCTGTTCCTTCATATTTCTGGTTTTATATCTTGGAATACCAAGATTATTGAGCGACGATGTTCCAGTGGATCGGCCTCATGAGTGAGAGGTCCGGGTTCGATCCTGACTCCCACCCTGTGGTGCCTTGAAATGGGTTTTTCTAAATTTAAAAAACACGGATCATCGTTTGCTCATCATTGCGAAGAAACATGCATGCCTGACAAGATTCTGTCTTTGAAGATGTGTGAAGAACCAACCCCCATTGGGCCAGCGCGTCGTTGAACTATGGCCCATTCCCCTCCTCGCCTGATTTCAAGAAGAGGAGACCCTTACCATACGCATACACGACCAGACCCCATGTGGTACCTTGGAATGGGTTTGTCTAAATTTACAAGTTCAACTAAACATGAGAGATCGCTCGCTCACCGGTGAAAGAAAACATCGTGACGTAACGTGCACACTTCATGAGATTGAAGTCTTTGAAGGTATGTGAAGTTCACCAACTTGTATTGCACCAGCGCATTAATGAACTATGGCCCTATATCATTCTCAGCTGACTTCGAGGAGACCCGTGGCCAGCATTGGAACATAATAATAATATTTTCTGTAGCACTTAATTTTTTTTAAATCAAGATTTTTAAAAACACTTCGTTGACTGAACACACTTTTCCATTATGTGACATTTGTTGCTTGACGTGTATTTAAGTTAAAATCGAAAATCTCGTAAAGTTTCTCGTTGCCTCCTAGACTATATACATTATACAACCTATAATAAACGGTTTTGTAAAGCTTACATGAAACAGTGAGCAGCGGTGAGGATAGCTCTGTTGTTGATTACGGTACCACCGCAAGCTTGAAGGAATGTTGATCCCCACCAGTTAGCCAAAAGAGCACATCCAAATGGATATTGCTCAATAGTCGTCACAGAACCTCCAACAATTTTCTGCGAGTTTGGTGCACCTAAAATATAATAATTATATAATATATAATAATAACTATGGACGCTTTTACACCATGTCAATCTGAATCCGTGATAAGTTCTCAAAGAACTTGTGCTACGGGTACCAGACAGCGGAAATATATTTAATGCTTTTCTACTATACATTATAATATATTAAAAATTTTCAATTTATAATATACATATTTAATTCACATCCATAACCGAAGAACACAGAAAACCTTTTGTTTCGGGGCGAGATCAAATCTAGCTTGAGCGTCAACGCTAACCACTGTGCAACAGAGGTAGTCCTATTTTGAAATGGACTAAACTTTTCATTTAAATATTTATAATTTCAAATAATATAATTTGAATTTAAAATTTTTTATTTATATTTTACATTAAACTAATTATTGTTTTTGACAGATTTATTAGCTTTAATTTGTACTTATTTAAAATGGAATTAAAAATAACAATCCTTACCCGCGACCACGGCAAGGCCGGCTGCCAAAATTAAGATTAAGGAACGCATCTTGTCTGTGACGACGTACAATACACTGCAGTTAATTTTTGTTGAGCAAAGTCCTTTTAAACGAATGACTTGATCGCAAATAATCTTTATATTGCAGGTCATAAAATGACGTGATATTACAATCAAATAAAATATTGAATTCAATTTAATGATAATAATGAGATGTACAAAAATATTATTGTCAAATTTTTTACTATTATTAACGTTTGCGTAATATAACACACTACCCTATTATTATTATTATTTTTCGACTTTGACTTTGACTCCCCGTACCGGCACTGGCGACTGCCACCAAACGTAAACTTTTATCCCTTTACAAATAAAAGGGGAATTTCGTTCATTTCAACTACATAGAATTTTGTCAATTTCACTTAGACAGTTTTATCCGACGGTGGTGGGGCAAAGAACCGCCACAGGTACAAACCTGACGCCATGAAGCCATGGAAGTCACACTCCACGGCTGGCGGGGAGCGACCCCCTACTTATTATATCACTGGGTAATACCAACCGGCTTACCCCACTTCCGACGAAGCATTAGGGCCATTAGCAAAGCTCCATCCGAAAAAAAACTTAGACAGGACAGACATTTTCACTTCTAAGACTAGAAATATGAAAATGCCCTAAACATTAACCCCTTTATTAAACCTACTTAGAGGTTGAATTTCTAAAAATCATTTCCAACGCCCGGTTTCCTAAAGGCTGATCAACGTTTTACTACTTCCTGATAAGTGCCGGATAGGCTATCCACAACATATTTGACACATCATACTCTGTTCTATTCTTCGTATCTGTTGGATACCTGGTGGATAGCCTATTCGGCACTTATCAGGAAGTGGTGAAACAGGCCCTTAATTTGATCAGCCTGTCAGTTGACATAGCCACTACAATGAAAAGCTGCCAAATTTGACTCTAGAATCGTAAGTTAACCGCCATTAACAACCAAGTTTAATTGACATACACTTTGACCAACGTTTCAGAAACCGGGCGTTAGTGTCAAAATTAATTTTGATTCGGGAAAAGTTGGCGATTAGAACTAGTGGTTTGAAATTTGAATCTGATAGGGTTAATCTTATCATAATCCATGACTGTCGTTAATTTTTATATCATTAAGAAGCTTCGGGATAACTTTTACTGATTACGCTTTATTTATGTATGAGGCTATTCAACACCATCCTGACTTCATGTACTATCCCAGAGGCATGGCGCCAAAGCTACTTAGTACCATTCTATAAAAACAAAGGGGATGTCAGTGTATGTGGAAACTATAGAGGTATTAAGTTAACATCTCATACGCTCAAAATTTGGGAGAGGATACTAAGCAACCGCCTTTCTAAACAAATTAACATATCTGAAAACCAGCATGGCTTCACACCATCGAAATCCACTACCGACGCTATCCAGGCCATTCGAATCATTATGGAGAAGTATAGGGCAAACCGCGAAGATCTACACCTGGTCTTTATTGACCTCGAGAAGGCGTTTGACCGGGTGCCTCGGAAACTCGTGTGGCAAGCCATGAGGGCACAAGGTATACCTGAGTACTATATCACCCTAGTACAGGATATGTACTACAGGAGCTGCACAAGCGTGAGAAGCCTGGCCGGACTAAGTAAAAGCTTCGAAGTCAAAGTAGGCGTCCACCAAGGTTCAGCCCTGAGTCCACTTCTCTTCAACATGGTAATGGATTACTTAACAAAGGACATTCAGTCTCCCTTACCGTGGTGTATGTTATACGCGGATGACATAGTCCTCATAGATAAAGATGTTAGGCTTCTCCAAACTACCCTCGAAAAGTGGCAACACGCGCTGGAAAATAACGGCCTTCGAATAAGCAGGTGTAAAACTGAATACTTGGAGTGCGCATTTAGTGGTAACACCAACAGCTCCAACTCCATTCGCATTGACGGAAATCCACTGCCAAAGGTATCCCAATGCAAGTATTTGGGTGTGATTCTGACAGCCGACGGGAACATCGAGGCTGATGTTACTCACAGAATTAACGTGGGATGGCAGAGATGGAGGGCTTTGACAGGGGTTTTATGTGACACTAAAATGCCAATTAAAACCAAAGGCAAAATATATAAGACCGCAGTCAGACCAGCCATGACGTATGGCACCGAATGCTGGGCAGTAAAGAAAGCCCACGTACAGAAAATGCATGTAAGTGAGATGAAGATGCTAAGATGGGCAGCAGGTGTAACCAGACTCGATAAAGTGCGAAACGAGCACATCAGAGGAAGTTTCAAGGTCGCGCCTATATCAGAAATACTCACCGAGAACCGCCTACGATGGTTTGGTCATGTCATGAGACGTCCCGAAGACCATGTGGTAAAACAGGCCTTACGTCTGCCTATTAATAATAAAAGAAGAGGACGCCCGCAGGCTACCTGGTGGTCCACGGTAGCCAAAGACTTAGAGCTTGCCCAAATAAATATTTCGACAACCCAGGACAGACTGTCCTGGCGCAATAGAACGAGGAGAGCCGACCCCAAATAATGGGAACAGGCTAGGACAAAGAAGAAGAGACGCTTTATTCATGTATAAAAAGTATAAATACGGTCGAATTGAGAAACGTCTCCTTCCTCCTTTAAGTCGTTTAAAAAGGGATACTATTATTTTTTACAATGATTATATACAACTATAATAGAATAAAATATTTTATAATTATTTTGATTAAATATTTTCAATTAACTTCATGAAAATAAATTTTATAGTCAAAATTATTATAGCTTAACATCCCGACTATAAATAATGTTGTGCACAAAATGTGCACCTTGTTTATTATTTCCCGGATTTGTTCAGTATTATCCATCTTGTATACTTTATCTACATCTACATCTACATCTACACTTCTACACTTCTACATCTACATCTACACTATCTACATCTACACTAATATTATAAAGAGGAAAACTTTGTTTGTTTGTTTGTTTGGTTGTAATGAATAGGCTCAAAAAGTACTGGACCGATTTCAAAAATTCTTTCACCATTTGAAAGCTTTTTTTTTTTCTTTTACGCCGGGAAATGCACTGACGCATACCGCTGGGGAGTGGGTCTCCCCAGGCGGGTATGGTAGGCGGGGACTCGCTGCGCCCAAAAGCTGGTAAATGGACGCAACTCTACCCACTAAAACCCGGCGAGTGCCACCAATGTCGCTTTTGGTGAAGTGCCCCGGATCTACAAGCAACAGGGCACCTCGACGGCTAGCTAGTCCCTCGGGCGACCGATGCCACCTCCACAGAGGGGTTGCACCGCACCACAGAACAACCCCTCCCACCGTCGGGACAGTACAATGAGGCGAGGTTCCCATTCTCGCCCCTTGCCCCCTGCTCTTATGCCCCCTCTTCTTATAAGAGGGGTACAAAGAGCCCCCTTGGCTCAATTAGCTTCGCCCAAGGTGTTGGGCTCACCCTAGGCTACTGAGCCCCACCGCCACGACAAGGCTTGAACCATGGTGGGGACCATTTGAAAGCTACATTATCCACGAGTAACAGTAGGCTAAATTTTATTTTAGAAAAAAAATAGGGTTCCGTAAGATACTTGGGTTTTTCGGACACAAGGTGTAACAAATCAACCGGAAAAGTTACTTATTTTGCGTACTAAGGGCCGATTTCACCGTTGCAAATAAACGCAATTAATTCGACTTAAGCTCGGTTTACGCATTTAATTGAAGTTAGAGCTCTAAATTGCATTTCACCAACAGAAACTAACTGCAATTAGAGCATAATTGAGTTTTAATTCTGACCGGCCGATTTTTGACGTTTTAGCCCTGGCAACTCGTTCAGAGAGTTTGTCTAGCTCCAATATCTGGGATAGATACCGGAGATGGCGTTAAATTCTATGGCAATTTACGCCACTCTTCCGTTTCATGTTTTATGTTTACGGCATCTGACTTCTTGAACTAGATAATAGAAAAATTTATGGTAACAAGTTCAAGAAGAGCCTGTTTCTCGCTAGTGATGAAGGTCGTGTCCCATTTTCGTTTCGACATTATTGTACTACATGGGTGATGGGATAATATAATATGTATTATAAAAATCAAATAAAGCAGAAATCAATTTTCAAATAAAAACTCCACGTCCAAAAAGTCAACAATTAAAAATAAAACTAGAAATGTCAATATGTGACATCTACGCTTAGATTTAAGGTGAAGTTTACATTAAAGGTATCTTAACTTTGTTTTCGTAAACGCTATCGAATTGCAGCTGGTGAAATCCGTTTCAAGAAAACCAAGATTATCATCGAACTATAACCTTGATTAAGCAAAACGTAGTTCTATAAAGCTTTGTTTCGGATACAAACGGTAAAATCAGACCTAAGATCCCGATTGAAATCTTAGTTAGCGCAGGCGAAGCTGCAGGCAACAGCTAGTTATTTATATAGTTGATATTTTGAGAACAAAATTGTTTCGAATGCCGTGACAATATTGTTTCCTTTTTATTTTATCGTTTTCATATTATGGTATAGATTATTAGCTGTTCCGCCCCAGCTTAACTCTAGAGCAATATAGCATCACATCACATCAAACAGATACGGTATGAAAAAAAACAGATGTGTATTTATCAAAAATATACCAGGTATTTTAACGGAAAGGCCAATTCGAAGTGTATCACAGAAATACACGATGGAATTTATTTTCGCGCGCGGTATATCTTTGGGTTAACCGCTACAATATTCATTTAAATTACACGATGTAAAATTAAATAATAATGTGCATGAAATACTTAAGGCAATAAAAAAATTATACGCATTAATACTTTATCCGTCTGTTTTAGCGTTTTAATTGCCGCGATAATCGATATGTACATGGCGTACATAGTATACTTTTTATGATAATATTTTACGAGTATAGTAAGATATTCTTGTAAGATAGATTGCCGTCGCTAATTTTTTTAGACCACTAATATAGGAATATCCCGCCATGACTAATGTCTGTTATATTCTCCGACGAATTCATATTTATGTTCTACAAGCACGAAGAAATACATAGTGTATAGAAGACCAGAGGAAAGATTAAAGCAAGAAGCGTCAAAGAAAGTAATCTACGGTGGTGGGTCTGTACTTGTGTGGGACCGGAATTTCGTCTGAGAGTTGCACAGAATTGAGTACATAAAAAACTGCTCGTTACCCAGTCGGGCAGAGTGAGATACGTGGAAGAAATCCACGATGAAAGAATTGGTCCACTTATGGTCTATTTAGGTGAGGACGCTATGCATCAATGCCTGATCTCATACAGGTTCGTATGGAGTGACCAGCACGCAGACCGTATATCAAACCGATAGAGCATGCTTAAGACGAGCTAGGGAGATATATGCGTAAACCTACGAAACCCTTCCCAATTACGCATCATGAGCTCAAAATCACTCTCACAGAAATGGGAAAATATTCTCGGAATAGTATCAGTATACGGAACTTGGTGACAGACCACACCAACGCAGCAATGGAAGCATGATGAGGTAACACGAAGAATTTAAAATCAAGAAAATCGTAAAGTTTTAAAAATTTCATGAAACATGACATCATTTTTTTAAGGTGAGATCAGCAGAATTTTTCTTCGTGTAATTTTTTGTGAATAAAATATAGTGACTTTCAATTAAGGTGTAGTTAAAGTTGCCAGTTATCAGGTTTGGTCGGGAATCGTCTCGATTCTCCCGACTTTTTAGTGATCTCCAGACTCCAGACAAATCTCAAAATCTCCAAAAGAACGGATATTTCTAAAATTCCCTACGCAAAATAATTTTTCTCATTAATATTTTATTTCTCCTGACAACTATTTGAATTTTTTTCCAGATAATTGGAAATTATCATCTCATCATATTGAAAATGTTGGTTTGATAGACTCTACATATATATGTCATGTAGAGTCTATCAAACACAATGTTCAATAAGCTCATACTTAGTTTCCGAGATTTATAGTTTTCTTTAAGTGACCCGATTTCATTGCACTCAAGGTCAACGTCAACGTGACGTTACAAGTCTGCTGCGCAGTTTGTGACCAAGGAGTCAAAAGTGGTAGCGAAGTGCGGGTATCGCGACATGACAGCGTCACACTGTTTAAAGCATTTTATCAGCATCAAAGTCGAAGTTACCGTGTTTTGTTATATATTAATAAAAATATAACAGATCATGTGCATTGCAATCTAATAGATGTTTCATCCAGAGTATTTAAAATCAGAAAAAAAATTGATGTACTAGATGTACAAGACATCACCAATGCCAACATAGTTATCAAAGCTAGAAATTTAGACCTAAAGTTTCCCACAAAACGTCTCCTTCTCATTGACTTCGTAAGTGAGGAAACGTTGTAAAGTGAACAGCAATTTAACATTTGTGTCACGTCTTTGGAAGATTAGAGTCTTATGGACGTAACGTTCTAGCAAACAATTTCGAAGAAATTGAAGATGTTAATAAAAATTTAATCTCCAAATTGATGTCTAATATATTATTCTGCCGTGGTATGACTAAAATGCCGTTATCCAACATCTGGGCGATTTTCGTTTTTTGACACTAAGGAATAGAGAAAAAAAATCTCTATCGATCTGTATTTTCAGTTTTTTGATATCTTCATTAGTTTTAAAAATTAAAATTATAATATTGCCGTTAACGGCATACGTTATGTACTATTACAAATCATAGTTTTTTCGCGTTTACTCAAAACTATGATTTGGTAGATAACGGCATTTAAGTCATACCACGGCAGTATTATATTGGTATCATTAACGCTTTCCGCTTTACGCCGATAATTTTGTTTTCTGTCGGTTAATTATTATTTCCTAGAACAAAATGTCGGTAATTTTTGTGTCACCATTGTTTTCAACCGTAAAGCAACGCGGACCTCCTGACCGGTGTTTTTTGACAGCTTGATATTCGAAGAACTGGAAATTAAACGTAGTGGTTGCCGTAATATAAAATGATGGGTATGATGAATACATAAAATAATCTCTATGTGTATAATATGTATTGTTATGATTTTCATAAAGGAGGACTTCAGTTTGGGCCCAAACGATGTACCGAGGTACAAAATATTGGAATAAAATCCTTACATTAAACTAAAACCAATGGTGTCTCAATTATTTTTAGAATCATCATAGTTAGCTAGCAAAAATTATATTAAAATACGACAGTTCCTACCGAAATTCCACATAATAATGTCTATTCATTGCTCTACTCAGGGGGGGGGGGGGGGACACTTAGAACAATGTCCGGTCGAAAACGCGCCAAATATAGTTGATGAACTATGATCAAAATCAATGATTATAAGCCTTTGTCAATTTTTATTAACTATTATATTATATTTTATCACCTTTTTCCTAACCTATCCATTTTTTATTCAGTATTAATTTATTTAACAACGACTAAGAATAACAACACTTACATGCACATGTAATTGAAGAATTGTTAATGAAAATATGGGAATTATATTTTAATTTTAATCTAATTAATATTAATAGCTTCTTACACGATAAAAAAATATGAATCAATCTTTTTACTACAAAATATCATTTAAAATATTTATTTCTCTTAAGAGTACAAAAATGGAATAAAGGGTACAAAAACTACAATTAATAATTTTAATTATCTTCTTCCTCTTCATCGTTGTCTTCCGGCTGCTGGTAAATTTCAAATTGGTCTTCATTATCGTCTTCAACGACATTTGTCTCGAGTTTTTCCATGATTTCGGGTTCTAAGGTTCTATATTCGTTAATATCGCACTGATATGGTTAGAGCATTGAGACAAGCTTGCCCCGTTACGTTGGGCACAAGCTAAAGAGCATTGGAAGCTTTCCGCTTTCCTGCATCCGCATCGCGAACCACAACCACTCTTGCAGTTGCAGAAAATTGTATTTAGCAAATCTTCTGGAGCTGATGGTAAAATTGTCATAATAGGATCCAGAAAATCGTTTCGTATTACCCAACCCCATACCTGGGGTTCCGAATCATGCCTTAACCAAGCTTGAACTTTATAATATACACGATTAAAATATTAATGTTTGAATGAGCGCGGTCATTCAAACATCAACATTTTAATCGTGTCTCCGCCCTCTACCTCGAAAACGGTTCACCGTATAAAAAAATGTTTTAATCAAAAGTTGTAGATAATTTTGTATCCTACAATATTGATAATAAATACACATAGCGAAAAACCCATAGGAAATGAGATATTTACAAAAAAAAAAAGCAAAAAACCGATTTTCGTGACTTTTGACCTTGAAAATTAATAGTCGCGTACATCCTACCATAATATGTAGGTTTTGAGACAACTTTTAGGATGTCAATATACAAGTATTTACAAATTTACAGCGGGGTATCTCGAATTCCGAGATTCTTACCTAATTTAAGCTTAAATGACTGGACTATAAATAGAGATTTAATAATAAACGAAACGCAATGCTACGCTACATTGCCATAACATGCAGTGCTGATATGTAAATTATCTTAAAACGTTAATTTTAGGTGGTACAAATGTAGTAAAAAATCCAATGTATTTATTTTATAAAACAATGCATTTTTTCCTTCCAAAATCAATTTTTATACCCGAGGTACATCTCTTGGCCCAAGTTGTATGGAGCGATAAACGAGTCCTTTATTTCTGTTTCTTGTACCCATAATGCCACCATTTCATATTTATTATTATCAACAAAAACCCATTGCTTTGGTCAATGAACGCCAAGCCGACCTATCTTCCGTCACTTACTTCAACAGGAACACAGCCAATAAAAATAATAAGGTCATAATTTGATATTGCATTATTTTCTTTCTAGCATCGATTCTCTCTCTCTATTAAAGAGCCTTGCTCTTGGCGGTGAAGTTATCGTCAATCGTTCCTTCTCCCCGCCAATATTTTCGATAACCCTTAATATTCGAACAAGCTGAAAATATATCGCGAACGGATTTAATTAATATACTTTTTAAGTACTAAAAATTCACAGCAAAATCATAAGTTTAAACTTTTGCATATTTATTATAGGCATTTCTATGTTATTTTTAAGATTGTAGGGAAACCAAAAGTTCCTACAATATTTTTATACAAGAAGCCACAAAAGTTTCGATCTTAAAAGCTAGATCTTATGATGTATGTTCATGGCAAGCGCAGACGCCTATATTTCATATTAGCCATATCACTTGAAGGAAAAATTTAAACTAATTGTACTAATTTACTCTTGCGACGATTTACAACTTTGCTATGTCACGATTTAATTAAAGTGCCATTCGCAGATGTTGCCGTCTTTGCGTTATTACAGAACGCTTAATGTTAGCAGCTAGACTTATCATTCCAAGAATATATTATAATCGCTAAGAATATAATATTACATATCTCTGCTGAATCTCTGTTTGTAAGTATGGATGTTTGTTACTCTTTCACGTAAAAACTACTGAATGGATTTTTATGGACTTTACAATTACATAGCTTATACATCAGAATAACACATACGCTATCAATTATCACCGCACTGCCACGGGAATGGGAAGTACGCGGGTGAAACCGCGGGGAGCTTCTAGTAATTTTATACATCAACAAAACATCAAAAAGTTCCCTTCGAAATTTCGAATTGAATGTAATATAAAAATATGTAAATTGAATAATTTTCTTGCTTCGAAATTAGATATGTTCCAGGATTAAATAATATTTTTAATTTGAATTTAGTGATGTTGTGGGCCATGATCTAAACTTGAATTGAGGTATGGTTACATATTATAGTGACGAATTAGTAGACCCGGCACTTTAGAATTCTGAGGCTGGTTAAAAAGGGAGAATAAATCTGTGCCTCCTGTAATAATTGAAAAAAATAACATATCGATACCTTACAGGACAACGAACACAAGATTTTTAAAATGGCATGATTATTTCATTTCTAAAATGATTTAAAACAGGATAATTGTAATGTTCTTTTTTTTTTAGTAAAATCAAACTACGATCTTACACGATGTCACTTGTTGTATGATGTTTAATGAACACAAACCGATTGTCTCAGTATTCAAAGATGTTATTTAGCTTATTGCATTGAGTTATTGTTGTTTATGGTTTTGTGGTTTTGTTATGTATTTTAACGAATTCATTGTATATTCAATAAAAATAGTCGTGTTACGCATGCTCTAAGTAACTTATCCATTTATTTTAAAATCATTCGTAAGGAGTGAACTCCTATCGTGTGTCGGAGCTGACACTCACACTTTTTTTGGCTGGGGAATGCGTTTAGGCGTACCACCGAGCACAGAGGTCTTGGGGGTTATGTCGGACTCTCTGCGACTAAAAAGATAGTAAGGTGGAGTGTGGACGAAGAATCTACCCACTAAACCCCAGCGGTGTTCACCTCGTGGTCTGGTCTGCCTTATGAGAAGTATAGACGTCTGCAGGGCCTAGACGCGTGCCATCCGGCACTCTTCTGTGGTGGCGTCCTCTCCTGGTACTCCGCTTAATGCACTCTGAACACATAAGTGGTAAGAGTGCCTGCAAGTGGAGCTATTTACGTTGCACTTACAAATTATTGTCCGTTTAAACAGGCCGCTATTGTGATATCACAATTTAGAAATTATATAGTATAAATAGAATTGTACCCTAATCAGTAATTAAAAGAAATCAGCTCATAGTAATATAATTCTAAATAAATCAATATTCATGATAAATATACTAAAAAAATAATAATTTAATGCAAGCACAGATACAATATGCAGATTAATTATTTATTGGGGTTACACACTATTTTTGTGAATTTTTTTCTTCAAAATATAATTATTTTAAAAACTAAGTATAACAGATACGAAAATGTGAGTTAGACCAAAAGTTTTTTGTTATAAATTTTTATGTTAAAATCATAAAAATAACTACTCTACCTGTGTACTTGACTATAATTTATGTCAAGAAGCACAGAAGTAGATATTTGAATTGCATTACGTTTGTTTATAAAATGTAATCCCAATTTAATACGTCTTGGTCGTATGTTTTCAACAAACACCATTATTTTATCATTAAAACATCTAGAAGTCAACTCAAAATAAGTTTAGAAAGATATTAGCATATGATATGTAATTTGCCTCCAGTGTTCTGTCAATCCAGCGAAATGCTTGTAAATTACAACAAAGCTTCGCTTTTGCGGAGTCTCAGCCTAAGGGCCTGTTTCACAATGTCCGAATAAAGTTCTAATTAAGCTATTTGCAACATATTTACCACATAACAACAACGTTTCCGTTTCACAATTGACAAATAGCGAAAAAAGTTCCTAGTAAACTATAACATATCGGATCAACTGGCCATTAACAAATTTATCTGCCAGATAAATTTAGTCGACAGCCACGTGGTTGATAGTTTGACGACATTTAATAGTTTGACGTTCCGGTTCCGGGTTAAACCCTATAGTCCTCGCCACTTTTAAAGTCCTGCGACTAATGCCTGAACTAAATTTGACAACATTGACATCTTGACATCTGTCTGGAGTAAGAAGTTGTGATATTTTAAATTGTTTTACGTGAAATATGGAGCATATAATATAAAGTAAGGTGTAAAAAGTGAAGGCCGTATAATGATCGTTAAAGTGAAATAATTTTGTGAATTAGAAAGTAAAAATAAACAACAATTAACCCCGTTGAATAATATGTTTATAAATGTCACAGCCATGACAGGTAAATTTTAGAGATGCCAGAGTCACTCATTTTTGCCTAATTTATAATATATAAAAATATTATCATTAACTCTATACCTACATTTATCTTATGATATTTTATATGAATATAAATACAAGGTAAAAGAATTAAAACCTTGTTCAGATGAATGATATTTTCAGGTGTTTCTGTAAAAAAGATCGAATAACAAAGGAAGTAACAATGGCAGCAATTACTTCTGAGAAAATCGTCACTCCTGGCAAAAGCCGAACACATCCGAAGAAGCTTGTTTTAGATGAATTCTACTAATCGGTTATACGTAAAAAATACGAATGAAATATTTACAAAAAATGTTTTATTTTACTAAAACCTGGCAGGGAGATTTTTATTTTGCTGCTATAATTATTTTTGTCATTATTATCATACTCAGTCTTTATCAATCCACTACTGACCATAGGCCCTATAATTATTTAAATTTTTTATTGTACTAGACTTGGTGGAAAATCATTACACTATAAATTGGCAACATTGAGTTATGAAACCGCAGCGCCGCGGCTATCGGACTTCTAAAGTGGCGATGACTCTATGTATTATCTTGTTGCTAATCATATTTTTTTTACTTGGTAAATAAAGTAAAAAAAATGTCTTATTGAATTCAGTAGTAAAAATAAATTTTGTGTGTTTATAATAATTACATATTTTTTTTGGCATTTCAACTGAACTTATAAATTTTCGGTATACTATTTGTAACGGCCTCTAATGAAGAGCCTAAAATGTATAAGCCATCACCAATTCAAACATTCAATCAAATCAGTTCAGCGGCTTTACCGTAAAAGACCAACAAATATCAAACTTAACTTATATTAGTAAGATAATCGAACGAATATATTTATCTTCAACGGAAATGGATGATCTTACTCTACAGAAAAGCATGATTACTATAAATAATCAGAAATTATATTTAATTATTTAATATTTTATTAAAAAATTTGAAATATTGACATAGAGAGAAAACTTTTGAATTAACACCGACTTTATGCGTTGCTTTGAATCCAGGAAGTGTAGCGTGAAACGCGAGCGTTGACGCCAGGGTAGCGAGCGAGAGCACATTGTTCACCCCAAGAGCAAACACCGACGATGATACCATTATGGTAGAGGGGACCACCAGAGTCACCCTGGCACTGGTCGCGACCACCGACATCGAGCCAACCGGAGCACAACATGTTGTCGGTGATGGTCATACCAATCTCAGCGTAGCGAGTTCTGCAGGTGTTCTGGTTCACGGTCCAGATTTGAACATGACGCAGCAGCTCAGAAGAAGAGCCTCCGAACTGAAAATAAAGAATATGTTATTGTCGTATAAGTACACAAAACCATTTTACTCCAATAACAGATAGAGCCATGTATTGTAAAATTGAGGTTGTTACTACGAAACACAAAGTAACAATTTTCCTATCCTCAACAAATTAAAATTCCAGGAAAAGAGAATGTGACTTCGTGCCTATTCGAAGTCATCACTTTGTGGTGACAAAAAGACACACACTCAATAAGTATTCAGGATTCGATGATGTTATATCAAAAATTTTGTTTGGAAGGACAGCCACATACAGACATATTTGCATAAAATTCCGTATGAATCGCGTACGGCCATAATAATGAGTAACATATTTCAGCGTTTTCTAAAATACAATCCCTAAGAGGTGAAAATTATAAATAAAAACAAAACGAATTGACTGAAGTCTAATGAAAGAAGTACCTACAGGCCAACCCTAACGGTACTAAATATAAAATTTCAGTTTATATGAAACTTTATATTCATTTAAAGACTTATTTGAAATGTTAGTTGCTGAACCAATCTAATGAAGGCCGTAAATATAACAGTGTCATAAAGATTGCTCTGATGAATAACGAATACGTCATTAACAAATAGCGAACACATTTGAGCTATTTCTTAATCTTCTTTGAGGCGAGCGAAGGCGTGTGCAAAAGCAAGTTTAATCTAAAACTATTATAAAATCTTTACATATTCATAACTTTATGATTTTTGATTACTTTACTGAATACAACTTACGCTAGTTCTTCCCCATCCGACGGCCCACACAGCTTGGTTGTCGGCCAGATTGTAGTTGGCACCAGCGATACTTCCAGCACGAACTGCGTTACTAAAGGTAAAGGCGGTGGCTGAACGCAAAAGAGCCATGTCATTGTCGAGAGTAATACGGTTGTAACTGGGGTGGATAATAATTGTGTTAGTGTTGTGGACGGAACCGCCGCTGTTGGCGTTGGTGGATCCCACACGAATACGCCACTGCCAGGCCGAATCGCCGCTGTAAAAAAAACCAAGAATAAAACACCGTCAAATATACAGCATCATATTAAAAAAATATATTTAATAGTGGATATGAACATAAAGTAGCAAATATTATGAAACTTTTTTAAATTATAACTGTAATAATATATAATAAATAGTGGTAAAAGTGTTTTAAAAAAAGGTTCATTATATTTGCTATAACATGAATTTCCATCAAGGACCGACAGTACATTCAATCAATTATATGAAGATAAAAGCCCTGGCTATAGTAAATATCTAGGTATTGTCAACGATGCCTAATATTAAACACTAGTGCATCTATTGTTTGATCTTTTAAACGTGTTTGTCTTTTATTGATTTACAAAAGAGATAATGTGATGTGATTATAATCTATATTAACATTAATAGTAAAGTTTTACTCACAAGAAACAGTGTGCGGCACTGAGTATAGATCTGTTGTTAATAACGGCTCCACCGCATATCTGGGAGAAGGATGCTCCATTCCATGAGAACAATAGAGAAGCGGCTGATGGGTATGCTTCAATTGAAGTAACCGAACCTCCTACGATTCTTTGGGGCGATTCTGGGGCAGCTGAAATTGTAAAGTTTGGAGTAGAAAAGTGTACTTACAAATTAATCTGTAATTTATGATTGTGATCAGAATTCACCGCAACTGCCTGTGTAATCGTGGTGAGTTAGAAAACCACTAAAGAGATTGATACACTTAAATACGCACTGATTCACAATAAATGTGTATGTGTGGTTAAACTTCCATGTATATTGTTTTTTGAAATTTAAATGTGCCTTTTGAAACCCTTTTTGAAAAAACGCCATTGAAACATATTATACTAAAATCCTATATAGCCTTTTTTTTTGTTAATTTTGCATAATTAAGCAGTTCGTAAACAAAGTCAAGGAAACGCAATATTAATATAACTCGTAAACTACTCATATGGTGGGTATGGTCATATGGTGATCAAATTTATATAGATCACACTAAAAACACCAGCTTTTTAATAACAAAGGATCGTCAAAATCCATTCAAAATTTTGCAGAATACACATAGGTCTACGAAAACATTCCAATCAAATTGATAATCTGCTCCATTTTGAAGTCGGTTAACAATATAATGTCAATGTTTTTTATAGTTCTTCAAAATAGGAGATTGAAAATACGGTTTATTAAATATACTCGCAAATATGATGAACATAATAATGTCACATTTTTTATTTTGCTATTTCCATTTAGTGAATATCTTACCCGCAACAGCGGCGAGGCCCAGAGCCAAAATCAGGACTGCACGCATTTTGAATAATTACTCACTCGACTACAATGCCGTTGAGTATTTACCACTATTTATACGAACAAAATAATTCTTATCGTGTAACTAGGCATTGATTTCTTTTATTTGATGTATACTAGCGCACCCGAAAGACTTAACATCCTAACATTTGATTCTTGTGTTGCCGCCATTTACTAATAACATTAATAAGATTATTGATGTTTATTATTTTATGACTTTTCTTCCAAAAAATTATCCATAAAATTTAATACTGACAAAAACAAGGTTCCTAAAGGTACTTTAACACTTTATTTAAATTATAAATATATATTGATTTATGATCAAGGATCTATTCATTTTAGGTTTCCTCTCATTCGCTCATTAACCGACTTCAAAAAAAGAAGGAGGTTATCAATTCGTCTGTATGATTTTTTTTTTGTATGTTTGTTACACGATTACTCCGCTGTTTGAGAATAGATTTTGGTGATTCTTGTTTTGTTTAAAAGCTTATGTTTCCGAATTGGTCCCATATTAATTTGATCGACATCTAATCAGCGGTTTTTAAGTTATTTTCAATAATGCTTCTTATTTGGTTGGTTTTGTATCCAGACGATTTTCTCATTTTATTACTTGTCGATGTAATATGAATAATATGAACAAAAACCACGGAATAAGATACTTTGGAAAGTATTAAAGTATTATAAGGTCATCATCATCATCATCATCATCAACTTTCATCCGTCCATGGCTGAACATAGGTTCCCTCAATGAACGCTAAGACGACAGGTCCCTTACCACTAGCATCCAACACAGATCGGGAACGCCAAAAATTTTGCAAGAAAAAATAAATACTATATTACTTGTGTATAAACTTAAAACTAAAAAGTACAAAATAAAATTAATTTTAAATAAAAAACCAAAAACCGACTTCAAAACTATACCTTAATTTATGTACAACTAAAAAAATTAAAATAATATTAAAATACTTCGAGGTGAACTAGAAGTATACTATTTGAAATTGGGTATTTTTGGAGTCGATACCAGCCATGTTGATCATTAAAATATGTTCTTTGGCTGGCACCGACTCCAAAAATACCCAATTTTAAATAGTATACTTCTTCACCTCGAAGTATTTCAATATTATTTTAACTAAATTTTTTAGTTGTACATAAATTAAGGTATAGTTTTGAAGTCGGTTTTTGGTTTTTTATTTAAAATTAATATTTTTTTGTACTCGTAATGTTCTTTTAGTTTAATGTGTATAAACCAAAACCTCACCAAGGGTCACATATTCGTGTCATGAAAGTTATTTAACTTATATCGTTCAAGTTGTTTCAGTGCATAATAATACATTATACTGGTAGTATTATTATATTGGTAGTAATATTTTGTCATGCATTTAATTTATATCTATATTCTATTCTTGAGACTTGTTTCTTATTATGTGTATGCACGCAAATTAAGTTCCCTTAGTGTCGTAGGTAAGTTTATATCAATTTAAAGATTTTTTTATCTTCTTAGCAGTTTATAGAATATGGATTTAAATTTTATCTAAGTTTCAGAAAGAAGGTTTTAACTGTTTTTGCTAACACTGGTGATGCGGTGCGTACGGTATTCTTAATTTAACCTCCTACTATCATAAATACATTTTTAAAATCTTGATGAGAGGACCAGTGAAGGAATCACCGCAAGTAAACGCTGAGTTGAGACCAATTTGTGAAACTTGTATAAATGTTATATTAATTTTGTAATATCTCATTTTACAAATAAATCTTCTTTCTTTCTTTTTTTACGTAGGTACTTCATTCACTGTACTATAGGTTCATGTTATTTGAAATAATAGCTACTTAAAGAGAAACTTTTATTATATCGTAAACTTTTTCGTCTGTGTTGCATGTCGCGTGACGGTCGGAGGCCAATATGGCGGTGCCTATAGTTCCCCGTGTAGTGTATAGACTATAGACTATAGTCATATTTTGTGCCCGTGCTCCACGCTATTTTGTTTGTTAAATGTCTATAATGTGATAAAAACTTTAAATTTACCGTGGTTTCATTAAACCACACAATCCTTATATTGTTTTGAGGCATATCTTCAGCAGTGGGCAGATACAGGCTGATGATGATTGTTTTATAGATATAATCCACTGCTATAATATAACGATCTTTAGATAAATATTAAAGAAACCCTAATATTTGGAAAAACCAAAACGGCTCATTATAGATAAAAATAATTAACGTCATTCAAGATTATCTTTATATATAATATTTAAAGTACGTATGTTTGTCACACTACTCCTCCTAAGCGGCTTCACTGATTTGAGTAGATACCCAAAAAAATTTGATAAGTCCATAATTTATCGAACCTTCTCGGGACTCCGGAAATGGCGCCGTGACCGTCCTTACTAATATTATAAATGTAAAAGTAGGGATTTTTGTTACGCATTCGCGCGAAGCCAACTCAACCGATTATCATGAAACTTAGTACACATACCTCCGAGAGGAAGGTACTAGAAGTAACTGAGGATACATTAAAAAATTATATTTAACAGCATTCAACAGCTAGATCGATTTATCGCCGTTTTTAACCCATGTGTACAAAATTTCATGAAAATCGTTGGAGCCGTTACCGAGATTCAGATTTCATACAAGAATTGCTCGTTTAAAGATATAAGATATCATATTCCTAAATTTTAAAAGCGCCGTAATCAGTATAATCTAGATAATAATGCGAAGGCAAAAGTAGGCAGTATCACATTCAAATCTTGATTAAATAAGGCCATTTTTAAGTACCTTTTTAAGGTAGTATTGTACATTTTTTTTGAAACGGTGTAACGTCAAAGTTAGTTGACAAAACTTTTTTGATCATGACTCAATAAAGCTAATTTTATTTTACATAAGAATAGCAATACTTAGTAGTGGATTTGTAACTTTAATCAATTTTATTTATCAGGTTGTCTGGGATTACGTTTCAAAAAGAGATCACTGGAAAATTGTGAAATTTGTGACTACAGAACCTAAAGTTATAAAATCCTTGGCTCATAATTTTTAACATTTTCAGAAATGTACCTATTATTATCATTTAACCAAGTGACATAGATTTTTATTTTTCCCGGTACTGGTATAACCGGGCATAAAACTGGTACGTCTCCCTGTTCCCGCTTGACGTCGAATTTTAAGATACCCTGTATACATAGTCTAGCGATAAACACTTATAATCAAATCAAATCAAATAATATTTATTTCGTAGGCAAATTCATAGCACTTGAAACATGTCAATTTTTTTTATAAGCTAATGCTAGATTCGCAAAGTAGCAGTTTTCCTCAGAGAAGAATCTAGCAAGAAACTCTGTAGGATTGCTCTTTTTAAAATATGGTTTTACAATTTTTGTAAATACATACATCTAAATAACAACATACTAATATACATATAAATAATAACAACATGCTAGTTACATAAATTAATTCACATTTGCCTAAAATAAATAAGTAAATAAATTTGGACCCCGCAATATCAAAACAAACAAGAGGATGTTAATAAAAAGAAAACAAAAAACCAAGCGAGGTAGAAACTGCATAACACGACCAGCCACCACAGCGGCACCTTCACATAGGCCTGGACGCGTGTGCCAGCGTCAACCTCTTCCACATATTAGAGGGAAGTGGATGACCCATCACACAACGTAATAATTAGCAATCATAATAATTAGCAATAAAAACAAAATGGTACGGAGCTTCGAATAAGATTTATATAATTTTGTAATAGTTTTTTATCTAGGTTATACCTAGATAAAAAACTATTACAATAATGTAAAAATGCAATATATACATACTGCAATAATGTAAAAATGTTTATTTCTTTATAACAATATTTAAGGTATAATATATAAAGATAATCTTGTATGACGTTACTAATTTTATCTACATAATTGGTTTTTCCAAATTTATGGGGTTTCCTTAATATTGTCTGAAGATCTCTAAAGCACTGGATGACTTCCACAAATTCTACAAAACAATCATCAGCATCAACAATCATCATCATCAGTCTTTAATCGTTCATTGCTAAATATAACCATTAGCTAATAATTACATAATATACCTGCATAAAAATAATGAAAGAAAGAAGATTTATTTGCGACTTATTTATGAAATATTGCAAAACTAATATAACATTATATATACATTTGCTGACGGTGATTCCAGCACTGATGGATTCAAGCCATCCAGTAAAGCCACGAAACAAACACAAGTCACATGAAGAGAACACAAAAAAATATGACATCAGTAGAATCAGTCGTTTTCCAGCATTTAACCTATAATTTTATTCTTAACTAAAAACTGTAAATGGCAAGTTTATAAGTTTATGACCTCCAGAATTATGATTGCTATTGTTGTTTTATAAGAGGAGGTCTTTTTGGTTTTTAAACTCGCATTAAGGTTATATTAGACGTATTTCCGATAGAGATAGTCTGATAAATTTGTAAAAAAAACGTTTTTTTTTTATTTACTTCGTATTATATATTTTTTGGGTCGCTAAGCCACAAAAGTTAGTTTAGTTAGTTATTTTTCTATATGTATATAGAGATAGCAGAAATCATCTAAAACAATATTCTTTGATTGCGGTCGGCTACTTCCAGGGAAGATGATTTTCTTAGAAGTGATTGCTGCTATTTTTATTTCTTTTGTTACAGACTGCAGCCTCTTTAATATTAGTAAGATAGATTAAAACCAAACGCTTTCCAATATGGATAACCTCACATCACACTAAAGGATGATTGATATGAATAACACATGAATAATAACAAATTATATTTTACTATCATTTTATTTATAATAGTAGAATCATTAACAAAAAGAGAAAACTTTTTAAATTAACACTGGTTTTATTTTATGCGTTGCTTTGGATCCAAGAAGTGTAGCGTGAGACACGAGCGTTGACACCAGGGTAGCGAGCGAGAGCACATTGTTCACCCCAAGAGCAAACACCAACGATAATGCCGTTGTGGTATAGAGGACCGCCAGAGTCACCCTGGCACTGGTCGCGACCACCGACATCGAGCCATCCGGAGCACAACATGTTGTCGGTGACAGTCATACGAATCTCGGCGTAGCGAGTTCTGCAGGTGTTCTGGTTCACAGTCCAGATTTGAACATGACGCAGCTGCTCAGAGGAAGAGCCTCCGAACTGAAAATGAAGAACATTGTTACTATTGTATAAGTACCCAAAACCCATGCATTTCACTTCTATAACAGATAGAGTCTCTCCAAAAACCAGATTAAAAAAAAAAAGAAAAAAAAAAACAGATAGAGTCATGTATTAGAAAATTGAGAGTATTGTTGTTACGAGACACAAAGTAACAATTTTACCATCGTTAACCCTTGGAACTGTAAAATTAAAATGATTTTTGTCAATGACTAATGTCCTGAATTTCAATTTACTTATAATAATTAATTATACAGGGTGATTTTTTGAAGAACGGACATAATCGGGGTCGTGATAGAACTTGGTTTGGCAATCAAAGAAATTATAAAATATAACAAAAACAATACAGAGCATTGTTATATATAAATACTAAAAAAACCATTAATTTAAATTTGACTGGTTCGATGCCCACCGAAAACAAATGTTTGTATGATGAGCATGATAATTAGTTCTGTGTCTGGGCGTAATTTGTCTATAACATTTTTGTCTATAAATTAGAGTTAAGAAAAACTAAAAAGCAAGCTTTGATAGCAAATTCAATTCAATTTCAGTTTAGCGGTATCACAACAAGTATTTAAGATTCGATGATCTAGCAAATATTTCATTTTAAAGGACTCGCACCAATATTAAGATAGGGACGACAGGGAAAACCAGAAGGCCTTAAGACATGATGAACATTTCGACAGACTTTTTGTGACCAAGCAAATTGAAAATATCCACGTAAATTGTTACACCTACATATTATCATTTGGAGTAACAACATTTAAATGATAAATCTGTGATATAAAGTATGATAAGCATACTTGATTAATTTAATAACAAAACCTTTAAATGTTGATAACATGCTATTTTTGATTTAATTATTTCTTAATGCAACTTACACTAGTTGTTCCCCATCCGACGGCCCATACAGCTTGGTTGTCGGCCAGATTGTAGTTGGCACCAGCGATACTTCCAGCACGAACTGCGTTACCGAAGGTAAAGGCGGTAGCTGAACGCAAAAGAGCCATGTCATTGTCGAGAGTAAAACGGTTGTAACTGGGATGAATAATAACCGAATTGGTGTTGTGGACGGTACCGCCGCTGTTGGCGTTGCTGGATCCAATACGAATACGCCATTGCCAGGCCGAATCGCCGCTGTAAAAAAAAATACAGTCAACTGTAGATAATTAAATTTAAAAAGTCGGTCGTCTTGGCGTTCATTGAGGGAGGCCTATGTTCAGCAATGGATCCATCCATTGCTGAACATAGGCCTCCCTAGGAACATAGGCATAAAGGCTGATGTGATGATATTGATAATGATAGATAATTAAATGTAAAAAATAAAGTTGCAACCCATATAATATGAGTGAGCGACGATCTCTTGTCCAGGGTGCACTTAGAAATTTAGAAAAACAGGGACAGGATTGAACCCTTGTTGATCCTCTCGATCAAGAAGCTGAACCAATACCCACTAGACCATCGTCGCTCGCGTTGTCTTATTAATTAAATGTGTGGACTAAATAATAATAAAATCTGTAGCTAAAATAAACAACCGAACTAGGATATTAAAGTTGAATAGGTCTCCAATCACCCGATCGGAAAGACAAATTTCATATCTAGAACTTGTGCATCCATCTGTCTTTACCTGGTGTCTTATTACACAACATTTATATTAAAAACATAACATTTATATTATTTCATAATAAAGTTTTACTTACAAGAAACAGTGTGCAGCACTGAGTATAGATCTGTTGTTAATAAGGGCCCCACCACATGCTTGGGAGTAGGATGCTCCAGTCCACGAGAACAATAAAGCAGCGGCTGATGGGTACGTTTCAATTGAAGTAACTGAACCTCCTACGATTTTTTGGGGAGATTTTGGGGCAGCTGAAATAGAAGTTGAAGTGAAAATGTGTATTTACAAAATAATGTATATATCTCACATTAAGCTTAAAAACTACTAACCGAGTGATTCAGAACGTTAATTTGTATAATTGTTTAGCTCCTATAAAGAACGGTTAAAATATAAAGGCGCTTTTTGAAGCTGTACAAAAATATAAGCAGTATTTATAGTTGTTAGTCTTATGTCTAGTTGTTGATATATAAAGATATCCGTTAAGGCTATTAAAATGATTTTTGTTAAAAATGCTGCACTTATCTCTCTGAGATAATCATCTTTACGTACAAAATTCTTCTGTGCGTGTTTTTTGTCACGTAACTCCTCCTGAACGAACGAACCAATTTGGGAGATATTTTATGTTTATTAGAGTGAGCATCTAATTTTTTGTAATATGAAATAATAAATTTAATGGAACTGTAGCTATTATGTCTACGAAATAGGATTGAGAATACATTGAGACACGGTTATTTTACATTTAAACCTAGTCATGCTCAACACAATTTCTCTGTAAACAGAAAACACGTAAAAAGGCAAAATTTTAATAAAGAAGCTTTGGGTGAATTAGTAATTGATAAAAATTTGAATATCTTACCCGCAACAACGGCGAGGCCCAGAGCTAAAATCAGGACTGCACGCATTTTGAATACTTACTCACTCGACTACAATGCCGTTGAGAATTTGCCGCTATTTATACTAACAAATTTACAACTCTTATCATATTTTAATCATATATTGATTTATAGCATTTAACATAATACCGTTATCCATACTAATTCTAATTTTTAATAGTATCTTGTACAAAATAGCATCATCGTTTTGCGTCAATAATTACCAACTTAGACTGGCTACTAAATGAAGAACATAGTTCAACTACACTATGTCATCCAAAATATGGCTCTCATCTTAAAGCGCTGTGCAGTCATAATAGGCTTACTCAAACAATTTTTAGGGAAATGTGTATATATTTCCGTTGTTGCTTCCTACATTTGTGAGCATAAAAAACATGTAATATCTTGATTGTATTTGTTGATGTTCTGTTTTCAGAAAAATAAAAAATAGCCCTTAAAATGTACATTCTAGCAATTGTATCTGTATTATTTGTAAAAAATCTTAATAAAAGTATAGATGTATTTAATGATAATAAACTGTTGTTTTAATTTATATATTGAATAATAAATAATATTCACATTATGATATTTCAAGCAATTCGAGCGATACATTTTACTTTTCACAGGAAAGCTTTTAATTTTTCATATTATTTTGTAAATAATTAGGTTTAAATAAAATAAATTTGTTTCAATGTTCAGTGTTGCCCGACTGTGTAAATGTTTTCTTCGGCTTTATTACCCTTCCTATTAAAAACAGTTACTACTTATTAATAATAATAAAATACGTAATTATGTGACGCGTTCTATAATATAAGAATACCTGAGAGATCGAGCATTGCGCGGTTATTACTATTTAATATTTATTGCAATATGGTGGTGTTTAAATGAAAATCTACATAAATTTAAGAAAGTAAAATGTGAACTGACAATTTTATTGTTTACAATCGATTTCTGTGTAGATACAGTTTTTGATTTCAGAAAAAAATTAAATTTAAATTTAATTTATATCTTTTTAAACAATAAAAATTAAAAAATTATACATATAATATAAACTTGAACGTATAAAAAAAACAAAGCTAGTCACCGCGCGGGGTTCGAACCCATAACACTCGTTTTTTGCTGTGCGCGTCTTAACCGGCTGGACCAGACGGACAGTGTCCCGTAGGAAGAAATTAGCGACCATATACTGTGTGGAAATAAAACGTATGAAAACTCACAAACACGCGTTTTCCCAAATATAAAAATAATAGGAGACCTAGCCAAATCAGGCATAAGGCTACAATATATGCCTAAGCTATAAGAAGAAATGATATTTTATTTTGTTATAAATTAATTTCAGGACTGACCATTGAACTTGGCACCCATTTAGATCTCATTTCTTTTGTCGTTGCAGTACAACAAGGCATATAATATCTTAATGAATTTGGCTTTCATTTCACATTTATGTTTTTGTTGGGATTACCTAATAACTTAAAACAGAAGGTTCATTTAGTAGAGACCGAATCAATCAACCGACTTGGTATTGTTACATGGATCTAAAACTGTTTAAGGTAGAAGAACTGAGCTGCGAGGATTGGTTTTTTTACAAGTTTTGTGTTTGATATTTTTTAATTTCTTTTTGTAGAAATAAGCGGCATTAACATGCGCGCACACTCGCGGATCGCATTCACCTCTGCGAGTCGTGGTTATTTACATTACAACCTTACTTACACACATTGCTATACCAACTACGTAATCTACATATACCATCTACATATATCTATATTTATTTACAAATACAAGGGTAGTGACTGATTGATTCACTGCCAAATGTTAACTTTGTTAATCCGATATTTACGTAGGATTACAAAGTTTTTATGCAGTTGGTGAAACTAGAAACCCTTTATGTCCCACTGCTGGGCACGGGTCTTCTCATTGAAATCAGGTGGGAAGGGTCATAGGCCTGGGTGATACTAGAAAACAGGACCGAAATTGCAAAATCTTTAAGTTTCTCTTTGATTTATAACAGTTGATCACGTGATTTAGCGCGACTTATGTCAATCCCATATATAATATACAATACATTTTGTTTCGAACTTCGTTATCGTTTTTTTCATCTTACTTTGTCTAAGCCCCCTGTGCTGCACCACCAACCTCGTTCTATCAGAAAACATCCTCCTTCACTATTCGGAGTTTTTACTTTAAGACGAAGCATTCGAGTTTTTGGCAGTATACCTTGCGCTATTGTAAGCAAAGTAAATTAGCTACGTGAATGAAATTTAAATAACTATATTATTTTTCTAACGAACTTGAACAAGAAAACATAATTGCTAAAAATTTTCTAGTTAGATTTTAATTCCACAAAAGTGTCTATTTTTGCTACTTATTCCGGAACTATACGTATTCGTACTTCGGAATTTTCAAAAACGAAAGTACTGCTACTTATCTAGAAAATTTTGAAGTCATGTTTTTTACCTTTGTTGTTTATTTTATATGTTTTATTTTATATTTTTGCCGCTTGTGCTGCATACGCATTTGTGTTCATTAACGGCGAAATTGTCTTCTTCTCGGAATTCTACGGATCTAATCATGTAAAAATCTTAAAATCATTTTTTATTATAATATATTCTATTCTGCTAGTCAAACAAGTAATAATAAAAAGTCAAAAAAGATATTGAATAGACGTTTAATAAAAATGGTTATTTTGTAGTCAGAAATATAGTCATGTACCTATCAAATTTCAGATATTCGGTCAACAGAAACAGCGTAAAATTGTAATTACTAAATAACTAAACAAAATAGAGCAAGTAAAATAAACCCGTTTCAAATTCGTAGTACTAAAAAGAAGTCGTCGTACGTAGAAAAGGAAATAAGGACAGAGGATGACAGTGACAAAGAAGCTACATTTGTTTTGACAAATCCTTTTATTTAAGCATTGGCTTGAATCCAGGAAGTGAAGCGTGAGACACGAACGTTCACACCTGGGTAGAAAGGATGAGCGCATTCTTCACCCCAAGAGCAAATACCGACGATGACTCCGTTGTGGAATACTGGACCGCCTGAATCACCATCGCACTGGTCACGAATACCAACGTCGAGCCAGCCAGTGCACAGCATGCTTTCAGAGATGACCACAGGACGTGCTAGCTGGCTAAAACGATTTTTACAAATTTCCTGGTTCACTGTCCAGACTTGGACGTGACGAAGTTGCTCCGAGAGAGGCCCTTGCCACTGCAATATAAAAAAAAATGTTAGTGAGCCTAGCAAATATTCAAGTTTTTTTTATATACGTCGTATTTGCCATAAACCCCTTTTTCTCAAAATAATGTGAAAATCTAGCCATATTCAGCCTGCTATGTAGTAGTAGTAGTAATGTAATGACTAAAATTCTAGTTCGGATAGAAACACATCCTGAAAAAAGTTCAGCTTTTTATTCAGTATTCTTTAGGATCTTCACCAGTAAGATATAACTGTCTCTCTCACTCGATATTAATATATACTTACAGAGGGATTATATTATAAAGTTACTCAGGAATTCGAATAAGGCTGTGTGTGCAAAATTTACATTTTTATAGATTAAATAAGTATAGAGACTTTTTAAATTAGCATATTATTAGGTGTACATGTTAAAAAGAGTAATCATATATTTTTTAAATCGGATTAATGTAAAAACAATGTACATACGCAAATATTTAGTCATGTTTATAAGAACGTGCTGGCTTTGTAATGATAAAGTTTAATTGAAATTTAATTTTGTCCCATTTGGAGTATTTTTTAATTACTATTTTTAGCTTTGGTCAGAACCAAATAGGTAGTGTCTTTAATTAGGCGATCACCACTGCATACAGTACTATCGATAATTCGACGTATTTCAATCCAGGTAGGGAGGAAAGGTGAGATTGTGGTCCGATTAAATTGTCATGAATTCACATTGACTTTAGTTGTCATGCATTGTTGGTGAGCTAAGAAAACCGTTTTCAAAATAAACTGCAAATCGAGTTTGGGAATTTTTCTTTTTTCTTCGTCTTTAAGGCATTTTAGTAGAAAAAATTAAAAAATTGGATACTTTTTTTTTGCATCGCATTTTTAAACCAATGGTTGTTTTTTTCTAAAATTAATTTCTTTATGTGTGTTCAAGTGGATTCAAAAATAGTTTAGGTATCAATTCGATCCACTAAACTTTTTAGTTTTAGCATTTTTATGCTAAGATATAAAATCTCCTTAATTAACATCATCAGTGTGTGCTATCCACTTTTATGTCTTCTGTATTAACAATACAACCATAGGTAGGCATTTAACGAATTAAATTATAACTATATTCTCAAAATCAGGATTATTGATAATCGTTTCGATATTCGATAATCGTATCATAATCGCGTGCATCAGAAGTAAGATAAGAAGAACTAGAACTTCCATTCTAAGTAAAATAGATTAAAAACTCCATATCTTATGAGGAAAATAAGGATGTACCTATTTTAAATATCTCAGAATGATGGTTGATGTCATTAAACATATTTGTTACGTGATTTATCCGACTTACGCTAGTGGTACCCCATCCAATGGCCCATACAGGTGTGTTGTCCGGCATATTGTAATTGTGACCAGCAATACTTCCAGGACGGACTTGGTCGTTGAAAGTGAATGCAATAGCAGAATGAAGAATTGCGACATCGTTGTCATATTTCAAAGTACCGAAATTAACATATTCTGGGTGCAAAATTATTCTGTTGGTGATATGAACGATTCCACCGCTATTTGCGTAGGTTGACCCCACACGGATGCGTATGCTTGAGGCGGAAAACCAACTGCAAAACAAAAGTTAAATTATATAATAAAAATGCAAATACCAATATGTATTTTGACTAGTAAAATCAATAAGACCTCGACCAATGATTTTTAACCTAGCTAGACCAGTTCCATGCAGATCCAGCAGCTTATCGTGACCCTCACCACATCGTCGATCGCAAGTTACAGCAAGTGGTCGCCAATCTAGAACCTTCACGCCGTATCGTCCATCTGTACTCCTTGCAATTTTACTCTCTCACTGTTTCTTGAGTTCCTGAATATGCTTCTGCGATTGTTCTGAATATGCTCGAAATAATTTAGTGTTTTCTTGTAGAATTCGTCTTTTATGTCTATCATATAATATGAAATTGTAAGTAACCAAGTGTCCGTTCAATTACATATCTAATATTGTCATCACGACTACATATATTGACCAAACACTTGTTTTTAGACACAGCTAATGTGTAATAAAATCTATTATTACTCAACCATGTTACATGATTTAACACAAATACTTATAAACTTTTTACTCACGAAAAGCAATGAGCGGCACTAAGTATGGCTCTGTTATTCAAAATGGAACCACCGCAAAAGTGGGTAAATGTTACTCCGTCCGGCGTAAACAGTATAGCAGCGGCTGATGGGTATTGCTCTATCGTAGTTACTGAACCTCCCACAATTCTCTGAGAGGTCTTAGGGGCAGCTGAAATTAAATAATAACTTCTGTTTAAATTTGAAAATCTATTGAATAATTGAACTAACGCTTGTGTATTCTGGAACTAAATAAAATGACATCTAAATTATATAACTTTAAAAGTCATAAATAAAAGTGGTAAAAAATGATGCAATACTAAGATGAAATGAATGAATTAATAATAATAATTGTTTCCGCCACACCGGAACGATGACGTACGATCGGGCGAATTCGTTAGATGTCGGCTTTATCCCGCCGTGTGACGTAAGAAGTGACGACTTGACTCTCGCTCGATTAACACGGACGTTGAGACGCGTGCGCATAAATTAATAAACTATTACCCTATAGTAAATTACTCAGCCCCTTTTGTGTTGTCGGTGGTGTAATTAACGAACATTTAACATAGTGCCTAAGTGCTTATAAAATAGAATAGGTAAAGGACAGTAAGTGTGGTATAGCCGGTGCGTCCAGGAAGGAGCCCTCAGCCTGCCCATCCAGCCCCCGCCAGAAGTAGGAAGAAAACAGGTGAGTCACCAACCGATTCACGAGTCCCTACTCAGCACTCCATAGCCCAATAACCCAGAATATCTCGACATTAGTGGCGGACCACCACGCGTGGTCGCCAATAATAATAAATAAAGGTGATTCGATTTATCATATGAACAAAATTTCTTACCCGCAACTGCGGCAAGGCCTAGAATCAAGAGCAGAAATACAACACGCATTTTCAAAACTTACTTACTCGACTACAGTGATACTGTGTATTTCCGAATTTTCAATAATTAAAAATTTATACATTTTTTATCGCTTGATTATTATTCTAAGAATAATTTTAATCCGCATATCATAATGGTATCACCATATTAGCGATACCGTTCTTCTTCAGCCGTGTCTTGTTTTAAACCACATCTTTAATCAATATCATTTATTTAATCAAAAGATATTGCTAACATAAACATCAGTTAACACTCCTCCATATCGATGACGGTTTTAATTCCACTATATCCTGACCCAAAAGCCAGTAGTTTTTTCACAGTCTATATTACCTATTAATATTTATCAGTGACTTTTGAATCATTTCTTCTTTGTTCTGTAATGATTGTTATAGTTCCGCAACTGATAACATGTTTACTACTATGAATATCATATTTTCATATACCTATATTACAGCTTCGATGCTAATTGATCACAAGATGCCCAACTGTGTTCCACTTATCGCACGCGTCTCTAAGGGTCTAACTGTACTATGTTCAATTTTCATTCTACTGCAGATATAAGTCCGAATGCTTCCTCGGTTTCTACTTCATATAATAATTATTACTTAAAAACATATATTCTTAAGATAAGTAGCAATAAAATATTCGGGAAATCCAAAACTACGTTCATTCTAAAAATGCCACACTCGTATTAAAGATAATCTTTCTTGATAAGTATGCAATAAATATAGATTTTGATATCTGTATAAATGGGTGTCCTGTGTATAAATATAAGCAAACGGATAATTGCATCGGAGGGTGAGGAGGTTCTTTGATGAGTGAGAGTGACTACGTTCTTTCAATAAAAACTTCGTAGTCACAATATGAATTTTATAATTAAAAGAAATGCCTTAAATGGGCCATTAAACTTAGCATTAATCAAAAAAAGATTACAAGTTAAATTTATATGGTGTACATTCCTTGTGGGGTTCCTCAGGGGTCTTTATTGGGCCCTCTAGTTCTTACGATTTACATAAACGACATAATTTTCTGTTTTTAGTCATCTCAGCTCTCCTGATTTACTGATAATATGAAGATTTTTGCTACTATGAATTTAAAGGCCCATATGGATCAGCGGTATTTTTGTGATCGTTTACATGTCTATCGTAAAATCAACATGCTTGATCTGAATCCTCAAAAATTGTCTGTAATGATATTCTGGGCGTGGCTCTACCGCGACACACGGAAAGGCTAAACAAGCTTCGCTTTGCAAGTAAATGTATATATGTGAATGTCTCCACTGCAACCCACTGACACATTCTGCATAAACTGACATTTTCTTGCAATGGACAATTTAATACACGTCTACATAGTCTCTGTGTGCTCTGAGGGAGCCGAGCTTTTAGTCTAGCATATAAAATAAATAACGAATTGCCATCGGATTGCAAGAGAAGTGCGGAGTTTTGATAAATTCCATCATCCATGGTACAATACTTATCTTTAAAATGTTATCTTGTGAAAAATGTGTTATTTGGAATATTATATCATGCAGGATTTATAATAATTTTGCCCCTAATGTCTTATAGGTACTGTCGTCCTTATTTTTTTTTTTGTTAATTTTATTTGTATTTCAATAATGAACGCAGTAACATGTCAAGGTTTTGTGAAGAAAGCTAGAATAAAAAATAGGATAATTACTCAGAATATCACACTCTCTATACTGTTTAATTCAAAACATAATAACAATACCGTGATAGCCTTAAATTTATAAGCCGAAATTGCCCCTATATAAATGCCCCTAAAAGTGTGCTCCGTTTATTTAATTACCCTACTTAGTCCATACAATCCAAAGTTTTAATGTCCTAAGTTTGAAAAGTAAGACTTAAAATAATGTTATCAATTTAACAGGAGAAACCAGGAGCCTTTTTTGAGGGGCCTTTTCGTTTATGAGAATATTATTTTTAGTATTCTTATAATTCCTGTTACATATTTTATGTAATAACGCGTTTTATAACGCGTTCAATATAAATAAAAATTAATCTTCGAGATGTAATATTTACTAACATAACTTTCAGAGCCACTGCACCAAATTGTATATAATTCTTTTTATTGTGTTGGTTATCGTCAGGACAAGGTTTTATAAGAAAATGATGATGAGATACGGGTAAGCGGGTAAGATAAGTGAAAAGTTTGCGGGTTCATCTTGTTACGAATAAGAGCGAACCACTTTATAAACTAAAAATTAATATAATAATAATACTATGTTGGGACAACTCACACACGGCCATCTGATCCCAAACTAGGCAAAGCCTGTTTTTATGGTAACCAGACAACTAATACACTACTTATATATTTATAAATAAATTATAGATAAATTACGCCCAGACACAGAACAAATGATCATGCTCATCACACAAACATTTGTCCTGGGTGGGGTGGGAATCGAACCCACGGCCTTCTGGTTTAGCAGTCAGGGTAGCTAATAAGCTTATACGAAATTAGTGATTATTTCCATCAGCAGCATCGTATTATTATGGTTTCAGTTAGCATCTTTCCATATTTTTTTTGGATACAAGGAAAAATTATAGATAAAAGCAATCCTTCCTACATAATTGTTTGCACTCGAATTTACTTTAGTGTTACCGGTAGGAGGGATGTGCCGTGCCGTGTTTTGTTCTCCCGTATAATAGTTTTGATGTGCTTCAAAGATAAGAGCAAGACGTAAAACGTCTTATGTCTCCGGATAGAGAACACATGATTGAATTGTCTCTCATAGTTCCAGCTAAACTAATTTATGTTTTTGGCTGACTTCGACCATTTACTATTTACGTCACGTCACGTCACGTCACGTCACGTCACGTCACGTCACGTCACGTACAAACGTCTGTAAGCTTGCCTATCCAACTAATAAGTATAAAACCTTATATGTCCTACTGCTTGGCACGGGTCTCCTCCTCGAAATCAGGCGAGGAGGGTAATAGGCCATAGTTCACCGATGCGCTGGCCTAGTGCGGGTTGGTGAACTTCATATACCTTCAACGACTTTAAATCTCATAGGGCATGCAGGTTTCCTCACGATGTTTTCACCGGTGAGCGAGCGATAGTCTCGTGTTTGGGGTGCACTTAGAAATTTAGAAAAAGCCCTTTTAAGGCACACAGGAGGGGGTCAGGATCGAACCCGGAACCTCTCGCATAAGAGGCTGAGCTCACCCCATTACCCATTGGACCATCGTCGCTCTACTAACTTAAAAAAAATGTCCAAAAAACCTTTAAAATCTTACTAGCTACAAAATATAAAAAAATATAACTATACTATGTATGCAAAACTAAATTGGAGGATTCATAAACCTTAATAAACGTATTGTAAGTACAGGTTGTTTTCACCGATTCTTTATCTGATTAATGTGATAAGGATTACTGATTAACAATGACACAGGTGCTAGATTAGCCGGTATTTGGAACATCAACGGATGACACTGTGGCGTTATCAATACATGGGCAGACTAAATTATTAATTTCCATTTGTAAGAAAGGCTCTTGATTTTATTCTTGGCACCTTGACTTAGAGAACGAAGATGATCAGGGGGCTTAGTCAAAAAGCCATTACGAAAACGACAGCGAAGTTCGTTCGTTCGTTCGAAGTTGTGATTGGCTAAATCACGTCGTCAATTGAACGATCGAGCGATCGACGACGTGATTTAGCCAATCACATGCATTTTATTAATTTCGAACTTCGCTGTCGTTTTCGTAATGGCTTTTTGACTAAGCCCCCTAGACTTTAAATGCTCTCCAGGTTCAATCTTGACCATGCTGTGGCGCGTTAAAACATGTTTTTCTAAAATTTCTAAATGCTCGCTAACCTCGCTCGCTCACAGATGAAGAAAAACATTTTAAGAAATCCGACATGCCTGATGAAATTAAAATTCTTTGAAGGTGTAAAGTTCACCAACCCGCATTAGATCGGCTCATCGGTGACCTTATGGCAATTTATCCTCCTCGCCTAATTTCGAGCAGGAGACCCGGCCCCGCAGTGGGACAGCCCCGCGGTTTCCCATTCCCTTGGGAGTACGGGTATAAATTATAGCCTATGTGTTATTTCTGATGAATAAGATATATCATTGTAAAGTTTCATTAAAGTTCATTTAGTAGTTTTTACATGAAAGATTAACAAACGTCCATACTTACAAACTTTCGCGTTTATAATATTAGTAGGTTTTTTTTTAATAGGATTTATAATTTATTTTTGATATATCAAATTGAAGAAGTGTTTTTTATCTTCCTAAGATTATGTTATTCTACTAATACGCGATATATCAGCAAATATACAAGAAATATTGATTTATCATACGATATAATTATTAAATTAAAAATATCTTGAAGATTACCGAGATACTAAGTTACACATAATTTAGGATTCCATTAATAAAGTAGAAAATCCCCGACTCTTAATATAATATTAAAATACCATTTAAAAAATGACGCTACCTCTTGTAATGACTTTATATACCTAACTAGCTATTACCCACAGCTCATTGTGCAATACAATATTATAATACAAATTTTACCAAAAAAAAATATAATAGTTAAAAGTAAACTTAGGTTAACGTGGTATGATCGTTGAATAATATTCATTCATTTATTTATTAATTTATTATCAATGAAGTTCATCATCATCATCATCATCATCATCATCATCAGCCTTTATCCGACCACTGCTAAACATAGGCCTCCCTCAATGAACGCCAAGACGACCGATCCCCTGCCACACGCATCCAACGAGGACCTGCACGGAGATCGTCTTCCCACCTGGTTAATGGTCGACCAACACTTCATCTACCTAAACGCGGCTTCCACTCTTGAACTTTATTGGCCCATCGGCCATCCGTTCTTCTGAGAGTGTGACCAGCCCATTGCCACTTCAACGTGCATATTCTTCGCGTGATATCGGTAGCTCAGTTCTCTGGCGGAGGACTTCATTTCGAATCCTATCTGCCAAAGAAACACCCAGCATAGCACGTTGGGCTATGGCAAACTTACGGACAAGTCGTAAATTAAGAGCCCACGTTTCGGCCCCGTAGGTCATCACGGGGAGAACGCATTGGTTGAAGACCTTCGTCTTCAAACTCTGCGGTATAGATGACGTGAGAATATGGCGAAGCTTCTTAAATATGCTGCCCATCCTAATTGTATCCTCCTATCGGCTTCTCTCTTGAAGTTATGTCGACCTAGCTGTAAGGTATGCCCAAGATCGTGCAAGAGTATGTCTATACTCTTGCACGACTTCGAGAGTTATGCCATCGACGTTAACCAGCCTAGGGAGAAGGTGCTCGTTGAACATGACTTTCGTCTTGTCCAAGTTCATCCTAAGGCCCACAAGTCGGGAGGATTCGTTTAGACTGTGCAGCATCTCCTGCAAACCCATAAATGATGTTATTGACAATAAAATACAAAACCTGATACTGAGTAGGTATTTTATATTTACTTTTTTTTTATATTTAAAATACGGAACCGTTGCAATAAAATTTCAACCGCGTTCAATAAAATATCAATTAAATTGACAAGCCAGTTGATACTACCTGTACCTTATCAGTGAGATTATCTGATTCCATATAATAAGCAATAACCACATTTTATTTTTTAATCTTTACACGAATTTGACTCATTGTGGTATATTTTACGGATGTTATAGCATTTTATTAAAATACATTTCCGAAGCATTTAGATGAATGCTTTTCAGCCACCAGGTCTCGGATTAGACGTGAAAAAGTTATATTACTAATATAATATGGTTGAATTAATTTAATTGTATATATTATGGATATAGGATTCACTTAAATTCTTCTCTGACACCTTTTCACATGACAAGCGCTTAACGCTCGTCTTAATAACGCGAGTTTACATTTACTATGCATGAATGCGTGCACAATATGCTAACGTGGGTTAGTAGTATGTATGTAGTTGTAAACGCTCGCTATTAAATTCGGGTCTGTTTATATAATCACTTTTTATAAATTTCATTATTCGATTTTAATTGCGTTAAATGAAGAACTATACTTCTCTATGAATAATCTGTATAAATAAAAATTATTTAACAAAAAGTATATTGTGAGAATGCTAAGTATTATTTTTAAGGGGCGCTAGTTTCCATTCTGATCTTTAATTAATTTTGTTATGTAATTTCTATTAACGCACCCCGTCAGTAAAATAGAATCGAATGCTGTGACAGCAAACGACAAGGAGTTGTTTTGCCGTTATGTTGTATTTTCATAAAACTCTGTAATTCTAAAAGATACTTCTATATAGATAGAATTTATTAATTATTACAAATTCTAATATAAATAGAGATATTTCACATCTATTCTACTAGGTATGACTGCTAACGATTATCGTTAAACGTGCAATTCTTGTATACAGTAAATCTGAATCTCCGAAACCGTTCCAACAATTTTCATGAAATTTAGTATACATCGAGTTTCGGGGGCGATAAATCGATCTAGCTACAATTATTTTTTAGAAAATGTAATTTTATTTGTGTTTACAATAATCCACTTTACCGAGCAAAGCTCGATCATCCTGGTACTTTGTTTTAATTATAGCAACGCCCCGCGGTTTCACCCACGTACTTCCCTTTCCGTGGGAGTGCGGGGATAAATAAATATACATATTTTGTGTGTTATTCTGACGTACTTATTACACTTTATTGTAAAGTTTCATCAAAATCCATTATGTAGTCTTAGCGTGAAATAGTAACAAACATACATCCAAACATCCATAAATTTTTACAAACTTTCGCGTTTTAATATTAGAAAGATGCTAGTTGTGTAAGTTTGATATGTAAGTACACACAAGTTAACCCATTTATAGACTTTTGTCGAAAAAGATCTAGCGACATTTTTATGTCTTAGTCCTCATACACACTAAGAGCCCATACGCACTAGGCTTTTTCAAAGACCGCACAGTGCGTACTTTGCAAGCGTGCTTGCGGGTAATCGCCTAGTGTGTATAGACTCTTAGGGATAGCGTGTACTGCTATGTCAAATTCAATAAAGAAATATGTCGGATACTACAATGCCCTAAAGTAGTGTCCACATAAATCAATTTCAAAGTCATTCGTATTCTGTACATACCGCGAAGCCGCCAGCAGAAAGTCCTAAAATTATCCGCTTTGAGAAAATACGACGGCAAATCGAAATTTATTTTCCACAATAATAAAGTATTGTGGCAGTGAATTCTTTATTTACTTTTATTGAATAGCTTGCGATCCTTAGATTTTTTTTATTGAGGCTCGGAAAGGGAAAACTAGCTCTCCCTAATTTTCTGAGGAAAAGCTTAGTAAACACTTTCGTACAAAAATAATGGTTATAAAACGTTATCTTACGAAAACATTAGAGTAAAATATTTACACTTTTAAACTTAAATCTGTTTTATTTATTGTCAAATCTGTGCATTTTGTGGATATTTTTTTTAAATCTTGCGGACCACTGGTTAGGAACCACTGCTCTAGACCAATGTCAATCAATACAGCAGTGCTATTCTGTAAGAAACGCAGCGCTGTCGCAATGCTGTGACAGCGCTGTTAATTTAACTTGGTATTCACTAAGCTTGTCAAACCATATCAAACACCCTAGCGCCGTCAACGCTGTGGGCGCGACGAGCTCGTCGCAGCGTTGCGACAGCGCTGCGTTTCTTACAGAATAGCACTGCAGTGCTTCCGGCGTATCAGTGGATGCGTACCTTTAAGTCACTCGTGCATACAGTCATTAGGGTCGACGCATCTTATGACTGACCTATATGTAGTAATGTGATTATAATCACTAACTGCATATTTCATAGTCACCGATGAGAACATCGTTGTTATGTGTTTTAACAATATTTAATTACCAAAGCTGTTTGTTTGCAGGATAATCTTCCGCAATAAAACCTTTCCGGAAAGAAAGACTTGCCCGGCTGTACACCAATGCGACGGTTGAATATGATATTGTCATCTTTTTTTATTCATTAAGTCTTCATATTTGTTTTTTTTTTTTTTGTCATTTCAATTAATGAAAAGAGCGTCTGAGTGGTAAAAGACATCATAATTTGTTAAAAATATGGGCGTTTTTTCACTTTGGGAATAGAACGCTCCTACCAGGTATTTCAGGATAGCATGTAAAATTTGATACAGAATATTTGGAAAGATTCTACTGTACAAGTTCTACTGCATTTGATTCGCCGACTCCTCTCAGTAGGCTTGTCTTGGGCCCGGTGGTAGATTCAATTGACGTTCAACCATACCATTGTGCTACTATTTTATATTAAATTATTTTATTTTAAAATATTTTCGTTTACTTAATCCAATTCTTTTTCAAAATTTTATAATATTAAAATTGGTAGTCTTACGTCCCACTACTTTGGCTTTAATAGTTTTAAGTAGCATATATTATACTTATTGCTACATTAATGTATAAATATAGGTAGGTTGTGTAACAGTAGCGACACTTTCACTCTACCTTGCTCTACCAGCTAGTAAAGCTAAGTAGCTCTACCTCAGTTACAGTAGTACACGTGCACCGAGCTACTAATTAGGAGTTTTAGAATATCTGTCCATTAATTGATTTGTATTTAGAGAATTCTAATAAATCGAATGAACCCAAGCTAGGCTACGGCAAATGATGTTGTAGAGATTTTTTGTAAAGTCATCGCCACTTTAGAAGTCCGATAGACGCGGCGCTGCGATCTCATAACTCAATGTTGCCAATTTCTATTGTAATGGTTTTCCACCAAGTCTAGTACAATAAAAAAATTAAATAATTATAGGGCCTATGGTCAGTAGTGCATTGATAAAGACTGATGATGATAAAAATGGCAAAAATAATTATAGCAGCAAAATAAAAATCTCCCTGCCAGGTTTTAGTAAAATAAATCATTTTTTTGTAAATATTTCATTCGTATTTTTTACGTATAACCGATTAGTAGAATTCATCTAAAACAAGCTTCTTCGGATGTGTTCGGCTTTTGCTAGGAGTGACGATTTTTTCAGAAGTAATAGCTGCCATTGTTACTTCCTTTGTTATTCGACCTTTTTTACAGAAACACCAAAAAATATAATTCATCTAGCAAGGTTTTAATTCTTTTACCTTGTATATTCATATAAAATATCATAAGATAAATGTAGGTATAGAGTTAATGATAATATTTTAACCATAAATTAGGCAAAAATAAGTGACTCTGGCATCTCTAAAATTTACCTGTCATGTCAGTGACATTTATAAACATATTATTCAACGGGGTTAATTGTTGTTTATTTTTACTTTCTAATTCACAAAATTATTTCACTTTAACGATCATTATACGGCCTTAAATTTTTACACCTCACTTTATATTATATGCTCCATATTTCACGTAAAACAATTTAAAATATCACAACTTCTTACTCCAGACAGATGTCAAGATGTCAATGTTGTCAAATTTAGTTCAGGCATTAGTCGCAGGACTTTAAAAGTGGCGAGGACTATAATAACGTTTTAAAATAAATTGTCAGTGACTTGTCAAAGAAAATGCGCCTAGTAATTTAGAAAGGCAAAACGCAGCTCCTTCTAAGGATATTTTTTTTTGACAGGTACTAAAAACTTGAAGAACTAGTTACACGCGTCATGAAACGTTGGAAAGTAATAAATACCATGAAGTATAAAAGTTATTCATCGGAACGAATTAAAAAAGCCCAAACTCGATAGATTTGCGTTGTTTATTTAGAGAGTTCCTATAAAAGTAAATGGTCCAGACACGAGACCATCGCTCGCTTGCCGGTGAAGGAAAACATCGTGAGAAAACCTACATATCTGATGAGATTGAAGGGCTTTGAAGGTATGTGAAGTTCACCAACCCTCAATGGGCCAGCGCATCGGTGAACTATGGCCCATTACCCTCCTCGCCTGATTTCGAGGAGGAGACATGTGCCCAGCAGTGGCACATATAAGGCACTTTACTTTTTTTACTTTTTATGTTGGTACAGAATGAAAACTTTCTGCTCTTTACATTACTCTTCTGTGAAAGAACCGCACTGACATAATATTATACCCGGAATTACTTTAACGTACTGAAGTTTCACTACAAAGCTGCATCCTTTGTAAAGTGTTCAGAGGACACGTAGAATCGTAGTAAGTATAACTATAACATCGCAACATTCAGCCTCAAAATAAGAGGGACAGGAACGGCTTTTTTTGTTAATGTCGTTTGAGCACGAAACCTTAAAAATGTAATGATATGATTGACTACTGGGGGCTTAGTCAAAACGCCATTACGAAAACAACAGCGTAGTTCGTTCGTTCGTTCGTTCGAAGTTGTGATTGGCTAAATCACGTCGTCGATTGAATCATCGAGCGATCTACTATCACAACTCCGAACGAACGAACGAACTTCGCTGTCGTTTTCGTAATGGCGTTTTGACTAAGCCCCCTGATTCCTCTACGATCAAGTATCGTATATTTAAAAAAATAGCATTCAATAAAGCAATTAAGATAGTGCGTAGCTTGTAGCATATTGTTATCATACAAGCCAAATTTCCAAAATTGCCGTCCAAGATATGTAATCGTACATTGACCATTTAGCATAGGATACGGTATATAAAACGACCTTCCCGAGATGCTTATTTGATAAAACTTATTTTATATTCAATTTAATATGCCAATAAACATGTTGCATATGGGTTGCCTAAAAAAATTTAGTCCAAGATATGATTAGTCAATAGAAAGACCTGTATTCTACCAGTTCTGACTTATGGCTGCGAAACTTGGTCAATAACACTTCACCACAGGGAAAGGCTAGCAAAATGCCAACGTGCTATGGAAATAAGTATGCTGGGATTAAAAATCAAAGACAGAGTCAGGAATGCAGACATAAGAATAAGAACAAAACTTACAGACATTACCACTAGGATAGACACCCAAAAATGGAGATGGGCTGGACATACGATTCGCCACCCCATTAACAAATAGAGCAAGCAAGTCACCCTCTGGCAACCAAGAGATGGTAAAAGAAGCAGGGGTCGTCAAATCAGGAGATGGGAAGATGACCTGAAGCAAACAGCGGGACCATTCTGGTTGAGAGGAGCAAGGGACAGGACCCATTGGAAGGAATTGGAGGAGGCCTATGCCAAAAGGCACACCGAACATAGGGACCTTTTGTAACCCTATGTTTAGGAATAAAAAAATATTATTATTATATATGATTAGTCAATAATTAAAAAAAACTAACATTTCTCCGGTTTGATTATTTGACAAATTATATACCAATCGAAAGTGTGAAGCCCATAGAATATGCTGACATTAGGTTGCCTATTATTTTCTGGTCTCAAGGTGCAGGTCGTCTTATATACCGTATCTTAGACTAATTTTAGATATATAATAATATTAAAGAGAAAAAAATAATCAAGTCTTGTCTTCAAAGTTTATTTTTATTTTTCATCAACTTTAAGAAGTATTTGGTATACTGCCATGCTGCATTGCAGAAAAATGGGGCCTGAACGACCTGGGTACATCCTCTCCCTCACGTAAGTGGGCTATAGGTCACTGGCGTCGTCTATGGCTCCAATTGCTTGTTTTTCTTCCCTCGGCCTTAAAAGAAATTATTTCATAACACCTAAGTCAGCCAGAAGAAACGTATCTCTAACTTAGATCATTAATATGTCAGTAATATGACAGAATATTATTGATCTAAGATCTCTAAGAGAATCTCTCAGAATTATATTCAAGCTTTGAAATCCTATTTTTACGATATTAAAATAATTGTTTAGGAGCAGATAATCTGGCAGGACTATCTGCTCCTAAACAATTCATTTGTTTCATGCACAGTAAAATAAATAAATAAATCTTATATCAGACCAAGTTTGATCTAGGATTCTAGGATTTTTTTACTACTTTATATGAGTTTATTAATTTCGCTTAAGCCAATGATTTGTCTATTTACTACTATAATAGGGATGTTGACTAATTTTATTTGATAGATATACTATAGACAAACACGAAAAAAAGACTTTTGTAAAGAAATATGTCCAATTTTAACAAAAAATTAAATAAAGAAAAATAGTTTTTAAAATTGCCGTTAAAACGCTCCAAGCGTCATTACGTCACACACCGCATTCAGAGCTCGCGCTATGTTAGGTGAGTTATGACAGTTTGTACTTAACTCAATGTTCAGTGACGTCATCGCCTTATATGCGTTTGCAGTCACGTGATAATGTATGATAAATAACGCATTTTAAATTAATTTTCTAAATTTTAAGACAAATAAGTAGACTTTTAAAATGTTATTTTAGGTTTTCAAATACTGTATTTAATATGTAAAACATAAGTTTACATGAATTTGTAACATGTGTCAACATCCCTATTGCGTATGATGTCATAATAACATATAATGAAGCACTAAACTTTGATTCCGTCAATCTCCCGATATGCAGTTCGTTTGCCTCAGTCATATGACATGGCTACGAGTGACCGCTTATCTCCATCGAGTGGCCATTACAAGAAAATAAACAACTTCTAGTTTTTATACTAAAGCCCCATTTACACCACCTGTAAAAAAAGGTTATTAAACATTCTTATTTCGAATCCATTGATTTTTACGTTACGATAAATCGTAACAAAAACCGTCACAGGACGCCTGGCAAATGTGAAACATCGAAATTATTTTGTAAGAAAACTAAATACGGCTGGTTGGCTGGAATAAATCGCTCTAAAGCGATAAGGCTGCCAATTGTAGTTATTTACTTTGTTTAATTTATAAATTATGTATGTGTGCAATAAAGTTTATTATTATTATTATTAGTTTTACGTCAAAACTAAAATATTACGGATTTATGTTTTTTTTTGCGGAAAATTAAGTCTGTAATAATTATTTTATTCGACATTGCCTCTGACTGTGACTTTCAAATATAAGTACATGCTCTTTTTTTGAAGCTTATACATATTGGTCGGAAATACCGCGTGTATGCCGCGAGCTGTTATGGATTTTCGGACAGGATATTTGAGCAGATGTAAATTGAAAAAAAAAAAGATTTCCTAATCCACTTAGTTTTATGTATTTTATGCATTAAATACTGAATAATCCCAGATAGGCCGTAGATAAAATTAACAAAGGCATTAAATTCCAAGTTTAATCTTTGTATCTACGCAAATTTAATTAAAGCGATCTAACTTAAACTAAAAATCTTAAAAAGATTCCGAGATGTTTTTAAATGAAAATATACAATGGTTTTTTTTATTATATATGTTTAAAACAAAATATAATTTAGCAATATTGCCGAAAACTTTTCATTGGTCGTTTCTGTTCGATCGTGTAAAAGTAATTTGATTAAATTAATTCTCAAACTTGTAGACAATTTTTAATATTATTATCTAAAAATTAAATGTCTTGTCTATGCTGGGCACAGAAATGTCTAGATAGATTCGTTAAAATATATTAAACAGCCGTTATTAAAGAAGTTCGCCAGCTTGGTACAGAACAAGAGATTCTCTCAAGTGTGAATATTGAATATTAATTTAAATAACTTTCAGAGACAGATATTTGAAATCAAACAGTTTTCAATACTAATGTTTCTGATGATTTCCGTTTAGTCGCAGTTGTTTCCAGCGGGTTTTGGCTGATTAATCTTGGCGATCATTGAAAGAGGCCAAGAGTGGTGATGAGTAGAGTGGTGGCCAAGAGGACAGTGATGATGATGATGATGATGATGTATTCTAAGAACATCTAGTACAACACAAGTAATTGAATATACGCTCAGAACAGACACAACTTGTTCGAGTGATAGTATTTCGCACTAAGAAGACGATTGTTAATCTAAATGAATAAATACTTTAAAGATAAATTTATTTGCTAAGAAAATAATATTTAGTTGTACATATTGTGTCGGACAAGCCGTATCGTGTTTTTATTGAAATGACTTTTATCGTGAAGGGTTAAAGGTGATTTGTTGGTTACCTAAAGTGTATTACTAATTTATATGTTTTAATCACATCAACAAAATGTCGGAAGCTGAAGAAAATCATAATTTTATCGATTTTTTCACACGTTCGACACGAGGTAAGTAAAACTATTCAATTATTATTGTAAAAGCTGTACCAAAGAAAATCCTTTTTTTTAATGTATCCTATGTGACTTCTAGTACCTACCTACCTCCGAGAATATGACGTGTTGAGTAGTTTTCGCGTGAAAGCGTAACAAAGATCCCTACTTTCGCATTTATAATATTAGTAAGGGTGTAATTTAGTGTTATAGTACCATTCTAACGATGGATTTTTTTTAATCTTGTAGTTTTTGAGTTAATTCGTATGTTGCAAAAAACCAAACTTTTCTCTACTTTCGATGACATAAAATAATGATGTCTCATTACTAGGAATCTGCCCTAATTCAAAACGAAGCTGACGTTGGAAAGCAAATGAAATCAATATAATATACTAACACAGATATCTACTTTATATACCTTACCAAAGACCCTTAAAGTATTGGTATTTTAATTATGTATCTTCGATAAGGATTGCAGGTATAAAATCAGACCAAGAAACTTCAAATGAGCCCAAAATTTCTTCTCATATTATGGCAAACCTACTCTTCATAGTTAATGAACAAGTAACAGTAGCTATCATAACATCACTAAATAATCAAAGTAAGTAAAAATTTTGGCTATTATTTCCTTTCGGATAACTTCTAGTAAAAATAGAAATAACTAGCATTTTCTCCCGCTTTCACTCGCGCGAAAATAGTAAAAATATCCATCGATTAAACCTACAGTTTCTTTTAAGCTTCTTTATTTTACTTTTACTAAGGATAAAAACAGCCGCTATAAGATATAATATTATATTGATTATACACATTTTACAATAGCAATATTTTGTTGACAACAGAGTACAAGAAACAAAAATATCAAGGGTATTTTCCGTGAAAATCGCTTGACGCACGTTTTGGAAATACGCGTTTACAAGTAAAATTTTATTTTTTTGTGCATTTGGTTTAAGGCGTGCACGTGCTAACGCGCGTTAACACATAGTTGTATGTAGTTGTAAACGCGCGTTAAGCGCTTATCATGGAAACAAACTCTTAACTCTTTTTGTCTGCGTCACATAGCTGCTATAGATAATAGCGTATTGCTGCAAATTATGTTCTTTGGTTATCCTCAATTCATTGATGTAATAATATCCTCTATCAAATAACATTATACATCCGAAGTCTCGTTAGATAAAATAATATAAGGTTTTGTTTGTTTTATAGAAAACAGTTAGTCATATATAGCCTATAATTTACTTATACCAAAACTCTCGATGAAACGAGGCACGGGTCTCTTCCTCGAAATCAGGCGAGGGTAATGGGCCACAATTCACCGATGCGCTGGACCGTTTTGGTGAACTTCACAAACCTTCTCATCAGGCATGCAGGTTTCCTCACGATGTTTTCTTTCACCGCTAACTAACAACGGTTCTGGATGAGAAGTCGCGGGTAAAATCGCGGGGCGATGCTAAAAAATAATTCATTTTTAATTTTCTGTAATTATCTACGCAAAATACATGCTACGGCCATATTTAAAGAACGCGACAAAGATAATTCGTACACATATGTTATCAATGAAACGGTTCGATCAAACTGCATATTGTTGACGAAATTTTGATTCTTTGTTTCCCGGCTTATCAGTCACATGCGTACAGATAATCAAAAGTTAACCTACTTTGTATTGTATAAATACAATTTTTGTATGAAAATTGCTAAGTTTCAATAGATGTGCGCTAGAGATGCGACTGTTATCTGGACAAGATAAAGATGGTGGGGCTGCTGAGGCGTGCTTGAGAGGTCAGTTGCGAAAGATATCTTTATCTTGTATTACAAATCTTCAAGTCTTTATCTATGTATTGTTAAACATTTTAAAAACAAAACAAACAACATTTTAAAACTGAGATTTACCAATTTAATCCTGGCTTTTGTATGTTTAAAACGTGATGTTAAAAAACTTAAAAATATATGACGTCTACATAAAGCTGTTTAGATGGGCATGAGCCGAAGAACTTAAGAAGATTACTCTAAAAAATTTAGGGAGAGCCAAAATTAAAAACATAAGTATAAAACACTAGCATTTATTTAGTTTAACTATTTCAATACTTTAAACAGCTAGAGGTCGCCCAGTGATCAAAATTCTTTTTTTAAAAAGTCATTCATTCGTCTTAAATTTATATGGAAGCCGTTTTCTGAAATAAAGATTTATTATTATCATTAAGCTATCGCGTAAAAGCTTAACAAAAAAAATTACATTCACATCATATTAGTAGGGATACATAATAATATTATGACACAAAAACAATAAACTTTCTGCAGTCTCTCTCCAATTTACCTGGACGAAACCAAAATGTATGAAATTCCAAAGTCCTCGTTTGCGCATCCCTCATAAAAAGGGGTTAAAAGTTTTAGCTTCACTTATTAATGTATAGATATTAACTAGCTGTCCCGACAGACTTCGTTCTACCAATATTAAAATTGCAATTACAAAATAGGGGTTGATCGTAGAAGGGTGAAAATTTAGGGTTGTATGTATTTTTGTATGCTATATCATAAAAAAATAAAAACAAAAAATTTCGTCCAAAAATTAACAAAAAAAAATTAAGGGTGAACAACCCCTATCACTTAGGGGTATGAAAAATAGATGTTGGCCGATTCTCAGACCTACTGAATATGCATATAAAATTTCATAAAGATCGGTCAAGCCGTTTCGGAGGAGTACGGTAACTAACATTGTGACAGGGAAATTTTATATATTAGAGATATACGTCTGTAGAACATATTCCAAAAGTGCGGACGCCAAAGTTTACTACAACTTTTCAACAACAAGCAATCAAGTATTATATCAAAAGGAAGTACGTAGGTACTTTAAAAGTAGTTTTTTTTTAAAACAGGCCATTTTAACTTTATCGGTTTAGTACGATATAGGTACGTGGTTTATATTAAATTTTACCTTCACGCTCGGTCTGTCCAATTTGACGGAAGTTGATGTACCGGATATCTCATATAAGATACGCGGGAAATACATATTTTATAACTGTGCTACTTCCCAGAATATGAAAAATATGTATCATATATTTCATATTGTAGAAATAGACGAATGATACTTGGAATATTACATATCCTGTCTTTAAGATTTTGAAGGCAACTGTGCAAAATATTTCTAGACAATCCCATAGTTTTAAATATTGACTTTACGAGCTAAAATTCTACTAATAAACTTGTCAAAACTCTATAAGTACGAATGTCTATTGCAAATATTACGTAATCAAAAAGTGATGAATCTGCAATTGTTTTCTGATTCTGATTTCTGATTTCTTTGGTAAAATGTTTCTTCGACTTTGCTATATCCCTAAAATGTAGGTCCTTCGTCCTTCGTCAATCCCCTAATATACGTCAAAACGCCCAAGCACGCCGAACCAATAATAATTGATTAATTAATTAACTTCATCTCCGTGACTAGAATGTTCTGTTCATGTAATAATAATTGTATTGACCTCCACATAATAAGGAATTCCTTCCATATAAAAAGAATTAAGAAGAAAAATTAAGTTTAGGTACATAAGCTCTTTCGATTCTGACAGATACAGGACAATAATTTTTATCACTTTCAACTAAGTCTATCCCTTTGATGACGGACATTCCTGTACTCTTCCAAACACAGATTTGGAAGAGTACAATTTTATTTTTAAAATTTTTAGGATCAAGATTACATGTACTATTTAAATCATAATATTATTATGGTACCTAAAACATAATTTTCCTTTAATTCATCTTTCTTTCTTTCTTTTCTCTTCTTCGTCGTTCTTTTTCTTCTTCTGTTATTCTTGCCTATTTTGCACTTCATTCCGTTTTTCTGTCTACTTTTAATTTTTTTAACGAACTTGCGTGTTCAATGCAAGTATTTACTCATTCAATATACACTAACTACATATAACATTTACAATATTATAAATATTTTAGATAAATATTTAAGCCGAATTCCATTAAAGATATAATCTTGTTTGCCTTGGCTGACCCAACCGTTAATTCGGGCGTCTGTAGAGCGAATAAACTTTAGGGAAGTTTCGGAGAGCAAAATTATAAGGGTACTTTGAGCCCTACAAACAACCGTCTGCTTATATATAAAACATGTTTTAATTTAACATATTTTATTATTTAATTAATCTAAACTATGTTAAATGGGATGAGCGAGCGTGGAAACTACTTTCGGATGCCTCGTCTTAAATGGAAATATCTAGTTTAAATATAAAAATACACATTTTCGCAAAATTTCCAGTGTCGCTTTACCTGCCTTCCTATCTCCTGTCCATAGCTCAGCAAATCTCATAAGTACAATTTTAAGGGCATCCCCTTCAAACTTTGTGATTGCTGGCTTGGAAGAAGCTAGAAACGCGTTCTTAATTGCATGCCCAGGTCAAAATTTTCCAGTTTCTCCAAATTCACAGAGGAGTTGGGATGACATAAATTGTAAAATGATTTACGACAATCTTTTGAGCTGTAGTACAGGTTCGGCGCGTGCTAGGCTTTTGGCCTCGGGTACACATGAGGCCGGCTACTGGCTTCACGCGTACCCTTCTTCAAATACAGGAACATTTCTTGAGCCTGACACGCTCCGAATCGCAACCTGTCTACGGCTTGGAGTTCCGGTCTGCGTTCCTCATAAATGGGGTCACAGGGACCTGTGGCAGTGATGTCGACAAGCTAGGACATCACGGACTATTGCCAAGTTTACTTGAGCCGCCTGGTATTGCAAGAGACGATGGCAAGAGACCGGACGGTATGAGTTTGATTCCATGGAAGATGGGCAGGGTGCTGGTATGGGATGCAACCTGTTCAGACACGCTGGCCCCTTCCTATCTACATGGAACCAGCAACAGAGCTGGTGCTGCCTGTGAAGCGGCTGAAAAAACTAAAGATTGCGAATATAGGGTTCTAGGCGCTGAATATGATTTTGTCCCATTCGGTGTCGAGACCCTTGGTCCGTGGGGTCCTAACGCTTTAAGGCTTTTTAAAGAAATAGCAAAATGGTTAGTCGACATCACAGGAGACCGAAGAGCTGGCAGCTACCTCGGACAAAGAATTAGTTTAGCAATTCAAAGGGGAAACGCCGCCAGTATCTTCGGAACATTGCCTAAAGGGACGCCTTTTAATAATATATTTTAGTTATTATAATATAATATTTATATTTTTAAGGATTATAGTTTTAGATTATTTATCATTATTAGATTATTATTTTTTTATAATATTTCAAATAAGTAAATAAAACTGTTGTAAGTGTATTTACAAACGTCAAAAAAAAATTTAAAAAAAATACACATTTTTTTCATGTTGAGTCTCAATTCTCTTGGATTAATATAACTGCGACATGCTTATCACGCTAGGGGAAGGATGGAGACTGGAGAGACAAACATTAAGCTGCAGTCTGTAGGACCGGCATAACCCTCCCAGGATTGCGTTTTGCCGCCCCGATCAGATCCAGACGACCGATCCCTATATTAAAAGATAAATAGAAGCATACCCGATATAAAATATTAAAATGAAAGGTAAAAATAATATTCAGTCATATTTTCTAAAACGTTCGTTCTAGAATAGATACTAATAAAAGTTTTCGAAATAACAAGCGTTCTATTTATTTAAATATTCCGTCAAGCCGAGTTTCCTTCATTGTAACAAAACGGAGTTTTGTGTAAGATATTCGTAGCAGTACAACTTTTAAATCTCGCATTTACATTTGCTACAATGAATATGAAAGTTATTTTTATCCTTCAACGACATGCTTATAAGCTACGTATAAAAACAGTTGCTTATCATTTTACGGATTGTCAGGCTAAAGTGGACGGATAAAGGCTGATGATGACGATGATGATGATGACAGGCTATGAGGCAGGCTATGTTACAGTAATCTCTGCCACATAGTGAGCATAGCTCTTCCCTCGGAAAACAGCATAGCCTTTTCACGCGAGAATACTATTATAACAAATAACAAGATGGTAGTCCCCATGTTAACGGGGACGCGCCAAACCGCAACCCCACCATTAAGTAATTCTAAATATATTGAAAAAAAATCGAATACTTAGTTCAGTTTGCTATTAAGTCGTGTTTTTTTATTATTTTCGTTTACTTTACTTTTATAGTATTATTACAATAAATTCGATATTCAAATTTTTAGTATCATATTATTATTGTTTACTCTCCTCTGACGTCATAATTCTGCCTCTTTAGTCATAACGATACTAATTTTTGTCATAAATTAAACGGTAAAGATGTAATCAAAGTAGCAAAATATTTTAGTAGTTAGCAATACTATGGTTTACGAAAAGAAATACATTCACTGAATTCTAAAAACCACTGCTATTCATACCGTTCAGGTATTCCGCAAGGAGTTACACGCTAGGTGACCTAAATGTGCATATGAATTCATATTTACGAAGGAAATAACACGCTCACTATTAAATTAACTTCATAATGAAAATCGCACTCCTTTGTTTCGCATTTACATTTAATGCTGACAAATTCTGTTTACTGCATGGTTTGTTTGCATCTAATTTTGTGATTTTAACAGAATTGCTATGCAATATTACATGCGTTTATGAATAAAATTTCATATGCATTCATCATCAGCATTATCATCATCATCGTCCGTCTCTATCCGCCCACTTCTGAGCATAGAGCCATGCCTTACCACGGACATCTTACCTGGACCTTATTCGTATTATATAAAATAATAAAATACATTTAATTTTTTACTTATTTATTTACTACTTATAACTAGGCACAAACAAAAGTATGCTTTTATTTAATTTTCTAAAATTATAAAAAAATGTGCCTATTTTAATTTATACTAACACGACGAACTGGCAACAGAGTAGAAAAGAATATTAATGAACGTATTTTTAAAATGGTAAAAGACAATCAAAAATATACCTAGCACAATTAAAAATAAGTCGTATTTTACCGAGTCTGAAGTACCTCTGCTAGTGACTTGTGGGCTAATTAAAAGAATAAATAACATCCACCCACTTCTAACAAAGCTTCGCTACCTACATTGGCAAAGGCTCCATTATCACATCCCTCCCTAGTTTCGGTTAAGAGTCTCACCTAACACGATTTTTATTAAATTCCATATTCAATACAATATTTCACGCCTACAGGCCACTAGCTCGCTGAAATTTCAGATACAATTTTATAACACAGCAATATGTACGTAGTAAGCTTGTAAAAATTATGTTAAACCTTTCAGAAGCGAACGACCATAGAAATCTAAATACATAATAAAGTAATAGAAGAACAGGGGGCTTAGTCAAAAGGCCATAACGAAAACGACAGCGAAGTTCGAAGTTGTGATTGGCTAAATCACGTCGTCGATTGAGCGATCGAGCGATCGACGACGTGATTTACGCCCGAAATTAATAATCAATCCTAATCCAATTTTTGGTATCTAAGATAGATATTACAGTCCATTTTTTGGATAAAGCGTGCCAATATCCAATCCGTAGATAGTATTTTCAATCTATAGAATCGTCCTATCCGTGGGAGGGCAGATCAAAGATTAAAGATTGGCCTCTGTTCGAAAATGACAGATTCTGCTTGTCAATAACCTATCTGCGCGTTTTGACATATTGTTCGATCAGTCAAAACAATCGGAGATAGCAATCCAAGAGATTCCTGGGATTAGTAAATATTAGCGTCTACTGATAAGATTTGTTATAAGAAAATCGGCATTAATAATGTATTCTAGTGACAGAGAAAGTGATTTGGAGGTTTTAGAACAGTTATCAGATTGGGCAAGTAGTACTGACAGCGACTCTGATGGAGAAATTCGTGCGGCTTCACGGAGACATAAAAGGATTAACTTTATGCAAAGTTTGGATGATGCCGAGTTTACCTTTAGATTTAGATTAAATAAATCCTTAGTGCAATGTCTATTAACCTAATTGATGCCGTTCGAATTCGTGGTTTTGGTGGTAATAATTCTGTTGCCTTCAATTAACTCCAGCAAAAATTTAGTTTCCTCTTTTGTAAGAGGCCTTCCTTTTACCTAATAATGAAAAACATAAAACGTTTACCAATTAATTTAGGCGGGAATACGAGCGTCTTGAAATATCAAATAAATATATAAAAAAATGTACTTATAGATAGATACTTACGAGTTCAGACTCTATTGTTGTATATTGTTTTTGAAACTTTTAATATATATAAGAATAAAGTAATAAATGTGTAAGCCGATGTTCAAAAATGCAAACGGTCACCCAAGCACAGCTGAATTGACACTTGACACGCACTTCAAAAAAAAAAAAACACTAATGGACGTTCCATTTATTTTATAGTTGATTGTATTTTGCTGAAATATGTTGTTATAATCGCAATTTCTGCACGTTCTCGGGAGTTTAATAAATTATTTTAATGCGAACATCATTTTAAAGTAGTTTTACGCATGATTCATTTTTGAAACACAAAAAAGAAACTAAAAAAAACGGAACGATCAAGAGGGAAAGGATAGCCGTCAATCTGGCGTCGAGAAAAGATTGTTGTTGCGGAGTTTAGTTATTGGCACGCGGATAGGAGATCGATCGAACGATAAGCAGTAATCTAAGATAGCATTGTATCTTGGATAGGAGATACATTATTAATTTCGGGCGTTAGCCAATCACAACTTCGAACGGACGAACGAACGTCGCTGTCGTTTTCGTAATGGCGTTTTGACTGCTTAGTCAAAACGCCATTACGAAAACGATGATGCAAAAATTGTTGCCATCTGCGTCACCTTGGGGCTTCCCAAGGTGACGCAGATGGCAACAATTTTTGCATCATACTTAATACAATATTTGATGCTAATAGAAGAGCAACGTATCACAAAAATAAATGTATTACGAAATGAATGATAAATAAGTACCTGGTTGACCGAGCAATTGCTCGGTTTTTTTTTTTTTGTTTTTGGATACATTTAACTATATTATCATGGCATATTACTTGACAGCAAAATTTACGTTCGTATTCTAATTATATTTTATCATTACCTCACAAAAACATTGATTTCATATAAAAATATGTCAATAATCTAAAACAAGATAGCCTAGTTGTATCTAGGCTATCGTTAAAACGATAACGCCTCCGATGTTTCTTATTACTCCAGTCAATGTTACGAGGACCATCGTAAAGTGCTCATTTTGCGTTTTTCTCAAAGAGCGCCTCTCGTTGTTAAGTGAATCTGAACAGCGAGACTATACTGTTGAACAATTTCAAAAGAAAACAAAAATATAATAAGAGCTACATCCTTACTTCATATGATTGTAATTACTTGGCCTTTAGTGTGAAAAAATGGTATGACGGCCATTTTTTGCGGGACTGCTTATGATTTTTTTTTAAATCCGTATTCGATTTCCGAATTCATTTTCCGCGTTCGGTGACCCGAATGCATCAAATTAGTATGAAATTACCATTGCCATAAACATTAAATTTTTTCCGTATGTTTTTATTCCGTAACATGTAATAAATGTATTCCCTACTAGCAGCGCCCCGCGGTTTTACACGCGCACTTCTCATTCGTGTGGGAATGATGTATAAGCTTACTTTAAAGTTATCGTATTGTATGTATTACTGTAAAGTTTCATCAAAATCCAGTTTTTACGTGAAAGATTAACAAACGTCCATACTTACAAACTTTCGCGCTTATAATGTTAGTAGGATTTATTTGACAAAAGCGAACGTGAGAAACGAGTTCGATAACCGAATACGGATTCCGAATATATTATGCGGTCAGGCTTAATACTTACCAAAAATTTGATTTCATTATGACGTCAGAATATCATATTAGCATGTCAGTATCGCGTACCTACAAGACTTTTCCGTACCAAAAATGCTCAACCTGACCATGTATTCAATAAAAAAAAATGATAAAATCAGTTTATGGACGATAATTTTACGTTATAACGTCATAATTCATCGCAAGCTGAACGCTTAGGCCGACCGCGCCTCTATTGCCTGTCCGCCTCTCAGTCGGAACGTGAACATGAGTCATGCTTTTTCGTGCATGCAGCTGGCGTTAGTCGATTCATAAGACGTCATCTAGCTAAAAGTAATTTTATTACAGAAAAAATAATTGTATGGTTGAACAATTCAACCAAGCCATAAAGGACTTTGCCTTAAATGTTTATTTGTCAAGCTTCGTAGAACTTCAACAAGGTCTTTTATTGAAAGGAGGAATTTGATGAGTAGTATTATTATTTTTAAGATCAAAGTACGTACATATTCAGCGTAGTAAGACTATCTACTATTAAAATATTTTTTACCCCGCCAAAAATATCTTAGCAAGAAAACCTATGACTTAGGCAAGGAACTTTTATAACAAAATTCCTTTTCAACGGCGGCCATTATTTAAGTCACGTGTCCAACAGTGGTCGATTATTACTGATTTTCATAACACATTAATATTCCATATTATTATACGAATTTAAGATCCACGTCCATATTAACGATATATTAATATCTTTTCCACGCGCCCTTATTATGAAATTGACGTAGGTGCCGGCTATGTGTATAAGCGAAGGTAGGTCGGTGTTTGGCCTATATTCTCTCCTGCTCTTACATTCTTGTGAAGTATCTGTCCGTCCCCTTTCCCCGTGACGTCACCACGCAGCCCCCGGGTGCATGTGTGCGTGTTTTTATTGCACGCGGTACATTGTACGAGGGGTCATTAATGCAACAGTTCAATCAAGTCGATTGTCACTTCAAGTATTAAATTAACTCAAATTACACTGCACATATCATACATAATAATTAGTTAAGTGTATTAATAAGTAAAAATATGGAAGGTGACACCCCTAAGATGTTACCTAAAGTGACCTAGTACAGAAGTGTGACCTGTATCATAAAAGTTTGTGCTGGTGACACTGGTGACTCTTGTTGCTTCCGTCTGCAGGGCTACCGCTATTATGCTTCCTTATTTCGTGAAACAGATTTGCTCTGTAACGGGAAGAAGGCCAGTGTAACTACCATACTATCTACGTAGGTACTAGGTACTTACCATCTACGTCTTAGGATAGGCTATATATCCAAAGTTAACCTGTTCATATTCAGGGCTGTCACTAACCACTTACATCCGATGACTAGTCTGCTTGTTTTCTTGCCCTAAAAACCAATAAACACTCGAGAAAGTCCCTTGGCTGATTACCCAACCCAAAAAAAGACATTACATATTTACATGAGAAAACTTTGTATAAACTAGTGGCGCCCAGTGGTTTCCCTTGCGTACCTCATATTCCCGGGGGACTGCAGGGATAAAATTATAACCTGTGTTATTCTGGTGTGTAAGCTATATAATTGTAAAGTTTCATCAAAATAAGTTCAGTACTTTCCACGAGAAAGAGTAGCAAACACACATCGACTTAAATCCTTTTCTGAACAATATATAGAGAGAGACAAATGTCATGTCAGATTTTCAAGCACCCGTATTCACAAACAATACCTTGATATATCACAGTACTCCCGAACGCATAGGGTCATTTAAACCAATTCATAGACAATACTTAAATGAAATCCACCACTGTGCGTCTGTCAAACCCATATAAAACCCGACTATTGACACCAGAAGCGCATTTATAGAATCGTTCTTTGAACAGTATTGTTTCATTACTTAGCCAAGTACGCCTCTTGAATACGGGTGTTAGAATCCTATTACTCCTACAATACGATGCGGCAATACGCTTCAGACAAGCGTTGGTTATTACGATAGCTCATCAAAACGACTTGTAAAATCACATAATATCGATGGCATTTGAACCGAAATCTTTGAAGCTGTGACATAACATAGTGAAATCCAATCAAGAGTCAATCTCTCTTTGATTGTGACGATTTATTTTCGGTTTTCCCTATTATTAGTTGGTAATATTTTAGGAGAACATTTCCCCGTAATTTTGTTCGTCGTTTGAAGTTCCACAAAGTAACCCTCGTTCGTAAATCATCGGTCGACCTTTTGTAAATCGTTCACATTTGTCTTTATCACAAATCGAGCGGTGGGTTTTCTTTTAAACCGCTGAAGGACTGCTTGAAACGAATGTATACTTTTACATTGTTCACTGTACATACCTATGGGGTTGGAAGATACTTACATAAACAATTTACTTAAATATGAATCACAAGTCCTTATTAATATTATAAATGTAAAAATAGGAATGTTTGTTGTGCTTTCACGCGAAAACTACTCAACCAATTTTCATATAACTTTGCACACATTCTCGAAGATAGTAAAAGTAACATAGAAGACATTGAAAAAAAGAAAATTTATATTATAACATATAGTTATAATATGTTTAAAGAATCGCTGAATTCTCTAAACCTTTTTGCATATTCATATATGAATTTAAAAAAATCTTACACTGGCAATAAGCAACGATGGTCCAGAGTTTAAAGGCTTTTTTACTTTTTACTGGGTGAGTCTTGGCGTTCATTGAGGGAGGCCTATGTTCAGCAGTGGGTGGATAAAGGCTGATGATGATGATGATGATGATGAGCGAGTGAGGCGTCCGGATTCGATCCTGATCCCAGTAGTGACTTGAAATGGGTTCTTCTAAATTTCTAAGTGCACATAGCATCTAAAACGCAAGACCCATCGACCACTCACCAGTAAATGAGGACATCGTGAGGAAAACGGCATGCTCTATGAGATTGAAAGTGTTCATAGTTATGAATATATATTCTGGCCTGGTGAATTTAAATTCACCAGGCCAGCGCATATGTGAACTATGGTCCAATATCCTCCTCGCCTGTTTTCGAGGAGACCCGTGCTCAACAATGGGACATATAACAATATCTTTAATTCATTGTACATTCTTGATATATATCATTGCATGGATAAAAATATTATTCAGAGTCAGTTGGCAACTGCGGAAAGAATATAAATAATGAAATAACATATTTGAATATAATCTAGTGAATTTCTAGTATCGTTGAATACTGTACGAGATGTAATCAATTCGTACGGCACATTCGCTTATTGCATTAGCATTTAGCTACACTCGGCTGAAACTGTTATTGTTTATGAATACTGATAGCCCAGTACGTCAGCTGTAGAAATATTGGTTTCTCCATGTTAGTTGGATGGCTAGACTGGGAACCAATACAGACAAAGATGAGCTGCTCGCTTTTTTTTGTTTTTGGTAATTCCAATTGATTTTCATGGTCGAAGCTTAAACCAAACGTGGCTTATACGGATAGAGTAATTCAATTTTTTTCAAAAATTTTGTTAATAAATAATTTTGTTAATCTTTTTCCAATTTTTTTTTCTAATGTAAAGTTATTTGCAGATTAGTATTAGATAATTATCTATTATTATTTATTATTTTTTACACATTTTTCCGGGACTTTATTAAAATGGTGTATTTAAACAATTATTTAATCTAATAATAAAACATTTTTGTTTCAGGTAAGCTTATATACATCCGAGAAGGTAATCGATATGAGTTAGCTAAGTATAAAACTTATAAAATAAAATCATGAGAAGCAAACGCAAAAAATAAGGATCTTCGTAGCTGTTTTTGTAATTTTATTTAAAAATCGATGAAAAATTTTACGTAAGAGAATTTTAAAACAGCTTTTAAGCGAGTTGAAAACTATTAAAGAACATGGCGCATACTTTTCTACAAAGTAAATAAGAAAGCCAGTGGGTATGACACACAGGGTTTCTGAGGAAATGATTATTCTATTTAATTATCTCTCCATTAAGACCTTCAAGAAGAAATTTCACTCTATATCAATAAGAAGTGGGTACTCTATAGGTTTCAACTAAAAAAAAGAGTTGTACTGTTTTCTGTAGGTTGCCACGGTATCATATAAGAATCAAGAAAAGCAGTTATATCAGAAACCCTAAAATCTACGTCGGTACTCCCGACCCTTTGCGAATTATTATACCCGTATTATCCAACGGTGAAACTGAAATTAGTGAAGAGTTTAATATTTAATTGGATCTAATTTGGGAAGCGTGACGTCATAGGTCCACTGCGTTGTTAATCCGCTTTGCTGCTGTCTAAATTATTCTGTATTTTATGTAATGAATTAAATTTAACACGGTCAGTGGTTATTATGGTCCGTAATGTTTCTGAATCGTAACAACCTTTTTTAAGTGAAACTTTTCGCCTGTGTGTTGCATGTCGCGTGACGGTCTCAGGCAAATATGGCGGCGCCTATAATTCGCATCAGCTGATCGTGTAGTGTATAGACTTATTTGTGCCAGTGTTCCAAGCTATTGTTTAGTTGAAATATATAATGTGAAAAAAAGTTTCACTTTTACCGTGGTTTCATAAAACCAGACAATCTTTTTTTTAAATGGATAGACAAACTGTTCTGACACATTCTTGTAAGTGATCAGCATGGTCCATGAACATAAACAAACGAGGCCAAGGAACTTATTCTTCTTAAATAAGATAATATAATCATTACCTCATTATCCACTTCATAATTTCAATAAAACAATTCTAACGAGAAGTCTAATAACTCAAATTTGAAACTAAATTTTGTTTTATTACCATTGTTCCTCTGCTGGTTTTTGTTGGCTCAGCTTTCCCCTTTGTTACGCGAACAGGTGAAATTCGTTGAATTTTATCATTAAGAGTTTTAATAATGAGTTATTGAATGAGGATAAAATCGGATATTTTATAACACGCAATTATTTTCTATTTACGGTTTAGTCATCCGATACTTTTTGCTTCGATAAATGATAAAAGTTTTTGATATTCATTGTATACATAATCATTTTTTGTATGTTTTTGTTCATCATAAACAGACAAAAAGTCAATGTTTATTCGTTCATCGAGTTGTCAATACGTTACATACTATGATATAAAGTTACATTTATTGCATTGAAAACGCAAATAATAAAAAAATGCAAATGATTTTTTCATTTTTATTTGCAATGTCTTTAATAAAACACTGATGTCCTTTCAATAAAATACCACCATAAGTACTGAAATTAATAAACTCAAGACTTTATTGGAAATCAATCTCGATATATCTATCAATTGTTGACTAGTAGACCTGACGCTGGGCTGGTCACGCACGGAGAACAGATGGCCGATGGGCTTAATGGCCCATGGTTCAAGAGTGGAGGCCGCGTTTCGACGATCTCCGAGCAATGGCCGGTCCGTGTTGTATGCGAGTGACAAGGGATCGGTCGTCTTGGCGTTCAGTGAGAGCGGCCTATGTTCATATGACGGATAAAGACCGATGATGATGATAATAAAGAAAGAAATGATTTAAAATGAGATATTTACCATGTTTTTTTTTTAATTTCCCGGAGCTCAATAATTCGACATTATCTACGAATGTCTTGTTCACGAAAACAAATGAGTCGGCGTTTTGAACAACGGAAACAAAAAAAACAAGGGAAACATCCTGCTTTAAATTATTTTAGTAATAAAAATAACCATCTTAATTTGAAATTTAACGTCTAGAAAGATATGAAATATGAAAATAGATTACAAGGGAAGAAAATCGAAGACAACCGTAGAGAAAGTAGATGAATAAGAAGAAAAGTGAATACGAGAAAAGTAAGCGGAAGAATGAAAGATTCAAGATATTGATGATAGTGTTGGATATACGATTGAATTAAATCACTGACAAAAAGGGAAAAGGGCGTTTTGTTGAAAGAGATAGGGCTAAGAGGCTATTTGTCTCAGATATGCGCTGAGGCTATTGTCCTTAGCCATCATTCTTGTAGACTTCACGAACATTCGAGATGTTATTTTCAGACAATATTCGAGATTTTATTTTTTGACAATATTCGAGATTTTATTTTCAGACAATATTCGAGATGTTATTTTCAGACAATATTCGAGATTTTATTTTTTGACAATATTCGAGATTTTATTTTCAGACAATATTCGAGATGTTATTTTCAGACAATATTCGAGATTTTATTTTTTGACAATATTCGAGATTTTATTTTCAGACAATATTCGAGATGTTATTTTCAGACAATATTCGAGATTTTATTTTTTGACAATATTCGAGATTTTATTTTCAGACAATATTCGAGATGTTATTTTCAGACAATATTCGAGATTTTATTTTCAGACAATATTCGAGATTTTATTTAATTACTATAAACTTTGGGCGGCCATTAACCAGGTGGAAAGACGGTTTTCGTGTAGTGATCGGTCCGGGTCCATCTTGACGTTCTTTGAGCTAGGCCTGTGTTCAACAGAGGATGGATAAAGGCTGATAGTGATGATAAACTTCGCCTAAGTATAATAGATGTTACAACAAAAAGTTTTTTTATTTACAGCATGTGGCGATCACACGTTTTTATTTCTTGTTTTGCTTGGAATTAAAATTTTAGAATAATTAATAAGTGTAAATATAATAAAATAATCATGTGAAGATATAAAATATTAGTAATTTCAATTGTTTGCTTCCTTTTTAACTTTAAGATATCGGTTACAACTACTTACAACACACAATGTAGCTGATTTCAAAAATGCACATAACAGACAATTCCCCGATTATTTAAAAACGAGCAATGTTGTGCATAATTTGGAACTTTTCCTAAAGGTTTTTAGATAGCTCACACGGTACTTCACAACTTTGTTTATATAAAAATTCGTTTTTATTACGTAATCCAAAACCACGATTCTAATAGATTGTTCAAGCGATTGTGCTTTCATTAAATATATTTTTATACTTATTTAAAACCTTTATATAAAACCTTTTTTAAGACATGATTTAAAAAGAAGAAAATTAAAAATATGACAATAATATAAGAATGACTAAGAATTTGAACAGATTATTGTAAAAATTAGATTTATTGTAAAATTAGATTCATTGTAAAATTGTATCTTATTAAACTGAATGGTTCCTCTTCTTCAAATGTTTTATTTAAATAAAATTAACGAAGGAAACATGGTCCTGGATCGTAGCCGGATGTATTTTGAAGAAGAGTTGGTGTATTAATGTAATATAATATACATATAATATAGTAACCCAGCACTCATTAAGGTAGTATTATAACAATATAATTGAGGTCAGTATACTCATATTCTTGTTTTAAGCGTCTAATACTATCTATTATATTATGTCCATTTTGTATCATTAATTCATTCGCAAATTGTCAAATACTCGTTAAGGTTCACAATTATAAGTTAAAACGTGCTTATTATACAGCGCAGTAAGTTGTTACACTTGCATTATTTTTAACTTAATTATATTATTGTAATTGTGTTGAGTTATTTGTACTATTGCTATTGACAATATCTATTAGCCCGAGATGTTCAAAATGAGTGAGGAAATTCTCAATAATTTAAAACTGAAACGTAGTAGCTTTAAAGGTCGCCTTACATCATTTAGCAATTATTTGATAAAACTCGCCAAGCCTTTAAGTACCAATAATACAAGGGAATTGCAATTACGCATAGGTAAGGTTGAGTTATTGTTTAATCAATACGATGAGGTGCAGTTACAAATAGAGTGTCAGTCTGAAAGTCTTGAAGAGCAGCTTGTTGAGCGTGAGCAGTTTGAGTCATGTTATTATAAAACACTCTCAGATGCTCAAGAATTGTTAAATAGCGTGAGTGATGATGATTCATATGGAAAAAAGGGTTCTTATTCTAACCATAGGCTTGTTAAATTGCCCACCATTCAGTTGCCCAAATTTAGTGGTTTATATGAAACATGGCTAGAGTTTCGTGATACATTTACTAGCCTCATACATTCTAATAAGGATATAGATGACGTAAATAAGTTCCATTATTTGCGAGGGTCCCTGGAAGGGTCTGCCAAGGTCACTATAGAGTCCATTGAGTTTTCAGCAAATAACTATGCAGTGGCTTGGGATCTCTTGTGTGAGAGATTTGATAATAGGCGCCTTCTCAAACAAAAACATGTGTCATCTCTATTCCAGCTTGATCCTGTCACAAAAGAGTCATCCCATTCATTAAAACGATTGATTGATCAGTTAAATAAAAACCTGCGTGCTCTCAAAACATTAGGTGAGCCCGTAGAATACTGGGACACGTTGTTAATTTATATAGCTTCGCAAAAACTTGATCAGAAAACCTACCGGGAATGGGAAGAGTTCAATAATACTTTAGACAAGGAAAAATCTATAAAATTTGATAGCTTTTTACAATTTTTACGTAGTCGCTCGGATTTGATTGAAACTTTGGAAATGTCACGCAACAATAGTGTTCAGTCTGCTTCGTATAGTAAGCCAGTTCCAAAGATAAAGTCTATGGTAGCAGTGAGCGGTGGATCTTCTTCTACTGCTACTGAATCCAGTAAAAAGAATTGTCCTCGCTGTAAGGAAGATCATAATTTAAATACTTGTCCGCAGTTCTTAGCACTAAGTAATGAAGGGCGTTTAAAAGAGCTGCCAACTTATAAGATATGTTATAATTGTTTTTGTCCAGGTCACTTCTCCAATACGTGCAAGAAAGCAGGGTGCAAAATATGCAAACGTCGTCATAACACTCTGATTCATGTTACGACTGGACCGAAACCTATTGCTAATCTATGCAATATAGTTTGTGTTAATGATAATGCATTTGAAAATGTTACTCTGAAGTCAGAGACACATCATCTCACACCGCAGCCGGAAAGCAGCAGTGTAGCATTATCAGCAAACATCACTTCGTCGGTACCAGGTGAGACTAAGTCCCTTGATGTTCTGTTATCCACCGCCTTAGTCAAAATAGTTGACAGACGGAACAACGAGCATATCGTTCGTGCTTTGCTAGATAGTGGAAGCACATCATGTATGATAACAGAACAATTATGCAACAAGTTGGATTTAGACACAAAACAGATAAATAAATCTGTACTGGGCATAAACAATGTGACCTCACGCATAGGCAAAACATGTCGCGTCAACTTTAAATCATTAAACAATCAATTTGTTGGCGATGTTAACTGTTTTGTTTTGCCATCGATAACTGCTAATATGCCAGGTAAGTATATAGACATTTCTGATTTAAAAATCCCTCCTGATATTTGTTTGGCTGATCCAACTTTTTATAAATCATCTCGGATTGATATCTTAATTGGAGCCGATTTGTTCTGGGATCTTTTAGGATTACAACAAATAAAGCTAGGTAAACATAAACCTGTTTTATTTGAAACAAGATTAGGCTGGGTAGTGTCAGGTACTATTGGTGTACACATCCCATCATGTAACTTCTCTCAGCATTATTTTAATAATGATAATATTAACGAACTTAATGATCGTCCTGGGATGGTTAAAAATGACGCCTAGTAAACTACAGCCCTTTGTTCGAAATCGTGTCGGTAGCATATTAGAAATTAGCCGAAACTTTACGTGGAGACACGTCCCCACAGACAAAAATCCTGCTGACTTCGTATCGCGTGGAGTAAAAGCTAAATCAAAGACGACGCTGCAGATTGGACGGGCCCAGAATATTTACAACATGATTCTTCACTTTGGCCTGGTGATGTAAATCCTGCCGATGATTTACCTGAAACTCACACTAACGTCACGTTATCATCTGTATTAGCCAATAAAGAAAGCCTTGGCACTAACAAAATTATTAATTTCAGCCGTTTTTCTAATTTATTGAAACTTAAACGTAGTACGGCATATGTACTACGATTTGTTAAAATGTGCAAAAAAGAACCCCTTGATAGCAGCACTCTGTCTGGGAAGGAACTTAATAATGCTTTATATTTGCTTATCAAATTGTCACAACAGGAATAATGAAAGGTAAACCACTCCCTGAAAAGAGTTCATTATTAAAGTTTAACCCTTTCATAGACGATGATAAGATCTTGAGAGTAGGAGGTCGCTTAGATAATTCAAATTTCTTATTTGAAAAGAAACATCCTGCTATAATACAGTCCACTCATCACTTTAGACATCTGTTATTTGAATTTGAACATAAACAATTAATGCATGCTGGTCTCAACACTTATTAAGTACAATCAGAGAGTCTTATTGGCCTATAGGAAGCAAACGCTTAGCAAAATGTTGTAGGTTGGTAAAGGCGTACATAGTAGTGTTCATATGTTTTACTACCAAAGCCATGCACTTTTGGTGAGCAATTTAACAAGCAATTATTTTTTATTGGCATTGCGGCGGTTTATCTCACGTAGGGGCAAGCCCACAGATATTTATTCAGATAATGGAACTAAATTTGTTGGAGCGTACAATGATTTATCTAAGTTTCTAAAAAAGAATAGTAATTCCATAGTAGAAGGTTTGGCGAGTGACGGTATCAATTTTCATTTTATTCCCGCTTACACTCCTCATTTTGGCGGTCTCTGGGAGGCAGGGGTTAAGTCGACCAAATACCATTTAGAGAGAGTGCTGGGAAATTGTAGCTTAACGTTCGAAGAGTTATACACCACTCTATCGCAAATAGAAGACATCGTCAACTCCAGACCGCTAACACCATTGTCTTCAGATGCCACAGACTGCAACCCGCTAACCCCTGGGCATTTTCTCATCGGGCGCTCGCTCACCTCCCTATCAACTATCAACAACGTTGACAATCAACAACTATCCTAACTATCAACAACGTTGTTCTACCAATTTGGCCAGATATCAACGCATAGAGCAGCTACGACAGCACTTTTGGACAAGGTGGAGCAAGGAATATGTTTCAGAGCTACAACAACGTACCAAATGGCGTTTCTGCAAAGATGGTTTGAAGCTAGATTCCCTGGTTGTAGTTAAAGAGGAAAACTTGCCCCCTCTAAAGTGGAAGCTCGGCAGAGTAGTCGCAGTATATCCTGGTCCCTTACCTGTATGATGATAGCGAAGACAGCTTTTGGTTGAAAGCTTACAGCTTACAACGCCGGGCGGTATGTTCAAGCGATTGTGCTTTCATTAAATATATTTTTATACTTATTTAAAACCTTTATATAAAACCTTTTTTAAGACATGATTTAAAAAGAAGAAAATTAAAAATATGACAATAATATAAGAATGACTAAGAATTTGAACAGATTATTGTAAAAATTAGATTTATTGTAAAATTGTATCTTATTAAACTGAATGGTTCCTCTTCTTCAAATGTTTTATTTAAATAAAATTAACGAAGGAAACATAGATGCAACATCGTAAGTATAACAGGAATGATTAATTCATGCAGAAATCAACGGTTTTCTTTTTACGTAAAAGCTCTTAAAATTCAAAATGTAAAATCTTCATTCCAGTCACTCGAACTTTCGGGTGCTCTTCTATTTTACAAGTATCATTTTGAGCTAAGATAATGAACAAAAGCTCTACGTAGAGTTGTATAATTTCAAAGCTCAATATAAAGTTATTAATTTCGTTCGTAGCATGTTCGTGAAATTCTAGGCCTTAATTTCCTTTCGCCTGATTTTCACTTTTATCTGATAATAATTAGAATTAAAAAGAATGTTACGTTAGGCTATGTGATATTTTTTTTATATTAACTACATACAAAAAATATCTGTGACTTTATCGTGGAGGAAGGAGAATGCGCTCTCACTGACGTTCATCGCTCGCGTGACTGCTTGGAGGAAACGGATCCGCGCTAACCGCACACGCAATTCCTGGTGTAGAGGACCAATCAGCGGTACAATCCTGAATAGTGCTATCAAAGATTCATCGTTCGGTCACTATACAACACCCGATAACAAGTGGACTTCCCCCCCGGGGGGATCGTCCACGGTCGACCCCGGCCCCTATGATGGCATATTGAGCCCAAATCAAGATGACATGCGGAGGACGTAGCGGCCCACGTCATGGAGTGGGCCCCAGTATTGCGGATACCATCCGCTGGGCCTTCCTTATGGAAATCATCCGGTGGTGGGAGTACGCCTGGGGCTACACTCCAACCTTCGACGATGTGGCGCCGCCCCGCTGCATGTCCCGACTCGATGCCTGAAGACCGTGAGCACACGGCTGGCGGGGGAGACCCCCTTTTAAAATAATTGGATGAGCCACCTGCTCATCTAACAAACCGATGAAGCATTAAGGCCTTAAGGCCAACAGCGTAGGCCATTCCGAAAAAAAAAGTGGACCTCCGCCTGGCCGAGCATACCACCTGGCTCGGCTCGGCTGAAGATCTATCTCCCTTTGGGGCCTTACACCTATCCTCCCACACTGGAATAAGATCGTATCATTGATTATCCATAAATATAGTTCAGATACCTAGACACGATATTAAAATTGTTATATATTAATGATTAAAGAATCAATCTCATTTTTCATAAATATTATATCGATAAAATTATGGTTCCACTTAAGGGATCTGTAAACGAACGTTATAAGATGATCAAAAATAAATTAATAAAACTCCCAACCATAAACGAAAAAAGGAATGTTATTTTATTTAAGCTTAATTGAAGTTCAAGTAAACCGGGATCAGAAAACCAATTTGTGCGTTGATGAAAAATAAAAAACCTCCATTGAATTACGTCTGCTGCCGACCGTACACATGATGTATTCATTTAATAATACCACCTTTTTAATTTGGAAAGCTTTCGGCGAGACCGTAAAATGCCACCACCTCGTTTTGTCTTAGGGACTTAATGACCTTTACCACACGAATCATACGTGATTCATTTGTGTTTGCGAATTTAATTCCAACCTAAGCTAAAATATGTTAATGAACAAGATTGAGATATTTACGAATCATATTTCGAAAGATTATTTCTATTTATTTTTTATGGCATGAAATTAAAAAATTGTAGATTTTGATTGTAGATACTAATGCTTTCTGCGAAACTAATGTCTTCTTAACTAGTCTTCAATTATGTTTTTCTATTAACTTGGAGAGATATGCGTTCTAGAAATCACCAATTTTTTTCGTTATATCTTGAAAAATAAACATTATATGTTCTTTCATCTTCATAGAGTGCCATCTCCCACCGGATCCTGTTGAAAAGGTTGAATCATGTCTGGATATTCTCAAGCCAAGAAGTACGCACTACGCCTTCTTTAAGATGAGTTGAATTAAGTCATATTTGCAATTGCGCATTGTGTCCAAACTATTGTAGTTTGCGTTTCTACAGTTCTTAAGACCTCCACTTCTTTGTTCACCATTTGCAATACTCTTGAGTTGGATATTCTACCCGTTCACGATATTTTCAAAATCCTTTTGTACACCAACACATCAAAGCCTTCCAGGCGGTTGCTCAAATTTTAGATTCCATGATTCAACACTGTTCAAAGAAGCGAAAACACGTAGCAACGTGCCAAACGCACCATGGTAGATACCTATTGCCTTCCTACCTTACCACCTCCTTACCACCTCCTTACCACCTTCAGATACCTATTACAAAGGTGATTGAGCCTGAGAAATGCGTGACTCGCCTTTTTTCTTTTTTTTTCTTTTACGCCGGGAAATGCACTGACGCATCCCGCTTGAGAGTGGGTCTCCCAGGCGTGTATGTGAGACGCAGATCTACCCACTAAAACCCGGCGACTGCCACCACTGCCGCTTTTGGTGAGGTGCCCCGGATCTACAAGCAACAGGGCACCTCGACGGCTAGTCAGTCCCTCAGGGGACTGACGCCACCTCCACAGAGCGGTTGCCCCGCAACACAGAACAACCACTCCCAACGTCTGGACAGTACGATGAGGTGAGGTTCCCGTCTTCACCCCTTGCCCCCTGCTCTTTTGTCCCCTCTTCTTATAAGAGGGGTACAAAGAGCCCCCTCGGCTCAATTCGCTTCGCCCAAGGTGTTTGGGTTACCCTGGGCTACTGAGCCCCACCGCCACGACAAGGCCTGAACCATGGTGGGGATGCGTTACTCGCCTGCTTTATCCTCTATTATGTATTCTTAAAAAATATAATAAAATCATAAAGGCGTACTAAAGCTTTCGTAATAAAATTTTATTATCTCATCTAATCATTTATACATTTCCAGGCTCCCAACAGTTTGAAGATGAAAGTATTCGAACAACGCGTTTCCCGTGTCGAACACACGCGGCCAAAACGTAGGTTTTATTTACGGAATGCAAGTTTGCCATATTTCAACGTGCTATGGAAAGGATTATTTACCGCGGCTTTTATACTCGTTTTATTCTCTAAAATATTCTCTTGACTTTTTTTAGTTCCTTAGGATGGATGTTATTGTTTACTCACTTCACTTTTTTCACTCATTATAATGAAACTGTGAATTGCAGATGTTAGTGTACATTTAAATATTTTTTTTAGTTACTTCTAGGGATGGAGTAAATACGTACGCGAGGGTTCTTTGGTCTTCAAAAACAAATGCATCATGTGAACAACTAACGCGATGACGTTAATTTGATTTATTTAATTTAATTAATTTTATTGCCAAAGACATCTATTTATTTTTTTTATTTTTATTATAATGCCAAAGACATCTAATAGAGCCCAAGCGAAGCTGAGGCAGATTTTTTTTTGTTTTTTGTTACTTTACAGCAACCATGGTTAAACCACGCTACATGTTTTCTCAGGGTTCAAAGTGTGAAATGTACACGCTACATGTATAATATGTATCTACTCATTTTACTGTTTCGTGCCCTCACTGCGCCTACGAAATTTCGAATGAAAATAATCTTTAAAAAGACAAATATTTATAAGGATCTTTATTCTTAGCCTTAAATCCTCGGAGCTTACGACAGAACTTGTTGAATATCGGCGTGATTTCAAATAAAAACATGTTCTTGGATTTAAAAATATATTTTTTAATATTTTTGTGGAATAAAATGTCCTAAAAGTTAGTAAATTTTATTTTTCCATTAAAGAGGGAAACTATTGAAAACTAGCTAATAAGAAATGGACAATGATAAACCACTTCAAGTTAACAGGCACTTAGGAGCAGCCAGATGCAGCCTTCGTAATTAGGTACTATGATTAATATAGTGTTATCGCACTTAATTGTATGAAGAATAAGGAAAACATAAATGTGAAAATGGAAGCCTAGTTTTTATGGTAATTGAAATGAATGGTAACGACTTCCCTGAAAAATATCTGAGATAAAATTATGATTGTGTGCCAAGTTTTGTGGATCATGAAGGAGCATAGAACATTTTTAAACAATTTTAAAACATAAAAGTTTCCTCTTTGACAATAATGTTTTCTTCAAACGTAATAGTAGTGAAACCTTTAATAAAATAAAACTAACGTAGATTTCAGGAGTTAGATAACTATAGGGTGTATTGACGATGATATTATTATTACCAAATTAAAATTAATATGCATTATATAGATATATATTATGCACAAAATTATGTATTTTAACTTTTAAATATGTATAATATTATGTACTTCCAATAGAGAACTAAAGTTACCGATATCACGCAAAGAAGAAGCTCGTTGAAGTGGCAGTGGGCCGCTCACGCTTAGGAGAACGGGTGGTCGATGGGCCAATAACGTTCAAGAGTGTGACGATATCATACTGCAAGGCAGAAATGTTCCAGAACAAGGCCCCGGCGACGAACAGAATGTGGTGTTGGTTGGCAGGGTCGCCATGTGGTGTTGGATGGCAGGGTCGCCATGTGGTGTTAGTTGGCAGGGTCGCCATGTGGTGTTAGTTGGCAGGGTCGCCATGTGGTGTTAGTTGGTAGGGTCGCCATGTGGTGTTGGTTGGCAGGGTCGCCATGTGGTGTTAGTTGGTAGGGTCGCCATGTGGTGTTGGTTGGCAGGGTCGCCATGTGGTGTTAGTTGGCAGGGTCGCCATGTGGTGTTAGTTGGTAGGGTCGCCATGTGGTGTTGGTTGGCAGGGTCGCCATGTGGTGTTAGTTGGTAGGGTCGCCATGTGGTGTTGGTTGGCAGGGTCGCCATGTGGTGTTAGTTGGTAGGGTCGCCATGTGGTGTTGGTTGGCAGGGTCGCCATGTGGTGTTAGTTGGCAGGGTCGCCATGTGGAGTTGGTTGGAATGGTCAATTAGGGGTTATGTGGTGCCCATACTTTATTAATGTCTAATACCGACTGTTGCTAAATACGTACAAGTAACGGTAAATCTACAATATCGCTTACTCTACGTTACAATATGATATTACTTATATATAAAGGAGCTTACACACTACAAGAAGTGCGTAGGAAGCGCTACTTAATGCACCTCCAGTAACGTTCTCCTGTGCCAGACCTGGTTAGAAACCTGGTCCAGGATAGGCATGAGGTGGAGGGGACTGCTTTGTGGCAGTTGTGCAATCCCATCCCTGTCAATTGAGGTCTTCTTATTGCCTACAGATCCAGGAAAAAAGTGGCTAAAGGCGCTGGACGGTTTAATTTGTGCACACTACACGCGGCTATGTTAGGGTAGGATTCTAACCTCCACGTAGGTACCTAGTTAAATGCGAAAAGCTTTCTCATACGTCATCAAAATAGGACTACTGACAACAATCATGAGCCACCATTTTATGCAGGTGGAGTCCATGCGCTGTGCCATGAGCCAAAAACATACATATCTAATATATAAAATACTCGTGTCACAGTGTTAGTAACCATAATCCTCCGAAACGGCTCGACCAATTTTCATGAAATAAACGCATATTCTATATATAACGCATATTCTACGCATAGGTCTGAGAATCGGCCAACATCTTTTTTCATTCCCCTAAATGATAAGGGTGACCCACCCCATTATTTCTTTGTTTTAAACAAATTTCTTTGTTTTAATTTGTTTATGATTTTTCGGTTGGATCTATGCTAATGGTCCTAGTGACCGTTATGCGTCATCGGAAATGCATTGTTTATGATACAGCATACAAAAATACATACAACCTTAAATTTTCACCACGATGAACCCCTATTTTTAATTGCAATTTTAATTTTGACAGAACGAAGTCTATGGGCAGTTAGTAATATCACAGTGTAAATAAATTCATACAGTGGTCCAACGAACACGTCTAGACAGAGCAATCGTGCGGGGCGTGCGGGGTGAGAGAGGCGCGGTAGCGAGCCCAAGCTGCCATACACTCGCTTGGGACACGTCAGTCGGGGTTGACGCATTTTAATTTGATTATTTTAAGTATTTTTAATATTTTCAAAATTACATACAAATTTAATACACTGATATGTTTTTTTCGTAATAGTTGAATCGAAATAATTTGTATGTCTGATAATTTGAAGACAGATTAAAAATCAACGATATCTATCTTTTGAGTATCAATCAATCAAATCAATTGGAGTCTTAAGTCCATTTTACTAACCAGAAGAAAAAAAAAAGTGTATTAATTTTATCAGTCGAATTAACTTGACACATGGTATAAATAGATACTTAACAATAGTATAATAACAAACGAGGAATTTTCTTCCGAAAAATAGGGGGTCACGTGGGTGTCATAAACCTAAGTTACAAGGCGCGTCAATGGCTATGAATAGTTAATATCGTGTCGTGTGTGTATTTAGACTATAACTTGATGTAAGATTTTTTACATTTAAAACATTATTTTACATTTAAATATAAATATCAATTTTGATATATATATATATATATATATATATATATATATATATATATATATATATATATATATATATAATTCAGCCTTCGTAATTATATATATATATATATATATATATATATATATATATATATATATATATATATATATATATATATATATATATATATATATATATATATATATATATCAAGCATAAAATATCAATTGATAAATAGGTATATCATGCGAACCCTGAGCTTTTGTATACGCATTTGTATTTTTTATAATAAAACTCCTTAATAATACTTCTATATCTATTTTTTTTGTTTTATTCCTAGTACTCTACATACATATACTACGAATACACAAAATGTAAAACAGATTATAATAAAACACATCATTGTGACAACCCTGAAGCAATGACGTATACCTACACAAAAGCTGTATTTCGCGCGACTTCAAAGGCGTTCGACCACTGTATGAATTTATTTACAATGTGGTAATATTATAAAAACGCTGTGCCTTGTGTGCGTGTAACAGGAGGAATAATAAAGTAAATGAAATAAAACAAAACATTTATTCCGCAGTCTAGTTCTATTTTCTAGTCTGAATTGTAAGCCGTGCCGTAAATAGGTCAACAGTTGACCTCTGATTCGCACCACGTACAATGACAAAGATTTATTTAGTCCAATGCTACGTTTACCGGAAGGCATCGGCTTGACCTTTCGGCGATTATTTAATTGGACTCACCGCAATACCTGCGACTTAGGTCATCTATCTAAGCCAATCAGTTCTCCCCTATCTTAGATCTGTAATGTTAACTTATTAAGGCTTATTATTTTGAAGGATATAACTAATTAATTATTCTATCTTATTATTTTGAAACCCATAAGTACCGAAGCAGGTTTTTGAAGTAAAAACTTCTTTAGCCGGGTAGAACACCGGGTTGATAAGACCTTGTAGGTTCGGAACACCGACATGCTAATGTGACATTAGAACGACACTATGAAATTATATAACAAATATTTTATTTGCTAACAAAACATAATGACACTGGCAAATCCCTAAGGAAGCTAATATTAAAGAAGAAGAAGAACAACAAAGAAATATAACTCAAGTTACAAGTCATGGATGTAGTATAATAACAGGATGGCTTACTCGGAAAAAATGTATTTACGAAAGTGAACACTAACTCAACGCATTAAGTATTATATTCTAATGGGCATTACACAGATGCTGATCCGAGCCGAGCGGGATAGCAATATGTTAGAAGTGTGTCTCGTTCTTTTATCTTGCCAGCTTAAAAATGTATTTTATTAAAAATTTGGGCTGATCAAAAATTTCATCGAAAAAAAATGTCTTTTTAATATTATTTTGACAATTGTATGTCAAGAAATTGTAATTGAATTTATTTATTTAAATATATTTCCAATTCAAAAAGAAAACATAAATTATTATTTTGCTTATTTCTTTTATTTCTTATGGTAGCCCAGTTAAGTGTCATCTTGACATTTTGTATTGTAATGGTTGCTATGGTTACTTAAATAACATAATTAGTAAATCAAACTACTATGGTGACCATGATTTTTTGAAACGAAGTTCCTTACGGCAGGCTTGGAGGGGAATAATAGCAATGCGAAAAGCAATGGTCAGAACGTGAGACAGAGTGACTCCGTACTAAACTTCCCACGTTCCTTATTATTTTAATCAGTTTGAATCCATGGCATCTTTAATTGTTTTGTAATCTTAATTCAAGAATGCGTTATAATGAGAGTAAACCTAAGATTTGCAGTTAATATTTTGGGATGATAATGATAACTCGACCACCTGATGACGGATTCCTGTCAAGTCTGTAGTATGGAAGTATTTGTATTATGTATTTCGTAATCCATCTACTATTCTTCAGATTTTAACCATTGCTAATGTTGGTATTTTCGTTTATAAGTATAATACTTGTGTCAGATTTTTCAAGCACCCTAAATGCATTCAAGCTAGCTTGCGATATCTGCCGGGGCTAAACGCGCCTTTTGAAGAACTTAAAAACTCGAGATTTATAATATTATGGCAGACGTGGTAAACTCATGCAGCTCTTAAAACTGCATACATCAAGTATGTACTAGTAGGATATAAACCTTACAAAAAAAAACCAATAAAAAAATTTAAAATTAAATAAAAATTTTCAATACCCATTTTCTGACAGTTTGAATTTTTGAAAGACATTTGTCCCACCTGTCAAAATCTTATTGTCACCTTATAAGAAAGGGACACACTCCTTAACACTGGCTATCTCTGTCGGCTCGTTTTTCTGTTACGAGTGCTCGGTCCTGTTATATATTATTACGTCCATTTTACAAGTTAAACTTTTATCGATGATGCCATTTTTTCTAGTTTCCGCATCACAACAGCTGAAGAACGATAACCGTTGTCACTAAATTAAATTGTTAAAAAAATATCATCATCATCATTTGACCGTCCTCTACTGAACATAGGCCACTTGCAATGATCGATCCCTTGCCACTCGCATCCAACACGGACCGGCCACTGCATGGAGATTATTTTCCCACCTGGTTAATAACTGACCAGTACTTCGTCTACTCAATTCGGCCACCACTCTTGAAACTTATATGCCAATCAAAATATACTAATATAATAAAGCAAAGTAGCTTTTTTTTGGTTTGAACACGCTAACCTTCGTAACCATCAACCAGACTCCAACCGATTTAAGTTTAAGATTTGAAAGAGATATATCTTATTAAAGAAGGTAAATGAGATTGTCCCCGCCTTGGTTCAAGCCTTGTCGTAGTGGTGGGGCTCAGTATTCTAGGGTGAACCCATCACCTTGGGCAAAGCGAATTAGGCCGCAGGGGCTCTTTGTACCCCTCTTATACGTTGTCGGAGCAAAAGAGCAAGGAGCGAGGACGGGAACCTCGCCTAATTGTACTGTCCCGACGTTGGAAGAGGTTGTTCTGTGGTGCGGGCAACCCCTCTGTGGAGGTGGCGTCGGTCCCCACTTGACTGACTAGCCGTCGAGGTGCCCTGTTGCTAGCAGATCCTGGGCACCTCATTAAAGGCGGCATTGGTGGCACTCGCCGGGTTTTAGTAGGTAGAGCTGCATCCACTTGCCAGCTTTCGGGTGCAGCGAGTCCCACATACCCCCCTTGGGAGACCCACTCTCCCATGGGATGCCTAAGCGCATTAAAAGAAAAAGAAGGTAAATAAGATTGTGGAGGGCGTTTTTAGGGCCCAACTATCAGTTTTCATTGGGGTCGGGCGGATCAGCTAGTCATGTATAATTGTATACAGAAGCGTTTAAGCGATAAGCGGCCATTTGCATAATACGTCCGAACGTGTCTACTCATGTCAAGCTCATGAATAAAGATGGAATCAGTAACTCAGCGGCAGTAACGTGTAGTCAATTTAATATACACAATGTTCATATATGTGCCATCGTTATTATTATGAGAAATGAACAGCAGATTAATTGACCGAAATTTCACAGATGGACCATTTACTCTGAATAGCTAACCTTCGAGAAACGCCACAAATTAGCCCAGGGACCAGGGTACAACCTAATATTACATACGACTTATAGCTTCAAAGGTTTTTTTTCAGATGAGCCATCTGCTCATTTACTATACCGATTGAGTTTGATGGCCACCAGGCCTATAAGTAGACCTTTTGGAAAAAAAAGCTTCAGAGAAATATAGGCCATAGCATATTTTAGTCTATCTCACATGAAATGGACCTTATCATTCAGTAGAATAGAATAAAAAAAATTATTTCGTACTTTTTAGTTTTAAGTTTATACATAAGTAATATAGTTTTTATTTTTTCTTGCAAAATTTTTGGCGTTCCCGATCTGTGTTGGATGCTAGTGGTAAGGGACCTGTCGTCTTAGCGTTTATTGAGGGAACCTATGTTCAGCCGTGGACGGATGAAAGTTGATGATGATGACCTCACAATACTTTGATAGTTTCCAAAGTATCCTATTCAGTGGTTTTTGTTCATATTATTCATATTACATCGACAAGTAATAAAATGAGAAAATCGTCTGGGTAGACAAAACAAACCCAAATAAGCATTATTGAATATAACTTAAAAAACCGCTTACTAACAAAACAAGAATCACCTAAATCCATTCCCAAACAGCGGAGTAATCGAGTAACAAACATACAAAAAAAAAACATACAGACGAATTGATAACCTCCTTTTTTTGAAATCGGTTAAAAGATACGATAAAGATTACAAGTCTGGCATATAGCCACTGCTTGTAATTTTTTATCCTATTAATATAATAAACGTGAAAATTGTAAGAATGTATGGATGTATATCTGTTACATATATATATATATATATATATATATATGTTATATATCAAGCAAAAACTAGTGAATTGAGCTTGCACATCAGAATAACAAACAGGCCACAATTTATCCCCGTACTCCTACGGAAATGAGAAATACTGCTAGTTTATAATATTTGTAACATAGAAAGTGTCAGAGGTGTGCTTTTTACTATAGTTTTATATGTCAAAACAAAAAATTGTCCAGAAAGTTATGTTCCGTAATCCAACTTTAAAAGATATCTAAATCTCCCTGTTAAATATTTTTAAGGCCCTTATTAGTGTAAAGCATTGCCATATATATGTTCACCTACATAATAACTTGGTAAATATTCAGTAGGAAACCATAAATAATTACAATCCGACCGAACATTATTAAAAAAAGTGTCATTCAATAAAAAATAATAAATTACGAGGAAATGAAAATACAATTTAGCCAGTATTTCCCGAACTAACCAACGGACAGTTTTGATTCATCCGTCGGTTATATTACCGTCAAAATGGTCGCTCAATTTTGCATGAAATGTTAGTGGACAAAATATATTTATTTGTTTCCGAATCAACATGTAACATTGTTGCGAATTTTCGCTTTAAAACAATCTTAACCTAAAACTTCCTATTAAAATAAATTATTATACAATAATAGAATTAATTATTTATGCGGTTTATAAATATTAGTAATAAGGCGTTTTTTTACTTATTCGCATCGCAGACACTACACATAATTACCTACAATTTGTAATAATTTTTATAATTTATTAAAGCAATTTTAACGTGATAATATTTCTGAATGACTTAAGTTGTTTGGCGGATGTGTTATACATATATTATTACTAATAAATTATGAGAAACAAAAAGCAAATGCATTATTAAAAGAACAAGAGGAATGCAAAAAGCAAACCTCAGCAGTGACCCAAATTTCTACAGTCGGCATAAATTCGAACGTCTCTCTCGACCTGTTTCAAAAGGGACAGCTATTGTCCTATCCCTTACAATAAAAGGTCGATCTTTCCTTAATTGTAGACAGTAAAAATCGTTACGCGAACACTTTTTTGATCTTCGCAAGTTCTCATGTACGAAATATAATTCAGAAGTGAAGCTTCTTGACCTTATTATGACGAACACGATGATTTAATAAAAATCTCTTTCATCCACCTGTTTTGAATTATTAAATGTTTGAAGGCATGCGAAAGACGTTTAATAAATTTTATATCAAAAAAACCGTTTATAAGAATAGCGATACAACATAATGTGATTAAACAAATCCTACTAATATTATGAATGCGTTAATTTATATGTATGCTTGTTACTCTTTACCGCAAAAACTTCTGTTTAAATTAATTAAAAACAAAATTACTTACATCTTATAAATATTATCATAATACGAGTAATACATATACTATAATTTAGAATTGTACGCTAACGGGAATAGTACTACGCGGGTGGAATCACGAATCGCTGCTAATAATAATAACGGAAAAGTATTGTTGAACGAAGGCTAAGACGATCGGCCTTCCGCAGTAAGGGTTCAAGAATAATCACGATTAGCAAATCCCCGTGACTTAGGAAGCCTTACCAACGGGAGCTGCTTATATAATTGTATATAACTGTAATCCACGGCTTCTGGCTTGCCGTTCTATATTGTTGTTGATATTATTGCTATCATCAGCACGCCATCATCCACGTACGAACTTCCTAAGTATATTTCTTTTATAATTTCAAATATAATATTGTAATAAACTTTAAGAAAAAATATATAAAGTTTATACTTGAATGGGTTCTAGTTATACCATAAAAACGTAAAGTATAAACCATTATATGTGCCACTGCTGGGCATGCATCTCCTCCTCGAAATTAGGCGAGGATGGTATTGGGCCATAGTTCAGAATGCTAGCCCAATGCTAGTTGATTAACTTCACAGACTTTCAAAGACTTTCAATCTCACTAGGCATGCAAGTTTTCTCACGATGTTTTTTCTTTTCTGGTGAGCGAGGGATGGTGTTGCGCTTACGATGAACTGAGAAGTTTAGTAAAACCACAAGACACCACGGGTGGTCAAAATCAAACCCGGACCATCGTCGCTCACTCGACTAAGAAATTTAGAATATTTCTTCACAGATCCATATGATTGTTTCTGGTTTGGAGTTATATCTTATACAAAATTTATCTTTTCTTTACTACTTTTTTCAAAAGTACTTTAAACTGCTAGTCAAAGATACTTTGAGGTGGACATAAAATAATGTGGGTCAAAGAAACTTAAGAGTCTCGAGACGGGAGACGATAACCAGGTTACCGCTAGCCATCAGAAGAAGTTAGTGAGGATCTCGTGTGCCTCTTTTATACCAACATTTCATATGTAAAAGTATGAGACAGGCAATAGTGATGATGATGATGATATCAGAGACATTAGGCCGATGACCTTCAGGAATATATAGAATATCAAGAATTCATAAGCCCAAAAACGGGAGACGCTCGTAAGGACAGCAATATGAAATAAATGTAATAATATTACACATTTATTTCTGATTTTATGTTTACTGGAAGATATTGTTATAACCAGATTACTTGAGCAAAAATACTTTCATTTACGTAACAACAGGGCTGCCGACTTTTTGGCTACACATTTGGAAATTGTTATGAGGATTTGTGTGTCTATTTTTGAAAGTTTTTGTCTTTATCTGTCTGATTGATAAGAATCGATGACTGTATATTAATATTATTATCACATCACGATGAAAACACATAGCAACATATCTGTTGTGTTCTGTCTTTCATAGATAGGCTCTTTAGCCTAACATTAACTGAAAATTTAAATTACAATAAAATGGCAGTTTTTTTTTTAACTATTGGTATATTAAAAAAAATTGATTGAGTGACGTTAGTAGAAAAGAATTGCATTATTGAAGTAATAAAGTCTAGTTCATTCCATGTTTGTTTCATATATTTTGTTCTGGCAAATAATTTTGTTGCAATTCGCAGAATTTTAATAAAATGTTTCCTGGTGAAATAGTAGCGATATTATTTCATGCAAAAACCTCGTCAATAAAAATTCGATTCGCTTCTCGCTAATACAGTCCACGCCACTTATGAAGTCCTGCGACTTATGTCCGAACTAAATTTGACAATGATGATATCTTGACATCTGTCTGGAGTAAGAAGTTGTGATATTTTAAATTGTTTTACGTGAAATATGGAGCATATAATATAAAGTGAGGTGTAAAAAGTGAAGGCCGTATAATGATCATTAAAGTGAAATAATTTTGTGAATTTGAAAGTAAAAATAAACAACAATTAACCCCGTTATATAATATGTTTATAAATGTCACTGCCATGACAGGTAAATTTTAGAGATGCCAGAGTCACTCATTTTTGCCTAATTTATAGTTAAAATATTATCATTAACTCTATACCTATATATTTATCTTATGATATTTTAGGTCGAATAACAAAAGAAGTAACAATGGCAGCCATTACTTCTGAGAAAATCGTCACCCCTGGCAAAAACCGAAAACACCCGAAGAAGCTTGTTTTAGATGAATTCTACTAATCAGTTATACGTAAAAAATACAAACGAAATATTTACAAAAAAAATGTTTTATTTTACTAAAACCTGGTAGGGAAATTTTTATTTTGCTGCTATAATAATTTTTGTCATTATTATAATCATCAGTCTTTATCAATCCACTACTGACCATAGGCCCTATAATTATTGAAACTTTTTATTGTACTAGACTTGGTGGAAAATCATTACACTAGAAATTGGCAACATTGAGTTATGTGACCGCAGCGCCGCATCTATCGGACTTCTTAAGTGGCGCGGACTTTAGTTACCAAAATAACATAAAACGGTATTCTAATAATTAGAAAAAAAACAAGTGATCATAATACAACTTTTTACTAGGAGCGGAGTTGTTATGATTTATGAATAATAAACTATGTTACACACTTTATTTAATAAAATACTTACAGCTTCTTTAAACATTTTATTTTTACTATTGAAATAAACAGCGTATTTAAAACTAAGTTGGCTGTCATCCCACTGCAGTTCGGGATGTAGGACGCAATCCAGAGGATAATGTTAGATAGCCGATTAACGGCGGCTTTCAATATCCTATCTAAAGTAAAGTAAAGTAAAGTATCAACCCTTATATGTCCCACTGCTGGGCACGGGTCTCCTTCCTTGAAATCAGGCGAGGAGGGTAATGGGCCAATAGTCCACCGCGCTGGCCCAGTGCGGATTGGTGAACTTCACATACCTTCAAAGACTTTCAATCTCATCAGGCATGCAGGTTTCCTCACGATGTTTTCCTTCACCGGTGAGCGAACGATGGTCTCGTGTGCACTTAGAAATTTAGAAAAACCCATTTCAAGGCACACATGGACGGGTCAAGATTGAACCCGGAACCCCTCGCGTAAGAGGCCGAGTCCGTCCACCACTGGACCACCGTCGCTCCTATCCTATCTATCTTAATATTTTCCTATCCATCTTGAAATTTTGACACATTTTCTTACAAAATCTGTCAATATTTCAAAACAGACAAGAAAATTCTAAGATAGATAGGATATTGAAAACCGCCGTAAGTCCCAGTCAAAATGGGATTAAGTTCTCAAGTATTTATATTTTTTATAATATCTATACTGGTATTATAAAGAGGAAAGATTAATTGATTGATTGTTTGTATTGAATTGGCTCCGCAAATACTTGACCGATTTAAAAAATTATTTCACTGTTGGGAAGCTACACTATACCCGTTAAACATAGGCTATATTAAATTTTCAAAAACGTTTTAAATCTTAGTTGACGCAGGCGAAGCTGCGTGTGACCAGCTAGTATTATATAATTCTGCTGTATATGTGTATGTCACTGAACTCCTCCTAAATGGCTGGACTGATTTCGATAAAGTATGTAGTGAATGGCTTAAAAAATATTCGAGAATGTCTTAGAATCACAATTGGGTCCACCATATTTATTTTTTATTTTTTGTACAGGACAACGTCTGTTTGGTCCGCCAGTTTCTTTTATATATGATTCTGCTGTAAGTACGTGTATATGTCAATTGAAATCCACTAAACACCTGTTTTCGAATGTTCTCTCGAATTTCACTCATTATAATTATGAAACAACTTTGTTTCTTATTAATTAAATACTTTACTATTACTAATATTATAAACGTGGAAAGTTTGTAAGTATGGATGTTTGTTACTCTTTCACGTAAAAACTACTAAATGGATTTTAATGAAACTTTAAAATAATATAGCTTATACATTAGAATAGCACATGGGCTATATATAATATATCCCTGTACTCCCACGGGAATGGGAAGTACGCGGGTGAAACCGCTGGGCGCTGCTAGTTAAATATAATACACGCTCGATGTTTCGTATAATATCTAGCAACCATTGAAGCCTCATTGTCTCATTCAGTAGTTGTTTCATTATGAAGAATACTGTCGTATTACAAACCTAACAAGCCTTCAAACCCATTACTAAGTCCTCGTGAAGAAACATCGCGCCAGGACTATAATTTCCCCTGATACTGCGAGAATAGTAAACATCCAACAACAAAACCCTTATTCATTATCTACTATTGTAACTTTGAATTTATGGCGCAGTACTAAATAATCACTTTTAAGGATGTAAAAATGTCCTATCATCCCGAAATATATAGTTGTAGTAGTATTCAAGTAATTTCAATATGAAGGGATAAAGAGTTATTATGTGTGAAAAGTGGTCATTTTCCAAAATTACCAGAAGTCAATTAGATATTCTTCTTCTTCTTCTTCAGTATTATCTTCCTCGAGAATTTGCCACAATTATATACGGCAATGCTCAAATACTTGAATTTCATGCCGAACGCCGTGCAGGCACTCGCTGCTACACTGACAAGAGTCCGTTGCTTGTCGCATTGTTTCGGCGTGTGTGACTCGCGTCTAAGCGCACTTTAAATATAGATTTGAATTTATAGAATAATAATACACATAAAGATAGTCCACACGCTGATTTTGAAGCACCTAATTTGGAGCCATCTGGCTCCAAACGTCGGGCCGTTGCGTAGTATTAATTGTCAAACCAGGCGAACGTGTTTCATGAATAAAAATTAATTATGATGATTTGTAATTTGTGAGTATAATATCATCACTTCTCATGGGTAAGCTTTAATATTTCATAGTATTTTGTAATTAATTAGGTTTAAATTATTTTCAGTGTTGCCCGGTTGTGAAAATAATTTCACCAACTTTATTGTCGCCACCCATAATTTTAAAACAGTTGCTACTGATACTGATATTTACATATTTATATACATATAAATTCTCGTTATAGAACAACTTTAAGTACCCATAATTTACCACATATAGCTATTTATGTATCATTCGTAAATAATAAACGGTTATCAGCATCTAAATCATTTATTTGGATCATTTTCTCGTAATAAAGCAACTTTAAATAAATAGCCACAATTTACCACATATAGCTATTTATATATTATGACTAAATACTAAACTGTTAGCAGCATCTAAATCATTTTCTTTCGGGAAAACTGCACCTATACTGGCAACTTGTGGAAATCGGATCCTATACTGGAAACTTGTGGAAAAAAAACTTGTGCTTTATTTTTGAGAGAAATCTTGTATGAAGACTTTCGTTCTATAATATAATCACTCTATTTTTTTCTTGTTCGTGGAGTTATTTTCAACACACCAGCAATACACCGTATCGACATGGCGACAAAGTCAATAAATAAAAGATAAGTATTAACATCTTTTTTCGTCGAAAATCCTTGTCTTACGACTACCTAAATAACGCCCTTTGCATAACTTGAGTCCGTTTCGTGATGTATCCCTTTCTAAATATAAAGGTCTTATTAATAATGTATATTATACCCTTTGATCACATTCACTTTGTTATTTGTATGTAGCCGATAATAGAATTACTTGTAATATTAAATTCGGTTATACGGTTTCGTAACTAAGTGGAGAGAATGAATTTGATAACTTTAAGGGGTTTAATTTGGCTTTTCCGTTTCATAACTTTATCATCATCAGCCTTTATCCGTCCACTGTTGAACATACGCCTCAATGAACTCGCACTCGCATCCAACTGATTTGAAAAGTTAAAAACAATATCCTTTTTTCTCCTTCATATCGATATGTATCTTACTTAAGTGTTGCATAAATTTTATATCAGGGGACATATTGTTTGAAGAACCTTCTGCAGTCGAAGAGGTTTCAATTATCAACTGGATTTTGATTTCAATTATCGATTTAGGCATAGTTCTTTTACAAGAACAATTATATTACAATTGTTTATCTCGTCATCTTTATAATTTATCCTAGTTTATCTGTCTGAATTCTCCCAGACTGCAAACTTATTTTATGAATAAATAAAAAATAATTTTTAATAATAATAATAGCTTTATTTGGTTAACTATATATTTAAATACATATTTAACATTCCAATAATAACTCGAAACACATACGATCCTTATTAACAGAAGCGTAGGTTTCCCCGGCCTCCTGGACAATGGCCGGTATCAGGCTTCAATTCAGGCCGTCGGCGCCCGCCCAACCAGAGTTATCGCATGAATTGCTCCCATTCTATATTTCGAACGCTACCTTTCATAATAAACTCCTATCATAATTGTTCACCTAAATTTACATTCAAATATAAAATTCATTTTAACATCGAAATTTCGGTACGTATATTTTCGACGAAAAGCGATTTACTGCTGAAAAACCTTTGACATTTGCTCTATAAATGACGTCAAAAGATATTTTTATCTAAAACTACATACCGTCTAGGGCTATACAGCTTTTCCAAATATACAAATATGGAATATAGAATTTAAATGAAGCTACAACGGCTTATGGCTTAACGAACGTTAGCTTCAAAAGGGACACAGTATAAATCGCTTTCCCCTTGCTAGAACACAAAAAAAAAAGCAAAGTATCAACATATTGTGCCCAAGATGTATGTCTCACTGTTGGGCACCGTCCTCGAAATTAGGGGAGAAGGGAAAACCCACTTTAAGTCACCACAAGGTCAAGATCGAACCTGGACCACTCAATCAAGGGGCCGGCCGAATAAGCACTGCACCATCGCCGCTCAGTTAGAAAAAAAAACAAGTTTATTCGACAGCTCATCTGTTAACTTAGCATCCAGTTCTTAAAAATGGGATATAATATGCTGCATCTTAACGGCCGAGTGCTGTAAAAGATAACTAAATTGCTCCCGAGCTCTAGCGCTTCATATCAAAATGTACCCGCCATTTTTCATCTATTTACGCTACGTAATACATCAACTTTATGACCACGTTGAAACTAGACAATTTATAGACATTACTAAAGTACCACCGTATAGCTGAGGTATGCTTAAAAAGTCTAACGTTGCTCGTAAGTTGCTTTATTCATCATATTATTATTAAACCGTAATATATGTATTCCAAAATCAAACTTAGGTTACTTCCGAGGGGCTAACATAAATGCCTGGGCTAGTTCAAGTCTGCCAGAGACAATTAACATAAAAATAATTTCTGCAAAATAACTTAATTAAAATCTCTTTAATAAATTCCTTCATGACTACAAAATCATATGAGCCATATTATATTGCCTAAATTTTTGTTAATTTTATTACGGTCGTAAATGCCATTGTTTTTTTTGTATAGGTATCTCTTTGTTCTACTCGAAAATTATTAATTTAGATTTTATATAAAATAAAAAAATATATTGCCTAACATCAAAACGAACAATGGAATACTTTTTATGAATTAGATTTCTATGACAAACGACAGTCATGTTTTATCAATAATTAATTATTTACTGTAACTAAAAGTCACAAAGTTAAGAGACTGTAAACTTACAGAAACGATATGAAACTAATTTTAAAAGGATTATTATAGCTCGAGATGTTATAAAACAGACAGCGCGGTAATTCTTTAGTCTGCCTAAAAAAACCTTAGTATCGCGCCTAATGTCACGCAGATAAAAAAATTGCGAGATAAAGGGAGAGTATCGTAAATCAGTACGAGGGAATTGAAACGTTCGGCGTCGGGCGGGCGGGTTGGTGTCGAGCTGGGTGCGCGTGCGCGGCGCCCGGGGTGTCGCGCGGGGGTGACAGCGGGGGTGCTAGCGGGCCGACGGCGGGGGGTGACCGGCGCAGCCTCCCGGTGCAGCACTCGCCCGTCACCCGCCGCCCGCATCGATCCCGGATCAGCCCGGCGAGGTACCGCGCGACCAGTGCGCTCGTCGCGCAACGCACAACGCTACCACCGCGACCGCTCGTACCACCGACCACTACCCTACCGTTCAACGCTTTGTGCTCAGTGCAGGTTATTGTGCTTACGTAATCGTTATAGACATCTCATGTGTTAAGTGATGTACACATTTTTAATTCGCATGATATTTTTTTTTAAGTTTAGTCTGAATAATGGCAATAAAACCCGATACAAACGAGTTCAATCGAATTGCCGCCTAAATCAAATTTGGAAATGCGAAAAAATTCGCGGTAGTGACATACGGTCTTAACATACCAAAATCGCCTCTATTAAGTAGCAATAAAGTATAATATCTCTTATAGTTATATTACATTAAATAACTTCCTTATTTTTTTATTTCCATGTCTTTCTATTTTACGTAGATTGTTCTGTGCTCCCATAAATCATTTTTCATTGTTAGTAATTACACCTTCGAATCTGGGTATTAAAGCCGTGAAAGATTTTAAAGTTCAACTCTTTCATGCGAACTTTTTGGGATGATTTTAATTGTTCTCTTTAGCCTTTGTATCTTTCTAAATAAATAGTGCGTATATTAAAAATATCTTATATAGGCTCATGCTAAAAGTAAGGGTTATAAAGGCTTATGTTAAAAAATGTTTTATAAAGGCTAATGTTAAGAAATTGTCTTGTTTAGGCTAATATAAAAACATGTCCGATTTTTTTTTTTTACTTCCTCTTGAACTTATTAAATAAAGCTTATATTCCTTTGTCATAATGATTCTGGTAAAGCATTGTTGAATTAGTTCGCCACAATGCTCCGGTTTGGCCAGTTTTTTGCACCCTGAGAATTCTTTGTTTTTACGATACCTTGTCACAGTCACCTACAGTTGCTACTTAAGATCAGGTGAGCGAACAACCAGTCCAATTACATAATACAGCTTAAACAATGCACATCATAGTACACAAAAAAAATCAAATCATGCACTGTTGTTACTTACATTATTTTTTCTAAAATCATTACAATCACTCAATTTTTTTATTATGGTTTCACTTATTCACAGTATAATCCTTATTATTACACTATATAAAACTATGTTAGATGTTATTTATTTATCTCTGCACTGATTTATAAGAATGCATTTTTAAGGCTCGTGTGCCATTAAACTCAGCCTGTATTTAGAGTTGCCAGGCGTCCGGATAAAGCCGGACATAGCTAGGCTTAATGATTGCGCGTCCGGCCAAAATAAACGGTGTTCGGCATATTTTATGCTTTTTACATTACTCATACTAAAAAAAACTTGATTTTACATACAATTTTTGTCATAAGTACGTATAAATACTGAGAAAAATCCTCAATAATGTAGGGTGTCCGGTCTTTCTACCCAAATGTCCGGCCAAACTGTATGGTCTGTCCGGCTTCTAGGTTTATCGGCCTGGCTACCCTATCTGTATTCATAGATGTTCAGGCAAATAGTAATCACTAGGCGATAAGGCCATCTACACTACTTAAAGGATCTGTTCCACTTTCTTTTCTTCTTCTTTTTTAAGTTGGCTATCATAATAAAGAAATTAAAATCTGTGCATCTTGATTTGAGTGGTCGGATATTGATCTTTAATCGCCTATTCAAGACTAGGTGCGCCCCGCGGTTTCACCCTCGTAATTCCCGTTCTCGTGAGAGTACGAGGATAAATTATAGCATATGTGTTATTCTGATGTATGAGCTATATTTTTGTAAAGTTTCATCAAAATCCATTCAGTAGTTTTTGCGTGAAAGAGTAACAAACATCCTCGCAAACTTTAGCATTTATAATATTAGTAGGATTTTAATATCCCATACATAAAATGATTATAATTTATAATATTTAAAATTGCTATCATAACACATTATTACTATTAATTCTTTGTTCTTAAATTTTGTTAATTTATGTAGGAAAACCCAAGGTTATGTTCTAAAATAGTTTCAAATCTGCTTAAGTCGACCTTAGAATTTATCGTAGGTCGTGCTATGGAATGCAATATGCGGCTTCTCGATTAAAGTAACGAAGTAATCCGCCCAAGAATTTAATAAGCGTACGGACAAATAACACATTACAGAGGCATAAGCTGTGCCTTCTATCTAAGCTAAAAATATTGAATATATCTTTTTAATATCTGCCCGCGTTTCAAAAGTTTTATCTTTTTCTGAATAGCTTTCTGACTGTGAGATGCCTTATATGGAATAACTAGCTGTTGCCCGCGGCCTCGTCCGCGTTAGCAAGAATATTTATCTTTTTTATTTATCCTACGTACCTTCGAGAATATGTGTGTAACAAAGTTTCATGATGATAAGTTGAGTAGTCTCGCGTGAAAGCGTAACAAACATCCGTACTTCCACATTTTTAATAATAATAAGGAATTTAGCGGTTAGGAACGGAACAGCCGTCACTGATACTTGGTGATTAAACCAAATCACTGACACACACACACACACACACACACACAATCGCAGTATTTAATCGTGTTAGATTTTTAATATTTTTATTCATATTGTTTGCCAATTATTATAAACTATTCATACATTTTATATACCATCAGAACAGGTTAACAATAAGTAAAACATGCGTAGGTATGAGGAAAAAAATACGTAAGAATTTATAAGTAGCAACTTATTATAAATCTACATCTACACTAATATTATAAAGAGGAAAACTTTGTTTGTTTGTTTGTTTGGTTGTAACGAATAGGCTCAAAAAGTACTGAACCGATTTCAAAAATTCTTTCACCATTCGAAAGCTACATTATCCACGAGTAACATAGGCTACATTTTATTCTGAAAAAAAATAGGGTTCCGTAAGATTATTCCGTAATTGTTCTAATTAATTGTAGATCTTATAATTATCTACAAAAAAGTCCGCGACATGGTATACCTATCTATGTCGAGTGAGGCACAGTAAACTTTTTTTTAATTAGATATTTTGAATTTTTTTGGACTACATTTAAACGCGTTTATTTTACTCATACTTTGGATCCTTATCAAAATAAATTATTTCATCATTAAGTAAAGTTTATGTAAATAATATTTCGACTTTAAATGATTAAAATTGGACGATCGGTTTTGAAGTTATGGCGAAATCGAAATTTATACTATATATTATACTAGCTGTTGCCCGCAGCTTCGCCTGCGTTAACTAAGATTTACAACGGGATCTTAGCGGGATGATATATCTTTACCGATAAATGGGCTATCGAACACTGAAATGTTTTATTAAAATCCGACCGATAGTTCCTGAGATTAGCAAAAAAATTAAAATTTCTGAATAAAATATGGTCGTTGTGCCTCACTCGACATAGATAGGTATAGTGTATCGTAGACTTTTTTGTAGATATTTATAAGATCTACAATTAATTAGAAAATTTTATGGTTCTATCTTTTATAGTTTAGGCAGCGTACGCAAAATAAATAACTTTTCTGGTTGATTTTTTACACCTCGTGTCCGAAAAACCCAAATATCTTACGGAACCCTGTTTTTTTCCAGAATAAAATTTAGCCTATGTTACTAGTGGATAATGTAGGTTTTGAATGGTGAGAGAACTTTTGAAATCGGTCCAGTACTTTATGAGCCTATTCATTACAACCAAACAAACAAAGTTTTGCTCTTTATAATATTAGTGTAGATATATAGTATAGATAGATTTCGCCATAACTTCAAAACCGATCGTCCAATTTTAATCATTCAAAGTCGAAATATTATCTACATAAACTGTACTTAGTGATGAAATAATTTATTTTGATAAGGATCCAAAGCATGAGTAAAATAAACGCGTTTAAATGTAGTCCAAAAAAATTCAAAATATCTAAATAAAAAAATAGTTACTGTGCCTCACTCGACATAGATAGGTATAACGTGTCGCGGACTTTTTTGTAGATAATTATAAGATCTACAATTAATTAAAACATTTTATGGTTCTATCTTTTATAGTTTAGGCAGCGTACGCAAAATAAGTAATTTTTCTGGTTAATTTTTTACACCTTGTGTCCGAAAAACCCAAATATCTTACGGAACCCTGTTTTTTCCAGAATAAAATGTAGCCTATGTTACTCGTGGATAATGTAGCTTTCGAATGGTGAAAGAATTTTTAAAATCGGTCCAGTACTTTTTGAGCCTATTCGTTACAACCAAACAAACAAACAAACAAACAAACAAAGTTTTCCTCTTTCTGTGTAGAAAGAGCAAAACTTTGTTTGTTTGGTTGTAATAAATAGGCTCATAAAGTACTGGACCGATTTCAAAAGTTCTTTCACTATTCGAAACCTACATTATCCACGAGTAACATAGGCTAAATTTTATTCTGGAAAAAAACAGGGTTCCGTAAGATATGTATTTGGGTTTTTCGGACACGAGGTGTAAAAAATCAACCAGAAAAGTTATTTATTTTGCGTACGCTGCCTAAACTATAAAAGATAGAACCAAAAAATGTTCTAATTAATTGTAGATCTTATAAATATCTACAAAAAATTCCACGACACACTATACCTATCTATGTCGAGTGAGGCACAACAACCTTAATATTCAGAAATTTTGATTTTTTTGGACTACATTTAAACGAGTTTATTTTACTCATGCTTTTAATCCTTAAGATATGAAGCTAAAGAGTTTGTTTATTTGAACGCGCTAATCTCAGGAACTATCGGTCGGATTATAATGAAACATTTCAGTGCTCGATAGCCCATTTATCGGTAAAGATATATCATCCCGCTAAGATCCCGTTGTAAATCTTAGTTAACGCAGGCGAAGCTGCGGGCAACAGCTAGTCTATCCATATAAATAAAAATGAATCGTTAAAATTTATACGCACATAACTTAAGCATCTGCATCAAATTAGATATCTTTTTTGTTTTGTGGCAGGACAATGTTTGTACCTTAGATCATTAATATGTCTAGATGGAGTGTCGCCCTACAATCAAAACAAAAAAACTGGCCAACATTTTCAAAGATGTGTTCGTGAATAGTGATACCAGCTACTACAGTTCTCCCATAATCATCCTTTTTAATCTCGTTACACTTCAACACAAACCTTCATTATAAATAAAAACAATAATGCGTAACAATTCATGCGTATTCTATGACAGCGGGACGAATACTAAACACGGAGAAAGAATTTAGAGGCCAACAGTTGGACGCTATTTTTTGGAAGTGTTTTCCGCGCGACACTCTATCTAGACATATTATTGATCTCAGGTTTGTACTAAAAATGAGGATGACGCTAAAGATTTTTGGATGATGGCAGAACTTTTGCCGGGTTAAGTAACATATAGTGAGACCCGTTGAATATAATTCATCTGAAATTATCTTATCGATAACGATAAGATCGCCTCCTATTAAGGAAATGGCTAATCATCTACTTGCGTATGTTAATAACAATGTTTGGCCACCTTTTTATGTAGCTTGCCGCCAACCCATAGGCAATTCACGACCAGCTCCTTTACAACAAGTATTCACGGGATAGAATTATCACGTTTTGTTTTATCCATACATTTCAAGCTCTAAAGGAAACTATATAGAAAAATTTATATTAAATTTAAAAAAAATACCTTAGCGATTACTACGTATACTGGTTATTTTCAAATGATAACAATAGATAAATGCTAATGCTTTGCAAATGCTAATGCCATAAAATATAGTATGAATTACACAAAATACATTAGTTTTGTAAAAATAATGTTGTTATGGACATAGAACGTATACATAACATCATGATATAAGTAAATATATAAGTAATACATATTATATCTCTAGGGTTATAATACTAGACTTTTATTTACTAGAACGAGTACCAAAAGAAGTTATAGACAAAATTAAACTCTAGCCTCAAGCTGTAGAGAATTTAAAATCAACGAACAATAAAAAAACAGTACCTACTTACAGTCAACATCAATACAAACCAGCTCTTACATTTTTTTCAACGGTACATTTTGCATCGAATATAAAATCATTCAAAGTCAATATTCATCATCATCATTAGCTTTTTACGTCCACTGCTTAACATCTGCTCCTTCGATAAAAAAATTTAAAGCCAATAAAAACATAATAATTATCATTTTTTCTGTGAGGTCGGGTGTGAAACGCACGGAGATCAGTTATAGACTGACTGTATTACCATTAAACATCTTATTATATAGGGACTTAACTATTACACCACATCTCCCCTTTATTTAGAAAAAAAAAATATAATAAGTACATGATATAAAAGAATATATGTTTTTTTTTTTACATTATAATTTGCTACAGTCTAATTATATTTAAAATAATGTGTAAGTATATGAAAAATATAATATAATGAATAGAAGCATAGAAATTGTATGTTACTAAAATATTTTAAAATTAACTATTTAGTTATAGGGTTTAGTTAGATTTTTGTGTATTACATATTCTTTTTCATTTCTCAAAATTTTTACATTGACATTTAAATCTTCAATAACTTCATATGGTCCTAAATATATAGGATCCATCTTATTGAGGGATGAATTTTTAATTAACAATAAATCACCTTTATTATAGTAAACAGGATTTATTTTCCTATCCCATCTGACCTTTCTTTTGACCTTACTCTCTATCAGGTTGTTACGCGCATCTCTTTGAGCTACCTGTAGCCTGTATTTTAATTCATGGGCGTAATTATCATGTGTATACAAAGGGTCTACGACGTTGCCTGCTAGATTAGTTGGCAACACACACCGCTTTCCGAATACCAACTCATGTGGGGTGTACTTGGTTTCCGTGTGTATCGTATTATTATAAGAAAAACACCAATACGGCAACCAAGTACTCCATTCATTCGTTCGATTTTCACAATTTATTCTTAAATACGCACCCATGGCTTTGTGGTTATTTTCTAATGATCCTAAACTCTCGTGATGGTATGCTAACTGCTATGTAGAGGAAATTTTGTTGATTTTTAAGATTTGACATATCTCTTGCATGGTACTAGATATGAACTCTGACCCACGGTCGGTTGCTATTTCTCTGGGTATGCCATATCTTAAAATAAAATTATCAACAAAAGCACGGGCTACACTCACCGTATTCTTGTTGTACAACGGATATGCCTCAATGAATTTTGTCAGCTCACACTGCAAGGTCAAAACATAGGTATAATTATGTAAATCCCTAGGTAAAGGACCTACAATATCAAGAAATATTTTTTCTAGGGCTGAATTTGCCGTAGTTGTAACTTGCATAGGTTGCCTAACATGTGTATAATATTTCTGTTTTTTACATTGGTCGCATTTAGACACAAAATCAACAACATCCTTATCTATACTAGGCCAAAAGTAATATTTCTTTATATTATTCGCCATCCGCCTAATGCCCGCGTGGCCACTCGTGGGCAACAGGTGAAAATCGTTTAATATTACTCGCCTATTATCTAAATTGTTTATTCTTTGTACGTTACTAACTATACAAATGCGCGGACCGGTCCATAAGTCATAACTCTTTATTTCATTTATAAGCCCACTAATAAAATCTGTATTCACGTCATTTCTAAATATGCATATTTCACTTATTGACAACTTATCGCACAATAGTAACAATTCTCTCACCAATTCGACTCGCGTAATCGGAGATCGAGATATTGTTTCTAAATAAATCGTGGACGTACTGGGCACATATAAATAACATCCATACTTCTCTACCCTTATTCCTCTTTTTAACAAATTATTTAATTTTCTAGGGTTTATAAGTGAAAGTTCAGTAATATTTTTCGGTTTTTTAATGAGTTCTACCACTCTTGGTTGATCAGACCTCGAGTGCAAATCATTTTTATCCACCGATGAATTATTACCGTCTTCATTATTATTTATTTGCAGCCTACGTAACTGGCCTCTAGTCATTACACTCATTATATTCTCATTCATCGATTTTAGGTCATCAGATGTTATAGTTATTCGCGATAGCGCGTCCGCTACGGAATTTGATTGACCTTTTAAATATTCTATAGTAAAATTAAATTCCTCTAACTGTAGTCTAAACTTTAATAATCTACTTGAGGGGTCTCTCATTGAAAATAAATAAATTAAAGGTCGATGGTCGGTCTGTATCCTGAACCGTCTTCCATATAAATAAGGTCGAAAATATTTAACACTCCAAACTATCGCCAAGAGCTCTTTGTCAATAGTAGGATAGTTTATTTCGGCTTTATTTAGACTTCGACTAGCATAAGCTACGGGCCGGCCATCTCCATTACACAATACTGAGCCGATTGCTTTACCCGATGCGTCAGTTTGCAGTATAAACTCATTGCTGTCTGAAAAATTAGGATATTGCAATACCGGTGGTTTTATCAAAGACGCTTTTAACATTTGATACGAATTTTCACATTCCTTTGTCCACACAAATTTTACATTTTTACGACATAATTTATTTAAAGGATATGCAACCTCGCTGAAATTCTTAATAAATTTTCTATAATAATTGGCAAAGGCTACAAAACGCTTTAATTCGTCCACGTTTTGTGGTCTAGGATAATTTTTAACAATATTAATTTTTTCTGGGTCGGGTAAAATTCCTGATCCCGATACTACATGGCCTAAATATAGTATCTCTTTTTGTAAAAATTTACATTTAGCTGGGTTTAATTTCAAATTAACTTTACGTAGCCTATAAAAGACGTCCATTAAATTTTTATTGTGTATATTTAAATTCCTACCCATTACTACTAAATCGTCTTGATAAATTAGGCATTTATCGTAATTTAAGCCAGACATCGCTATGGTCATCATCCGACTGAAACCACTTGGACTGGACTTAAGCCCCATCGGCATACGAGTCATTTGATATTGATTACTGCCTGTAGTAAACGCTGTACAAGGCCTACAGCTTTTATTTAAATTAACTTGGAAAAATCCTTGGTACATATCTAAATGAGTAAAGTACATAGCCCCTGACAAGGAATCTAGTATTTCGGTAATATTGGGCAAAGGAAATTTATCGTCTTCTATTGTATTATTTAACTTTCGATAGTCAATTACGATGCGCCATTTTTTATTACCGGATGAATCGAGTTTTTTGGGTACCAATAGCAATGGACTAGACCATGCGCTTTGTGACTGCTCAATTATTCCATCATCCAACATATTTCTAATTTGTTTTTCTATTTCCGATTTTTGAGCATGAGGTAATCGATAAGGCTTAGTGTAAATGGGCATACTGTGCGGTTTTAAAGCAATAGTTTGTGCATATACCGGAGTAGTGGATAATTTATCACCTGGCAAATGGAAAATATCAGGAAATTTTGCGCAGATGTTTTCGATTAATTTTTGTTCTTCCACATTTAAGCCGTCGAAATTTAATAAAGACAACATTTTTCTTACTCTGTCTGAATTAACCGTTGTTGTATTAAATTGGCAAATATAATATTCATTTAATTTTGTTGTATTAAGTTGAAAGTAATTTAATTTAATATCTGTGTCTCGAGTATTTAAAATACGAATGGGTATTTTACCATTAATCGGTTTGTTTAGGCTGCTAGCTAAGAAAACACCTTCACATAATTGTTGATTTGATACCACACACTCTTCTTTCAACTCTGTCTCTAAAAAATGTATAGATTCGCTACGTGCTGGTACTATTAAATATGAACTGTTACGCTTTGACCAAATATTATCGAAAGGCAATGTAACTATTTCAGAGTCAGCAGTAAATAATTGCAATGTATTTAGTTCGAAATTTAAAATAGCTCTATAATTTGTTAAAAAATCTTGACCTATAATACCATTAGTCATACAAGGTAAATCTTTAAATACTAAAAATTTATGCTGGAAACTATACGTGTTATAATTAAGCGTTAAATAAACATATCCCTCCGAGAATAAACTTCCACCGATACCTCTGACACTAACTTTCCCTTTATGGTAAGGTATGTGTAAACGTTCTAAACATTCGAGCCGTATGCCCGATATGGATGCGCCGGTATCAATCAACAAGTCATGATTATGATTACGAATAAGAAATGACACTTTATTTAGATTGTTACATGATAAGATGACATCAGGCACGAAAAAAATGATTTAGGGATTCGTCGTTGGAGGTGCCGTTTGTTGCTACCTCGCTATTTGTCGTTATGACGTTCATATTCCTTTGTACGCCAACACCACGGCCTCGGTTACTATGCGGCCTGTTCCTACCGCGATGATGATGATTTGAATGACAACCACGTGAATTATTATGATAATAAGATACCTGAATCGGCCGTCGACTTCGTGGCTGGTACATATTGCGAGTACGGGGGTACACGAGAGGGTGCTGTCCACGTGCCCCGCTGTAGACTGAGCGTTGGGCTCGGTATCCTCGTTGAACTCTCCTTGCTAAAAAATGAGGCGACTGATACGTACCCATAAAGTCAGAATTTAATGCCGTCGGGATCTCTTCGTCTTGAGCCGCTTGAATAGCTTCTGTTAAAGAAGAAAAATTACGCGCCGCTATAATAGTACTTAGTCGACGATCCCGCAACCCATCGGCAAATCGCTTGATGGCTAATTTCTCATTTAAAGGCTTTAACACACTATAATTACTTGTATTGCCGTCGGCTTGCGAGATGGTCAAATCAACGAATAGTTCAGAAATTTCTTTACCAAAATCAGTAATATTTTGGCTAGTTTGCCTACAGCTCTGTAATTTAGTTTGAATGGCTGTGTAGCTTTTTTGTGGTAGTAATAATTTTTTCATATCTTTTATGAGATCGTTTACAGAAGAATAATTTGATGAAAGAAGTAATTTAGCGTGTTGAGACAACCTGCTCTTTAGTACAAATTGAATTAATTTATTTTGGCAAGCGGGTTTTTCTAATACAGAACTATAGTACTCTATACTTTCAATTAATTGCTTGGTGTTCTCAACATTGTCATTCATGACGGGCAACAGCTGGAGTGCCGTCTTTAAATCAAAACTATCCATAGCCATGGTGTCCGATAAGTTGGAATCGGCGTCACTCGTCGCAGAACACAAATTAAGTACTTCAGAAAATATCCTATCAAAATTTTCAGAAATACTGGTGATTAACGAAATCTCAGTATTTGAAAATCTTTTTAAATTCGACTTATTTACCTCTAAAAACTTATTGTATTTTAATAAAATATTATTGGCTTCCTTTCTTTTCGTCTCTAAAATTTGCCCTTGACGGCGACTGGGGCCAATTTTTATTAAATAACCTCTAATATTTTTTAGCTCACTTAATATTATATTTAAATCCTCGGCCATAGCCCATCATGCCTCAAAATAAATACCTAAATATGTATAGCATAGTAATTATTAAAGAGGAATAACAAACAAAATAAAATATATAGTTATAGATATACTATATGGCTATGAATTCAAAAATAAAATAATACTCATATCACTCTTAATATCTACTTTCACATTCATTATTTTATGTTAAAATCGTTAAAAGGTTACATAAAATCACATATTCTAATATACCTATCTGTTTTTCTTTAAACTATAATATCATAATATTATATTACCTGATACATTTCTATAATTATTATTTAAGTAATCTTAGTAAATTAAGTAAAATTATTCTTTCAGTTTCTAAAAGGTAACAAAAATAATAATACGCATAATAGCCAGTACATTCTCTACATAACTACAATACCCATAGATACCACTTATTACACTTTAATGCTCGTTTTCATCACTTATTTCACTATCTCTCACAAACACAATATCACATCACTTTCTCGCCACCATGTCTCGGTTACGCCAACGTTGCGCCCACTGGTGGGACGGGTCCCTGAATTACTTGTCTTCTCAGGAGACTGGAAAAGCGCCGCAATATAGCTTCATCGACTCTTCTTTGGATATTTTTTTTTAGTACATCGGCTATATATCTTATATATTCCGATCGCCATGCCCAGCGCCATAATGACACATATTACTATTAAAATACTATTTGTTATTTGAACCTGCTCTGTATGGGCCGAATTGCTGCCCACGCCACTGTTCTGAGCTATTATGACTTCTTCTTTTGATTTTGAGCCACCCATTTTATTTTACTATAATATGGAGAAAATAGATATTAATTCGTCCCATCTTATTTCATAGTGCCACTGTCGCTATAAACGTTCTGGTGTCTTGCTTCCTTATATGGTGTTCACGCGCTCGCGCCCGCTGTGGCTCCTGTTACCGGCGGCAGGGTCGCCATGTGAGGTCGGGTGTAGGGTTTTAAATGAAACGCACGGAGATCAGTTATAGACTGACTGTATTACCATTAAACATCTTATTATATAGGGACTTAACTATTACACCACATTTCTTCTTTTGTAATTATTACAAAGGTAACTAGAAAGGCATTTGATATAGCTACCATCAGATTTATATATTCTTCTATTAAGGTAATTATTTCTTAATTGTATTATGAATAATACCTCGTGAGCGAAACGAAGGCCTTGAGAAATATGTGATACAAAATGTAAGTTGTAAGATTTCCTATTATTATACCAATTTCGAACCACTTATACAACTTGTATCGGAAATGCTTCCATACATTTTGATCGACTCGACAACTTATTTTCTAATGTTAATTATTGGATCGAATGTACTTATTTTATTAATTCTTAATAAAAGCCTAATCAAAATGATTTTACAATAATCCGACAAAAACCAAAGTTACTAATTTAAACCATGTTAGCTCATTAACATGCACGTACTCTACACTAGCATATGCAGCAACCTTTTTTCATCCGCCTTCTATCCCTGCTATCAACAGGTCAGTAAAGTCATTCTTTGCTTTCATAATCGTCTCTGCCTCTTGAGTATTTCCTAAACTCTGAAACACTCATATATAAACCATATTCATCTTCATTTGAGACATTCTTAAATTAACTATTAAATACTGTTAAGATTTCAAATCTGAAACCTTGCTTAGAGACTTTTGAAAACTTACGAATACAGTAGTTTGGTGTACGAAGGTGTAATTAGTCTCAAATCATATTATATAATACCTCATTAGTACAAATTTATGTTAATGCTAGAAGCTCAATACACTTCATAATTTGATTACAATTACGTCTATTAAATAACACTATTTGGGCAATCGAGTCAAGTAAATACAGCTGACATGGCTAATCACGTTTGTGCAGAGTGCATTTGTAGCACGCGCGTAACAGTTACAGGCAGCCATTACGCATGAACATATAGATTATCTGTCCTAATTCCAGAATCTTCTCCATAGAGATTAAACAGAAATTCTCTTTAGTCATATTCCGAGTGGCAGGAAGTTTGAGAATAATTTGCATTTTCTCTTTACCCTCCTCATATACACACGTTTTCAGAATTTGAATTCGTTCTATGAGTGGTTAAATTTATGCTATATCTGTTTATTTTCCTTTGGAAAGGAAATGCTTAAAATGTTATTCCATATTTGAATACGTACGCAGAAAAATTAAGCGGGTTCCACAAAGTCAATTCGGTTTGTAAAATAAAATATATTGCTTTTTAATTTCGTCGAATTTTAAATTTGAAACTTTCATTGAGATTCGTATTTTGGATTTATACATGAAGGAAGCAATATAAAATGGTTACGGTATTAAATTAAAATTGGTATTTCTACCTAGTTTGTTTATGTTAGTTGCACAGCAAACCATGACTGACTGTCACTTACAGTCAGGTACCGTGGTCGATGTGGCCCATGAACATAATTTAGTTTACCTGGACTAGTATAGGGAATTTGTTTGTGTGTTGCCTATCTTAAACCCTAAGATTATAAGTCTGTGGGGTGCTAATGACACAGCAAAACTGTTTCACGGGAGAAACAAGCAAGGTGGTGGTACCGAGTACAGCGTATCTCTCTCACCGATTTATGCCAGCTTCCATAGCCCATTCCATATTTTCAATACAAGGGAATCAAAAGGCTTTTAGCTAGACTTTAAGGCTTCATTTGCCTTATCTAGTTTGTCTTCATGTGTTAAATAACATATAAATAAAAACGCTATGTCCGTTAGTTAAAGTGCCAAAACTTGTATCATATGCGCCTTAGTGATTTGTGTACTTTTAAATATATTTATTCTATCCGTCATTTTAAACAAAAGATTACCACTGATAAGTCCAACCCAGAGGCAAACTATTATTATTTTACTGTTTCCTGTATATCACATTTTTAATTATATAGCAACTGCAAAATCTTGTAATAATAAAAATTCTACCCCATATTTCTCTATTCAAAAACTTTGATGATTCTAGAACTACTAGATGGATTTTCACTATACTTGTTATTTGACTTACCTAGCAAACTATTTATCTATGTTCGCATTTACATCCTAATGTTAATATATGGATCTAGCTTATACACGTCTAACGATCTCCGTTCAGTGGCGAATCCGTGTTGAATTCGAGTAGCAAGGGATTGGTCGTCTTGGCTTTCATTCAAGGAGGCCTATGTGCAGTAGTGGAAACGTTAAGCCTGATGATGATTAATTAAAACGATTACCAACACAATGAAAGAATTACAGTTTTAAAGCATTAAAACTTTGATTTTTTTTTCGAATATTTTGGAACTTTGAATAACTTTAATATGCAGGTAATTAAATAAACAGGGATATTAAAAAAAGGGGGTTTTTAAATAAACAGGAAATGCCTTTTCAGCGATAGCTAAAACAAATATCTGACAGCTTAAACATTACGGACTCGTTCGAATTATATATGATTTTTTCATCTTAATTAATTTTACTCATTTAGTTTTTACACGTATGCACTATCTTTACTGTAATATTCCACTCACTCTGACATTGGCAAATCCTTTAGGAAGCTAATTTTAAAAAAGAAGAAGAAGATCTTTACTGTATTTCTTTACCCACCTTCCGCTACGCCTACTTTTTATCATCAATGACATCACAACACTTTATAACACAGTCAATACAAAATTTCACACCAGGAAAATCCTTGCTTAACATAATATTTACTTTTTAACAAAAACAATACGTTCTGTGAAATTGTTAAAAAAAATTGTAATGATTGGTCCGAAATAAGACGTCCACTCATAATCTATTGTCAATACAAAAACCACATATTAGATTGTCTTATATAAATACAATTTTGGCTGTTTGCTTACATGTTAGTCACGCGCCTTTAAAGCCCGCATGATGTAGCACCATTACTTTTTAATATAGAGTTATAGAGATCGTTCTGTCGTCCACACTTTGGGCATCTGTCAGCGATCGTTAGCACATACCTTGCGTAGTTCTAGAGAGTGGTCGGTGCGTCTTTTTGACGTTATTTTTATATTTAACACAGTAATGAGAGGCGCCGCGTTCGTTGCTTAATTTCCCCCGTGTTATCCCGAAGCTGAGCATGGCTTCCGAAAAAGAGAAAATGGCCGCCGAAACGAAATCACCGTCTAACAAGAGTAATTGCACGTCGCCCGGCAAAAAAGGTAAGCTTTAAAAAATACACGACCGCTTTACGAAGGCAGTGTTTTTATTATTTTCATTTAAAAAATTTAAACGTGTCAAATTCTAGTGTCATTTTTTTTTTAATAATTTAAGAAATGTTGTATTTGTTTTTATTTACTTTTAGTACCAATATTTATGACTTTGTTTTTCTCGTTTTCGCAAAGCTAATGAACTTTGTAACCTTCAATATTTGAATTGATGTGTTATATATGTGCAAAGAACATTACGTTTAAGCTCATGTGAATAAGGATATTGTGTACAATCATTTCTACATAATGACCTTATTCACCCATCGCAAGCCCTTAGTCCTTACTGCTTTATCACACTAAAGATAAATAAAGGAGTGACGTAAACCAGCCCTATGAAATTTCACTTAAGTCAACACAATTATTTGCTTCACAAAAGGGTTGCTAACAATAAAATATCTCTCTAAACGCTGATGGCGAATTAAGCTTTTAACCTTTTTTTTACAGCTTGGCAAAAACGAGTATGACGCTACACTATTTGACTGACAAGTGCTAGATTTTGAGTAACGCTTATTGCTTGGCTTTTATTTTTAACGATTTAATTAAATTCTCTTACTTTTTTTATTATGATGAAACCTGAGTGAGATATTGGGGACCTCATTTTCTCCAAACTCTTTTTTTGCCAAGCTGTGCAAAATTTGGTTATGATCGTTGATATTAATTACTTCGGTGCAGTAAAAATACGATTCTTTTACCTTTATGCTTAGATATCGGTAGAATAGATATTATATTCTAAGGATACATATTAATAATAATTATCAGACTGACAACGTCGCGTTCAACAGCAAAATAACATTACTAGAAATAAATATAACGATTGTAAATAAAAATAAACAATGTATCATTTGAGAGGTTTCCCTTCTTAGCTCTACCGCGTGCTCCGACACGAGGAATCCATTGAAACACCACAACATTATTATTGGATAAAATTTATAACACATGTTACTCTTTAACTAATATGAAACTAAACTGTCGGTAACTGGTAACACAATGTTCAAACACGTTAACAATAGCACATAAAATGTAATACCATGAATTAAAAATGATTTTTATGTGTGATTTAGTCAAAAGGTATTTTGAAAATATCTGTACCGTGAATGTGTCTAATTAGTAATCATCATCATCAGCCTTTATGCATTCACTGTTAGACATAGGATACCCTCAATGAACCCTAAGACCCTGGATCGTCTTCCCATCTGATTAATGGACGACCAACACTTCGTCTACCTAAACACGACCTCCATTCTTGGATCTTGTTGGCCCATCAGCCAATTTCCTGAGTGTGTGACCAGTCCACTTAAACGAGATTATTCTTAGCGTAATATCGGTAACTTTAGTTCTCTAGCGCGGGTCTGCATTTCGAATCGTGTCTGCCGAAGAAATATTTAGCATAGCACGCTCCATAGCACCTTCAGTACTATTATATGTAACATTGTGTAAACATTAACATGAGTTATTTAATTACATGCACAAAATACACACACGCTTATAGAGGTAAAGTAGACAAGGCGGTGTTGTCGCTTAAAGGGATCTCATCTAGAGCTTCGTTTAAAAGTGTCAAAGGGGAATAAAACAGGACCCGAGCAATGTGTACATTCGCCATATATAATCCTTCTTCTAAATTATATATACACATGGATTATTTACTTTATTCAAAAGATTTTCATTGCGGTTTTGTGTGTTTTATCTCATTTAAACACTCAGGCGAATTGATGGTCATTATGCTTCAAGTGTGCGGGCCGCGTTTAGGTAAACTAAGTTTTGGTCGGCCATTAACCAGGTGGGAAGACGATCTCCGTGCAGTGGCAGGTCCACGTTGGATGCGAGTGGCATGGGGATCGGTCGTCTTAGCATTCACTAAGAGAAGCCTATGTCTAACTGTAGCTAAAGGCTGATGATGGTGATAAGCTTAGAAAATAATAGTAATAAAATTTCTTATTTTGTGCCAGTACCATAAAAAAACAAATACAGAACAATAGTTATTAGAAATAGGTACTAAACATATCATATAAGATAATATATGATAAACTTAGAAAACAAATATTTATGAAAATGCTGTAATAAGAATGATATAAAGCACATTTGTAGGTCGTATAGGAACCTAACGATGTCCGTCGTGACGTTACTCCAAATTGAGGATTTGTCGACATCTTTCTCTTGGGATTTCGTTATTATATCTTTATTATACTTATTTGTTCCTGAAGGACGTATTTAGGAAAAAATAAGTATTAAAAAGGTAACATACCTGTAATTTTTACCTATAACATAGAATAATAGTTTTTCAATGCACATTAACGAATTAGTAATGGTATTGTTATTTTTTTGTTTCTAATACTAGTAACCAAGTATTTTATAAGTTTGCCGCTGCGTTAAATGAAGGGCTAGTATTATAATCATTAATAAAGGCATATATATTATGCAAATAAGGGGTTTTTGAGATTATGGTTGATCATCATAATAATTGATATAAATGGCTACTAATTTGACCCAAGTATATTATATTGATATTTATTAACTTAATATCCTAATAATAAATACTATTAATTAATTGGAGAATAAAAAGTTATACTTAACAAACATTTGAATACATAACTTTTCACGATTCTCTTTTTGAATTTACTAAATTAAGAACATTCTAGAACGGTAAACATGAATTCAATTAATGCCACCATATTTTCGACAGTTTAATTGTGATCTCGTATTGAAGCACATAATGCGGTTAAACGAGCACCATACTGCGAGGGCTCGCTTTAAATCCACATTATAGCAGACTGAACATTTAATCCTAGTTTCTGAAGCTCGAAGGAAGATTACCGTTCGACTACCGCAGGCCTTTTCAACGGCGAAATTGCTTCCCAATCCATTCATTTGTGGAGCGAATTGGGTTGTTACTTACGAATTTCTTTTGCCTAAATCCTGGTAATATGAATTCAAATGTTTGTAAGGATAAATTTGGATGGATTTTTAATAACTTTACAGTTTCGTAAATGAACAAGGGTATTAGGGCTGCCAACCGTAGGTAGAGTACCAACATAATAATATAATCGAAAAAAGACGATCAACAAAAAGACGATAATATCCGAGCATTCGAGAATTCTAGATTCGAGTGGCAAGGGATCTTTCGTCTTAGCGTTCATTGAGGGAGGCCAGATAAAGATGATGATGATGATTGTAGGTACTATATTTTGGGTCTGTATACTATTTAAGTATATTTTTGAAGAAATATATAGTAAGCAAAATATGTGCCACTTTTGCACAGAAAACTGACAAACAAATGATTATTTTAAAAATGTATAAAGTCGCCTTTACGTACAAAAAGTAATATTAAGTGAGGCGTTTATCCGAGCAATTTCGAATTCCGAACGTATCTATAATTCTTTGTTTTTGGGTCCGAACTTGTGAAATAAATTTATTCAATGAAATATTTAGTTCTTTTAGAAATAAACAAGTAAAAAATATATTTTGCTCCTTATTTTGTACCTTATTTTAAAAATTCTTTATTTCGCCGAAGAAATGTTGGCAACCCTAGATATCATAATGATTACTTTTATACGTATTTAAATGGAGATTCACTCGAATATATAAGGCAATATTAATATAATTTTTAAGACGAAATAAAATTGCTACATTGTAATCAACACCTGGTATTCAGGCACATGCTAGACAAATTCCAAAGGTCGTTAGCAAATAATAAGATCGGCTTTATACTGCTGAGAGCTACATATTACAGGAAAACATTTTAAAATTAATAAAAAAATCTCGCACCATTTACCCGTGGAGTTTGAGATTGCTCCTCTCCTCCTTGCTATCTGCCTCGCTTGCTTCTTGCTTCCTTTTTCGTGATTTTGGCATGAAATATTTGGCCCATGTCCTAATAAAAGGTGTAAGCCATCACCTTTTCTACTTTTAATCGTTTTGCCGCGAAAGAATAACAAACAAATTTCGCATCTTATACTAATATATAAAGCCAAAGAGTTTGTTTGTCTAAACACACTAATCTCAGGAACTACTGGTCAGATTTGGTAGATTATTTCAGTGTTAGATAGCCCATTTATCGAGAAAGTATATAGGCTATAGATCATCCCGCTAAGATCCATTGTAAATCATAGCTGACGCAGGCAAAGCTGCGGGCTACAGCTACAGAATATAAGAAATAAGAATAAGACATATTATATAGCAATACATAGCCTTCACACGTTGGTTCAATCTAAAGTTTTACGTTAACATTTTTTACGTACTTACATAACATTATGTATTATGTAATTACAATACACTTAGATAAGCTCGTCTCATTATTTACGCAGATCACCGCGCTAAATGTTTGTCCTGTGTTTAATATTGAAGTACCTGAATTAGTTAGCGAGGTAAATGCCCAAGGTAAATATAAATTTGTTAGTTCGAGTTTCGAGGGAGGCATTTAAAATTCAGCTGCCTGACCTATCTACCGGCGAACAAGCCTGAAACATTTATTACTTTAAACTGAACAGCGTTTAGTGTCTACTCAACATTTATACATTTATTATTTAAATTAAAACACGAATTTGCCATCCTCATTATCATCATCAGCCTTTATCCGTCCATTTCTGAACATAATCGCGGTGTAATCAACTTAAAATATGATTAAATGTCAACACTTCCTGAACTCAACAATCGTGACATTGGTGTCAGAATTAACTGACCTTCTTAGTATCAAAATCTATTATCTAATATCTTCTTTTATCTTTCGATAGTCAACTAATGATGGCCGAGCCAAAACTCGCAAGCTTTTTAAGACTCGTCGTAGTTTGATAGTAAACTGCTTATCTATTCATTATATTTCAATATTGTGTATCCGAAGAAAACTATACGACAATTTTCTTATATGTCCTCGAACATAACCTGACATGATTCTTTTCAACGGTTTTTATAATAGCAGACAAACCATAACTAAATAACCGATCTAAAAACATCATTTAAATCCCTACGCTGAGGAGCTTAAGGATTTTTGCCATCCAAAAAGCTTCTAAGAGCCATCTTGTCACTAAGCGGACATGTCATAAACTGAATCAATATATTTGGCAATCGTTACGCAAGTCAGGTAACATAACACATATAACCAGCATCGTATTTACTCCGGTAATGGGATTGCCGGATAAAGGTCCAATAAACATCCCAATAATAGCCGTTAAATCATTCAAATGTCTCGTATTAACGAAATCATTTAGGGCTACTTTTTCCTTTCTTATCGTTCCGCTCCATAACTCTCTTTCCTTGTACCTTATATTTTGTTATTTGGAGACTTTGCAGTTATTTACGTGAATGTTTTTAGGTAAGGTTTATTTTTATTTAAGGAGGAAAGTGTTTTGTACACTTAACTTAGATTTCCCTTGTATGTAAATTATGTTTTGGTGAAATGTTAATTATTTTAATGATGTTAGTTCATTTTGAAGCTTTGAAGCTCATCAAAATTATACGCGTATGTATCCTATACAGGGAAATAGGGCACGATGAATTTGAAGGTTTTCAAAAAGTTATTAACCCAATACCTCTCTTAATAGCATACTGAAAGTAATAAAATTACAAATAAGATTACATTGTTACAAAAAAATAAATCTGAACATTAAACTTAGGATTTTAGCAATTCCGCAAAGGAGCTGTAGCTAAAAAAGAATAAGAACTTAAGATTTACTACATGTTGTCGGGATATATAAGTAATATTGAATTGAACTTATTAATTCTGAAATATCCTTACAAAAGCTTTACCTGTAAAATAATTGAATGGGAGCATAATTTTAGAGGAATTCAATTAATGAAAGCACACGTAAATCAATAAAATATATCGGTACCCTAATAACGTTCAATCCTTTTTAAATACGTATAAACAAAAGATCTTAAAGCACCTCGTAGCTTATACCTACATCTAAATTATATTAAAATATTGAAAAATCAACAAAGAGTTTTAAAGATTTACAGTTTATATCAGTTCCAATATTTTAAAAGTTATTGGCGAGTTAGAAAAACCGATTTTTGTTGGTCGTAAATTGTCAACATTAGGTTTTACAACAAAGTTTACAGGAATGAAAAAAAATATGACTTTTTATTACCTACAATAATGGACTCGATTTTTGCCATTAAGTGCATAGCTTCCAAGATATCGGCCAAAACTTTTTTCAAGATGGCGCTGGTCGCTTTACCTGGTTCTGTCAGCATTTTGTGATTTTATGCTTAGTGAAATTGAGTGCGAGGTTAAATTCTATTTTACAGTGGGTTGAAGTTTCATAAGCTTCCAGATCTACCTTGATAGATTACACACACACACACACACACACACACACACACACAAATACCCATATCTTTGTAATTATCGTTAGCACTTCCAATCCCTTGACGTCAAACCCAAAACGTCTTCATTAGTTGAAGTTATATAACGCAGTTTACGATTTGTAATTTCTAGGGACTTGCTTTATTAATACTTCCAGAGAATTTCATCATTTGAAACTTTTGTCCTCTTCTACGAAATCGATCCCCGCGATTTCATCTCCGTACTTTCCATTCCCGTGGGAGTACTGGGATAAATTTATACCCTATGTGTTATTCTGATGCGTAATCTAAATTATTGTAAAAAGTATCAACCCTTATATGTCCCACTGCTGGGCACGGGTCTCCTCCGCGAAATCAGGCGAGGAAAATAATGGGCCATAGTTCACCGATGCGCTGGTCCAATGCAGGTGAACTTCACATACCTTCGAAGACTTTTAATCTCACCAGGGCATGCAGGTTTCCTCACGACGAGCGAACTATGGTCTCATGTTTGGGGTGCACTAAGAAATTTAGAAATACCCATTTCAAGGCACACGCGCTCGAGTCCATCCACCACTGAACCATCGTCGCTAGCTGTTATTGTAAAGTTTTATTAAAATCCAATAAGTAGTTTTTTGCGTGAAGGAATAACAAATAAACATCGATATATCCATACAAACTTTCGCATTTATATTATTAGTAGGATCTGTATTTCTGCCCAAGGATTGGATTTAAATTAAATAAAGTGAGTTTCAGGAAATAAGTCGCAGGAGCCGAGCAGGAAATAACATTCTCGTGAGGAATATAGTGATTTTGTAAAGACACCGTTTCACTATTTCTTTGCAACTTTAAAAATGTACGCAGGCTATGATATCTTATTGTTAATGTATTGTACTAAACAGTTTAAGAGTTTTAACTAAATTAGATTACTAGAGACTATTATATTGTACTGAACAATTTAACTTCTGCGCATACTACCGATTCGTTTAAAGGTCTTTGGATCTAAAAGTCTTTTTGGATAAAAAATATGTCGTAACGAGAAAAAGTAGTGCTTCATTAATGATGAAATATGGAGAAAGATATAACTTAAGTCAGATGAAAGTATAAAATGTAGTTGGGTGTCATTTTAAATGGACTTAGATACTTTGACTCAAAATAAAGGTATTATCAAAGTATCATATTTAAACAAAATATTAAGGTCTTGATTATAGAGTCTACAAATTTTGAATTAGTAGATGAAATTAGTTTTTTATAGTCGAGTCACATTTTTTATATGAGATGTGTCGAACTTGTAAAGTATATTATAAGAATGAAATCTTTCTCTAGAATATTAAATCATTACGTTTAAAACTCCAGGGCGGGTATAAATATTAAACAAAAAAAAAAGATGTGAATAATACTTGGGCTTCACTTTTGTCACGGGTCGTATAATTTTTAGTTGCGGAGAAAAATTAGGGCAAGGGAATGGCGGTACTTGGCAACCCGCCAAACTTCTCTACGCGGAATCTGGAAAACAAATCTTATAGAAATCGAATCCCAAATTTGACCCAATTCTAGATAACCTAGCGGGTGATCATATATTGCCGCGTATTGGTTTTCCTATATCTCGCTAAATATTTTCACTTGATACGTCGGGTTTACTTGATACTGTATTATTTTATTGAATAGACGTAGCTGTGAAACTTCATCATCATCATTATCATCATCATCATCCTTTATCAGTCCACTGCTGAACATATGAAACTTCATAAACATTTTTTTTGTAAAACAAAAATGGTTGACATGGTTGACATTTTTTTGTAAAACAAAAATGGGTGACATGGTACTAGACCATATTATAATTTTGTAATATTTTTAATCTTTTACACAAGAGACAATCACTGTAACAGTAATTAACCATTAAATAAACACTATACACTCGTATTCTACAGCCGTATTCGTATTAGTTTTATTAGTATTAGTACTCATACATACGTTTTAACGAGCTCCATTGACTTTCATTTTGCATTTGAGGTCAGTTGAATTTAAATTTAGTGCTAAAATTGTCAGGTAACAAAAAAGATTAGTACTTACGTTCCTTTTTAGTTAGTCATGTTTTATAAATATCTATAATATTAACTAGTTTCTACATGTGACTTTGCTTGCGTGAATTGGATTGATTTCCCCAGCATGCCATGCTCTCAACTGCATGGGTAGCATCTTCCTTGTTTCTCGCGTGAAACAGGTTTCCTGTGTTTCGGAGAAAAGGAAAAGGAAAAGGAGAGCAGTGTAATTACTGGCACAAGGCCCTTTTTTATATAATTAGTTAAAACACGAAACTCGTGAGGCTATCGAGGACATAGGGCGGCCACTTTGTGATTTGGTTATGGAAATTTTCATGAAAAGGATATGGTCCTGTAAGCGTGGTCTTGGTGGTCATTCGCCTGATGTTATATTTCACTTTTAAAGACCTTCCTCTTTATAATGAAATAAACATCCGATCATTTATACTAAATTAAATAATTTGAATAACAAAATAACACTTCTTATTAGAAAACCATTTATATAATGTTCCTATAACAAAGGACAAACGAGCGTTATATTAGATAGGGCCCCGTTCACACAGGAGTTCTTTTTTCCAGCGTTAAATGACACATACACATGGCGTATTTTCCTCACGAAAGCGTTTTTATAGCGCCCTTTTTTGTCAAGCGCTTTTGGATATTCGACGTTGAGCGTTGGATTCTTAATCGAATTGAGCATGCGAAACTCGCAACATGCGCCACCGCTGAGGAGTGGGTCTCCCCGGGCGTGTATGTGGGACTCGCTGCGACCGAAAGATGGTAAACAGACGCAGCTCTAGTAGGTACTAAAACCCGGCGAGTACCACCAATGCCGCCTTTGCAGAGGTGCCCCGGATCTACCAGCAACAGGGCATCTCGACAGCTAGTCAGTCCCTCAAGGGACCGACACCACCTCCACAGAGCGGTTGCCCCGCACCACAGAACAACAACTCCCAACGTCTGGACAATACGATGAGGTGAGGTTCCCATCCTCACCCCTTGCCCCCTGCTCTGTTGTCCCCTCTTCTTATAAGAGGGGTACAAAGAGCCCCCTCGGCTCAATTTGCTTCTCCCAAGGCGATGGGGTCACCCTGAGCTACTGAGCCCCACCGCCACGACAAGGCCTGAACCATGTTGGGGCGTTGGGCTTAACGTGAGGCTTATTAAACTCTCGGGCGCTTTCGTGTAAATAATTACATGGTTATCCATTTGTGTTATTCGAATTTTTTAACGCTCGGTGGAAAAATGCTCGTTCGTACGATCGAGGTTCTTATATATTTTATTTTTGTATCGACCGATGAAACATTTGCGTCCGACGTTATATCATTATAACTTTATGACAACGCAAGAAGCCTGTCAAAATGATTACTTGTCAACGAAACACAACAACAACAAAATGTTTCTTTTTTTAACTTGTTTATCTCCCTTTTGTTTGAAAATCTGTATTTTAATTATGAACGTTAATTAGAAAGCTAAAATAATAATTTGCCTCTAAAAATATTCGTTGAAAGAAAATGTTTTTGAGTAAGATAATCCATTAACGAGGAAAGCTATAAACGTATAACATTTAGGTGTGATATTTTAAATGTGTTCACGCGTAAAACAGCGATATACGGCTAGTATTGGTGTAAGTATTTTAAGTAAGAACAAATGAATATTTAAATAAAAAGCCTATATTATTTATAAGTACTTAGAATTAAATCTGAACCGTTAAATTGAATAAACCTATTTTCTATTGAAAGCGGACAAGATAAATTAGCTTTTAGAAACATTAAAAATACTAACAGAAATATAAAATTATTAAATATTTCGTAAAAAATTAAATGCTGTCTTAATAGCGTTCTATATTCATGGAATTTTTGCAAGCACAATGCTTTGAGCAAAATAAAGATAAGATCAAATAGAATCAGCAAAATCGTTTCAAGTCTACTCAGGACAGAGCTGAGAGTCTTTAAGGTGTAAAAGGTTTCGCCTTTGTTAAAAGTTTTAGGTCAAATACAACTTTAAACTTCCTAGGCTTTTTGACATAATTATTTGTGCTAACATCAAAAGAGTTTGCACGTTACTTATTTACTTTTAGGGATTTAATATTACTGAATTATTATATTATTCAGCTCTTTGTTCTACATAGATCAAAGACAATTCTTAAGAGACTTTAAAGTGACATTCAGACGAATTGATTTTATTTTATTACGTACTAGTAGCGCTCCGCGGTTTCACCCGCGTACTGCATATATTATTATGTGCGGACGGGGTGGGGAATTTTAGCCTATGTCACTCACAAGATGAAGAACACGATGCATATATTACACTGATTTATATATATATATATATATATATATATATATATATAAATCAGTTTATTTGAAGCTGTAAAAATAATATTATTACATTATAACATCAATACATCAATATTATTGTACATATTAATACATATCAAATACATTACAAATTTCGAGCTCATCTTATTTTACAATAGATAAAAAATTTAACGCACAATCAAAAACCCACAACAGCAGTATTGTTGAAGAATTATTTTATTTAGACAAGGCCTGCAAATTTTTTAAAGTGTACTTTCACTATTGTAAGCAAAGTAAAATAACGTGAATTAAATTTAACTTTTATTTTTCATCATAATTATACTCTAATCAGCTAAGATGGAAAAACTCAAATTGTAAAAAAAAACCCAATACAATTTATTTCCAAAAAATTATCCTTTCTTTTTTTCCTTCTCATTCCCGAAGTATACGATCACTATAAGTATTCATACTTCGAAATTTTCAGAAACGATAGTAGTATTACTTATCTAACGAATTGGGATAAATTATGTTATTTACTTGTATTGTTTATTTTGTATGATTCATTTTATACTTTCGCCGCATATGCCGCATACGCGTTTATGTTCATTAGTCTTTTGTCCCTTTCTTGCTCACTGAAGTAAATTAAGCTACCTCAGTGGAGCGAGATGACTCTTCTTAAGGTAAATGAACGAATATTGAAATTTATTTCTCCGGATTAACATTATCTAGTCGTTTGGCTTATAGAATTCCAGCTTTGATAGATGTGAAGCAATAATCTTGGTCCGGACTCGGGGATAATGTTTTACTTCGGAGATTTGTCGCCTTATAGTTTGGCACCGCACTCGAGGGCCGCTCTACTTTCTGCTTTTTATGCCTATTAAAACTTTGTTCAGTAACATAGTTCATTTGTCTTCGGATATTTTATTCCTCTTTTTAAATGCTTTTTCATGCTCGGCGACTTGATGCCGAAATTAGTCCGCCAAAATAAAGAAGAAAGGAGGTAGGAAGATTTTATTGATGTCTGGGCATATTTTGGATGCGAGGTCGGAAAGTTATGTTCAGCAGACGGATAAAGGCTGATGATAATGATTGAAAATGAATATTAACACTGCGCTTATTTACATTAAAGCTATTAACCTCGTTATGCTGCGCAAATCTTTTATTTCTTAAAGCGAAATTATTTTTCAAATTCAAATTTAAAATTATAGATAAACAAAACAATAAAAGGTTTTTTACAACTGCCAGTGTTTTTGAATTCAGGAACTTTATTTAAAATATCCTTATTTATAATACTCTCTGTAATCTTACTAATGAAGTTTTGTCTTAAGCCGAGTTGCTTATGCTAATACGCAGCATAATGATTCATACAGATACTAATCATGCTATAAAAAGTCTACAAATACAAAAAATTCATGCATTTAAGTATATTAGTAAAACATATTGCTATAACTACGGTAGCGGTATAAAAAACTCTTACCATAAATTACTAAATATGTAAATCTTGATAGTAATATTCCGTTTCGCTGTCGTATGATATAAGTTGGACTACTTTAATATCTTGTATAAAATTAGGAGCCATATTTGAACAAGAATACCTCATCAAGTGTCGAGACTGCGAGAACGCTGAAAAATTACATCTCTCGTTCAAACACGATACTCGCAAAATGTTTTCATACGACTTTATACGTTAAGCTGTGTATGTGACGTATTTAGGTCTCAGCCTAAAAAGAATTCATATAATGTATAACGTACATAAATATAACATTATGTTCATATTATATTAGAATCGCCATATTTAATCAAAAGATATATCAATAAAGACATTAAAGATATTGCCGCGATATTTCTTGGAGTACTAGAACAAGTAAATGAATTCCTTTAAGTAGTTATCGATCTGGATGGCGCACATATTGCTTATCAATTATAACAGGCCAAAGTGTTTTAATGAAATGCACATGTTTTTTTAAATCGTATTTATTGTGTCACAAAACTTATAATAATTTATGTTTTCCTTTTTAATATTCAACAATCACTACGTTAACCTAGACCCGTGGTAAGTCCATAAGAACTTGTATTACGGATCATCTGTCTAACCCTTTCCCAACTGTATTTTGAGGACGCCTTCCAGTCTAAGTCAGTTGCAGTTGGATTTAGTTAAATACCAGTATTTTAAATAGAGCAAATGCTTATATTACCTCCACAACCAGTAACTGGGTGATACGGTACCCCGTAGTAAGACTGATTGTCAGACTCTCGGGCTTCTGAGGCTACGACTGCCAAAGATCCATTAATGACAGCTGAGACTGAAAAATATTGCCAGGAAAAGGCTAGATGATGATGACTAGTGCGAGTATATTACGAAGGAGAGTCGCGTGAACAAAGATAATAATGAATTACTGGAAACTAATGAGATCTCGAGCAGCGTCCATCAATCAGGATTAACTGAGCTTGGATAGTGTTGCCATTAAATGCCTTTAGACGTCTTTACATATTCTTAGGGGGATGTAAAAAGGTTGTATATTATGTACTCATTAGTATGGGATTACTACCCGGAAGCGTGAATATTGTTTGTCGATTCGTAAGTAATCTAATCCAATATACCATTAAAGTACCTAAATATAGTCATACGAAAAAGACTATAAAACGTAAATCACGGATTTTTTAAAACTGAATATGCTGACAGTTAAAATACTTTGCATCCTCATCATCTTTAATAGTCAACTGCTCTACCAGTGCTGGGCATACGTTTCTTCCAATGAACAAAAAAGGGTCGATTCCTCGCTACCCAAATAAACTATGTGATAATAAAGGGGTAGAATCTCCTGCTTTAAAAATCATCTTCAGATATCAACAAGGTAATCATGAGTTAGTTAGTAGTAGTACTAAATTTCAAAGAATTTTAACAACCTTTCCACAGATTTATAAATAAATCCTAACCTTTCATTGATTTTTGATACTCGGTTATCGTATAATACGTCAAATATTGTAGAAAATCAATTTATCTTTTGCGACCTTTATAAATGTGAACATAAACCACACGATGCGGTATCTTATCCCGGGATCGGAATATGAAATCCGCCTGGCTTGGTTAGTGAAATCTACTTGTATTATATTAGCCTTCAGCGTTCAGGCTATCAACAAGGCTTACGCCCGGTTTCCGAAAGGCTAATAACCTCAAAAATTAACAAATCAACTGTCAAGTCGCTTGTTAAAGGTCAAATGAATTCCTAGAAGTATGGTTAAATTATTTAATTTTATCAGCTTATAATGATGTTAATATTTATAAATATTTATCAAATTAAAATTTTCTAATATAAGAATTAATCTAAAACTAAAATCCTTAAAAAATATATACATATTATAATAACTAAAATATATTATTAAAGGCGTCCCTTTAGGCAAAGTTCCGAAGATACTGGCAGCGATCTCCCTTTAAATGGCTGGACTAATTCTTTGTCCGAGGTAGCTATTATCAGCCTATTGGTTGACATAGCCACTACAATAAAAAGCTGTCAAATTTGACTCTAGAATCGTATGTTAACCGCCATTAACAGCCATGTTAATTGACATACTTTGACCAACGTTTCGGAAACCGGGCGTGAGTTTAGCAAATTTTAGTTGTATATGCTATAGGTAGTAACAAACTTCAGAATGAGCCCTATAGATCTCGAAGCCGGGTAAACTTAATTAACACAGGTGTGATATAGTCAGCGTTGCCCATAAACACAAATAAGTTAACCTGAGACTAGCCCAAGCAAATTCATGTTTTTGTCATCGGAGGGGACTTGTCTTTGACGAGCGTCATCACCGCGATGCTCGGCTGTGACGAGTCCTGGATGGCAATAGCCTGTTTCTGCGAGACAGTAATGTCCCAGAAGGAGGCCGACGAACGGATGAGAGAGGAGGCCGCTGATGTGGCCTCCCCCCGTAGACGTATGTAGGGGGTACGTCGGAGGCGCTACTTAATGCGCTTCCAGTAACACCCCTGTGCTCGTGTCGGGCTCGGGATGGGAATCCGGTCCCCGCTAAAGACACGAGGTCGTGGGGACTGCCAAGTAGTAGCCGGGCAGTCCCCCTATTGTGGAGAATCTGGTCTTACCGGAACCAGTCTGTCGCTGAGGGTTTCCCGCTGCCTGCAGATCAGATAGCGGCTGAAGGCTCACGCAGCGTTTAAAGTGGGGTAGTGCACCCAATGCGAGTCGCCACACACGCCAGTGCGCCTACCCAAGGCCCTGGTATGGTCCGAAAAGGATTTCCGCTGCATCATCAAAAAAAAAAAGCAAATCCATGTTTCGTTTATCCTAAGACACAAGAGCAAGGTTTTTTAAAGGCAGCAAAGCTGTTTCATGTGAGAAAATATCATGAGCAACTCTTACGCTATTTAATACACATTTTTATATAACATTCATACTCACGTTTACAATCCTATTATGCACAATGTTTCAATATTTACAAAGATGAATTCGAAAGTCAAATTAATGCTGTCATATTAATGTTATAAGGTAAGTGTGGATGTTTGTTGCTATTTTACGGCAAAGCTGCTGAATCGATTTGGCTGAAAGTGTTGGCTTATTTATACCTTGGATTAGAATGTATTAATTAAAGTTTATTTTACGCGAAAAGCATACAATTCCTAGATCTATGAATCTGATTTTTATTGTGTTAAAAATAAATCGAATTTTAATCAATATGTATAAAGCTTTTAAAATACACTTACCGAAGTTATTCACGCCCGCTCGCTCCAAAATGCTTAAGCTAAACTTGGTAAAAGCAGCCGGTGCCCCTTATAACGTATTCCTGTAAATACGTGAAGCTTCTCGCCAAAACTTTGACGCTTAAGATTTTATTACTTTCAAAATTATCACATTTGCGGTATCTTCGTAGACCTTACAAGAATTTGATGGAATTTTAAATTTATTCTCCTATTATAAAAAATTTTAAAAAAAGTGGGAAGACAATTTCTACGCTGTGACCGGTCTGTGTTGGATGCGAGTGGCAAGGGATCGGTTATCTTGGCGTTTTTTGAGTGGGGCCTTTGTTCAGTAGTGGACGGATATACGCTGATGATGATGATAATGTTGCATACAAATAAGAGTAACCAGTTGATGATACCAAGTTGTAGATACAAAATGAACACCCAAATCGGTCTAGACGCTTAAAAGAAGTGCAGGGAGACTCACGAAAGAATATACCATATAAAGATGTATTAACCCAAATATTAATAACGCGAGCAGTTCCATCTTATAAGGAGTATTCTGGTCTTCTCCGGAGCCAGTCTGTCCTGACTCCCGAGATCCTGAAGACCCTCAAATGGTGGTTGAAGACTCTCACAATTGATTTAGTGGGGTAGTGCATAACCCAAGTGCTACGCCCTACATAGGTCCAGGAACTTTACCCGAGGTGACCTGGATTATACGAAAGCATCTACCTGCGTCATTACACCTAAGCAAGATGATAGCGAACCTAAGGACGACGATGTTCTGGTGGGTACGGGCTCCCCTTGAGTGAGAAGTCCCCAGGTTTGATCCGGGCTATGTAGTGTCTAGAAGTGGGATTTTCTATTCTCAAAGTACACCCTAAACACGAGAACATCGCTCGTTGGTCGGTGAAAGAAAACATCGTGGGGAAATCTGCATGCCTGATGAGAAGTCTTTAAAGGTGTGAAATTCACTATGATTGGTGAACTATGACCCATTACCCTCCACGCCTGATTTCGAGGAGGAGACCGGTGTCCAGCAGTGGGTCATATACTACTACTTTCTAAGTAAGGCATCTGCGTCAAGTACTTTCACTGTGAGTTGTCAACGTAAGTCTTGCACCAGTCACTCTTTATACCTGAAATATTTTAGATTACAGTGTTGCCAAAATTGTGTTATAAGCACAGCACCTACATAATACGCTTTGACAACGAACTTCAATTAAAAAACCAATTATATTCCAGCCAGTTGTTTGTTCGAATACGAATTCGAATAAAACTATCTGCCATTACAAACTGTACCGCATCCAATCCGAGTGTTAATTACGACAGTGAATGTCACGAAAAAATGTAAAAAAGGTGTAATTTCAAACTCTAAATACAATTTTTTATTGAAGTTTGAAATAATATAATAATACGAAAAGTCTTGAATATTACAATACTAATGGAATACGAAATAGAAGCTAGTACTTTCTTGCTAGTATGGGAAAAAAAATGCTTGCCATCGGTAGAATTTATAAAGTCATTATAAAATATCAATATTTTTTCCTCATATTGTTTTCTTAATATGTTTACGCAAATTTCACTCATTATAATGAAATAACTTTTACGAATTTTATAGCGATTTATTAATTTTTTTACGAGCCCAGCGTTTCGGATACTTTACAGCAACCATGGTCACGGGAGGTTTTTTTTTTTCTTGTTTTCTGTTTTTGAATTATCTTGTTTATCATAGTTGAACACTTTTTGGGAGGGGAATCTTATCGGATCGTGGCGTATGACGTCATTTGAAAATTCAAATTCTTTGTATTGAAATTCAAAATTTCTAAGCTAATTTCAGGCTAACTAGGCTATATTCATGGGTGACGTCAACCACTTGCCATCGGGTGGTAGTTTCCAACTAACATAAAAACAAAAACATACAAGATAATAATATGATCTGACCAAATTTCATATCGTTAGCATTGCTTTCCGCTCAGCTTTGAGTTTGAGCTTTGAGCTTTGATGAATTTCGTAGAGCTTACGGTAAATCGGCTCTGTACAGTGTAACCGTGATCCAGTGCTTATCTTTGCGATTGTAAAACTGCTCACATGCAATTTTATCAAGTTTTAGGAAACATTTTTCACTGGCAAAATAAGTGTTGGTCTAGCTAATACAATAAGCCCATGACTTTTTTATCGTTTGGAATGAAAAGATTATTAAACTAAGACCGAAACTTTAACATCTTGGTCTCTATCATTTTTAACCGACTTCGAAAATGAGGTTTGTCTGCATGTATTTCTTTAAAGTTAAAATTTCATCTCTTCAAATATTGAAAATTCTCATGTTAGAAGGCATTATGATGTGCTCTTCGCAAACAGTATCGAAATTTACGATGACGAGTTATACCCGTTCGAACGCACATCATCATCATCAGCCTTTATTCGTCCACTACTGAACATTATCCTCCCTCAATGAACACCAAGACTACCGCCACTCGCACCCTACACGGACTACTGCACGGAGATCGTCTTCCCACCTGGTTAGTGACCAACCAACACTTCGTCTACCGCGGCCTCGACTCATAAACCTTATTGGCCCATCGGCCATCCGTTTGAACGCATAAAATAATAATATTATACACTCATGGCAACTCGTGCCGATCATTCGATTAAACATGTACAAAAGGTACTCCTGTCATAGAATAAACCTCATTAACGAAGAAAGGGCAGCTCTTGACATTCTGATACGACATTATTGAATTACACTTTATTTCATTAAGGGCTCTTCATTAACTCAAATTCTATACAAACTCTCTGATCTGCGATTTTCGCAAAGTCAATACTCGCTTCCTCTCGCCGTATCAAACGAATTCATTTGAAGCCCCGTTAAAACTAAAGTCGAACACGTAATTCTGGGCTACGAGAATCAATAATTTTAATTATTCTGAATACGTAAAAACTCGTTCTGAATATTCAAATCTAAGTGAAAAAGTTGAAAGAAATGTAAATTTTCAATATAAATTTTAAACTTGATTTTATTTCACTTGAAATAAAAGAGAAACTTAAATAATATTATGTCTCAGAGGCGTACAATTTTATAAGACGTGGGCTGCTAGTGGAATAGTACATAATATACTTTTTACGTCGTCTAGGCACGAGTGCATACCGTGTTAGTCTGCCAAACAACTTATTTTGTTGTGAATATAAAGTTGCTATAATTTTTTGTTGTCCAAATCTTTAAAAGATGGTCAGTTTCTATACAATTATAGTTGTCGTCAAGGTGAAAATTAAATGATAACGCCTCTATAGGTATAAGATAGAAGAAGTAAACCAGCACTTTATTTATTAACGTCATATCGTGATATATAAATCGATGAATGCTGACAGAACGCATAAAACACATGACTCATACTCACGTTCCGGTTAAGCTAAGCGTACAAGCGAGAGCGCGGAGTAAGCGATAAAGAGGCACGATCGATCTAAGCGTTTGGCTTGTCAATTTTTGGAAATATGCAGTTATGACTTTGTCGCGTAAAATTATCGTCAAACGTTTTCTTTTAGTTCTTCTTTTAATAAATGTTGAAGTATTATAAAAGATGATACTATTTTTTCACATCACTTTGTTTGCGCCAACAGTCATAAGCTTCAGTGGTTACACAACTTCGGAACGAATAGCTAACTTTGTTCTTAGAACTTTCGCCGCTTTGTCTTGCGTACATATCTCGCTTACATTATTTAGGGAATCTTAATTTGATACTTTATTAATATCAAGAAGTTTGGTAAATATTACTTTAGTTATTTCTTTTTATTCCAATTTTTTCAGCAAATTATTTTTACGATCTTTGTTCATTCACGCAGATTAATTAATTAACTTCTGATAATTATTATTGGTTGTCATTATCAGCTATGTTGATGTGCATCTGGGTAATAGTCTTCCTAGACATGAATATGAAGTCGGTATATACAACAAAATATATGTGAATGTTATAATATTTTTGTGAGTTTGAATTTTGGAGACCATCTTAGAAAGTAGATTAACAGTAAAAATATGACCACTATAATACCACTTTATCCTCATGTGACACAGGCTTTAAAAATAATCATCATCAGTTCTAATACGACTTGAAATCTCATCATCAGCGTCTAGGCTTTCGATTTTTAGCCGTTATTCGGCCATTGGTAAACATAGACACCAAGACGACTGATCTTTGCTCTTATTCTCTCAAATAGATTACAGGTTTCAAATCTAAAAATATTAAATATAGTATACTATGATTGATAGTTACAAGATAACAGACAGACAAAATAGAACATATAGAAAGATACAGTTGAAGAGAAAGTAAAGATACAGATGTATCAAAGTGTAATAATCTTGATATGTACTCTATGGGAGTCTTACTCGAATCCTCTGCGTATCTCTATTACTGAGCCATGGTATCGTCATTAAATGATGATTTCTTTTTCAGGTGACACCGACGAACATGGCCTGCCTAAAGACAAGGATAAGGGGTGCGATACAAATCTCTACTTATATCATGTGAGTATATTTCATTTTTTTTTTTGAGCGACAAATAAGAAGGTATGAGGTGAAGATGATATTTTTAATTAGAAATGTATATATTATTTTGGAAAATTTAATCACAATTCAAAATGTATAAGTTCCTACAGAACCACAACAACCGCAAACTCAACCCGTTCTTAATTCAAATTATTATTAATGCTGGTAACTTTTTTATTTAAATTAAAAAGACTGTAAAATTTGCGGGACCAATTATAAGGAAAGGAATATTTGAAAAGACTAGTTCCACTGTGTTTGTTTCGCCGGTTCTTCTCAGTGGACTTGCTTTGGAACCGGTGGTAGACTCAACTAACGTTCAAAAAGATACTTTGATGGTACTACTTTTTTATTTTTTATTTGATATAAGTAGTATATATTTTATTTTAAGTAGTTTTAGTATATTTTTGTATAAATATGATAATATTGTATTAAACAGATATTTAGGAAAGGAATAAATATTTTTTTTTATTAATAATTTAATCATTAACATAACCTATGCTTTTTTTAATCATTTCTAAATAATTTATTAGAAACAAATAAATAATAATTTACAGCCTTAGGACTGTCGAAGTGAAAACTTATGAAATTATAATGACGAAACATAACGAAGTTATGAGTACAATATGAAAGACTATATAATATTAACACAACAGTTGTTATTCTTCTGTAATAATTTAACTTTTATAAGAATTCTAATTATAACGTAATCATAATGTTTGTTCTTTGAGTAGGACGACATACAAAGTTAATAACTTCTTCAACTCTTTACTAAAAATTTTTTGGGTTCCGTACGCAAAGGGTCATACGAGATCCTATTACTAAGCCTCTATTGTCTGTCCGTCCGTCTCTCTGCCACCGGACTCTATAAGCCGCAATAGCTAGACGCTGATATTTTCACACATAATTTATTTCTGTTGCCGCTTTAGCAACAAAAAAACACTAAATAGAATAAAAAGAATATTTGAGGACGACATCCGTAAAACATGATATTTTTCGTATTTTGCACGAATTAGTACAATTATACAACGTTTCAAAAATTTTCACAGAATGTTTATCTTTAAATATTCACCTTAAAAATTAATAATTTAATTAAAATAAATCAAATATTTAAGGGGGTTCTGATTTAAAAAAAACATGAATATAAAGGATATTATAGTATCCTAATATTATCTATACTAGTCTATACTAATATTATAAAGAGGAAAACTTTGTTTGTTTGGTTGTAATGAATAGGCTCAAAAAGTACTGGACCGATTTTAAAAAAATTTTCACCATTCAAAAGCTACATTATCCACGAGTAACATAAGCTAAATTATATTCTGGAAAAAATATTTGGGTTTTTCGGACACAATGTGAAAGGTTACTTATTTTGCGTACTAAGATCCCGTTGTAAATATTAGTTAACGCAGGCGAAGCTGCGGGCAACAGCTAGTATAAAATAAAAATGAATAATTCAATTAAATTAAAACAAATATTTAAAGGGGTTCAGATTAAAAAAAACATGATTTTAAAGGGTATTATAGTGCCTAATATCGTTAAGAATATGGATAATGTTACGGAACCATTCTTACGCTAATCCGACCCACGATTGGCCGTTTTTTTTTTACCCTCCGCCATCTTGTGTTAGAATTATTAACGAACTATCGGTTTACCCTCTCCCAATTTGCATGAGCCCTTCTGTATTATGCATAAAGTTAAACCCTTAATATAAGGTATTGGCCATCTATAATAACATATACCTCAATATTAGTATCGTAAACACGTTGCGTCGCGAAACTTTTATGAAATTAGAGCTCTATTCCGGCGAAAATTTCATTTTATATTTATGGGATGTAGTAACATAAATTATATGCTTTTTGGATGTGTAAACTCCTTATAGCCTATAAAGTACATCTTTGTTTATTACAGTATCAACTAACATGAAACGTACTTTGCAAATGTAAAAGTCGGTTTTCTTGTTGGTTTATTTGTACTAAGGACGTGTTATTTCGAACTACTTGGAGAATGAATTGCCAAGTTTTTAAAAAGAAACATCTCATTGAAATCGAATAACTAATTGTATGATGATCATCTGCTCACCTGCTCTTCCGTTTGGACTTAAAGACTAATATGCCAAAAAATTTAAAAAAAAAGTGATTGCTTGCCATCTGTGGTAGAACATTGATGGCATTTTTTAGGAAATTCAATGTGGCGTTAGAAAAATGACGAAGATAGAACCAGTGAAAATAATCTCTTCTTTTTCGTATCGCGAAATCGCAGCGGCGGAATACCGCACTAAAACCTTTGCCTTTATATAAATGAGTCTCCTCATTTATCCTCATTGTCCCGAATCTGACTAACATTGTAAACGCCAGTCGATAAGACCAGAACATTCTCCAATAAAAAAGTAAGGTATCGACCCATATTATATGCCCCACTGTTGGGCACGGGTTCCAGGTTTTTAGTTTTGAAGTCGGGCGAAGATGGTAATGGGATATAATTCACAGATGCGCTGGTCGACTGAGGGTTCATCAACTTAACACACCTTTAAAACTTTCGATCTCATCAGGCATGCAGGTTTCCTCGTGTTTTCCTTCACCTGTAAGCGAGCGATAGTATCATGTTCAGATGCGCTTTCAAATTCAAAAAACAAGTCAAGGCACCTTAGTAGTTCAGGATTGAATCCGTCATCTCTCACTCAAGAAGCCGATCCCATAACCACTGGACCATCGTTGAGTATTATTGAGAAATTATTTCTAGTGTCACACCGCTGACTAAAACATCAGTAGTGATATATCATACGATAACCACCGCGACAGAATACAAAAATAGGCCTAATGGGGAACCCTTATCACTACGCGATGTGAAAAACGGTTTAGAGATGCCTCGACAGTGACAAGTCTATTTACTTAATGTCTCTGATTATTTCGGTGTATATTATTCAATTTTTGTTATAAATAGTACTTTTTTTGTAAATGTATTTATTAAAAAACAAAGTGACTTTGACGTAACGACGTCTTAAAATTCGATTGAGCTGGCTAGAGGCGTTCCATTTGAAGCTTGAAGTGCAAGCGAGAGCGCCGAACGACGACGAACGCGACAAAGGGGCACAATCGGCCCATCAGTATTTTCTTATGATGTTGTCACGTTCAACTATCGTCAGTAAACCGACTTTACAATTTTTTAATTTTTTTTTTGTTTTCTTATGTTTACGCGAATTTATTGGTTGTAATGGGACAACTTTTATGGATTTTATCGTAACTTGTTACATTAACTATATACTTAAGACTTCGAAGAAAACGGTTTTGGTAAATCAACAACACAGTATTCAAAGAATACTTATTTCAATCAGGATACAAGATAACATGCAATAGAAATCCAGAATCAGATTTAAAGAAATAAAAAATAGGTGTCGAGTTTTTTTTCCGCATATTTTCTAGTAAATAATTTCTATATACCCCAAGGGAAATCCTTTTTATCCCAGATAAAAGATATGGAGATTACGTAATACATAGTCTGTATGATATCTTCACGGCCCTATGCCCTGCGTAAGGAAGTTATTCTGTGATATTTATTTTTGGCACCGAGAAAATTTTGTTTATGTAATCTTTTAGTAACTTGATTTGGCGATAAATATCTAGGTCATATTAATGCAATATAAATTTTATATAATAGTTAATAATTTATTTTCTCATAAAAGATAGTAAGAGGAAGATTCATTCCATAGTTTAAGTTATCAAGGGTGCCTTAAGAACACACCTAATTATTTAAAACAAGTTTTAAATACTACTACTGCAAAGATCATACAGTTTAACTAATTACTTAAGTCAATAGAATTAGGGTAACCTGTGGAAAACATTGAGCCATAAAAAGTTAAGTCAGCTACTTACTTAGCCGTCCAAAACATATAGCCACCAATTGGAAGAATTCATAAGCTTGATGATTGGTGGCGGTTGTTGGGTGCTCTCTGATCCTGGTTGTTTGTCAATAGGCAGAAATAATATTTTCATGGTTTAGCATTTATCTTAATCAAATAAATCTGTACTACATTGTGTCGAGATTAGTTCTGAATTAAAAGAAATTATTGTTTGTAAAAGCGGTTTACGTGCGTTAATTTGTGATATCGTCATAATGCGCCACAAGTCAAACGCTTAGGCCGATCGTACTTCTCTATCGCTTGTTCTGTGCTTTCTCTTGCACACTCGACTCTGACGGAACGTAAGCATTTATTATTATTATACAAACCTAACATACTCATCATTTTCCCATCCCTATTTTCACATCTATAATATTAAGTAAAGATGAAATTCATCAGGCAATATAAGGCGTTAAAAATAAAGGTAATGATATTGATATCACATATCATCATACCTACGAGTACTATTACTTAAATGACATACTTATTTGATGATAATGTTTAAATTTCAAATCTCGCACAGATCGGTTGGCTAAACGAAGCAAAATCGACGAAATAGCGACGAGGCGTGAAATACGTAACACGAGCGTAGCGCTCGTAGCACTCGTAGCAGTCTCTACAGACGTAGAGCCCGAAACGCGTAGATTGTTACATAACGTATCTATCTCCACTTCAATCTCACGGTGTTTAAATTGAACATGTTCGATACGCTTGTACACGCCGTCCTTGGGGAGTTGAATGCACTTTCCCTACAACAACTTGATGAAAATCAAATACAACTTGATTCTAGAGGATCATGACTTCAAATCTGGACATGTACTGTACTTATTTTTACGTCCTTACATATTTACTTCCGTTACGTGCTTCAATGTGGCATTTCTCAAATATATTTTTTATACAATTTTACCTCTTACCACATAAAAAACTAGAGCAATACCGCAATTAATAAACACCAGTACTATTGTGGAGCTGTAGACGACTTCTGCCCGCGATGTTTAATTATTTGCCTATCGACTGCTTGTTACCGCCAAAGCAGCTTTTCTAGCATTGTCACAAAGGACTATTATAAATGTCGACTTGAAATAAAATAACTTTAATTAAATATACTAATACAATGATTATCGTTATCGGTAACATCATATCACGTAATATTTTTCGTGGAAATATGTGCCACGGCTGCAGCAGCTTTCTTGTGAGGGCTGCCTCGAAGACACGGTGCAGCATACACTAGTGGAGTGCCCAGCCTGGGCAGAATTTCGCTGTGAACTCCACGCAGCAGTTGGTGGCCTTTCACTCCCAAACATTGTTCAGGCAATGGTCCAGAGTGAGGCAACGTGGAATGCCGTCACTTCATTCTGCGAATTCGTGATGCACGCAAAGGAGGAGGCAGAAAGGGAAAGAGGGGCTGTTGCAACGAACCCCTTTCGCCGAAGACGTTCTGGGCGCCGGAGGAGAGCGCTAAACGACCTCCGGCCGCCGTAAGTATCTGTCCTGTAAGCGCCGGATGTAGGGCAATCCGTCGCCAAACAGGCCCAAGATGGTGGCACGCTGTGTTCCGCGTGCGCCTCTCTAATGGATTCGGTAATTGTACCGATTACGAAGGGACCTGCCACTGACAGGTCAGAACCGGAGGCGGGGGATCTGGTGAATGCAAGAGTGCGTACCCCGTACCCCGCCTATAGGTTGGACGAGAAACACCGGGGTGCTTTTAGCAGGTTAAAGTCCTGCACACCCCCTCCGCTCGGCCATAGCGGAGGGATAGTCCATGAGGATTTTACACCTCGAAAAAAAAAGATGCACTTTAATTTAATATTTATTTTATCTTATCTTATACCTTTAAACGAGCAATTCTTGTATATATATATATAGAATCGGGATCTCGGAAACGGCTCCAACGATTTTCATGAAATTTTGTATACAATTATGTGTTAAAAACGGCGATAAATCGATCTAGCTAGGATACATTTTTAAAAAACTTTTTTTATCCGCGTTTCGAGGCATCGATAAAGTATAATTAGAATACGAACGTAAATTTCGCTATCAAATAATATGTCATGGTAGCTTAGTTAGGCTAAATTAGGCAGTTAAGTTCGAACGAGCCTGGTTCGAATCTCCAGTCCGAATTTTTATTTTCCTTTTTTTAAGATAATTTTTTTTTGGAAGAAAAATTTTATTGTATTTTATCACTTAGGGTACCGAGTAAATGCTCGGTCAACCAGGTACTAGCAATTAAATAATTGGCAATATCCATAATTCGCATACTATCTACTCCCTAATAACATAAAGACAATCGCTTTCATTATTAGTCAAAGTTAATTAATACACAACAAATTTCACTAAAACACATAAATTCCCGAAATTGGTAAGTTAATTAATATTTTATGAAAGCACAATATCGTTTTAATATCGTCTAAAATGAAAAGCTTTATACAGCTACGAAAGTTTTAATTCCCAATAAAAGGAATGTTATAACTTCACTTAAATATAACCTTAATTAATAAGTTCCGACGGTGATTTAATTAAACCGGGCAGCTCACCTGCCGTGTTTATGGAGCCGGCTATCCGGCCCGGATATTGGAGTAGTTCTGATCGTTGTCCGTGGAACTTTTACAGGACGAGTTCCATTCGTTAGTTTGATTAGAAATGTAAGTACATCTAAATAGAATGGCGTTTCGAAAAGGGAACGGATGGATTAGTACGTTAATATTAGTACGTATATTTTATTATACTTATGTTTTTTATATTAACGCAAATTTCAGTAATTATAATGAAATAACTTTCACGGATTTTATCGCGGCTTATTAATTTTTCATACACGACGTTTCGGATACTTTATAGCTGGAGTTATTTCGTGACCATGGTTGCTCTAAAGTGTTCATACCACTCTGATTATATGCTCGATGTAGACCATAGACTTATAGATCAAAGAAAGGCTAGGCTAGTAATATGTATCCGAAATAGGCTAACAAACAAAGTACATAACAACCAGATACAATTTTCTTTCATATAAGGCCACAATATATGAATAAGAATTTACGCCACATGTGTGATGTCTCTGTGAGGTGTCAGTGATATAGGAGAGAAGAAAGCCTATAGACGAACGGACCGGATTACGTTTAGACAGATTGATAAATGGTAGAGGTCAGTATTCGACTCGACATATTTTTTTATTATTATTAGGAGCTGGATACAAGTCCCCGAATATATTATTACAATCCGCGTGAATGCTATATTTAGATGTATGTATTCGAACGACGGTCCAGTGGTAGGCGGGCTCGGCCTCTTTTGCGAGAGGTTTCGAGTTCCCACCAGTGACCCGCCGTGTGTGCCTTGAAATTTTCTAAATTTCTAAGTGCACTCCAAATACGAGACCATCGTTCGCTCACCGGTGAAGGAAAACATCGTGAGCATACATGCCTGATGAGATTGAAAGTCTTTGAAGGTATGTGAAGTTCACCAACCCGCATTGAGCCAGCGCATCAGTGAACTATGACCTATCACCCTCCTCGCCTAATTTCGAAAAGGAGACCCGTGTCTAACAGTGGGACATAATATAAGGGTTGATAATTACGATGACAAAGATTTAAATGATAAAAATCATGACCATGATTACGTAATAACGATATTTGTACAATAGATAAACCGTGTCATAAAGTCATATTGAAAACTCCGCACGATATCATTTTCACTACACATGAATTTTAGTCGTAGATACACTTAGAGCTTTAGTTGGGTTTAGACGGTTCCCTGTACATTTGAAGCTCGGCCAAGTGGCCTATGAATAAAATACGAGCACTTTGAAATCGAAGTCGAATGAATCTTGACTCAACCTGTGCGGAATCAAAACGGAGGCTGCCCTATTTAAGTAACAATACGGGCTTAAAACCTCCAAGTATTCCCATAATATTTTCTCTTGAAGCAATATTGTTTTAAGGATCAGTAAATATCTTATACTTTTATATAAAACTGAAGATATTTTTTGTTTTAACGCGCTAATCTCAAGAACTGCTGGTCGGATTTGAAAGATTATTTCAGTGTTAGATAGGTTAGATAGGCCATTTATCGAGGCTATATATGATCGCTAAGGTGCCGTTGTAAATCTCAGTTGACGCAGGCGAATCTGCGGGCAACGGCTAGTTATTTAGGTAGGATGACGATCCCTGAGCAGTCCGGGTTGGGTGTCTTGGCGTTCATTAAATGAGGCCTAGTCCAGCGGTGAACGGATAAGGCTGATGATGAAGATGATGATAATGAAATATAATTTTCTTTTTAAGGTTGTATTAAGTTTACTTATCACCGCACTAATAATATTTTAACTGTAGTTCAACTTTACTTTTAAAATTTTAAAAGTAAAAAATATTCAAGTATTAAAATATTCAATGCCAATTCAGTGTTAAGTTTTAGAAGTAAAACTTCTTTAGGCGTGAGTAGCTTTAAGGTGACTCAGATTTTTCAAATTTTACTTTAAAAACGAGTATAGTCTTTTTTATTATTATTATTTTGTCCGCCATCGTCAAATTTAAAGCTGTATTTTATATTTATTAAGAAATACCTTCAAAGCAATGACAAAGCTCCTTCCAAGAAAATCAACAATGATATAATATTTTAAATTCCTCAAAACCCATTTAAATTTCAATAAATTTTATTTAATTTAAACTTTAATATAAATCACATTTGAAACATAAAAAGCTTCGAAATAGTTTATAGAGATTGAGAAAAACGTTATCCCGCCCAGAATAAGTACAGTCTTGTGAAATCCAATTGCGACGGTGGCTGCGTTTGACATTTAATACATAAAATACTGTAAGATTTTTATGGCGGAAAATGTTGAAAGTTACACTTTTATATACAGTTTTACTCACTACAAATTTCGCTTTGCAATAAAACTATCAGAAATGTAGCTTTAAGCTTGTTATAGTTGGATCAAGGATTTTGAAACTTAAAAAATGTTCCGATTTTTCGATACAACTTTTTAACAATGTTTTTTATCCTATTCCCGATAAGAGTCCAAGAAGAAAAGAGGATGTATGCATATGACAGCGTAAGGTAAAGTCAATACAATTTGTAACGTGATGCATTTACATGTATTTACGTAAAAGCATAGCGCATTATCTCGGTAACACATTTCCAAGCCAGTATATGATATTCACCTAAGAGTGAAAAGCTGTTTGTGCATTTTCCTGTTACCTAACTTATTGTTTTCCCGACCATGTGCTATCGATTTTATCCTGTTAACAAATTGTATTGAGCTTTAGGTCTCCTGTATAACAGTGAAAATTTAGTGAACTAAAACGGGTGAACTGATTTGGCTGCGGTTTTTAATATGAAAGCAGGCTCACACGTGCACAGCTAGAAATAGCTGTGCACGAAACACAGCATAGCTGTTCTTTACGCCGGTATTATATAAGCAAGAGGTACTCCGGTCGTGCCGGACCAATTTGATTATAATGCACTGGCACTAGTTCTTCAAATCAAATCAAATCAAATCTTTTATTTGCAACAAACATGGTAACAATGGTGACAGTATAATATTGTTTAAGATCATACATGTTTCACACTCTCAAGCGCTTTATTTAATTGCAGGATGAAATCGAAGACCGACCCCGCGCAGCGACTTTCCTCAGCTCGTTGGCAGACTACTCGAACACTATCCCGACCGCTTCAACCGCCGACCCGGACGCACCGAAGCCGGCGCCGCCCGCCCGGATGGGCACCCTCATCGGGGTCTACCTGCCGTGCATACAGAACATCTTCGGTGTGATCCTGTTCATCCGTTTAACCTGGGTAGTGGGAACGGCTGGTGCGATACAAGGCTTCCTGATTGTGCTAACGTGCTGTTGTACGGTGAGTCTTATTGCTATACAACTTGATGACAATGTTGCTTTACTTTAAGATTTTTAGACTTTCTCTCGTAAATCATTTTTTTCATCTAGGGCATTTATTTTTATTTTTAACGAACTGTGCCGTTTTATTTTTGTGTGATGTGTCTTCCTTACGTACGCTCTGGTATGGTTTGATTGATTTGAACTGAAGAAATGTCGTTAGTTGTCCTATTGGTAAAAGTAACACTGGGTATATCAAAATTATTTTTGCAACGTGTATTTTTATGGCATAGTAAGGTTTGACGACTATCGACGCCCTTAAGCATGCACACAACCAATGCTTATGCAGATGAACTTTTGACCTCTTTGGCCACCGGAAATTCACAAAAGGCATGAAACGCACCAACCAAAGCCTCACTTTACCCCAGTATCGTGTGAGCGAGAGGTACCACCCCGACCCTGCTGACCAAATCAGCCAAATCATAATGACACTACCTCTTAATAAAATCATATTCCGTTTATTTAATCAAATAATGATTAAAGTACAATAAATATCAGCTAGCTAGTCTTGTTTAATTAAATTAATTGACATGAAATATTAATTCATATAACTTTTTAGACGATGTTGACGGCCATATCGATGTCCGCGATTGCTACGAACGGTGTGGTTCCCGCTGGAGGCTCGTACTTCATGATCGGTCGCTCGCTCGGCCCGGAGTGCGGCGGCGCGGTGGGCATGCTGTTCTACACCGGCACCACGCTCGCGGCCGCCATGTACATCGTTGGAGCTGTTGAAATAGTTCTGGTGAGTGAGCTCTATCAAACTCAAACTCAAAACTTTTTATTTGCTTAGAATGCACATGTTACAAATAAGATGTTACGTATATTTATTATATTATATATAAAACTAAACTAATTTAAATTTAAATTCAATTTTAAAATTCAATAATATTATACTTAACTTATTTATTATCGGCTTGGCCTCTTGAGCAATATATAGGTCCTTGGTGCAGATCTTTGCGGTACTTTAATATTACTCTTTCTAAATTTCTATAACTTCACCTTAACATAAAATCATCGCTTGATCACCAGTGAAAGCATCAGAAGGAAACCTGCATAACTGATGAGACTTAAAAAACTTTGAAGGTGTGTGAAATTCACTAAACCGCATTAAGTCAGAAAATTGCGAAACTATAATGGCCCGACAACCTCCTCGCTTGATTTCGAGGATAAGAGAAGAGATATATAATGCTTAGTATTATTATCTTATTGACCAATACAACAAAAAATGTTAGAAACTTAAGTACTTTCTTAGTCACTTTTAAAGTGCTGATCAATATTTTATGAGATGGTTATGAATTCGGTCGATCGTTTTGGTGAATTTGGTCATTGAAATATAAACTTCTTAGGCATTATGTTTAAAATAGTAAAAAAATATGCCCGAGCGCTACCAAGCGCAACATCCTAATACGTGGACTTTGTAGAATGTATAGGCGCTCTTTTTACTGCACGTCCGCCAGTTAATTTATTAATGTTAATAGATTAAAGGTTAAGGCTTCGAGAAGTTCATACAATAGTATTGAGACTTATTATTCTACAGCTCCATACTAATTTCACGTCGCTGCCGTTACGCTTGATAAAATTTTATCGCCCAAGTCCCTATACTGTCTCCCATTCGCGTTTTATCTCAGATCTAATTTATAACCATATATAACATTCAAAAAGTACTTTCTCATGCCAAGTGTGTTATTCTTTAGAGAATATATATCGCCCTATCATAATAAGCATTATTTCAGGATATTCGTGACAGGAATTATTTTATTATCACACCAGAAATATAAATTTATATTTGTTATTTTAATAAAACAACTTTTACGAATTTCATCGCTACTATTCAACTTTTATAGTCGTGACCATGTTTGCTCTAAAGTATCAGAAACGTCGTAATGTAAAAATCTTATCATCAGTAAAAGTTATTTCATTATAATGCGTGGAAATCTAGTTAATATTAGAAAACAATATTCTATTTGTCATTTTATTTAATTATGTCTTCAATATTTAGATTCACTTTTCAGGATCGTTTAATTTTACTGGGGTTTTACTAGCATTTTTTTTCAAAAGCAGGTATTGTTAAAAAACAAATACACGGATAAAAATTCACTATAATATAACGTGGAGAGCATCCATTTTAGATGTTATCACCATTTGATATGTATATAATTCTTAAAAATTTCTTCTAAGTATTAAAACGTTTTGTTTCAGACATACATGGCGCCGTGGATGTCAATATTTGGCGATTTCACAAAGGACCAAGAAGCCATGTTTAACAACTTCCGTGTATACGGCACTGGCTTACTATTGATCATGGGGATGGTTGTGTTTGTCGGCGTGAAGTTCGTTAACAAGTTCGCTACACTCGCCCTCGCTTGTGTCATCCTGTCCATATCCGCAGTGTATGCTGGAATCTTCGTCAACTTCAACGGAAACGACAAACTTCAGTAAGGCATCATCAATCTGTTTAAATTTAGCTATGAAATTGATTCTAACTAGTTGCTTCTTCTCAGTATCCTTGATTTTTTTATAAGTAACAAAACAAACTATTGAGATATAAGTTATGTGCTTTGTACACCTCTTATTCGAAGCATTAAGAGTGCTCCACTCTCAATATGTCAAAAAAATATAAAATTACAATACCTTTTTCTACATAGGATAAAAATAATATTGTATGCACTTATAGTCACATGAGTAACTTTTTCCATGTGTGTGTGTAAAAAAGGGCCTCTTTTATTAAACATTGTTTGCTATTTTAGGATGTGTGTTTTGGGAAAACGTTTACTAAAGGATATCAATATTGACAATTGCACTAAGGATATTGGAGGAGAACTACATCAACTTTTCTGTCCCAACAATATCTGTGACCCCTACTATGCAGCTCACGAATTGAGTGTTGTGCAAGGAATAAAGGTACGGCATTATATAACTAATCTCTACAATTACCTATTTTTGTCTTTTGGTTTAAGTTGTGTCTTTGCAATACCATCTTGACAGTAAACTCGACTCAAATGCCATCACGGGAAACAGCATAACGCTAATGCGCCTTCACTATGCCACCATTTTCGACTATTTCGTGTATCCGCGTGCATATACTATATTTCTATATTTTTTGTTTCGTTATAGATTATTATTTTTCAATAATACTTAATACACTTTTTTTTTAATTTCAGGGATTAGCGAGCGGAGTTTTCTTCGATAATTTACATGATTCATTCCTAGATCTAGGACAATATATAGCTTATGGCAAAGAACCCGATGATATCGAACAGATGGAACGACCAACATACAATCAAATCTATGCAGACTTGACCACGACGTTCACCATCTTGATCGGAATATTCTTCCCATCTGTGACAGGTGACAGTTGATAGATTTCTTTTTTTAGTTAATTTATAGACAAAATGGCACATGTGATTCCTGATAATATATCGTCCTGGTTTTCTATCCGAAACATTAACGGAAGAAACAAGCATGATAGAGATATCCACGTAAACTGGTACGCGGCACACCCTTACCACCAGTGAAGTTTAAGGGCTGCTAAAATTAATAGTGTTCATACATTATGTAAACATAATTAATAAAACTGGGGAAAACTGGTCAGAGACTGCGAAGTATAGAGACCAGTGGAAGCCTCTCGTTTCGGAGGCCAAGACCCACTTTTAATAAAACACAATAATTTTAGTGTAAGTAATATAGGTCAATGAAACTAGTCTTATTACAGTAATTTTAATTCAATAAATGCACAGGTATTATGGCTGGATCTAATCGCTCTGGTGACTTGGCTGATGCACAGAAGAGTATTCCAATTGGAACAATATGCGCTATTCTGACTACATCAACGGTGTATTTGTCTTGTGTACTACTTTTCGCTGGCACAGTTGATAACTTATTGCTTCGGGATAAGTAAGTTATGTTTTTTTATCATATGTGTCTTCGTTTTTGTAACCTTGTACGTAACCTGTATTTTTAGATGTGTCCTCTCTACCAGCCTTTCCTTTACCTTTGCCTTCTTTATCGAAACGTTCCTTGTGAGTTCCTGTATATGTTGACGTGTCTGTCAGTCTATCAACTACTCCTGATTTTTCAGCTTTAGTGGCACGCGATGTTCCTGGAGTAGAACATTTTACGAGTTTCTCTTTTATATCGTCAATATCCAACTTGCATTCTTTTGCTACAAATTCAAGAAATTGCAGAAATTGTTTAAAATCAATAGTTTTCGACTTAAAACGTTGGAATAATATTCCTGTGTTAGTAGTTGACACACTTTTTCCATCTATCACTTGAGCTTCTTTTAACCACTTATCAATATTTGTTAGTGTTATATGTTTTCCATCGCTATTTGTATTCCCAAACTTAGCATATTCTTTAAAAGCATTTTCTAGCAATGTTTGGTTACTTGGGTTCGTGCCCATTTTTTTTTAATTTAAACTGATTTTTACTTATTTTGTTGTTATGTTCATTTTTATACTAAAAATTGAAACAACATATTGTTTATAAAAGTATGTCAAAGCATTGTCAATTGTTTTTTCAACCAACTAGACATAAACCATCTTGAATTTGAAAAAGGTACTTGTACTCTTTGATGTTTTTGCTATAATCTTGACGTTTATATTATATCCTCTTTTATCATCATCATCTTCTTTCAACTTTATCCGCCTACTGCTGAACGTAGCCCTCCTTTAATGAACGCCAAGATGGCCACTTCAAGGACGGCAAAGCCTTCTCGATATTAATACGATCTATGTGCAGTGTAACGGTCCGTGTTTGATGGGAGTGGCAAAAAAAACCTCTTTATATTGACTATATTTTTTTCAGATTCGGTCAGTCTATTGGAGGTAAACTCGTCGTTGCTAATATGGCCTGGCCCAATCAATGGGTCATATTAATTGGCTCCTTCTTGTCTACTCTTGGAGCTGGTTTGCAATCCTTGACTGGCGCTCCACGTTTACTTCAAGCAATAGCGAAAGATGAAATTATACCATTTCTAGCTCCGTTTGCAGTTTCATCTAGCCGAGGAGAACCGACAAGGTAAATTTTATTTGCCGAAAAAAATTATGAAATAATGAATATTTTTAAATAATCTGCTAAAGACACTTTTTTATTATTACAATTAAAATTTTCTTTTCAGGGCTTTACTTCTAACAATGGTTATCTGTCAGTGCGGTATCTTACTGGGAAACGTCGATATTCTTGCGCCACTTCTATCCATGTTCTTTTTAATGTGCTACGGATTTGTTAACTTGGCTTGCGCTCTGCAAACTCTTTTGAAAACTCCAAACTGGCGCCCGAGGTTCCGATACTACCATTGGTAAGATTTTGAACTTTTTTAGGTAATCAATTAGTGTAATAATGTGGCTTTGCTAATGCCGTTTTTCTTCTTGCAGGTCGCTTTCTCTCGCCGGTTTGACACTATGTATCTCCATCATGTTCATGACGTCATGGTTTTATGCGCTTATTGCAATGGGTATGGCGGGAATGATTTACAAATACATCGAATATCGGGGGTAATTATACTTTAATTTTTTCTGTAAATTAATCGTTGTATTTTTCCAGTTGTTTTTTTTTAGCTTTTATATATATTTTTTTTACTTTTATATTTTTTTTACCTATATATTTTTTTTAACTTTCAATCATTTTAAATTATGTATGTGCGACATTCTAGAGCTGAAAAGGAATGGGGTGACGGTCTACGAGGGTTGGCGCTGTCTGCTGCTCGATACTCTCTGTTGCGTCTCGAAGAAGGACCACCGCACACTAAAAACTGGCGCCCACAAGTACTAGTACTAGCCAAGTTAAATGATGATCTTAATCCTAAATATCGCAAAATGTTAGCGTTTGCTAGCCAACTTAAGGCTGGTAAGTTATCACAATTTTTGAATACTATTGGGGCCTGTTTCACAATCTCCAGATAAGTTCCGGATAGGCTATCGGCAACATATTTGACAGATACTTGACAGATACTTGACAGATACTCCATACTCTATCTGTCAAATATATTACCGATAGCCTATTGGGCACTTAACTGAAGATTGTGAAACAGGCCCTTAATATATGAAGCTGGAAATATGAATTGATATACAAAGAAAGACATGAATATTCACTCTTTTCATCTGAAAATAAATACTGGATATTAATTTCAAATAGAAAATGCTTGCGATAAAATTAAATTTGAATAAATGAAAATTACAGGCAAGGGTCTTACTGTATGCGTATCGGTACTGGGCGGAGACTTTACACGCAGGTCTGGAGAGGCTTCAGCGGCTAAACAGAACTTGCGCAAGGTCATGGATGAGGAAAAAGTAAAAGGTTTCGTTGATGTCCTCGTTTCGCACAGCATATCTGATGGTTTAAGTCACTTGTAAGTAGCTTTGTTTTTTAATAACATAAAGTTTATAAGATTACTTGACGAACACCGGAAGCTGTGGTAAATTCTCAACAGATGTATTTAGTAGCTACGTCATTTTGAATGAAAGCTTGTATAAAAAATAATATCATCATCTTGTCATGTAGGCTAGAAGCTCTTTAAAATATCATTTATTAGATGTAGTAAAAATCTATTTCACATCTTCTCCTAGGTACCCATAAAACTTTGTATATTACTAGTTTTTAGTTGTATCATATTACATTTTATCTTATAGTGTGCAAACCACGGGTTTGGGCGGTTTGAAACCGAACACTGTAATTGTTGGCTGGCCCTACGGATGGCGCCAGTCGGAAGACGAGCGCACTTGGCAAGTATTTCTACACACAGTCAGGGCTGTCACCGCGGCAAGAATGGCCATGCTGGTGCCTAAAGGAATTAACTTCTTCCCGGATTCTACAGAGAAGGTATTATAATATTCTATTTAAAACAAACATCTTTACAAGCGATACCATTAAATTTCCTAATTTTTAAATTTACTTACATTTATTTATATATTTATTTATATGTTTTGCACCTTGTGTAGGGCTTGTTATGTTTCGTCTGTACGAAAAGAATTGTATCACCAGCATATCTCAAGTCAACAATCGTCCTACCTCCCACTGAAACCTATTTGTACCAATACTCCAAAACAATTCTCATTATACCCCTCGTGTATAAATGTGGAGAAAGTATAGTAGTAGTAGCAACCCTGCCGAACACCAGCTTATGTGTGAAAGTCTTTCAAATCATCGTCGTCAATTCACAGTCGCAGTTCCGTCCTCGTAGAGTCGGGGTATTTTAATATATTTATATTAAAATACCTCGACTATGTATGTTATTTACATACAGTACATACAGTCTATTACATATTTTAATATAAATAATATTTATAAATTTACAGGTATCCGGTAACATAGACATCTGGTGGATCGTACATGATGGTGGCATGTTGATGTTACTGCCATTCCTTCTTAAGCACCATCGCACTTGGAAGAATTGCAAGATGCGCATTTTTACTGTTGCCCAGATGGAAGATAACTCTATTCAGATGAAGAAAGATCTTAAGATGTTCTTATACCAACTGCGTTTAGAAGCCGAAGTTGAAGTCGTAGAAATGGTAATCATTGTGATACAATATATAAATAGTGAAATAAATGAATAAGAAATGAGAAAGAAAGACGTATTGCTTGTTCATAAATAATTTATTTACCTGAAATAGTACCAAAACAGGAAAAGAAAAAAGAACTTTATTTAATTAAGTTTAGGGTATAGAATCATTGGAATACCTCAATAAAAACAAGTTGAAGTTGATCAAACACGGTAGAAGCACGTAAATGTTACATAATAATTTACTTGTATTACAGACGGACAGCGATATTTCTGCGTACACCTACGAACGCACTCTGATGATGGAACAACGTAACCAAATGCTGCGCGAGCTGCGACTGAACAAAAAGGAAACCCTTGGCATGGTCAGTATGAAACATGTTACCACCTAACGTTCTTTTGTTGACCATACAAATATCACTGTTAACAAAAAGTACAACCATGCAAGCAGTGTAATTACGTCACTTGCTGTGTACATAGTGAAGTTTGCTTTTATGTCGTCAACAAAATATTAATAATCGTGTGTTTTCTGTCGCTGCCAACGCAGATGCAAAATTTGGTGGACTATCACGAACAAAACGCTGAGGAGAAGTTGCCTCTGGTAAAAATGCCGATCAAGTCCACTTTTTATATGCATTTTGATATTTGTTTCTAATTTAGAATTAGCTGTTACATTTCTTATAGCATCTTTAAGGGAGTTTGCTTTAAAGATGTTTTTCAGAATTTGCGAGTATCTATTTTTCTCTATTCTTTAACTTCGCTTTTACCAAGCATAAAGATATCGTTAGTTTCTTTAGAATAGTTGACTTGTCTAAGCATACACGCATCATATCATCCAGGTCATTTAGGAGAATCATTGTTACTATTTTGCTACGTCATTTTAAAGTTTTAGCTTTTGATGTTGTACCTACCTGTTAAAACCTTTTCCTTCTCACTTTTGTGGCTTCTTTGCACATTATTGTATTTATTAAATGTAATCTCATTTGTGTGTTTCAAAATTTATAGCAATATATGTTCCAAAATAGTCTTCATTTTATTCAATTAATATTATATTATAAAAATATTTTTACCCTTCTGGTGCTGCAACACTGTTGCTTCACTGTTGCTTACTAACGTGTAAAAGCAATTCAGCAATGTGGCAGCATTATTCCTATCAAGTTTCAGACAATTTTAAAACTGTACTGTGAAATTATTTATGAATTTTCAAAGAGCCAATTAGTTATTTTCAATCATTTATAATACAATAGAGTTAAGAAATGAACAGGTAAGTGATTTAAATTAAAAAATAATATACCATGAAATTATTGATCTCGTCTATCCCTAAATGTATTTTGTCTTTTGTCTAAATTAATGAAACCTAAAAAATCGTTGCAACCGAACAATCTTTCTTTATATCTAATAATTTACTTAAATTGTGTTATTTTAGGTCCAAGCAATCGTTGATCACCATCATGCAGATGTTAAAACCGCTAGCAAGGTTCGGTTCGCTGAGCCTGGCTCGGAACCAGGTCCGGACGACGCCCCATCACCCCCACTCGCAGAAATAGATGACAAAGATAAAGATGATAAGGTGAATATTAACATAACAATAAACCGTACAATAATTGTTACACGAGTGTGTTGTTACCTGTAATCACTAAAAGTCTAGAGCCTGCCAGTACTATTACCTTAAATAATAAACTACTATTCGCCGTCACTCATGTTAGTAAAAAAAAACGCAATTCTTGCAAAGCTTACAATAATGGTGGAGTTGCTACTCGCAGACTACAGACGTCAAGCTAACTTAAAATTTTAAGCTCGTAACCACAGATTTATAAATAAAGACAGATGGAGCATGCCGAACACCCGAGTGACGCTTCAAAGCGAATACAAATTCATAAGCGCTCACAAGGTCTCGACATAGAGTCGTACTCTAAGCGTCTATTAGATTGTATCGCTTTTGAATTTGTATTTGCTCTCGTGGCGTCACTCGCGTTTTCGGCATGCTCCATCTGTCTTTATTTATAAATCTGTGCTCGTAACATTGACTAAAAAAGCAAGATATGCCCCACAATTTAAGACGAGGCACCCGAAAATAATTAACTCACTACGCCCATTTTATATAGTTTCGTTGAGATAGCTTAATTTATTTCCGTGTACAAAAAAGAGACGAAAGACAATAGCTAATGAACGGAAAGGCGTAAACTCCGAAAATATAAAGTGAATTAGAAAAAATAAACGACGCAAGCAAATAACATGAATTTTCCCAATTCACTAGATACTTACTATCGTTTGGTGGTAATTTTGAAATGTGAATATATTATATTATGCTTCTGGAATAATAATTAGCAAAAAAAAATGGGCACTTCTTTATAATTAAAATCTATTGGGGATTTTTTTACTCTTGTTTTCATATTCCAGTTCGTTAGAATATTAGAAGAAAACTATCACAGTAAAATATAATTTACGTCGTAACTTTGCTTACAATATCAAAAGGCACACTGCCAAAAATTCGAATGCCTCGTCTTAAGTTTCATGATAATAAGAGTGGAATACATAAGATAATAACAATGAATTAAATAAATGCACTACCCAAATCAATCATAAATAAATACCAAAGATTTTTTTCTATAGAATATATTTTTATAGCATTAGGTCACAGATTTAAGACAGATGAATCATGCCGAACAATCGAGTGACGTTTCAAAGCGAATACAAATTCAAAAGCGCTCTCAAGTGCTTGACATAGCGTCGTACTCTAAACGTCTATTAAATAGTGTTCGCTTTTGTATTTGTATTCACTTTGGTGGCGTTACTCGCGTGTTCAGCATGCTCCATCTACCTTTATTTATAAATCTGTGCATTAGGTAATCTCTCGTTTTGCGCAGATGATTTTATTAACTGTAACTAAATTTTATATTCAGAATTATCTCTAAAAAAGTATCTTTAGGAGGGATATCTTTCAAGTTTTATCGTAATAAATAATAATAAATGTTAACAAAGCTCGTTCTCTAAGTGTGGTTATGATAGAATATATGTTTGACACGCTTCTCATTTTCTGTTTTCACGAAGACGCCATATTGCACACGTTTATTTATTTATCTCATCAAATGTATCGATAGAGTTGAGAAATATGTGATATTTTTTTAATACGAAATATCACATGTCCAAAATACCAGTCAATTGACATAATCGTTGTATTTTCTTTACTGATTAAAGAATATATTCCTAATGTAGTCCGTAGTATATTCTGTACAAAGGTTACTCTCGTGGAAACCGAGCCTAACGTCAATTTTATTTTATGTATAGAGGAAGACGAAAGTTTTATTAACTATTAATACTTTATTCTTTCCCTACAACGTGACATTGCATAATCTTATTTAATGTTATAAAGGTCAACTCTAGCCTCTCGACTCAATGAAGCCAAAAGTAAAGAAAATACAAACACCGCATAACATTCCTAGTACATATTTGTTTTGTTGAATTGTCCATCGTTATAGTAAACTATAACGAGTCCTAGCGAATCAATACACGGTGGTCATATGTTTGGCGATACTTCATTCACGTTAATTTCACTTTGATTTGTCACATCACATTAGATATGAATGGATGTTTGAATGTCCGTAGTCAGCTATCGTTTAACAATTTAAATAATATATGACATCCCGTGTTTCATTCGCCTTGAATCCATCATGTGCAACTCTTTGGTGCGGTTCAAAAAACGAAACGTTCGCAAACGGAACGGCAATTGGTTGACGTGATAGGACGAATTTCGAAGTAGTTTGTTGCACATAATTGATTCAATGTGGGACTCGCCCGATGAACGCTCGCAGTGTGACGACACGCCCTCGCCGACGGACGACAAACACAAGGACGGCAACCCCAACGGCGACGCCCTCAACCCCAAACCGAATCTACCTCCTATCACACCGTAAGTTCCTTATTCTACTTTACGTCTAGAAATAAATTTCATACGTCAATTCTAATTCAATTAATTTAATCATAATTAAATGTTTATCCTGATTCCTAGCTCAAATATTAATGGTGAAATAAAGCCCATCTGAATTAATACGGATTTTATTTTTCAGTAGTTAGAGGCTTTATCTTTGTGTCAGATTACTAAACATTTTAATGCACGGGCTTAGTAGTAGAATTATTGGAATTTAGCCTTGAGGATTCAGCTAACGCATGTTTGCGACAACGCATCTACCGTCTTGATGCTCAATAAAGAAGCCGTATGTACTATATAAAGGCTGATGATGATAATGATGGTGTTGTTCATAAGTTAGACCTGATATTGTATGAGCTCATCTTGTAATTTTTAGCTTGTTCATGTGAACCGTAAATTCATAAAAGTTTATGGAAACAAAGACTCACTGAATTTATACCATTACAAATATTGAAAGTAAATTATGTTACATCAATCATATTGTCTTTAAGACAGAATAGAATTTACTTCAGACACTTGTACCGTGTATGTAACCGCTACCATAGTTTACCACTAATTATTTTAATTAAATTATTATTATTATTAAATAATTATTTAATATTTGCTTGAATGCTTGTATGTAACAGCGATGAGGGCACTGTTCGACGGATGCACACTGCCGTTAAACTGAACGAGGTGATAGTGTCGCGCTCACACGATGCACAACTGGTGATCCTCAACCTGCCGGGCCCGCCGCGCGACACCAAGCTCGAGAGGGAATCCAATTGTAAGTACCAGAGCCCGCAACCATGGCCATGTAAAAAATACAAGTATCAACTCATATAATATGTCCCACTGCTGGGCACTCCTACTCACAATTTGACGAGGACGGCATTGGGCCATAGTATACCGATTCTTTGACCCAATGCTTCACACACTTTCAAAGACTTTCAAGCTCATCGCATGCTGGTTTCCTCACAATGGTGCACAAATTTAGAAAAAGCCATTTCAAGGCACCACACCCTGCGTCAGAATCGATTCCGTACCCTCTCGCTCAAGAGCCATGAGAGCCTCTGGCCAACGTCATGTACCGACCAAGAAACCAACTTCAATCAGTCCGTATTTGCTCTTTGACTTCCCATCCATAAATTATGACCATCAAATAACAATTGTCATATAATGTCATTTAGTAGAAATTTACGTCCGTCTCATGAAATATCAAATATCATACCGCGTGTATTTGGAACGCTTTGAAGGATTTAAGCCTAATAATATACTATTTATATACTATATAATGTAGAATATAACCATTTATCTCAAAAACGATTTTTTAATTAATTTTAGCACTTAATGTATTTTGCATGCCCGCGATGTATGCACACTCACCATGAACTCACGCTGACCGCGAATCGCGTGCGGTGCGGGAGTTCTTTCACGTCCCGCGACGCGGCTGAGAGTCAGCTGTTACATTTCTGTTTTATTATTTTAAAGCATTGTTATCAAATGTCTGTATCATTATGTTCACCAAACCGAATTATACAAAAACAAGTTAAAAAAGACAACCAAAAAAAATTTTAATTTCTTTTATTTATAAAAAAACATATAATTTCGCGTTTTTTTCACTTGTATCGTGTCGGGCCACGCAGGCTACATTATCATACCTCTTCGTTATTCAAAGCGTTCCAAATACACCGTGTATATATGTAGTTGAGTTTATTATGTAAGGTTAAGCGGACTTGATACTATCTTTATTATTTTCAATTTGTAATCATAATAATGTAAAAATTTCAGACATGGAGTTCTTGGAGGTGCTGACGGAAGGCTTGGAGAAGGTTCTGATGGTGCGCGGGGGAGGCCGCGAGGTCATCACCATCTACTCGTGAATGCGCTCCGAGCAGCTCACACAACATGGCAATATTAATCTTACAAGTGTTTCTAAACTATTAGTGAAAGCGCTCACTCTCGGGTGCCCTTAATGAGTCCAAGTGATATGTTACTGTTCCGTGGTCTGTCTTCGTTTAGAGGGAAACAAATTGAGTTCAATCGATCGAATACGCGTCGCTCATGGCTCTATAGTTTACGCATATATTGTATTTTCTTACAATTATTGAAATTATATTTATATTAATTTCAAATATACTTGTTAGATTAGATCTAAAATTTTGTTACATTTGATGCTTGAAAAATGATTATTTATGAAAGATTTATTCACTGTTATTGCATAGATAAGATTGTATGATTGTATCTTGAAGCCTTAACTGATAGATCTAAGTTTGTTTTGTTGTTACTAGTATAGCTAAGCGGTCTCTTTGAGCCACCGACATGCCATATCGATTCATTTATACTATTGTTATGCTCCCCTTCGAATTTTTAATATAAATATTGACAAAAGCGTACGCACTATAAAAATGTTGTCTGTACAAAATAACTGTAAATAGGTGTTTTGTTCTAAGATTTAAATGTCTGCTCAACTAAACATAATTTGACCTGAGAAAATCAAGAGCTCCTAATTTGTAATCTATCCAAAATAAATTTGATCTAGTCACTAAATTATCATTTGAAGAAACTTCTATCAATATAACATCGACTCGAATGCTATCGATTTTAAATGAGACGAACATTCTATTTGAAAACATCTTTTTTACTTTTGTAGTTAGGTACATGTTATTTTAAGTTCATAAATTTTAATGCATAAGAGGAGATATGTAAGGTAATCGATGCAATTTCCTCTGGTAATTATATAATAATATGATATCTTGTAAGCATATTACGCACATTCGCGTCGAATGATCAATGATTACTTACTGTGATTATTTATGAGGACAAAACGCTTGATATCCTAAAGATAAACGTAAACTTAAAATTAAATAGATATTTAAAAAAAAACATGGTCCTTAAAATATATTCAGATTATAATGACAGCTGTCAAATCAATACAATTAGCTTATGACGGGTCGGTAAATCAACAATGTGCGGACGGGTCGCCGACGTTGGCAGTGATTCCCTTGACTTCTTGCTAAAAAAACAGAATTTTTTGTTTTGTCTATGCGGGGGTAAGTTTGGGCATCGATTTTACTTGAGAACTACGATGCCCAAACTTACCCCGCCACGCCAAAACTTTGCAAAGTTACGTGCCTTCGGTGGATTACAAATAAGATAGCTGACATTCGATTTAAATGATATTTTAAGGAACATAGTTTTACATTTTATTTAATAGGGAATAAACCTCTGTAAAATTTAGAAATGTAATTTTATTCGAAATCAGTCATAAATTATTATAATAATAATTATCATTAATAGTTACTAAAAAAATAAGTCAGTCAAAAAAACTTAATGTCATATTACAGGTACAATTATTAGTACCGTCCCCTACAGGGCCCTTAAGCTATAACTTACTTACTTCCTTTTAGTAACGGATAGAATTGTATCGCTAAATTTTTAAAGAAAACATATTTCTTGTGGATTTTTGTTTACGGTATTGCTTAAATTAATAATAAAGAGTAAATAACCGCACAACCTACGGGATGTCGGTATAAAAATTGAATAATTTTTGCAGTCAGTATTTTACTAAGGGCCTGTTTCACAATCTCCCGTTAAGTTCCCTATAGGCTATTGGCAACATATTTGACAGATGTTTGACAGATAGAGTATGGAGTATCTGTCAAACATCTGTCAAATATGTTGCCAATAGCCTATAGGGAACTTAACGGGAGATTGTGAAACAGGCCCTTACTATTTTTTTTTTACTTTATACCTTACTTTTTTACTTTTGACCTAGTACAGATTTTCTTTTGACAGTTGGGATAGTATTCCCTTTTTGTAGTTCCAATGACAGAAATTATCTAATACAGAAGTTACCAGTGTTAACACCAAAGGAGCGATTTATATTTAAGTAGAATTAAGAATATTATCTATATTGTCTTAAAACACCAAGTAATCAGTGTTGAACAAAATAAAAAAACCATAATGTGGTTCCTATAAAAAATATTTGCACAAATTACCCATTTCATAAAATGTGTAAACGTATAATAAGGTATTTTGTGGAAAATTTAATTAAATTACAAAAAAAAGGTCAATTTACATAAATTCATTTCGGAAACTATATTTGTGTAGTTTAATAAGTGGAAGACACGTGGATACATAATCATGCCAAAAATGCGGGTATGACGAGAAGAAGGGTGCACGTTCTTAAAGTATGGCATTAAAAATACTGAATATTTACCTATAATTTATTTTAAAAAAATAATACAAATATTTTCTTTAACAGTCGACGAAGAATTATGACTTTTAAAAATGGCTAAACTAAACTAAATTTATGTTATACGGGTCGCCATAATATCTAACTATATTCTTTTAATTTATTTATATGTATTTAAATATTGTTGGCCGTGAATAATATTAAATTACACAAATGTAATCCACCTAATTATCTAAGTATTCATGATGAAAGGATAGGTAAAACTTAAAAGCGTTAGGTTACTGCCAAATAGAATTCGATGTTGTAAATTATCTTAGATATATAAGAAATTAGGTTACTTATAAGACACATTTTCAACTTTCACGTCACTAGGCGATTAGAACGATTTATGTAATAGAATTTTATCTAGTGCATGTCATTTTTGCGATTTTAGATAGATAACATAACATACCTAGAGTAAAATATTAATGTCTAAGTCGTTTCTGCTGTAATAGATCAATACATATATATTTATGTGTGTGTGTCTTTATATCCAATAGTAGAAGTAATTGATCTGTAATCAATTGCAGCAATGTACAATAATATATATAATTTATTAATGTATACTTAAAAGTATAATTGTTATTTTTGTGGGACTATTTTATATTCTAATCAGGTGAAACTGGACTAACGTTATTATATTTTATCGACACTTACAGTATTGATCAAAGATTTTTAAATTGTTCTTTTCTGATTCTTATAATTTTAAAGATTTCAAAAGAAGTTCAAAAGCGAATGAGCAAAAGAGTTAATCGCAGGGCATCGGAAATGACGTCATAAGTCAATGTGTATTTCCATTGCGATTGGTCGCTTTCACAAGTGTGACGTCATTTTATTACAGTACACTGCGATTTGCTTTGATGTTTATTATTTACTCAACAACAATTACCATATAATATAAAGAATTAAGAAATATATTATGTAATGTTGCTACAAAAATGATGTTACGTTAAAAAACGTATTTTTTTCTTTCATTCATTAAATACAAATATTTTTATTTTATTATACACAGACAAAAATATTAGCAAAGTGTGAGTCGGATTTGCAATGCATGAATTGTTACATACGTATATACAATATTAGCCACTTTAACAAAATTTGTATGAGCGCTTATACAACTCAAAGCACTATCCTTATTGGCGTCCGGTATCTGGTATAAAAGTTTGACAAGTCCACCCTTTCCTTAGAAGGTAGTGACACACGGACAAGCAGAGGGACAATAGAGTGATCTTACAAGGTTATTTCCTACCTTTTAAGATTCCTACCTTTTAAGATAAAAAAGCTTAAAAAGCATTTCCGATTCACTTTTGCACATAAACGACACAAAAGTTATATTAAATTGAAATATTATTTTACATATTGCATACATCTTATACATATTGAAAAAAAATTATATATATACTTTGAAAGGGTGTAATATATATCTATATAAATATATATGTGTCTGTGCTGTTAGAATTCGTGATACATAAGTGTGATCATTATATTATTTAAGATCTAAAAGTAAAGGTTTATTATTGTAACAGATCGTTATACATTTAAATATAACAAAACAGAATATATCAGATTTTATTGATTTATTCACGTCACTAAGTGTCGAAAGTCTATATCTAATATCGGTGACTTTATTGTAGTAAGCAAATCTCATTTTCCATATACGAATGACTTATATTTATTTGTATTATATGAATATATTAAATAAATTATGTCTACCGATGTAATAGGCACTAAAAACAAAAAAATATTTTCAAAGATATATTATTTATGATAATGTGTGTCAAACATAAAAATAGAATGAAGCGAACAACTTCTTCATAAGATTGAATAAAATTTTACTCAGCAAAATGAATTTAGAAAATGACATATGATTGAAATAAAACGCACATTTTCAGATGTCTTGTTCGATCAGATTAGTATAAAATCTTTTTATAGAATGAGTACTATTTAACTCGTCAAAAAAACTAAAATTTTAAGTAATTTATGATACTTGAATGAGAAATTTTCGACTGCTTATATGCATGTGCAATGGTTTTTAGCATCTTATGGGTAAAAAAAATCACAATCGCAAAATGTGTTTCCCACTTACCACTAACCTGAAAAATGCTTAAGTGAAAATTCCGATACATATATTATAATGCAAATTGAACACATAAATAGGTGTATAAAATGTTTTAAAATATGAACAGAAATATGCAATACAGTACAATATCTTCAAAATTTAAAAGATTGTCTTAAAATTGTGTTGGTCTTTCCAGCCACGAAGTATAGATATAATTTAAGGTTCCCTAACTTTATTTTGAACGATTGGTATGAGACAGAAGTTTTGCCGGTAGAGCGCGCCTTTTTTAAGAAGTATTCGTTTAAATTACGCGGGATGTATTATGGCGCCGCCCTGATTGGTCCGCTACAATAGAATCGGTACGTACTCGATTCTAGCGCAGCCAGTGGCAGAAAAGAGAACTAAAATCCGGGTTTATTATAGTGTACATGTATTTGTGTAATACTATGGAAGATTATATACCGTTTGGACTCCTTATATCTATACTTCGTGCTTCCAGCCTTAAAATATCCTTATAATCTAGACACGCGGTAGCGTGTCAAGCCAAGTTCAATTGTTACACGAACCATTTTACTTTTGATCCTATGTATTTTACGGTGATCACCTGATCGTTCTATTTAAAAAAAAATATTGCGTATTATTTAAATCATTATAATTTAATCTAAGAATATAATCTTGTGTGCCAAAGGTCATATAACGACTTAAGGTTTAATAATAATGTAAAATTTTACATATAATCCTTAAACTATTATTAAATGTATATTCCACAACGCCCTTTCGGAATTGTCGACTTTGGGCTGGCCCTGGCGAATTGCTATAGGTTACATTAATGATTGTACTTTTCGGTGGCAATTGAATGTGTGAAACATAATGTATGAAAATTTAATAAATTATTAAAAACAACGTAATGTAACATCGTTAAAGTAATCTATATTAAGTCACTCATTTCCAAACTCCTAATTAATTTATTATCTATGAAAATCGGTAATTCTCAAAATAAACGACACCTAAGATCGATAAGTATAGAGATAGCTAACAACGTCAAAGTACGTACATGCCATACGTATAGATGAAAGGAGATCAAAGCATTAACAACATCTAGTAATATATAGGTACTCTATAGAATGAACTTGGGGGTAATAAGATTAAAAGTATAATATTTTGTGTATATTTCTATGAATCAGAAAGAGAGAGCTAGATAATACTAGCAGGAACTTACATACATATTATTATTACCGACTCACAACGGCCTTAATGGAAGCACGAGCATATATTTTGCTGATGGTTTTCGTTATCAAATAATCTTTAACAGTTAGCATTATACGATCATAGAAATATATATACAAATTCAATGGTTACGAATGTCGTAAGCCGTAAGCGATACGATATCTTTAGCGTGTCTACATTAGTATTTTGTCAAACTGCACCTAGTAAAGTATTCCTACATCGTATGTTTTTAGAGCTTTATCAAGAGTGTTATATATTTGAGGATTGATTGGAAGTAACTTTATCGAGTGTCTTGTAATTTATTAATAAATATATACCTATGTTAGAGTTTAGGCTGTGAGCCGATGTAAACACATTCTTCAAAATTTGATATTCAAGCTAGAGTTGCTGTGATACACGATTCGGCTATAAAATATTATATTTTATTCAATTTCATTCTCAATTTATAAATATTAATATTGTTTTATTCAAATATGATTATTATATATTATTTGTAATCTTTATTTCTTATTAGTGACAATGTTTAATCGTCGCACGTATTCAATCTTTTTATAATTTCATATTTTTTGTATACATAGGTAGTATATTTTTAGTGTACTCGTCTATGATAATGATAACTAAATGTTAAATACAGTGTACCTTTGTCAAATTTTTGTGGATATAGTAACTATACATATGAAACTGGTAGGTACCTAATAGGTATTATCATAACTGCATGTTGAAAATATGTTCTAACAGAATACTTCAATCTTTAAAAAGTTTTTACGAAATTTATTTTCCATGGTAAAAACCGTTCAATAAATTACTAAAATAACGTTTCTGATTCTAGTGAATTAGTCAGTGAGTAAATTAAGAAAAAGATGTTATGAGTATAATAAAGTAAATTAATGATAAATTTGTTTGATTTTACCTCGAAATATTTTTGAAACATCTTATGTTTGTATAATATAGGCGCGCCTTTATCTAAATTCTAAACCAATAATATCGACCATCCAATAAAATTAAGTTGAATTCCGTGACGGATGACGGAAAATGGCATGTCGCTGTTGCTGTCGTGATGCGTTTACTTAGCCACGCGACGCCCGAGTACAAAGAGTATATATTATATAATATGTTTATACTCTTTGGAGTATATAAACACTACGTTTTACCGAGTAGGTATACACAGCGCATAGCCTCTTCTAAGTCAGATTTCTTAAAAGGCCCTATGCCCTAAGTGACTGTTCGTTTGCCCTTTCTTATACAAATTAAAAAATGCAGTCATAGGGACTGGCGATAATGAAAACAAATTCTGACAAATTTGTTTGCGACACTGCCGGTTCTGTCTTATCTCGGTTTTTTTTTTTTTTTTTTTTGTAATATTAAGTTTTCTATTAAAAAATATTTGTTCGACTGATTCGCTACGTCCACATTCGTAACCTAATTTTCGTAACTGGTTACGAATAAGGAATTATTTTCTCTGTTTCGTAACCAGTTACGAAACAAGACTTTTTTTCCTTTTTCTATAGATAGGCTATAGGCCTAAGGCTAGGCTATAAACAAATCCACGTTTTAAAACATGTATTCACAATACAAATCATTGTTCCAGGAAAAAGTACCAGGAGGCCAAATAAAAAAATAAATGACTATAGTCGCGGCACGATAAGAAGGCCGACGTTTGACGTTTGTCCGCTCATGAATTTCGTAATTATAATAATCAAATTTGAAGGAGAAAATTGCTGTTCTTTATTGTCAATAGTGACGTGCGGCTATTCATAAAATTTATCGAATGTATAATTTTAGGAAACAAAATGTATTTATTTAATTTCTTTATAAACTATATATATTAGGGTCCCATGAACATTTATTTTTTATTTTTATAAGATTATAATTAATGGGCACCTTGTTTACCACAAATCTAGGCATTTATTTTTCAAAAATATTTTTTTTAATTAAATCTAATACGATCGTCACATAGTAGGATTAATAGGATCACTGGTCAACACAACTACTACCCCCGGCAAACTTGCGTCAATGTTCAATGCAAAACAAAGCAGTTTCGACCTGACGTTGCATCCAAAAGTACAAACTGTGAGCGTACTGCGATTGTGATATAGTTTTATTAAGCTATTTAACCAGGTATCTTCTACTTGCAATAAAAACTTACAGATTTGATTATTATTTTTTTCGAGAATAAATTGACACTTGCATCACTATTTTAATGTGTCAAAACGGCCATCATATCGTGCCGCGAGTATAAGAGGCTCTGGTTATTAAAATGGAAAAAAAAAGAGAAAATAATTCCTTATTCGTAACCAGTTACGAAAATTTGGTTACGAATGTGGACGTAGCGGACTGATTGACGGATGGGTCGATGGGTGGTACACACAGATTACTAGCGGGAATTGCTTGTTTGACGTTTTTTTCACGCATGTGAATGATTACTGGGTCAATGTAGGGACTTGGAAGATATACTACCACACTAAACCAACTGCAAACGCCTTCAACCGCTTTTTGAGGGCCTCGAATCTGCATTATTACCTACCACTGCAACTCCTGTATACCCAGCGTCGACAGCGGTATCCACTAAATGACCCTTTGATACGATCTCAGGGAGTCAGGGGGATACTTTAAAACTGCTTTTGGACCCGCATTGAATTTAATCAGAAGAATTCAGGAGTAGGAAATTCTCTCCCCAGTTAAAGTAAAGACAGTACAAGATGAGTAGAGACTTGTTAGTCAAAACAAGTCAAAAAAAGATGACAGAGAGGAGAAGCCTAACTGCATTGCATCACGGAGAAATAAATCCAATGTTTATAATTGATATGCATAGTACTGAATGTATTTATATCTTAATTTTAACTGCAAAGCACAAATCGGCTGTGCTTACACAATTTTTTCCAAAGCGTTCTATCGAGTTAATCATCTTATTGATAAAATTGCATGCTGGGACTGGCTTGGATATGATAATGTGATGCTTTACATCCTACCTGATAAATTGTATAGGTACCCGTAATCGTAACTTATTACTATTAATGGATTTGATCGGTGATCTTTCTAACACTTCAGGTGCTCCACAAGGTTCTAATTTGGGTCCTTTACTATTCTTAACTTATATCAACGATCTGTTAAACTCGCTGGACAATGAGTGTATGGTTCACGCTGACGACATAAAAATATTTCGATCAATTATTGGCATTGATGATTGTATAAAACTCCGAAACGATATAAACAGAGAGCAAACTGGAGGAAAGAAAACCAGATGGGATTGAATATTAAAAAGTGTCAAACCATTACCTTCTGTAAGCGTAAAAAAATTAGTTAAATACTCAAAAAGTCCTTAAAAACTGTCCTTCTATGTACGTCTGAATTCTTTGGCAATAGCTAGTTGAGAAATACACATAAGTACTAGAGCGTTTCTTGTATCACGATACTGTCGGTCTTGAACACATGTAGCTCGATTAAAGGGTAGATAATAGATATTATAGAAATGAAAACGCACCATAACATTAGTAGAAATATATTAATCAACACAAGACTAGACAAATATTCTATATATTTCTAATCTGCCAATCCTAAATATCACATTTCAAAAAACCCTCAACTTATTGCGAACTTAATTTGTACTTTCAGAAATATTGGTATTTTACCACTTTACAAAATATACGTAACACACACTACAAATATACCCGTCTGATGAGCCGCCCTTTTTATTAACTGTAGTCAACTCTAATAAAGAAAAAGAAACGTCGTAGAGTAATTTACTTAAAACTTTTCTAATTATATTAAACTTTGATTATTTTAATCATTTAAAGTACCCATTAATATACACAGTGGAGGATTTACAAGGCTGAGTAGGCTTCAGTCTCTTTTTTTTTGCCAGTCCTGATCTGTTAGTGGCACTGGCAGACCCCTTCATACTTAAAGAAAATTGTAGAGATTATTGGGATATACTTTTTTTTTTGCTACCGTTTAGAAAAGAAAAAGGTTTCTACATGACAATATAAAAGATAAAAAAGGTTGGCAGAAACTGTAGACTACAGCCTACAGCAAAAGCTATACAGCTTTTACTACTCGTAAATGTATAATCTGCCACTGATTACACAAAAGTTCATCAGTTTCTATATTATGGACATTCTTGGAAGTTTATACACAATTATGGTGTAATTTTCAAACAAAAGATATATACACGAAATGCAACAACCAAGCTGTCACTTTACGCCAGTGTCCTGGGAGCAAGAGGCACCATCCCAGACAAGCCAACTCAATTTGGCTCCAATGCTGACTTTAATCCAAGTATATAACGAATGCTACAATTAACACCTAATTTTATCCCTAAATTAACTTTTTTCGTAAAAATTACATTATTATTCGTAAATATCACATTGTTATATCCAGTGGCGTAACTACACAATTGGTGCCATGGACCACGGGCCCCCCGGTCGGAGAGGAATTCCAACTCCCAACATTTATTATTACACATTTAGTAAAAAAAATTGTGTCTTTCCTAGCATCCGATGAATTTGCCACGGGCCCCGAACGGTATAGTTACGCCACTGGTTATACCCATAATTATGTACATTATGTATTTAATTGACAGTAATATTTTCTTCAAATACTCAATACTACAGTATATTATGCATATAGTACTTAGTTAAACTTGCATTTTATAATTTTAGCACCGATTTGAATGCTTCAAAAGATAAAGTTACAAAGTATTCAATTGTTTAGTACTTACAATAATCTTCTTGGACAAGAAATATTATTATATAAAAATAACAAATATCGAAAAATATTACACAATTTGACTTTTCCTTAAGGTTCAACAATTATACTTAGCTTAGTGTTATCACTGAGAACATGAAGTAAAAATTGGAAGGCTGAACACTATAATTATATGCGCTACAAACTATTATTGCATGTGTTACAAAGGTAATTCATTTTTAATGCTATCTGAAATATACTTTTCTAATAAGTCTTTGTCTTGTGATGAATACAACTGACTTAGTAAAGAATACTTCAAGCTGACAACTTTTAGGCCAAGTATTTTCATGTGTCGGATTCTCATTGCTTGAGGGCCAATTAAAGTTTTACCATCAGAACAAAAATGATCAGGTAAATGTATTAAAACAGCTGTAACATTACATTTATCAGACTTCAGTTTGCAATTAAAGGTAGTACTGCCGAGTCCAGGGGAATGAATCATAACGTCAATCAAATAACTGCTGTCTGAACAGTAATTAGGTATAGATACTGCCGTTGAAAGCATTTCGGAGCTTCCTACAGCATTTACAAAGGCATTTTTAGTTTTGGACAGAATATTCTTAATTCGAACATCTTGGGTAATAGTCGAATGACACTGATCTTTCGGCAGCATTGGTCCAGAAATGTGTTTACATTCTAGTGACAATGCTGTGTCTATCAATTGCAGTTTTTTGTAAGTGTCTTGGTTGTTTATTTTAGCTAAGTATCCTGGATGAAATATTTTAGGTATCAATTTTAAGGGGTGCTGGTTAAGGTATACAAATGTAAGGACTATCAAACACATATCATCTACACTTATTTTGTCAAATCTGCACAGAAGTAATTCTTCTACACATGCCAAGTAATTTATGGCATTTACTGGCTCTGAATATAAATATCCATGTGGATAAATAAAGCATTTCAAAAAGCTGGATGGTATTTTATCCATGTTAGATAAAAAATATTGACTACACGTATTTAAAATTTGCTTATTGGATAATTGAAATTCCATACAGAAGTTATAAATTCCAGCTATGAGAACATGTGAAGATACTTTAAGACCTTTCAACCTCATGTATTTTTCAATAGCAGCAACAATTTGATCATCAGAATATTTTAAACGAGTAAATTTTGTAACAATATCTAACAACGAGTCTTCATCTAGAGCATGAATATTCAAATAAAACCAATGACTCAAAACAGCAAAAGATTGCATTGAAAAATACTTTTCAGTTATAAAAATGTTTAAAATCTCTTGCATAGCTTGTGGTTTGATATTATACCAGATTTCTGATAGTTTTTGTTCCAAAAGAATTGATAATGTTCTCTTACTCACTTTTAATCCAGGTAAAATATTAAATATATGTGCAATATTATGCTCATTAATATTATTCTCTTTTTCAATGAAGCCAACCCACAACCTATCAACTGTCTCACTATACTTTTGGTTCATATTATTGTTGATTAAAAATGTTGCAAAATCACACAACTGTTCTAATGTTAATTTATTATCAATAGCCCTCAGAAGCAGTTCATCAGAAAATGCATATTTAAATGGTTCCATTATTGAAGAATTTGTTTTGAGAACATTTAAAATTGTATGTGTGTCTTCAGTTTTCATAACTACTTTTAGTAACTTCTCTAAAATTGCACCCTTTGCATAGTTAATGTGTACACTTAGGTCTTCTATTTTATTATTATTTCCTTCTTTCTCCAAATTGTAGATCCTCTCTATAGCACCAAGAGCAATATTTGGTGTTATTTTGGTACATTTTGTAATTAATGAAAACACTTCACGCAAATCCATGCACTGCTTGAATTCTTCATGAATTAAATGATAATTTAGGGATTCGTTTATGTTTTTCGGTGGTTCATTTGTTTGTATGTGATTTAATTTATCCAAGTCTTTTAATTTTCTTATAATAACTGGGAGTTCATGAACGTTGTACCTATTTTCGATCAGGATGGTACTATTTGTAAATTCAGGAGGATTAGTCTTATCGTCACTGGAGTTCCTACAAAATATATTGGCCCATTGGGACAGAGAACTATTACTTCCACAACTAATCATATTATTACGTGTTTTTGAATAAGATCTCAAAAATACTGAAGTCATTTTTATGAAGGGTATTGCAAAAAATAACTCCAATCTGTACCCGTTGCACTTATATGACAACAAAATATAAAAACAAAGCGATTTATAAAAATTTAAAATACGCAATAATTTGTTTTGGTATTTTTTTTCGTATATTTGTTCCTGTTGGAACCGACTAAGACCAGAGGCCATGCTGCCATGACTGACGTAAACTACACATATTTTGTGTGAAGAAGAAGGAATGGCGGGAAACGTCAAGGGAGGGCCCCGTCCCTCATGTCACCATCAAACAATTATAACTCCAAATCTATTCATTCTGAAACAGTCCGCCACAATATTTGCGAACCAATCGCATTATAATATATGGATCGAGTTTTGAAGACAAACACTATAGAAAACCACCAGAACAGTCACCATATATAGTACCGCCGAAACAATCCCACACAGAAAACAGCCCCAGAACAATTTTCCGCAGCATTCGCGAACCAATCACAATATAAATAGATTGCGTTTTTAAACCAAACACTATAGAAAACCACTCCGAAATAACAAAACTGGAAATAATAATTGATTAACGGAAAAAAGAAAGAACACGACCGTTAGCCTTAATGTTTCCCACCAGACCCAAAGAGTATGTAAAACTAACGTTAAGACATAGATATATAAAAAGCTTAGATAGAGGATAATAAGTTGAACAAATTTCATAACTAATACGCTCTTTACTCTTACGTCAAACTACCTGTGTTGAAACGAGATAGCAATATGTCTTCAGCTCTATCTTCAGGCCATGCGCCCCACATTGCCTCGGCGGCCATATTAGTTGGTAGCCAGCTGGATACCAAACAAGCTTTTGTGTTTTGCTAATAATTTGTGGTTTTTTGTATTAAAAGTGAACTTTTAGTTATATTTACGTAATTAACAAGAAATGTGGCGTGTGTGGTACCAGGGTATTCTCACCAAATGGGTGTACTAAGTGAAAATGATTCAAATGTATCATTCCACCGGTAAGCTTAAAGACAAATATTGTTAATTTAATGTTTATTAAGGTATGAAATACCTGTAGATCTTATTGAATTTTGATCATTGTAAAAGTATGTATTATTTTATGCATTTATTTTTGCGTATATGCATCATCATTACATAATAATTCTAATTATAAATAACACAATCTGATATTTTGACACTTTACATACCAGATAGTGTTGTACGACTAGTAACATGAAATATCGATAACGTTCGATATTTAATTTAGAAAGGCTATGGTAGGATAAGCTTATAAGTGAATCTGCCTGCAGCGAGTTTGTCCTTGTAATTTTTATGGATCGTGTAGCTCTATGCTGGCTAGTTAATTACTTGCTGGTGCCAAATTCACTGGCTTTTACTGATATTTTTTATTATAAATAGGTTTTCGACTGACTCCTATTTCTATAAGAGAAGAATGGATCAAAAATATAAACAGAGGCGAGGAATGGAGTCCCACACAATACTCTGTCATCAATCAAGGATATGCTCTGCACATTTTGAAGAATCTTGCTTTCGTCAGAGATACACCCGAAAAACTCTCCATTTGCATGCAGTGCCAACAATATTTGTTAATCATCCCCTATCATATCAACTCTTAAGTGTACATGTTCAGATTATACAAGTCTAATGCACAAAAGTGCTAGTACTTCTAATACTTATTTGGCTAAGCTAGTGTGATTTAATCAAACAGATAATATGCAACATTGACGTATTATATTGTTTATTGAGTTCATGTCAGCTTTGATGAATCTATATTCTGAAGATAAATATACTGCTTTTCTGAAAAACAAAACAAGGAACTCTTGGAGATCCCTTTTTTATTGTTTTAAACAAGTTTTAACATGATAGCTGACAAAAGAAAAGGTATCAAACCCATAAATTTAAAAGAATGCCTTCATTTTCATTTCTGTGTTTAGTAGGTATATTCAGAACGGTTTTCTTGTTTTGCAGAAATTGAGAAAAAAAAGGAAACTTATTGCTAAGTATGATAATGATTCAACGGCAACAACTTCAAGTGCTACTAATTATGAACAACAGGTGAACCATTTATTGAATTCATTTTATTTTTGTCAAATTATTACAGTTGTTACCAACAACAATTTTTTTATGTTTTTATTTTTATAACAATACTTTATAATATAACAGAATTCGGTCCAGCGTTCTCCGATACCAAAATTTTGTATAGAGACAGTGAAACCCCAAAGAGGTTATAGGATAGTTTTTAAATTACTTATTCTATGAAGACAAAGTTGCTACTAGTTATTTTATAAAATAAAAAAATGAAATTGATTTTTAGGTTCAATGGATTATTTTATATATATTATTTAAATAAATGAAATTATAAAATTGAATTAAACTAAAAATAATTTCAACGAATTATTTATTTTATTGGAAATTTTTATTTATTTTAATAAATATATTGTTTTTAGCTAGAACAGTATAATGCAGAGAAAAAAAATCCATGTGTTACCAGTGGTAACTACTGGGATTTTCTTACTTTCTATTACTATTACTATTTCTATTACTAGGATTAAATTTATTCCTCCTCTTCAACAGATCTTAGGCCATGATTATGTAGGTATTTTAAAAGTACAAGACTAATTTTGTTTTTATTTTTTATTTTCATTTGCAGATTCTATGTGCGGAAGAAATCGGAGAGAGCTTCCAATTTATACAAAGTTATACCAATATAACAAACTCGTATTGTTTAAAGGATTATAATATGTGCAAGTGTTCATTTAATAAATAAAAAAATATAGGTATCTTCATACGTGTTTTAATTTACTCGCTTTAACCCTATTATAGATGTAGCTAAGCTGTCATAAATATCAAATTAACTATATAATAAACTATAATTGACAAATTATAGCCTATGTGTTTTTCTGATGTATAAGCTATAGTATTGTAAAGTTTCATTAAAATTCTATATAGGATTTTAAATTAACATGATTATTTTCATTATTTAAACTATTTAAAACGGGATATTTACCATGTTTTTTATCATTGTTTCGCGGAGCTCGATATTTCGACATTGTCTACGAATGTCATGTTCACGAGACATGGTAAATATCCCGTTTTAAATAGTTTAAATAATCATTAAAATTCATTCAGTAGTTTTTCCATGAAAGAGTAACAAACATTTCCTGTTTATAATATTAGTAGGATATTTTATCCACAAAAGCTTACGATGAAGGTTGCACAACACTAATCCTGGTGACATTTGTCAAAAATATAGTTCAAAGAAATGGCTCCATTGAACCATTTGAGACCAAGTAGAGTAGCCATATCTGTCTCTTTTTAACTTATGATGTACTTCTTAAGAAAATAAAGGACAGCATTAGCTACTCAGATCCTCCAAGATACACGCTATCTATGCTTTTTATATATCTATGCGTTAAGAGACGGGACTGCCATACAAAAAAAACGATGTATGAACGTGCACTCTAAACCAATACCAACCTAACAGACAGAACCATGGCGCCTGGCGGCACATACTGCCAACATAATGTCATAACTAGTTAGTACTGGGCTAGGACTAGTGAAAATTTATCGATATCGACTTTTTAAAGACTCGTTATAGTGCGAATTTTATTTTAAAAACATAAACAAATGAATAATAATAATAATAATAATCATTTATTTGCATCAAACATGGTAGTAAGTTGTTATAGTATACATTGTGATTCACATGTTTCGCTAAACATTTTAATAGCATGCAAAAACTTAATTATAATAATCGGAAAAAACTAACAACTACATACTGCGACTCTTATACTTATTATGAATCATTTTGTCATGTTTTTTATGTCTTTTAAACTATAAAAATTATTCTTTTTGACCCACTCATACAATTTAATTTTAAACATTCTTACATTTAGCTTCTTTATATCAGTTGGTAATTTATTATATAGTTGTACACACATATTTAAACAGCTTTTATTATATTTACTTAGCCTAGGTTGAGTATCTATGACTAGCTTATAGGGATCTCGTCGACTACGAGTATTTATTTCCCCTGCCGACGTAAACAGGTCTTTATGCCTGCATACAAACATACAAATCTCAAAAAAATAAAGAGACGGTAGCGGTAATAATCCAATCTTTTTGAAAAAGGGTTGACAGGATTCATCCGGTTTGAGTCCACATATAGCTCGGATACATTTCTTCTGTGCGATAAATGCTCTGTTAAAATCTGTACTATTACCCCATAGCACAAGCCCATAACGCAAGATGGATTCCACGTAAGCATGATATGACAAAATAGTTGTTTTTGTGTTCGTCGTGCTTTTAATACGTCTAAGGGCATATACAAATTTGTTTATCTTAGAAGATATCTCGTGTATATGAGACTTCCAGTTCAAGTGCTCGTCTATAATTATACCTAGAAATTTTGTGTTTGTGACTCTTGCTATATTTGATATATTAAGTTCCAGTTTGTTTTTATTACTGTTATTGAATTGTATATATTTCGATTTATTTAAATTAATTTCCAAATTATTTAAGTCAAGCCATTTAATTAAATTGTCAATTGTTTTATTTATGTCATTCTCATGGTCATTAATTGTATTATATTTTTTATTAGATGTCACAATTATTGTTATGTCGTCAGCATATAATATACATTTATGTTTGGTAATATTAATTATGTCATTTATGTACAATAGAAACAGCATAGGTCCCAGGACACTCCCCTGTGGCACTCCGTACCTGTTATATTCGTATTTTGAAGAGTATGACGTGACTTCATTATTTTTGTTTATTTCCGTTATAGTGACACACTGTTGTCGGTCAATCAGGTAAGTAGATAGCCACTGTAGAGTCGGACCTCTAATTCCAAGCTTTTCTAGTTTATGCAGCAAAAGGTCATGGGAAACAAGATCAAATGCTTTAGATAAATCGAAGAACAATCCTGTAGTAATATTATTATTATTTATATTATTTAAAACTGTTTTTAAAAGGGAAAATACTGCTAGCGTAGTTGATTTTCCTTTTTGAAACCCATACTGTTCGTTTGCTATTATTTTATATTTATTGCAAAACTCCAGAAGTCTTTTAAGCATGCACTTTTCGAATATCTTTGACAATATAGGTATTAAAGTTATTGGACGATAGTTGCCCATGTCACATTTTTCACCTTTCTTATATAACGGCTTAATTTGTGATATTTTTAACGCGTCTGGAAACAATCCACAAGAAAAAGACAAATTAATTAGATGTGTTAATATCGCTGTTAATTCATCTGTGCATGTTTTTATAATTTTAGTGTTAATTTCATCATATCCTTCAGACTTAGAGTTCTTAAGTAACATTATTTCGGTTTTGACTTCGCTTCCGGACATAGGTTTAAGGAACATCGTATTGTTTTTTAACAAACTGTTATATGTAGTTTTAGCACTTAGATTTGTAATATTTGTGTTTCTTTGTGTCGAATTTGTATAATAATTATTAAAAGCAGTCGCTATGTCTATGGGATTCGTTATTACTCTATTTTCTGATTTGATACTTTGAATACTGTTCTTTATATATGTATTACGTATTTCGTTTTTGATTACTGTCCAAGTGGCTTTACATTTATTATTATTTCTTTGTATATAGAGTGAGTTTGCGTTTTTTTTGGAGTTTATTATACACTTTTTCAAAATGTTAGAATATTTTATATATTTTAATTTGTTAACCGTGTTTTTGTTTTTGTAATAATAATATCTCAAATTACGTTTTGTATTGCAGCTTATTTTCAGGCCTCTACTTATCCAGTTTTGATTTTTTTTGTTAATAGTTATTTTTATTCGTACTTTAGGAAAACACAGACCATAAAAAAGACAAAACAACTCATGAAAATTGTTGAACGCCACGTTTGCATCTGTCTCTATGTATATATTAGACCAGGATAGCTCAGATAAGCACTCCTTGAACTTGCGAATATTATTTTTATTAAAGTCTCTTTTAAATATATAATATGACGTTTGCTTAAATAAATTATATTTTAAAGGGAAGCTCAGTAGTTGTGCTGTATCGTGATCAGAGAGATGCAATGGCAGCACTGCTGCTGTGGCATCTGGGATGTTGCTCAAAATGTGGTCAATACAAGATAACTTACGCGTAGGGATATTTATATGAATTTTTAGATGGTAATTAAAAGACAGATCTTGCAGTATATCAGTAATGTTACCCTTTTGTAGTGTGTTTATGTTGAAGTCCCCCGCTATGATTAATTTATGCGTCTTGTATTTATATTTTGATATAAGGTCATGTAAAATGTAGTTTAATTTATCCAAGAATATTTTTGGGTCCGATTGAGGTGTTCGATATACGCAGATGACAATTAGTTTGATGTCTAAAATTTCCACACCACAGGCCTCAAAAGTATTCAATGTGGCGTTTCTTTTTATACACGGGACCTCATTGAATGTTATGCCTCTTTTTATTAAGATACAGGTTCCGCCTCTCTGTTTATCTCTACAATAATGAGCTGCTAGGTCATAACCTTCTATTTTAACAAAGTTCTCAAGGCCTTTTCTAATAAATGTTTCCGAAAAACATAAAATGTCTGGGTTATGTTGTTTTTCACGTAGTTCGTGGAGAGTCAACTCAATTAGCTCTTGCTTTGACAAGATGCTAGCGATATTTTGATGGAGAATGGTAAAGTTATGTGGAATATAGTTAGTGCAGTTCAGGTCGAAAAAACGTTGTCTTGTTCTTATTTATTATAGGAAAGTAATATGGTATAGTACCCTTTTTGAGATTAGGAACACATATTGTGTTTCCCGGGTCTCCATTACTTTTTTTTATATTTTGAAAATAGAAAGGGATTGTGCCTTTCTTTAATTTTAATGAAGTGTTATTATTATTATAAGTATGATTATTTCTCGCTACTATTTTCTTTATTTCTTTGGGACATAGATATTTATCAGAATAGTCACTACAGTCAATGGCATAGTTAATTAATTTACAAATTTCATAGTCAGTTAAATATTTACAATCTAAAAATTCGCAGTTGTTATATTTACTACATAAAGTTTTTATTTGGCTATTTAATTTATTAACATTTGTATATTCATTTTTATTTACCCTTAGAACATAGATCTTATTTTTATCAAAATTATATATTATGTTTTTAAGTTGTGTTAAGACTGCCTTAATGTCATAATCGTTTTCACCTAGACATAGTATTAATTTATCATGTGAATTTAGCCGCATCCTCTTACAGTTTTTTATCAACTCGTAGGCTGGCGCATGTGGCTTACATTCACCACTGATTCTGTATTTAACATAATTTGTTTTAAGTCTAGAATGAGTGAGCGCTGCAGCTAGACCAACACTTTGCTGTGTACCAAAGATATATATGTATTTACTATTATCGCAGTAGGGCTGTTTAATAGTTGTACAAGAATTTGGTGGCGCTGAATTTGGTGGCGCTAATTTTGAGGTATCGCTCGGATTCGTTGTTTTTGATACCTGAGTTTTGGGTTTGGTTTTTAAGTCATTTTTTTTATGTTGCATGCTTACTTCTTTTATGTTCACGCTGGCCTTGGTGTGTGATTGAGTTATCGATGTAGTTAAAAGTGGTGACCCGCTGCTGAACAGGAGCGAGCGACGTTTTTTTGTTTTGTTGTCATTTCGTGGACTGTTTAGTACAGATGAGGGAGAGTGACATAAGGATTTTAATGCTTTATTCTCTGCAGTAAGCTTACTGATTTGCTTGCGAAGATCATTATTTTCTAGTATCAAGTTTTCTAGTTCGTTTTGAGTACTCTCTAATGTACATGTTAACTGGACAATCGTCTCCTGCATTTCTATGACCTTTGTCATGTCAGCCGATATTGTGCCATCTAGACTCCGGGATAAAATATTCGGTGTAGAAAACGAGTCATCCGATAAACTATGAAGATCAGTAAGTGTAGGCGAGTTTCGTGAGTATGAGGTGTTGGGGTCCGGCGTGTGTAGGGATTCAAAACTTTGGTTTTTCTTGTTTAATTTCCTTTCTTCTGATGGCCTATGTTCACTAGTATTTTGTGGCTTTTTTCGTATTGTTATGTTAGATACACCATTATTGGTGTCTGTATTTTTTTCGATGCATGTTTTACAACGCCATTTTTTTTTCTCTCCACTATTCATAAGGCGATAGGTTTTTGCTGGGAAACCATCGCAGTCGAGTTCATATCTGTTTTTACATATTGAGCATGAAACCGTATTTCTTACATCCACTAGTTTCTTGCATTTAAAACAAGTTACATCTTGCGACATCTTGTGTCCACTATTCGCTGTTTTTGTAAAATTTTTCGATGCCATATTTAGTCGATATCAAGTAAAACAGATGCTCAAGAAATTCTACTAGTGTATAATAGATGGCGCTGTTATTTTATTTCTATTGATGTCTTTGTCTATTTTAAATTTAACGTTTTTTTAACACAATTTTCGAATAAAACTTTGTTTTGTAAATTATCACCTTTAAATTGTAACCGTAATGTTTGTATTATATTCAAAACCACTCATAAATAGGAAAAATGTTTATTTCACTTACTGTTTTTAGAGATTTAAGCTAATTTATCACCTCACTTTAAATCCTTCACTAATGTTAGAAATCGTGCAGTTTTCCTACAGATAACACTACACAGCTTGTATTAGCACTAATGACACACAATTATACTATTTAAACATTCAGTAACACAATTTTGATATTTATTTATAGCTTTTTATACGAGCTCGATGTTTAGCGTGTCGCCATCTAGCGAAAACTGATAATGAAGGGTAAATGATACACAGATTGTTTTAATAAATCTATAATTAACGAATTAACGGAAAAGAAACTTCAAATTCTCACAAAATCATTTATTTTCAAACACTATAATTTTTATTTAAAAAAAATTCTTAGAAATATTACTTCGCTTTTCTTTAGCAATATGTTTGTTTCTTAAATTTACGTATAAGTTTATAACAATTTTTACAAGTAAATATGCATTTTTGTCAATCAGGGTCCAGGTATTCTTTAAATTAACATCTTTTGGGAATCTGAAATAAGATATCACTTTGACCCATTGTTTACACCTTTAAAGTGAATGATAAGTTGAATCTTAAAATTTAACTAAATGACTCAAACAGCATGTAATGCTTACGTTATAATATATTATAATAGAATAATTAGTCTGAGTTTATACATCGATGTCGATAAATTCTGATTGCTGGGTAAGCACTACAAGAAGTTTTTATAACAAGTTTATTTTATATATTTAAGTTGTTAAAATATATTAAACCTCTATATTTTCTACTAGAATTGACTTCCTTTATGGATTAAATAAGTAATTTAGCTTGCCGATCTTTATCTAATGGATATTTTACCATAAAAATACGTTTGTTACCAACCCGGCATGTTTTTATACCACAAATCTCACAAGCTACTTTTCTCATATTGTTTTACAGAAACACTATTTGAATCTCTGAGAATCACTCACAAAATGACTATAACTAATTAATATTACACTTTTATGTAATAAACACGTGAAAATGTAACTTTAAAAAACACAATATCTTTTATCTGCAATAACCGTCCATCTTATATCACTTTTTGACTTTTTCAATTTTACTGTCAAAAATCAAAATGGCGGTCGATATAATCCATCTATATGTAGAAGAGCCATCGGTAAATGTAGGTCCAAAGTTAATAATGTTCTTCTTAATTTTATCGGATTATAGCAGCCATTAAAAGGACGTCCGTTTCATACATCGTTTATTTTGTATAGGAGTTTCGCCAGCCTGACCAGACCCTCTTTTTTTTATACATGATTTTTCATTTTTTTTTTTTTTTATAAATTTGATCCTGTTGAAAACATCCATCTAGAACAGTCCACCACAATATTTGTCAACTAATGATGTTTGTCATTGAATGAATTTTGTAATTCACAATATAATATTATATGGATTAGTACTTATTAGTATACTTTTTAAAACAAACACGTTAGAAAACCACCCGAACAGTCCTACAGAGAAAACCACTTTAGAGCAATTCTTCACAGTATTCGCCAACCAATCACTATAATATATTTCGTGCTACTGATTTACATTAGTCTCCCTAAAAATAATAATTATTATTATAATTTGGGAAGTAATTAAATGAACGGCATTATAAATTATGGAGGGGCAAAAAAAATTGGCATTTAAATAATTTGGTTGGCATACAAAGATTTTGTACGCAATAAAATAAAGCCGGTAGCAATTCTTGTTCCGCAAATAATTTTGATAATGGTCGAAAATTAAATCATAAATAAGCAGCTTACAATATTATGACCTCGCTTAATAAACATTCATCGGGCAAAATAATTACTTGAGCGGCACATTTCTTTGCATTACATTTTATGTCCTGTGTTCACACCGGTGTAGGTTTGCGCTATTTACCGCTAGATGGTGTTGTAAGCATGTTATTGAACAAAATTATAAAAATTGAAGAAGAAATTAATAAACTATATTATCATTCTTAATAAAAGACTAGTGAATTAATTCAGGTCATGACGTCGTTGGTGAATATACATATAATTAGTTCTCGATTAAAATCATAGATGGCGCTGTCACGTAATTAGATCGCGCTATCGGTTACTTGTGTCAATTTACTTAAATAGAAATGATATTTGATCTATGTGATTTTGTAAGTGTCCGGTCCAATAAAAACTATTTCCTCACGTTTAACACTGGTTGTTTTATTTGGACGCCAGAGGGAGCTGCAAGTTCTCAGGGTGAATTGGGTACAGTGTAAAATTGTACAGTCGTCAAATCCTGTGTTCAGCAGTGGTCCGTCCACTAAAGGCTGATAATATGATGATGAAATTTTTTTCTTCAAGATTTTATTTTGTTTCAGTTTCGTAGATTTATGTAGATAGTAGATAGATTATGCAGGTATTAAAAATTGTAGGTGGTGTGTAAAATAAACAAGCAGTTCAAAAACTTGCAATATTCAATTCAATCATTACCTACAAAAATCAAATGAAATTAAAACATTCAATACGCAGGAATGGATCCACAATTTTAAACTTATTTGTAACAAGACGTACAGCTCTACGGTTAACACCGTCCGCGCGCGCTAAGGCTGTACACTGTCGTTCGTGAGTTCAAATCCTCTTCATACCCATTATCTATGAATTTCTTCTTTAGTTTGTTTATACATTTTTAAATAATATTTTTTGATATTACAATAATTATAAATACGATTTACAAACTAAAATTTTGTATAAAAATTGAATAAGAAATTAATAAATTATATTATCATTCTTAATAAAGGACCAGAGAATTAATTCAAATCATGACGTCATCAAATCCTGTGGACTGGGCTATAACGCAGAATTTAATGAAAAAGAAAGTTGCTTGAAGTTATATTCATGCTACTTATATAAGCAGCACAAAATTATTTATTTTGCTTACCCTCCGAGTGCTTACCAAAATTTTATTAAACAGGAGCAGCACATTGCCCCTCTTTTAATTAATTTGCCTTTCAAAAATAATTACAGCCATAAAAAATGACAAAAATTGCTGCTTGATTTCAAAATGTTTGCTGAACATAAGTTGCCGCTCAATTAGCTATTTCTGCTACCAGATTATATTTTTCTGCTCACAAAAATACGAATATTATGCTAGTCGTTTAAATAACACCCATTTTAACGCCTCATCTATAGTTCGTTTATCTACGTTGCTGTCAGTGTCAAGTTGTCAACTGTCATTTCAGTTGGCAGAATTTATTCAAAGTTCAAACAATTTTAAAATTTTCAATTTTCATTGATGTTTATTGTCGCGAGTGTTTGAGTTTATTACAGTCTCGTGATCTTTATTTCCAAAGTTTATTCGTTCAATGACAATGTTTATTTAGAGGTAATTACGATAGTTGTACTCTTATTATATAAAATAAGATTTTTCGTACATATAAAATAAGATTTTTCGTACATTATCTATGAGCTTTATCAGAATTTAAGGTGATTGTTGAAAATAAAGTTATATTTTTTATGTATAGTAATTCAAAGGCCTGAAAAAAAAATTAAGGAATATATTTCAATCCAACCATGTCAAAATCGTAATTTATTTGCTTCTTATTTCAGTAAATTGTATAATCTGCTTTTTTTACAGTTTACATTTAAATACATACAGTTTACATATAAAATAAGATTTTTCGTACATTATCTATGAGCTTTATCAGAATTTAAGGTGATTGTTGAAAATAAAGTTATATTTTTTATGTACAGTAATTCAAAGGCAATTGCCTGAAAAAAAAATTAAGGAATATATTTCAATCCAACCATGTCAAAATCGTAATTTATTTGCTTCTTATTTCAGTAAATTGTATAATCTGCTTTTTTTACAGTTTACATTTAAATACAATGCCAGAAGAAACAAATGTGAGTAGATATTCAAATTATTCAAGACTATTTTAGTTATAATTTTTTATAAGTACTTATCAATATTTTAGGCCCTTTTTGGTTGGCCAATATCCAGGTAGAAAGACGATCTCCTTGCGATGGCCGGTTTGTATTAGATGCGAGTGGCAAGGGATCGGTCTTCTTGGCGTTCATTGAGGGAGGCCTATGTTCAGTACTGCAGTGGACGTGTAAAAACTGATGATGATAAATAAATAATTAATTTCATGTGATTTTCAACCTGAGCCTGTGGAAAAAAGCAAGCATTATTTTCTATATATATAATATCTGTTCTCTGAATAGAATTTTTGATAAATTAATTGGTGTGTGGTGTGTATAATGAATAAGTATTAGCAATAATGATTTGTGAATGTCTGACACGTATTATATAATATCTATACTAATATTATAAAGAGATAAAGTTTGTGCAGTTGTCGGGTGTAATCTCTGGATCTACTGATCTACTTTTGCTGCATTTATATGATGCTCTAAAACTAATGTTTACGTACGTTTATGTGTTCTACATAATTCCCAGCAGAACCGTAATTATAGAAAATATAAATATATGTATAGTATGCAATACTTTTGATATCAATAATAAATCTACTTAGATTTGCCATCAGCTGTAATACTCATTAAAATAAATGATATAGGATACCTACTATTGGACATAATGTTATGTTATATAAATATTTATATCCCTATTTACATTACTAGCTGTTGCCTGCAGCTTTCCCTATGGTAAAAAAGATTTACAATGGGATCTTAATGGGATAATATACCTACAGCCTTCCTCGATAAATGGGCAATCTAACACTGAAAGAATCATTCAAAACCATGTTTCCTTACCATTCCTGTGATAAGGGCATTCAAAAAATTATCTCTTGAGCTTTATATAATATTAGTATTAGTATAATATATAAATATTTAAACCAAGATTAGGGCAATAGTTACTATATTGTCCATCAGTAGGTTTCTATTTGATTTATTTATTAAAATGTATCTAAAAATTATGTACACTAGAAATTATTTCTTTGCTTAACATAAAAATATTTATTCATAAAATTATGCCATTCCTATTGAATGTTTACAACGTACAACTGTAACTGGATATGTCATTAAAATTGTGAGGATGATCACAACATGTAAGCAAATTCCATGTGTATGGATGCAGTCATTGATGCTACACTCATTGGAACAATTGCTCATTAACTATCACGAACATGCGCCGGTATACTATTTTAATAGAGTTAAATGAGACATAGTCCGAGAGAAAAAAATATTATATGGAGATATATGATGTAGCGACAATATATTTCCTATTCCTGTAGGGCTATTCTGTAAGTTCGTTTTCGAATCTCGAAAGCGGAATCTGCGGTGATATGACGAATTTGACGAATTTGTATTCTTTAAAACTCGACTATCTATCTATATAAATAAAGTTCACTTTCAAAGTGAGCGTAATATAAACTATCACTCAGGTGAAGCTCGATATCGAAATGGTTTTTACAGAATAGCCCTACTGGTTCGATTTATACCACCAAATGGGTGCGAAGATGCATATAGATTGGTATGCTAAGATGTCTGGCTACCACTAACCACATTTTACTTATTTCTTGCGCGAAACAGGAATATTATATTTCAGAATAGAGACAGTCGACAGGACTGGCAGTGCAACAACAATCAAAATAGGCAACATAAAGACAACCTGTCTTTCTGGTGTAATACGTAAATCGTAAATTTAAATACATTATTGTATCGGTGACTGAGCATCAATATGCTCGTTTCTTGTTTGCCGGATGCATGGTATGCTTGTGCTAAAAAAACGTCGTATTGTGAACAATTTTCTGTCACTGCGGCATTAAACAAAAATCTAGTATAATATAAACTAATTATATTCCAAATTTCGGTGCTAACTCTATGCTATGTAATCTATGCTAACAAGAATATAATCACCGCTACACCAGCTCAATATCGTATTTAAAAAAGTTATATCTCTCTAGTTAATAGAATCAGGCGTTACTTTGCGCAAATCTATTATATCTTATAGATATTAAATTATATATGAATTAGCAATAATCCCGCGAACCACGCGGTCTTTACAGCAAATGTGTGAGTGTACGCATATGCATGCATATGGCACAGATCTCATTTCTATCGCACACCACAATAAAAGACCACCACCACAGAATCTATGTTACGTAGTGCGTACGTTTTTCCCCGACACTGAGGCATCCTCAGGATGTAGAATTCTACGTTTAGTAGTCGTATAGTAGTGCCTGCATGCTTATTCTAATCTAAATAGAATTTAATATCTGATAGATGATATACCTCTGTCAAATTACCAAGAGTTCATTTAAAATTAAGTTGTAATCCCATTGGATTACAACTTAATTTTTATGAAAAGTAAAGTAAAAAAAACATACCTTTTCTTCTAAACACATACTCAACGGCATTGAGCTTATTTTGGCATGGATAGATTTTAGACAATTAATATTTTGAGGTCACAAACAATAATAAATTTAGCTATTAAGTTATGGAATTTCGGAGCTGCTTACCTTACTTTGGTGACATTTGGATTTAAAGCTTGCTTACTGCTTAGTAGTTTGAGAAGCCCCCAAATATTTAAGTGGCGTTTGAGAATTCGAGCGTTAGAGATACTGTCGAATATAAAAACCATACATAGGCTAAAACATACGATTACGCAAAATGTAATTTGCCTTCTGCCGTTTCGTAATAGAAATTATTCTATAGATTTTTTTGTTTAAAATAATAGTGCGTAACGGAGTCTATCGGACCAAATCGTTATCGACTATCGTCTATTGTTGTTTATCGACCTGTCTTGAATTTGATTGTTCGTGTTGTTATCTTCCTCGAGCCCGCCGTTAGCTGTTTGAGTGCCCGCGTGTAATCCATAGTAAGCCGCCCCATATATAGAGATGTAACTATGATGGTTCAATAACATCCGTCCGTAAGACACTATGGGCCCAAGACAGTACCTATATAATAGCTCGTCTTAGCTGCAGAACTAACGCTTTCTGTAACGTTAATCAAAGTGTATGTCAACTAACAAAAACTCTAAAATAAAAAAATCTAAAGTCATATTTGACAGGGCGTAAGTCTATTATAGTCATCGCCACTTTAGAAGTCCGATAGACGCGGCGCTGCGGTTTCATAACTCAATGTTGCCAATTTATAGTGTTATGATTTTCCACCAAGTCTAGTACAATAAAAAATTTAAATAATTATAGGGCCTATGGTCAGTAGTGGATTGATAAAGACTGAGTATGATAATAATGACAAAAATAATTATAGCAGCAAAATAAAAATCTCCCTGCCAGGTTTTAGTAAAATAGAACATTGTTTTTTGTAAATATTTCATTCGTATTTTTTACGTATAACCGATTAGTAGAATTCATCTAAAACAAGCTTCTTCGGATATGTTCGGCTTTTGCCAGGAGTGACGATTTTCTCAGAAGTAATTGCTGCCATTGTTACTTCTTTTGTTATTCGACCTTTTTTTACAGAAACACCTGAAAATATAATTAATCTGAGCAAGGATTTAATTCTTTTACCTTGTATTTATATTCATATAAAATATCATAAGATAAATGTAGGTATAGAGTTAATGATAATATTTTAACCATAAATTAGGCAAAAATAAGTGACTCTGGCATCTCTAAAATTTACCTGTCATGGCAGTGACATTTATAAACATTTTATTCAACGGGGTTAATTGTTGTTTATTTTTACTTTCTAATTCACAAAATTATTTCACTTTAATGATCATTTTACGGCCTTCACTTTTTACACCTCACTTTATATTATATGCTCCATATTTCACGTAAAACAATTTAAAATATCACAACTTCTTACTCCAGACAGACGCCAAGATGTCAATGTTGTCAAATTTAGTTCGGCCATTAGTCGCAGGACTTTAAAAGTGGCGACGACTATAGATACTAACTTGCAGCTGCTAAAGTAGCTGAAAATTTTTGAAACATGCACCTCTAACCTAAATAATTGCAGCATTGGCCATTGAGTATAATAAATTGTATAATAATATAGTAAATGTATATGTCTTATTTCACTATATTTACATTATTTTTTAGTTTGGTTTCGGAATAGAACGAATCAATAACCGTGAATATATCTATGTCTGAGTCATTCGCCGTTTTCATGAAATTGTTCTCCATTTTTCCCCTTACGACTATCGACGTCCATTACCATCCGCATAACCAGAGGTAATGCAGATGCGTTGCCCTCCTTGTCCCCATCTGCCGCCAATGGACCACCGGAAACTCACAAACCGCAAGAAACGCGACAGCATAGACGTCACTTTCTTGAACTATTTGCGGATAAAATATTATATTTTGACCAAAATTATTTTAGCCTTCAGATGAGCCATCTGTTTGCATAATCTTCCGACTGAGCTTAATGGCCAATAGGCCGGAAAGCACTTTCGAAAAAATTTATAAATCATGATCGTCCTTATCGTAATACCACATGAATTTAAACGGTATCGAAATGAATAGATATTTTCCGTTCATGTTTCGGAAATCGGAGGTTAGTTAATGGATGTCTGAGAGTTAAAATGTCTTACATTTTAGCAACAAGTGCACTTAACCACACTAAACCATTTATGTAACAAGTTAACCAACGTACCGCCTCTATCTGTTGAAAATAATTGTTAAGTACCTACTTACATCTCCTATCGCTTTTTAGATAGAATCCGGCGAGTCGGAGTCGCGCACATAGGGTTCCGTACCATTATACATATAAGACAACATACAATACAACATTAGGCACAACAAAGCGCAGAACCGACGCAGCGTCTCAGCACAAAGGCGGAATTTGTTTTCAAACAAATGGTCCGGGAGCCAGGTGAAAATTTGGTCAATCATTTCCTCCCGCGAGATACTTCGTGAGACGTATCAGAGAACAGTATCATAAAGCCTCGTGAACGTCAGCTGGCTCTCGGTTGGGGGGATGAGCGCTGGGAGCCCCCCACGCATGAAGAAAAATAAAATAACAATTCAGTCACTTCCTCTCAGCTCAAATATTTGTTAAATTGTAGTTAACCCAATATCTCAACGAAAAAATAATAATCAGCTGGTTATGACATAGTACATTGTACGTCAGCTGGTGACTAGAACATGAAATTTTTTTTTCACTTTCAGTCGAGTGGTTTATATGGTTGATTACTCCTCTATTCCGGTTATAATACCGTGACGTAATAGTGACGTGTCATAGGATGAAAACAAATCTCACCGTACAATAAATACTCTAGATAAGTGTTAGGGATTAAGATTTTTATTTCACTATCTCGATAACAATGGTGTTGTTTATCTACTTTTATCAAATTTTTTGTCCTCCTCACACAAAACAAACACGATATGCGCATTGTTTGATACCATTACGTTTATGTTGCTGGCCTATACAGTGTACTGTAGTCGCGAAATTAATTGATTGATTATCAAATTGTATCTGCCCAAAATCACTTGACGCAGTGATTAATAAAAAAAAAGCATTTACCAATCAACGTGAGTTTTATCAGTGCAATTAATAATTGCATTTCAAAGTGATCAGTGTATTGTATTAAATTAGTGTTTTGTCATAGATGGCCTTACAATTGAAATGGGGTATCGCAGGCGTGGGGATGATCACGCACGACTTTCTGACAGCGCTGGGCACGCTTCCCTCCAATCTGCATAAGGTCGTCGCGATCGGTGGCAAAGACCTAGATCGTGTTCACAGATTGGCCACGCTCCACAAGATCGGGACGGCGTACGAAGGCTACGAGGCGATCGCACGCGACAGTGATATAGGTGAGCTATATAACCCCAAGCATGCATAATTAAGTATATCTCTATGTGGTTTCTATCTTTATTTCTTAAATACCCTTTTAGAGTTTCCAAAACTATTCAAAACGGGTAATTTACCGTAGTTTTCACTATTGTATAGCGATGTTTTGACATTATCTAAGCATGTCTTGTTTAAGAGACTTCCAAACTATGAAAATAACCATTAGTAATTTAAAAATGTGGGTGTAATTTCAAAAAAAAACCAGCTAGTTGTAAATTCCGGTGCAGTAGACCGACAGAGGTGTACCGTGTTACTTTAGTAGTGGACTAAAGTGCCATGCCAAGCCAAGGGATGAAAACATGACAATGACGTGATCCTTCAATGTATGAAACTACGTGACTTATGTAACGTGTACTGGGAATTTTTGACGTAAAAATTTACGTTTATTTTACTGTCTAACAAGAAATAATCATGATTTGAACTTTTGTAAATTTTTTATCGTTCTCGAAAAATAAGTGTTTTTCGACAGTAATTAAAATATTTACTATAATTATTATTATAATACTTTATGAAATCATTTGTTTTTATCTGACTGTCATTCCCTACGTTGACGAAAAGGACAGATGTAGCGTCGTCCTTCTGTCCCCCTCTATACTATAGAGAGATGTCCTGTCCAAGCACTGCCATGAGATGTGACGCTGTGTAGCCTATCTATCTTACACTTCTAGGGTAGGCGGAGTCTTTCACAGCGCCAGCATATCAGGCTGGCGTCGGCTCCCCACTGGCCACCTGACGCCTGACACAGGTACACACCTGTGTCAGGCGAAAGGTAAGCAGTGTCTTCCGCCGGCGCATTTCGTCCCCAACACCGAACTGCGCCATTACCTCCCCCTTTAGCTTCATGTCATTGTATACAATATACATTTTTTTCCATTTATTTAAGGATTTTTTATACATATTATGTACATGCCAATTCCATTATAACCTAAATTAATTAACTAAACAAAACTAAGCCTAGACCACACACGAAACCTTAATGATACAATATACATTTACAACAAGCAATCCCAATGTATTGTTGATAACTTGACAAAACTGAATTTGGTGTTTTTTTTTATTTCAGACATCGTCTTTGTGAGCGTACTTAATTTACAACATTTCGAAGTAGCTAAATTAATGTTAGAAAATGGCAAACACGTGCTTTGCGAAAAGCCCATGGGTATGACCCACAAACAGACGAAGATTCTGGTCGATTTGGCGCGGGAAAAGAAGCGGTTCCTGCTGGAGGGAATGTGGTCGAGGTTCTTCCCCGCCTACGATGCCTTGGACAAGCACATAGCGACGGGAGGACTGGGAGACGTATACCACGTCAACATACAGTTCGGAGTCGAAATAAACGACATTGAAAGAAATTTGTAAGATATGTCTTTAATAATTTTATAATTTTAATCTAATTGGAAGCCGTGTTGGTCGGCCATTAACCAGGTGAACCAGGGAAGACGATCTCCGCGCAGCATTGGATGCGAGTGGCAAGGGATCGGTCGTCTTGGCGTTCATTGAATGAGGCCTATGTTCAACAGTGGAAGGATAAAGGCTAATGATGATGATGGATATTACATTGAATTAATGTATGTGCCTGTTTCTTTTTTGTATAAGATAATAATAATACATCTTTACCTAAATACGACGCGATTTGTGTGTAATTTCATTAAACTAAAAATTATAAAACCGTACTGCAATTATATTGGAACTTTTATTAAGATTTTCGATGATATTTGTTTACGCTCGGTGTCTGTCCGTCTGTTATTTTATCTCGTCTTCCACAAGGGCGATCGCCGGCGGGCCTTATTTGGGCAAGTCTTGTAAATCGGACCCAGCTCTCGTCGGAAGCCATGGATAACCAGTAACACGACATCGCATTTCACATATAGTATTGTTTACGAAACATTATTAAAAACTTGTTTAATTTTCTTTTGTGTTCTGGAAACTTTGTTTCACTTATAGAAATACTAACTGCCCCGACAGACTTCGTTCTGCCAAAATTAAAATTGCAATAAAAAAATAGGGGTTGATCGTAGAGAGGTGAAAATTTTAGGTTGTATGTATTTTTGTATGCTGTATCATAAAAAAATCAGAACAACAAAAAATTTTGTTAAAAAAAAATAAAAAATAATGTAGTAGGGGTGGACCCACATTTAGGGGGATGAAAAATAGATGTTGTCCTATTCTCAGACGTACCTAATAAGCACACAAAATTTTATCAAAATCGGGCAAGCCGTTTCGGAGGAGTTCAATAACGTACGTACACCGTGATACCATAATTTTATATATAAGATACAGGGTCTTTAATAAGAATACTTATGTTATAATTAAATTAAATACCGCACTAATAGAAGTCGTCGGATGATTATATTATAATTCTATCTGAGACCTGCTCAAGAATATTGCATTATCGACATCGCTTCATACCATCGACCACATAACCCATAGACTCCTAATATCAGGGGAACGGGTTCTGGCGACACATCTGACTTTTAGTTCCGATGTAAGCCGTATACAATGTACTCAAACTATCGTGTCGTCTCATTCTTTCCCGTTGCGAAATATATCCATTTCTTTTTAACGTTCCGTGATTGGTAATGTATGACATTGAATTAGCTAATCACAGCATTGCAACCCCTTTCGTCTCACCTCAGCTAGTTGCCAGAATGCATTTAATACGAAAAATCAAACATTATGAGTCTATAGGTTGTGTGGTGGATGCTTCATACCATCAATTCTTGATTCTTCATATCGATTATCGACCCATTTACTACTTTTTTACTACTTTACTTCGGCGAAACCAGAGAAAGGGTTATAATTTTAGCAGTCTATGTATATATGTATATTTCTATTTACATATATTTTAATAGCACCATAACTACACATATCCCATATTAAGAAATGCGGTTATCCAGAGACTCGTCGTTATTGTCTGGTTGACATTGACATTTTTACCGTCTATAAGTTATTGATTTTCGTATTCGGGTCAAAGGTTATAATCTTTTCACTTTCTTCGTCGTACACTTATTGGTTAATACTTTACGTACATTTTGACGTGACAACGTCTTATAATTCCATGGAGCCGGCTACACGCACGAAAAAACATGACTCACATGACATGAGGCGTTCCATTTAAGGCTTTAAGTGCAAGCGAGAGCGCGGAACAAGAGATAAAGAGGCACAATCGGCCCATCAGTATTTTCTTATGACGCTGTCACGTTCAACTATCGTCAGTAAACTGACTTTTTATATAGGATGAAGGACCTTGGTGGCGGTGCAGTACTGGACTTGGGTATATACATGCTGCAGCTGCTGCAGTTCATATACAAGGAGCCGCCCACGGACATCATGTGCACGGGACACCTGAGCAAGACTGGCGTGGACGAGTCCATATCGTGCGCCCTCAAGTACAAGGAGGGCAGGACGGCCACCATCGCGGCCCACACGCGCGCCACCATGACCAACCGCGCGGACATCGTCGGGACCAAAGGTACTGTGGCAGTAAGTATCCGAATATTCCAGATTGTTCTAGACGCGATTTGTATTGTTCCATAAGGAAATGAAGCTGTCAATAACATAAAAGCGACGCCCGTGAGCTGTGGAATGTGCGTGTATAAAAATTAATTATTTTAAATAGTCATGACAGCGATATTCCGTTTGCCGTCTCGTCATTCAAGTCGATTTAACTGTTAAAGCATCACATGAATATCAAATTAAAAAAAAAAAAATATCGGCTTGAGCTATGCTAAAGCTCCTAGCGGCCTTAATACTTCATTAGACGTGCGGCGAGCCGGTTGGCTTCTTTGGATAAAGACGGATGGGCGGTTGTCCCCCGCCATCGTGAATGTAGAATCAATATAATTAACAACTTGTTATAACAGCTACCTACCAGTGAAAGTCCCGTCAGAATCGGTCCAGCCATTTCACAGATTATCCGGAACAAACATACGACTGACAAAAATTGCAAAGAAATTATGATTTATAAAATGTTATATGTACCGTATATATGCGCATGTAACTAAAAAGCGGTTATTTAAGTATGAACAGACACTCCAATTTCGTTTATATATACATACTAGTAGCGCCCCGCGGTTTCACTCAATTCTCATTCTCGTGGGAGTACAGGCATAAATTATAGCCAATGTGATGGATAAGCTATATGTATAAGTAAAGTTCATTAAAATCCATTCACTAGTTTTTACGTGAAAGAGTAATAAACATCCGTACTTACAAACTTTCGCGTTAATAATATTAGTAGGAAGTAGGATTACATAAACAGTGATAACGACGAACCTATGGCATTTGCTTGCTCTTTCCATAAACATATTAGACACGAAGCGTTACTTGTATGTGAAAAGTGCCCATTAACATGTTATCTACTTGACGTCATCGAGTAGCGAATTCGGTCAAGAGCGAAGTTATAATTCAGTTTCGGTCATTACCATCGTATGACCTGATATGGGTTCTCAAGATCGTACCCGAGAGCGTTAACACACGAGGCTAACTTTAAATGACCAAATTTAGTTGTTTACGTTGCAACATTACAAGTCATGTGATGGCAACACTAGAGCCATCCTATTACGTATGCCCTGAGGCTAGGGTTGCCAGGTGTCAGGGTAAAGCCGGACATAGGCTTTTTGATTGCGTGTCCGGTCAAAATAAACGGTGTTCGGCTTTTGTTAGACTTGCCAAATTAGTTTTAGGCTAAGACTGTCTTGGAATTCGATTTTATCTATTAGTTCGCTAGAATTAAACAAAATGTGGGATACATGGGATAAAAGCTTGATTTCACATACATTTTATTTGTCGTATATAAATACTGAGACAAAACCCTCAATAATTTTGGGTGTCCGGTCTTTCTACCCAAATTTTCGGCCAAGCTGGATGTTCTGTCCAGCTGTGGCTATTAGGTTTGGAATCCGGTCTCAGGTAGGGTTGCCAACCCTACCTGAGACCGAATGTTAGGAATCAGTAACTGTAATTATATGAATACAGCTAGTATCTACTAGTTAGTTTTAGTTTGTTTGGTTAGTTTAGTTTATAGTTTTGCCCGCGGCTTCGTCTGCATTAACTTAGATTTACGGACGTATTTTTTTTGTTTTCATAAAAAGTATCCTAAGTTCTTTTATCTTTAAGAATATGCGTGCAAAGTTTCATGGTGATCGGTTTAGTAGTTAGCGAGAAAGCGAAACAAACTTAGTTCACATTTACAATATTAGTACTTAGATAATACGTGTCCTGCTCTTCGTTCTGGAATAAAACTGAACATTTCGATAAAAATAACCAGCTACGCATTCGATTTTGTACATCTGCAATGAACGCAAATTGCGTTTTATAATTCAAATTTATTTTAGGAGTATAGAAATTTATTTTATATTTTGCCATGTATACTGGTATGGTATATTTGCTTCTGAATATGCATGAATATAATATCTCGAAAAGTTATTGAAAAAAAAAAATTGTAAAACATTGAAATTGCATAATGAGAGTCTGGAATGTCACTAACTATTTAGTTTGTAACAACGCAATACTTGCTTCAACTGACCATAGATTTAAATTAATATTAATGAAACATGCCATCGCTGTTAAATGAATTGCTGTCTTCTACGTCATATTATTAATTATTATCTGAAAAGAATTACAAGGTCACAGACGCGAGCTGTATTCTTCGAGTATATTTTTTTGCTTTTTAAATTTATTCTTTACGTCATATTGAAATACGTGAAAGAGTTATCCGTCCGCTGCCGGACATAGGCCTCTTTCAATGAACGCCGAGACGGCCGATCGCCACTCGCATCCAACACGGACCGGCCACTGTTTGTTTAGAATATTTTATTAAAAATTGAATACGCCTGACGGTAAGATCGACCGTCTATACGTTTATTACTAGTATATGTATAGAGAAGTGCGCGGTGTTACCTCGACATTCACAAAACTGAGTTTCTTTAACGCGCCAGTACGAGGAAACCCAATGAAAATATCCTACGCAAAAAATACAGAGCCTAGGCAAAGGTATAAAGTAAAATTTTAACCGAATAGAATATCGGTATATAATCGGTAACAACATATTTTTTTAAGAATATAATTGGAATATTATGGTTTTATTAAAACTTTGACCGGGCAAATATTGAATTTAATGCGTATGTTCTAAGATATGAAAGGAAAACCCACAAATTAAATGTTTATTTGTAGCCCGGTTCAAAGTCAAAGTCAATTTTTTTTATTCGAAATAGTACAATTAAGGTATCTTTTTAAACGTCAATTGAGTCTACCACCGGTTCCAAAGCAAGCCCACTGAAAAGAACCGGCGAAACAAACTCAGTGGAACTAATCTTTTCATAATCTGTTACAAACAATTAAATACATACTACTATATAAGTATAGTAAAAAAAAAGACTCTGTTGGATTGCTCTTTTCAAAATATTGTTAAAAAAAATTATAAACATACTACTACTACTTACTACACACTAGCCTAAAATTAATAAGTAGGTAAAGTTAGACCCCGCAACACAGAAAACAAACTAGAGGATGTTGATAAAAAAAAGAAAATCAGCTAGGTAGGAATCGCATAACACGACCAGCCACCACAGCAGCACCTCCACATAGGCCAGGACGCGTGAGCCAGCGTCAACCTCTTCCACATATTAGAGGGAAGTGGAAGACCCATCCCACAACGCCACGTTCATTTATGCTTTGCAATTTTGAACCTTATTCATATGCGGTTGTGTCAGTGAAATCGCATATTTAAATCGTGGTCATACCGCGCCCTAAATAAAGAATTTATAGTATTTAAATAAAGAATTTTATTTGAAGCTTGATTACTTCTGGTGTCCGACGGCTCTCCACCTGTCGGCGGCGAACAGCACCGAGTGGTCTCTGCCCAAGGGGAAATTCAAGTTTCACTTCCACAACAGCGCCGGACTCAGCTACGAGATACAGGAGTGCCACGACTGTATCAGCAAAGGTATTTTATCTTATCTTAAATCGACTACTGTGATTTTTTATCTTTTATCGTCTTATTTTCTTATGATACAAACTTTACATTTTCTTCGATTGTCATAAATGTTTGGTTTTTACAAGATGGCGGTTAAAATGATATTAATCATCATCCTTTATCTGTCTAATGCTGAACCTTCCTCAATGAATGCCAAGACGACATGTATGATATTAAAATACGTCGTTAAAACAACAATTCAAACTTCAGCAAAAATCATGCTTTTATTTAAGATTTCATTTGGCGGCATTATATAATATGTGCAATATCAATATAAATCCAATTCAGCCTTCTTAATATTATATTTTTAAATGTCGTTGGCAGTAAACACATTTGCGTATTCCATCAGATCAAGTGGGTAATTTTAGGATATTTTCGCGACGTGACGTAGAGTTCATCGACCTTTCAGGCATTGAGATATGACGTGTATTATTCCGATTGAAATATTGTAGAGTGCAGATTTGAAACTCACTATTGCTTTTATTATTGAGTACTGTAAATAAACAGCATTCAAATCGGTTCGCCTGAAAACTACGAGGAATCTAGCGAGGAGGGTGTTGGGTCATTATTCACCGATGCGTGTTGGTGAACTTCAGATACCTTCAAAGACTTTCAATATTATCAGACATGCAGGTTTCCTCACGATTTTTTCCTTCACCGGTGAGCGAGCGATGGTCTCGTGTTCAAGTGCACTTAGAAATATAAAGAAACTCCATTCCTAGGCACCACAGAGGGTCAGTAGGGCTATTCTGTAAGGTCGTTTTTGAATCTCGAAAGCGAAATCCGCGGTTATATGACGAGTTTGAAGACTTTGTATTCTTTAAAACTCGATTCTCTATTTATATCAATAAAGTTCGCTTTCGAAGTGAGCGTAAAGTTAGCTCTATCATTCAGGTGAAGCTCGATATCGAAATAGTTTTTACAAAATAGCCCTACTGGACCCCTCTCACTCACGAGATCGAGTCCGCGCCTAGTAGACCACGGTCATTCACCAAGATTTATGTGTTTTCAGGTTTGCTAGAAAGTCCAAAGATGACTCTGAATGAGAGTATAGTTCTGTCGAAACTATCGGACACGATGCGCGCGCAGGTCGGAGCCGCGGATTGGCTGTAACCAAATAACAGGACAAACTACATCAGTATTAGTAAGGCCTTCTTGTCTTCACATCGCCATATTGAAATTGTAACATAGACTAAAATTTGGAATGCAAAATATTTATTTTATAAACGTTAAATTTTACTAAAGTGCCTTAGGAATTAATTATTAGGTGCTATTTTTTATATTTAATTGTTATCAAAATAGCGAACAAAAATAAGCATAGTAAAAATTATGCTTTTATCAATTTTGTGTTTTGAACAGAGTTTGAATGATATGTTCAAAATTTAGGTGCATAAACAAAGATACTTTAAATTTTGTAATAATTGGCGCTTTATTTAAACAATAAATAAGATATTTATCTAATTATTAGGAATGTTGTTGTTGTTTTAATGCGTTATAATGTTGATATTTGAAAGCGGATATTGTACTTATAATCCAATTCGAGGTAACGCTAAAAGTCACTAGCCGCGTTTGCGTATTAAACTAGAGCCGTAATCCGCAGCAGGTGTGAGACAGAACCGGTAACATTCCTAGACATATCGACGAGTACGAGCCTAGTTAGCCTCGAAGTGGCCGCTCTGGGTTCAAATCTGACATGTCAAAAAAAAAATATCGCAGATAGATGGCTCTGTCAATATTTGCTTCTTACGCCAGGTTTTTCGAAAGGCTGATCAACGCAAAAATTAACTATTATCGACCGTCAAACCGGTCGTTAAGTGTCAAATGAGTTGCTAAAAGCATCGTTAAATTACATAATTAGGTCAGTCAACTGACAGTTGACACAACAACTACTATGAAGAGCTGTCAAATTTGACTCTCGAATGTTAACCGCCATTAACGGCCATGTTAGTTGACATACACTTTGATCAACGTTCCAGAAACCGGGCATTAGTGTAGTGATGCTGTAAGATCAGATCAAGAGAGTAAGATGTCTGATTTCAAGGACAGGAGTCCAACTGTGGGGATATCAAGAATCGCCACACGTTGGACGGTTACATGATATATCTATGTAATTGCTTTAAAAAATGTAAAGATACTTATTAATAATGCCTTTAAGGATATAATTATTAGAATAATGCCTTTAGGGATGTAATAGCTCGGGAGGAGTTTGACGCGTTTTTCGCGCATCTTATTACAACCATGTATTAATAGAATAGACAATACAGTATTTACCTCAACCGACTGTGATTCAAGTGTTGTACGAAACTTGTGAATTATACGTGAAAAAATAAATATTATATAAATTATAAATATGTTTTATTTAACCTCTTCCATATACATAATAGAAACACATCGAAGCGTGAAAAACAATGTACTACTAATATTTTTATGTTATTTGGATGAATAATTAAGCAGCGAATGAGCAGCAAGCGACGATGGTCCTGTGGTTATGGGCGAAAGGTCCATGTTAGTAAAAAGTCCGGGTTCAATCCTGACTCCACCCCGCTCTGTGAAGCCTTGAAATGGGCTTTTCGTCGGTGTTGAAAAACATTGTAAGGAAACCTGCATGCCTGATGAGATTGAAAGACTGAAGGTGTGTGTTTAACCAGCATTAGGCCAGCGCATCGATGAACTATGGCCCAATAACCTCGCCTGTTTTCGAGGAGACCCGTGCCCAGCCGTGGGACATATACGTGTTGATACTTTCACTTTATGTGTGGGTATTAATATCATTTTATAATGACACTAGCAGCGCCTCGCGGTTTCACCCGCGTACTTCCCATTCCCGTGGGAGTACAGGGATAAAATGGCCTATGTGTTATTTTGATGTATAAGCTATATTATTGTTAAGTTTCATTGAAATCCATTCAGTAGTTTTTACGTGAGAGAAACAATCATCCATACTTACAAACTTTCACGTTTATAATATTTGTAGGATATCTTACTAATGTTAACTGAAAAGTAAAATAGCACTTGGTTTATCAGCACCGCCGAGAGATCCATCAAATGTCAGTTTAGCTCGAAATAAGGTAATGACGTCATTCGACAATTACAGCTTAAAATTAAAATAAAACTGCGCATAAAATTAGTATATTTTAATTATCAGTATGTCTATATAAATACTTGATTTTTCCTCATTTTGAACATAAATAGGTTATTGTTTAAAGCTGTGGAATACTTGTTGGATGATGGCCGCTCCCTGTCGCAGCTGGGGCTCTGTGATGACGAGCGGCGGGGCCAGGCGGATGGTCTGTCCGTGGGTGGTCTTCGCCAGGAGACCAGCGTCCTTCAGCCTCAGGCACACGTCGTAAGCCGGGATACCTAAAATAAAACATGATATATTCCATAATTATTAAAGTACAGTCTCTCTTGATTAGCTAATATATAGAGTATATAATAAAGTAAATAAAAGCATATGATTCTACGATAAACAAATAAATGCTAGGAAAAAACTATTTTTAAACTTCCTTAATAATTTGTGTAATGATGAAACTGAATTGATTTCACAATACAATACTATGTATGAGACACAAACTAATCTATCAGACTACTCGTACCCTTACACACGGACACAAGAAAACACACACACGTTCATAAGCATATTTGATTCTAAAATCGGTGGCTGAAACTTTAATAATATTAACATTTAGTGGATTCGCACTATATTTGAGTAGAGTAGGTCGAATGGTCAGGCTACTTGTACACACTACACAGTACACTCGATACAGCGGTCCCGAGTTCGAATCCCATCAAGTGGAGATAATTAGTATAATTGGTTCATGGAGGTATATATATATCTATTTATTTATTAATAATTCCTCAAATTTACTTCTATTCCTAGTACCAACCTCTAACAAAAGGTCTTAAGAACCACGTGTTGTTATTAGCTTACAGTGTATCTACTTATACAAGTATAATTACTTGTACATCCTTTGTAATAAAGATGATTTCAAGAAAAGACATATCTTGATTCGAACTTCAAGACTTATTAATTCTAGGATACTGGCAAATCAATTAACGTGGCAACGGGGGGGGGGGGGGTCATGGGGGTCAAGACCCCCCCTGGGCTGGTTCCAGAACTAAGGTGGACCACTAATTGAACATTAGTCCAGTCAAAAGTCAAGACTGGACCACGACTATGTGACCCCCCCCCCCCCCTGGTAACAAAGCTGGATCCGCCCTTGTAACGTGGTTACGTACTGTCGTGCACGTCGATGGCGAACATCAGACCCCGGCCCCGAATGGTCGTGATCATAGATTTCGGTATCTTCTCCAACTCCTCGCGGAACACTTCGCCCAGTTTCGCTGCCTTCTCTGGCAATTCCTCCTCCAATAATACCTTAAAAAACACCAATATCCAATAAGTATCAATTAAATTCGAATCTCTGTGGTGCCTCATATACGAGTACTTCACATTCCCGTGGGAGTATGGGATAAATTATAGCCTATCATAATTATAATTTGTAATAGAATTTTCAAAATCGGTTCCGTAGATTCAGATATTACAAACTTCATGAACTTTACCACTTCATGATATTAGTATATATAGATTTCAGCTGTTTCGGAATCGGTTGATATATTGAATTTGGCAAGCTTTTCGATAATGAAGGAAATATATTTCGTCACCTTATTAGCGCAAACTCAATTATCGTTGGATGTGTAAAAAGATTTATTTAATAATAATTTTGGCAAATTAAAAAGTATAAATTAAATCTTGTGATGAGGCTGAATGGTCGAGTAACCATAAACAAAAGACGTGCGAGATTTCCTCAACGAAAATATTTTAATAAGGAATTAAATATTTTAAAAATTCATTTCTTCTTGTCGAATGACATCGGTACTGTGATCTACAGACATGACCAATTTGAACATGATTTTTCTTTGTAAAAGCTACACGCAGCAGCAGACTAGACTTCGTGCCGTCGCTTCAGGTCGCCACGTCACGTCACGTCACGAAACAAGACTTCGGACCTATTTATCCGCTCGAACTCCCGTTGGGAGCTTTGCGACGCTAACTACGTGAATTTCATAGAATACATAGAAACCTGCACCTTCAGTGAGTACTACTACAGACGGATTGACAAGCGTTCTATTTTAATGACGAACAAGTATTGTGTTAAACATTGTTTTATTCCAACTAGCTGTTGCCCGCAGCTTAAGATTTCCAACGGGAACTTAGTACGCAAAATGAGTAACCTTTCTGGTTGATTTTCTACACCTTGTCTCCGAAAAACCCAAATATTTTACGGAACCCTTTTTTTTTCAGAATAAAATTTAGCCTATGTTACTCGTAGATAATGTAGCTTTTGAATGGTGAAAGAATGTTTGAAAACGGTCCAGTACTTTTTGAGCCTATTTATTACAACCAAACAAACAAAGTTTTCCTCTTTGTAATATTAGTGTAGATGTAGATTACCTTCATAGCCTCGGTGGCGACCGCGCAAGCGAGAGGATTACCGCCGTATGTAGACCCGTGGGTGCCTGGCTTTATCACCTGAAACGACATACATACATAAATATACAATTATAGTTCTGAAATGGGCTCAGAATAACATTAGAGTATCGTGGGAAGGGGACTCTTGACAATAGGCAATACGCATTAATTTGGTTCAAGAAAAGTTAACTTTAGAAGCGATAAAACAATGAAATATAAATTTACCTTGGAACCATTTTAATAGTTGCATATTTAAAATAATATAACATGAATAATATTCAACATATTATGTTAACTATACATTGAGTAAAAAAATTAAGTGTATTATATTAATACGAATTATTATCGGAGCATCGTCTGCCCTTCAGCTATTTCCAACATGAAGTCTTACAGTTGAAGGGTATGGTTTGACTTACATCCATAACGTTATTATTGGCCAGCACGGCGGAGACGGGCAGCACCCCGCCGCTGAGAGCTTTGCCCAGGATCAGGATGTCGGGTTTCACGCCCTCGTGCTGCACGGCCAACAGCTTGCCGGTGCGACCTGCAGACATTCACACTTGACTTGAAATTAAATGTTGCGATTTGTTAAAAAAATGCAATAGAGTTCACGAAATAAACACACAGCAATGTATACGGAATCCTTTTAACATAAATTATAAAGTACATACTGGAAACATTTTAATGTTCAGCGTAATTTATTTGCATTAAAAAAAAGGCAAATTAACTAGAAACTTCTATATTTGGTGTAAACGGCGCGGTGCAAAAACAAAATGTATGCTTCTATGACTTAACCAGTTGACTTAAAAACTAACGTTCTCGTATATTTGGTGTAAACGGCGCGGTGCAAAAACAAAATGTATGCTTCTATGACTTAACCAGTTGACTTAAAAACTAACGTTCTCGTATATTTGGTGTAAACGGCGCGGTGCAAAAACAAAATGTATGCTTCTATGACTTAACCAGTTGACTTAAAAACTAACGTTCTCGTATAAAATTAACTTAATAGTTCAATAAAATAACAAATCACTTGTAAATATAAACGTGTAATTTAAATTATGTGCTCAGAAATTCTTGCATTGTTCAGAGCATTGAAAATGTAAATTGTTTTCTATCGTATGCGGGTTACGTAACTAACCGTTGACAAAATGCATCTGCATAATTACTACCTATGGGAAAAATAGGATTCCTGTGTTACCACAGTGATCGGAAGGAATTATTGGTGTATACTTTCCAGTTACCGCTAGGAGGGATGGATCGCGCTCCCGATTGGGAACCATCATATCGCCTGTCCCTTAATACAATTTGACTGTGTCGCTAAGAGATCAGAAAAGAGCAGGACAGGCAGTGAAATTACTAGTAGCGAATAGAAAAATAATAGCGAAAATCCTATATAAAAAATACTAGTAGCGAGTTTTAAGGTCTTGTGTTTGAAGATAGGCAACACATAAATGAGTTGCCTGGGCTAGTTCCAGGTAAACTAGGTTATATTCATGCGAGACGTCGACCACTTATCATCAGGCCTACCGGTCTCAGTCTCACCTACCAGTTTGCCTATAAAGACAAACGCAGCAACAGGAATATTACATATTATATTCCTCGCAAGCGCACGTACCGTTTTTCATTTATGTCCAGCATACTTCATGAATCTTTATGGATGACATTTACTTTACTGTCCGGAGATCATTTAGCACTCTCTATTAATTTCTTATTTCTATTACCTATCTTTTAAATATCTATTTTCTATCTTTAAATTAGTTTTTCTAGGTATCAATAGCTATTTTTAATAGTTACACAGTATTAGTAGTAGTGGTTGTTTCACTTACCCAGGCCAGTCTGCACCTCGTCGGCGATCCAGAGCACGTTGTATTTAGTACAGAGCTCTCTCACTTTCCTCAGGTAGCCGTCATCAGGGATGACCACGCCGGCTTCACCCTGGATGGGTTCTACCATGTACGCAGCTACCGTGGGATCTTGTAGAGCTTTCTGTAATAATTATTAATCATTAAAATAGTATTCAATTATCATTATTATCCGTAACCAGCTGTGTAGGTTTCGAATGCGGTGACCTCTTATTTCCCCGAGCAAGTGTAATCTTTTCCAAATCAAAACAATCAAACTTTTGGTCCTTCGGCCTTTCCCAGAAAATATGATTGAAGGCTCATTTAATCAATGAGTGTACCTTACCCTGTCCAATTTGCAAGTATATTTTTGTCATTATATATTCTTGAAAATCATTCATCATCATCATAACCAGCCTTTATCCGTCCACTGCTTAACATAGGCCTCCCTCAATGAACGCAAAGACGACCGATCCCCTGCCATTCGCATCCAACACGGACATAGCACTGCACGGAGATCGTCTTCCCATATGATTAATGGCTGACCAACACTTCGTCTACCTAGACTACATCATTATTTAATTACATATTATGACAAGAAAAAATGTTTTGGTATAATATAATGCCTTATTTGTTGATTATTTTTGTATCCACACCTCTAGTGCAGGGATATCGTTGTAGGGGATAAGCTCCAGGCACGGCATGTACGGACCAAACCCGTCGTAGCACGTCGGGTCTGAAGACGACGACACCGCCGACAATGTCCGACCCCAGAAATTGCCTTCCGCAAAGATTATCTGAAACAATTTGATATAAAGATGCGTGTTAGTTATTAGAAGTCCGCGTGTAAAAACCTTCTTTCAATTAGCGCCACCTTAGGAATTTGACGAAAACAATAAATAAAAAATTATTGTTGATTTCACCGAATTTATTTTGGGCAAGTAAGGGTAACCACTTTGGGAAGCACTTGTTCATTGATTCCTTGTGCTGTGAGCGGAAGTCAAAGGAATCATCAAAAAAGGAAGATTCAATCTATAAATTGATTCCATCCAACTTCACTTCTTTGACCACTCAAAGCTCAATTAATTAATTATATATTTTTTCGAAAATTGTTAATTATCGGTTGGGATCTTAATATCTACATTATTATCTAGTTTTGGGAATATAATATAAGAATAGAAGCTGCAGGGCAAAATTTTGAAAGTGCTATTTGAAATAAAAGTTTTGGGAACCACTGTCTCCTCAATAAAATTGCAACAGCATAATATTATCAATGCACAGCCGACTTTACTCATTATGATGGGTTAAAGTTCATCATTTTATACATTATATAGCATGAACATCGATTCACATATAGATGGTATTATATTATTACAAGCAGCGTCCCGCGGTTTCACCCGCGTATTTCCCGCGTAATTGTAAAGTTACATAATAATTAATAATCCATTCAGTACTTTTTACGTGAAAGAGTAACAAACATCCATCCATCCATTCTTACAAACTTTCGCATTTATAATATTAGTAGGACGTATCATATTCTCACCTTCGCTTGATTCTTGGGTATCTTCTTTACTTCGTAGCCCCACTTCCTAGCGATTTTGCAAGCACTCTCTCCCCCCTCGACACCCGTGTTCATGGGCAGCAAGCGGTCATAGCCGAATAGCTCGGTCATGAACTTTTCATATTGACCCAGCTGATCCGAGTAGAATGCTCTGTAATAAATTAGTATCACTTTTAAAAAGTAACAGATTAATTAATATATTTAAGAATAATAAAATAATAATTTTGCTTTATTTATAGCTATAAAATCGTTCGGAGTAGTAAAACTTTGAAAGAACTACGCTTTTAGTTAATCTAAGCTAGAATATAGAGTAATTTTAAAATGAGATTTGTTTGAGTTGCTTTTTTAACAAATATGTTCTTAATTTAATATTTATGTTTATATTTAATATTTATGTTCGTTGTTTGTGTTGTCTTGTGTATGTGTTGATAATTATGTTTTTACATACATAATGTGTGTGTAGTGTAGGTACCTAAATAAATCAAAAATAATGGCCAACATGACATGATCCTCATGACCCCTATGACCCCCCCCCCCCAATGGATCCGCCGTTGAAAACAACCTTTAATTATTTGAGTGCACTTTGATTGTATGTGCTTATACTTAAGTACTAGTTATTCAAATGTACTTGTTTACCTGGACACAAGCGTCAGTTTATCGGCTTGTTCTTTGAGTACTTTAATTATTCTGGGATGACAGTGACCCTGGTTTACTGCTGAGTAGGCGCTGAGAAAATCGAAATACCTTTTACCTTCCACATCCCATACAAAAGGACCTGAAAATAAATACCAAATATAATCAAAATAAAAAAAAGAATTGATCCAACGATATATGGGCCAAAGATGATGTGACCACGATAAGGAGATTACATTGTTTTTTTTATTTATTTCATCAGTAACCTACCTATATAAACGACTAGCTGTTGCCTGCAGCTTCGCCTGCGTTAACTAAGATATAAAACGGGAGCTTAGTACGCAAAATAAGTAACTTTTCTAGTTGATTTTTTACACCTTGTGTCCGAAAAACCCAAATATCTTTCAGAACCCTAGTTTTTTCAGAATAAAATGTAGCCTATGTTACTCATAGATAATGAAGCTTTCGAATGGTGAAAGAATTTTTGAAATCGGTCCAGTACTTTTTGAGCCTATTCATTACAACCAAACAAACAAACAAAGTTTTCCTCTAAGAAAACAAAACTTAAGAAAACAATAAAGTTTTCCTCTTTATAATATTAGTGTAGATGTAGAAGTGTAGATGTAGATGTAGAAGTGTAGATGTAGATGTAGAAGTGTAGATGTAGATAGTGTAGAAAATGTATCTCCAAAATGTATAAAGACAGATAGCTCTAGAAAAGCTGCACCAAATTAGATTTTTTGTGGGTTATCGTTAGGACAAGGGTTTGTATGAATGAAGGGTTCAGCTTGTATGAAATTATTATTTAAAATATTATATTATTATTATCACTAATGAGTCAAATGATTAATGAACTGTATCCGAAGCTACTTATTTGCGCCTGACACATTTAGTTTCACTGAAACATTAAATTTAAGTTGCGATTTTTTTTTTCAAACTAAGTTTTTTTTTCAGATCATAAAGACCTGCCTGAAAGCTGCGTAGGGAATGTATATCTTCCTTTAAATCCACTCTTCGAAATGCTTATTAATTATTTATTTTTGTTATTTTAACCAACGAATTAGTAAGTCTTCTAAGTTCGCTGAATTCAACGCCATAAATGACGATAGGCTAACCTCTAGGGCCTGGCCTGGGCTTGTCGTGTAGCTAACAGAACTTAAAAGCTTGACTTTGAAATCAGCATCAAACACAAGCCTTTAAGAAAGTTTAGTTTTAAATAATATATCTACATAAGATAGAATACAAGTGGCAAGTCATCTTGGCGTTCAGCAGTCGACAGATAAAGGCTGATGATGATGATGATGATAGATATAGATTTAACATAAAATGGAGGCACCAACTGAACTATTTTAATAAATCATGAATTAATTTATTATTTATAATTAAAGTACTAATAATAATAATAATATAAAAGAACCGTTTTTAAGATAAAAGGAAAACTAACTATGATAAATATAACATCAGCCGTCTGGGTATTACCCAATGACTTTACGATGTTAGTTTATGTTGTTACTTTGGTTTGCTCACTGGTGTAGAGATGTGTAGAGGTCATACCCATAATCAGATTCTGTTATCTTATCAAGTACCTAAATGTAATTTTTATAACATCATGTCTTTTTCCTTTACTAATCGACCACAACAATTTAGCGTATGACGGGCGACGTCCAAACACTGCCTGCGTCCCGTGCTTCTCCTAATATCGAGTAGTATTGACTATTGAGGTACATCTGTTAGATCCATATTTTTTTTTAGATCCATATTTTAAGATGTAAATGATCTTTTCATGATAATTAATTTAGGATTAAGTCGAAAAAGATATACTGTTACTTATTGTATGGGAATGACTAGAGCTTACGATTCCTATACAATAAGTATTCTATTCTATTCTATTCAATTAGCGTTTGTGCCTCTGGTCTAGGGGGCCTGCTTACCGACCTTACACCCTCTTGCATGTGTGTCAATAATACTAAAACTAAAAAAAATGCTCAAAAAGGCAACATTTAGGGCAAAAAATATGTAAGGTAATATGTTAATGAAATATAAGTATCTCGAAATCCATATTAGTGTGTGTAGAGTTTATCAAGACATAATTTTTTGCTTAAAAATGGTTTTGTTAATTAATATTAATTTTATGACTGACACTATCAAATCGAAAGATAAATAGATTTGTCGCTATATTTTTTTAACCACCTTGATGAAATTTCTTATTTAGCAAAATTATGTGTCTGGGTGAGGCTGCCTGCCATGTTTGGATAATTTTGCAATTATTGGTGCATTTCTTCAAACATGATAGGTATTAAAGAATTTAAGCACAGATTTATAAATAGTAGAATTTAATATTATCGCTCATTTAAATTGTTATAATATACATATAGGCTCACAGTTTGTAAATTAGATTTTAAATTTACCTATGTACCTATATTCGACAAATAATGGTAATTTTCTAGCTCTGTCCCTCAGAAGTCAGTGATGACGTAATACTGGTGAAACATTTTTAATCTGATGAGTAATTTCGAAAAATTTTTTTACATCCAAAATTTCTCAATATGTACCTACGACAGATGCAGGATAAGTCACAAACAAAAAATTTAGAATAAATCAAATGAAATCAGTATACACAGCATGCACAAGCAAGAAATAATATAAGTTATTATAAACCTTTGATTTTAAGAAAAATATTTACCTTCTCCTCGACATAAAGCGACCGGCACAGGAGCATAATTCCGACAGCCATGCTTGTCCTCTAACGCAAATATCTCTTTAGACGTTAATTGTTTACCAGCCATTATTTCTGTGAAAATATACAAAAAGTTACAGGTTTCAGTCCACTGAAACCACTAAAGTTTCAATGCAAAATCCTAATAATACCAATTGTTCGCCCGTCGGTGATAACTACGTACGAATGAAAAATATAGCGACAGACTAAATCAACACTTAAAATTTTTGAATTCCTTGCAAAATGTCTCAATTCACATCAATCTATTTCGATGGCTACGCTAATAAAACACTCACGACAACACTTGATATATAGACAAAGCAATAATTGATGTAAATTCTTTTATATTATTTGCCGTAAAATAAATAGGAAATAAATTCGCGAAAAAAATATAACATTTCGCATATCTATATAATTAAATATTACGATCAACGCATTTTAATTCAATTCTAATCTGACGATCAGAAAAAGTAAATTCAAATATTTTAATTTATTTATATTAATATTTGCTAAATTAAATTTTAATAACCTTTATTATCAGAACAATAATTGTCTTATTATCAGAACACGAATTGACGAACCCGCACTCAAAGATGAAGTGGAAAAGTTGGTCCCTTTATATAGTACAGTTGAATCGAAAGATAACATTCGACGCGTGTTTGAAAAGATTCTCGTAAATAAATAATTTGAGATTAGTCCGGGAGAGTGCAGCTAGAACGAGTTATCAGCCAGCTAATGTTAATTATCTCACCTTTACAACACTGGTGATAACTCGAGTCTAATAAAAGCTTAATTAGTAATTACTGGTTTTTTGCCTCCGCGACCGGCCACAATACGAATTACTATGTCACCTTATATGTGCTACGTACACGGCACATGCTAAATATAACCTTATCTTGTTTATATAACAGTCGTTAATGAAATGTTTTATCGACATTGCGGACCTACAAAGCTGAGATGAATTAAAGATGAAATATGAGGCGAGGAAATATTTTAGTTGTTGTAACCTTGACTTGAACATGACTGTCTTTTTAGATAAGTCAGCTTTAGATACACTCGAGAGCAATGAATCCAGGTCACTTATAGAAACATAGGTGAAATTTTAGAAACTAAATGCTAGCTAAATTAAATAAATTGTGTTTAATAGACTTAAATGAAAGTAATACAATTTTAGACTACATTTTGGCCCTAAAAATTACACGAAGAAAAACTGATCTCATCTGATATGATCTGATACAACAAAAAATGAATTCCAAATTTTAATTTATACAGCTATAAATACTCATGCATTTCTAAAACCAAAATTTATTTGTTTTTTCCCTTTTTTGTTTTTCGTCTCAGTTTACAAAGTGAATACTTGAAATATCGTGTTATTTACAAGTACGAGTTCCACCGTGACACTGGTGCTGCAGAAACAGCACGAAGGAATAATGATGTGTAGGTATGCTTGCGTTGTTGCAAAAGAAAACACCGTGCGTTTTTGGTTCAAACGTTTTCCTTCTAGAAATTTTCACCAAAGTTTTACAAAGAATTCAATCAGACACTTTGAAAGGTGGGTACTCTTATAAATCGAGTAAAGCGTGTTACATTACTCAACCGGTACAATAATAAAGAAATTTTTAAATCAAATCATCTAATAAAAAGTCGATCATGGACAATAATAATTGAAAGCGCACATGGCAATGGCTGAGCCCTGGCGAGCCAGCCAAATCCTGCCCCGAGCGAAAATTTACTCAAAAAAAATTCCCAGTGAGTGTTTGCGGTTTGGTGGAGGGTGTCGTTGGCTATAACAGCTTTCTTAAATCTGGCCAAACGATTACAGCAACTACTATAATCAGCAACTGCAAACCATGATTGAATTAAGCTAGCTGGTAAACCGAGGCTAGTCAATCGAGCTAAGCTACTGTTGCTTCAGGACAACGCTAGTCCACACACTGCACAACAGACGGCTATCAAATAGGGATGTTGACACATGTTACAAATTCATGTAAAGTTATGTTTTACATATTAAATACAGTATTTGAAAACCTAAAATAACATTTTAAAAGTCTAATTATTTGTCTTAAAATTTAGAAAATTAATTTAAAATGCGTTATTTTTCATGCATTATCACGTGACTGCAAACGCGTATAAGGCGATGACGTCACTGAACATGGAGTTAAGTACAAACTGTCATAGCTCACCTAACATAGCGCGAGCTCTGAATGCGGTGTGTGACGTAATGGCGCTTGGAGCGTTTTAACGGCAATTTTAAAAACTATTTTTCTTTATTTAATTTTTTGTTATAGTTGGACATATTTCTTCACAAAAGCCTTTTTTTCGTGTTTGTCTATAGTATATCTATCAAATAAAATCAATTAAAAAAATTAGTCAACATCCCTATTACAGGAGCTTCAATTAGAATGTCTAAGACATCCACCGTAATTCCCGGACTTTAATCCGACTGATTACTAACATTTTTTTTTTTTAAATTTGAATAACTTCTTGCAACTTGCAAGGGAAAAAATTCAACTCCGATGAGGCAGTCCTAACTTCTTTTAGGCCTTTAAAAGTTTTATTGATTCCCGTCCGTATTTTTTATAGTAAACGTACTGGTATTTATTGAGGTACTATGAACTATGAAATGGCAAAAGTGCATACGTAACAATGGTACATACTTTGATTGATTAAATATATTATATACTTAGATATAAAAAAATCGACTTTATGTTCCGACTATACAAAACGCCAATTTCCTGTGTAAGTCAAACTAATACTTTCATTAGAAGTACTTAATTATAATTGTCTATTGAACTTATGCTTATGTATACTTTTAGTGCTAACATTATTAGTTTTCGAGATTTCAGGTCTTTGGGTGATTCATTGCTCTCAAGTGTAGATAATCTGGAAGGCGTGGCTCTACCGTGGCGCACGCAAAGGCTACGCACGTTTAAATATTGATTGCAAGAAAATGTCAATTTGTGCGTTGCCGCCCGTGGGTTGCTGCGGAAAAAATATAGGCTCTACATATTCTTGCAAACCGAAACTTGAGAAACGAGCGTAACCTCTCCGTGCGCCGCAGTAGTGAAGCACCGCGCCCGTAATAAAGATGCTGACTAACTTGTTACTATGCTAAACTATGTATACTCGTAGTAGGTAGTTTTTGATTAAATTCCCAAGAATATCAAAGTAAAAATTCAATAAAGTAAAATAGAATTTTAATCTATACTATAATATTAGGTAAGTACTTATAAAGAGGAAAGATTTGATTGTTTGTTTGTATTTAATAGGCTCCGAAACTACTTGACCATTTGAAAAATTCTTGCACTGTTGGGAAACTACACAATCCCCGGTGAACATAGGCTATATTAAATTTTCAAAAAAGTTAGGAGCCCGTTTTAAATTTTATTTAGCTGCGTGCAACGGATAGTAAAAGATATTTAGATATTTTGTACTATATCATATAAAAACTGTAGGTATATAATATAATTTAATATAAATATAATAGTATAATGTCCCTGTATAATGTGTGATAAATAATATATAGAATAGAAAACGCTAACTAACATAATATTTCCCTTTTGATTTAGTAGACTATCAATATTCGCGGCCAAAGTTGCGATTATCAAAACAATAACAATATCTGCGGGAGATATATTTATTGCTTTGATTATAAATGATGCAATATGTTTTTACATTTAATAGAAATCTCTGATGCAATATCGAAAATTATACATAAAAAAAGTAAAGTATCAACCCTTGTATGTCCCACTGCTGGGCACGGGTCTCCTCCTCGAAATCAGGCGAGGAGGGTAATGGGCCTTAGTTCACCGATGCGCTGGCCCAACGCGGGGTGGTGAACTTCACATACCTTCAAAGACTTTCAATCTCATCAGGCATGCAGGTTTCCTCACGATGTTTTCCTTCACCGATTATACATGATACCTATCAATTCTAAAATCAACTACATACTTACGTCCCAATTCCAAATTATTGTGCAAATAAAACTGTTAAGTATATTATTACATATTATTCTATATCGAGGACTATAGCAGACAAGGCTAATAGAAAAAATATTTTGTATCTTGTGTCTGATACATCAAGAGATATATTATAGTAACCCGTCATAACGAAAGACAACAGGAATATACGATATAAAGGCTTTCTAGAAAAAGCTGGGTTCGAAAAAAGTCATAGTTCTCACCCGCCCTTTAAAGGCCCTTGTAATATTATTTATATTGATATAACAAAAACCTATTTTTTTTAAAGGTCTAGACTTTTATGCCCGACGGCCTTTAAGCTCAATCGGTAGGTAGGTGAGCAGATGGGTCATCTAGTAAAATTCGAAAAGAGGGTGCCCCGCAGGGGGCGCGGTATATCGCGCGCGCTACTCTGGAGAGTAGGTGTTTAGCTAGTCAAATCCAATATAGTCGACGAGTCATTAGCAGATGAAGTTAAACTATTAGTCGGAGGGCCGGCCCTCCCCTCCCCCTCAGACGGGGAAGGTGGGTCGTGCGCGGAACCCGTGCAATCGACCGATAGGCGATAGCGAAGTGCTATCGAATAGGCTAAACAATTTGATATCAAGGTGACATGCGAAATTTATTTCATGATTGTTCATGTGTCTTTACTATAATATAAATCAGTATTATCAAAAGAAGAAGACATTGAGAAATCGTTTTCTATAAATAGAGTTCACGATGACCGTTAAATAAAGAGTCGTGTTATGAACTAATTATGAACAGCTCGTTTATCACGTCGAATTGTATTCCGTGATAACACAAATCAATACGGAATTTTACTTGATGTCCATCACAATGGTCCAGTGGGTATGGCCCACTTATTATATATATTGGCCTCTTTAGTGAGAGGGTCCGGCTTCAATCCTAATAATTTTAATTTCTTAGTTAACTTTATAAAAAAGGATGTAGCCACCGAACTATCCTTTACATACACACTTCATTTTTAGTTTATAAGAAAACGGGATTTAAAACTTAAAATAAGTAATAGTTTTTATGAATAAATAAATAATAGTAAAGAATCTAAAGAATATCCATTGAATTGACTTGAATAATGCTCTCGCGCTTCCTCGCACAGCGGAACTTCTAGTGTCTGGAAGGATGGGTTTGCCCTAGGCCCGTCTTTGCAGGCTGGCTCAATGAAAAAAAAAACATTACTAGCTGTGCCCACGACTTCGTTCGCGTAAATGAAGTTACTTAAGAAAGAGTTTGCTCTGTGAAGCGCTACGTTCTATTAAAATACTTAGGTATAGAATGTTAAAAACTTACTCATTGGCTTATAAGCCAATCATTTTTGATGAAATTGATCAATTTTATTCAACCAACTTCATAGTACTTTATTTATATAGCATTACCGCCCGCTAATTTGCTAGTGATTATTTTCTTACATTCCATGCCGCAGGGTACGAACCGCAAAATAGGGATGTTGACTAATTTTTTTAATTGATTTTATTTGATAGATATACTATAGACAAACACGAAAAAAAGACTTTTGTAAAGAAATATGTCCAATTTTAACAAAAAATTAAATAAAGAAAAATAGTTTTTAAAATTGCCCTTGAAACGCTCCAAGCGTCATTACGTCACACACCGCATTCAGAGCTCGCGCTATGTTAGGTGAGTTATGACAGTTTGTACTTAACTCAATGTTCAGTGACGTCATCGCCTTATACGCGTTTGCAGTCACGATGCATGATAAATAACGCAATTTAAATTAATTTTCTAAATTTTAAGACAAATAAGTAGACTTTTTAAATGTTATTTTACGTTTTCAAATACTGTATTTAATATGTAAAACATAACTTTACATGAATTTGTAACATGTGTCAACATCCCTATTGTTCGAGTGTTTTAATGTGTTTATTTTACGTGTTTAAAAGTAGGTACGTAGTGTGATGCCCAGGATAGTAAAGTATTATTAAGTATATCAAGTTTTATCGTATTCGAACCGGTAGTTTTTGCGTGATGCTTGAACAAACAAACAAAAAACATGCGTTCTTCATTATGCATTATCACGTGAGTGTGAACGCCAATTAGCCAATTAGCGCGATGACGTCACTGCCCGGTAAATAAAGTACAAACCAAGTAAAAGTAAACCAAGCTTTACTATTACTTAAAACGTCACCGCGTATTTTGTAATTAGGTATTTATAACAATTTTATTATGGCTTAATCTATTAAACTTTTTCTTAACAATTAGCGAGAAATCAATTAACTTTGACAGAGCGCAATTTGTTTATCGGCTTGTGACGTAATCACGGTTACATAACAGCTTGGAGGGTTTACGTTTTAGCGGCAATTTTAAAAACTATTTTCATTTATATATATTTTTTTTTTCCTGTTTACCTATGATATATCTGTCGCAGTCATCTGGTTGAATCAGTCATTTGATTGTATCACTAGCGCGTTAATCAAATGACGACATTTAATTGAATGACTAAAGGACAACTCGTCAAGTTGTTGAATGTAACGTTCAATGTCTTGACTGAACGTCATTTAGCATTGTCGTTGAATGGGATATAGCCGACTTTGTAATGTTTGTTTAGGGTGACCATAAGTTTTACGAGTTCCTTTATATAAAAATAATGAGGACATGAATATAAAATCATAATAAATTGTAATTGTGCTCACGGCAACCAGTAACTTACAAAGCCCAAATTCTCACACATAAACTGAGCCATAACATTCAACTGACCTTGATTATGTTGTTCGTATTCAGTCAGTTTCATCTCAAATTTTTCTTTAAAAGTAGTTGGCGGCGGCGTATTAATAGGTAAATCCATGCTGTCACACAATTTCATTACAAATAAGTCACTTTAATGTAAATTTAGTCAAAAAAAAATATCAAGGCAGTATTATCTGCGCGAGCTGTTTTACGCCATATTTGTTTTGGTGACTACTAACGCCGCGGTGGTAATAAAAAGAACTAAATTACAATCACCTGGCTGATTTTACGTCCGCTCTGTTCGAAGGGCTATGCTACAATCCGCTATCTAGTTGGACGTTGCAGGAGTGCCCCAAGGCTCAGTACTTTTACCTGTTCTGTATACATTGTTCACTTCAGACCTACCCCAGAGCCCGAATGTAACAATAGCCACTTTCGCTGACGATACCACTCTCCTAGCCTCAAATAAGTGCCGCGTTGAAGCATCCCGCATGCTACAGAGCGGCCTTGATGAGATGGAGCACTGGCTAGGTAAATGGAGAATAGCTGCTAGTGTAACCAAATCGGTTCATGTTACATTCACACTTCGCAAGGAAAACTGTGCACCTGTAACACTAAATGGTACTCAATTCCCACACCTAGACACTGTAAAGTACCTGGGCATACACCTGGATCGGAGACTTACCTGGCTGAAACATATTAAAACAAAGAGAGATGAGATAAACCTAAAATTTAAAAGTCTTCACTGGCTCATGGGAAGAAATTCCAAACTAGCTATAGACAGCAAAATCCTTATTTATAAAACCATCATCAAGCCAATTTGGACATACGGCATACAAATTTGGAGCAGTGCCAGTGCTACCAACCTAATGATAATACAGAGGGTGCAGAACCGCATACTGAGACAAATAACTAATGCACCATGGATCCTCAAAACAAATGAGCTCCACGAGATCATTAATATACCAACAGTTAAAGAGGAAATTGCTTCTCATGGAGTAAAATACAAAGCAAGGCTTCAGAAACACCCAAATGAACTTGCAGGACAACTAGTGGTGCCTGAAACTATTCGTCGTTTGAAAAAAAAACGAGATATCTTTGACCAGGATGGTCAGCATACAGACTGACCACACATATAAAAGGGCTGTACTCCACTGGGAGTAGCACCCTACACATAAAAACTATAATCGCATCTGCTTATAGCCGAAAGGGCTGATTGCAAGATAATATTAAAAAAAAAAAAAAAAAAAAAAGTTGGACGTTGAGCGACGCTTGTTCAATCAAGGTTCGGCCTAGTCATTCAATTAAATGTCGTCATTTGATTAACGCGCTAGTGATACAATCAAATAACTGATTCAACCAGATGACTGCGACATATCTATTAATTAAAAAATGAGTCAACATCCCTATTACGTAAGTTTAGGAATACTGGGATCTTAGTCCTTAATTATAGTCTTCTTAAAGATATCATGCAGCCAATACAATTATTGATACTTGTTGATATTACATAATATACCTATTATTCCATCTAGCTACCTCTCTAATTGCTTGTCCACTATAATTTGAAATCTTTGTAATTTAATTATAGGTTTAAATAAAAATATATAACTAGTAGAGTTATATATAGGGAGAGAACAGATTGAATAAATTGCTTCAAACTAAAATATACTTTAATACTTCACTGTTATGTTTATAGAATAAACAATCTCATTATTTCTATTTACAACAAAATAACAGCTACAGTAAATAACCTAAAATTTATATTTACAAAATTGTACTAAATACATTATTTATTTTTGTATTTATTTTCTGGATCTCCGCCATAATACTCTTTGTAAGTAGGAAACGACTGTTGGCCTTTTTCTGGCACTGTTGGCAAGGAACCACCTTCAGCCAATCTTTCCACCTCAATTTTTGCAGCATTAACTTTTTTCATTTCTGCAATTGCAACATTTTTTGCTATTTCTTCTTCTGTTGGAGGATCAATCCTGTAAATAAAATGTACAATTTTTTTTATACCTGATTTTGTTTTTACATGAAACATATTACACTATATATACAAATACTAATTTAAATTATAATACCCTTAATTCATATATCATACTAATTACCCACTATTGAAGTAGACTGATAAAAGCTGATAATCAAAATACAATAAACAGCTGTAATCTGAGAAACATTTTATAGGACAGTCTCGGATTATCGAATTTGTCGGTTTGTAAAGTACTGGCTAAGACCCTATAGTCCGGATTTTTTTACAAGTACAAATCATACTTCATTAATGAATGAAATGAATGTCAAATTAACAGAGACCATGTCGGATAACAGTGAATGCTGGATTAGACAGGGGCCAAATTCAAGCGCTATCTACCTCTGGTTTAAATGCTAAGACGCTAATCATTGACTCATGATGATGAAGAATGCGAGTATTAAAAGAGATACTCTCTTTTACAACAAAACATATTGTTTACTTAACTTTTATTTTACAGTCATAGAATTTATATCATTCTTAGCTTCAGGATTTTACTGTAGGCAAAAAACAATAATTATTTTAAAAAAACAGTACCTTCTCATCCTCAACCATGCTTCCCATTCAGCTGGTATTGGTTCTTGAAAGTCTAGACCCTCTGGCGGGTCATACCACCTAGAAGGCTTACGTCTGCCTGAATTTGGTGCAGGTGGAATTTCATAATACTTATTTCCTATGTAGTCCTTTCCTATAGTATGACAAATATACTTTCAAAAGAATTTGAAACATTAAAAAAATATGTTTTAGTTGGTACATCATATCTACAGTGCCAGATTATCCTAATGAGTGATGGCAACTGCCTAGTGGTCCTACATAGACTAGATGACAGGAACCAGACCGATGAAAATAATTTCTTTATTCCCGTTTTAAATTTTTTTTAAAAATGCAAGGCATTGCCAAGGGGCTCCGACGTATATAAGCCCACTGCTTAGAAATATAAATGTATATAAAAAGCTACATGTAATCAAATTTATACGATTAACTAAAAATTTTGACTCTATCGAGTATAAAGATATCACTGAATGACGTACTTGGCACTATTTACAAAATAATACGCACCTATTTCATTGCCTTGGATTTGACGAGGCTTTAGAGAATTTATAAAGTTTCTAAATACTATTCGCCAAAGATATCTATGTTCACCATTAGCCATCTAGAAAAATTGATACATATGAACACAATTAAATCGTTAATTACGTATTCACATTTTATGTCAAAGAAATTAATGACAAAAGGCAAGCGGTACGCATGTTTATTACTTATATAAAAATAATAAAAAAACAATGTGTCAAGATAAGAAAAAAACATCTGAAACATAGTGTTTATATTGGATCTGGAACTGTTAATATTATTTTAAATAATAATTGTTACCTTTTGCCGTTTTAAGGTTTATTTTCTAATTTATAAATCTACACTCGTAATTCGTAAATAAGAAATTATAGAAGAATTTTATTTACGTTTTTGTTTTTTTTTTTGTGTTTTATTTAAGGCATTAGTTACAAACTATCAGCCACGATGCTGTTATAAAGTCCCCAATACACAATGGCGTATGCTGGCCCACAACAGGCCCATCGCCGTAGTAGTATGCAGTGGCGGACAATTATTGTCAAACGTGACACGCAATGGCAAAGTTGTCGGTTTTTGAAGCACACTTCAAAAGAATCATGGCGTAAAGTGGCCTGTGGTGTTCACACAATGGTCCATTGTTTAGTAGAAGGAGTAGTGTCAAATAAAGCAAAATTTTTCTGATGTCCATTTTACAGGTTCGTCTCAGATCCCCACCATTCTTCAAGCCTTATCGTGGCGGTGGGGCTCAGTAGCCTAGGATGAGCCCAGCACCTTAGTGCGGACAGGGCCTTAGCGTGGCGCGTTTACCATTTGTCTAGGGAGCTTGAACATTCCGCTACAATACTAGCTACCAATCACATTATACATGGATTAGGTTTTTAAAACAAATAATATTATATTCAGTTCGTTATATTATAGACTAAACAGTTTACTACAGACTTAGAAGCCTAAACCCTGGTCTTAGCCGGATCCAACAGAGACATAATAAAACTATAATTGACAACAGTTGACAGTAGTTGACACGAAAGATATTTCTTGTAATTTTATAAGCGATTTGTAACTATTATTGTTTACTAGTAGACATACCACATTTGTGTATTATATTTTACTCCAACGAGGTATTTAACACAATCAGCAATCATGGCGAAAATGGCTTTTCAGCACCAGGCCGGAACGGCTATGGAATGTCTTAGTGTGAGTTTTTAGACCACTCCCTGTAACTTATTGTTAAGACAGTTTAATTAGAATTCATATTTTACAGATACCAATTACACTACAAAAGGAAGCTGGCGTTGACCCTGAAGGTCGAGAAGTAATGAAGTGTGGTTTTAAAATTGGAGGAGGTATAGACCAAGATTTTCGCAAGAGCCCCCAGGGATACACTGACAATGTAAGTGTAGTTGTGACGTTTAGTTTTTATTTTAATTGAAAGTTTGCCTTATATGTTACATTACAAATTAATGGACAATAGTCATTTCTATTATATTTGGTTAAACAAAATCTTTTAGTTACACTGTCAAAAGGAACTTTCTCTTAAATTGCATAACTGCTATCTATTGTATTGTGAAAACAAAAGCAGTATTTGTTAGAATAGCTACTCTGTCAACTTTAACGTCAAATTTTACAATAATTTACTAAGAGATTCGAGAATTGGGCTAGAAGTCGATATAACAGGTTGGTACCTTTTGTTCACAGAATACTGCCGTAAAGTATTGAATTTATAGCGCTTTTTGAGTTTTTGGTCCCATTATCCCAAAATCCCAATATTAGAGATAAGGAGGACAAGTCTGCAATAGCCTCTGTTCATGTGGATGTCTCTAGACTTTGGTAGTCACCATAGGGCTCCAACTGCTTTTTTTCCTCCTCATGTCAAAAAAATCCTACTCAGATATTTTGTGAATATGTTGTGTTCCATATATACAAGCTGTTCTCGAGCTCAAGGGTCATGAGGAACCGCCTCACTAAAAAGCTCGATGGATTCGATGGATGGATGTCAGGTCGATTGGCGATACGTCGAAGTGATGAGAGGTTTATACGTAGCCACCTTTATGTCCGTTCTGATTCCGGGAGGTCAAACAAGACCAATCCAACTGCATCAAGGAGTGCGACGGGGGGATGTTCTTTCCCCGAAACTGTTCACAAATGCTTTGGAGGACGTCTTCAAGACCTTAAACTGGGCAGAATGTGGCATAAACATTAACGGCGAGTATCTCTCACACCTTCGTTTCGCCGACGATATCGTTATATTGGCCGAGTCGCTGGAGGGTTTGCAGGAGATGCTGCACAGTCTAAATGAATCCTCCCGACGAGTGGGCCTTAGGATGAACTTGGACGTTTTCCCTAGGCCTGTTAATGTCGATAGAAAAACTCTCGAAGTCGTGCAAGAGTATGTCTACCTTGGGCATACATTGCAGCTAGGTCGATATAGCTTCGAGAGGGAAGCTGATAGGAGGATTCAATTAGGATGGGCAGCATTTAGGAAGCTTCGCCATATTCTCACGTCGTCTATACTGCAGAGTTTGAAGACGAAAGTCTTCAACCAATGCGTTCTCCCCATGATGACATACGGGGCCGAAACGTGGCCTCTTAATTTACGACTGGTCCGCAAGTTTGGCGTAGCTCAACGTGCTATGGAGCGTGCTATGCTGGGTGTTTCTTTGGCAGATAGGATTCGAAACGAAGACCTCCGACAGAAAACTAAAGTTACCGATATCACGCGAAGAATAAGCACGTTGAAGTGGCAATGGGCTGGTCACGCACTCAGAAGAACGGATGGCCGATGGGCCATTAAGGTTCAAGAGTGGAGGCCGCGTTTAGGTAGACGAAGTGTTGGTAGGCCATTAACCAGATGGGAAGACGATCTCCGTGCAGTGGCGGTTCCATGTTGGATGCGAGTAGCAAGGGATCGGTCGTCATGGCATTCATTGAGGGAGGCCTATGTTCAGCAGTGGACGGATAAAGGCTGATGATGATGATTGTTTTCCGGTATATTTTATTATCTTAGAGAATAAAAGGTATGACCAGATAGGTAACTTTTTTGGCAAATTTTTTGGTTAATGAATCAACAAAAGCAATGTAAACTGAAGAGTTTTTTTTTTAATAGGGATGTTGACACATGTTACAAATTCATGTAAAGTTATGTTTTACATAATATTAAATACAGTATTTGAAAACCTAAAATAACATTTTAAAAGTCTACTTATTTGTCTTAAAATTTAGAAAATTTATTTAAAATGCGTTAATCATCATGCATTATCACATGACTGTAAATGCCAGTATAAGGTGATGATGTCACTGCCCATTGAGTTAAGTACAAACTGTCCCTAACTCACCTAACATAGCGCAAGCTCTGTATATGGTGTGTGACATAATGACAGCTTGAAGCGTTTTAACGGCAATTTTAAAACTATTTTTTTATATTTAATTTTTTGTTAAAATTGGACATATTTCTTTAAAGACTTGTCTTTTTTTCGTGTTTATCTATAGTATATCTATCTAATAAAATCAATTAAAATAATTAGTAAACATCCCTATTACAGAGATTATGTACATAAAACTATTTTGTTTTATTCCGTTTTTTGTTCTTAAAATATAAACAAAAAAATTAAATAAGAATATTTTGCTTTCCAGGGTATATATGTCACAGAAGTACATGAAGGGAGCCCTGCAGCAAAATCTGGCTTGAGAATGCATGACAAAATTCTACAGTGTAATGGATATGACTTCACAATGGTAACACACAAAAAAGCTGTTAGTTATATCAAGAAACACCCGGTGCTAAATCTTTTAGTAGCTAGAAAAGGAGTTACATCTACATAATTATTGATGAAAAAGCTTTACAATCACAATGAATTTTAGTAAGATTTTAATGTGTTATTTATTTTATAATATATGTTTAGACATTTAAGTTTGAGATGGGTATCAACTATTTTTAATATTTTGTATTTTTTGGTAACTGAAGGTGTAAAAATGTGAATATAATATAACAAGTTACCAATTTTCCACATAATAGTTTTGTAGTTTATTTGTGAATGTTAAGCTCTTTCATTTTGTAATGGACTATACTGGTAATCAGATGACATTTTGTTTTAAAACTTTTTTTTAAGAAATGAATTATGAAAGTGCAAAGCTTGTGCCAAACCAATTTTTTATCTTTTGATAAAGAAAATAATGAGTGCAAAATATTTTAGTTCTGACATTTTGTTCTTCTTCAATGCTATCTTGAGAATTATTAAACCATATTTTTAAACTGCCATAACAGGGTGCAAGTTGTGACTATTATTATCTATTCTGCTTTAATCACTTAGGTTGTATCACATGAGTGATCTGAGAACTACTTGGTGTCCTTTGATAACCTTTAAGAAATTTTTGTCATGTAAATTTAATTCTGAATTTAAATAATGAAAAATAATCAAATATGAATATTGTGAATTTTTACAAATAAATATTTAGTAACCTTTTTTAGCATTGTGATATTAGATTAATCCTCTCAATATTAACTTAACATTTTTTTGTATTTGAACCCATTTATATATAGGTACAGGTAATCAAAGGAAACCAAAATTGTACCCCAATTTAAGTGCCACCTAATTTTTATATTGATTATATTGTTAGGTGATCAAAGGACACTAAAGAGTGAATGACAGGCCTATAAAGAGCCCATGATTACTCAGGTGATATCACCTGGGTGATTAAAGGGAAATAGACCCATAATATTATGTATTGTGTCAGATAAAAAGTTGTATGTAACTTTCAGTAAAATTCTTTTAAGCATTTCAGACTGACCAAAGATTAACAAACAAAACAGTTTTATCATTACGCATTAGTATTTTCATTCATTCATATTTTCTAAGTGAGTGCATTTAATTGAGATAATTGTTTATATTAGAGTAAATTTATTGTAAAAATGCATTTGATGTAATATTTTTATAAATACTCCCATGATGTATTTATTTGTTATTTTTAAGCTTAATGTGTAAGTGTTATCCATTAAAGGATTTAGTTACAAATTGATAGGATAAATAACTTGAGGTTAAAGGTGCAGCTCTAACTCAGCACACAGTGGCTACACATGTGTGTTTAATCTTTGCATTGCAAAAATGTATGTGATTGTATTCACTGATATGCTATGTGTAACATTTTCTTGCAAAGCAAAGCTTAATACATGTACATAGCCTCTTTATGCTACATAAATTTAAATTTGTGTTACAAATTTTTTTTTACAGATGCTATGCTTTTTTTTTTAAGATGATTGCTATATACATAATTATATATTTTTTTATTATAATGACTTGATGTATTATTATATTATCAAAAGAATATAGCAAAAACGAATACTTCAAAGAAGTGTATACATTTTAAAAATGATGATTTTTAGTAAAATTGTGTGAATTCATAATTACCGTTAGAAAAAGATGTGAATGTAAACCAATTTCTAAGCTTTTAGATTTGAGATCAACTCTACTTATGAAATTTGTTCTAAGAAATAAATGTTACACTTATTTTTGCTTCTTTTATTCTAGTAATGAAATTTCCATGATAATTAATAAAAGATATTTAGGCCTTTGTTGGAGGCCATTCCCACTGCCCCTTGGGAGGCTTAGCAACAAGGGGCTCCCAGGGTTTCCAAACTAACATCTTCCGGGCTAGATTAAGTTCATTCTCAGCTTGAATTATCAACTCCTCAGCTTGACCACAATTTATTTTAGCTTCTATTTCATTAGGATCTTTGGTCTGTAGGTAAAATATAAAGATTATTTAGTTAGTACTAAATGATCAATGAACATAAATAGGTTCTTACTAATAATATGTCATTGTATTATAAATTATAGAAAATATTCGCTTAGTGGTATCCTCTCTATCTTGTTATTTACCTGTTTTAAGACTGCGGCTCTTTCTTTGACTATTTGTTCTGTGTACTTTCTGTAAACTGCATCTTCAGGCATTTTTTGCAAAGTTCTCAATATTTTTCCATATAGGGATCCAAGAGTGTGATGAGGGTTAGGTACAACTGCCAAACCCATCAGGCCTGTAGTCTAAAAACATTAAAATTAATACACATAATAACACAAAACTAAAAAGTATTATATAACCTTTTTATAACATTTTAAATAGAAAAAATTAACTGTATAAAATGCTTACCTTTTTGAGGAGGCCCATCGTAGGGATTTTTTTTAAATTAAATTATCAACAGAGTAGTAAATAATATTTTCAACGCGTGAATAATAATGTAAAACTTAAATGTGAAGTATTTTTAATTATTAATTTAACAATGTCAGACTGACAGTCAGTGTTGCCAACTTCCATGGTATGGATTACCCAAAAACCTAGCTGAAAATCCCCAATTTTGGGGAAAATAAAATCGTTATTCCCCACATATTCCCCACAAGTTAAATTTATCAAATTTTTCGCCTAAACCAAAGTATTTCGTGGATTATTTTGCATTACTTCTTAAAATTATTTGGTTTAAATGCTAGATTGGACATGGGAGCAACATGAAAACATAAAAATAATGATTTTCGGTGAACTCGTAAACATACGAGATATTAAATTGAAAAATGGTTGTCATTCATAGGGGTGAGGGGTGAGACCCCCCTTTGTATAGTATTTTATCGATAAAATTTAACGTTGTAATACGTGAGTTAATTATCGGAAATCCGACACCTATAAACACACTGTATAAATCAAATTTATTTATAACTTATAAGACATATTAAATGATTTTAATTAAGTTATTACAGATCAACTTTTTTTTGTTAACATGTCAATTGACGGATCAAATTTTAGGCATGTCCTTTCTTCATAATACCTTCTCTAGCGGCAATAGGTGCTAATACAGTGTCATTTTACAGGTGATAGCGATTCTCTGTTTTCGAATTTTTCAGAACACATAATTTTCTTTCGACAAATATATTCCATATCCATATTCCATTATAGCTTTGTATTTTTTACCAAATAAACAACCAGGATCAAACAGTATACATAAAACAATATATTGTGTGAACTCCGAATATGAGAATGAAACAATGACACTAAATAGTTATCTGCATTCTGCAATACTCTGTTTAGTTCGTTACAATACAGGGACTTCCCCGTTTGATAAACTATAAAATTTGATGGACATAATTGTTGCCATAAAATAATCTCTAAAAGTTTTAAAATCTTCCAGTCGGATAAGTTGAGTTAAGTAAATTTAATATAATAATTTATAAATTATACTTCTTATACTAGTTTTATTAGATTTAATTTCAGTTCTAGTGTAAATGCTTAAATTCCCCGCATTTTCCCCACATAAACGCTCTCCCCACAAATTACCCAATCGGATTGGAAATCCCCGCAGTTTGGGGAATTCCCCACAGATTGGCAACACTGCTGACAGTGTCAAAAGTCATTTATAATTTTTTCTTCTTTTATAGACTGCGCATCGTGCATTGTGCAATGAGCTGCTCCTGTTTAATAAAATTTTGATAAGCACTCTGAGGGTAAGCAAAAAAATCATTTCATGCTGCATATAAAAGTAGCTTACATATCAAACAATCACAAAAGCACGCAAATCACTTATTTTTTTTTCTGTTTGACTGTTTATAATCGCCGCATAATCATCGAATGACAATATTCGGGCCCGATTGTCTCATGTGCGTTCTTACTTCACCCACTTTAAACGTACACTGTCGTTTTTTATTTACATACCAATCAAATACACTGCTTATAGACATGTTTTCTCTGCTGCTAACAGACTAATTAATCATGAGACCTTACTGATCAAATAGTTATTTTACAGACTGAATGCATATTTATTTTATTATAAGCTGCCTATTTATAATTTAACTTTTTAACAATTTCAAAATTATTTACAGAATAAGGATTGCTGCCTGATTTTTTATTGTAAACAAAATCTTTGTATGCCAACCAAATTATTTAAATGCTGTTTTTTCTGCCTCAACAAATTTATAATTATTGCTAACAAAAACTTAATAAAAATTTACCAAAATTAACCATAGACGAAAGTCATCGATTCTTTTCAGTAAAACATTTCTTTGAACTGCCCACACTGTATTAAAAAAAATACATGAATATGGTCACATTGTTTTCTTGTTTGTCAGATTGCAATATGTATTATGTACTACAGTAAGCAGTTGTCGTAGTACATTTATCATTACGCATTTTTCTTGGCCGATACTATTCTTGCTCTTGGAAACACCATTTTAATAAAATACCTAAACTAGTTTAGACGTGGATAAATCTAAAAATAAACATCAGGATCGTTGCTATGCCTTAATAATCTGTAATGAAGAGGTAACCCTTTTCTTTTTGGCATTGTAATGCTGTTATTCTTAAATAACAGCACTCAGACTAAAATAAGACTTAAATATTAATGTGATTTAAACCAAATGAAACGTAGACGGTACTTAGTTGATAATAATGAACAAAAAATAACATACAAATACTTAGACCAATGTATACGTAAATTTTATACAAAACGTGACAAACTTCTAAATATGAATGTTTACTAGTTTCAATATTATCTAGTTACCAAGATAAATATTTTTACTAATTAAATAACTATTTTTAACCAAAATGTAAACTGAAAAAGCTGATTTGTGCTCACATACATTTAGGTTTCGCATAATTGTCACATAAAAAAAACACGTACTCAACCAACATCGTAATAAAACTTATATGAATATAACTCCAACAGATAATACTGATTGACAGTCATGGAGACCTTACCAGCTACAGCCCAAGATGACAGTTCTAGTGCTAACCCTAGTAGTGTAAAAAGTGATGATAGCAGCCCAAGGCACGAAGGTGGCAGAGGCTCTCCACCACCAAATTGTGCAATATGCCTTGGAACTTGCAGGAACAAATCTTTCACTGATTCTTGTTTACACCAGTTCTGTTTCAAATGTCTACTTACCTGGAGCAAAGTGAGTATTTTCACTAATTTACACTTACATGTTGTAAAAATTATCAATCAGTTATTTAATTAGAGTATATTTTTCTCTGAAAGGGAAGTAACAACATACATAAACTGTGGTAAGAGTTACAGGATTTTCTAGAAAAATCTTAGCTATGTTAAGGTGGCATGTATTGATTTAATTCATTATAACACACATCAACTTCATATTTTCTTAATTTTGTATCTTGAATTTTGATTAATAGCACATACAAAATAATGAAAGTAGTATAAATCTTTTGCAATTGCATTGTGAAAAAATTGTTTGACAAAACATAAGTAATGATTTAAAATAATTTTTATCCTGCATGATTGTTAATTTATTTATTATCACTGAGATTATTGTAGCAAATAAAACTCCAATGATCATCTGCTAACCGGAATGTTATTTGATATACATAGGTATTTGTACTGATTGCTAATCATGGCATAGGTCATGTAAACATGCAAGCTTTGCAATATTGAATCAAAAATTTATTTAAATTTGTGTCTTACATTGTGTAAATAGAGACTCACATGAGATACATATATTATATCATTGTCTTATTTATTTTAATAATGTTCTAAATATAGTAAACTGAAATATTATTTAGAATTTACATCTTTTTTTCTCATTTCCTTTATTATTTTATTATTAATAAAGTAATTTAAATTACATGGCCGTTGAGTGTATTAAAATATATTAGATCATAAGAAATATTTTTTATAAAAACAGATGTAAATAGGTTTGAGGGTTTGTGACATTTGTATTATAATATAGCAGTACAAACAGTATACTACTACAAATCTAATCATACAAACATCAATTAATTCTTAACTCTTTATATTAACATTAACTACAGCTATACACAAAAATGAAACTACAACTCAAAAACTCCCAGTGATTAAATCTCAAGTCAGATTATTTATAATGTATGAGTGGAAACACCTTAACACACATATAAAAACCAGACTACATTTAATTATTGTTTTTCTAATAGTGATGCATAACTGTAAGTCTGTAATGTTAATTGACTGCCACACATACATGTTACATTGGTGAAAAATTAGTTAAAATTTGCTACTAAGAATGGTAAAACCACAATGTTTTCATTTTTTCTGGAAGGACCTATGATGTCAACTTTATTGGCCTTCTCAGCTACGCCTGGCTAATAGCAGAACCTGGAGACAGCAACTACACAAAACATAATGCCTTTACAGATGAGGAGTGAATGGAAAAGGTGGTGAGTGATGAATGAATGAGTGTGTGAACAATCATTACATAATATGCCCAAAACATAATTATAATGTATATGAGTGAGAAACCATACAAAAAATTATAAAGAGTAATATACCAATGAGGTATAAGCTTATACAAAAGTGAATTTTAATATAATGTAACAACTTTTATGGATTTTAATGCATGTTCTTATTTTTTTTACATGCATGACCTTTTGGTACCTTACAGCAACCATGGTTATGGGAGGACTTTTACTGATTCATATTATACATATAAAATACTTCAATATTATTATGTAGTTAGTCAGTTTTCTTAGTTCCTTGGTTTATCATTAAAGATTTTATATTCACCTCAAACTATTTTTATTTTATTCTGAAGTAAATACATGTGTTACATATAATATATATTTTTGTATGAGGTACAGAGAAAGAGCTACCACCAAGGGGGACATTTCGCTCACATAAAATCGGCGTAAAGTGATAGCTATGTTGTTCGTGCGGTTTGTGAGTTTCCGGCGGTTCATTTATAGGGCAACATCACTGCATATCCTCTGGTTATGTGGATGTTAATGGGTGTTGATAGTCGCAAAGTTTCGATTGTTCGTTTGCCCTCCTAGCATAGGAGGTAAAATAAATATAATATGCTTTATTCTGTACCAATACAGTAAAAATTGCTGTATCATACAGTAATAATATGGTAGTTAACAGTAATAAAATAATGGATTTTTTTTATTTACTATGGTAATTCAAGACAAAAGATTGCAACATATTGAGTAATCTGAACAAAACATAAGATTAATTAATATTTTCGAGAAATAAATTTACGAAAATAAGCCTATTGATCACGTGATAATAAACCCACGTCATAGGTCGTGACGTCATAGTCTGTAATGCAAAGTTTGTCACTTATCAGTTGCCACTCATTTTAACAATAGTGGTTCAATATTGAGATACTATACAGTATTATTAGATATTTAGAAGACATTACACTTGAAATACAATGAAATAAACATTTTGGGCAAATTAGGATTACTTTTCAAATACCATCTTACCATCTTACCATCATGGTCAACTACCATCTTACAAAAAACCATTGGTAACAAGACGGCAATGTAGATGAGAAAGGACTTGGGTACAAGCAATCATTTTTATACAACTGTGGTTAATATAATTATAAAATATAATGAATACATTCTACATAATTATACCTATATATTATTTCGTTTTAATTTTAGGTTAAAGCTGTATGTCCTCTATGTAAACAAAATTTTCGATCAATTATTCACAATGTACGTTCAAACCATCAATATGAAGAATATATGGTGGAACAACGACAAGCAGATGAGCCACCTGATAGAATTGATATTGATAGTTTGGTTACCACAAGGAGATTTAGATACAGGTATTTATTGTATTTACATTTTAGTTTCAAGTAAATGTCTTATGAGGCTCAAGAGGCTTAAATATAGTGTAGTATAGTGTAGTAGGTGTACAGCTGATGTTGAAACAAAATTGTACAAAGTGTGATCACCTATTTTCGATGATTATGTTTACATATCTTGCTGAAGTTAAAATAGTATACATACTATATTATATAGTTTTAGCACTTCTTTTATATACTTCAAGAAATGAAAGTTTAATTGGTATTCATTTATCTTATTTTATTATGAATATTAGTATAGAACAACTTTACTGTGGACAAGGCCCTAAGGTCAGTCTGTCAGTCAGTCTAAAGCTTGAATATTAAATAATTATTATTACACCTAAAATGGGTCTTACTCCCCTTGTACCTGTCAACATTCTTTCTATGAAGGAAAACATCGTGACGAAACTTGCATTCTTGATGACATTAAAAAATCCTTGAAGGTGTGTTTCTTTCCCAGCCAACATTGAGCCAGCACATAAGTGAACTATAGGCCAAATACTCCTCGTCTGATTTCGAGACCCAACAAGAGGGACTAGAGGGAAAATGATGATGATATTCTTTTCTGCCAGAACTATTAGTCCGATTTTAATGCGGTTTGAGTGATGGATTTAGATTTGTCTCGCAAGGTTCTCGCAAGCCCTCCTCTCGAAAAAGTTCACTTCCAGTACTCTTCCAACGGCCTACTCTTACTCCAAAGAAATTCAGTGCCTTCCATATCATATTGTAATGGAGGCTGTTGAAGGTATTCGCGATGAGTGCACTGATGCAGGGGGTGCATCAGTGCACTCTTGAATCTTATCAGTTCATCGGTTCAATCAGTTCTCCGATTGATTGATCTCTGAGTGTGTAACTTCTTATTACTGTCACTTTTACGTTTCATCAAGTTTCAGATCACGACAGTGCTAAAGAAGTTTACATTTTAAAAACCTAACAAATTGTATTTTTTGTTTAAATCTATGTTCGCTGTTTGCAGGACAACACTGACGCTGCCGCGGCGGGACACGCTGGCGTTCCAGCAGCTCCTGATGCAGCACTACCCGATGACGATGATGGCGGAGGTGTTCCCGTCGGTGCCACTGCCCCGTCGCCGCTCGCCCACCTCCTTCCGTCGCTCCGTGTACCGGTACAACCTATGGGCCCGCCTCTTACCAGACTTTACGGGCCGCTTCAGAGACTGCACGCCAGAGTTTTACAGGTAGCAAATCTTAAGATGTATGACACATTTCAATACTTTTTTTTACTTTATGCTTTCTGTTCTTAAGGACGGGTGTTCTTGATTTTTGTCTATGGTTGCTATACCACATCTTGTTCTACTATATTGAAGTAATATTCATAATTTTAACATTTTAAGGTACAATGACTCACAAATGCATCGCCTCGTGCCTTGGCTCAATAGGGAACTACATTATTTATTAAATGAGAACGTCGGACACATCGCATACGTCATGACCCGCATATTGGAACTTCTGCCGCAGTATCACATCAACTCCGCCGAGTTTAGAGACGCAATGTCGAGGTATTTCGGAGACAGGACTGAACACTTTATACACGAGCTATATTGTTTCGCATCGACTCCGTACGACATGACCGGCTACGACCGCCACGTGCAATATACTACTAACAATAGAATAATGACTATGGTCAATGAAGTTATATCCAGCTCCGAGTCGGAGGCGAGCGTCGACTCGGATATAGTGATGGTGTCGAGTTCTGAACCCGCGGAACCACCGCCAGGCCCTTCCAGGGTGCCGGCCCCCGTGTACCCGCAGAACTACATTCCTGAACCTTCCACCACACAGAATAATGTGATTCCCATCGAGACGATTTCACATTCGGACACCGACGACGATTCATCCGAAGTGATGGTCGTCGGCTACATAAAACCACCGCAAGATAGGACTCCGGAAGTGGTGGACCTACTCGGGTCCGACAGTGACGTTATCGTACAAGAAAACTCGCCGGAACAGACACAAAATGAAACTCAAGAGTCCCGACCGCCGCTTATATTGAAGCTCACTTTGAAAAAACAGGAAAATCAGACGGCCCGCGACTCCGAAAGCGACGATAGCTCGTACACGCCGCCGCCGCGCCGCAAGGTTTGGGGCCAGAGCAACGGCACCGCCACCACCTCCGACACCAACCGGACGACGCCCTCGCCGGCCAGCCCGAGCACTTCCTCCCCCATTTGGAGCTCCCCCTCCAGCCTTTCAAGTTTTAGCTCCGCCTCATTATACTCACCGCCTAAATATAACATGAGGTCAATTACAACCTCCACTTCAAGTGCCAGCGATAGCGAAAGTGTTAAACGGAAGAGACGCCGAAAAACAAATTCCACGGAAAAGCACAAAAGAAAAAGTAAACGACCGTCCCGCTCGCATCACAAAAGCAAAAAGGTTAGGACGTCTAGCAAAGAGAAACAGAGTAAGCGCAAGAGTCATTCCGGCAAAGGTGTGAAGTCGTCGAAGACGAGCGAGGCCAGCACCTCGAAAGTTGTAGAGGAAACGCAAGTCATCTCGGAGGAGCCGAGCACCAGTGGGTTGTCGAAAAGAAAGAGACAGAAACGCGACAAAGTTAACAACCAGCGCCATTCAAGCCGTGAGAGTAAAAGATTGAAAAGTGTCGTCAATGTGGTGAATAGTAGTAAACGAGAAAACTCATTGTCTCCATTACACGCGGGCACTAGTGAAAACCAAAACGCAAGTGAATCTAAAATACCTCATAACACAAGTCATTATAGTACTGAAATAGAAAAAGGTTTAAAACATGCAAAGAGTGAGGGTGTGGATAAATCAGATTCTGATGACGATCTCCCGTTAAACTTAACAATAGTGAAAGCATCAATGCCATCGTCGAAAATGTGATAAATTATTATGTATTTATTAAAGTATTTCATCTGTACATATAGTACCTACCTAGTGACGGCGGCGAAGCGACTAAATGTCTTTTTAACTACCGATAAATGCGGTTGGAATTAGTTTATTGAAATTAATATCTTGGTATATAATATGTATAGTCAACCAATCGTGCAAGCTTAAGTAATGTTAATTGTCAAAATAAAGTATACATAATATTTTTAATGCACGAAAAAGACATGTGCTGCTATAGGATGTACTCGACCAAAACAATTAGGCGCAAGACAGGCGACACCCGAACCCCGCCTTCGTCCCGCCCTTCCTCTGGTTAGGAGCAGCGAAGGCGGGGCTCGGGCGCCGTAACCGCATTTCTGTTGCGCCTTATTGTTTTGGTCAAGTAATATTTTAATCGCTTCGCTGTCCCTCAACCGTCTACGCTGAGCCCTACAATATAGCGGTTTGCGAATGCATATAAAATGAATTTAATAATTTTTATAGTTGATTTTATTTTAATCACGTTATTGTAAATGCCTTGGAAATGTGATTTGCGACAAGAAACCCTGAACTGTTGTAAATATTATTTCAGTAAATACTTATCAAACCAGTGTTACCTAAATTTTTATTCTATATAACCTTTTTACAAAATGAATCACAAATATGTTTTGTATAATTTGGGACTTAATTTTGTCTAAAGATACAAGGCATACTTTTAAATAATTATGTTTTTAAAAGCTGTAGCCGAAATGGAGTGCGGAGGAGGCGCTAAGCGCAGCTTCGGTCTATCCAGACTAAGGGGGAGGCCGGGGCCCCGCCCTGGTAGCGTAGTCAAGACGTCAACTAGAGTTCAGGTTTTCGGAGTTCCTCCATACTATACCTCCTGATCGTGGGGAGTGTTCTATGTTAGATCCTTCTGCAGCTTCTCACTTCAGCTAAAAGTTTCTATTGGAAGATTATTGTCTCTGAGCTGAAACAACTTCATCCGATGCTGTAGCGAATGAAATCAACAAGGCCCAAAAAATTGGTATGAAATTCTTTATATATTTCATCAATGTTTCCACGTTAGAATTTAATTTAGGATATTTAACAAAATTAAAGTAATATTCTGAGGTAAATTGTATTCAATCATTTACTAAACCTTACAAGACTACAAAAAATACAATATTCACAAGATCATTTCTTGTTCGGTATTATAAAAATATGCTATAAATGTGCGAAGGCTGCTCGGCATACAGTTATCTATAAAATACATCCTAGTAATATGAAGATCATTATTAATACAATAAAAAACACTGAGCAAAACAATGGTTTTAGTGGACGGTATGTAAAGGCCCGAAAATATATTTATAAGTATTATTTTTATACTTTTAGATGAGGCCTTACTATACGAGTTTTATTTTTAATCATTCAGTAACACCTGAACAATATTCTAATGCCAAACTCCGAAACAATTCTAATCATATCTAAATATTATTTGATAAAAACATTCTTTGCATTTTTTCTAAAAGGTGCACACAATTTTTACCATAAGATAAAACATATTTTTTCGTTGAAAATTTACTTTTGATTGACCTGCACTCATCTGATAACCAGCAAAAGCCATAGTTTATGAAATATTTTTGGATTATAATATAAATTGTTCTTCTTCTCCTATATTAGGTCAGCTGGAAGAAATTTCTGTGTGGAATAAGCTGTACCTTTGTAGTGTTTTCTTTTAGTTTAATAGTTGTGTTAAAGTCTCCTGTGTACATAATATAATTAAATAAATATAAATATATAATTGATTATTGAAGTGTACATGGCTTTTATTTATTAAATAAAATTTGGTCTTTTTTTGTCATAACCGTCACTCTTTTAAGTTAACTAAACAAATTTAAATTTAAGAGGTTTTTAACACAGATAATTAGATAGAGAATATACGATATGCTTGCCTACTGATTTCTTACCTTCTTGGCATGAACAGGTAAGTGAATTTAGACAACTTCACCCATATGATAACCAATAAAAAATCATATTGGCAGAAAAATAATATAATTAGAATAATAACTGTAGCTTGCCTGCTTAAAAAATTATTGACATTAATTTAATTTAAAATAGCCTCGAACACTCTTCATTCTGATTATCAGATGAGGTCGATCTCTCATGGTATTTCTAGTATAATGTCACAATTATTAAATTTCTTAAAAATTCATTATAACGAAAATATTACGTGGATTATACAAGAATTAAAATTTAAAAACAATTATACGAATATAACACAAGCTTAAAATATAAAATATTTCATAAATGATATAAGGGGCAAACACATCTGTTAAAATTACAATATAAAAAATGAATCCACTTTGCTTCGAGCTCAGTGTTCAACAAAAACTCAGCTACCCAGCCCGTATAAGATCACACTTGGTATGAACTTAAAATACTGACATAAAACGTACTGACCAAATAAAAATATTCGGGATCATTTAATGTATCCCCTTTCAATATAAACGCATACACTATTTGTATACAAATTGACTTTTATCTTATTGCCGTTAACTTAAAGGCTAATATAATACACATAATATATGCCTTCAAGTTGAAATTGTTCACATCATATGTATGAACAGTCTACGCAGGGGACACTTCCACCACGGTGCTCATATGCTGCGGGTGTGGCTTGAATTCAACCATCTCCTGCCACACAAGTTCTGAAACAATTTTAATTTTTAATTTATTAACCTTATTCACTGAGATCAAGGACCTTTAATAAAAAAAAAACTTAAATATAATAATTGCTTTAATAGGAAACAATTCGATTTTATTTTATTGAAACGAATAGTAATTCTTAAATATAAGTACCTGGTTGACCGAGCATTTGCTCGGTACCCTTAGTGACATACGATAAAATTTTTCTTCCAAAAAATAAGATCTTAAAAAAAGGAAAAAAAAAATTCCGTACTGGAGATTCGAACCAGGCTCGTTCGGATTTATCTGCCCAATTTTCCCACTAAGCTATCATGATATATACAAATCGATAGCGAAATTTACGTTCGCATTCTAATCATATTTTATTGTTGCCCAAAACACGGATAAAAAAATGTTTTCTAAAAATCTATCCCAGCTAGATCGATTTATCGCCGTTTTTAGCCCATGTATACAAAATTTCATGAAAATCGTTGGAGCCGTTTCCGAGATTCAGATTCTATATATATACAAGAATTGCTCGTTTAAAGGTATAAGATTTGAATATAGGCAATAGGCAAGTAGTAATCACATATTTTTTTATTATTATGAGCTATTAACAGCTTTATCGGCATAGCAAGACTTAGGGTCTGTTACCCTATATAGCTATAGGGTAACAGACCCTAAGTCTTGACACATAAATTAACTGACACATAAATCTTCTAGTTAGTCTTGATTGGGTTTCACCATCATCTTCCCTATAAATTTATTTGGCAGATCCCTATTTGGCTAGTAGGCTTGGCAACCTCGCATTTCATCGTTCCATTTTACGATAAATATGTTTTAGAAAAAAATTCCATGTTGTAAATATACATGAAAATATGTTTTTATAATTTAATTGTATGTATCATACCATCTTTATACCTTTTATTTACATAGACCTTGTATATAATGTTATCCCTTAATTATTAAACGGTCAAACACAATTTAAATTATTTTGTATATTACTGTTACCGGAACGTCAAATTGTCAAATGTCGTGAAGCTGTCAACCGCGTATATATCTGTCAACTAATTTATCTGACAGATGAATTTGCTAATGGCCAGTTGATCCGACCTATAGTTTACAGGGAACTTTATTAGCCAAATATTGCTATATGTCAACTGTGAAACAAAAACGTTGTAGTTATGTGGTAAATATGTTGCAAATAGCTTAAATGGAACTTTATTAGGATATTGTGAAACAAACCCTAAGGCTACTTTAATAGATGGCGTTGTTAAACAACATTAAAATAAAGGGTTGTAATATTTATTAGCACAAAGCGTCCTACCCTTCCACTTGTCGACGGGCAAATCCATGTCCTCGAAGCTCTGGTCGTAGGGCGCGGAGGCTGGCTCGTCGGTGGGGTCCGCGTACTGCGCCAGGTACTCGTGCGCCAGCGCTTGTTCCGCCGTTATACGTCTGGTAATAAGGTGCTCGTACTTAGTAATGGATAAAATCAACGTCTGTTACCAACTCAAACTTAGGGCCTGTTTCACAACCTCCAGATAAGTGCCGGATAGGCTAACCATAACTTATTTGACAGATACTCCATACTCTATCTGTCAAATATGTTGCCGATAGCCTATTGGGAACTTATCTTGAGGTTGTGAAGCAGGCCCTTAGTAATTTATTTTTTTGTTGTTTTTTCTTGTTTGGTATGGCAAATGAGCATGACCTTATTCTCCTTGTTCAAAAAATATAGTTTGTTTGGGACACAGAACAAAAAAAGTAAGATCTCACCGGTTTTCATGATTTTTGTAAAAGATTTTAAAAAACATGGCTCCCTGGTATTTATCGAATAGAAAGCCAGCCGTCCCCAAACGTTCAGCTCAAAATAATTCGACCATCCGGCGACGGCACTGTTCTAGTTGTACCGATCATTACTGAACTTTCACATAAACGCAATTCTACAGAGTTCCGAGTTTTAACGAACTTACTTATCAGCGTCCAACTCGAGCATCAATTCGAGCAAGTTGACAGCTAGCGGGTTCGCGCCACGGAACACCTCGCGGAAGTCCCGACGCTTGAGCGTGGGCAGAGACTGAATATAATTGCGAGCCTGGAAAAAAACACGAGAATTCATTAAGATTCATTGATCATATTGTCTGGAAGGAAAATTTGCCAGAAAATTCTTAAATCTTTCATAATATCAACCGCCTAATGCGAGCAGTACCAATATTGTATGGATAGTCAGATACAGGATAGCCAGACAATATAACAGTATTTTTATTAATTATGACGAAATATTTATGATTAATAGCTAGCTAGTATATTTTCTATATATACCTAGGGTATTTTCATTGATAACACACAATATATTATAGGCGCAGACGGCACAGTATCAAGTGCAGACAAAAACAAAAATGACGTACATACGTACATAAATAACAAAACACTTGCGCAAAGAAAACTTTGGTGTAGTCTGTTTATAAATATATATTAAAAATAAAATAACATACAATTTTACACCCGATCGGATGTGAACCCAAAGAAACTTTACCATTGAAAATGGCTTTACCATGCCGCGCCGTTTTGAAAGGCATTATTATTTAAAACTTAATAAACATTAGTGCTTTTAATATTTCCGTCAACTCATGATAAGCTTTAAACGATTATGCTAGTTTTTTAGCAGCTATAATGGTGGATAATATTTGACTACCCACATTTTTACACAGTCATAGACATGGATTTGCCCTGCGCCCTAATGCAGTTTTAAAGATTATTTTTAGTCAAGTTAGCTTACCTCCTCACTTAATAGTTTGTCAATTGTATCCTGGTCTGGTTTCCCGCATAGAAATAATATTCTTGTAAATTGGTCAATATCTGAATGCGCAAATGTTAAGGTAAGCACCAAACTTACACAAGCGTAGAAAACATTAATAAGCATTTTATATTAAAAGCATAAAAAATCATAAATAAGCATGTTTAAAAAGGTTTACAACAATATTACTATAACATTTTTGGGATTGTTTTCTATTAAATTCTAGTCATTATAAGACAAGTGGAGGACATTTTAATATATATTCATCCCAATAGAAAAAGGAAACGCAAAGAACCTGTACATACAGCCCGGTCTGTTTGAATATTTTATAAATTTTAGTTTCTACGCTATTATTCTCCAATGACAATGGCAGTTAACATTTTTTAATGGCGATGAAGCCAAAGAATATACCTAAAGCACCTTTTATTAATACTCATGCTTCATTCAACATAATATGATTACAGTATTTAATATGGCGAAAATATAAACCTAAATCATTATAACCCATACAATATTTTTAGTGTTTTAATTTAAAGTTTGTATTTGTTCAAAATGTCTACTTACAGACTCTGAGGATATTTTCTGCATAAACTCCTGAGCGGGCGTGCCGAGTACTTCCATTATCAGGTTTAACTGGTGGATATCTGTTTTGTATATTAAGGTTGACAACTACAAGTGTGAATAAGCTATTATCCCCATGATATAGTGCGATTTATTTAAATATATCCCTAATGCATGCCAATGGTGTTATGCGAAAAAGGCTTTATGTATATTGGAATAAGGGCGCTGCTCCACCACGGCCCACGCAAAGGCATACGCACGTGTGTTAAAATGTAAATCACAAAAACGTGCGTAGTCTCTCAGTGCACCGCAGTGGTGCCGCGGCTTTATGCAAATAAATGGTACATTTAATAAATATAAATACTTGCCTTGGAACATTTAACGATATTTAACATTTTTAATCATAAGTGGCCGTTAGTACAAAATGATAATTAATCATGCAACGTTTTGATATCAATGGAAAATACTTAAAAATTATGATTTAATTAAATGTTATTATGAAATTGAAATACTTATAAATTATTTAAGATTCGTGGCAAAAGTAAACCCTTTTATTTAATATCTTGTCTCAGTGTCTGTCCTTTCGTTAGTCAGACTCATAGTTTTGGACCTAGAAGTGATTAGTGAATGAATATTTCAGGCTACTTTTTTCCTTTTTTAAATGCCATGTGAGGAAATGAAGGTTTTCAGTCTTATAGTATATTGTCATTTTACGTAACCGTAAGTTGTGTATTTTACCCATGTGATCGTAATCATCAACAAACATTTGTCCTAGAAAAAAGAGACAGAATGTGCATTCTTTCACCGAACCACCGCCCACGGAAGGCCGAATCGAACACGACTCGAGGTAACAATACGGCGTGCGACTTGTAAGATTGGAATGTGTTAGTTTACTTTAAGAGTTATGTAGGTATGACACGTTCAGCAGACTATTCGATAATAATAGTTTCAAGTGGCGTTATTTTGAACACACTATTTCCATCCACTATTTCTCAGTTGATTTTTAGCAAAAGACCCAATGAACCCAGCGACATTTATCACATATAGTTGAAATAGTAGTATGAAATTCGACTGACCCTCCATATTCCTAAACTCGTTTTCCATTCCTAAAACTATTAGCCCACCGGCCATCCGGTTCGTCCGCATATTATGATCCGTGTGTTGTCACTTTAACGTAACGATTTTAAAAATATAGACATCTGTGACTCAGTGGTCGGCGTTTTAATCGAAGGCAGCGGGTTCGAATCCTGCCAGTTAACAAAAAGTTTTCTAGGCTTTTGGGTCATGGATGTGTATTAAATATGTGTGGGTATTTATAATAAAAACGTTTTTTTATATTAAAATATCGCCTAAACATATTTCTGTTGTTTGGTACTTACTCGTAACACAAGTTCTTCGAGAACTTACAATGAGACGAGATAGTGTGATTTTATTATTTATAATAATAATCATGTTAAATATATTTTCAAATAACATTCAGCTGGTTATTTGAAAATATATTTATAATTTCTACAATAATCCCAGATAAACTACCACGCTGCTAATGTGTGTTGTATGTGAAATCACTATTTGCAGATTATGATGAAAACAGCAAACAAATCACTAGCCAAATTCATGAATTTTTTATCATAAAAAAACTAAAGCATTATTTTTGTCACGACAACACATTTGACACTTATTATAGGTGACCGTACATTTGCACGACATTTTAGAATAATATATTAATTTACTGTCACATGTACGCGTCGCAGTTTTGGCAACTGGTTGAATTATATTTTGATGATATCACAGTCTTACATTGTGATGAATATGTATTTTATTATCTTGTATTGAATGTTTTTAATGGGATAGACCTGCTCCCTTTTCCTGTGTGTTTCTAGCAACGAATATAGAACCTACATAGTGTAATTGCGTGTTTTACAACAGTATGCGACCACCTTAAACTGATCATAGAAAGAACCGAGTATAATACACTGTGTCGGAATTACATCAAAGCGTTGATTGCACAATATCGGAATATAAAAACAGTGTTTTATCTTAATAGGTAGATCAAAATATTTAGGACATGCTGCATAATATACAGTATGGTTTTTTTTTAACAAAAATTAACACAAGCATATTGCCATATAGTGAAAACTAAGTATTATACATATATATATATATATATATATATATATATATAAAGATGGCGGACCAGTCACTATGTATAACTATTTATTTATACACGGCTGTTTGGTTGAGTTGTCAAGTTACAGGACACTTTACGTGACATTCGCGAGTTCGAGTCTCGCCAGGTGCAAACAATTTGAATGATGAATATTGTTGTTTGCATCGGGTCATAGACATAGAATAGTAATAGTATTTATATGATTTTCTTGTTTTCTTAAATTTACTTCCGTACCTATAAATCTTAACTAGCTTACGAACTTACCCCACAACTAGGTTAACTTGGTGCAATTATTGAATAATAATTATTGATTTAATTTTATTTATACATACTTTAAGATCCATATATTTATCTTAGTACTTACACATATATTTCGACATAGTACATATTATTCTGAGGAATTAACACCTATATACAAAAAATCACTCCATTAATATAAAAGGATACGATCTGATCCCGGGAAGAGTGTTCTCCCGGTGAGAAGTTCCGCCATGATGCAACCCACCGACCATATGTCTACTGTTTGATTGTAGTGCATCCAATTAAGCATTATTTCTGGTGCCCTATACCACCTTTGTGTAAAAAATAAGAGTTATCTATTAGTTCATACATTTACAGAATAAAAATATCCCATTAAACTATCATTTTAAGTGAATATTTTTAAAATACATTTATATCATGTCTCACCTTGTGGCTACATAGCCTGTCATTTCAGCCTCGGTAGGTCGTGCTAGACCAAAGTCTAATATTTTTAATTCACAGTCTTCATTTACAGCAATATTTGATGGTTTTAGATCCTGAAATTTAAAGAATTATCTGATAATATATATTGTATGTTACTGTTTTTATTATATAATATAATTAACTGAAGTGTACCATCTACCTGTTGCCTATGGCATAGTCAATTGTTACATCTCCATGCGAGTACAGGGCTAAATTGTAACTTATGTCACTCACAAATAATATAGCTTTCTATTAGTAGAAAAATTTTCAAAATTGCATTAGTACCTAGATCTAGAGAATACCCTCACCTCATTTCACATTCAACCTCACAAATTTTACCTCTTTTTTAATATTAGTACAGATAACCAAGACAATATAAAATTGGATAATATAAATCAATAACCCTTAAACATACTCTGTGAATTATGCCTGCTGAGTGTATGTATTTGAGGCCTCTAAGTATCTGATAAACGAGAAACTGAACATGATCATCAGACAATTTCTGCGTCCTGACTATATTACTTAAGTCTGCTCCCATCAATGGTGTCACTAAATAAATCTGCTGAAACTCTTCTAATGTTTTTTCTGGGCTAAATACATCCAACAGTCCTGTAAACAAAATTTATAAAATGAGCTCGAACTTAATTGTAAAATAAATTGTATCTACAATATCTAATTATTCAAAACTAGATAATTCAATGTAATGAAATCCGGGTACTGTACCTAATTGACTAACCTAGCCTTAGTAACTACATGTTAGCCTTTATAGTGACATAAGTAGATCCAAAGATAGAGCAGGACACTTCTTAAATACTACTTTTTTCTTTTCTTAATTTCTCTGAGCACCTAACCATATCAATATCTTTTGTTCACCTGATAAGAAATGTATTGCTACGAAACCTACCTGCCTTTAAGAGTATATGAAGTTCATCAACCAGCATTTAGACATACTATGATTTTCTAGAAATCAGTATTTAATAATAATAGTATAGCAGTATCGTAGTATCCCCTATACTATGATACTAATATACTATTATTATTATTATAAAAAACATGAATAAAATAAAAAAGCTAAAAATATCTACCAATTATGTTTTCATGATTCATATGTTTTAGCATCCTCAATTCACGATAAGTCCTTTTAGCATGCACTGCTGATTGAAATGGTCTTGCTATTTTTTTGATGGCCACTTTCATATTATGAAGACTGTCAATTGCGGAGCTGAAAAAATATATGATTTACTGAATATACCATATTCATGGTACTTAGATGATTTCTTAAAATAGAATGTATAAACATAAGCAGCATAAATTATTTGAGCTTTAGTGATGACTAAAACCAGTTCGTGGGTGGAACTGGTTCATATACTTTCAAATATAGCTTAATTAATTTCACAAATATGTAAATATATATTAATACATATGTAAATATATATTTGCAAATATACCAAAATAAACATTGGCAACATCTTATTTCTAAAACAAATATAGGTATTAGGTACATACCAAACTTGGCCGTAAGCGCCAGAGCCTACTGGTGTAAGCATTTGATACCTTTCAGGTACAATCCATTCTGTTTTATTAATTTCTACTGTGTGGTATCGAGGCATTTTTAAATATGACGTATTTATTAAGTAATGCAATTCGTCGATAAATTAATACCAAAAGATAAATTTAAAATCTCAATTTCAAAGCTCAATTTTTTTATATCACTGTCGTAACTTGCATGTCAAATTCCTTCTTCGTCTATTTTTTTGGCACCTGACAAAAATCACAGTTTTTGTTTTATTTGAGGTATTAGTTTGTAAATTATCGGCCACAAGGCAGTTTCAATAATATTCAAGGTAACAAAACCTTTATAGAAGAAGAAGAAACTATTTTTTAGTCTGTAATTTGGAGAAACAAACGAATATGAAAAAAAAACAAGTGGGTGAGCCGGCGGAAAACGTCGAAGCGCACGGTTAGGTTTTTTCTATTTCGACTTAATTAATTATTATAAAAGATAAAAACGCGCCCCTTGGCTTCGCCTTTTCTCCAAATTAGAGTGGAGATAGTTTCTTCTTTAAAGATAGTTTACGAAAGTCTTAATACTCCACATTGGCAATGCATTATGTGCAGTCCACAGAGTACTTTTGATGCAGTCCAAAAAAAAACAAGTGAAATTTGTCACTGTCAGTGTCAAGAGTAAAATTTAGGATCTATTAGCTATCAATTTATTTAGTTATTTACAGCGAACATCTTTACTGTATACTGATTACGATCCTGTAATCATGGCACAAACAGCAGGCGTAAAGCCTATGACAATAAGTGGTCGAGTGGCATCTGAAAGGGAAAGATGTCTCGGAATGACTGACGCTGAACGAGCTTGGCGTAAGCAATGGCTTAAAGACCAAGTCTTAGCTTCCAATGAGCCTGTACATGTTGAAGAATATTGGAGAGAGCGTACAAATCCTATCCGCCGCTTTTACCGTAAACCTTTGGATGCTCTCTATACTAAACTGGCACCAACACTGGTAAGGTTACATAATAGTAACCTAAACATACATTAGCGTTTGTTAATCATTAACATTTGATGGACTTATTGCATATTTGTTAAATGTATTCTCAATTGTGTTTACTTATATATAATTTATTTTTACCTCTGATTTCAGGGTATGCAACGAGCTATTGATTATAGATATATAACAGGAAAGATTGGACTCATTGCTGTAGGAATTCTTGGAATCCATTACTACTTTAAATACCATGGAAATGTATGTATACCAAAGTGATGTTACTTATTTTTCATTTGCAAAACAGCATGTGCCACTGCTAGAACCTTTGTAAATAATAATTTTTACTTTTATAGAACTGGACTAAGAAAGGTGGCTGGAGAATGACAAGGACCAAACCAATGGTATTGCCTGGTCAACCTGGATTTCCTTTCAAATCAGAACGTACCACTGATGCTGATTATGCTGACAGAGGTTTCAAAAATTCTGTAATGTTCAGCAAGTGATTAAATTAATAAAAAAACCTACTAGATATTGTGAATATTAGATTTAAATAAATAAAATACAATGTTTGTTATGCAAAGTGTATTCCTTCAGAATTAAAAGCGTGCAATAACTTCATAAAATCATCACAGTCCATTGTTCTAGCTCGCATTTGGTCTGCCTCGGCTGTTGTTAATATTTCTTGCACTTTCTGCTTTATGTCAAAATTTTCAGGTATATCCTGGATTAAAAAAAAAAAACAAAATAAAAACACTTAAATTTTGTGAATATAAAGACATCTATAATGACTCTACTATCAAGTGTAACACCAGACCAGACATATTCATCACATAATCCATCAGGATGGACCACTGGATGTAATGTCCAGTCACCTGACCATTAATCCTTAATTGTTGTAGCTTTGTTTATTCCAGCTATCAAATAGGCTATTTGATAGTGAAAAGAAATTATATTTTAGTCCCATTTGCATACTTGATGGATTTTAAAAGTAATTTGCATTAAAACACGAAAAATATTAAATTGAATATTATCATAAACCCCTGAATAAAATATTTGTCTTGAGGAACAATCAATACAAGATGGTAGTGTAGTAAAATGACCTACTGTCATTAATATACATATATTTATGTTTACCTTGTTATGTAAAGAACAATGTACTCTATAATTCTTTTCAAGTACTGCCATTGTCGTACTATGTTTGAAAGCTGCTGACAAGGTCTTGTTTTTTCTTACAAATGCTATTCTAGTAAGACCATCCCATTCAACAAAGTTGATGGGAGGTGGTGGATTTCTGGGTTCTATTCTGACAACACTTGATTCCACTTTTGGTGGAGGTCTGAAGTTATTTTTTCCAACCTTAAAAAAAGTTAATACATTTTTCCATTTATTCTTTTATGTTTATATTCTCAAAAGATCATAGGGCCAAATTCCTGGGCCGGACAAATAAGTTACTCAATATCATAAATAAAATAAGTTAAGTACATATAAATAAAATTGTAGTCTGTTAGAAATATTAAAATAACCGCTTTTTACTACATGTAATATAATATTATGTACAGTACATATATCAAAATAACATTTTTTTTACATTCTCTGTTTGTCTGTCTGTTTATTTATTCCGGCTGATCTCTGAAGATGCTGGATAATTTTTTACGGGACTTTTATTAGCAGGTAGCTGTTATAATATCGAGTAACTTAGTTTATAAAAATGATCCATCATCAAACCTGATACATAAAGACATTATGATTTTTTAGACCTGATGATGAGATTTCAAGACCTATCATGCTCCATTTATAAATAGCACTGAAAGGGCTAAAACACTGGAAAGGTGTGTTTTAATTAATTTATCCCAGTAATTTCGCATCAACAATAAGCAAATATTAAACATTTTAGATTGTTTAAATGAAGTTTAGATATTATATCAGGTGCAAGTACGATTAAGGTTTGGACAGTGTTAACACATTCAGTGCCACTAACACGCCTAGCGTGTCCACGCTAATCTTTATAGCCATGCCGCGAGCACACTGGGCGTGCTCTCCGTTTTTCATCAATATCTCAAAGATAAGACAGTATTTTTCGCCGATACGCTCAAAGCATAAACTTTGTGTCGTAAGCTAATGAATTCTTAAGTGGTTCCATGGTCTGATATTTTTTTTATGTCATCGAAAATAATTTAATTTGTAATGCCGCAAACATACCAGGCGTGTTCATCTACACGAGTTCTCAACCTTTATGTTGTTTGATCAAAATATAGTGTATTTTTATAATTTGAACAATAAGGATAAAACAAATTACATAAAACTTTCACTTTTAATTCATCTGTAGTAGACAAATAATTGTCCTGTATCTATGCTACATATGTGTATATGTAGTATTATAAAGCTGAAGAGTTTATTTGTTTGGTTGAACACGCTAATCTCAGGAACTGCACGTCCGATTTGAAAAAAAAATCGGCTATGTAATAGCCCAAGTATCGAGGAAGGCTATAGGTTACTTTTTATTCTTAAAAAGTAAATGGTTCTCGTAGGACGCGGGTAAAACCGCTCGGCGCTGTTAGTATTAGATACGTTAGACGATCGTCTATAAGTAAAGTCTATTAGTAGATATGTATACCATTTACTTGAGTTGTTTGCTAGTTCTCTAAATAAATCACAAATAAGTAACCAAAGGTTGACATTCACTGATCAAATTACGATAAATACTTAGCTCGGAATCTATTTACTGCCATAATTGAACCTTCACAACATATATATCAACGACGAACAAAATATATCTTCTGTAACTCAAGAAGGACTAATAAATAAGCACGGTTGAAGTCGAAATAGCACTTTTTATGATTTTACCTGTTTACAGAGCCAGTGAACACGCCTAGCGTGCTACGTAATTTCATTCTGCAGTGCCGAGAGCACGCCTAGCGTGTTTGCGTTTTTTGTATGACGGCATCGCTGAGAACTACTAGAAAATCGTGGTGGCATTGAATGTGTTAATTTAAAGTTGTAGGATATCTCATTTGACTTAAATCAAAACAAATGTTGAGTACCATAAAAGTTAGCTAAGTAGTCACTAATACTAAAGTTTTTGTCTTAAAATAATGAGCAAACTAGATTATTATCTTCCATCTGAAACAAGAACCTTACCTTCATTAACATATCTACACGGGCTAATAACTGTGTATTTATAGACAGTCTACAATACAATTTGTCACCAGGCTTAGCCACTAATCTTTGTGCAAACTCCTGTTGAAACATTAGGACTGCACATCTAAAGAATGGTCTATGCAACAGCAGTTTGAATACCAATGGTGAACTGATTTGGTATGGTATGTTTGCTACACATATATCAAAAAAAGGTAATTCAGTTTTTAATACATCTCCAACTATAATCTGTAATTTGGCTTGATAAGGTGTACCTTGTACTCGTTTTTGAAGTTCGGCAACTAACCTGTTAATTAAGATATAAAGAGAATTATAAAACCATAAATGACTAAAACTGGAAGAAATGATATAAATTCAATGAATACTTGTCTAAGAAAGAATGCTGTAAAAAATTATAAAAATATTAAGGTGTACCTTGTATCTATTTCACAGGCAATAACTTTCTTTACCCTGTCTAACATCTTCACTGTCATATTGCCTGTACCAGGTCCTATTTCAAGAGCTACATCTGTCGGTCTTAAGCCGGCTTTATCTAACATAGATGTTATTATAAGAGGATTTTTTAATATATGTTGGCCAAAATCTTTATTAAACTGAATACCTGGAATATAAATAAATAAATTTTGATATAATATAAGTTCATACTGAATCGTATATTAAAAGAGAGGGGTTTATATTATATTGTACTACCTTGCTTGGCAATTTCATTATGCACTCTACTTTTTTTCTCTGCTTTTATTTTGGGCATTTTAGGGAATTTCGATATTTGTGTAACAAAACTACAATATAAAATTGATCTAAACAAAAGCACGTGAATAGAAAATAGCACAGGAAAATAAAAATAATTAATCAATTTGACACATGTACTTTTTTTTTGTTTCTGTTGGACCCGCTAAGACTAAAGGTCATGCTGCCAAGTATGTCGTAAACTATGTGTGTTTTCCAATTACAGAGCATAATGCGACTCAGTGCCGCACAATGCTGTTGCTTAATTGGAACACGATAGTTTTAAAATGCGCCAGCAGAGTGCGCTCAGTTCAGGGTAGAATAAAAAATATTCATAAAAGTTAGCAATAACCTTATTAATGTAAAAAAGTGGAAAGCTATTTACAAATATTTTAGGTTATTTGGATTAAGATTATTTCATTATCATTATTTGTTTTGAGTAATTTTTTTAAATGAGTTCTAAAACAATTATATATGTACCTTTCAATTAAATCATCTCTTTATCAACTATTGCATATTATTATCATCTGATAAGTACGTATTTTAAGAATTCATATTTTGGACTTTTAAGTATTTATACTATATTATAATATATTAGCAGCGCCCCGCGGTTTCACCCGCATACTTCCCATTTCCGTGGGAGTACGGGCATAAATCATAGCCTATGTATCGTTTTATGTATATAACCTATATTACTATAAAGTTTCAATAGAATCCATTCTTTTCATTACTTTCACGTTTTTAATATTAATTAAATTTCTTTTTTTGTAGATGAACTTGAAACATCGAATTTTATTTCAAAGTATTCTTGGAATGAAACCCATCAGCGCTGAAATAAGCTTTTTAATAATTTTGTGCACGTACGCGTATTTTTTTAACAATAAATAATATTATTAACGATAATATTTAAATATTATCGTTAATAATATTATTTATAGGATATATTTAAATAGAACATTTCGATAATAAATGAACAACTTAAAGAAAAACACTTGTTAATTTTCTGTCATAATTGGCATTACGCGCATTTTTCGAAAGCACTACTTTTGAGAGAGCTCAAAAATGCGATGCGATGCTGTAATTGGAACACCAACTTTGAGCATTGTGCCGCACAATGCGCGTTTGTGCTGTAATTGGAAAACGCCCTATATAACGGACTTGAAAGAGGATATTATAAGCACTACGTATTAATAAAGGGTGTATTTGGAACGCTTGAAAAGACTTAAGCCTAATAATATACAATTTTATACTATATAATGCATATAACCATTTATATCGGAAACGTTTTATTAAGAAAATTTTTAGTACATGTATTTTGGACACCCGCAATTTATTGATATAGGTACCGCACACGTAACTTAAGCGCTCACCGATCCTGCGCGAACTCAAGAGAATATCATCACTACGCTTAACAGACGGGACTCCCATACTAGCCAATGAAATCAATTTACATGGCATTTTAAGGGCCGTATTCAGAGACGTGACTTGAGCGCTGATCGGCGCTTGACACTAGTTTTTGGTACTGCCACTTCCTAAGAGTAAGTACCTATAGAGATCGTCATAGCGTGACCGCACAAGAAACAGCAATTTTTTTTTTCAGTGTGACCACATAGGGAAATTTTTCCTATATGGTGGGTAATTAGGCATTTACATATAGTTTATGTAAATGCACGTACGACATCAGCCCGATTTGACCACTTTGCACTTTTTACTATTAAATATAAATTAAATTTTTAGTATTTATTAGGTATCATATTATAAAGTTTCAATAATTTTACTCAAATACTTGTTGCAACCTCTACATAGGTACGATAAGTTTTGTGTGTCTGTATGTTTTTATTACATATTAGGCAAACGACCAGTCAGATCACCTGGTGGTATGCTATGTCACTAGACTAGGGAAATGAATACTTGCGACTTGATATATTAATAATACTATTTATATATATAAAATTTCCCTGTCACAATGTTAATTACCGTACTCCTACGAAACGGCTTGACCGATCTTTATGAAATTTTATATGCATATTCAGTAGGTCTGAGAATCGGCCAACATCTATTTTTCATACCTCTAAGTGATAGGGGTTGTTCACCCTTAAAATTTTTTTGTTAATTTTTGGACGAAATTTTTTGTTTTTATTTTTTTATGATACAACATACAAAAATAAATACAACCCTAAATTTTGACCTCTCTACGATCAACCCCTATTTTGTAATTGCAATTTTAATATTGGCAGAACGAAATCTGTCGGGACAGCTAGTACTATTTATAAATTCGGACACTCTTACTTTTTATCTGAAATGTTTATACTACGCTAGACGGTTCTTTTTCGGTAATAGAGAGGGTTTTTCTCAGTACAAGTAGGTTTTACAAGTAAGTGAGTAAGGTCAGGTTAAACTGTAAATTTATATCCTGATCTGTAACCGTGTGCACATTACAGTATAATTAATTTGCAATAAAAATAAAATACATTTTTTAAAATAATTTGTATGATATACTGGCCTTTAAATAAAACTAATTTGGTATGCATGCTCTTAATTCTCTCTTCGCTTTGAGATGTTTTTTTCATAATGAAATGAATTCTCACCTCAAGGTATCTAAGAACACTTGCCTTAATTAACAACGACAGATGATTGTCGAGTGGACTTTGTTTCAATACATGATTCCTTAATTTCACAAAAACATTAGAATCAACTAATTTTTTAAAAACATTGTCAATCAACTTTGGCAGGCCATTTTTATTATTAAAATAAGCATTACCACGAGTGATTAAAATATGTCTCAGAGATTTTTGTAGAATTCCTACCTTACCTACATGTAGTAGGCAATCTTTTATTACTTTTTACTTTGACGACCTCTGTGGCTCAATGATTAGCGCGTTGGCGCTCAAGCCGGAGGTTGCGGGTTCGAATTCCGCCAGGGAACAAAAAAGTTTTCTGTGTTCCTGGGTCATGGATGTGTATTAAATATGTGTATTATATAATAAAAATCTTAAATTTAAGTATTAATTTAAGAAATATTAAATATATGTATTTTCCGTTGTTTGGTACCCGTAACACAAGTCTCTTCGAGTACTTACCACGATACCAGATTGAAGCGTCCATAGATATTATTATTATTCCTATTACATCTTGAGAGGGATAATGCAATCCACCAAAACCTCTTCTTTGAATAAAACTTGGATACTATTTATGAGAAACAATTGGCAATCGCGGATAGACATTCCTCACACTTTATTGCTATTTTATTTACATTACTGCTTCTATTTTTTGGTATGAAATGTTTTATTTAATGTATTTTATAACATTTTACTAGTATCAAGTAAGTCAATACATTGAATTAAACTTAAAAATAATAAAAGTGGCAATTTCTATTACTGTAAATAAGTAAAGGAAATTTAAGACGTAAGGAGATATAAATTAAATTATGTGTATTGACATACCAAGACATTGTTAGCATTACAAATATTTGTTTTTTTTTTCTCCATCTCACAACTGAACAACCTGTTTTTTTTTAACAAGGATAAAAGGAAATCCGTAACCGTAAGGTAAAAAAAAAAAAAATCCTATCATGGCAACACTACACCTCGAACAATTCAAGGTTATGTTTTAAATAATTGTTAAAATTCTACATGTAATCGATATTTAATGAGTTACAACAAGTTGAATTTAAATTAAAACACGACATTATAATCAATTTATTACTACATTCATAATATATTTTCACATCTTTAAACAACTTACGAGTGAAATGTTAATCCATCAATTTTTGTTCACTGCCGCTTTTACACACTTAAATATTGCAACTCACCACTGCACATTAATAAGGGCCTTTTCCAATTACAGCACAAACGAGCATTGTGCGGCACAATGCTCAAAGTTGGTGTTCCAATTACAGCACCGCATCGCATTTTTGAGCTCTCATAAAAGTAGCGCTTTCGCGAAATGCGTGCAATTGGCCAACTGTGACAGAAAATTAACAAGTGTTTTTTCTTTAAGTTGTTCATTTATCGAAATGTTTTATTTAAATACTATCGTTAATAATATTATTTATTGTTAAAAAATATACGCGTACGTGCACAAAAATATTATTATAATGTTTCAAGTTCATCTACAAAAAACGTTTTAGTAATCTTACTAACATTAAAAACGTGAAAGTTTGTAAGTATGGATGTTTGTTACTCTTTCACGTAAAAACTCTGACGAAAAGAATGGATTTTATTGAAACTTTATAATAATATAGCTCATATACACCAAAACGATATATATAAGCTATGATTTATGCCTGCACTCCCACGGAAATGTGAAGTATGCGGGTGAAACCGCGGGGCGCTGCTATTATATTATATAGTATAAATGCTTAAAAGTCCAAAATATGAATTCTTAAAATACGTACATATCAGATGATATGCAATAGTTGATAAAGAGATGATTTAATTGAAAGGTATATAATTGTTTTAGAACTCTTTAAAAAAAATTACTCAAAACAAAAATGTTAATGAAATAATCAAAATCCAAATGACTTAAAATAACCGTAAATAGCTTTCAACTAATAATTATGTATACCACTATATTTACATTAATAAGGTTATTGCCAACTTTATTCTACCCTGAACTTAGCGCACCCTGCTGGCGCATTTTAAAACTATCGTGTTCCAATTAAGCAACAGCATTGTGCGGCATTGTGCGGCACTGAGTCGCATTATGCTCGGTAATTGGAAAACGCACTAACTCAATTCAAATAAATCGCAATAAATCTCTGTTTCAAGTTGTGTAAAACTATTAAAATCTTCGAAAAACAAATACGTACGTATTTGTTTGGCAAGAATACACAGTTTGCCAAACAAAATATTTAGTCACGGTGACAGGGACAAAAGAAAAATCTTCTGTCTCTGTTTCTTACACTAAAATTATAACTTGTAGTCTCACTCTAACTCGTGTCGTTTAAAATAGGACGACCTCTATAGGTACTTCCTCTTAGGATACTTCAAACATGTCAAAAAACTGGAATACCAACCTATCAAACCCAATAGTGCTTTCGTATAGCTTTTTATCGATATCGATCAAATATACAGGGTAAAAACAGGGGTTACTATACTCTAAAAATTTTTTTTATTAGTTTGGGCAGGTTTTTAGGTAATGAGTAATATTGATGAGAGGATATAATTTTATGAAATTAAATAAAACTCTTTTGAGACTTCCTTTATTAAATGCCTTGTTGTTTTTGATCCCACATATATTTTAATGCATGCGATTTGCCAATGGGAATATCTTATATTAAATCTTCTTTGCACAGAAACTTGACCTGATGTTTGCAGCTGAAATCATTTTAATTACAATTAATTTCTTGACCAAAATGATAAATATTGTTTATTTATGTAGGGACAGGAAAAACATTTTGACTATACTCTTTCACGCAACATTATATTTATTTAATGATTTGTTATCGATATGTAGATTTTACAGTTGCAGTACATCACTATTACAAAATTTAATTGAGTTAAAGGAGACGTTCCGAAATTGTATGGGACGTTGGTCTACTTTTGTACACGTAATGATATGAAGGAAAATAAATATTCAAACAGTTTTAATATGTTCATATCCATAAATTCTTTTCAATTTCAGCGTAAGTATAATTTAATATTTCCAAGATATGCAACACTACATGATATAAAAATGGCGTATAAACATTTTTTTTTGCGTTTATGGCTATAAATCTATGTCCAAATAAAAGTCCAAGTCGTCAAAATATCCACAAAAATGCAAGAAACACATTCAAGAGTTAACAACTCCATAACAAAGCTTGAAATAGATACAAAAAGTTACGAAAGTACCATGAGTGACTCCATTTTTCAATTACATATGACGTTTAAGTAATAGCCGCCATCTTTGGGTGTAATAGCTAATATTATTCTAAAAAGTTGATAATTTTTTAAATTTTTTTGCACGTAACTTGTTACGATAAACTATTTTATTTTATTTTTAATGAAATCTATGTATTTTTATTTATTTATAGTAGATATGTACAAGACTAGACCAGAAATGGACCGTCTCCTTTGTTAATTTTAGCATACAAATTATCATCTATTAGTGCCTACCGGGCTTATTCTAATGAAAATCTCGCCATATTAATCTATTTTTCATAATTTGAATGACTTGCTCGATTTCCTCAAATTTTACAAGTAACAAGCCGTATTTGTGGCATTTTGTATCAAAGTACATTTCTGATCGTCACAAATTTGAATGAAAAATTATATTTTTGGCAATTATAATCTAAATCGAAACAAGCAATATTATATTCAAAACACATCGCAAAATGAAGTTTATACAAACAATATGGGGGACAAGTATTCCAAGAAAGAGAAACCGGACTGAGGGAGTGTGATAGCAATATCCATCATTATTTGCCACGTAAGCAAATATTTTTTTTTTGTTCCTGAGTTGCATCAAGCTGACTTACTGTATATTGCATAGAGTGAAGTGATACTACGGAAAGTATATTGTCTTAAAACGCACTGATATTGTAAATCTTTCAGTTGAACGAACCATAGAGATAGCTTGTATAGAATTGGAGCCGGTTATTGTAGTTAGCGTATACAGAAATCCAAATGGATCCTATGACATTTTTGAAGAAATTATGGAAACTGTTCTTCATAAATTAAATTACACAAATAAAGGCATCATTGTTTGTGGAGACTTTAATATAGAGCTTTTAGTTACGTCAACATTATCAAAAAAGATTTTAACATTCTTCAAATGTTACAATTTGATTAATCTATTTCTAGAACCTACTAGAACTACAGCTAATACTAAGTCCTGTATTGATAATATATTTACAAATCTAGAATCCACAAACATGAATGTCATAAACAAATTAAGGTCTGATCATAGCGGCCTAAGGGCAGATTTTAAAATAAATTTAAACAAAACGAAAAAGAATATCGAATACATACCAGTTACTAAGGCTAGATTAAAAATGTTTAATAATAATGTAAGTTCAAAAATTACAAATCTGGAATTTTGTGAAGATCCAAATATGTTATACAATGGTTTAATGTTGCTAAAGTGGAATATGATACAGGTGTTTAATGTTGCTAAAGTGGAATATGATACTGTTTTTAAACCTAAAATTTTGAAAGTTAACGATTGTCTAAAGTTTAGTGATTGGGCAACAGTAGGAATTATGATTAGTAGAAATAAATTGTACAGTCTATATGATGAAAAAACAGTGAACAATAGTCCGTCATTTGTTGAGTATGTTCGTAATTATTCTAAATTGTTTAAGCGTGTATGTAATGAGGCTAAATCTAGATTCATAAAGAATAAGATTGTTAATAGTAAGAATATTGTAAAGACAACTTGGCAAGTTATAAACAGCGAGACTGGTAAAGCCAAACCACGCAATCTCGATTTAAAATTGAATATTGATGGAAATTGTATCAGTACAGATCTTGAGGTTGCCGAAGCTTTTGATAAATTCTTCACTAACATCCCAGTTTCGACTACCAAATACCTAAATTCTTCTCCCACTCTAGCTGAATCTTTGTTGAAGATGAACATGGTTGAGTCCAAGGTTGTCTTTGTATTCCATCACGTCAATGCATACTCAATTGTAAAAGCTTTTAAATCACTGACTGTTAAAAAAACCGCTGATCTGCATGGCCTTTCCGTCACAATAATCAACTCCATCATAAACTGCATAGCTCCCCATCTATCTATGGTTTTCAATAAATGTATTGATAATGGAGTTTTTCCTGATTTAATGAAGTGCAGTAAAGTCATACCTTTATTTAAAGCTGGCAGTAAGTCTGACCCCACCAACTTTAGACCTATATCTATATTGCCAACGCTAAGTAAAATATTTGAAAAACTAATTTTAGATCAATTGCAATTTCACTTTTATTCCAATAAAGTAATGCATTTCAAGCAATTTGGATTTACCAGGGGTCGTTCAACAACCGATGCAGCTGTTGAACTAATACGATGCATATTTGATGCCTGGGAGGAGTCGCATGACGCTTTGGGTGTATTTTGCGATTTGTCCAAGGCTTTCGATTGCGTTGATCACAGTACCTTGGTCAGGAAACTTCATTATTACGGTGTGAGAGACAGTGCACTGAGCCTTTTAAAGTCTTACTTACATGGACGCGTACAGAGGGTTGATGTAAACGGAACAGTGTCGGGTGGGTCCGCGGTTACCATGGGTGTCCCGCAGGGCTCAATTCTTGGTCCGTTTCTCTTTCTAATTTATATAAATGATCTACCGAGTCTTGTAAATAACTGTCATGATATAGTGTTGTTTGCGGATGATACTTCTTTACTTTTTAAAGTTAGACGACAACAGGATAAATATGACGACGTAAACAATGCCATTAATAAAGTTGTTGAGTGGTTTACTGCAAATAATCTTGTGCTCAATGAAAAGAAAACAAAATGTGTTAAATTTACTCTGCCCAACGTAGGACAAGTTAATACGGATATAGAGATAAAAGGAGAAAAATTGTGCCTTGTGGAAACAACCTTGTTCTTAGGTATTACTTTAGATTCTAGATTGCAATGGGGCCCTCATATTGACAAGTTAGCGGATAAGCTCAGTTCTGCAGCTTACGCGGTTAAAAAGATAAGGAACCTGACGGATATTCAAACCGCCAGGTTAGTTTACTTTAGTTATTTCCATAGTCTTATGGCCTATGGCATTTTGCTGTGGGGTCATGCCGCTGATACCGAGCGCATATTTATTCTGCAAAAGCGAGCTATTCGAGCTATTTATAAATTGGGTCCCAGGGAATCTCTTAGGGATTTTTTCAAAAATATTGATATATTAACATTAACATCACAATATATCTTCACAAATTTAATGTATACCAAAAACAACCTTCATCTATTTAAACAAAAAAGTGATATTCATAATGTAAATACTAGAAATAGAAATAAGCTAGTGCCCTATAGTAGTCGACTTAACAAAGTAAGTAAGTCTTTTGTGGGTCAATGTATACGCTTTTACAACAGGGTCCCTTCTAATATACAGGAATTATGCCCCAAGAAATTTAAGATTGTCATCAAACAAAAACTAAGTAAAAAAGGATATTATAAGATTAATGAATATTTCGATGGCGCAAATCCTTGGGATTGAACTGCTCTTCTATCAAGCTGTATTTATTTAGAATGTATATAAATTTTGAGCCTGCAGTATGATAAATTAAACTTGTATTAAGGTGAAACGTATGACATGTCATGCTCGCTTATGCCATTGCAGTGGTGGCGTTGTGTGATGGGTCCTCCACTTCCCTCTAATATGTGGAAGAGGTTGACGCTGGTGTTATGCAGTTTCTACCTCGCTTGGTTTTTTGTTTTCTTTTTATTAACATCCTCTTGTTTGTTTTGATATTGCGGGGTCCAAATTTATTTACTTATTTATTTTAGGCAAATGTGAATTAATTTATGTAAGTAGCATGTTGTTATTATTTATATGTATATTAGTATGTTGTTATTTAGATGTATTTACAATAATTGTAAAACTATATTTTAAAAAGAGCAATCCTACAGAGTTTCTTGCTAGATTCTTCTCTGAGGAAAACTGCTACTTTGCGAATCTAGCATTAGCTTATAAAAAAAATTGACATGTTTGAAGTGCTATGTAATTTGCCTACGAAATAAATATTATTTGATTTGATTTGATTTGATTTAAAACGCGGCCGTTAGGTAAGGTCGGGCGTAACGACTCGGTTATTCCCTATATTGTGCCGGCAGTTGGCTTACTGTTCCAACGCGGCGAATGGTGCTGCCAGCCGTGTGTTCACCATACCTATAAAAGTGTATACCTAAAAAAAATAATAATTTGAAGACATATGATTGTCTGGTGTATTTTTAGTATATGAAACAATTCACCGTGATGACGATGCCGTATCATTCCATCTTTAGTACTAGGTTTGAATTTATTACGATTTGATAATATAACATAGATGTCTCACATATACTGCATGTTCAGTAACGATCAACTTTATAAGTATTTATATTCATTATCTAATCATGCGAATTATTGATTTATTTCATAATTTTGTATTCATGAAGGCTATTTTCTAGACAGATCAACACTAAAAAATATTTTGCTAGAAATTTTTTTTAATGGCAACTTAGATTCGAGATTCGTCAATTTTTGGCATGGTTGAGCTTATCAAGTCCAAACGAAATAAAACCGTTTATTAAAATTATTATGAAAATGGAGTGGAAACCTGAACAAGAGGGGCTGATGCAGATATTAACTCTTTTAAAAGAGTCTCAATCTCCAGACACTGCTACTCAAAGAGCAGTTCAACAAGTATCCTTTTTACAATTCTCATGTCGATGTATCGGCGTGGTTTTTTTATGTAAAGATAAACGAATACTATAATTGTATGAAATCCTAGTGTAAATATATAATTTATTTAAATAGATTTTATCAATGGTTTTAACATATTTTTTGTAAGTATATGCATAGAATGCTTTTGGTAATATTGATTTTTCCGACATGACAGCCATTGACAGATTTCGATTTCCATAACAATGTAATCACAGAAATTGGAAGAAATTAATAAGTACCCGGACTTTAATAACTACTTGATATTCGTGCTTACAAAGTTGGTATCTGAAGAAGAACCAACCAGGTCCTTGAGTGGGCTGATATTAAAAAATAATGTAAAGGCAAGTTACAACACCTTTCTACCCGAGGTTGCAGAGTTTATTAAAAGAGAATGTCTGTCAGCTGTAGGAGATCCTTCTCCGCTGATAAGAGCAACTGTTGGTATAATCATTACAACTATCGCTAGCAAGGGTGAACTAACATCATGGCCGGAACTTTTGCCAGCACTGTGTCAAATGCTTGATTCACAAGATTACAATGTTTGTGAGGTATGTTAAATGAAAATATAATCTATGGTTACTTTCAAAGCTATCAAAATAATGAATGATATACTCTTATAAATAATATAATTCTCATTTCAGGGAGCATTTGGAGCATTACAGAAAATCTGTGAGGACACAGCAGAGCTACTAGATACTGATGCACTTAATAGACCACTGAATGTCCTCATACCTAAATTCCTACAGTTTTTCAGACATTCATCTCCAAAAATCAGGTGTCATGCCATAGCTTGTGTAAATTACTTTATTATGGGCAGATCTCAGGCACTTATGATACACATAGACTCATTTATTGAGGTATTTATTTATCTTACTTGAATTTTCTATTTTGTAATTAGTTTTATTTTTAACAAATTTAATTTGTTATTTTTTAGAACTTATTCCATTTGGCAGCTGATGAGGATCCTGATGTGAGGAAAAATGTTTGTCATGCACTTGTGCTGTTACTGGAAGTGAGGTTGGATCGGTTAATACCTTATCTTCCCAATATCATAGAGGTGAGGAGGATTTTATGTATAAATTTAAATTATAATATATCTTGTGTGTAACTTCAAATATCATGTTACCTGTCAAGAGTGTAATTGTTATCCTTGTGAAATTAAAGTAGCCTCATTTAATAAGGACACCAGCAGTACATGATAAAATTTTTGTGATATACAATAATGAAGCAAAATAATTCCGATGTGTAGCCTCAAGTAAGTTTTACACTTAGTGACCAGTTTGGTAGATGTAAATAATATTTCTTTATAGTGATTTCAACAATTGCTTGGAGTTGAAACTTGTCTAGAGCAAGAGTTTAAGGGTTTGGGTTAAACAACTAAGTCTGCCTACTTATATGTTTTTATGGATGTTAAATTGTAATGCTATCAACATTATCTCTTTTTTACAGTATATGCTGATGCGCACTCAAGATGCTGAAGAAGGAGTTGCTTTGGAAGCTTGTGAATTTTGGCTTTCTCTAGCTGAACAAAATGTTTGTCGAGATGTGAGTGTTTTGACATAATTAGTTAACATAATTACATTATACATTCGTGATGAATAATGAAATATGTTTGAGATAAAGTGTTTCTTATCTTGTTTATTGCCTAATACAAGAGTACTGCTTTGCTACATACAGCCAAGAGAAATTGAATTGATTTAATGATTTATTTTACTACAAAATATACAAGAGCCTAGTTTTAATTATAAATGTTCACAACAAAATCATAGGTGTTGGGGCCGAGGCTACCAGCATTGTTACCAGTGCTGGTGCGAGGTATGCGCTACTCTGAGATGGACGTGATACTGCTCAGGGGGGACCGGGACGACGACGCTGATGACGCCGAACCCGATCGCGAGTCTGACATACGACCACGGTTCCACAAGCCACGGTCTCACACCATCAGACATAGTGGTATGTTTCTATATCAAATTAAACATTGTCTTTTGTTTATTATTATGTAGTGTTTTCCTATCTTAATTTAAGTGAAATCTAATCATCCTGCTAAGATTTAACTGATAACGATTTTTTTTTATCTTGCTAGCAGATTGGTGGTTTAGGAAATCTATTAAAGAAGACATATTGTTTAGAATATAGAACATTAATGTATAGTTTTAAGTTACCCTCGATAAAGTGATTCTGTTGGTCTTGTTAGTTGTGTGGTGGGGCCAATCACGTCAAAACAACCGTGTTATTATTATAATATAATACAAGAGCCCAGATCGTGGTGTGACAGCATCAGACAGACAGTTTTTACTGTGACACAGCACCAATAGATGTTTGACATACAAGTGTTTTGTCAGCGGGTGGAGGCGACAGCAACATGTCTGGTGGCGGCGAGTCGGACGACGACGAGGACGGCGGCGGCGACGCGGACGACGGCTCCATGTCGGACTGGAACCTGCGCAAGTGCAGCGCAGCCGCGCTCGACGTGCTCGCCAACGTATTCGGCGCGGACCTGCTGCCAGTGCTCTTCCCCATACTCAAGGAAACGCTCTTTCACGACAACTGGGTCATCAAGGTACACTTTTGGTTGAAGTACAAACTAAGTGCATAATAGATAATTAAAACAGAGACAAATAGATATATAAAAACAACAGAACACAATGATTCCATACCAGTTACCACAACCATTATATTGAACATTACCAATTTGTAATAACGTTTTCTTGTAAATAAATTTCTTGTATAAGTATATTTGTACCTAAGTACCAGTTACCTCACAGGTAACTGTTACGCGCGGCAATTGGTTGAACAAAAAAACTCCTATGCAATACCAAAAATTACTGCTGTCCTTGAAACCTATTAATTTTTATAAAAAATTAGAATCTGCTTAAAAAAAATTGGGATCAAAATCGGTTCACCCGTTTGATAACTTCAGTGCCACAGACCAGCAGACAGGCAATTGGTTCGCATATGTTATAGTATTGTTACCTGTGCCACAGGAGAGTGGTATCCTGGCGCTGGGCGCGGTGGCGGACGGCTGCATGGGCGGGATGGTGCCGCACCTGCCCGACCTGGTGCCATACCTGGTGTCCTGCCTGGCCGAGCGCAAGGCACTGGTGCGCGCCATCACCTGCTGGACGCTATCGCGGTACTCGCACTGGATTGTATCGCAGTCGCACGACCTTTATCTACGGCCTGTTATGACTGAGGTGAACATTCAATATTCATAACATGTTTCCAAACTAGACTGGGCTTATATATAATAGTATTATATTAATATATCGTACGAGCGTGTCTCGCCCTTAAAAAATAAGTCCTATATAGAGAATACATACTTTTTATTTTATTTTATTTAATAATTAAAATTAATTCGATTTCATCTTCAATGTCTTACATAATATTTAATTTTTACATGATCATTATAACTATGATTAGCATTATAATCTGCCCACTCATATGCACTGAGACATAGGCTTCTTAAAATTAATGCCGAGAAGACTGGTCAAAACCTACTTAAATCTTCTTTATAATAAAAATGATTTAAGATTAAATAAATAAAATAAGAAATAATTTTTGGGCAATACTTAATATAATATATACATTAAAATTGTAACATTTCATATTTGCCAATAAATCCCAATGACAAATAAAATTTAAGTCCTTTTTTTATGTTCACTAAAAAATATGTTCATATTTATTTCAGCTATTGAAACGAGTCCTAGATAACAACAAGCGTGTACAAGAGGCCGCATGCTCAGCTTTCGCCACACTCGAGGAGGAAGCTTGTACAGAATTGGTACCATATCTTGGACACATTCTTCAAACGTTAGTGTACGCATTTAGCAGATACCAACACAAGAACCTGCTTATACTGTATGATGCGATCGGAACACTTGCTGACTCTGTGGGACATCATCTAAACAAGCCCGAGTACATAAACCTGCTAATGCCACCTCTTATTACAAAGTGGAATGTTTTAAAAGATGAGGATAAAGACCTGTTCCCCTTACTAGAGGTAGGTTTGCTTTATTGATTTTATTTATATTATTATTGATTTTTAAATGTGAAATTTTATTTAAATGGCGTTATTGTTTGTTTTATATTTAATTTTAAAAAAAGTTATATATTAATGCGTTTATAGCTTTATTGTGGTATGAGATTGAAGTAAGGTGATGATAGATGGCGACATGAATGAAAAAAATGGAGCATCAGAATTTACGGTAAAGTTTTTTTGATAGCTTCAAAGCGTCTGGTAATCAATATGGCCCACGGAAAGTGTTAACTAACGATATTGTCTAGAATTACTTGACCACCTGATACCTGGAAATTGGCCGTTTGACCAGATTAGCAAGTAGGCGTACGATCATAGTACATACTAAAACCACCCAATCGTCTACATTTCGTACGTCAGAAAATACGTCACGTCTCATTGGATCTTGGTCTATAAATTACAAAATCAATTTTAATTGATAAAGATTGACCTTTTTTGTCCCCTCTCCCTGATGCTTTTAACCACATAAAACTATTTTCTTTATTGTTTTCACTTATTATATAACAACATATGTTATTTTTAGTGCTTATCATCAGTTGCGACAGCACTACAGTCCGGCTTTCTGCCTTACTGTGAACCAGTTTTCAGAAGATGTGTTTCGCTAATAGAACAAACACTTAATCAAAATATAGTAAGTAAATGTATTGAACTCATTATTTCAATCTTGTGTCTGCATGTATGTATATTAGATGTGAAATTTTAATAATTGTAAAACACTATAATTTGCAGGCAAACAGTCAAAGCCCTGAGCAATTTGAGGCGCCGGACAAGGACTTTATGATAGTCGCCCTAGACCTTCTGAGCGGACTCGCTGAGGGACTGGACGGACACATCAATCATTTAGTGCTTAATTCTAATTTAATGCAGCTTCTATATCAGTGCATGCAGGATCCTATGCCAGAGGTAAGCTTTATATAATTGAGACTATTAATAATAATGCATGGAAAAAATCAAAAGAGTATAATCTATTCTTATCTTATTGTTACCATATGAATTTTACATACAATTTAAAGTAATTTTTTTTATTGACGCAGGTGCGACAGTCATCATTTGCGTTACTGGGAGACCTGACGAAAGCCTGTTTCCAACATGTGTTACCATATATTGCTGAATTTCTACCCATACTTGGCATGAACCTCAACCCAGAGTTAATATCAGTTTGCAATAACGCTACGTGGGCGATAGGAGAAATTAGCATTAAATTGGGTAAAATAATTTGTATATTTAAAAATTTATTTATTTTTTAATTGTTAAAATGTAATTATGTGTTCCTATTTTCCAATAACATTTTTTAAAATGAAAAATATGATTTTTGAATTTTATGCTGTACATTTGTTAGTTAATTCAATTATTGTTCCTGGCTGTTATAAGAAAATGGACATGACATATTGATTAATAATTAATAATAAAGCTGATGTGTAAATATGCCGATAAATTTTTAGGAGCGGATACATCTAAATATATACCTTTAGTGCTAAATCATCTGGTGGATATCATCAACAGGCCTAATACACCCAAAACATTACTCGAAAACACAGGTAAGTGAGTGACGTGCATTATCACACATTTATTAAAATTGTATCGCAATCAGTTTATATTATTCATGTGCTAGAATATTCTGTGGACGATATTTTTGGTGGCAGTCATGATACAAAGAGACACAAAAGGTTGCCTTCACTGCTTTATATCAGTTTGCCATAATTGTTCATTCTTTATGTTATATTATAATGTATACATATAAACTAAAAAATGCCATGAACAAATTTATCACCTGAATGTTTACTAATTTTCTTCCTAATATTTAGTTATATTATAAATGTATTTTATATGTTATCCAGATGTTTATGTAGAGAAAATGAATACCAAAAATTTTCAGCTTTGATTATTTTTTTAAATGCTAGCAAAGGGGGTAGTATGAGTGCATACTTTAATTTTTACCTCTGGGATGTACTGTAAATATGAAGTAGTGCCCATAGCGAGTGTGCCTTACTATAGGTGGCCTTGACGCTGCGGAGTTACACGTGGGGGTTGAGTTGCATCGGTCGGTGGTAGACAATAATGAACAATGCAATCATATTACACAAGTCAAAAAAATTTGTAAAATGAGAGATATTGATGCTGATAAATGTAGCTCAAACCATGGTTGGATTCAGAGTATAACTATTAATAAGCTTTATATTTGTTAAAAATATTTATAATTCATATACAAGTGAAGTGAGCATCCTTTTTATTATGTCAGTTAAAAGAAACTGAAACGTTTGATCGGTGAGTCTTATCGACCGGAGTCTAGTAAGTTACCTTAAAACATGTCCTTTTTTAAAGAAATAATGTCAGACTTGGGTTTAACTTATAGCTATAGGCGATATGACTTTGTAAAGCGTTGTCTCTTTTACACATTCACTTGTGTTTGTGAGTACTTCCCACCTGTTTAATGTTAAGCGTGACAGAGACAACAATAAAGTGATAATTATTAATAGCTATGAGTTTTTTTGCGATAAACGAATACACCTATAATATACCTAATGTTTCTGGGCAAGTAAAATGAGTTAATTTGAGACGAGTAAATGATATTTGTTGATCTGTTTGTGAACAACCTGTATACGCCAGCCAGCGTGTGACTCCGCCGGTCAGTCCCGCCTCCAGGCCACCTGCGGTTTATGCGATACTTTAGTACGTATGAGTTGACGTTTTTTCTCTCCGTAACACTGATTTGTTGCTGTTGAATTATGTACTTTAAGTATGTTTTGAATGGTTTGTTGATTTGTTTTCTTGGTTTTGTTCTCGGTATGTCGTGGCGTAGCGATTACTATCGGTCGGCTAGGTTATGTGTGCCCCCACGACGTCGCACCCGTTTTACATCAATTTGTACGGCAGTGGTCTGTAGTCAATTTTTTTTATTATTAATTTATATTATTACGATTAATTTTTGGAATAAATTATCGGTATTGTTTCGATCGTGGATGGTGTTTGTTAACGCTTAATATGTTTTATTCGATGAGTTGTTTTGGTTTATTTTTTTACGTGGCATGAGAACGTCCGTGCGCACGCCGGTGCGTCCATGGGAGGGGCCGCCCGATCGCCAGCCAGTGCCGTATCTGATATGTATTGAACACCATCCGCTTTCTGAATATATATAAGCTAATTTTATTTCTATTTATGTATCACATCCAAACTGAGGAACAAGTCATGTTTATTTTAATGCATCAATTTGAACGCTAATACAGTAGTGTATAAATGAAAATATTTTTATAATTTAAAACAAAATAAATACAATAAATCAGGTGAAGGTAAACAGCTAAAACAAATTAACAGTCTTATTTCTGTGGTACAATAACGACTTTTGGCACAATACAATCTTAAAAAAATCGTACTTACGTATCGTCATTGGTATGTATCATGCATATAATATAAATGTATTAATATTCATTATCTTCACTCGTGGTATGAGTGTAATGATGACTTTAAATTATTTTGTATATTATGATGTATTTGTCCTCAGTTTGGACACCGATATTGTGTTCATAATATAATCTATATGTGTCCCCCACATTCCCTAATAATACATTCACTTTAATCATACATTTTACCTTGAATTTTTTGATAATTTTATTTGCTTATTTTATAATTTATATAAAACGTTAAAATATATCGCATCCTATCGCATAAAGTGCTTCTCTAGAGATTTCTATCGCTAGTCTACTACAGATTAGTATAGTGAAATTAATTCTTCTGTAATGCTGATATTTTGAATTAGAACCACTATTAATCGGAGAAATGCGTGTATCGTACTACGTGTCGTGTTACTTGTCCAGGTGTGTATCGCTGCGGAACATTCGAGATAACGACGAGAAGGACTCCGCGTTCCGGGGCATCTGTCAGATGATCCAAGTGAACCCCGGCGGCGTGGTGCCCGACTTCATGTTCTTCTGCGACGCGGTGGCCTCGTGGACGCACCCCAAGGACGACCTCAAGGACATGTTCACGACGATCCTGCACGGCTTCAAGAACCAAGTGGGCGAGGAGAACTGGCGGCGCTTCACCGACCAGTTCCCGGAGCAGCTGAACGCGCGCCTGTCGGCCATGTGCGGCATATAGACTACATGACCGCACTTAATGGTGAGTCGCTTTGCTTTTTTGTATAGTATAGGGACAGTCTCCCATCTTTAATGGGGGGGGGGGGGGATTCTAGGTCATGTAAATTGGTGGGCTGCACCAACCAACTGAAATGTCTTTTGTCAACTGTGTGTTTCGCGGTTATTGTTCGATGGATAGATAAAATCTGATGATGATGATGATTATGATTGCTTCCTAGAAAAGTATAGAAAATATTGAATCGACATCAAAAGTGCAGATTCCGCCGCACGCTGCACTATTATCAGCACACATATCTCCCGTAGTAAAAGTCAACAGTTAAATTACTTAATTTGATCAGCCTGTCAGTTGACATAGCCACTACAATGAAAAGTTGTCAAAGGAGACGGTCTAAAATTGTATGGGACGTTGGTCTACTCTTGTACAAATATGATATGAATTAAAATAAATATTCAAACAGTTTTAATTTGTTCATATCCATAAATTCTTTTCAATTTCAGCGTAAGCATAATTTTATATTTCCAAGATATGCAACACTAAATGATATAACAATGGCATATAAATATATTCTTTGGCTATAGATCTATGTCCAAATAAAAAGTCCAAGCCGTCAAAATATCCACAAAATACAAGAAACACATTCACGAGTTAACAACTCCAAAGCAAAGATTGAAATAGATACAAAAAGTTACGAAAGTACCATGAGTGACGCCATTTTTCAATAATGACGTTTAAGTAATAGCCGCCATCTTTGTGTGGAATAGCTAATATTTGAAAAACTTGATAAAATGTTTAATTTTTTGCACGTAACTTATTCCGATAAACTAATTTATTTTATTTTTAATGAAATCTATGTATTTTTATTTATTTATAGTATACTGTACAAGACTACACCAGAAATGGACCGTCTCCTTTGACTCGTATGTTAGCCGCCGCCGTTAACAGCCATGTTAGTTGACATACACTTGACCAACGTTTCAGAAACCGGGCGTTAATTTTTAATGAAAGTAAGTTTTAAAAGACACGATTGATTGTCGTTTTAATATTTGGAACTTGTTATTTTGTTGGTGCAGGGGAACCAATGTCAGCACGGGTCGGGGAGACATTGTGCCGGAGCCGCTCCGAGATTGTGCCAACTGCTGCTACATCCACACGAGCTCGTAGACGCGCGGGCGACGAGCGACTGGCCTCATATCCATTGTAAAATAATACCCATCTCAGACCCGTACGCCTCGTACGGGACATTTAGATCACTTTCAAACTCGTACCTGAAAGTTTCACTAGTGTTAAAGCGGCTATATCACTTAATTTCATCGAGTGTTCCAAATTGACGATGGTCGTGTAGGTTGTGAACCGCGTAGGAGTAGACGCACACCGCTGCGTGCATCGCACGTACAAACCAAACCCAAAACGAGGGTGACCACACTTGAAAATTAAACTGGACATTTTTAAAATATATAGATGTCGCAACGGTTCACCGACGTCTAAAATTAACCGGGAAATATTAACTGAACATGTGCTTGTGATGCTTCATATTATTGGTATAATAGAGACGTTTTTGTGGTCGCTATATTTTAATAAGTGACCTCGCAGTAGACGCAGAAATCCACTTCGATTGCATGAAACCTAGTATTAGTGTTAGTATGTAAATGAGTATGTTTTATATTTTTTCGAACATATTTTACTGAAACTTCTATCTACTTTCAAAATTTAATTGGTGTCACGTGGCGTGTTTGTGATGATGCGTTTTTGCGTATTCGATATTTAAAAAAATGTTATGTGCACCTCGTGAAATGAAAATGACATTTTCTAACCTGTTGCATGTTTTATATGTTTAGTACGTAGTTCTTTTTGATGTAAAAAAAAGTCGCGATGCTTTGGCGGCTGCCTCGTTTTTGACAGCTGAAAATTGCACTTGATTTACGCCAATGTGTATGTTCGGTAACTTTTGGTATTTCAAAACGTCAAATGTGCATATTGAATAAATGTGTTGCAAAGCATTTATGTTTCCACTGGGATTCCTTTCGTATATTTAAGTGTATGAAATTGTCGAGTTAACATTGTAATATAAAAGGTCTTGTTTAATCGAGAATTTATGTCAACTGTGATTTGTGTCTGGTTTATTTTGACTATTATATATGAGTGTATGCTGGTGTAGATATATTGCTTTGATAGATTTTGTGTCAGCTAGATTTCTATATATACCAAATAGTATTTTTACGTTGTATTTTGTTCAATAATTTTGTATGTTTGAGTTACCCGCGCTATTTTATTTTACAAATTTCAATACTTTAAAACATTTGATCAATGTTAATTTTCTGTTAAAATTATATTATTGTTTTTATCATTATTTAAAATTTAGCTATTAAATAATATTCGGTAAATCTTAAGTTTTCATGTAAAAAATTAAGTACTTACTATTATTATTATTAATGTAAAATTTTTAGATGATCGAATATGTAATTGTATTTTATTTGTTTTCTTTTGAGGTCCTGTTTAATGTAAAGATCAATATGAATTTATTAAGTGGAATAAATAAAAATATTTTTAAAGACCAAAGTAAAGGTAATATGTGTATTTACTAAAATCAATAAAATTGATAATTTGAGTTAAATTAGCGCGGGTTACCTGCATGATTGATATGAAGTATTATTTATGTGTATAATAAATAAATTATTATGTATATGTAAATACATTTTATGAGTTGTATATTATATTACTATATGCAAATAAAAAATGTTATTTTTTTGTTTTGTAAAAGCTAAAAGTCTGACTTTAAACACTTGTTATATTATTTAGGCATTTCAGATCGTTACTTGGGCTCATTGTCACTTTATACAAAAGGTGAATTTTATTTTTATATTTATTTAAATTATTCAAATAAAACTTATAAAAGTTAAAACTCACTAAAAGTTTAGATAAAGCGGATGTAAAAATATTATTCACACAATTAACATAAATACACGTGTTATACAATGTATCATCATTATCATTCCCGTTATTGCCCACAGCTGACCATAGGACTCTTTTTTTTCTGTCAATCTCCTCCGGCCCTGGCCTGTCTCGTCCATAGTAGGCATCGTGACACTAAAAAAAATATTTTCAGTGAAAAATGTTTATTGAAAGGATTCCTAACAATGACGCAGTGTTATTAAAAACGTTGGGATAAAGAAGTATTGAAATAAAAGTACAAAATACTGCAGTCGGCAATATTGACATGAACGCAAACAAGCGTGAATGACGTCACGCCTTAGTAAACAATCAGACTGAGAGCATCTATATAATACTGCTCTATGCAATGCAATGTTTACTAACGCGTGACGTCACGATCGGACGTCGTGATACCTAATAACCGTTTTGCTTAATTCAAATTAGATTTTTAAAAAAACTATACTTTGCATTGTAAGCTATTTAATCTGAAACAATTTCGTATATAGTAGACGTGTAGCTACAAAATATAAACCAAATTTAGATATGTCACCATGCCCATTGTAAATATATAAGTATAATACAATTACATTATATAACACATTAGACAACTCCGTTTTCCGTAATAAAGATAAAAATATAATGACATAAAGCATTGGCTATTTCATTTCCATGCGACATATGACTATTTTTATGCATTCCCATTATCGTGGTATAAACGTGGGAGAGAATCCAATTTTGGCTATAAATAGTAGTAAAAAATATTATTATATAATATTAATATTATATAGATTTTTTTTGTTATTACTTAAACTTCAATAGATTCCACGCAACAAACGTAACTTAAAAGGATTTAAAGATTTAATCATTTGGGCATCTATAATTCGCCATCTGTATCAGTGACATGGGACCCAAGAACGGATTCTGAAAATTTGTAGTTCGAATGAACATTTAGACTATTGCAATCTCAATTGTAGGGTTAAGTGTGCAGTGGAATGTATAGGGTTATTGGGGGATACGTTAAATTCTACATTCCTTGGGATTATTTTTGGCCGACTATTTGAATATATGTGGTATTTATATTGATTGTATAAAAAAATTGTGTGTAATATTGGTATATGTTCCCAGTTCATCCCTCGCCCTGAACCCAACCTGTCCCCAGTCCCGTCTAGTCCCATCCCTCGTCAAGTGCCAACGAAGCCTGTATGTTCTGATAAGCGCTCACTATAAGTCTGTAACTGGTAAGTAAAGTAGCGTAAACGAGTGCACTACAGTTTATATCCAATGTATGCTACTGTCAAATTACTTCTGCTGTATTTGTAATCGATTTGATTAGAACAAAGTAAAACATACAAAATCTTGCAATAATTACGGTGACCATGTTTTAGGGATTATATTAAAAAATCCCGTTTATATTTTATTAAATAATCGTTTTTACAAAGTAAAGTATTTTATGTATTTTTATACTTTCTAAACATTCGAATCCTAAATAACACAACTGTAGTGATAGCCCTATGTCCGAAAATGTTTCCTAGTGACGAATAAAATTCTCGTTGTATGTTAAGTAGAATGCATTACTTAAACTGTAGGGATGCCCTTTGATTTATTTTAAGGTTAGTAGATTTTATTGAATGTTTTTATTTAGTATTGTTTTCCTAAAACCGTGATAATAGCTGTTTAAGTGTGTGTGTGTGTGAGCGTGGCGTTCGTGGGGCACGATCCTTCCCTTCAGGCATAGGTATGTATTAGTTGTATAGATTTGTTCGGTTTAATTTAACGCATTTCAAATGATATTGTGATGTACATGCTGGACGAATTAAATATTTCAATATAAATAAGTAGGGATATCTTTATTAACGTGGAAATATTACAATATTTCCCATATGTTTTCGACATTCTTCACAAGTGAATATTTTACATGATTAAAAACAAACACTACTCAACCACCTTGGAAGAACAGGAGTTCTCTTACATCATAGCCGCATTGTCTCCAAAAAACATCACTTGAGGTTCACTCAAGGCCCTAATTGATTATACACCAGTCTAGTATAATCATATTATGATAGGATCAAAGATTTAAATCGTTAGATATTCCCTCGCCGTTAAAAAGTGTGGACATTGTAATTGGTTATGAGCCGGTATTGAGACAATGGTCTCGACTCTGTTTATTGCACAAATTGTGTTATATTACTTTCTCTGTCGCACTGATTGCAAATGAGTGAGCTCACATATTTGAGGTTGGACACATTTTGGAGCGGTCCTACTATGGCAAGGGCGTATCTACCGATTTAAATATTTGGATGGGATATCTTTGGCTGTTAGTGGTAAACATTGGCACCTTTATTTCATGGCCACGCGGTTTCAACATAAATAATAAACTTTTTCTTTTTCTTCAATATTTAATTCGTCTACATTTAAAATTTAAGACATCAACAGCTTATTCATATTTAAATGAAAGACTTAACAGATTAGAAGACTTTGCACATTATATAATTGTATTCTAGAATCAATGTATTTTACAAGAGACGCGCCTTAACTAAATTTAAAGAATAAAAAATTGATAACTTATGATTTCAGCAATACATATTCCTGCAATAAAATATTTGATTCATATAAAACTGAAATATGTTGTTGCATTCGCCACACGATCGCGTCCTATAACTTATAAAGTATAAACTGTTGTTAAAATCTACATTTATTATATTTTTCTTAGTAATTTACATTTATCAAAAGTCACAGTCTGATAGATCTTTTATCAAATTATTGTTGAAATAAGTTTTGTAATGAATGATATGTACAAAAACGAATTGATATAAAACAATTTATTTATTTAATGTTAACGGAAATCACATAATGAAATAGAAAACGTCGAATGTTAAGTTGCAATAATACTCAATGCCTTAGTCGAATGTACCACCTACGTGTATGTATCTATATAATATATTGAATTATATAAATCGTACTTATCTATTTTGATATTCGTATTGTATTTAGAACATTTATAAGTATTTTATGTACTGTTTTATTCAAACATTTTTATTGTTTTGAATAATTACTGTGTTCAGTTGATATGAATTCAATTTTCAGGCTATACCAGAGTAACATGTGAACAGAAGGGTCTAGGTCAAACAGTGAGTACAGGCGTGTAACGTATTTTTGTATAACGATACGAGTGTAATAATTTCTACCTCTGATCTAAGGCCTAATATAGGCATAGAGTTCACACAATTGTTGTAATTTTGTAAATGTATTTTGTCATTTGTAAGATCATTTCTGTACTCACCGTTCTAAATTTGATTTGGATTTCCCTTTACGAAGGATGCAATTTTATTCTGTACCGATGTACATAAGATGTGGTTGTAATTAAAAGACCTCACTATAGACATTCTTTTACCATACATTTCGTTAATAAAGCACTAATTGTTCGATAAAACGGTATTTTATTTTAATATGACACCATATTTTTTAATTTAAAGAAGCAGAGAGAATGCTGCAAGTAGAGGATATTTAACATTTAATTGAACAAGTCTGTCCAGACTTGCAAATAAAAACTATCGATCGATTTTGTCGGGGCACGTTTTCTCGATGAAGTTAAAGTAGGTATTTACAAAAGTGGTACATGACATGACCTATTCAATTTTTATTCCCTTTTCTTAATAATTCGATTTTACAAGTATCTATAAGTATTAAACGATTAGGAAAGATTCTTCATATATTACTGAGGACTTGTATTATAGCTGTAATCTTATTTAGTGCCATGACTTCCTCCAATTGAGATAATATAAGTTTTATTAGTATATCTGCAAATTACAGTACAGCAGTGGATTATGGCAAAGTTATATGATTGAACATATTATAATATACAAATCGGGCATTAGGATAATGAGGCCCCGACAATAACAATTAAGAGATCTGGAAGTTTGGTCTTTGGACTAGAGAAGAGTAAACCTAATGTTAAGGTATACGATATACCAATTGAATAGAATATAATAAAAATTTATTAAGGAATATACACAGCTACATGAACTTAATCTTATACATACTACAACTGATGCGTGGTGAGGCCGTTGAAGATTCACTTCTACATGAATACTCTGGAAAAGCATTACCGTTCGGACTCCTTATATCTAAGTATACTTCGTGGTCTACCGTTCCACGCGGCCGCAACGCCTTTTTTCATTTACTGTACTCCAATAATACTTTCAATAGAGAACGATATCTTCGGTCGCTGCTGCGGCGGTGGTATGTAATTGGTGAGGAGCGCGGCTAGCAGGTGGCGGCAGAAGGCCGCGGCGGGGGCGGTAGGGGCGTCCGGTTGCGTCTGTGCTGGTATATCCAGAGCTTCATCAGCAAACGCCTTGCGTCTGCGCAGCCGCTCACTCCATGCCGGATCTTCACTCGCCGTCTGTAAGTTACCTGAAAGAATGATAATATATAGGCTAGTCAAAATAGACCTTCAAGATTTGAATTACTCTAATATACGCTAGTAAGTATGCCTTACCCCTATTTTTGAAGCTAATTTGACCGGGCTAATAGTAAATGCGATTAATTCTTATTAGTTACAGTTTTTTTTTTATAATAATATATCTATGGACGCTTTCACACCACATCAATGTGGATTCTGGACCCGTGGTAACTTTTTTGCCCCCTGCTCTTTTGTCCCTTCTTTTTGTAAGAGGGATACAAAGAGCCCCCTCGGCTCAATTCGCGTCCAAGGTGTTGGGGTCACCCTGGGCTACTGAGTCCCACCGCCACGACAAGGCTTGAACCATGGTGGAGGATTCGAACCCGCTACCTCCGCCTTAAGCGCCAACGCGCTAACCACTAAGCCACAGAGGTTATCAAAATGTATGTTTACACATTTATAACTAAATTTAATGTACTGAACTTTATATACACAGGTATAAAATTCTCTTGCACTCTTTTACTTAAAACACTTTTTCTCTATCCGTTCATGTACTTGATTAGGAAAAAAAAACAATTTAACATTTATGCATTTATGATAATATGTATTTATAAGCATTAAAAGTGTCCCTAATAATGAATAGCTATTATTATTTACGGAGAATGTTACAAAGCATCGTGACATAAATAAACATCCCTCGGGCGACATTTAAAAAGATTTTGGCGCAAGCTATCATCCCGTCGGCCGGAAAGACATGTTTATAGACAACTGTTATCCGTAACGCGACACCGCGACAAAGTGCCGCCTCTGCGTTTTTTGTAAAACAATCCACACACTCTTATAGCTCATAAAAATAGTTAAAAGATATTTAGTTTTTTTAAATAGACAGTGAAATGTTACTGAGTGTTAGATGTCATCTTTTGTTCTATGATGAAACGAGATGGATGCCTCGTTTAATTTTTATTACTGCGGTGCTCTATTTTCAATCGTCTTACATTTTATTTGAAATACTAAAGGAGGCGCTTCAGTGGCCTTGATATCAGAAAAAGTGCGTCCACTGTGGCGTCCACCAATTTTACGGGCGATAAAATTAAGACTATAAAAATCTAAGTTAGTCTCAGTCGCGCTTATGGAAGTTTTATTGAAAAAATGAACACGGAATAAGATTTATAAATAATTTATTATTGTATGAAGAATATCCAAATGCTCCTAATTTATTATGATCTTTGCCACTAGTAATTGGCGTATAGGTAAGTCGAGAATCGTGGAGTTTAACATATAGGTAGGTACAATACCGTCTTTACCATAAGGGCACACGGGGCCTGTGCCCAGGGCCCCCGTTCTCAGGGGGCCCCGTGATAGAAATTGTAGGTCACAATTTCTCTAACATTTATTCTCAAAACATTTTTGTCGGGCACATTACACTTTTTTCACAAATCAGTAATCGTATCAAAATGTACTTACAAGGCATATGGGTCAATCAACTATTCTTTGTAAAAACCTTGTCCCTACACATAATATATTTATATGACTCACAAAACCAATCATTTACCAAATTTCATATCATAAACAGTTTTTAGAATACACAGTGTTGATATTAAACGCAATTTCATTATCAAGATTCAATTACTTTTAATTATTTTAATGGTAACTTAGTTGACAAAATCTCCTTCCCATACAAATAATTGCTGTCCTCATGACTAGTTCAATTATTCATTGACGCATTATTTTAAAATATTGTATGAAAACGCATTAATTTCCATTTTTTATTACAATCTATAATACTTTCTTAACCTATTTACATGTTTTCCAAATTTTTAATGTTTAATTTTACTATTTTAAAAAAAATAACAAACTGTGTCCCTAAATTTCTTTCAAAACTGCTGTCCACTAAGTTGTAGCCTTTGAAAGTTCTAAAATAAAAACATGGTTGGCCATTGTAATCCTAAACGTATCAATGAACGTCAGAGGATGATGCAATAGCATTTCACCATTTTGTTTGCGCGGTTACCTCGCGTTAGAACCACTCAAGTCGTTCAAGGAAGAAGGTGTGTTAATTAAGTGTCTCCTAAGTTCTCATTCAAAAAGTGGTTAATATACATTATTTTTATTCGTAAATACTTGCATATTGTTTTGATTGTGTCTTATTTACAATACTAAAAAGCATTTTTGTGTTTATTGAACAAGTCAGCGAGTACACTGGTATAACCTATAAAATGTCTCTTAAGTTACCGGTCACTTACGTTACTTTGATGGTAACATAAGAGACATCGTGATAACTTAAGAGACTTTTTAGATGAGTTAGAAAAATTATTAGTTTTTGACATGCTGGTGAATGTCCGGTATTTATTTTCATCATACAATTTCGGTCATATATTAGTTAATGACGACGTGTGAATATGGCGAAGCTTTCTAAATGCTAAAGCATCCTAATTGAATCGGCTATCGGCTCCCGCCTCGAAGTTATGTCGACCTAGCTGCCTAGGGAGTACGTGCCCATTGAACATGACTTTTGTCTTGTTAATCCTAATTCATTGTAAATTTCATCCTAAGGCCCACCCGTCGGGAGAATTCATTTAGACTATGCAGTATCTCCTGCAAACCCTCTAGCGACTCGGCCAATATAACGATATCCTCGGCGAAACGAAGCTGTAAGAGATACTCGCCATTAATGTTTATGCAACATTCTGCTCAGTTTAAAGTCTTGAAGACGTCCTCCAAAGCATTTGTGAACAGTTTTGGGGAAAGAACATCCCCCTGTCGCATTCCTCGATGCGTTTGGATTGGTCTTGTTTGACTTCCCGGAATCAGAACTGACATAAAAGCGGCTTCGTATAATCCTCTCATCACTTCGAGTATCGCCAATCGACCTGACATCGCTGCAGAGCTTCCAGAACAGCCCAGGTTTCAACATAGTCAAAAGCTTTCTTATTGTCCACAAAGGCAAGGCACAGTGGCTGGTTGTACTCGTGGGTCTTCTGTACAACTTGCCTTATGGTGTGAATGTGGTCTATGGTGCTTAATCCTCTTCGAAACCCAGCCTGCTCCGGTAGCTGGAATCCATCGAGCTTTTTAGTGAGGCGGTTCGTCATGACCCCCGAGAACAGCTTAGAAATGAAAATATATAAATAATAAAACTGGCTTCTTAATAAAACAGAACGACCTCGCTTCCTTGCTACTCCTCCTCTTGCTCCGATAAACCACGAAATTAAAAATCTTTAGCAACTCACTTAAAACAGGTTCGCCACCTACTTAAATAAGTTCAGTCGTAATTCCGTCCTTCCTCGATGCTCTTCCCTCTTTCAGCTGCTTAAGAGCTAGACTAACCTCATCCAAGCTGATATTCGGAAGCTCGTCGGGGAGGTGTCGTGTTAGGCTGGCACGCGGATCGTTATTCCTGAGATCGGGTTGAGGAGCGTGAGACGCATACAATTTGCCATAGAAATCTTCGATCTCCGATAAAATCTCAGGCTTTGAAGAAATGGTCGCGCCAGAAGCGGTCCTAATCTTCGACAGATATCTTCTCCCGAGCTTCACCACAAAAACCTTCGTCCCTCTTTTCTGCTGAATTGCTTCGGTAATCCGTTGCGTATTTGAGCAGCGAAGGTCTCAGCGTATTAGTTTGCGGACCGGCTTTGTGAGAAGCTTTACATCTGTAGAAGTGGCATCTGTGTGTGCTTTGCGTTCCCTCATAAGCCCAAGCGTCTCATTCGAGAACTTAGATTTCCTGCCAATACACTTTCTCCTACAAAACCTTTACCCACAGTCCACCACGGCACTCAGTGCCTGGTCAACGGCCATAGTAATCTCCAATATATTGTGACCCTCGAATCGGTTTTTTAATTCCAGTTGGAATTTATCGGAGCTTACCGTGGTTTGTCGGTAGTTAGGTCGGAGTGTAGACTTTATCAGACGGACTCGCTCTCACTGAAAGCACACATTCATGAAGCCTCTTACTAATCGGTGATCACTACCGGATTTAAGCCTGTTGATCACAGAGACATCCCTGAATGTATGTCTTCGGTTTGTCATGATAAAGTCTATCTCGTTCCTCGTCACAGCGTTGGGGCTTTGCCAGGTCCACTTTCTGTGGGGTTTCTTTTTAAAATACGAATTCATTAAAAAGAGCCTCTCTTTTTCAAGGAAGTTGACTAGCATTTGCCCCCCTAAAAACGATTCGATACCTAATCGTACTCCTACTTTGACATTGAAGTCTCCCATAACAACATTGAAGTGGGCCTTGGAGGTGTTGTGTAAGGCCCTGGAGACATCCTCGTAAGTTGCTTCGTCGTCAGAGTGTGTCGAGGTTGGTGCATATACTAGTATCACCTTGAGGCTGTATCTTTTGGTAAGTTTGATTACGAGATATGCAACATCTCTTGGTAAGTTTGATTACGAGATATGCAACCCTACTCGACACACTTGAGACTGCCACAATGTTGTTGACAAGGGACTAGTGGAGAGGAATCCCATTCATATTCAAGCATTTTTTACTTGTGAAGGTTCACGCTGGTAAAAATAAAACGTATACTTACGCAAGTCAAGCCTTAGGTGATATTGAAGATCATGGCGAGATTCAAGTTATGTTTCTTCGGGCTGAAAAATCTAAGTCGAAATTTCGATTAGACTAAAAGATGTAGCGTATATTGAATTTCATGATATTATAAAGATTCTTTCTGAACCCAAAATACTTAACGATAAGGACCGAGTTTATTATGAGTTTGAAGACCCCTTAGATATTTTTGAAAAGTGATTGTGTTGGTCTCATAGTTAAACATTATGTTTTAATTAGTTAATGTTATTTAGTTCCTAGTTTTGGATTTTTCTATTTTTAGTGAGTTTATTTCATAAAGAATCTTAGAGAAACAGATAAGCTTCTTTAACGTTATGGTTCTCACTTTTGTATGTAAAACCATTTAATTTCAAATATTCTGATAGTTAAACTCAAGAAATATTATAATTTTGTTAAAATTTATAATAATAAATATTTTTTATTTTCTTTATAATTATTGTAATTTACCTTAACCGTTGTAGTCAATATGTTGAAGTACCAAAGTAACTATTCCAGATAGTAACCTAAGAGAAATCTGTCTTTTATGTTACCCTGCTGTCCCTAAATATTGATTCCTAATATTACAAATAACTCAGATATTTTAATTCATGTGTTAGAAATTAAGGATGAATAACTCTTTCTATGCAGTAACAAATAGATTATAGGCAACGCCGATCTTATATTTTCACCGGATTATTGATTTATTAAAAAAAATACTATGTAAAATAAGAATGAGTAACATAGGAGACACAATACCGTGCTTTATTGTTCAGCATTTTCTTTTTGGGCCTTATTATTTATATACATATGACAAGTCCTAGCGTAAATCTTTCTAACAAAGTCGTTTTAGAAGATGTTTATAATATAATTTGAGTCTGAAAAAATATTTCTTTTCGGTAACATAGTGGACCAGATTTATGACATCAAGAGATAAAAACCTACATATAAGGCAGACAAATTATAAAACTGTACTGCCAACGACTGAATGACATGGATTAGTAAATATTCTAATAAAGTAGAAAGAAAACGTAAAGGAAATTCGCCTTTTTTTTTAAATTATCTTTTTTAAAAATCCTAACAAAATGTACAAAGAATAGTTGATTGACCCATATACTACGCTAAAATTTTTAAAAAATGATGTAGAATATTGACAGCCCATTGTGAGATTTTTGCAATTTCTGCAATGTGTAAGTCATAGAGTAATTTGATACTACGGAAAGTGTAAGTTATTGACTACGGAAATATATTTAATAATTTTATACTATACATAATATATTTAAGATTTTTATTATACAATACAAATATTTAATACACATCCATGACCCAGGAACACAGAAAACTTTTTTATTCCGTGGTGCGATTTGAACCCACTACCTCCCGGCTTCAGCGCCAACGCGCTAACCATTGCGCCACAGAGGTTGTCAATATTATCATAATTCATACTATATTTAATTATTTATAAAAAATGGTCTACGTATGACTTAACAAAAAATGTTAAAATAATAATTCGATTTTTTTACTTTCCGAAAGGGCCCCAAATTCTTGTGTGCCCAAGGGCCCCGGCCTAGTTTAAGACGGCCGTGGGTAGGTACCTAAACCTACCCACAAACGCAAATGCAGTGGCGCTGCTAAAATTGAAACAACTAAAACTGATGCGGTACGCAATGGGACGCTAAAAAATACAATTGAGCAATTGGTAAAACAGTAGCAAAATAAACAATATTAAGCAATATTTATATATAACAACGCAATTAAACAAAAATATTATACAACGCAATGTATAACAGTACTAAGATGTGTAGACAGGAAAACTTATTATTGGCCTTACTGTTAATATTATTCACTAGCTGTTGCCCGCAGCTTCGCCTGCGTTAACTAAGATTCACAACGGGATCTTAGCGGGATGATACATCTTTATCGATAAATGGGCTATCTAACACTGAAAGAAACATTCAAATCCGACCAATAGTTCCTGAGATTAGCGCGTTCAAACAAACAAACTCTTTGGCTTTATATCTTAATACAGTAATAATATTGTATAAAGCTGAACTCTTCAGTTTGAGTAGAACTCCTCTCCTGTAGGCTGTACTCCGGCCCAGGTGCGTCACGGCCACGGCATAGCCGCGTATTAATTTTATTTAAATTTTATTAAATTCGTAATATATTTCGAACGAAATTTCCGATTTTAATAAACTAAAAAGTAATTTACAGGCATTTAAACGGCCTTTCTTGAGAAATCATTTATTTAGATAAGGATTATGGCAAAGGTATAAATAACTTTTTAGGATTTTATACATAACTACAATAGTTAGATACATGCTATCCCGACATGTTTTGTAGATATTAATATGTTCTTTGATATTGTGAAAGATTTTTTGTTCTATCGTCAATAGTTTTCGCAGCGTAACATTATTGTAGTTTTAGTAGTGATCCTTATTTTTTTCTTACAATTAAAATAGCCTATATTAATCAGTGACAATGTAGCAAATGGTGAAAGAATTTTCAATATCAGACAAATACTTTTTGAGCAAATTCGTTACAAACATACATACAAACCTTACTCATAACTAATATCTAAACTCGCACGCGCACCCCTTGATGACGCCCATTTTCCAACGCGCCGTGCAGCAGAAATCGTAATATTTTAATTTCGCCATAACTTCAAAACCAAACGTCCAATTTTAATCATTCAAAGTCGAAATGTTATCTACATAAACTGTACTTAGTGATGAAATAATTTATTTTGATAAGGATCCAAAGCATGAGTAAAATAAACGCGTTTAAATGTAGTCCAAAAAAATTCAAAATATTTAAATAAAAAAATGGTTATTGTGACTCACTCGACATAGATAGGTATAGTGTGTCGCGGACTTTTTTGTAGATAATTATAAGGTGTTCAATTAATTAGAACATTCTATGGTTCTATCTTCTATAGTTTAGGCAGCGTACGCAAAATAAGTAACTTTTTTGGTTGATTTTTTACACCTTGTGTCCGAAAAACCCAAATATCATACGGAACCCTATGTTTTTTCCGAATAAAATTTAGCCTATGTTACTCGTGGATAATGTAGCTTTCGAATGGTGAAAGAATTTTTGAAATCGGTCCAGTACTTTTTGAGCCTATTCATTACAACCAAACAAACAAACAAACAAACAAAGTTTTCCTCTTTATAATATTAGTGTAGATAAAAAAATGTATGTGTATGAATTGTAACGCTGTTAGTTTTCAATGAATAAATAAATAAAAATAATATAGCTCATAGCTCTAGGAAATCTTCCCAATTAGCCGGTAGAGTACAACGTGGGTATGATCCGACTCAGTGCTGGTTTGGTGGGTGTTAGCTATGAAGGAATGGTCTCTGACTTTGTGAAAATGGTTTCAAAATATCGGTAAAAATGTATCAAGATGCCATTCTTGAGAAGGTGGCTAAGCCGGAAGCCCTAATAACACCATGTTCAATAACCAAGAATGGTTCCTTCAAGTATCAGCAAGACTAGGCGCCGGATCTTTAGGATCAGCTGGATCCACCCAAACTTGTAAAGAAGAACGTTTGTCGCTTCATCAGAACTGAAGGGTTGCTATCATCTACTCACGATCTTAATCCGCTGAATTATAATTCATGGTCAGTTTTAGAGAGCAAGGCTTGCTCTAAATGCCATGATAATTTGGAGTGGAGAGGAGTTGAAAATTTTCCTTTAAAAAGAATGTGTCCTTCTATTGACAACAGGAGGCCTAGCCAAAATGCAATTAAGAAAGCGTTAGCGAAGTTCGAAATGATAAAATGGATAGGATGGACCACGTGATTAAGCGCGGCCTTATGCCAATCCCATACATTTTATCATTTCGAACTTTGCTAACGCTTTCTTAATGGCATTTTGGCTAGGCCCCCAGGCCTCAACATTTAATAGACTATTGCAGCCAGTGGAGACCACATCGAGTAAGTTGGATATATTATAAATGGTTTTATACTAACACACTATAATTATAGTCATGAATGTTACGTGCAATAGAAAAATATGTATTTTTCTTTGTGCCAATATTTAGGGTAAGACTAGGTACTTATGTATTTTAATTTTGCCAACTGCCAGCTTCGAACTATAATATAAAAATTAATTTATAAAGTTAATTAGTTGAGACATTATTGATTTTTATTCCTTTTGTCATAATTTATACAAATTTAGTAACAGACACACGACAGCGCGTCTACAGTTTCATTTCTAGTTTTGAAAGAGTTAACAGCTAACAACTTTACAAAACAAACCTAACCGGAGAAGATTGTTCCAAAGTAAATATTTATTCAGCTAATTTGCAAGGAGCGATGAGGAGAAACGCAGCCGGGAACAGTACCAGCTCATTTACAACAATAACATAGCGAGTGGGCTGACATGTGTGATGCGACCATTAGTACGTACACGAACAAAAGGCACGAGAAATAATAGTCGCGTTTATATCTTCGATTTATTTTTACATTTTAAAATAAGATTTAAATCGCCAATTGTTACATAAGTTTTTATTAAAAATGTCACTCATATTAAAATTATAGTAAAAAGAAATACATACTAAACAACACAACTACTTATGATTGAACTTTCATGATAAAAACTACGGCAAACCAAGCAATAGTAGCTACTAGCTACCGACCATAAATCCACGCCACTAAATTGTTACGTGGCCCGGCCTACTACAAGCAGCAGCACATCTTACTGGTAGGAGGGAAGGGATGACGTCAGAAACACGTGTTTTTCCCGTGTAACAGCTTTGCTGTGTTTCAAAGAGGGCTAGACAGACAGTGTAATTACGGACAGAAACTTACCTAACATCCCAACAAATAAATGAGTTGCTTGGGTAAAGTCTGGCCTGTTGCTCTAGGTTACTGACCCTGGCTCTTAGGCGTGGGTTCCATTCCCACACAGACAAATGTTTATGTGATGAGCGGAATCGTTTTATTCTATCTGGGGGTGATATATCTATAATATTTATTATTTATTTATTTTATTTAGAAACGTATTTATTTAGAAATATTCTTATGTATGTATCTGTTCTCTGGTTGCCATAATATAGGCTTAGCCTTGTATGAGATCAGATGGCCGTGTAAAAGCCCCAAAAATCTCACCAGAATAGAATTTCACGACTCAACATAAATAAAAATACGTCGAAGGATTGGCTCCGACGAGCTCATCTGCTTCCCGAGATGAAAGATTATGTTAAATCATGGTAAAACAATTGACAATCTTAACGGGCCGCTTAGCCAGTAAACTATGTTATAATAACTAATACATTATAGTGAAATTGGGCCATAGAATGATAAAATAAGTGTTTGTTTTGCTTTGTAACAGATGCATATCTACATTAAGTTTCATTTTAACGGCCAGCTGGCTACAGAGTACAGATCGCAGACGCACTATGAAAATAACATTATCTTGGATAATGTCCGTAAAAGGAATTTTTCAAAAATCCTAAGTAAATCCTAAAGAAAATCTTAGGTAGGTATATTGAATATAAATTACCTATATGAGGCGATAGATCTACTTGTATTTAGGTTTATATCTCAATAACATAATGGAGTTGTGAGACGGGATTTGTCAGTCAGTATTTTTCGATTATTTGGCAGAGTTATGGAGATAACTTTTTTTTAAAGTAAATTCATAAGTAAGTGACAATAAATGTACAAATAATAACTTTAAAATATTAAAATATAAACTATATTTTAATATTTTAAAGAGTTAATGTTAATTAATAACATACTATAAAATGTGATGCTGATAATGATCATATCTATGAATTATCGTCCTCCTCTCAACCAATAGACGTCCACTAATGGACAAGGACCTCCGACAAAGATTTCAGCCGGACCAGTCCTGTGCTGCCCACATACATTACATACATTGAAATATAATAATAATATCTATGGACGTTTTTACACCACGTCAATCTGGTTCCGTGGAAAGTACTCGAAGAGACTTGTGTTACGGGTACCAGACAACGGAAATACATAATATATTTAATACTTTTCATATTGATACTTATATTTATGGTTTTTATTATATAATACACATTTTAAAATTTTAATACACATCTATGACCCAAGAACACAGAAACTTTTTTGTTCCCTGGCGAGATTCGAACCCGCTAACTCTGGCTTGAGCGCCAACGCGCTAACCATTGAGCCATGACAGAGGTCGTTGAAATATGTAGTGAGATAATGAATACAAACCATAAACAGCGTTCACGGGGTAGACGCGGGACATTTGCACGCACCTCAGCCTGGCTCGGTAGGCTCTCTTGCGTGCCGCCAACGCAGCCGCCTCGCCGTCGCGCGCTGCACCGCCGGCGCTCTGCTGTCGGCGCAGCGCAACCTGAATCCAACAGATAGTGAATAGAGAAACCAATGGACAAACAACATGGCGGCCTTAGTTTAACAGATAATGGAGATTTGAGCAACCCAAATTTAACAGAAAAAATAAATTTAAAAAAAAATATTCAAATGCCAGATGAATGGTAGAGTTTATACCTAGTGGTGGTTTTACGCAAAACAGTTTGTCTATAGAAAATAATGCAGATCAGTTTAAAATGCGTTCCTGTATTATTAGTTATTACCTACCAACCTATGGGCTATACAGCCTGTATAGCCTATAGGTTGGTAGGCCTATAGCCGGTAGACCTACTAGTCGCCTCACTGTAAGTATTAGATCTTCGTGTAGATCCTGACCCTGGGACTGATACTTGGAAGTGCACTAACGAAACTAAAAACGGTGCAAGGGCCTTCAGCCGCTTTTTGAGTGTTCCGGATACAACGGACATGATAACCTCAAGGGCAGGTATATCCCGACGAAAGGCGAAATTACTAGTAAAGGAGAGACTTCCTAGCCGTTACTAGACGATCCTCATAGCGTTGTGCAATACTGGTCCCAGGTTCCCATGAGCCCGGCACGAGCACAGGAGCTTTTCAGGAGGTGCATTAAGTAGCGTCTCATATACACTCCCGTTCGGGCGTCATCAATGGCCTCCTCTCTCACCCGCTCGTCAGCCTCCTCATCGCAGTGGTGAAGCACGGAGGAGACAAGTCCTCACTGATGTCATATCGCGACGCAGTGCCGGCGCATGGACACGATAACCTGAGTGAACTTTGAGTGTACACTCAGATAGTAAAGATAATCACTATACCTACATTGATTAACAATTGCAACTCTACAAGTAACCTAAATCAACATGAGGGGAATTTAAAATTATAATATTATATACCTAACTACCTAAACTTAAGAGGCAGCAGAGGAAACATAATATAAACTTAAAATATTTCAATTAATTTTAGTCGTCGCCTACTCTACGTTATTATGTTATTATTTTGTATTCTTGGTGCAACAGCTCCCTTTGCTTCAAATAAACATATTTTTCGCCCTCAAAAAAATATTAAGATATAGTGCCGGTAATCACAATCAACAATAACAGCTTTTGTGTGTTTCGGAAAGAAGGGCTGCCTGCCCTTCTTTCCGTAACACACAAAAGCTGTTTCACTGCACAAACACGCAAGGTAGCCAAACAGAGTAACGCACTGTAAACTTCTTTCAACCGATAATATTGCTTATGTCTTGCCCTTATAAGCTAGTATTTACCTGGGCAGCCATAACCCGTTGTCTCTCCAGCACCAGCAGGCATCCTGGACAGCGACAGTCTCGCCAGCGGCACAGGCGCTTGTGTCCCTTCAGGCAGGAGATGACTCCGTGGTTCCGACACCTCGCGCACTTAGGAGTACGTAGCGGCCTGCGGTTGCTATTTCCCTCTTGCATTGTTACATATTCCGCAAAAACTTTCACAAATGCAATGTACTTTAGAAACACTATCGCGACAATTTGTTAAATGCACTCGCACATTATGTATCTTAATTTAGTATGACAATTGTAACGAACGACTCGCGTCGAATAGCTTTCAGTGATTGACGATTGAAAAGTTGTTTTCAATCTTGAAACCCTCAACTAGATTGGCCCCGCCCAATTGACGTGTGATTGGTCGATTGGGAATGGGCGTTACAGCCGGCGGCTTTTGAACATTTTTACATTGTAATACAATACATTTCATGAATTAAAAGACTTCTTTACTTGTCTCGTATGATGAATGACTAATATTTTGTGTTCTACATATTTTTATTCTCTGTTACATACTAATATAAAATATTGTTACTCTTGTATATTTTTCTTTATTATTTGTTACTGTGTGGTAAATAAACTTTATGTGTGATTTTACAGAAACATTCTCATTTTGATATCTTAAGCGATTGTATAAAGGCTAGATTGTTTCTAGTTTGACTTCTGATCGCCTTAGTTTGACTTCTGAATAAATAAAAATAAAAAAACTATGTTTAAAAAAAAACCGACTTCAAAAACTAAAAAGTACAAAATAACTTAATAAAGATTTATACTATTTAAAATTAGGTATTTTTGGAGTCGGTGCCAGCCAAAGAGGATATTTTAATGATTAATCACATACACCAAGTATTGAGTAGATGTCTGTGTAGGCCATCTTTGTTTTGGCTGGTACCGACTCCAAAAATACCTAATTTTAAATAGTATAAATCTTTATTAAGTATGATGATGATGATGATGATGTTGATATTGAACTTCCATGGTATCCTGTACAGTTGATTTTTTTTTTGTTCATTTTACATCGACATTATTAAATCATCTAGGTATATAAAATCAACCAAAATGCTCATAAAATGAAAACTACTGGGCCAAACTATGTAAAATTTTTATGGGACCAAATGGCAACTATTCCGCATCAAACAAAAGAAGAATCACGTAAATCGGCAGCGTAATCGGTGTACATACATAAAAAAAACCTATGGAATTGATAACCTCCAAAAGTTTTTTGTTGTAAAGATATACCGAGACACGTGAGTTTATGTATGTACGATTTAAAGATCTTCAATGAGTATCGAATATTTTTTTAACATTAAAAGTAGAGCTACATAAATAAAAAACAAAATCTCAGTTTACATTTTACTTTATTCTGATATAACGGATAAGATGCTTATGATGATGTTATTAAAATAGTTATAAAAAATTAGTACGTATCAAATATATATTGTTATTAAATATAAATTTCATTACACATAAAATTAAATAAACTGTACATAGGTAGGTAGGTAAGTAGGTATTATAAACTCATTCAGAAAACGGACGTAGGTATCCTAAGTATTTGCTTATGAAATCAAATGACATATTCATACATCAAAAGCGTTTCTAGATATTAAAAATAAATAACATATATAAATTTCAGTGCTATTATATTAAAATACTATAGTCATATTAATGATAAGGCTTATATAAAGCGTGAGATATATTTATTTCAGACAATAGTAAAGATTCGATATAGCTTGCAATTTGCAAATAATATCGAGTCGTCCGTCTCATGTTTGTTTCTGTAAGTGATCCGGCCGGTCGGGCAGCGATTGCCAATTACCGCTCGTATTTCGCGCGCTGTCCGCGGCCTCCCGTTTCAATTTCAATTATCAATTATCCTGAACGTATTACTTTCTGGACCAGATAGAGATTAGCTTGATATCGAATGTACATTGTTGATATCTGAATTACAGAGTGCTAGTACTGCTAGTCACGTATCTTTAAGCGACTTCAACGAATTTCAAGACAAGTAATCCATATTACTTATTTTATAATTATCTACGAATTATTTCTTCCAGATCGTGCCTGTGTATTACTGAATATAATTGATGTATTAATCCGCATGTGAATTACCGATTATCCTGGTATATCTCACAAGAGAATCAAAGAATGTCGTGAAGTATCGCGTGTACTCACACGTGTACCTAAGGAGGTACCTCCTACTAAATTATGTGTTCTATTTAAAACTAGCTTTTGCTCAGTTTCACTTGCGTTGAATAAAATTTGCAACGGGATCTTAGCGGGACAAATAGCCTTCCTGGATAAATGGGCTATCTAAAACTGTAAGAATCTTTTAAATCCGACCAATAGTTCCTGAGATTAGCGCGATCAAACGAACAAATTTTTCAACTTTATATATTAGTTTAACATATAAGATATCATTTAAATTAATTTATTCGTTGGTACATACCCGAATTATTTTACAGTTTACGCGTAGCTCTGTTTCCCCGAATGCGATCATCGAACGTTAACGACCGATTCTCGCATCTCATTAAAATACCGCTACACGGAGATCCATTTCAATTTTCATGTCATCTAGTTCGCTCGACCCTACAGACCATTGTTGTTCTCATCATTGAGGCTACGATCTCAAGCCCATACAAGTCTCTGAGAGAGTTACTTTAGTTGAGAGATTGGAGGCTACGCATTGTACCCGAATCCGTAATCATACGCTTCGAAGTATTCCTGAATTCAAATATTAACTATTTGTAGGGTAGTTTATCTATTTCGTAGACTCAATTGACGTTCAAAAAGATACTTTGATGGTACTACATATTTTGAATAAAAAAAATTGTCTTTGACTTTTGACCGATTTCTATCCGTCCTTCGCGAATATATTAAGATAATGTTTAACAAACCGAAGTTTTATTTGTTTAATCTGTGGTAAATATCAATGAAATAAGATAATTGAAAATCGATATTCTTCAATACGATATCAGTGCGTAACCGCCCTAATGTTACAATGTTTCCTTGTGCGTTCGGGTACGCGATGAACGGGTGTTGTGCGAGCACAGACGCACATTGTGGCCGCCATTATCATTTACCGGGCGGGTGCATTTGATCACAACGCGGCTGTGCGAACCACGCACCGGATAATACTTATTGTGCACAAAATTAATACCATCAACATTTCATTAGTATCAAGCACCTATAAATTATATATGTAATATGTAACATTTTACTGATTATAATAATAATATCTATCGCTTTTACACCACGTCAATTTTGGTCCCATGGTAAGTTCTCGAAGAGACTTGTGTTACGGGTACCAGACAACGGAAATTTATACAATATTTTAATACTTTTTATATTAATAGTTATATTAAAGATTTTTATTATATTAATATACATATTTAATACACATTCATGACCATGATGACACAAGATTATATCTAACTTTTTTTTTAACTTTTTAAGAATATTTCTATCAGCGGTGACTGGTGTAGCTTGCTCTAACGGTGCCCCATATTAATATGTTGAGCAAAATTAAGTAGGTTCCTGGATAGTTTAAAAAAAAATTTGGTACTACACGCTTTGGTCCATGTAGTTTGGGGCCTCTGCTCGCTGAAAATTGTCAGTTCACAACAAGAACTCAGTTTCCGATACCATTTTGTTATTCTTAAGACACGCATCCAACCACTGTTCGCTGACGGTTTTGGCGGTCCCCTTCATTGCGTCTATATCTTCTACGGGTGTGTCTCTAGGCAGCACTATGTGGGTGACATGCGGGGACAGTTCCGTCACTGTCGCTCCCAGGACTTGGGCTAACATTCGGTAAAGTGGGCTCTTGGCGAATATGATACAAGGACGTAAGTATGATACGGGACTGTCATCGAATAACTCTGTGTCCAGTTGTGATTTTTCTGCTCGCGTCAAATGTATTGGAGGCTGAAAAATGTATTAGCAAACTATTTATATCATTCAATTCCATGATTGACAAATTGGCTTTTAAAAAATAATTTTAAATTTTTAATATCCATACAAGTTATAAACAAACAATACAAATTTGTAAAATAATAATAATATCTATGGACGCTTTTACACCACGTCTCTCTGGTCTGGTCCCGTGGTAAGATCGCAAAGAGACCTATGTTACGGGTACCAGACAACGGAAATACATATATTTAATACTTTTTATATTAATACTTATATTTAAGATTTTTATTATATAATACACATCCATGACCTAGGAACACAGAATTTTTTTGGGTTCTCTGGCGAAATTCGAACCCGCTATCTCTGGCTTTTGCGCCAACGCGCTGACCATTGAGTCACAGAGTTCGTCAAAATAAGATAAAATTATTATTTTAGCTGTACCTTAAATTTCAAATTAAATAAATAATTATAGTTGTGATAAAAAACCAACCTCTTTTTCCATTCTGTCGAAACACTTCTTTAGAGTGTCTACGTCTATCATTTTCGTGTAGCTGTCTCCATACTTGTCGTATAGGTAGCACAGTTTCATCCTGGTCTCCTTTTTGATAGAGAGCATGTCCAACGGTGCTATGGTACAGGGTGTGTCAGATAATGGCAGGGACCGCAGCCAGGCGGTCGGTAGGATGTCGTACTCCTCGGTCGCGATCAGTGTACGGACCCTAAACGTTAGCGGACCAGCGAAACAACACCATGTATCTGGACCTATGAATATTAAAAATAAAGTATCAACCCATATAATATTATGTTTCACTGCTGAGCACAGGCCTAATCGAAATCAGGCGACGAGGGTATTTTGGGCATTGTTCACCGATGCGCTGGCCCAATGCGGTTTTGGTGAACTTCACATATCTTCAAAGACTTTAATCTCATCAGACATGCAATATGCATGTCTGACGATGTTTTTCTTTCACGCGTGAGCGAGCGATGGTCTGTTGCATAAGGTGCGCTTAGAATGTTCGAAAAACCAATTCTAGGCACCAGTGGGGGTCTCGCTCAAGAGGCCGCGTCCATATCCGCTGGACCATTGAAGAGTTGTCAAATATTCAATCAATAAAAGTTTTTTATCAGATTTGTCTCCTCCCCCTTATAATTCTGTGGCCTGGTGCTAAAAGGGCCAAAGTACGTTTTTGTATGAACTGAGTTTATTAAGCAAGTTTCGATTTAAACCTATTTTCTTGGACTATTTTGAAATATTGTTAGCACGAAAAACAATTATACTTTTTCAATAAACTGGCTTAATTAACTGGCCCAATAAACTCGGTTCATACAAAAACGTACTTTGGCCCTTTTAGCACCAGGCCACAGAATTGTCCACAGGTCTTATCGAAAAATATTTTGTGTTATTGTAGATTAATCAGCGATAACAGTGGGCATATGTTCGGGCTTCAGATGAGAAGACCGGGATCCAGTAACCGGTTGCACCTAAAATAGGATTTTCTTAATTTCAGGGCCATCGCTTGATAAGAGGCCAGCGTTCCTTCAACCATCCAGTAAACCATATGAGACCAATTACAAGCATATTACAGTAGCGTGGTAGGTTTTTTCAGGAACAAAATCTTTAAGAAAATTTGTTACTGTATATACGATGAACAAAAATAACTTTGAGAAACGTACAGATATAAATAAACACCACACATTACTCAGCGGGTAAACCCCTCTTAAAATTTGCCCGTCTATGCCTGATATACCCTGGTCTGTCTCCAATCTGCTTACCGATATTCTCGACGTGTTTGCCCCCGTGTGATTCTATGATCTTGATCAGGTCGACTTTCTTGCAGTCCTCGTCCGCTGAGAGCACGCAGACCTTCCTGTCGAGTAGCGCCCTTGACTTCACCTCCACTTCCCCTATCGCTGGTGGTCGGAACTGCTCAGCCACCTGGATGACCTTCGACGCGCGAATCCTGCGCGTTTTCACACTGAACTGCTCTATTTCAGATTCATTTATGCGTTTCGTGCAAAGCTTCTCAACTGGGTTTCTATTCTGTAATATATTGTGTTCTTAATTTCGTTTCATAGGAATTCGGATGAGACTCCTAATAACAGGGAAACGGGTTCTGGCGACACATCTGACTTATAGTTCCGATGTAAGCCGTAAACAATGTACTCAAACTATCGTGTCGTCTCATTTTTTCCCGTTGCGAAATATATCCATTTCTTTTTAACGTTCCGTGATTGGTAATGTATGACCTTGAATTAGCTAATCACAGCATTGCTACCCCTTTCGTCTCACCTCAGCTAGTTGCCAGAATGCATTTAATACGAAAAATCAAACATTACTAGTCTAAAGGTTGTGTAGTCGATGAGAGAATTAAAATTATGTGTTATCAACTGATGTTATTCAAATGATAATAAAATGTGCAGGTAATAATATGTTGGGACAACTCACATACGGCATGTACATACGGCGGCGGTAACAAACGAGCATGCTCATTATACGAACATTAATTGTCCTGGCTGGGAATCGAACCCAATAACCACTACACCAATAGGAGAGTTATTGACGTAGGTAAAATTTTTAAAATGCGTGAAAGCGAAGCTACGAAGCAGTACCTATTGTCAAAAGAATTTGGACCTATATAGAAGGACAATTCTTATGAGCGCTTTGAGGACAAACTTTCTGCGATGCAAACGTCCGCTTGGCGGCGTCACGAGAGGGACACCGCGATGTCCTCAGCATATGAGCCTACAAGAGCGAGCGAGTGCGAACTAAGCGTGCTGGGGATATGTCCCCAATAAAGTCGGTTAAAAAAATCCTTAAGAATTGTCCTTCCATATACATCTGAATTCATTGGTATTGTTTTGAAGTTATTTACTGTAATGTTATCTCTTTTTTTCTACCTATCTCTCTCTTGCTCTCTCCCCGTCTCTCTTACAGCACATCTACCTTATTTTATGTATCTTATGGTAATTGTCACTCACTGAAATGAGTTGATTGAAGTGTTCTAGCGTGACGATGTCCCGCACCGGCTTGTCCGTTCGTATTCTCGTGACGCGCGGGAAGCGCAGCGTGTAGTCGGTGCCGAAGTCAGTGCTGCGGATTAGTTCCGTCGCTCGGATCTGTTATAAGTATATCAATTCACACTTCATTTTTGACGTGACAACGTTTTATGATTCGATGGAGCCGGCTGCACCCATGAAAAAACATGACTCATGGGGCGTTACCTCGCTCTGAGGCGTTCCATTTAAGGATTGAAACGAGAGCGCGGAACGAGCGACAAAGAGGCACAATCGGCCCATCAGTATTTTCTTATGACGTTGTCACGTTCAACTATCGTCAGTAAACCGACTTTACAGACAACCGATTTTTTATTGTTTATTAAATCCTACTAATATTATAAAGGCGAAAGTTTGTGACTGTCGAGTTTTAAAGAATACGAATTTGATAGTATCTCACCGCGGATTCCGCTGTCGAGATACGAAAATGTTCTTACAGAATAGCACTGCTGCTCTGGTTGCTGTAAGTTTTATAAATCAGACAAACATGTGCACACCTCAAACAGACAGTAGGTAAGGTTTGAAAAATAACGTACCTGAAGTACAATAGAATGTTCGGGTAGGATCCAGAAGTCTGGTTTCACTTTATTAAAATATATACACTGCGGTGGAGGTTTCTTCTTAGATACGTTCCAATTGGTCTCCAGAAACGAACAAACGCGCTCCTTTTCGTCAAATGTGAAACCAGACGCTACGCAACCGACGCATACCCAGCGTTCTGGTGAACCTTAAAGAGAACTTTATGTACAGTAGCGTAAGGAGCATTGTAGGTTGGCTTGGTAGGTTGGTTGGTTGTGTTACCTAATTACGAATGGATTCTGCAATATTACATAAGAAAAGGAACTAAGAGATAACTCTGAGGCACCCCTGCCTGTATCTCACTTACAGAGGAACGAAATCTCTCTGATGTATAACAAAATTCTACGCATTGGATTATCAAAAGAACACATCTCTGTCACGCCATCTTAAAGCCAAGGCTTTGTCATCATCATCAGCCTTTATTCGTCCACTGCTGCACATAGGCCTGTCACAATGAACGCCAAGACAACCAATCCAACAACGAACCGGCCACTGAACGAAGATCGTCTTCCATAGGTTTAGCTAGTTAGGGCTTAGGTACATATATCAAATAATACATAGCCTACTAAGTTTTACTTAAAACTTACCCGGTGTGTCATCAAGACATGCGATATGAAAACTCTTTGCCCTGCCTTGCCTCTTGTTCTCTGCCTCGTCAGCTCCGATGACGACGAAATCAAGATCGGTCATGGCCCCTTCGGTGTACTAAACATGAATTAATCTAATCTATTGATAGCAATTATACAATCTAGGTCTAATAAAATGCTTTTACGCGTGTTTTAGCGACGTATTAGTATAATACATTAGAACAGATACACATAAAATAATTGCATTAAGCATAAATCTGGAATAAAGCTATCATTATGTTTTGTATAGAAAAAAAATCCACTAAATTTGTGATGCTACGCTGCGCCGGTTCTGATTGGTCGACTGATAGCCATAGATTATAGATGGATGATAGGCTATTGCGAGGTATTCACAGATCACTGGTTGGTTGAATTGCTATCACGTCAGTGACAAATCACAAACCAGATTTTTGAGTTGAACTACTACTATATCTATATAATCTAATACTGTATTATTAAAAAAAAGTATCAACCCTTTATGTCCCACTGCTGGGCACGGGTCTCCTCTTCGAAATCAGGCGAGGAGGGTAGCGACGGTGGTCCAGTGGTGGATGGACTCGGCCTCTTATGCGAGAGGTCCGGGTTCGATCCTGCCCCCCCGTGTGTGCCTAGAAATGGGTTTTTCTAATTTCTAATTGCACCCCAAACACAAGACCATCGTTTGCTCACCGGTGAAGGAAAACATCGCGAGGAAACCTGCATGCCTGATGAGATTGAAAGTCTTTGAAGGTATGTGAAGTTACCAACCCGCACTGGGCCAGCGCGGTGAACTATTGGCCCATTACCCTCCTCGCCTGATTTACTGTATTATTAGTACAGTACTAATAGTAGTATTTATTGTATTCATACATAAAAAAGATTTAATTCATCGCGACGGAGACTTACGGCGGTTTTCAATATCCTATCTATCTTAGAATTCTCTTATCGATCTTAAAATTTTGACAGATTTTGTAAGAAAGTGTGCCAAAATTTCAAGATAGGTAAGAAAATTTTAAGATAGATAGTACATATATTGAAAGCCGCCGTTAATCGTTTCGATGTGGTTTTTGTTACGTTGCCTCTTTTATGTCGAACGAAAACAAAACATATTTGGGATAATTTTACAATTGTCAAGAAAATAAGTGTATAGTGTGAACCTTACCTCTGGTTTAATCTTATACCATCCAGCGTTTCGCTTGTTAGCAATGTAGTACGAATCCAAATCCTTAACGACAATGCCTTCGTCTTGGTTCTCGATCGCTTTGTTCAGACCGTCCAATACCTCCGAACTATCGAAATTAATAATGTATTCATACAAGAATTATCATTATATTATATCAACATAGTGTAGTGGGTGTATATTTAAACTGACAATGGCAATTGTCAGTGAAAACTAAAGATAATATATCTACCTATTTTCGATCTAATAGAAAGAATTCAATACTCTGGAATGAATGCAAAACTACTAGTCTCTGGAGGCCTAGCCAAAATGCCATTAAGAAAGCGTTAGCGAAGTTCGGAATGATAAAATATATAGGATGGATCGCGTGATCAAGCGCGAAACTATTTTATCATTTTCGAACTTCGCTAACGCTTTTTTAATGGCATTTTGGCCAGGCCCCCAGGATAATCACAAAATAAAACCTCACATAATACCGGCGTACCCAATAATACCCATAATACTCTCTAAAGGGTCTACCGAGAAATAAATAGATAATATATTATAATGTATTGAAGTATTCATAGAGATAACATTTTTTTTATACAAGAGGGGACAAACGAACAGTCGTTTTACCTGATGGTAAGTGATAGCGACATTCACGACACCCGCTACGCCAGAGGATTAGCAGGTGCGTTGCCGGATTTTCAAATAAGAGTATGCTCTTTTCTTCAAGGTTGAGGGTATTCGGATCGATTCGGAAATACCGAAGGTGGCAGCTGAAACATTGTAAATAGAACATACCTATCTTTTATAATCTTCCGCTTACTCAGCTGTATTACTCCAGGAACGTCGGTAAAGATGGTATCCAATATTTTCAATCGTTCTCTCAAACTTACACCACCCTTCTCTGGTGGTCCGATCAGAACTTTATCGTTGTAATAGAGGACATCGAAGACGCAATAGCACGGTCGATACCTTGAGTCTTCAGTCACCTTCTTGATGTCATATGCGATACCTATAAATATATAGAAACTACAAGTGCACACGTGTTAGTTTTCATCTACATTTGCAGATGCCTTGTATTATCAAATATTGGCGGGAAAAGTAGGAACATTTTTGGTCTTATACAATCTTGCAATGCTCGTATATTTTGTAGTGTAGACTGTAGAAATGTTGCTATATGCATAAAATGTGTGCCCATACATGGATTTGAGCAAGGTACTATTTATTTTTATTCGTAAAAGTTTCTGTTGAACCATTTTTCAAGTATTATTATGTGGGAAAAAAGAAGTTATATCTTGAATATTTTCTCTGTCTCATCAAAAAAAAATGATACCTTTAGATCCGAAGCACTGTTTCTCCTTGTGCCAACCCATCATTTCTCCGTCAAGAATCACGTTTTTTACATTGCTATTGAAAGAACTCCTTAAATATGGCGTCAATAAGCCTGAGTCATATGTTTTTCCGTAGTTGTCGGAATACGAGAAACCTTTACGTGAAAAATAATGAAAAACTCCGCCATCCATGTGCATCTATTAAAAAAGGTATCAAATGTTTTTAACGCAATTTTTTTTAAATTTAATATAAATAAATAAATTGATTAATAATTTGGCTCTTACATTGGAGACCGCATTCAGAATAGAAAGTAAAATAGAGTTTCATATTACGGGGTCGTAGACGCGTAAAGTAGGCATCTAATAGATTTGAAGAGAGATAGAGGCGCAGGAACCCAGAAGAAGGCCGAGACGAAGACGTCACGCGGTCAATCACGACGGACGCAACGTCCCGCCTTAGCTGAGGATCTCGGGCGGCGGTGTGGGGACTCCGCCGCCCGCTTAATAACCCTATTAAGCGGGCGGCGGCTCCCCGAGCGGATCGAGACACGCAAAGTACTCCTGCGCATCGCGGCAACATAGAGGATACGAGGGGGGCATACTTAAGCCGTCAGTAGAGTCGCGGAGTACGCCAGCGATATCTCGCGGCTCAGCAGTACGATGGGGAGGAATACCGCCGGGTTTTAGTTGGTAGAGGCTGCGTCCACCCAACATCTTTCGGACGCAGCGAGTCCGAAATACCCGCATAAGGAGTTCCCTTCCCCCGCGGAATGCGTAAGAGCATTTCCCGGCGTTAAAAAAGGCTTTAAAGGTTTGTTTTTATATCAATTGAATAATATATTAACGCATTCCCGCCTGGTTAAAGTTGTCTAAACTTCAGATAAAACACAAAGCATAGGTATTAGGGCAGCATATGAATATATGCGGCCACGGCCGTGGTAGTGGCTCTCGCTCAAATGTAGCCGACGCAAAGTGATAACTTTATATTATGCTCTCGAGTTTTCGGTGGACAAGAAGGTCAAGTAAATTAGAGGGAAAGGAAAAAGGGCCAACGCATCTGCGCAACCTGGTTTGTGTTGCATCTATAGTCGCCAAAAGGCTTCAATTATTCGTTTACCCTGCTATGCCAAGTAAAATAAGTGGATACCTGAAATCTTTCCCCGTCAAATTTATCTTCGATCTGGTAGGTGTTATTTGGCGAAAGTTGGTTTATGTCTATAATATCTAGCCTCTCAGACAGCATAGGACAGACCGCAAACCCTATTTGTACACCTAGTTCCAGAGGTCTTGTATTTCCATCTTCAAACTCTTCACATACCTGAAGGAACGTGATGAAATTAGGTATTAAATGAATTTTAAAATTAGAAGGCTATCGTCGTTAGGTTTGTTTTTTGGGACCTTTTAAAATATTTTTTCATGCTTTGTTGTACTTGATACTGCTTATTAGTTGAGGTAGGTAGACAAGCAGACAGACGAGCTGAGAGTAAGTAGTCAACATGAGGTCAATGACAATGATTCATTGTGGTTTGTTGAGATATCAGAAATGTTGTATTTATTAAACAAAGTCCAGACCAGAGGGTTATTGTCTCTTAATATCATCATCATTATCATCTCTTAATAAATTACCTTTATATAAATATGAAAAATAAATAAATTACCTTTTGAATATTGTTACAATTTTGAAAAAGTTCCGGCGCATCTGGGTGAAAAGCAGCCAAAATTCGGTTGGTACTCATGCTTAGTTTTAAGTCTTTCAATATTATCCTTAGCAGCCATTTGAATTCGGAGATTGTCAATTTCCTCATTAGGTAACTAAATGCCTCGTCTAATACAGCTACAAATAAATAATTTATATTTAGGTAATAGTTGAGAAACAAACATTTTCATTACCATGTTTTATATTTTAGTTTTATTCTCATTTTTCTTTCATTCTCATTCTCAAAGCTGTAAGCTAGTTCGTTGGTCGTAACTATAAAACTTCGAAACTTACTTAGTAAGAGATAGTGACATGCTGCTTGCTTTGTAGCCAAATTGGGCCGGCACGACCGGGGTGGTACCTCTCGCTCACATGAAATCAGCGTAAAGTGACAGCTATACTGTCGCGTTTCGTGCGGTTTGTGAGTTTCCGGTGGCCCATTGGGGGATAGGGAAAAGGAGGGCAATGCATCTGGATTATGGTTATATGGATGTTAATGGGCGTCGATAGTCGCAAAGCTTCGACTGTTCGTTTGCCCTTCTATACCTACCATAAAAATTAAAAAAACTTACGTCCTTTGTTGCCTGTTTCCGCATTAGCAATAGTGTCTAAGACTTCGTTGATAACCCCAACATCTAGCGTCGATACTTCTTGCGCAAGTCTGGTTTTTAAAACGAAATATGCAACGCTTGCAAAGTCGCTGTCGTTTGGTCCACTACCGACGGAGCGAAAGTTTAGTAATTTTTGTGCAGCGTCCGATGATTTATTCAGCCCGAGAACTTTTACGAGCAATGCACCGAGCTTCGCTTCTTTTAAATTATATGGATTCCGCTCACGTTCGCAGTTTGGTAGAAGTAGTCTCAATATGGGGTAGAATGTAGAATTCTAAAAGAATATAAATTAAAAATTACGATTTTTAAAGTATAAGGGAATTATAGGTTGTTTCAAAAATTTTACCTTTTTGCCTGTAGTTTTTGCAACTTTTAATCTAAAATCTGTTATAAAATTGCTCAAAATTTTATTCTGCTCTTGTCTATGTCTTTTCTTTTTGTATAAACTATCGAATAATTCGCATAGTTGATTAAATGATATTAAATTAGCTGGTACAACTTCTTCCATTTTAGTATCCTAAAATAAATATTGAAACGTACATTAATTGAAATTGGAACGTGATACAAAAGGGAATCTTATGAAAAATACTCATAATATTGACATAGTATACAATGTCACGTGATCGAATTTTACAATCGTATCCTCGTATAACACCACGAACATAGTCAATTAGTACAGCAATATGCCACGTATAATGGCATGATGTCGATATCAAGTAGTTTGAAAATAGCCTTCTTGAAGGGCCGAGCGCAGTACCATTTTACTTTAATGCACCATAGCACAACTTATTACTGGGTTCACCAGCAGACAAGAGTTCAGTTCATCGACTGATTCCTTTATTTTCACGAATATTGACGATTATTTGGACACAATATTAGCGTCATGAAATATTAGCGGTGATATAAAATGCATGCTTCCACAGCTTTAAGGAAACCGGAAACGGGTAAACCGGGAAAAGATGGTGACTTTAAGACTCACTCACTCACTTCTCAGCACATACACTAAGTTGAAGAGAGATATTACAGCTTCTAAATTCTTTTTGGCGACACGCTATTCCTCCGATCTTGAGAGAATGAAAAGCATTAGAGAAAACAGAGACCATCTTTTACTTGTTCTTAAAAGCAAACTATTTATCTCCATGGATTTTTGTGTTCCGTTTACATCCATAAAGTAAATGATTGTAGTGGAAACAATAACGATGAACCTCAAGGAGTCACGAACATAGCATACTGTTGAAGTATTAGGTACTACGGTTTTAAGGAGAACGGAAAGCAAGGGCGGATCCAGCTTTGAATACCAGGGGGGGGGGGGGACCACATAGTCGTGGTCAAGTCTTGACTTTTGACTGGACTATATGTTCAATTATTGTTCCACCTTAGTTCTGGAACCAGCCCAGGGGGGGGTCATGACCCCATGACCCCTCCCGTGGATCCGCCGTTGACGGAAAGCCTTTCTCTGGCACTGCAAAACTGTGTGGTAAGAGGCTGTGGCGGTTGCTCAATTAATAAGTCAGAATTAAAAGGAACTGTAGGTACAATAAAGTTACAAGTGTTGATAGCTCACTGTTTACCTGTGTACTATTGAAGAAATAATATCGTTATTGACAAGCGTCTACCAAGCGTTTTTTGCTGCAGGTTTTTTTCAACCCTTATTTATCATTATCAAACGAGATGGGTTAAGCGACATGATGCTGTTATTATTTAGCAGCTGATGTCAGAACTGTTGCAGTTTTTTAAACAAAAACAGCATTCAGACAGCAGACAGAACGCCTGCCAAAGCAAATAATATCCTTCGAAGTTCGAGCTCTGTGTGATTGCGAGGTTATTAACTCGCTGTTTACACTGAGTGACATTATGAGCATAACAAGTGCAGCCAGCAAAATCTTACAAGACCCTAGATTGGACGTCAAGGTGGCAAAATAAAATAAGGCTCGGCGCTCAAGGTTCTGTGAAGCAAGCGTTGTCTGTTTTTCCTAGATCTTACTATCCTTCTTTGCACTCGCTGTATAAAATATTTGTTTGCCTATCTGTATAATATATTGGCTACAGTAGAAAGTTTCTAGATGGCGAAGTACAAACTCACCATGTCGAATGTTTTTCGCATTGACGGCGATAGTTTACTAATTTGCAAGAAGGAATCGTCGCACAGAATTTATCATTTAAGGAAGAGAACCACAACTGTAGCATTTTTATATGATACGATGGCATTTGGCATATACAGGTTGATTTTTTGATGAACGGACATATCAAAGAAAATTATATTCACCAAAAAAACCACATAAATAACAAAATATAGACAAATGTAAGTAATGCATTGTTGGACTTAGAATATGGTCATCCTATTGTACTATCATGTCCACGCGAACGAGGCCTTAGGTATCGCTCCCGCTGGCACGTCGGCGTATTTATTGCATCGTATTTTACCTATTTCATAATACTGTGTCTGCTTTAATTCAATTGTAAAGAATAATTTTGAAAAAAATTAAGACCCCACTTGTGATATATTTTTGAAATGGGGATCGTTAGCTATAGCCTATACGCTACTTGAATATGTCCGTTCTTTACAAAATCACTCTGTATAAATAAAGTAAAACACTTGTGTATGATCAGTTTAAATAAAACCTACTATTTTTTAATGTTTATGTGTTATTGTTTCATTACTTTTTAGTTACTTTTTTTACTTTTTAATTAGCGATTTCATTCATTATAATGTAATTTTCTTAAGCTTTGCATGTGACTTGATTATTTTCTTATCACATTTAGAGTAATGGTAGCTTAATCTTTAGCGCCCCCATCATAAGTTTTTTTTTTCCTCCACTGCTACGAAGGAGTAATAAAAGACGGCTGATAATATATACATTTATTCAAACAACCAAATATTTTAGCATATATCTTCGAGCAACGTCTGGTGAATGATCTTTATACAAGATATAAAGGTTAAAGGCAGTTTCTTTCGTCAAGTCTACTATACCATGTTGGCTGCACTCTGTTATAGGTTTACATTTCAATGCTCTTTCATAATATTCAATAGCCAAGTTATTTATATTAAGCATTTGATATGCCCTTCCTAAATTGTAGTTAGTTTCCTGGTCACATTTCCTAAGTTTTTGGTATGATAGCATGTAAGATACTCCTTGTAAAATTAAATTGTGATGTTTGTCCACAGTCCGTTGAGCTGCCATAGAAAAAGTGCTGATTGCAACAAGTAAAGCTGATAGAGGTTCTCTACATTGATCATGGTACTCTAAATAATATTTCAAAGCTACTAGATATCTTCCAGATATAAGAAAATTGTTTCCATAGAACATTTGTCCAACAACATTTGAATCTTTTTGAAACAGTCTAGAAATATAACGATTATGCACATTTTCTTCAGTAGAACCGAAAACATGAGCCAATGTATTCCATGCTCTAGGACCAGGGTATTTAAATGCCAATTCCTTTAAAAACTTAAGTGCATTTTTGAAGTCACGATTTAGGATACAAGCTTGTGTGCAATAGTATTCTATTTCTAATCTATGACTTGAAATTCCTTTGACCATAAAGGCTGTGAATGTTAGCCTTTGCATGATAGGATACAATTTGTTTTGAAAGGCAATAGTTAAAAGTTCTACAAAGAATTCCCATTCCTCTTTTGGTGGAATTTTAAAAGCCTCATCTTCAAATTGAATATCATCTTCATGATATGGATTTTCCCCTCTCATAGTTCGGAAATTGTGTATAAGTTCTAATCCCCCTTTTGACCGTGATGCTATGTGTAGCTCTTCGGGATGTCTGAGCTTTGTTAATGATCTTGAAAAAAGTATTTCTCCAACCTCTAGATATTTTAACGTTTTACCATATTCTTTTAAGACTTTACATTGTTCATACAGTAGAGATGGGCTTACAACATACTTATAATCTTGTTGCAAAATATTTAAGGCCTCATCAACACATCCTTTTGACTTAAGGATAGTAAAGAGTTTTCTACGGGCATCTGGATGTTGCGGTACATGTTTCAATACTTTGTAGTAAGACTCAATAGCATCATCGATTCTGCCTAAATTATACAAGCATTCAGCATGTTTAAGCCATACTGCCCCTAAATCAAAATTAGTGTTTTTAACCAAAGGTTCTAAAAGTTTTATTGCCATTTCATGATGTCCTACAGCGGAGAATGCTTCTTCTATATCCATATATAAATCACCAGCTTTTTCAACATCATTTGTCAAAAAGTCACTTAAAAGTGTTTGAACCAGATTGAAAGCACCTAAATGTATAAAGCAGACTAATAATTTACTTTTCAGGTCTATAGCTAAGTTATCGGGAATGCAACATTTCAAGTAGTTTGTTTGTTCCTCAATATCTCCATTAGCTGTTTTAAAAGTTTGTATTTCAGCTTCAATCTCAATACCAACACCAGACACAAATACTTCAATGCAAGTCTGGTACTGTCTATGTGTAATTAGCATCTCCAAATATATGTTTATATCTTCAAGTGTGAATAATGATGGGCATTTTTTAAATGCAGTTGATAAAACTTCAATAGTTCTCTCCACTTCTGAACTGCTATGATACAGAGATGCTGCCAGTCTAGCATATTTCATTATAGTTTCTCCTTCATGTGCAGGTAATGAAGTTACAATTTTATGGTAACATTTTACTCTTGATATACTTAAAGTATTCAAAGGATACTTAATTTCTTCCAGGGATGTCAATAGCTGCAGTCTTTTTAAATGTGTTTCCATATTGTGTGGCTCTGCTTTTACAGCTTGTGTATAGCAAATCATTTCTTGCTTTATGTCATTTCTTTGTTTAGATATAGCTGCAAGCCTCCACCACTCATTGGCATCAGAGCGACCCAAATGAGCAGCTAGGAGAGAAAATTGAAGTGACTTGTCCGAGTCATTTTCATATATTTGTGCCAAAGTTTGGTATGGCTCAGCAGCTGTGGGCAACTGTTTAATAATTTCATGACACATTTTTTCAGCCATCTCCGTGTCTCCTCTAGCCAGACGTAAGTTTGCTTCACCCATCAAACCCAGAAGTGCAACAGACAGACGTGTGTGTCTACGTCTTTTTTTGTGTGTTTTTTCAATATGCATAGAATATTGCGGTTCTTCATCGCATTTCTTACTTAATTCTTCTAAATCCTCTTCTTCGTCACCTTCATACCATTCATTTGAATATTCAGCAAAGGACATTTCACCACTTAAAAATTTATTTGTTAGCTCTTTCTCTATATCCATTTTTTCCGAATCATTTTCTTGGCTGGATTTTTGATCCATGTTTATATTGCTATTTACTTTATGCCGCGATACAATCAACAGAAATGCCTATAAATACTAGAATACTATATTAAAAAAATTCTACTTACAATAAAATTCTAAGTTCTTAAGGCTTATATTTTTTCCGTTTAAAGCAAATTTAATGTATTAAATATTTCGAACTGACAGAAAGACGACATTATAATTAACATTACACAAACAGAAATTATAGTCCGCGCCACTAATGATGTCCTGCGGCCAATGCCGGAACTAGGTTTGACAATTGACAAGCTTGACATCTTGACATCTGTCAGGAATGAGAAGTTAAAAGCCAGAAACGCACGCTTGCCGAGGCAAGGCTTTACAGATTCAAACGAGTGGATACAGAGTTTGTCTTGGCTTGCGTAGGTTTGCAAGGGTTTGTGGCCGATCTGACGAGTGTCGCGTCGGTATTGTGCACAAGCCAAAGGGAATAAAAGAGAATTTGCCGCAAGTTTTGGAGTTGCGGCAAGCCACAAACGTGTGGATCCGGTATCATAGAATATAATAATTTACCTTGAATTATAACTGCCTAGTGGCTGATAGTTAAGTTACTAATGCTTTAAAAAAAACAATCGTTTGTTTTGTAATAATTGACAATTGTCAACAGAAAAAAAGGGCGGGAAACCTTAAATCGGTCGCACGTAGTTTTTTATAATTTTTCATTTTAATTTGAATTTTATGTAAATTTTAAGATATTTAGATCAGATAAGTTGTAGTTTGTATATATTTTAATAGTTAGTTTGTATTAAAGTGTAAATTTTATTTAATTTTGTAAATTTCATCCTATTGGTAAGTTTTCTTTACCTTACTTTTCATTCATGACATGATGGACCCCCCGGGTGATCCTGGGGGGACAGCCCCTGAGCCCCCCGATATAGGTCATGTAGTGACAATTACAAATAATGACGATGGTAGTACAATGGATACAGATGGTTCTGTGTCTCAGACATGTAGTGGACGTAAAAGAGTGTCAGCTCGGCCCAGAATCTGCAGGCATTGTAATAAAAGACGACGAAAACATCGTGGTGATAAAAAGGATATTAAGGAATGTGATTGCCAATGTGTAGAAATTAGTGATAAACAAATTCTTTCCAAAGCCGATTCCTGCAATAATTCTTCTATAGTAGTAGAGACTATACAAAAAAATAACACGGACACTACACCACAGCCACAGCCCCCTGTTGCAAGGCTGTTATATAATTCATCTGATGCTGCTCCTTATGTTGTACATATTCATAAACAATTTTCATCTCCCGACGATAATGTTACTTTACATCCAGTTACATTTGGACGCTTTCTCAAAAGAAATTCAGTTAATAATATTGTAAATGGAAGTTTAAAAAGGATAGGCCGGAATAGGTTATCTATTTCTTTTTCTAAGCACCAAGATGCAAATGACTTTGTTGAAAACAAAAATTTAGAAACTGAAAAATATAAGGCTTTTATTCCATCATTTTCTGTGAGTAGAATAGGAATAGTAAGAGGAGTACCAGCTGAGTGGTCCGAAGAGGAAATAAAAGACAATGTTTCTGTACCTATTGGCTGCGGCCCAATCATAAAAATTAGAAGAATAAAACGGAAGACAATGATTGATGGACAAAACCATCTTAAATGTACTGAGTCTGTAGTATTTACTTTTGATGGACAGATTTTGCCTAAACGAATTTATATGTGCTACACTGCTCTTACTGTAGACTTGTATATTTATCCTACTATACAATGCTACAATTGTTGTCGGTTTGGTCATGTAAAATCTCAATGCAGATCTAAACCAAGATGTTTTAAATGTGGTCAAGGACATAGTGGTGATAACTGCTCTATTCAAGAAGATTTTATATCTTGTTGTTTATGTAAAGGTTCCCATATTGCAACTGATAAAAAATGTTTAGAATATGAAAGACAAAGAGCTATAAAGGAATCAATGGCTAAAAGTTGTATTTCCTATTCTGAAGCTTCAAAGTTACATCCATCTGTCTCTCGAATTTCTTATGCAGATGCATTGCTCTCATCTCCTAACATCACTCCTAATAGTTTTCCAACCCAGCATCAACATTCTACACCTAAAGCTATAAACAGTTCTTCATATAAAAAAACTGTTTTTGTTAAACCAAAGCCTCCACCTACACTTAGCAAAGGGTATGACAAATCAGCTCACCAAGAAATTTTAAGGGATTTTAATATTCCCCAACCCTCTAATGGATGTGCATTAATTAACAAAGAAAATGAAAACTCATTGGAATCCTCAGTAATTGATTTAATTATTTCTCTTATAAAATCTCTTAGTCAAACGAATGAATTTACACCGTCCAACGCTGCCTTATTAGTTTCTGCAATTACTCAAATTTATAAACCAAATAATGGACAAAGTTCTTCAATGGAATTGTCAAAGCATCACTCCTAAAAAAAGTGATCTTATTTATTTATTAAATAAATATAAACCTTATGTCTGTGCTCTTCAAGAGACATGGTTGAAACCAGGGTCTTTATTTAAGATTCGTGGTTATTCATGTCTCAGGGAAGATCGTGTGGATGGGCATGGTGGAGTAGCCATACTTGTGAAACACCCTCTTTCCTTTTCTCTCTTCTCTATTCCTTCTCACAGTAATGATTTTTCTATCATTGCTGCTTCAGTCGAAAATATCTGCTACATATCTATTTATATACCTCATCCTTCTTCTGCAATCTTGAATGAAATTAAAGATATTATTTCCATTCTTCCGAAGCCTTTTATTATTCTTGGTGATTTTAACTGTCGCCATGAATCCTGGGGTTACTTATCTTCTAATAGTTATGGTAACACATTAATAGATATATTTGATTCAGTGAATTTGTGTATATTAAATGATGGTCGTCCTACTCGACGTTCTCATCCTGACGAGGGCCCAAGTGCTCCAGATTTAACAGTCACTACACCTAATCTTGCTTCTTCTTTGTCCTGGGATCCATTGCAATCTACTTTTGGTAGTGATCACTTCCCACTATTATTATCATTTCCAACCTGCAATAAGAACAATAAAGTATTACATAAAACTTATTCTCCTCGTTTAAAATATAAGCTTAATGATGTTGATTGGGATTTATATAAAGATCTCATAAAAAACAAAATTATTACACTTCCAAAAATTAATCCAGGTACAGAATCTCAGTGTGCAGATTCTTTAGCAAGAATCTTTATTGAGGTTGCCAATGAGATTTTTCCTATTAAAAATAGCTCTTTGGGTTTTATTCCTTCTCCTCCTTGGTGGGATAATGAATGTACTGAGGCAGTAAAGAGAAGAAAATATGCTGAAATTACATACTGTGAATGTTCCACTGATGAAAATTTTGAAATTCTTACAAAGATAATGTCAGAAACTTCAAAATTTCTAAAGAAAAAGAAATTTGATGGCTGGAAAACCTTCTGCTATTCAATATCACCCGATGTCAGACCATCTCTTGTATGGCAAAATATAAGGAGGTTTAGATCTGCATACAGAGATTCATCTACAAAATCAATACCTTCTCATTTAGTTAATAGCTTTTTAGATAAATTGGCTCCACCTTTCGTTCCTGAAGACTTAATAATTCGTTACCCTGTAATAAATATAAATAATGATAATTGTTTTGGTTTAAACTGTCTATTTTCTCTCACTGAATTAAAATGTGTATTGTCACATGTTAAGGATTCTGCTCCTGGACTGGACGGTATTCCTTATTCCTTTATCTCTCATTTAAACGATGATGCTTTATTTTATTATTTATCTCTTATAAATTCAATAGTGACATCTGGTAACATCCCCTCCACGTGGAAACGTCAAGAAATAATTCCCGTTCTGAAACCTAATAGATGTTCTTCAGACCATTCTGCCTATCGCCCAATCGCACTCTCTTCTGTTTTGATGAAAATTACAGAACATCTTATAAAAAATCGTTTAGAATGGTTTGTCGAGCATAACGGTCTATTATGTGAATCACAGTTCGGTTTCAGACGTGGGAAAAGTACTATTGATAGCTTAAGTATATTCATTTCTGATATTCAATTATCATTTTCAAATAATAAATCAGTAATAGCTGCATTCTTAGATATTAACTGTGCCTATGATAACGTCGTGATAAGTATTTTAAAGAGTAAGCTTTTACAACTTAATATACCACTGCTATTAACAAATTTTATCATAAACATGCTTTCTGAAAGATACATAATCCTGAAACTAGATGACGGGAAGTCAATTACTCGTCTTGTTTCAAAGGGCCTCCCTCAGGGATCAGTACTTAGTCCAATATTATATAATATTTATACACAAGATTTAAAATCATCTCTTAATAGTGTAAATGTTCTTCAGTATGCTGATGATCTATTAATTTACTGTTGTGATAATTCTATTGAAAAAGCTAGTTCTTCTGTAACACAATCGCTGATGATTTTAAAAAAGTGGTTGGACTTAAATGGCCTTGATCTATCACCTTCAAAAAGTACAATAGTTTTATTCACGAGATCAAGAACTCCTCCTCCTATTTCTATATTTTATGAGGATAATCAGATTCCAGTTAAAGATAATGTTAAGTTTTTGGGAATTATCTTAGATTCGAAACTAACTGGTATCCTACATTGTGATTACCTAAATACTAAATGTGAACGTGCTCTTAATATTTTAAGATGTCTATCAGGTGTTTGGTGGGGTGCTCACCCTTTTTGCATGAAATTGTTATATAATGCTCTTATAAGAAGTATGTTAGATTATGGTACATTCTTGCTGGAGCCTGGCAGTGCTAAGGCTTTTAAAAAACTAGATCTCATACAGTCCAAAGCTTTACGAGTAGTTTCTGGTGCTATGCGGTCAAGTCCTATCAATGCTCTTCAAGTAGAATGTGGTGATCCTCCACTACATCTACGTCGTCAATATTTAGCTGACAAATTTATATTCCGATCTTTTCAGTTTATTAATCACCCTCTTTATAACAAACTTCAGCAACTTTCTCATTGTATAGATTCATCTGCATATTGGACACATAAAAAACCACCTTGTCTAATCAATAGTTTTAAGAAATTTATTAACATAAAAGCTCCTATTCATCGATCCATCAATTACCCTCTTTTCAGTACTAGCTTTGAAGCATTAATGTCTCTTCCAGAAATTCATTTTAACTTAGATTTAAATAAGCACGATATTTGTATAAATTTTTCATTTAATTTTCTTAAAAATACTGTTTGGGTTGATTACCATCATATTTACACAGACGCGTCTAAACACTCCTCTTCTGATCCTGTTGGTGTAGGTGTCTATCACGCCCAATTTAAAATATCACAAAAAATCAAACTTCCTCCGGAAACATCGGTGTTTACTGGGGAATGTTATGGTATTCTTAAGGCTATTGAATATATTATTCTATTTAAACTTCCAAAAACAATAATTTTCTCTGATTCAAAAAGTGCATTACAGTCTCTCAATAGGTTCCCATTTAAATCAAAAAATATTTCTTCTATTATCATAGAAATAAGAAATCTATTAAATAAATGTAATTTATTTGGTCTTTCTGTGTTGTTTGTATGGATCCCTAGCCATAGAGACATTCCTGGTAATATAAAAGCAGACCAACTAGCTAATGAAGCCGTGGTCGATGGCGATATTTTCCCTTATAAAGTTTATTGCCAGGATCTAGGTGCTCTTCCTGTAGTTCACCTTCAGGATTGCTGGAATGGACTTTGGACTGAAACTGGTCAATCAAAAGGCAGGAGATATTTTAACCTTCAGCCACTTATTTCACTTAAACCATGGTTTTTCCGTGCGAAATGCAATAAGCTAGTATGTTCTTCTATCATAAGAATGCGTTTGGGTCACGTTTGCACTCCTGTTCATCTTAATAGATTAGGCATTGTATCTACTGACATGTGTGAATGTGAATCCGATAAATGTGATCTAGATCACATTTTCTTTTCATGTCCTCTATACGACCGCTCCTCATTCCTGAATGATCTAATATCTCTTAATGTTCCATTTCCTACCTGTATATCCTGTATAATTATGTATCCATGTAAATTTTATAAAATATTGTCATCTTTCATCCTTCAAAACCATATTAAAGTTTAAATATTTGGTGTGTAAGTATATATATGTATATTTATGAAATTTTTATTATCCGTTTCAAACCTCTTCCTACTTATCTGATCTTTTCCCGTGTTCCGTATCCTTATTTATCTTAGTTTCCCAATCTTTTAATTTACGTCATTGGCAAAAAGTAAACGCTATTGCCAAAAGAGGAAAAAAAAAAAAAAAAAAAAAAAAAATTGTCAACAATTTCCAAATTTCAAACCAAACAATACGATCAAATATCAAAGATCATAGGATCACAGAATAGAATGTGAAAGTGAATTACGGCTAAAAGAAAGTCAAGTACTAGCTCTAGTTATTGTGGAAATAGATTCTTTAAAGCACAAAGAAAGGTAAATTTTGAAGCGAAGCTTCGATAAAACTACTTGACATATGTTTTATAACTTGCCCTATTTCCCTAACGATGTCTAGTTCAACTTTGCTTTAAATAAAAATTGTATAAGTAAAGATATAACTACGAAGGCTATAAGTATAAAACCATATCGATGGTTGCGTATATAAGGTCTTTGTATTTTTTATTTTACTATATAACATTGATTTCATGGAGAGTGAGATTCCGTCATTCTATGTCCATAAGGAGATACCCGTTTACATTGTTCAATCATGAAGGGCATTAGTCATACAATATACAGATAGTGTTCTGTTATATATAAAATTTTATTTTCAATTTCAGGTAAAAAATGTGTGATTATATTGGATCAACAGAAAAGTTCTCATGTGAAAGTGAAATAGAACAATTTGATGCCGAAGATGATATTTACAAGGCAGCAGAGCCTATTTTGGCTCATATGCCTCTTGAGGTATGTAAACAATTTAGCATGTTTTTTATATTATATTTTTATATCTCATTGTTTGGTCACAATGTAAAAAACTAATTAACACACTTTCAGTGATTTAGTCTAATATAAGAGAAAGATATCATTTTGGCAAATAAAAGTGTACCCTGTAAGTAAGTGTAGGTGGCCTAGGCCACTAGTTATTTTTATTTATAACCATGATTATAGAAAAAGTATTATTTTCTTGCAGATTATTTTAAAAATATGTTCATATTTAGAAGCCGATTTCTTGAAGTGCACTCTTATGAAGGTTTGTCAAAGGTTCAAAGATATTTTAGAAGATGAAAATATTTGGAAACACTGGGTCCATGAGAGAGTGAATGGTTATTTTCCTCCATTATGCTATTTGGAATCATATAATGATAGCGAAATTGACTGGCCTGAGGTGTGTGTTGAAATGGATGTTGAGAAGAATAAATGGCAAAATGTAGAGAGGACAACAAAACACCTAATTATCAAAGATGTTCACTATGCACCAGTTGATACAGTGCTTTTAATCAATGTAAGTATCAGAACTTAAATAATTTACATGTAATATTAAAATAAAGTAATCTGTGTTGCTATGTATAACCTACATTGAACATTTTAAGGTTTATTTTAGAATGGCAACACCTGTATATCAGGAGGCAGGGATCGGTGTATAGCACTGTGGAATATACCAGAAGTAGAATTAAATGCATCTAGTGAATATGAAACAGTTTTAACTGGTTCTAAGCCAACAATTTTAAAACATGATGGTCACGCTGGCTGGGTTTGGGACCTTGCTACAGATGAAATGGTACCAAATGTTGTGTACTCTGCCTCATGGGACAATACAGTTAAAGCTTGGGATTTGACTACTGGCCTTGAATGTCTGGAAACCTTTCAGTAAGTATCTGTTGTAATAGGTATATTAAAAATAGATTTACATACAAAATAGAAAAAAAGTAAATATAATTTTTTATCTTACTATTATGGTTTGACTGTAGGTTATTTAAACACAATACAATTAACCTCTAATTTATGGTAAATTTAAGATATATTGTTACTGAAATTGGTCTTAAAAATTACTTTATGAAAATCAACTTTGAAAATAACTATAAATGATTTTGTTTTAGATGTGGAATATCAGCATTGTCATTAACTGCATGTGACAAGGTTGCAGTGGTTGGTTTATATTCCAAAAACATATTAACTTTTGATATAAAATGTGGACCTACTCACATTAGCTCATATAAGCCTCATAGAGGACCTATATTAGCACTATCTGCTTTTAAAAACAAAATTGCATCTGTCAGCGAAGACAAAACCATAGCTATATATGATAGAGTAGCAGGGAAGATTTTTAAGAATAATATAAAAATACCATCAGATAAAGCCAATCCAGCTTGCATAAGTTGGACACCAATTGGGATGTATATTGGTGACTCAAAAGGTGTCTTACATTTGTTTCATCCAGATGATTATACATATGTGACCTCTTACAAATTATGGCCTGAGTCATCTCTAACTGAGCCATCCAATAAGGTAGCTGCTTGTATTCAAGGTAATGGTACAATGATTGTTAGTTCTGATAGAGGTGATATCAAATTCCTGTATAATAGCAACCCGCCACAGGAATATCAAAGTATCAAAACCAGCACTGTTGAAATTACCCAGGTATGTTTTATATTGTTCTATGCTAATTATAGTTAACAACATCAAACAAACAACACAGTAACTCAATTGGATGTTTCTGTATTATTTCATAAAGTACTTTTTTTTTTCGAAAGGACCTATGCTGTTGGCCTTAAGGCCTTAAAGCTACATCGGAAAAGTAGATGAGCAGATGGCTCATCTAAAAATTTTATAAGGGATTTACTCCCCCACCAGCTTCCCCCGGGGGCGTGGCTTGACGGTCGCGTCACTACGTGGTGTAGAATTTAAACTATAGGAATGCGATAGTGTCGACGTTTTGTTTCGGGTGATGTTGTTATCATGATGGCCGGCCATCTCCCCACCCTCCCCACATGCGCGAATGCGACACTCTAATACGACAGTAAAGGGCCGTATACAAGTTTTATAAAGAGTTATTTTGTGCCTGAGGGGCATTCTACTGTTTTTGTTTATAAGAAAATATAATTTATTCAGGACGAATTTTGCTTTATTTACAACGCGTTTGATATGCGGGGTGAATGACATCGACCTATCGAGTGTAACCCCTAGGTAGTTGACATGTTCTACTCTAGGGATTATTGTGCTATTTATCTTAATTGGCGCCATGATTCGGCAGCGCTTAATGCGTGGACCCACCTTCTTCCTTCTGGTGAAGTGAACTGATGCACTTTTTTCAGGATTTATTTCTATTCTCCATTTAGCGAACCAGTCACCTAATTCGGTGACGGCTCGCTGAAGGGAGTTAGAAGCTATGGAAGCTGCTGGGTGGGTCACGTACATAGCGGTGTCGTTGGCGAAGAGCGCTAGCTTCACCGCGGGACTTTTAGGGATATCTGACGTGTACAAGATGTACAGGGTTGGCGAGAGTACTGAGCCCTGAGGAGTCCCGGCCCTCAGAGGTCATACATTACAACCCTTGTCATTAGGGTGGAGGAAATACTCCATGTTATTATAATTTTTATTTCAAAATGTGTAAATGGCGTTAACCCACGCTTCCGCTGAGCTATATTCTTCACCTTGTACTCATAGGTAAAGATTTACCTCGGATAGTTAATATTATGGATTTACAGAATTACCACCTGTAGGCCAAATTAAATTTCTGCCGGTCCTGAATGTTGGTCACATTCTCTACACTTGCCAAATTCAGTAGCAGGATTTAGGTCCGTAAGAAAAACCTAAATTCGTAATAAAGTTGGTATTACAAATTCAAGGAGATCTCAATTTCAAACAAATTTACTGTATTGTTATATAATCACTACATATTGTTATTTTCAGTTGCGCTATATGAACGGAGTTTTAGTTGCTGGTACTTGTGACTCGGCAATAGAATTCTGGATACCCAGTGAGAGACAGTAGGACGTGCTACCTTTCCAAATTATCTCAGCATAGGAATACGACTCAGCAACTCTGAAATACGTCCTATCCACAGTCTAAAAGCCGAAGTATATTTCCACAATCGACATACATGAAAAGAATCAAAAAACAGATGGAGCATCATATAAAAAAAAATTAACGCCAGCTTGCTTATAACAATGGAACAAGAGGTAGCATTGATTTTGTGATAAGCAACACGAAGAATAAGTATTCTTTTTATGTTTTATAAATATTATACCAATAATATATACATCATACCTTTATTTACTACAAAAAGCAAATTATATATATGATATATCTGAGAATTTATCCTATATAATAAAAATATTATTAGTCACTAATAGTGACTATTAGTCAAAAAATATGTATGTGTCGTGTATGGCCAAGTTAATATGAAAGAATACACAATTAACTTATGAATTATTGTTAAAAGTAAATGCTTAGCGAATTAATTTAGTATTTATTAAACTTTTGTATGTTAATGTCATGAAAAAAGTTTATTTTATTTTAAAGAAAATAATTGCATATAATAACATATTGTTATACTTATTCATGATTATTCTATAACATCATAAAATTTTATACTTTGTAATATTAATCTTAATTTTAAAAGCATTTTAAGGTATGTTTCAAAACTTTAATTTTTTTTTTTCATTTCTAACCAGTATGTAATAAATTTAACATTTCCCATCGTTTATAACAGCATAAAAATTTCTCTTGTCTGTTGTTGTTTTATTTTATAGTTTCGTACTTAATTACGAGATCCCATTCTTAGAATAATTACATTTTGTAAGGCAGTCTTCATCCTGGACGTATTATATTAACAGGACAGTTACTCGCAACTGAAAAACGAGCCGACAGAGATAGTCGTGTTTTTCAGTTCCTCGAAAGGCATGTTAAGCCTCGCTAGATATCGCAAGCTAGTGCAGTTCCCCGAAAACAGCTTGAAAATTTGACACAAGTATTACACTATTACACTTCATCGTCATCACCATCAGCCTTTATCCGTTCTGTTGAACTTAGGCCTCTCTCGATAAACGCCAAGACGACCGATCCCTTACCACTAGCATCCACGGAAATTGTCTTCCCACCCGGCTAGTGACCAACCAACACTTCGTCTACCTAAACGCGGCTCCTTATTAAAAAGGCTTATTGACCCATCGGCCATACGTTCTTCTGAGTGTGTGACCAACACACTGCCACTTCAGCGAGGTTGTTCTTCGTGTGATATCGGTAACTTTACTTCTCTTGCGGAGGTCGGTGATCTCGGAACCGGTTCTAACAATTTCGCTAAAATTTGGCATATAAGTAAGGGAATTTTCGGAGTAACACAATCGATGTTGTTTAGTCTCATAAATATATACATAGGTAAAACGCGTGTTTACGAGTTTTCATGCGATTTTCTTTTCACGCAGAATATGATCGCTAATTTCGTCCCGCTGACCACTGTCCGTTTGGTCCTGCGGCCTAAAACGCGGACGTCAAGATATGAGCGTCATTGCACTGATGAATAAAATAATATACACATGAATAATAAAAACTAAATAAATGTATGGTCGGCGACATTATCTGCAATCAAGTTCATCTTCGTGAATTTTTTGTTATAAAATCTTCGGTGGGCCTTAGGGCATAAACTGCGTTACGCGTGTGTACGCACGTGAGCACGTCGCGGGCCACGCTTTTGGTGCACGCACGTGAGCACGTTCGCGTGCTTATGCGCGGGCATCGGCGCGTGCATCCGCGTAACGCAGTTTTCTCAGTACAATTTTGACGTTGGAGGTGTACAGTCGAGTAATTATGGATAAATTAATGTTGTATTATTTATCAAGACGACGGCGACGACGAATTGCCAAAAAAAGACGCCAGCCAGTAAGCCCGTACGTTGAATCTAGGTTACTGTGCGGGGAATTCGTGGTGAAGTTTGGTATATTAAGAGAAAATGAAAGGTCATCATAATTTTCAAACAGTACTTTACAAATGTCTAGCCATGCTTTTGATTTAGCGTCCCGGTCTTTAAATATTTCGCTTGATTGGTCCCATATGGCAGGACGACACTGAACTTCAACAATTACCCTTTCTGTATCAAAATTTGTCATTTTTTGTTATGGGCCGGGCACGCGCGTGCGATCGGTTCGAGATAGCGCTGTCAACTGAACAAGCACGCGCGTGCACCCGCTAGCGGGCTTCGCGCGTGGACCCGTCCAACGTGATGCGTGCATGCGTGCCCCATTGCACGGAAGTATCACGCGACGGGCTCACGAGCGTGTGCACGCGCATGGGCACGCGCGGGTCGTTTTTGTATGGACACGCGAGAGGCACGCTTAACGCAGTTTATGCCCTTACAGAACATACAAAAAAAATATTAGCCGAATTAGTCCAGCCGTTATTAAGTAACGTGCTTAGCAACATTAATTTTATTTATATACTAGCAGTTGCCCGCAGCTTCACCTGCGTTAACTATAGTTTATAACGGCGACTAAGGGGATGGTATACAGCTTAATAGCCTTTCTCGATAAATAGGCTATCTAACACTGAAAGAATCACTCAAATCCGACCAATAGTTCCCGAGATTGGCGTGTTCAAACAAACCCCTCCAAGCCTTTTTCGCGATAAAATAATCGCGGTGCAGTAGTTTAGGCGTGAAAGCGTAACAGATAGATAGAGTTACTTTCGCATTTATAATATTAGTAGGGATATATTATAGTAGGGATTATCAAGTGCCTAAATACAAAAATTAATGGCGTCATCTTCGATAGTGATGAACTTCCACACATACTTTCATCCCCTATTTAAGCCCTTCCAAGCCTTATTTCGCGATAAAAGTATGTCCTTTCCCAAGCTCTGGTCTATATGTGTACTAAATTTCATGAAAATCGGTGCAGTGGTTTAGGCGTGAAAGCGTAATAGATAGACAGAGTTAATTTCGCATTAATAATATTAGTAGGGATAAAGACATAGAAGATTGATTTTGTAGTCTATGTATATTATCTTTAAGCCAACTATTATTTGGCTTAAAGGTCTCGCAACGAGGCCATAAAATCTTCAAAAAAAAAGCCTACTATTATTTTATAAATGTGGACTGTGGATTCAAAGGACTTTGCCTCCTTTCACAACATAAAAAAAGTAATAATTTAAAAATGGCTGAAATGTTATCGTAGCTGTCAAATAGTAGTGAAATTTCTTTTATTTTCGCAATGATCTGTAATTTACATGTTGTGATTTGTAAAGAATAATGTTTAAATTTTGTATCGATGAACTTGTGTAAATTTCCATTATGAACGGGTTAAGTTTCAGTGAACTTTGTTGTCTGTTTTGTTGTCCGCCATGCCCAGGAAAAATTGCGGCTAAGCTTGCATTCCTGCCTCCTGAACCCACGTATGCATTCACGCCCGATGAAACCGGATCAAAATTTTCACTAACGCTTACAGAACGAGCAGAATGGCAGTATTCCGAACGCGAGAAGGAAAACATCGAAGGCTTTTATTCAAGAACATCAAGAGGCAACAGAATAGCCTGTCTCTTTGTTCGATGCAGTCCCAATGCTAGATTTACAATTTTATTTTCGCATGGCAACGCTGTAGATCTGGGTCAAATGAGTAGTTTCTATTTAGGATTAGGCACTAGGATAAATTGCAATATATTCAGTTATGATTATTCTGGTTATGGAGTAAGTGGAGGCAAACCATCAGAGAAAAACTTGTATGCAGATATAGACGCTGCCTGGCAAGCTTTAAGGACTAGATATGGAATTAGTCCGGAGAACATTATACTGTACGGCCAGAGCATTGGTACTGTGCCTACAGTAGATTTAGCAGCGCGATATGAAGTAGGTGCTGTAGTGCTTCATTCGCCTTTGATGTCCGGCATGCGTGTTGCATTTCCAAATACAAAGAGAACATGGTTTTTTGATGCTTTTCCCAGGTAAACTATTTGAATCAGATATACTTTAATATCTAACAACAATGTTATGCTGTTAAACTTGTCCTTTTTGCATATTAAATCCAAGAAAACAATTCGGTTGTATCTCATGAGCAATATCTAATAACATTTTATGCTTATTGCAAATATATGTAGTCTAAATATGTTTATTTATCTGAATCCCTGCAATAAGATGATGACAAAGTCCTAGTTGTGACTATTTAAAGTAGTAATTGGTGAATAAGGATTAGCAGTTTTTGCTTTCATTAAAAGAAATCAGCACTGGTAGAATACAAGTTAATTGTGTACATAGAACTCTTCCTTATATATTATATATAAAACTTAAATGTTCTATCATTTTAAATAAAAGTTTTTACAATTCTATCTTTACAGAAATGTCACCTTCTAATCATTATGTCATTAATTTTTAATTTTAGTATTGACAAAATACCTAAAGTGACTTCACCAGTTCTTGTTATTCATGGAACTGAAGATGAAGTTATAGACTTCTCTCATGGATTGGCCATATACGAAAGGTGCCCCAGAGCAGTGGAGCCACTGTGGGTTGAGGTATGTCTAATACAACTACTTAATAACAATATGTCAGCCAAAATCATTATTTAATATAAAAGTTCACTGTTAAAACATCATTAATTTAAAAGTCTGATAACATTTTTTGCTATATTGAATGCTGGTCATCATATTAAAGACACAGACGCCGATGATTGTTTAGCCAATAACCATAACTATATGAGGCTTTTAAGAAATTGTTGAAACAAATTTTAATTAGTACCTCCAACTATTTAATATATTTAATATCGAGACAATGTCTGGCTATTATTAATTTTATCTACACTAATATTATAAAGAGGAAAACTTTGTTTGTTTGTTTGGTTGTAATGAATAGGCTCAAAAAGTACTGTACCGATTTCAAAAATTCTTTCACCATTCGAAAGCTACATTATCCATGAGTAACATAGGCTACATTTCATTCTGAAAAAAATAGGGTTCCGTAAGATATTTGGGTTTTTCGGACACAAGGTGTAAAAAATCAACCAGAAAAGTTACTTATTTTGCGTACTAAGCTTCCGTTGTAAATCTTAGTTAACGCAGGCGAAGCTGCGGGCAACAGCTAGTAAGACATATAACAAAATATTTTTGAAACAGTGTACTTAATTTAAATGTATAAATAATAAGTAAAGGTGAATTCCATTTTACTTATCTTTCACAATGTTTTATTAAGGGTATTTAATTAAATAAGTCTTGAGTCTTATCAAGAGAGTTTCAATATAGTAAAAGCAAAAAAAAAAAAACTAGTACATAATAATAATCAATTAATTTCACTCAACAGTAAATGGAGGTTTCATTAACACGACAAGCTCCTAAGAATTATAGTGATGGGAAAAAAGGCCTTAGTTAATGTTGCTTAGTAGTTTAATAGGTTCATTAATTTTATGACCACCATGCATGTATATAGATACAGCAAAATGTTATTGTTATTACTAAATTATTGTTTTTATAAAAAAATAATATAGACAATAATATTTACATATAGATTATATTGTATGTAAATCTTGCAATCAGGTTAATCCAATAACAGAACTGAATAGGCAAGTGCATGTTGGCCAATAATATGTGTTTAGGCATTTTAAACATTAAATACCGTGCCATAAAGTTTTCTGCGTAATTATTGGCATCATGGCATTTATTAAAAAAAAAAAAAGATTAATAATTTAATACTATGCAGCAGTATTTTATACAATACAATACAAACTGTAAATACATAACAGTTACCTGTTATTTATCACATTGGTCATACTTCATTGACACAATGATGAAAGTGCTGTTTTTACGTCAGATTTCATTGTTTTTAATTGATGTGCACTAGCTAGTCACGCATTAATTAATAAACACGTATTATTTAAATCAATATTTTATAATCTGTAATTATTACCAATCTCCATTTTAAATTTATTATTAGTTTTAAATTTATTAAATTTACAAGTACTTTATATCATGCCCAGAAGTATATAACACTACAAAGCTTGTATCATCATTAACCTTAGATGACCCACTGCTGGATACAGGTCTTCTTGAAATCAAGCCAGTAGTGTTCATCTTTATATCTATACTCCGACGTCATGATCTGACGTCTGTCATCGTCAAGCGTCGGACGGCAATGGCCTATTTCTGCGAGACGATGTCCCAGAAGGAGGCCGATGAACGGATGAGAGAGGAGGTGGCCTCCCCCCGTAGACGACGAACGGAGGTGCGTCGGAGGTGCTACTTAATGCGCTTCCAATAACGCCCCTGTGCTCGTGTCGGGCTCGGGATGGGAACCCGGGTCATGCTAGACACGGCGTCGTGGGAACTGCCAAGTCATAGCCGGGCAGTCCTCCTATTGTGGAGAATCTGGTCTTGCCGGGACCAGTCTGTCGCTGAGGGTTTCTCGTCGCCTGTAGATCCGGGTTCCTCGGCGGCTCAAGGCTCACGCAGCGGTTTTAGTGGAGTAGTGAACCCAAGGCAAATCCCCTCACATGTCAGCGCGCTTACTACCCAAGGCTCTGGTACTCCGTAGCACAGAGTATAGTAGTTTTAATAAAAAACTTTAAAAAAATGCAAAAACTAGGTCAAGTATAAGTAGCATCTGTATGCTAGCGCAGACAGCGGCAGGAAAAAGAAATAAGATCTGGGTTTATTATTATATACGTGAATATTACGGAAAAGCCCATATCTCTCGGACTCCTTATATCTATATTCCGTGCTCCGTGGTATGTTAACCAGTCGACCGTAGCTGACCAAGTTAGGTACAAACCCGACGCCATGAACATGGCGGGGGGCAACCCCCCAAATTTTTAACGTCATAGGATGATCCAACCGGATCACCCCATTTCCGATGACGCATAACGGTCACTAGGACCATTAGCATAGATCCAACCGAAAAAAAAAAAAAAAAAAAAAAAAAATCCGTGGTATGATGCTATGAAATGCATTTCGTGTGTATCTAGGTTACTCGGATAGTTCCCAGGCATGTGGGACTCGCACTTGAGAGTATACTAACCTAACCAAATCATGAACGGTCAGAATTAACAAATATAATTACAAAATAACAAATACTTAACTACAACCGCTCGCTATAATATTTCTCGCCTTTTCGTTTATTTTTTATTTTTAATCATTACATTTTATTTAAATGTGTCATGTGGGATTCCCATTACATATAAAAACTAAGTAAGCTCTTTGTTTTACATAAATATTGCTAATTTGTTTTTATAATTACAATGTTTGCAAACATTTTGTATGTAATATGTATTAGTGAATAGAAATTCACTATATAACAAGCTTCAACATGTCAGCAGCAATAACAATAAAATATGTTTATTAAAATAAATGATTATTAGATACATTTTTTATTTGTATTAAAAACATTTTTTGATAATTATGTAGTTAAATAATAATCGAGTATGTTATTAACATAGTTAAATTTCAAATAGGTAATAAAATAAATAAATAAATCAGGTAGGTACCCATTTACCATGACCGTCGAATATGAAACTTAGCTTTGCTTAATTTTAGGGTGCTGGACATAATGATGTTGAACTTTTCAACCAATATTTGGAAAGACTGAAACGTTTTGTTTCGGTTGAGTTGCTCAACTGACAAAGACTGCCGGCCACGGGCCAAACGACTCAAGGTATTTATGAAGTATTTTTTTAATATTTCACCCAAATAATATGCATTATTAAAAAGAAACATTGATAGTTGAAAAGGGCATTTTATTAGGCATTAATGTCTAAAGATGGCATTTAATTACAAAAATATGACTAGCAAATTTTGTAACAATTAAAGTACCATAATTTAGTAGAAATATATAAACGAAATTTTTTATGTTTTAAAAACATTAATATGGTGCCTTTATTACCCATTTTTATTTTATTAGATAGTGCGTTTTCCAATCACAGAGCATGATGCGAATCAGTGCAGCGCAATACCGAATAGGGATGTTGACACATGTTACAAATTCATGTAAAGTTATGTTTTACATATTAAATACAGTATTTGAAAACCTAAAATAACATTTAAAAAGTCTACTTATTTGTCTTAAAATTTATAAAATTAATTTAAAATGCGTTATTTATCATGCATTATCACGTGACTGTAAACGCCAATAAGGCGATGACGTCACTGAACATTGAGCTAAGTACAAACTCACCTAACATAACGCGAGCTCTGTACGCGGTGTGTGACGTAATGACGCTTGGAGCGTTTTAACGGCAATTTTAAAAACTATTTTTCTTTATTTAATTATTTGCTAAAATTGGACATATTTCTTTACAAAAGTCTTTTTTTCGTGTTTATTTATAGTATATCTATCAAATAAAATCAATTAAAACAATAGTCAACATCCCTATTGTGCTAATGATTAAAATTTAAACATGAAATTTTTATAGTGCGCCAGCAGAGTGCGTAAACTTCAGTTTAAAAAAATATAGTGTGTATCTAATGAAAATTAAAGAAATAAAAATGTTCACGATAAGGCATGCTTTGCCTTAAAATTGTATTAATGGGCATGCGATTTGTCACTACGCCGCGTTCATTCTTATTTCTTAGTGACATTTTCTCTTAGCTCGATACACTCGTGCCTGATGGGCAAAATGTACGTCGCGCGCGGGTTGCTAGTTAGTACATTAATTACAGTGTAACGTTAGTTTACTCCACTGCGGGTGACGTAACGCTAACAAACTTATTATATTTTATACAGTAATCGCGTCTAGGGTGTGAACAGCAAAATAAAGTTTATTTTAAATGTGTATATTTTTCCTGGATAAAAAGTTCCCACTGTGGTGCCCGACATGACAAAGTATAAGATGTTTGAAAAAAATAGAGTAAAAAAAACATTTTTGGGTTCGGTATTGATCTAGTAAGATTGCTATTTATTTTTAATGATTTTCAACATACAGAATGAGCACTTCTAAAGTTTAATTATATGTTATAGATCACAGATTTATTTCAGTAGATGATCCAAATCCCGCGTCAACCTTGAGCTCCGGGACTTCGAGTTCGGCAACCGAGAGACTTCTCTAGCTAGCGGGGGCCGGGCCCAGCCGGGCCGGCCCCGAAAAATCTTTTGCGAAACTCGATGGCTCTGCGAGCCCACATACTTTGGAAAGAAATTCTGACAATAAAGAGATAGACTCTAGCGACGTTCGGAGCCCGAGAACTGTCGTGCACAACATCAGCATCAACGTGACCACCGCCGACTCGCCCGTCGGCGTGCGGCGGCGCATCCACCTCCGGTCGCTCAGCGACGTGACTCCGTCGGCACGCTCGCCCGTCGCCCGCGCGCGCTCCCACTCGGAGCGACCGCGCGCCTCACTCGCCCCGTCGCCGGCGCCCTCCCCGCGTCGCCCACCCGGCTCGCCTGCAGCGTTGGCGGCCCCGCAGCCGCGCGCCGTTCGCAGCGAGCGGTCTTCGCCGGACGCGTCGTTACATGCGCTCGCGGATATCGACCGCCCCCGGCCCGAACAAGATCCTTGGCGGAAGATGAGTGAAGCGGATTTAATCAATGGGCCCCGACGACCGCGAGCCGCAGCGCGAGCCTCGCTCGATGCTCCCAGCTCTGCCGACCCGTGGGTGCGCGAGGGCGGCGGGGTGCGGCGCGGGCGACTGGAACGCGCGGCGGCGGTGGCGTGCGAGGCATGCGGCGCGGCTAGTTGCGAGTGCTGGCGTTGTACGTGCTCGGCGAGGCCATCGCCAGCGCGACCGCGGCCGCCGCGTGCGCACTCTGACGACGAGGAACGGCCGCGGCGGCTGTACAAGTCGTCGTCTCAGCGCGCGGTGGGCGGGGCGATCGCGGCAGGCGTGGGAGGCGGGGCGGACGGCGTGCGCGCGGATCCCCTGCTCGAGACTACGTGCTAGACGCGAGAGTATTATTAGTGCGAGTTTTCTTTTCCCCTTAGTTTTAAGATTTTGAAATTATAAATGTGAAATGTACCATATTCGATTTGCTGTATGGGTGATTTTTGTATGTTATGTATGAATATGAATGTTTTTGATACTGTAATTATCTTAAATTCGAGAGGTTGTGTGCGTTGTGAGTGCCGAATGTGTATCTACGATTGCATTTTAACTAATTATATATAGATTATACTTATTAGCGTTAAAATACTTAAAATGACCCTATTCATATATTCATATTCTAATGAGGACGATATCTTGCTAGTTCCTATAATATGTGTACCTACCGTCAATGATTTTAGTCTATTATGTTTTTTCAGAGTATACTTTCTGCAATTAAAACAAAATGAAAAATGCACGCCCCCTAGCCTTTACTTACCTCGACAAACTCAATAAATATGAAGTAACTATAGCAATAATAAATGGCCACTCAATGATTTTATATAAAACGTAGCTACAGTAGCTAATATTAGCCAAAGAAGAATTATGTGTGATGGAAATGAAATAAGCATTTTATAAATATGATTTTTTAAATTGATTTTACATTAATATACATCAAGACGATTCCATGAAAAGTCGAGACGGTGAAGAGAAATTAACTATACATTTTTTTAAATGACTTAACTAAATATATTTTATTGAACATACCTATTTTTAAATGTTTTGTCATGTGCTATAATCACAAAATACTTTCTGTTCATAACTAAATGCATTTAATTTTATATAGTCAAATATATTTTACATTATACATGTTAGATCTGAATTGAAACATACCATATTATATGAAGTATAACTGAGCAACTCGCCACAGATAAATTTGCCACGCAAACTGGGCTTCCAAGGTTATGTAACGTCTGTATTGACTGAGGTTTAATCTTAGTTTAGAATCATTATTTTTTTGTATGTTTAATTTTTTTTACCAAACATTATCACTGAACTGAAATCAGCACCGCATATTTAGTAATAATAATTAATAGCCTCCTGTCGACGGACTGTCATTTCATACTACTTTGATCGGGCTTAATGTGCCAGTGACGAAATCATTTAAAAATAGTACCTCGACTACATGAGGCCATTATTAAAATCCTATTTCCTTCTGCTGATGTTAGTGTTACTAAGCAAATATTAGTTGAAAAAAAGCAGTTGTTTTTGTGCATGTCGATAGCACTAATAAATTACAAGAAACAAATTAGAGTACCTGCAATTTTTGTTTTTTTTTTTTTATGCATAAATTATTCGGAATTAACACCGTAAACATTTGTATTTAAAAAAATTATATTATTAACGGTTTATAAAAATATCTATTTTTTATCAAATTATGACGTCGTCAAGTTTTCAAAATTAATCGTTTATATAATGTTGATAATGAGTAAACGACGCGGCGTTATCAAATCTTGATTTTTATTTGTTATCAAAAACCTAATAGCATATTTAATCAAATAATATGATCAATTCTCACAAGACAAAGGAAGTGTAAACTAAAGCTGTATATGACCCAACCTTACCCCATGACCCAATCATATTATCTAACCTCATACATTAATTAGTACATAATCTCTTTGAAATGCCCTCATCATACCCTTTGGTTATTTAATTGCCGTGCTATCGGATTATCAACTGGAAGTACTGTAATAGTCATTATTATTCATATTATATACTCAGGCCATATGAGTCTCCATTAAAAATTGTCTCTAGGAGATGGTGGTAATAAGGGACGAATTGAACTTTGACTTGTTCCCATAGCTATTAGAATATTCGAGTTTGTATTCCCATAAAATGCAGATTTGCTGATCCCAGTGTTTGCCAGATTAAAATATTCGTACATTTGATTGTAGAAGTAGTAAATATGTCTAAGAACTGCAGTAGGTGCCACTCCTGTCTATGTTGATCTTAAGTTCCTATTAACAAAATCTCCAAGAGCTGTATATTAAATGTCTATATATTTGCCATTAATTTAAATGTAAAAGCAGCTATTACTGATAGCAGCTATTAAAAAAGCTATCATGTGATAGCTGCTTAACATTATTATAAGCTAAAGCTGTGCAAGCAAGGGAATTTAGGTTAAGACTAGGGAACAAGTCAAAATTAATATTTACTATTTCTGACCATCATAAAAATTGCATATAAATTACACCCCTGTTAATTTTAATATAAGATAAAGGCTATTTGTATTTAAATGTATATTACATATCATTACATAAACATCAATTTTACATAACTGTGTTCAACCCAGAAAACCATTTTATTAAATATATGAATACTCATTTGCCTTTCATAATTATTAAATTTATAGGGCCGTTAAAGTTAATTATTTTAGAATGAACAATGAACATGTATTAAACTACATACCTATAAACAATTTAAAGGAACCTCGAATAAACATAAAAAATAATAGTGACGTTTTATTTAACAAGTGTGCAAATATATTAGGTTGAGGGAATAATATAGTTGCATACATGCCCAATAATTTAGTCAAAATAAATGTCTTTTTGTATTGAACTAACTACATGTAGTTGATAACAAACAAAAAAAAAATGAATACAGACTCTTATCCTAGAAATAGTGTACACATGCAAGATATTAAAAAATATATATATTTGTCATACATATTTTATTAAAATGTTATTGCCAGATAACTTCATATTATTGTAACAGTTCCTTAACCAATTTCTTCATTTATGTTTAGTATAACAATACATCTCATTCATCAATCATAAGTTCCATATCAGACTACCAAATAGATTAACTTATGGAATGTCATAACTTTAAGATTATAAATACATTTAATAAAAAGAAAAAACAAACAATTGTCACATAATATTGTATAAATAATCAAATTCAGCACATGTTATTTAGTACTTAACTTTTAATAAATTGAATGTTTAAATAAATTATACTTTCTAGCCTTGTAATAAAATATTAATCAGATAAATATATTTTATATATGTATTTACTCCACCCAATTTATACCCTTACAAACCAATATTTGGATATTTTTGCAATGGACGGATAAAGGCTGATGATGATGATACCAATATTTAAGAAAGTACTGACTTGTTAAATTATTCTACAGGAAGGTAAGACTACAATCCATTTTATGTAGATGCATTAGTTTTTGCTTATTAATAGCCTCCCTTGATAAGTTTTTTTTTGTACATTTGCGGTCTCTTCATCATGGTGACTCTATTCCTCTTTCATATTCCAGGATCGAACTTGGAACCTCTTGCATAAGCAGAGTCCATACACACTGGACCATTGTAGCTTGATGATGCATATAGATTACATATTAATAATATATTAATAATGTCCTCCGTTTTATTTCCTTTTCTTACCTATGTCCCACAGCATAAGTATGATTTGTAATAATATTTTTATCTTAATCTTAATATATATAAATCTCGTGTCACAATGTTTGTCCTCAATGGACTCCTAAACCACTTAACCGATTTTAATGTTTTTTCTTTTAAAATGCGTGCTTTTCTCCAACTTAAAAGATAGGATAGTTTATTTCTCAAATTTGAGATTGCAATTTTATTTATTGCAAATTAATTGTTTTGACAGAACGAAGTCTGTCGAGTCCGCTAGTATATTATATAAAGAAACATTCTATGAATTATTTTTCTTTACCAACTACAATGTAACTATCTTTGCAGCTATTATTTTTTACACATTAATGTTTGTTGATAAAATCAGCCACCATATCAGCTACAGGCTTGGAGGATTTCAAAACAAAAGCATGATCAATATTTACTACTTTGATTTGAAGTTCCGATTGAAATTTTCTCAATTCTTCCACATATTCTAATGGAGCCCATTTATCATGCTCTCCATAAATAACATTTGATATATGCTTAATTTTTTCCATGCCGTTGATATTTAATTGACGCACTGTGTCCATTTCTTCAAAAGCCAGAAATAGAACTTTTTCCAACACAGAAGGGTTTAATAGTGTTGAAACTGTATTAGATAAATTTAAAGGCAGCGACATGAGTGTAAGGTAAATATAGATCAGAAAATCCCTCAACATAGGCAACCATTGTAAAACTATACAGGCAAATATAAGTACTTTGTAAATTCTTCTGACAACATTATTCATGAACCGCCCATTTCTAGATTCGGCCATCCTTTGGATTGTGGGAAAAAGAAGGCTTACACTTTGAACTCTATTAGACACATCATATTTGTCAAAAAGCTCTACTATCATCCAGGCTCCTATTGAATGTCCGATTAGATGTATTTTGCTGTTTTTATCCAGGTGATTATGGATAAATTCAATTTTTTGTTGTAATTGTCCATTCAAATCATATACATGCTCATTGTTTTTAAGATTGTTGAAGTTTTCATCCCTAATTTCTTCATGTCCTATATGATCTATAAATAATGTTTTGAAATAATTAATGCAAAATAGAAATTATTATATATGTAAATAAATTAAAAACTTAGTAATACTTACTAATGATACAGACAGGCAATGTTGTTTGTTTATGAATTTCACACGCAAAGTCAGTGTATGCTTCAGCTATTCCTGGATTTCCAGTAATACATACAATTATATCCCTCCCATTTGCATTGAAGGGATCACCCCATGTTAGTAAAGAATATTGTATTTTATTAAAATTCCTAAAGCTTTTCTTCATGTTACACTGAATAACTCCAAAAGTTATTGTTTATTATAATTTATAACCTATAAAGTCTTATATTATCTACTTATTGTAACTATGTTGTATGTATATTACAAATAATTGATTTAGTTATACTTCTGAAGTCTGAACTATCGTTTGTTACAAGTGTGTAGATAATACATACCATAAATTTTCTTGTATTAAGTTTGAGATCAATCGCCAAATCTTAAAATAATTACAACCATCAAACAAGCAGAAGTAAATATACTGTCGGGTGTAGACTTTACACACTACACAGTACCTATTCAAAATTACGTGATCTAATGGTCAACAATAAATATATTTTCCGGGAAGTTTGACGAGAATCCCAAATAACATTCAATCCCAAATATATATGATAATATTGTCAGTACAAAATAGACTCGTATTTGTTTTGCTTTACTAGTTATTAATGCTTAAAACATATATTATTATTTAAATTTTGATATTCGTCGAAAATAGTGACAAAAAAAAAACCCAAAACAAACCAGACGACAACTGACATATATTTTTTTTTAGTATATTTATTGGAACTGGCTAAGACTAGGCCATGCTGCCAATTCTGACGTAAAATAAATTTTGTCAAAGGGCGGGGCTTCGTCCCTCACGTCACCATCAATTAACTATCACTTCTAAATCCATCCATCCTGAACAGTCCACCACAATATTCGCCAACCAATCACGTTATAACATATGGATCAAGTTTTTAAAACAAACACTCCGAACGAATAGAATACAAAATAAAAATTAAATATAACGGAAAACTAAATTCTATATATTTTTTTACATTTATTTATTCCACTAGGGAAGCAAAGAACTATAGTCCATACAGGCATATCTGACGTAAAATACAAATTAAGTCTTTAGAGAAACGGCGGGGAACTCCAAGGGGTGGGGCTTTGTCTCTCACATCGCCATCAATTAACTATCACTCCCAAATCCATTTATCCCGAACAGACTACCACCAACCAATCACATTATAAAAATATATGGATCATGTTCTTAAAACAAACACCATAGAAAACCACCAGAATAGTCACTATAGAAAACCGCCAAAACTGTCCCACAGAGAAAACAGCTCCAGAAAATTTCTCCTCAGCGTTCGCCAACCAATCACAACACTTACAGATTGCGTTTTTAAAACAAGCACTATATGTGTGTTTTCCAATTACAGAGCATGGGCGTTTTCCAATTACAGCACAAATGCGCATTGTGCGGCACAATGCTCAAAGTTGGTGTTCCAATTACAGCATCGCATCGCATTTTTGAGCTCTCTTAAAAGTAGTGCTTTCGCGAAATGCGTGCAATTGGCCAACTGTGACAAAAAATTAACAAGTGTTTTTTCTTTAAGTTGTTCATTTATCGAAATGTTTTATTTAAATACTATCGTTAATTATATTATTTATTGTTAAAAAATATACGCGTACGTGCACAAAAATATTAATATAATGTTTCAAGTTCATCTACAAAGAAGGGTTTTGGTAATCTTACTAATATTAAAAACGTGAAAGTTTGTAAGTATGGATGTTTATTACTCTTTCTCGTAAAAACTCTGATGAAAAGAATGGATTCTATTGAAACTTTACAATAATATAGCTTATATACACTAAAACGATACATATAAGCTATGATTTATGCCTGCACTCCCACGGAAATATGAAGTATGCGGGTGAAACCGCGGGGCGCTGCTAGTATATTATATAGTATAAATACTTAAAAGTCCAAAATACGAATTCTTAAAATACGTATGTACCAGATGATATGCAATAGTTGATAAAGAGATGATTTCATTGAAAGGTATGTAATTGTTTAAGAACTCATTAAAAAATTACTCAAAACAAAAAATGTTAATGAAATAATCAAAATCCAAATAACTTAAAATAACCGTAAATAGCTTTCAACCAATAATTATGTATACCACTTTATTTACAAGGTTATTGCCAACTTTTATTAATATTTTTTATTCTACCCTGAACCTAGCGCACTCTGCTGGCGCATTTTAGAACTATCGCGTTCCAATTAAGCAACAGCATTGTGCGGCACTAAGTCGCATTATGCTCTGTAATTGGAAAACATACCATAATGCGACTCAGTGCCGCACAATGCCGCACAATGCTGTTGCTTAATTGGAACGCGATAGTTTTAAAATGCACCAGCAGAGTGCGCTAAGTTCAGGGTAGAATAAAATATATTCATAAAAGTTAGCAATAACCTCATTAATGTAAATAAAGTGGTATACAAAATAATTGGTTAAAAGCTATTTACGATTATTTTAGGTTATTTGGATTCTGATTATTTCATTAACATTTTTTTATTTTGAGTAATTTTTTAAAATGAGTTTAAAGCAATTTTATATCTTTTAATTGCATCATCTTACCCAAGTGATAGAGATGGTGATTTATTTAGTATTCTGAGCTTAAAACAAAAAAGTAGAAAATTATCTCAATGTAGTAAAAACTTGGATGGATGCTGAATTTGAAGAAAATTTTTCCATTATTGCATATCATCTGATAAATGGACCTATTTTAAGAATTCATATTTTTGATTTTTGAGTATATTTTATACTATATAATATAATAGCAGCGCCCCGCGGTTTCAGCCGCATACTTCCCATTTCCAAGGGAGTACAGGCATAAATTTATAACCTATGTGTAGTTTTAATGTAAAAGCTATGTTATTGTAAAGTTTCATTAGTAGTTTTTACGTGAAAGAGTAACAAACATCCATACTTACAAACTTTCACGTTTATAATGTTAGTATTTAGTAAGATTACTAAAACCTTTTTTTGTAGATAAACTTGAAACATCGAATTTTATTCCCGAGTATATATACTTGGGATGAAACCCATCAGCGCTGAAATAAGCTTTTTAAGATTTTTGTGCACGTACGCGTATTTTTTTAACAATAAATAATATTATTATGAACGATAATACTCAAATAACATTTCGATAAATGAACAACTTAAAGGAAAAACACTTGTTAATTTTCTGTCACAGTTGGCAATGCACGCATTTCGTGTTCAAGCACTACTTTTGAGAGAGCTCAAAAATACGATGCGTTGCTGTAATTTGAACACGAACTTTGAGCATTGTGCCGCACAGTGCGCGTTTGTGCTGTAATTGGAAAACGCCCTAGAAAACCACTCCGAACGAATAGAATAGGAAATAACAATTGATTAACGGAAAACAGAAACAACGTAACCGCATGCTTTGACGTTTCCCCCAAAATTTTCACGGAACAAATTCATACAGACAAACACACAGAAAAAATTCACGAAATTTTGGACCAGCAATCATCCTAATATCACAGTGTAAATAAATTCATTTGAATTTATTTACACTGTGCTAATATTATCACTCGGTCATATTCTGATAGAAATATTGGTGCCTATTGGATGTCGGGATTCTGGGTATTTACCTAGACTGCCCAATGGAAAAGATAAGCCTGGGGATGCGCGGTTGTGTTTATTTGGTCTCCCGTCCATTTATTATTATTTTGTATTTTGGACTCCAAAAGACCTAGAAGACCTCTAAGACCAGAATACAAAGCCACTCCAAAATTTGGAGTGGCTTTGTATTCTGGTCTTAGACGTAAGACGGTTCTAAAAAAAAAAACAAAATTGACAAGCGTGATATCCATGTATTTACTATTTTTCATAAATCAAGATTTTTGCAGTAGTTTGCATATTTAAATAACACTCTTAATGAATAAAGTGACCTGTGTTTTTAATAATGCCTAATTAAATCCATTAATTATAAATATGTTGAAAATACTTTTTTATTGTTTTCGTACACACAGGCCATAAACATGAGGGCCATTGTTTGTTAGACAAGTTTTGGTATAAAATATTTAATATTGATTTTTTTACTAAAGTAATAATGGAGTCTTGTTTATTATTCTGATCAAATTTGCACAGAGAGATCACAAATTTTATCATAATATATAAGTAATACATTGGACGCTAGTGTGATAAAAAATGTTTGTATCTCATGATAGCATAAGTCCAAAGAAAAAAATTCAAAAACCTAATATATTGAGGCGTAAAACAAAGGTACCATCTAATACTACGTATCCTGTGGAATATGATTCACCAAGCTCCAAGTCTATTATAATTACACCAAGCTCTGCTCCAACTACTGGAAATGTGATATCGGAACCAAATATTCTAAAAAAATACAAGGACAGTGTACAAGTTTTAAAAATAAATAATCTTATAGAAAACGAAGAAGTGTTGGGATTAAAAAAATCAAACATGTCTAATACGAATGCTGCTCTTGAGAGGAATGAAGCTGAACAAAGTAAGTGTTTTAGCAGACATTCATTCATATTTATATATTTTGTGTTGGATTATATAAGTAGTTTGGAAATACTTGTAAGTTGGTATAGGTGTTCAATGGCATTTTTATTGTAATTGAATTATTACAGTATAAGTCAGATCTTACTTATTAACTAGTATAGTGTAATCATAGAATAGTTTTGTAAAAAAGTGTGAGTGTGTGTTGAGCGCTGTTTTAAAATTGTATTCCATAATTAAAAAAATAATAAATTTTCATGATTAGGGCTTTTTTGTACTTGTATTTTAGTTCGTTTTTAACTCACAGTCACATTTACTTTAGTAATAAACACATATTGTGAGCTTATGCAGTAATTCAATTATTTTACGGACAGGTTTTGTTATTTGTAAAGTAATTTATTGTATCTTATATTGAGCAAAATTAATAACTATGAAAATAATTTTTATATAATATATCATGTACATTATGACTCATAGTTTCAAAGACAAGGGCATTTAAACCAACAAACAAATACTATATTCTATTAATTATTATTAATAATATATTCTATATATGATAGATAGCAAATTGTTGCATGAAAATATTGTTGGGTTATACATAATATTATGATATTATTGTTTTGTTCTTTCAGGTTATCAGCAGTCTGATATTCAAGTAAACTCATATTTTTTAGAAGAAGACATGAAACAAGTGGGTATAAAATTGTACATATTTTATTAAATAATAAATATTGAACACTTTCCTTAAAACTCAACTATAATAATTTTGTGATTTCAGCAACTTCCTTTTGTAGAAAATGTGGTAGTTTCAAAAGGACAGGACACTCAAGAGAAACCAAAGTGGATGGAATTTATTAATAATACCCATAAAATCATAATTGGACAGTGTAAGGTTCCATTGTTTTTATATTCATTTCATACATTTATTGCTAATACTATTATGAGTCTTTAACAGACAATAGAAATTGTAATTTTTGGTACACTTCTTTCTTTGTATTGAATAAACAATATATACAATTATAAATGACCAGCCATCTTCCAGAAACTTGCTTGTTTCTCAATTTAAACAGTTTAATGGTCTACTGTCTGTATTAAGCAAAAATGATTTTTAGGAAGAGTCTGAAGCAGCCATATTTATGGAAAACCATCCAATAAATTATCAACCATTTAGTTAGTTTTGGTTGACTGTTATCCTGAACCACGAAATATGAAACGACAGCTATTGTCAACAAACTGTCGCCTTTACTGCATGTACACGTAATGAGGACAGACTATAATAAATCGCTATCACAATGTAACTCAGTAAAAGTCTGTTCGTTTACATTTTTTATCTTGTCTGGTTGGCCTTCATTTAGTACACAATTTAGGTATATGTATAGGTACTATACTTAAAATGTTTTGGTAGATCCTATATGAAAATATGATTATCAAGCTTTTAGAGTTTTTTTTTAAATATTAATATTATCTTAGGTAATGTAGAAAGTATTCACATGGAGCCGACATTGGAAATTATGGGCACTGTGGTGCCAGTATCGAATATTTCAATGACGGACACGGCAAACACAAACAACTCTGGTGTAAATACTAGCAACATTTATGTGGCAAAAGATGCCAATAGTATGAAATTAAAGGTATGAAATTAAACTATTATGTACATTATGTTTATATGCTGTTTTATAATAATGACCCTATTTTGACCCACTGCAGGATTACTTTAATAAACACTTACAGGGCTATTACCGCAGCCTTTGCACATATTGGAACCCAGCTTACCCCGTGTCTTCTATATGTGGCATTTATTCTGAAACTCTAACACTATATACTACTACTAATAGCTGGGAGAATGTATTGGTTACTGGGATTCTTTCGTCTGCAAACTCTGCGGTATGGACGACGTGAGAATATGGCGAAGCTTCTTAAATGCTGCCCATCCTAATTGCATCCTCCTACGGGTTCCCTCCCTATTTTCATATATGCTATTTATTATTTGATGTATACATTTTAAGTCTTAAATATTTTTAGTGTGATATAAATGACTGTAACAAAGAATTTCCAAGTGAACAAAAATTAAAGAAGCACAAAAGCTTGCATAATAAAGATGGAACCATAAGGCCACAAAGACAAAGCACAATTGAGTGTCCTGTTAGAAAAATACTCGGAGATGGATCTGAGGAGCCGTGCGGTAGAATATTTAGTGTTAGAGAAGATTTAGCGAAACATTTGAATGAAGAACATATAATAGATGAAGCTGCTCACAAGTATGTAACAGTGATATCTTAAATTTATTTATTTTAATAACATTTAACCTATATACGGAAAAGATCTATTCATAAAAATAATAATGGACATGATTTTACTTGACTGGATTTGATGATGCGCATCAAGATTTTTGGGGTAAAGAAGTGAAGAAGTGCTGGTGCCAGGTTTACTCGTTTGTTTTTGGCTGACGCTGACCATTTAACGTCAGGTGCAAAGTGTGCTAGTTTGGTTATCCAAGTAACAAAAAAAAAACAACAAGTGACGTTAATTAACTTCACAGCTACAGTGCATTATGTAGTACTATTATTACATTCAGATGTGAAGAGTGCGGCAGGCGTTTCTTCTGGGCGTCTGGTTTGCGCGCGCACGTCCGGTCGCACGCGGCGCGGCGGCGCGCGGCGCTGGCGTGCGCGTGGCCCGGCTGCGATCGCGTGTTCCGCCAGCCGTGCCGCCTGCGCGAACATACGCGCGCGCACACCGGCGACAAGCCCTATCCATGCCAACACCCGGTACTAAACTTCACATATCACCTATCAATTAATTATTATTATTTGTCACACAATATACATACTATAGTAGTTTATACATAATAATTAATTTGCGATGTATACTTTAATTAGCTTGATTGTGCAATTTTATGCTTTTGACTCATACGTAAGTAAATCTGCTTTTTTTTTGCCATCTCACACCCATATCGTTAATTTGTTCTAGAAGCAAGTACCTTATACAAATAATAAATTTCAGTAATGATTTTATGTGCTTATTATTAAATAGAAGAGTTTGTTCTAGAATTGCGGCTGGTCGTTCCGCACGGCCAGTAAGTTGGTGCGGCACGCGCGGCGCCACACGGGTGAGCGGCGGCACGCGTGCGCGGTGTGCGGGCGCGCGTTCCTGCGGCGCGAGCACCTGCGGGACCACGCCGCGCGACACCACGCGCCGCACGCCCGCCGCCCCCATGCCTGCACCGTCCCAGGTCAGACGCCGCAAAACGACATGGCGCTGTCATTTCTTTATTTCACTCCACCATCACCACCATTCACCATCTTTAGATACTATCATCATCAGCCGCTATGCGTCAACTGATGAACATAGGCTTCCTTCAACGAACACCATTTTGTTTTACATAGGTATTATGCGGATTTTTTTTTTGACATTTTACATCGAATTGTTTTAAAAATTATCCGGAAATTGATATTATAAAAATAAACTTAACGAAAATAATAACAATTGCAGATTGCCAACAGAGTTTTACGAACATGAGCTCCTTATACATGCACATGAAGAAAATACACAAGAAAGAGAAAGAATCAATCCCTACAGAGGAGGTCGATGAACAGATACCAAACACCGATACGGAAAATATGTTCATGGTAATTCATTTTGATACTTTAAATCAGAAAACTCCGATGATAACTATAATAGACTTAATTTAACTTTTTAAATTCACCCATTATAATGAAACAACTATATGTATATTATATAGACCGAATATTCGTGTACATGGAGTTGTATTTCTCAGATCAGCCTGTTAGACCCGGAGAACGTTCTGGTGGAGAGTCAGACGCGAGACGGCGACGCTGAAGTGGTGCTAGAGCTGGGCGAGGCGGGGGCGGGCGCGGAGGGGCACGCGGCGCGCACGCACTGCACGTGGCCGCTAGCGCGCGTGCACGCATACGACGTGCAGGACGCATCCCACCTGCACGCGCATGACGCAGCCCACGTGGACGCACATGACGCATACGTGTTGGGGGAGGACGTGCATGTAAGTTACCCCTAATAGTTTGAAGGTTAAGTCACCGCCATTGCTGGAAAAGGCTTGTTTATTGATGATAAAGATATTATTGAACTGATTGATAACTGGGACATGATTATGAGAATGATCAAAGTTGACTTTGATGGGAAATTGTCTTCTGTATGTTCTAGGTATATCTATAGGGGTAACCGTTTCTGTTGGTTCCAAGCTGGCTTCGCCATCCTTAAATATTATATTGATATTTTTTTTACTAGCCGTTTAAAGTAGCATTTCCGAAATAAATTAATATTTATTACAAGTTTTTGTTGACAAATGCTATTAAAATCTAATTTTGGTGTATAAAACTGCGTTTAAAATTATAGGCATACCCATAATATGATCCTCGATTACAGGTGGAGCCATCTGAAGGTGCTGAAAGTAATATTTATACGATAAGAAGCGATTTGTTCCTCCACGGGAACATAATACACAACGAAGATAGCGAGTGAGTTCTTATATTCAAAAATTTAACTACACAACATTTTCATCATCTGATCGTATCCGTCTCCTGTTTAACGAGAAAGTAGAAAGAGGTCTATCCTCTTTACATAAATAACCAACGATTATGATACCGCATAGCAGTGGACCGCTTGATCAATTTATGTGAGATTTATTTATATTAAGAAAAAAAATTCTTTGAGATAAACACGAAATATTTCTGATCATAAACAGAAAAAAGTATGTGTGCTCCGACATATTATTACATAGATAGATTTTCATACCCCGCCCTTATATTATATGAAAATCGATTCCTAAGGAGTAAACTCCAAAAAAGTCATTTGTATTTTAAAAAACTGAACCCAAATGGTTGTTTCTGATTGGTCGGTGTGGTTGGTGTGACGTCATTATGGTGTCTCTCGACAGGCACATGGCGCGCGGGCGGGCCGCGGACGCCGAGTCGCTCGCGCTCGACGCCGACCTGCTACTGGACGCGCCCTCCGTGGACATCGCACAGGTTAATATTATCTACTTTTGATCTTATCTATACTCTGAAATTGTCATGATTTCTTATATGATGTTTCAACGGCAGTTTTATACAATTTTCTTAAAAAATCTGCTTTTATTCTTTTACGTTCGGCGCCATTTTGTGTTTTTATTACATATTTAATGAAATTGCTTCACTTTTTCGCAACTGTATTAAAAATAGTCGTTCATTACACGTGCGGAACCGTCCTTGCAACTTGTTCGACTGTCAACTTTCCGTAGTATCAAATTACTGTATGCTGTCAACCCTCACCTTCGGCTGCGCCTCGGCTCGGGTCGACATTTGTCGGCCTTTCAGGCTTTCCGCACTTGTAACGAAATATACTATTAAATTACACGTTTTGATCTAATTTGTCGTAGAGAGAGATAATATTTTTTTTCCGTGTGTACTTTACGCACACACGCACATACCCACACACCTTTTCATGATTTAATAATTTCATCCTTCTTAAAAATCAATAGAAGAATTGAGAACGACAACTTTTTTATTTGTAGGAGGAGTTATACGCAGACGCGGTGGACGAGTCTTCGTTCCGCGTGTTCCTTCTCAGCGGGGAGGAGCTCGCCGTCACCGAGTAGCGCGTGAATACATCACATATTATAATATACACAACACACCCGTCGCTTACTAACGCTCACGTGATCGTATTTGTAAAGTATTCAAAATGGCTGGAATTATTGATCTTAGACCGCCATAATGTCCGTTAAAATGTAGTTTCGTTTCGTTGAAATACGTTGTGATTGCACTCGCAGTAAATATAAATACTATAATAAAGATTTGCCTTAACATTAACTTTAAGCTTAGTTATATCTATTTTTTAAGCAATATATATTTTTTATCACAACTTATGTGTTCAACATAAGCATAATGATTTAATATTTTCACGTGAATGTAATGTAATGACCTAATAATTTGTGGCGGTAACGAAATGTGCAATAAAAATTTAAAAATTAACCAAATTATTGATTCGATACTTTTTGAATGCTTTTTGGTTCACAATTTTTATTTTAACATAATATGTTAAGTGAAACTAATAGAGTCCTGTTTATTAAGGATGGTTTATAAATGTTAATAATATTAGGTACAAGGATCTGCAGATGCTTTAAAGTGCAATACTTTGGTTTTAAGGGGAAGACAAAATTATGTAAATCTATAAATTAGTAGGTGATACCCGAATATATTATATACATGACGATGTCGACTGAGGTTAATATATACGGTACATTTTATTTGTATACTACATAGTAAACTCGTGATGAGTTTATTAGTTTCGGTGTTGGCGGGATGTTAGTCTGGAACCATTGTAGTTTGGTGTAGGTTTACATCCGTATTCACAGACAATACTTTATGGTGTCACAGTACTATCGAACGCATAGGGTCCTTCAAACCAATTCATACACAATATTTAAATGAAATCCGCCACTGTACGTCTGTCAAACCCAGATAAAACACGACTATTGACACCAGGAGCGCATAGATTAGAAGCGTTCTTTGCATAGTGTTGTTTCATTAATTAGACAAGTACGCTTCTTGAATACGGGTGTAAGTGTATGAGATCTTGGGGCACATATTACAATATTGTGATGTTAGGATACCAAATACAAATACTTCTTACTTCTAAAACGCTGTTTTAAGACGAATCGGCGTCTGGCTGCTGCTACATAATATATTCCAATCAGTGAATATATAGACTTTTTCTTTACATTCACAAAAAATATCTGTCAGAAGAGTAAATAGAATAAAATACAACACAGTTGTACTACTGTCAAAGTAATATAGTGGATTGTGTTTTTGTAATAATAGGCCTGTGTCCAGTAAGAATAAATCGGTGTTATTAGGGTTTCTAATGATAAAGCATGATATTTAGATAGTAAAAACTTAACTTATTTATTGCAAAAATGAAGAATTGTTTTTATTTTTACAAATTAAAATTTGCAAAATAAGGCAATAAGTCATGTGACCGTGAACACCGATCAGAAAGTGTGACGTCACGTCGTGCAAATCACTATGGTTACTGTTGACATTTTCATAGGACAGAACAGTTTGTTTCGCACGGCGTGCCGTCATTCCGAACGCCATGACAGTTTGGGGTGTTTTCGCGGCAACTTTTAAATTGATTTTTTAAAACGCATAATACATAATATTAACACAACATTTTTTCAAAATAATACATATTTTGGGCTTAAAAATGAATAAGGTAAATTATAAACCAATATTTGATTTTTAGTATACTAGCCTATTAACGCAAATCAACGCTGTTAAGATAATTGTTTTAAAATTAATACGATAATCTTTGTCTGATGAAAACCTAAGCTTATTGTTGCTATCTGACTTATTACGATATGTGTCCCAAGACATTTTTAATATTTGCCGAGTCAAAACGACGTAAGTAGTAACAATACCCAGTAGACTTAAACCAACCGACTGTGGCTCGACAAAAATAATAGTATCGATGATCTCTAGATACCTTTAACATATATAATAGTTTGTAATCGTTTAACATAGCTTAACGTTTAATATTTGTGATATTTATGTGCACACTGTACATGTATATATTATATTAGCTTGTAAGATAAGATATGATGGCTCCTAATAAATTGAATATAAAAAAAAATATTTGTGATTATATTTTGATGTAAAAGTATTTCTTTCTTAAATGAATAAATGAGCTCGTTGTGGGAATAGAATCTGCGAATCCGTAAGGTGTATTTAATATTTCATCACATTTTATATTAAGGCTGCTCGGAGAATAAAGTCATAGGACATATTATGCATAAATTAAATTGGTCGCTTTGGACGTTATTTTCCCTTTCCCTGGTCAGTTCAAAGATATGTAAAGAAATTATTCATAAAAAGAAAGAAATAATTACACAAGTATATAATATACATTCTTCAATTTAGCAAAATAAATTGAAGAATGTATATTATATACTTAAAATACAAACTTTATAAATTTGGTATTAACCGTCAGTCAAAAACATTCGGACGTGCCAAACAATGTACGTAGTTTAATATAATCTTAGATATAAATGTAAATAAGAAAATATATTTTTGGAAAAGTAGTAACTATCGTGAGATGGATTATTTTTTGAGACTGTTGTCTAAAATGTTTTTGTTAAAATATTAAATTTGAGCTCTTTTAATAACCATGCTGTTAAGTAAATGTAGATTAAAATAAATTTATTGGATTTAGTTGAAATCTAGACAAGGTTGGATCATTGGAAAAAAATATATACACAATTAATTTATAAAATGTCGGAAAGATATGTTTGGAAAAATTCAGTTTAATTTTATATAACGTAAATAAAATAAAGACAAACATACAAAAGCTCGAAACATTCTAAATCCCATATAGTTTGTTTTTAGATAAGACGCTTTTTATGTTTGTACATAAACAAACTCACCAGATTAGTCAAGGTCGCATTTAAACGTTATCGAGTTCACCGGAGCCAGCCTGAGGTGCCTGAGGTGCCATATGTGAATCAGGCTAGGATTTTTTTTTGTGTATAATTATGACGATAGCCAATACGATTGGCGCCGTATCTAATAATAATAATAATAATAATAATAATCTTTATTGCAGAAAATGTCTTCCATATAAATTTAAATTTTTTTTTTTTTTTTTTTAGCGCTTATAATGAAAAAATCAGCAATAGCTTGTAAACGGGCAATGCTTTTACAATATATGGCAACAATAGCTCGGCTGGGACCACAGTTTAATGCGGCAAACCGACCGAAACACATCGGCCATGCCAAACGTGTGTTGGCTGATATGGCTCTTAATAAATATGGCTTTTCCATACGTGTTGTATGGAAGAGCCAAACCAAAATTTGTGGCGTATTTTGCGTATTCTAGCTATCCTGTTGCGATCATATTTTATCGAAATGATTGCCCGCTTAGAAGTACCTTAAAATTTTGACAGCAATATTGCAATATTAAAATATATACAATATTATTTAGAGGCATGAGTTTTTGCAGAGCTGTAAATAAAATTCTAAATTATATTTATATATAGGTTTTTATTTTAGTTGTTATATATTTGTTCGTGTCATTTGTATGGTAATATTATTATCGCAGGATAAAGACTAAGTCAATCTTAAATAATCACATATCATATTTAGTTTTGTTATTAATCGTATAATAATTGGTTGCTTTGTGTTTATTGCACGTTTTGCTATATACAAATAAATGTTTTTAATTACACCGTTGTTATTTTTTACACAAAAAGAACCTATACATAGTAATTTGGTATGAACTTTTAAACTAAACCCTGTCCTTAGCTAAGTATTATCTACATATTATATACAATTGGTCGAAAAGGGTACTATTATACCACAGGTCCTGAAGAATTAAATTTTTTAAAAGTAAAATAATAAAAAAAAAAAACACTAAAAGAAATTGAACATAATAAGTAAACTTAGATTAATAATTAATAAACTTAGATTAATCGGATATAGGATTGGAACGCGGCCGTCAGGTGTGATAGCTGGATGTAGACTGCTGACTGACTATCAGGCTAAGAGTTATCCCTAGGTTCCGAGGTATAGCTGACATGTAGCTTAATCAGCATTAAAGCCTCAGGACCTGTGGTATAACAGTACACAGACATATTGATGTGTTCGAATGAACAGTGGATCTAATTTTTTTAAAGAGTAACAACATTTATAAAGTGCTCCCTTATTACCACTCGATGGAGATTACCTACACTAATAATTAAAATGCCCGTATACATAAAAGTAAATAATATCAAACAAACCTTGGTTTAATACAAACAGAGAAATTAATATCAAACATCATTACAATTTTTCTACAGTTGTTATACTTAAATGAATATTTTGAGGACTCTGTTTAGTACAGTGCAGTAAATATACATATAATCAACAGATTTATAAATATATATATATTTATAAATCTGTGTTATAATCGACATCAAAGAATTCAGACGTACAAAGAAGCACAAATCTTAAGGATTTTTTGTGCCGACTTTATCGGGGACTAGTCCTCAGTTCGCACTCGCTCGCTCTCGTAGGGTCATATGCTGGGGACATCGCGATGTCCCCTCTCGTAACGCCGCCAAGCGGACGTTTACATCGCAGAGTTTGTCCTCAAAGCGCCCATAAGAACTGTCCTATGTACGTCTGAATTCTTTGTCGATATACAAATTTTGATTTTATGACATTTGACATTAAATTACACTATGAAATTCAATATGTATACAATACAAAATATATACATAGATTTCAATATATAACGCTTGTATGCCCAAAACCTTTATAACCAATTTCCCTTAACATATTAGAAATTGAATGAAGGCCATGATACGCATAATATAGACTGAATAAAACTGGCAAAAAAAAAAAATGTTTTTTAACCACGATGTTTCAACATAGATAGTAGTAATAATGAACAAATATAAGTTTTTGTCTTTATGGGTAGCAATTTAAGGAACACAAAATGGATTCATCATCATCATCATCATCAGCCTTTATCTACTGCTGAATTTATACCACACTCAATGAACACAGAAATGGATTATCTTTATAATATTACTCAATAAAAATGGTGATGCAATTGGCAAGGGATCGGTCGTCATGGCGTTCATTGATGAAGGCCTACGTTCGGCAGTGGACGGATAAAGGCTGATGAAGATGACAAAATCACAGGAATGATGAAACAACCAGTACCAGACTGAGGGCGTGTCAACAGTGCGGTAATTACAAGAATGACGCCACATCGTAGATTTGAGTGTCGATGTCGCAAATATACCCACCGCAACGTGAAGAGTATAATTTTATGTGACATTTTTATATTATTTTATATCTATGCGTCTATCTATGTGTTTCTCGGATTATATTCAAAGTTTGGCATTCGAATTTCAAAAAACAACTTATTTATAAAATGATTTTAAAAATAGTATTTAGAAATGCGAGTTACTATGCATTGTTTTTATACTTTCCAAATAATTAAAAAATTTCAATTAATTTAATTAAGTACTATTTCTATAATTACTTACTTAATATTTATTTCAATGAAATATAATAAGTATATTACTTTAAATCGTTAATAAAAACGTTCGAATGAAACAAATGGATACCCATGATACTGTTCACACGAAAGCGTTTATAAAGCGCGGAGCTTTACTGTCAAGTGTTGGACGTTATCGAATTGAGTATGCCGAACTCGAGACTCTAGCTAAGGTAGGATTTTAACACGACGCTTATAAAACGCTCGTGCGAACGGGGCCTAATTGTAACGATTAGGCCAAATCGGCCGGATCGAATTCCCCACAATCTGTCATTTGTATAATTATTTTAAATGTTTACACCGAAGTCACGAATGGGTGTCCAATTTTATGAATTAATATTTTTTTTTTAAATAGCATTTCGTTTACCTGTGGTAAGCTCATAAGAACTTGTGTTACGGGTACTAGGAACGGAATTTACCTAATATTACACGTCAATTAGCCGGTGCAGACTTCTATATTCATCATACAAATTATTAGCCTCTGGCGGGATTCTAACTTGCCACAGCTGCTAAAGTAGCCATACCTCTCGCCAACAACAAAATTTATTTACATCATACATACATACTATCTACCGTATAAGCCGTATCAATGCTATGGGACCCCAGAGCTACATAAGCTCAACGCTCTAAGGGCCCAGGGGCCCAGTGTTGTAGGGCCCAAATAAATAAGGCCTAGGCCCAGTTATACTGCGAATTTCTGTCACACAAGTCTTTACGAAATTACCAAGGAACTAAACATGTTGTATGTATTACCAATAAATAATAAATTACACCTGTTTATTGTGATTATTGATTAACGACAAGTCATAAAATAAACTATATCATTGTATAAGCCCGACTAATTTCAGATAATAATTTATTACATACCTAAATGTTATGACACAGTATTTATTATGTAATTGTAATTCTTCGTAGTAACAAAAGTGAAGAAATAATATTTTTTTTGTACTTTATAGATATCTCGTATCTATTTCATAAAAAAAGTAATCCAGACGGTTAGCTTCAACAATATTATCTATTCAGGTATACACTTAAAAAAACATACAGTAGTTAAAGCAACTTGTTTTATAGAATTCGGTATGATGTAACCAAGGTTACACCACGGCTACCATCACTAGCGCTGTGTGAAACCATGCGCAATACCATTCCCTTTCCTATCACTGTGTTTAGGATAAGAAGATCTCTCTTGACATACTTAGTGCTATTATAGAGCAGTGAATAAATACAACTACGATCGTTATACTTTTGGACGCTTCTAAAACTTATAATGTACCTTTGTCTTTACTAATATTATAAAGAGGATAGATTTGATTGTTTGTTTGTATTGAATAGGCTCCAAAACTACTTGACCGAATTGAAAAGTTTTTTCACTGTTCGGAAGCTCCACTATCCCCGGTGAACATAGGCAATATTAAATTTTCATAAAATTTAGGGGCTCATATCAAAACTTAGCACAGGCGAAGCTATGCAACAGCTATTATATCATATGGGCGTAGCTACTGCTGTATCAGCCGTATCAATCCGCAGGCATAGCCGATAGGGCTAGAGGTACTTCAAAGTGTATAAAAAAGTCTCTAAACTAGCCATAATCCCATATTTCTATGGAGGACATATATTATGTCGACATGGGCCCTTCTAGAACTAGCTACGCCGATGACCCTAATATAATTTATAGAAGTTATGTTATATAAGTCGAACTTCTATAGTCTGTTAAGTACATAACCGTTTCTTGTGTGTCGTAATTTTTAGATAAGTAATGTCTCCTTAAGTCTATGTCTATCACATACATCATTGGTCTAAGCCCTAACACTAAATAAACAAATTACTATTTACACTTATTGCAATCTTTAGATTAAGTATACAAACGCACCTAAATCATAACTCTGGCAGAATAATTGTAAAATTGGTAAATACCACAATACTAGATCACATCACACGAATGTTTCGTTTGCTGGTCTGGTGGCTGGTCACACCATGTTGTCTGAAGGCGTGTGTCGATCGGGAGGAGTAAGTGGGAGATTCAGACTAGTTGTGCGTATGAGCAATGTCGACAGTTTGTCCCTACAAATACTAACTCCCCACAGGGCGATGTACACCACAATCAGACTCGCTATTGACGCGCTGACTATGGCGAGGGTGGTGTCCGTTTCCCGCCAATCCATGATGTCGTAGATAAACGGATCACCTTTTCTGGAACAACAAAGAATATTGTTATTAATAAATATAAATAATAAAACAGAAGATTTAAAGTTGAAAGTATAGAAGACCTTGAACTAATCGGAGTCAAAGCGATTTTTTAAAAGTTTTTTGGAAGTTGATTGAAGGAAGTTGGAGCGAGATAAGAAGCGTAGTAGTTAAAAACGTATTAATCGATGTTATCACAAAACATTAAGGGCATCAAGATTAATATAAGCTATGCAGAATTGCTAGAAATGCTAGAATTTATGCAATTCTTAATGTTAAGGCCAAATAGATTGCAGGCGGATTTTTGTGAATGCAACTATATACTAACTTGTTAGTTCCTCCCGCTGCGTAATATATGCCGGAGAAAGCGGCGTACCAGATGCCCACACACAGCGGCTGGTATATGTGCAGCAGCCGCACGGGTGTTCGGGACAGCATCAGCTCCGCAAACACGATACACGAGTTGAACCCGTGCGTCGACAAGTCCAACATAAATTCCACTTCCACATCTGAAAAAAGCGCAAATATGAAATAAAGTAGACACTTATCTTTAATCTTTTTAATAAGTAAAAAGCTAAAGTCAAGATGGTCATTCACGCAAAACCTATTGAGTTTCAGAAGAAAGAAACCTCTGTGCCGGAGTCAGAATAAACCCACGATATCTATCGGCGACACGGACTTCCTTCCTCCTTACGGATCGTGAAGTACTGTACTGTTTTGAAGTAAAACTCTTGATGCGTTATCAGAAGGTAGCTCAGACTTTTTGAAGTGAAACTTATTTACGCGCACGAGGCAATTTTTTTTACGGATACAACGCAAAGCGTCACGAAGATGTGCAACGTTGTCGAAGAAGAGGGAGAGAGCGATTGATACCGATTAAGAGAGTGTGAGAAAGGGCGAACGTAGCATGAAGCGTCGCTATTGGTTGGTGTATTCATTAACGGCGGTTTTCAATATCCTATCTATCTTAAAATTTTCTTATCCATCTTACAATTTTGACAGATTTTGTAAGAAAATGTGTCAAAATTTAACGATAGATAAGAACATTTTAAGATAGATAGGATATTGAAAACCGCCGTTAGTAGTTAAATTGATCGATGAGTACAATATTAAAAATTTAAGTTTCACTTTTGTCATGTGTACTTTTTACACACGTACTTTTTCTGGCAGTAGTAACGCTCAGTATTCTATATTTAAAATATAATCAGATCAGCTCTATGCCATGATAATATTGCATTGTCATCCGATTTATACATGCATGCAAAATCGGAAATCGGGTGGTGGATCAAATTTAACTTGCAAGATTTGACTACAACGGTATAAGTAAAACTAAATAAAAGCTTGTAAAATAGTAACTTGCGTTGTTCGTGACTGGTGAGTAAATATTGTGTCATATACTCCAGTTCCACGCTTCTTGACTTACCGACTGACTAAACATTATACTGGACGAGACGGTTAGGAAAGTGCTTTCAAATTTTAGAGGAATGACGAAGGGTGATTTTTAGTAGTAAACTAGTGCCTTGTTGGGGTTAAGTTTCACTAAATTAAGTGGTCCCTGAAAATATGACGGCCTGTGTATGGGACATATCCGGTGCTGTCGTCAGCATATGCTGCGTTTGCAGCATGTCATTGATAAATGATATGCAGAAGAAACAAGGTAGGATATAGTAATAGCATTGGGGAACACAAGCAGCTGATGAGCCTGCCTGTCCCGTCTGCCAAAAGAACTGGTGGTTATAATAATTTAAAGTTATACTCACCAGCATTATAAAGTAAGGCCCAGTAGAGACCTGTTATCATGATGGCCAGAGTCACTCCGATGTTGAAGAACAACCAGTAGATGCTCACGTACCACGGCAGCCGCGTTGAATCTGTCACAATGAATATGCACGTACAGAAAAATACGCACCAAATATTATATGATTATGTAGGAACTTTGGTTCCTATTAATTTTTTCAGATATTTGTCATATAAGTAAAAAGTACCTGGTTGACCGAGCATTTGCTCGGTACCCTTAGTGATAAAATACGATAAAATTTTTCTTCCAAAAAAATGATTTTAAAAAATGGCAAAAATAAAAAATTTGGACTGAAGATTCAAACCAGGCTCGTTCGGATTTAACTGCCTCATTTTACCACTAAGCTACCATGACATATTGTTTCATTCGACATTCGATTTATCGCCGTTCATTACACATGTATACAAAATTTCATGAAAATCGTTGGAGCCGTTTCCGAGTTCCCGATTCTATATATATATAATATATATATATACAAGAATTGCTCGTTTAAATATATAAGATTAAAATTCGACCTAATTATGAATGTAAAAGTTTGCAAGGAAAAAAGAACGAAGTTTCAGAACAGAGTTCAGAGAGCAATGGAAGGAGGTCCATGTTGCTTAAAGCCCTGTTCGCACGAGCGTTTTATTACCGAACGGTAAAAAACCTTAGTTTCGAGTGAGACAAATGGACACCCATATATATATATATATATATATATATATATATATATATATGCGTTCACACGAAGGCGTTTTTAAAACGCATTTTTATCGAGCTCTGTTGGATTTTCGATGAAATTGAATTTTGCATGCCAAACCCAAGCTGACGTCGGGTTTTACCGCGACGGTTTTTAAGCATGCGTGTGAACGGGGGCTTAAGGCTGTAATAGTATTTCTCATTATAATATTGATATTAGAAGACGGAAATCAATTAATACTATTTCTATATATAAGAAATGCGTGAGCTGTCGCGATCGCTCATTCATGCAATTATTGACGAAATGTCTGTACACGTAATAATTTGTAATAGGTGTCGTAACGTCACGCGGGTCGCCGGTCGGGTTTGTGACCTTACGCTATTGCAATCGTCACGTTTGTTTTACTCTATAGTCTATGGCATAATGAATCGACCTTGGGCCAGGGCTGTAACTTGCCATGTGTAAAATTTCTTCCTCAGAATTTCTATACATTTCGTTGCACACCTAGACTAACGTTATATTAGCTTGTCAATATGTACTAGTAAATTATATATATAATATCATATAATCTAAAAGCAATAAATCTTAATTTAGATCATTTCATAGCTCACAAAAAAAAAAAAACACTTTGAACACCCAAAAAAGATTAAAACGCAAAAACAGGCAGTATGCTTAAAATTTTTATAATTCCAATTTTGAATTTGTAAAATAATGAAAAAAAAAAGAAAAGATTTACGCGCCATAATTGTAGCGAAGTTCGAAGGTTTCAATTTACTTGACCTAGTTTTAATAAAAAATATTAATTAATAACGAATTTATACAACTATCTAACGAAAGATGAAATACTCTTTGGACAAAATGTTAAGGGCAGTAGGTATGCTCCAAGGAGGTCAGCCATGTTATCGTGCCACAGGCGAAGTGACTGAAATAAGAAAAATACCAATAATACACCAACCAATAATCTATCCCCATAGGCTGCAAATGGGCTGAGTCTTCGTCCATCCCCGACAGGCAGACCCAAGCTGTGGAGCTTGGCAACCAAGATTGGGACGGCCGGCTGGTCAAGTTATTGGACACATTTCGCAGTGGTCGCGGATTCGAATCCCGCTAGTTACAGTTAGATTGTTTGATCAATACAGATGGCGTCGGGTCATGGACGTACGTATGTATGTTTGTATATATTTCATCATCATCATCATCGTTTTATTCTTGTCTGTCTATCTGTCTTATGTTTATGTGCAGCGGACACATAATTAGTCATTATAAAGAAATTAAACTGGATTCCGATACTCTATTTGGCTCTTATGTAAACGCCAAGTAAAGTAACAGTTCGGCCAATGTCGTCTCGGATTGGTGCACAAAAATATAAATAGCTCATATAGTCAGATACAAAGATTTTAAAAAGTATACCTACAATACACAAATACGCTGACAAACAAAAAAATATAATGAGTGTTTATAAAACATTAAATAATTTAAATAGAAAATTAAAATAGGAATCCTCACAGTGTTCTAAATTACGCCATATTTTAATCCACAATTTAAGAGCAAAATAAATCTATATTAACACTTGATTACTAGTAGTACAAGCAAACAAACACAAATTTTGAGCTGAAAAAAATAATGATATTATTAAAAAAGATACAAAGAAAACAGAAAAGAGAATTGATGTATTTTTGATTAAAAGTCACGTATCTGCGTGAAAGGAACGAACAAAGCGTGTTTACAGAAACTGGGATAGCGTGTAGCGTGAAGTCCCATTCAACCAACCAGCGTAAACACGTCTTTATGTTCTCGGCTCGATTTCAGGAAACACCTTTATTTTCACCCTTGGCAAAAAAATAAGAACGTGAATTATCTATTTGAAGATTTCCCTAGGCAAGGAATTTTGTCAAGTCTTCAATATAGAGTTGCCTAATATGGACACAGAATCTGTACTTATTGTTTTGTTTTGCTTGCACTTAATGCTGTGAAACAGCATTTGATGTATTTTGGGACCAGTGTTTAAAGTTATTTTATGTTCCTATTACATATATTCGAACTTTGTTTTTTCCCCGAATCTAATTCCAAATCGAAAAAGTGGTTCGGTTATAATATCTATATTATATCTTATGTTAGTTGAATAGGTTAACTGGCAGCCGTATCACCTGATGGCAAGTGGTCGACGTCGACTATGAATATAAACTAGTTTATCTGGAACTAGCTGTCTATTCTGAGACATGAGATGTTAAGTCTATGTGCCAGTAATTACACTGTCTGTCTTGCTCTTCTATCCGAAATACAGCAAAGCTGTTTTACGGGAGGAACATGATATGCAAGATAGTGATATCCATGCAGCCGGGTGTGCGGCACAGCGCATCCCTCCCACTTCCTAACTTTTTTTTCGTGAAACTACTAGATTTCGACATTATCTACAGATGCCTTGCTTAAGAGACTCATCAAGTTTTAAATAATGATAATAATTATATTAACAGGTATCTGTAAAGTCTCATAAGGAAAAATTCGTGTGAATATCATTGAAGACATTGTACATGATTTAAATTTATATTTCGCAATAAAGCAACTGTTATAATTGCGATGTTTTAAATGGTAAATCTGATTACTACAATTATAGTTCCATTGAAGGTAACAGAATATAAATTTACCTTTATATTTAAATGAAGAATAATCTTTATTGAGATCTACCTGGGCTACGGGGTATAGTATTATAGCCTACTAGTGGCGCCCCGCGGTTCCACCCGCGTACTTCCCATTCCCGTGGGAGTACGGTGATAAATTATAGCCTATGTGATATTCTGACGTATAAGCTATATTATTGTAAAGTTTCATCAAAATCCATTCAGTACATTTTACGCGAAAGACTAACAAACATCCATACTTACAAAATTTCACGTTTATAATATTAGTAAGACTAGTAAGATAAGATGTGTAAAAACCCTTTTCTTAGTTTGCATAATATAAGGATACAATATTATGACGATCTCCGTGTTGGTTGGTTGGTAAGGGATCGGTCGCCTCGGCGTTCATTGAGAGAGGCCTTTGCTCGGCAGCGGATGATAGAGGCTGATGATGATGATGGTGAGGATGAAACATTCTTACAAAGTTTTACGTTTATAATAGTAATAAGGATAGGATATCAAAGACCAAAATGAAAGAAAAAGAAAGAAAGAAAATCTTGCTCTTGAAATTATCTAAAGAAGTGTATGAGACACGTACTTTTATTTCTTATGACATCGTGTAGGCTGGTGTAGGCACTAAAGATAGGCGAAGAAAAAAATGAATGAATAAGAAATATCTAGCTACGTAATAGGTGTTATATACTACGTTCAATCAATATCGTGCTGAGTTCCTAAGAAATTGTGTTGCGCATAGTAGGAACTAAGAATAAACTTTAAGAAAATAGTTATACATAGATTTATATAAAGCTATGTGTTTTCTTAGTGCTACAGTACACTACCAACATAGATTACAATATTTTTATTGGAACGGTAGGCTTGGAGGGGATAGGGATTTTGCTGCGCGACCGAACTGAAAAAAATGTGATAGTAAAACCGTAAGAAAAAATGCGTGGAATAAAACCGTTAAATGAGACGTGCGCAGGCTTATACCTTTCTTTTTAGCCGAAGGAACTTCGTTCCTACCTGGTGTCCCACGACACCACATTTCTTTTTTTAAGCTAAATACCTAAATTACTATAACCAATTAATCCTACCTAAAACCTGCCGGATTGAAGGATCAAAATGTTAAATTGTTAGTTTTTTTGTACTTATGTGTCCTGACGTCACACAGCGTAATATAATTGCGTCTTTGTTTCTTTGTCGATCTGTGATTATTCTTATAGTATTATAGCAATTATACTGACACACGTCCAGGAAGTCTCATCGTCCTGTTGTGGTGTGTGTGCGTGAAGGACCAATTGGGGTGGTTCCATATATGGCAGTATTATAAATACCACAATTATTTTTATTGGTATTGACATTGTTTTGTAGGTCCTTTCGAAACACATATTTGATCTGCGTATTGATGAATTTGATTGACGTATTTTTTTATATTTTATAAGCAATCTGGCAGACGAACTACTACGTGGTTATGGACATAATTAGTTAACCCAGCCCAGTTCTTAAGGGTGTGGACATACCCCATGTCCATTTAGTCCATTACATTATAGAATAGTTGTTCGTTGTTACTTGTTACTTTCGTGACAGTGAGGCAGTGTAATTCCTTACGCGGAGGCTTAAAATCTTATGTTTCAGGATATGCATTATGCACGTGTAGAGTTGCCGGGTCGCTAAACCTAATAGCCGGACAGACCAGCCAGCTTAGCCTGACATTTGGGTAGAAAGACCGGACACGCAACATTATTGAGGATTTTGTCTCAGTATTTATAGGTACGACAAAAAAATTGTATGTATAATCAAGCTTTTTTATTAGAACATATGCCGAACACCGTTTATTTTGGCCAGACACGCAATCAAAAAGCCTACCTAATGTCCGACTTTCCGGACGCTCGAGTGGTCTGGGTTATGTCGACCACTTACCATTTTGTACCTATGTGGTTCGTCTGCCAGTTTGCTTATCCACCTAACATGAAATAAAGAAATATACATACAATTTGGTAGATCTGTAAGTGTACAGCGTAAGTGACAATTACTTGGCGCTAGTCACTGAGCTTGTGTTATCAGTAGAACATTGTTTAGCATTTCCCTTGGAATGTTTTTATTCTTCCTACATATTTGCATATATAATTGACATGGTATCTTTAAATTCCAAAATGCCAATGCCATTTAACACTTAGTAGATAGGTATTCAATGTCATGTGGCGTGGTTTTATATCGAATCATAGAGTTTTGCCTTATATTCAGGGCCGGATTTAAACTAAATAAAACCGGAAATATGCCGCCCCAGTTTGGTGGTTTAGTAAGGTGCTTGTGGGAAAGGACGGTTTCACTTTACCGTCCTTTCCCACAAGCAGACTATAGAAATTACTATTTTGCCGCCCTATTGTGTTCCTAAAACCATTATATAATTTGTTGCGTGCGACCTTTATGCATGTAGTAGTAGAAAACAAGGTCTCTTCCTCGATAAAAGGTGACAGGTTACTAAGCTAGACTTTACCCTGTAAGGTATGTATGTAACTGGCTTCATATGCACTCCATGCACCATTAAGACTTTTCATCATAATTCTAAGAGCTTTGAATATTGTATAAGTATATTATCTTTCAATAAAGTTTGAAATAATTCATGACATTAATCTGTTACCGTTTATCACGTTTCTAATCCGTTTTAATTATCTCGTAGCTTAATTATCTATTTATCACAACTTAAGACCATACCAGAAACCTAAAAATCGCTAGAACAATAACAACAGTGTGTGCAATGTTCTAATGAATAAAATGAATTGATTTTATAATATGATTCCGTGACCTGGTATAAAAGTTTAATTTAATTTCTGGATCCAATAACGTGATGTTTTGTGGTTATGTAAATGTGCCGCGAATAAAGGCTAGTATCGACTATCGGATGAATATTGAATATGCATGCGTTTTATCATTGTAGTGTGTATCTACTTATTTCACCTCGACTTATTTCGCGTGATGGACAAACTTCCGTCGACATGCGATTCCGTGAGCCATTTGCTCACCTACTGTTCCGAGCCAACAGGCCAACGGGCCAAAAAAGTCTGGATGATATGAGGCCTCTCCCCCGTGGAACGGGGAGGCGTTGAAGGAGGTACTTAATGTTAGTGAATTTTACCCACCTTCAAAGACTTTTAATCTCATTCCTCACGATATTTTTCTTATCTGTTGAGCGAGCGATGGTCCCCTTATTAGTGTGCACTTAGAAATTTAGAAAAACCTATGTCAAAGCACCACAGAGTTCCAACCCGGACCCTCTCGTTTAAAGAGCCAAGTCCATACTCAATGGACGGTCCATTATCCACGCTCTGTAGGTATTTGATAAAAATAAATCTAGACACGCCGCAGCGTGTCAAGCCAAGTTCATACAAAAATATCACGGCATCTTATCCTTTAAACTGGTGTCAGAGCTAATTGAAATATGCGGAAATCCAAGACAAAAGACCTTATATGCACATGCAGGCGTATAAGGTCTTTTGTCCCCCCCTTCCCCCTTCTTTTCGACATTGCATGTGACGGACTAGTCACGTGATCATGTAAGTAGGGTCTTAATAACAATACGGACCACACACCGAACAATGCCTTGTTATCAGGGCGACAAACGAAGTACGCACGTAACACTTCTATAGACTATAGAGCTCACGGGATATCCGTATTCTATATTTACATCGTTTACTTTACTTGATCCTCATCATCATCATCATAAGCGTTTAAACGTGGCCTCCACTCTTAAATCTTAATGGCCCGTCGGCCATTCCTTTTTCTTTACTTGCTAACCCTTAGTAAGGTACTCAAATTATACATGCAAGTAACTACCACTGTTAGATAATTTTAAACACTCTAACCTCTTTTTTGGGTTTCGAAACGTTGGCAATAAAATAAAGTATTAATAAGTTAGCCGATGAAAAATCATAATCACCACGGTTACGACTGCAAATCTTAATAAACATAAAGCGGTAGAGTACAAATAAAAAAGACAAAAAAGTAAAAGTCGTAAAGGGCAAGACAGGCCGTGTAACAACGACAACGAGTCTATGTAATAACTACAGCGAGTGTAATAACTACAATATGTCACTTAAATACAGGCAATTTTATATGAATAAGTGGCTTGGCTTCAGGTAAACTACGTTTATAAAATATAGGCGACCATATACGGTAGTATCCCTTAGTAGTTTGTGGCGACCATTATGTCACGCCAATTTGCTGTTGTTGTTGCTATCTATTGCTATCTAAGGGCCTGTTTCACAATCTCCAGTTAAGTTCCCAATAGGCTATCGGCAACATATTTGACAGATACTCCATACTCTATCTGTCAAATATGTTGCCGATAGCCTATTGGGAACTTAACCGGATATTGTGAAACAGGCCCTAAAAGACATAAAAATGCATCAATAGTTATTAATATGGAGTTAGTAAATAAAAATAAACACCAAAATAACCAATTAATACAGTTTTGTACTTTGAAATGTTAGAATTTTGTACTGATCTTGAAAAATGGCAAAACAAATTACTTAATATCAGAATGTATCAAGGCCGTGGATACTTTTGATAATATATGGGATGGATAAAGTAATTTTTATAATATCAAAATTATCAGATATCTTTAATACGTGTTACACAGTGGATTTTTATAATAACATAATCCGGGCTTTGGGCGCGAGTTTAAATGTTTCTTCCTGGTAATTGTAATTTTTTCTCTTACATTATTAGACCTTCAGAAATATAAATGATTTATTTAGTTTTATTATATTGATCTTTCTTATTGATTATTTGCAAAATACCTTCGTGTATTACAACATAAATGTGTTTGGTTTGTTAAGTGTTTGACTCGATAATATTAAAATAATATATTCTTACATAATATATTGATATACTTATACGAGTAAATTCTTTGGTTTGGTTTATATTGGTAATACTATGGTATAATAAATACATGCTATCGTATATTTGCACAATATATGGGTCAGTAGTAGGTACTTCATTTAAGGTATATCAATTCTAAATCTCTTAACAAACTATAAAGTATTATCTTCTCTTATTAATCTTTAATGTACCTATATAAAAGTGTGTCTCGTGTCACAGTGTTAGTTACCATACTCCTCCGTAACGGCTTGACCGATTCTTATGAAATTTTTTGTGCATATCGGGACTGAGAATAGGCCAACATCTATTTTTCGCCTCCCTAAATGTTAAGGGTGGTGTTTCCCTAAATTTTATTTTTTTATTTTTTAGACAAATATTTTATTCTTATTTTTATGATACAGCATACAAAAATCCAAAATTTCCACCCCTCTACGATCAACCACAATTTTTTTATTGCAATTTTAATTTTGGCAGAACTAAGTCAAGGGACAGCTAGTATATTTTAAATCTGTCGTGCCTTTCATTCTCCATATTATAGAGATTTTGTCCCATAGATAAATAATGTAACCACTAGTACTATTATAATAATATTTCGATGGTCGCGATAATAGTAAAACACCTAATAATAGTGTAATTTAAAAAATATTTGATATCATAATAATGTTTATATATTTAGTGTTCTCCTACATTATTGGCTGAGATACCACCGAAAAGACTCTTTATAGCCCTTTGTATTTCCAGAAATAATACGCTTCTTGACATTCAAAGTTTCATTCTTATACAGAGCCATTTCTAACTAGCTTCAGGTATAAGTTATAAGTAACGAGAAAAAAGGTTTATATGTAGCTGATAATGTCCAAAATGTTATTTAAATGTAAGCTATATTTAATAATCGGACGGACGAATGTAAAATTTTTTGGTCGCTCTATGTGATTCCGTTATTCACCTACCGGACCCTAAAATGAGAAGATACTGGAACAGGAATAGATTTCTGCGGTTAGGTTTGTTGGATAAATACAAAGGAAGGAAAATTCAGAGAGGGATTACCCATATACTCTACTGACGGCCGTAAAACTAATAGCTAAAGATCATGTGGTCATCGATTCTAATTAGCGTCCAGTCTCATGAGTGACCATTTTTTAATTAAGATAAGTCTTGGTGCCTGATTGAGGGATCAGCTAGACGATACCTTTTATTGGGGGGAGCTGTATAACCATGCCTCTACAGTTCTAAAGAGTATCGAATATTTTTTTCAGTTCAATTTCTTGAGTACACGAGAATATGTACGGTAGAGCGAGGCTTATGTAGAGAAGCCTTCTGTAGAGAATACGAGCATTCTGTTACTAAACCTAGTTAAAGTATAATTCTTCTTATTCTGCCCAGCCTTTTTCCTAACTATATTTGGAGTTGGTTTCTAATGTAACTGGAGCTATTTTTGACAGTTATAAAAAAATTGTTACAAATCTCTTACCGGGTACTTTTTTTAATGTTGCTACGAAGGATACTAGGAGACCAGTAAGCGTGAGTAGACTGACTGTAAGAAGTCCCCAATTAGTGAGGTAGATCATCCAGTACTGGTCACCTCCCATAACCAAAGAGTATATTAGTATTCCGACTGAAGCTGTCGACAGCAACAGTCGGACCAGCAGCATTAGGACGGGTGACTCTCCTCGCTGCCATGATGATAGGTAGAAGTCACTGGACCTGTCGTTCACGGACACCCACAGATCGGACACAGAAAAACTCTTCTTAGAACATTTAACCATTTTCACAAAAGTTTTTCACACTTGCAGCTTTCCTCCGCACTGTTCCTGACGTGCGCCCGATATGTTTCGCAACTCACAGCACACACGAGATGTTATAGTCTGACAGATTTGTTATCGATCGAGTACCATTATCACAAGTCTAATCAATGTAGTAATCGCGTTTCATGTGTTCGACCAAAGCAGCTCATTCTCAAATATTCGACGCGTTTATGGCACTTTTATGGCACTGTATCGTAATACATGAAGCTTACACGAGTCAGATAATTATAAAAAATACGTATTAATTTTGTAATTTGTAACTTGTAATATGCACAAACTGGTTTATAGTGTGTTTCGTATTACACTTTGTACGTGACGAGAAAAAATTCTGACTAAATTACGATATCATTATTTTAGAATAAGTTAGAGTAAGTACTAAGTAGTAATTGTCGTAAGAAACGCTCTACGCGACGAAGACAACGTCGCGACGTCAAGTCTGGTCGATGACTGACCGGTCCACGGGCTCAACTGCCGGCTCTTCTTGCGTAAAGATTTATGCAATCAGCTGTTTTGCAGATTCAAGCCGGCTTTCGTGTCTCAATGTCAAACAATATAGTACTTGTGTTTATATTGTTTGTATTGTCCCACTTATATTTGGGCCCAGATTGAGTAAGGTTACTTGCTATATTTAATCTTGTATGGTAAGGTAAGGTTCGATGTAAAGTAAGGTAAGATAAAGTATTTAAAATTTTAGTTTTTCGTTCGCGACGGTGTCGGGTAATTTTTGTCCAATTTGTTATTTGTATCACATGAATAAAAGTTGTTTGGAGTGGATGGTTTCCCTTAATCAAGACGTGGGGTAATCCCACGAAAGAACTTTTTCCTGTTAGCATCGGTAAAAACCTAATTGTTTTTATTTTTATTAAACGATATCATATTCACCTTCAAAACCGTTTTGTTTGTGAATTTTGAATAGTCTCTATCCGGCTGGTGTTATTAATAATCATAGCAGATCAAGATCCTAGAGCTGCCAGACGTCATGTATTTTCTGACGGACGAAATGTGGATGATTGAGTAGTATTAGTATGTACTCGTAATATGGTCGTACGCGTACCTGCTAGCTTGGCCAAATGGCCAATTTCCAGGTATAATGTGATCAAGGTACATAATAATATTACTTACTTTACGTGAATTCTCATGGCTGATTTTCACGTACGCTTAGTGTCGGCCATTTTGCTTACCAGACGCTTTAAAGCTCCCAAAATAATCAGTTAACTTCATGTAATTTGTATGCCTAAATTTCAGATATGTTTTAGAGTATATCGTTAAAAATAAGTCGTCAATATTCATTCGAGCGTCTGGTAAGCAAACCGTCAGATGGTAAATGGAAACCATCGCCATAAACGTGATAACGTCACTTGGCGCGACGGCCGGCATGAGACTGCCTAACCCCAGACGTAATGTCTGGGTGCCAGCGTCTGTCCTGCGGCCTGCCTTTCTTTCTCAAACAACTATTTCACGTAAGAAATAAGATGTCCTATGAATTGTATTGGGGCGATGATGATGAATACATTCAAGGTCATAGCAGCTATTTTTATGTAACAATTTCTTGAACAGGCGAGTATCTTGCAAAGTCCGTTCGATGATTGTGCATTGTTCAACAATCGTAAATTAATGCAAATATTAAATAAACGAGGAAAATGTGAGGGTCAAGTTCATTGATAGGGTCCTATGTTCAAAGGTAAGTGGCCACAAGGCTATATTGTATCAAACTCATATTTGTCCCGCAGCTGGGTCTCCTCGAAATCTGGCGAGGAGGGTATTCTTTTATAGTTCACAAATGCGCTGGTCCAATGCGGGTTTGTGAACTTCACATACTTTCCAAGACTTTCAATCTCAGGCATACAGGTTTCCTCGCGTAGTTTTCATCATCCGATGAGCGAGCTATGGTCTCGTGTTTAGGATACCGAACCCGTACCCCCTTGTTTAAGGGGCCGAGCTTATACCCACTGGACAATTTTAAGTTTATGTTACAGTATAGGGTAGTATAGGTTCACTTTGACTTAAAATATGGTTGGTAGGAGTACGCATAAACGACATATTATCCTTTGCCGCGATCCCTTGTGCGCGATGCCAGATCCCTTGCCGCTGAGGGAGGCCTATATTCAGCAGTAAAAGGCTGATGATGATGATGATGATAATGATGTGGTATTTATAATGGTATTTATGCCGTGCTCAACTTAGATACTGTTTGTTCCATTTTAACAAAGTTCGCGTATGAAAGCAAAGAAGAAATCATTCTCTCATTTCAATGTCAATATGAATTTTCTTTTAAGAATTTAATATTCTAGCTTCACTAATAAAGTATGTAGGTATATTATCAAATAAAGTTAGTAGATTTGGTATATTTTCATCCGACGGTGGTGAGGCAGTGACCCGCCACAGGAACAAACCCGACGCCATGAAGCCGTGGAAGTCACACTCCACGGCTCGCGGGGTTCAACTCTCCACTTACTATGTCACAGAGTGAAGGCCACCAACTCACCCCAATACCGACGAAGCATTAGGGTTATTAGGACCATTAGCATAGCTCCATCCGAAAAAAAGGATTCGGTATCTACTGACTTTAGATATTATGATAGATTTAAGCAGTCCTAAAGTCCGAGCTAGGCTGGGCTGGGGAGGAAAATACTATCATCTCCCTGCTCTGCAACCTCCACTGTTCCCAAGCCGGAGCCGGCCAGACGACGAGGGGCACATTGCTGGGTCTTCGTGGATGGGAATAGTGGACACAGGCTAAAAACCCTTTCTAAGTGTTATTTTTTACACGCATTTTATTAGCTTTTCACCTGTAATCTGTAAACATCATGTTACATTTTTGACCCGCTTTAAACGGCCAGATTTCGTTCAAACTTTGTAGATCCATCGAGGACCAATGACAATACACTAATTCGATAAGATTGTTCATTTTTTTTATTTGCTCAAGCAAAAGCGTGACTTTTAGTTTTTTTTGAATTATTAATTATTTTTCATTTAACATTAAATTATTACAAATAATTTGTAATAGTACAACTTGATAGGAAATTATTATACCGTAAAGTTCTAGTCACGTTTTATAATTATATTCATTTTCAAAGTATGTATTTTTTATAATAAAACACGTAGCATCGATGTCACAACTAAAGACATTTTAATAAAACAAATAGATATAATTATTAACAAATTATATTTACTGTTTCAACATTAACAATGTATACATTACCTATCTACATATAACATTTGTTGGTCGTTAAGCCTCGATTCCTTGGCCTTGAAAATTCTTGAAATAACTGACAGTACAGGCCTTGACGCCCGATACCTACTCTCGTGTAAATGTTATCCTTGATACCTATCTATGTTTTTATTTCCTTATTCTCATGATAAACAAGTCAGGTCTTACATACATTACGCTCGTACATCACGTTGAAAAGACTTTTTTAAGGCATAGAACGTCTAATAAACTGTCTAAGGCCTTTGTACTACTATCGACGCCCATAAACATCCACACAATCAAAGGTTAAGCAGATGCGTTGCCCTCCTTTTCCCTATCCCCCAATGGGCCACCGGAAACTCACAAACCGCACGAGCACGACAGCCGACAGCTAAGCTGTCACTTTACGCCATTACTATGTGAACGAGAGGTGCTACTCGGGCCTGTCTGAGTTTATCAATTGTTTGTATTATATAATAAAAATCTTAAATAAATAAATGTATAATATAATAAATATAAAAAAACACTAGTTCTCTGAGAACTTACTTCGGGGAGGGACCCGATTGACATGATGGAAAAAGCGTTCATAGGTCTTATTATTATTAATATATAAAATGGGTTGGAGAAACTTGGAGGAAGAAGAAGAAAAAGATAACTTTAATAACCATTAAAATTTAATAAAAATGATATAAACAAATATTTATACATCTAAAATAAAAATAATATCAAGTTTTAATTTGGAACTAAGATCTATCTTAATTAGGTGCTTTCCTACAATCTAGTGCACATTAAAAAACTAATTAATTTATTCACTCATATAATGTTATACTAAAAAAGCAGCACACTTGTAAGATATAAATAAAATATTACTAAAAAGTAAAGAAATATTCAGTTCTTGTCGTACTTTCTCCGTGTTAACTACCTACTATATAATATCCTACATACATAATATATCGCTCCAATATCTATATTCTACAATGAAATTCGACGTCATAATGATATTTAGACTCTCGTGCGTGTGATAAGACGGACTTGGCAGCGAATTAGAGACGAGGTTCGGAGCGAGAGTCTAACTGAGCCATATGTGTCCTCTTTTGTTGTTTCTGTCTTTCTTTCTGCCAGCCTTATGAAACCAATGAATTATATCATTTTCTGTTATTTCATTTAAATACTATTACATGATTTTTTACTAATTTTTAGTTTGGTTTGTTAGTTGTACGTTACCTTTATTTAAACTATTTTATTATTTTTGTACTAAATGCAAACTTTACTTTTATTCTTAGTAATAAATGAAACCTTTTCTTGGGGCCTCTTGTTATTGGTGGGAACGTTTTAGCTAAACCTCTTTACTAAATACCTATTTTTTTCTATTTTACACCTGCGGTCCAGGCCTCCTGAGCGCTATACCCTCATCTATATGTACGGTGACGGAGGGTCTGATGAGGCGGTTGGCCAGGGCGTCTCGGGCGGCGCCCAGCGCGATGGCCAGCCCATGCATAGTCACGAGGATCACAAGAGCCAAAAACACGACTAGAATTGCTGTGCCCGGCTGGGCCCAGTACACCACGGGGTAAATATAAGGATTTCCCAACCTGAAACAAACATTTCCAATTATTATATTATCACCAGCTGTTGCCCGCGGCTTCGCTCGCATTAGCAAAAAAATTCCTTTTTTATGTATCCCATATTACCTCAGGTACCTCTAAGAATATGTTTACAAAGTTTCATGATGATCAGTTGAGTAGTTTTTGCGTGGAAGCATAACAAACATTCTTTAACTTTCACGTTTATAATATCAGTATAGAATATCTACACTAATATTATAAAGAGGAAAACTTTGTTTGTTTGTTTGGTTGTAACGAATAGGCTCAAAAAGTACTGGACCGATTTCAAAAATTCTTTCACCATTCGAAAGCTACATTATCCACGAGTAACATAGACTAAATTTTATTCTGGAAAAAAACAGGGTTCCGTAAGATATTTGGGTTTTTCGGACATGAGGTGTAAAAAATCAACCAGAAAAGTTATTTATTTTGCGTACGCTGCCTAAACTATAAAAGATAGAACCATAAAATGTTCTAATTAATTGTAGATCTTATAAATACCTACAAAAAAGTCCACAACACACTATACCTATCTATGTCGAGTGAGGCACAACAACCATATTTTATTCAGAAATTTTGATTTTTTTGGACTACATTTAAACGAGTTTATTTTACTCATGCTTTTAATCCTTAAGATATGAAGCTAAAGAGTTTGTTTATTTGAACGCGCTAATCTTAGGAACTATCGGTCGGATTTTAATGAAACATTTCAGTGTTCGATAGCCCATTTATCGGTAAAGATATATCATCCCTCTAAGATCCCGTTGTAAATCTTAGTTAACGCAGGCGAAGCTGCGGGCAACAGCTAGTAGATTATATAATAAGGTTTTCTTAGTTGTAAACGTAAGTCTATGTTTATATAGATTTTTCGATTTTATTTCTTTTTGCTTTAGTAGAATCTTGTTTTGGATTAAGTGCCAAGGTCAACTGCTGCTCTTTATAATATGGTTTCCATTTACTTGCAAGTATCGAATTCACCTTTTTTTTTTAATGTCCTACAGCATTCTTCCCATTTCCGCGGTAGCACGGAAATAATCATATATTTGCTGGAGCTATATTACATAAATAAAGTTTCATTGAAATCCAGTCAGTAATTTTTGCGTGAAATAGTAAGAAACATCCACACACACAAACTTTTACGTTTATAATATAACATGCGTTCTAATTCACCGTATTCATATCTTCTTTGATTTTGTGAAATGATTTCATAGGTAGATAATGTACATAGATACATAACCGTTACTTTCTTAAAATAATAAACAATTTATTGGCATTTTATAATAATTGCTCTGATAAATTATTTAATATTAATAACATTAGTAGGTTACGTGGGTACATCGTGAATCAATCAGTATACTTACGTAAAATTGTCCTTTCGTCTTTACAGAGTACGCAAAGTATACTGAGAAAATTTTCATCGTGGTTTGGATGCAAAACCGATTGCAATGCCGTTATTAGAAATTACATGACCCCATCACGCATTCTTTAATAATTAATAATTATGATAAATGCTTTAAAAAGTATAAATTATTAATATTTGTCAAGTGTGAAGTCACAGAGAACCTTAATTATTGCCGTACCTTTTGATACTTGTAACCGTAATTTTTGATACTTGTGACCAGTATCATCAATAGCCTTGTTTCGTCCACTGCGTCCAACACGGACCGGCCACTGCGCAGAGATCGTCTTCCCATCTGGTTCATGGCCGATCAACACTTCGTCTACCTAAACGCGGCGTCCACTCTTGTACTTTACTGACCCATCGGCCGTCCGTTCTGTGACCAGCCAACTATTACTTCAATGAGCTCATTCTTCGCGTAATATTAATGACTGAATACATAAAAAACTTACGCATCTTTTCCACCAGCTAGGTAGTATATGAGATTGAAAGCAACATAAGTGAGGGCGAAGAGGAACGGATGTAGGACGTGCACCAGCCGCGTAGGGTGAGCAGAGCTGAGCAGCAGCAGCAGCATCACCATCGAGTTGATCCCGTGGATACACACGTCCAGTCCAAAGTTCGTTTCTGACGCCACACCGGCTGCAAGTGTATAATTAAGTAAATATCAAGTGACATCGCCATTTGGCTTGGCATGTTATGATAAGTGTAAAAGCAGACGACCTAATAGTGATCGGTCAGATGTCAACCACCAGAAATTTTAGATTTTAATACAAAAAATTTGAATTTTTGTGTGTGTGTGAACCGGTAATTTACCCCAGTCCCCAACCAAAAAGTACGAACGCGCCTAAAGAAGTTTTCACTTCAAAAATTGGCAGTCATAGGACTGTCGATAGAACTCAAAACTCTGTTCTGAATATGACATTATAAAATTTTAAATTAGAGTGGACGTATTCTAATTTTAAATTTCATAATTCATCTTAAGTTTCACTGTGACGTCATAATGTCACTAGCATGTCGTTTTCGCAAACCTATTTTCCTCTATCAAAAAGTACTCTATGTGGTCAAAGAAGTTTTTACTTCAGTAATTTGACATTGCTCACGACTCACCTTCAAAAAGTATCGTCCAGTAGAACAGCGTGATTAGGAATGCAATTGAGACGGAAATATTCTGCAGCACCCAGTACGTCTTCACATACCACGGCAGGCCGACGTCTGCGCCTGAAATTTTCATATCGCAATTCTTAAAATAGCATCATATGAAATGAGTAGGGGCTCTATATATAAAGGGCCATCCATAAATTACGTCATTGCATTTTAAGATATTTCGACATCTCCCTCGTCCTTGTCACACTTGGTCACATTGGTGAGGTCCCTAGTGTGACGCTACATATTTTACAAATTTTAAATATTGAAATAAGTTTTGATTTATTTTTTTAATTTATTGGGTTATGTTTTATGTTTCTGCCGTCTTTGAGTTTATTGAAGGAAGCCTATGTTTAGCAGCGGATTGATAAAGTCTGATGATGATGATGATACATCTACTTAACACAAACAACACAAGCCTAGTTATTATGCAAATAATTGTATCGCAAATACATACTCGTATTATTTAAAAAATCTTAATGATCTAAGGAGAATAAATCTGTATTTCTGGGAGGATTGGACCTGGCGGCCTCTGTGAAGCTGTATTCCACTCACACCACGCTACCGCCATAATGTTTAAGTATTTACTAATCAAGGACTATTAAAAAAGTAAAACTTACTCAAAGGTCCATAAACGTAGCATCGCGCGGACACAGCTGTACCAAAGCCAGTCGTCGCTATCATCAACACGAGGCCCCAATGTGTCAGGTACACGCACCAGAAACCGATTGACACACTGTTTATCAGATAAAATGTCACCGACGTGACGACAATGCTAAGGGACAAGAGGCACAGGAACGCCCGCCAGAACAGCAGCGGCACGGGTGAGCGCGTCGCTTGCCAAACGCTGATGTAAAAGTCCGAGGCCTTCGGATGCTCTAGTGAAAGCATCACCAGCTGGCATTCCTGCTTGAAGTACCGCTTCACCGCGTCCATGGTCGGCGTCTTGCCAAACACACCTAAACCTTATCAACACGAGCCCATATCTCTGTGATTGCTTATCAATACTTATCACTGCCAAATTTGTAACACCCGGTATTCTTAGAAAACTATATTAATGATATTGATTCTCATAGTGAATAATCTGGTAGGTTTTTTGAATGAATTCAAATAAGAAATAATTTGTTATTTTCGAAGGGATTACTATGATGGCCTAATTAGAAGTATAAGTGTGATAGAACAGACTATATCAGATGGTAAGTGCTCGTCACCCATCAAATAACAAGATGGTGGTAATCAAGACGCCAGAAACTCAGAACTTTCACAAGTTACTGTCTACACAAAAAAAAATGTGCATACTCTACTACCAACTCCCGAGTCCATGCTAAATTTTACTTGTGGCAGGGACATATTTTATTTGAATCGAAAAAAAAAACAAATTTACTAAGCATATAATATACTGTTACTAATTTCATCAAGATTTGTTTACAAATAATATATCTGACATTTGTTAGAATATAAATTTAAATGGTTATTTTATGATTTTTTATGATCAATCGTATCAAGAAAACTTTTCAAAAATGCGTTTTGAACATAATAGTCCAGTCAAAAATATAATCAAGATTGACACATGTTTTATTTTGGTGCTCTCAATTTTCTTGTCTTCTTTCAAAAAAAAAAAAAAAAAAACATTCCCTTAAAAACGGTTTTAATAAGCCTATTTTGACTATGCACAATTCCAATCTTTGCGTCGTTGCTTAATTTTTATAATTACTTCAAGGGCACTTGTGGTTACCTGAACAAAAAAACTACAACATTTTAGAACATTTTTATTTAAACATTAATATCATGTATACAAAAATATACAGAAATATATTTACAAAAACTTTTATATTCTTTTGCTGAATTGTTCAAACACGTCATTGATATCTTTGGTAAAATTATTATTTTAAATTTGGAATGTTAAAGTATAATTTTATAGTCTCTCGGCTCTCCTTTTTGGATTCTTATTTTAAAAACTAGCACCGTCGCCGTGTTTGCCCGCGCACCTGCGTAGAAACTTATTTGAACAATTAACACTCTCGACATATTACTACGATCATGTAGTGATAGTAGAGCACTGTAGATACACGTGTTATTTTTGCAATTAGATAGAAATCCGACAGCCATCTTTAAATCACCTCGAAACCTTACCGCTATTTTGACATTATGGACTTATTATGAATTATTTATCCACAAGCCCCTGTTCGCACGAGCGTTTGAAAAGCGTTGCAGGAAAACCCGAAGTTGGCTCGAGTTGCAAGTTTGGCATGCTTAATTCGATTTAACACTAATTCGTTAATCAAACAGTGCTTGATTAAAAAGCGTTGCGCTTTAAAAACGCTTTCGAGTGAACAGATACGTACATGGGTATCCATTTGTCTCATACAAACGCCTTATTAACTTTCGATAAAAAAGCACTTATGCGAACGGGCCTAGGTAAATTATATTAATAAACTATCTTAAGCTGTGACAATAGTACATAGAAATAGGAATTTCTCGATACAACTCGAAATTAGCTCTTTGCAGCTACGTCGTTTTTATCTGAGTCTAATCGTATGTGTTAAAATATAATACTCAATGCTTTTTTGTGTACTTAGAAAATTATGTAATGTAAACGAACGATATCACTTAAGCGGTCACTCCTCAGTCTGATTACTTATCCTTACACAAAGGAAATGTGCGCTGATAGTCCCATCATTATATTATTATATTGAATTGTGTTTCGATAAAACAAGCAATTATTTGCTCAAATCGATATAAGTGTTTGTTCGAGTTGTGAAATTCCATAAACGAATTACCTAAAGGTTATTTGGAACGAAAACTTTAAGACCTTGCCTACTAAGTTACAAATTCGTAAATCCATTATAAATTTAATAGGAATAGTTTTTCGCAAAAGAAGAATTGAAAAAACTCAGAGAATAAGACAGAGTATGTTATTATCATAGCTCGAGTAAAACGACTGTAATATAACTGTAATATTCTATTGAACCCTGCGGTGACACTTGCTCTCCAAATTCAGGGCTTCTGTCGACCCGTAATGACTGTCGAAGATCAACGAATGACAGCCGGGAGCAACGGCTTGACGTGCTTTCCGAGGCACGGAGGAGTCTCGGAATATAAAGATCACCCGTCCCATCCACGGATCACCCACAGCAAGTGTTGCTTAACCTGATAGATCGATCCGCGCGTCTTGTTATTACTAGCCACCACTTACTTTAACATCAGCAAAACACTGAGTTGGAACCATTTTGTGATACCCAAGTAAGAAAAATATAGATTTTTTGTCATACATGTCCGTGTACCTAATGTGTGTCACAAATAAATTTTCTTTCTTTCTTTCTTACTAAATCTCGTATATTCTAAACAAAACAGCTTCTTACAACCTTTCTACATCTCCAATTCGAATGTATGTATGGTAAAATCTTGCTAGCCAGGATTTGGATTCAGTTTTTTTATCGAAAAATTAATTGTGTGAAACTTAAACTAAAACTTTGGGACCTTATACTAAAAATGCCAATTTTATAGTTAATTAATAATTTATCATTAACTCAGAGCAAATGTTTGTGTGTCTTTTCTGTACAACCTCGACAAGGCGTCTCTAGCCGCAGCTATCCCCACCACGATGAGATGCACTACGATGATTCCAATAGCCGTGATGACGACCATGATGGTCGATGGTCCAGGGTTAGACCAGTCCACCATGGGATAGATCCAACTGTTTCCAAACCTGAAACATGAAATGAACTGTATGCATAAGTTGCTTTGGGAACTATTGAAAATGTTAATATAGCTGAAATATTGACTCGCACATAGGAGCATTTCAGAGGATATCCACGAAAAATAATTTCATAGCTATAGCATAGCAATTCCACACATTTCGCTCATAATTTCCATAGAATATTTTTTTTTGCTGCTAATGAACATAAAGTCGATGCAGAATATGTGTCGAAAGCATAAAGTAAATTACCTAAATTAAACCACCCAAGTAAATAACATGATTTTTCAACAATACCTTAGATATGTTTAATATTATCGCTTCTGAAAACGTCGGTATGATTACATGAAGTTTCGAAATAATTAGAAAAAAAAAAAAATGGTCACTACTTTGGAATTAAAATCTATTTTGATATTGTTTTCTTATATTTACGTGATTTTCAATTATAATAATAAAAAATAGGGATTTTATATTAAAGCGGTTAATTAAGTTATTTACAGGCCCGAAGTTTTAGATACTTTATAGCAATCATAGACACAGGGGGTTTACCCCTAAAAGTTGTTCATTATAAAGATTCTTTTATGTTTGGATAAAAAAAAATACTGCTGAGTAAAGTACTTTTATACTTTTCTCATTAAAAGTGTAAGCTTACATGTCAGTGCCTCCTGCATAGTAGTATATGACGGTGAATATAGTGTAGACGATCCCCAGCAGCAGCGGTAAGTAGAAGTGCAGGATGTTGATGGGATGGCGCGCCGTCACCACCAGCACGAACATCACGATGCTGTTCACCCCGTGGATGAAGACGTCCAGCACTGGGTCCACCGCATACTCGCTCTCTATGTCTGAAATGCCATGTCATTAATGAACTTAAGACGCTGAATAGAGCTAATCAAATGTGCGATTTAAATTTTTCAAACCACGCCTAAAATGTCTTCGATACCACAGCGCCGTATTTAAAAGAGCAGTAAAAGACCGAACTATTGTGATATAATGAAGAACTCCAGCCCCTTTTTACAAGAAAATTACGTACAAAGTGAGCAAATGCAATTATTATAGGTAATTTGTACGAAATATAAAGTGACTTCAGGTATGCAATTATTGTAAACTAAGGTGGAATGAATCGTCTTGGCGTTCTTTGAGGGAGGCCTATGTTCAGTGGACGGATAAAGGGGGACGATAATGATAATGATGGAATACGAGCTGGTTGCCCCTACCCACGGCCGCGTACAACCACAACTTTGAAAGCTGAAAGCGAAAATACCTTTTTTATAGCATTCTGTATTGCAAAAGAAAGAGAATTAAAAAAAAAACCAGATTAAATTTTGGCATAGGATATGGTAATAGCCACTAGCGCTATCCTACTCATATGACTAGTCGCACAAATATTATTTCGCTAATTCAAGTATATTATTAGCCTCGACCATAGCCCTTTAGCCTTTTGTAATTGAATGATTTAGGTTCATTAGTGAGCTCAGAGCTAATGAGTATTGCAACGGTATGGTGTTTCAGCACGCGAGGATAAGGAAATATAGTATAATGATGGGCCAGTTGGGAGTTAATCAAAATAGGTCTTGTTAGTAGGTACGTAAGATATATAATATTTTTTTAAAAGTATATAATGATGATGATAATTAACTTACTCTCTTCAAATGCTCTAAGATCCTCAGAGCACCACACCCGGAGTAAAAACTTTTTACTGGTAGAATGGATGCTCTGTGCCACGCTTCCGGCTGCATGGATACCACTATTTTGCATATGTGTTTTGGAGAGAAGGTCGAGAAGGACTCAGTAACGTTAGCATGTCTAGCAGTTTGCCTACTCAACTAATATAAAAAAAAGTAAATCCTCGACTCACATAGTGGTCTCTACTTAATTCGGATGGAGAGATCATTACTTGGTACTAAAATATTATTATTGTTAGGGCTTTTGACATATTTTGACTAAACAGAACATGAACAGAATAACGGTTCTGTGTTTTGGAATATTACAGCGTGACCTTGACATGTATCGTACACCGACGATGTCAAGCTTTAAGCATGATTGAGAAATGTTTTAATATTTATCAATTCATTGACTCAATGCTCGAGAGCTCATTTAGTAATATATTTGATGTGACCATTTAAATTTCTTAATTCTGGAGAAGTAAAAGTAAGGCTTGCTAAATCCAAACGACATTTGTAATCGTGGGCTAAATCTTTTCCAAAATTCATCATCCGGTGGCATTTAGAAAGAAGATGATGAAGAAGAAGAAAACTTTTTTTCGCTTAGAAAGAAAATGTTTTCTTTTCTTTTATATGTGAGAATGTGATTATTTGAATTGTTCTTTACCTGCGCCAGCCAGTAACGTCCAATAGAAGAGTGATATGAAGATGGCGACGGTGATAGCGATGTTACATGTCGCCCAGTAAGCCTTCACGTACCAGGGTAAGCCGAAAGTACCATCTGAAAGATAACGCCTTACATATCTATAAATCTAGTGATAACTTACACTACGCTCATATAATGTGATAAAAAATTTGGCATTAAAGTGACTAGTAATAGATAAACAATGAAGTATTTTTGAAACCGTAATTTAATGATAATAACTTTTATTTATTAAGTTAAATACAAATTATTTTGAATTCAATGCATTTTTTCAATTCCACGTAAATGTTAACTACGGTGAAGTAGAGAAAGTGTGAAAGCCTAATCATTTTCACAAAAAAAATAATGTAAGAGACAACATTACCTTTATTTTAGGAATAGGAAATGTGAAAAAAGGAAGTTAAAAAAATTTCCGCGCCTAATTTTATTATTACTTGTATAGCTTTAAGCGTTTAAATATTATTGCTTCAAAATAATATTATACTATGTAATTGACTTCTTAACAAAACTCACCTATAGGTCCCTTGACATAGGCTCTAAAAGACACAGCGAAGGCGAAGGCACAAGCCAAAGTGATCAAGACCAGTCCCCAGTGCGTCAGGTAAATAAACCAGAATCCGGCATTCACGAACATCGCGGTCAATATAAAAGATGTTATTATAATACCGATGCATCCTAAGAGGAGTATCGTTCTCACACACAGGAGAGGAACAGCGGAGCGATTCTTTTTAAAACTGCACAAGTAAAAGTCCGACACAGTATCGTAGTCCAGACAAAACATTTCCTTTCGAAACTCCTTGCCGAAATACTTTTTTAAGGCACGCATTTTGATTCGCGACGCGGAAGTGGTCGTGTTGCGAGCGCTTCACGACAGATACTGTGAGCGGGAGATACGCGGTGTTATCGCAGATAACATTCGCAATCGATATGTTTTATCCGTAATTATATTACCTAGATTAGTTCCTTGTTTGGAGTATTCGAATTTCGTAAACGTTTTTCATCATAATTATGAATATTTTACCGTATACGCGTAAATGTAGTTTGGTTCCGTATTCGATTTTTTTCCCATAAGTGGAAGGTTCTTTTAATATTAGCTTTTTAAGGTAGTGTATATCTCAAGAAATATCTTCAAAATTAAATAGGTCTCAAAATTAAATCTCTAAAGGTCATCATTGTTTACAGGAAATGCGTGTTTGTTTGTGTATTAGTGTCTACAATGACACATTTAAAGTATATTAATTCGTATTAAATTCCTTAAAAATCTGATATTAAGCATATATTATTATTTAATATCAATGACACCTAGCTGCGGTACATTGTCCGAAATATACTTACATAACCTGTTTGTTTAAAAAATGTGGTTGATTTGAGTCTGGAGAAAAAAACCACGGAACATAAAAAACTCTTGTTTTAAGTTCCGTGAAATAAACCGAGCGGCGATTTCTCGAGGTACCGATTAATACAACTCAGAATCATGGTATTGACGTCACTATAGCTGAAGATTATTTTAATCATTGAATATAAATTGTGAATAGAATTGTATTCTTATCAATTACGTAATCGTCGATTAGATTGGCAAATTGTGATTGAACTAATCACTAAACACGCAGTGTCGGGAATGTAAGTAAATTGTAAAAAAAAAACCTTTTTTGTTAGCTGCTCCAAGTCGACCATTTTTTTTCTCGAAAGGTTTTTCTAGACGTTTAGGCCTGATGGCCTCTAAGCTCAATCGATAGGTAGTCCAAGACGACCGAGCTTCAAACGTTATTCTACGGTGAGATGAAACACCGTTCTATCTTCGTGATCGTGACATCCACTTTAGAACCACCAGCCCACCGAAGACCAACTACCCTAAAGAACCACCAGCCCACTGAAGACCAACTACCCTAAAGAACCACCAGCCCACCGAAGACCAACTACCCTAAAGAACCACCAGCCCACTGAAGACCAACTACCCTAAAGAACCACCAGCCCACCGAAGACCAACTACCCTAAAGAACCACCAGCCCACTGAAGACCAACTACCCTAAATGAAAGCTGGGCCTTTTACAAAATGCTCCTTGGATTTTTTAAAGAATAATTTGAGTTGAATGGTTGCAATACCTACCTCGATAGTTAGCTTCACTCGGTATGAATTAAAAATAGGAGTAAATAAAACAAAAAGAATTTTACATACTTTATAAATTACCATTGGTAACAGGTCAACACAGGTTTTATATGTTTAATGAAGAAACTGATTCGAATTTAGTATCGTTGAAACAATAATTTGTGTTAAATAAAGGTTAAGTATGTAAAAAATATATTTTACCTAAAATAAAAAATCACAGAATAACTTATTTACAGGGAAGAAAAACCTACATTTATACTAACTAAAACTAAAATGTGTCAACGAAGCCTTTACAATTTCCATGTAATTTATTACATTTACGTAATTTTAAATTCAATATTTCATAAGTACTAAGTATATAATATGTATAGATAGCGAGCAGTGGTTAAAATTATTTGATTTGTTTTGTTCGGCCAGTTTAGTCCTTTTTGTGTAAAACAGTCAATATATAACAATATGCGAGCAAATTTAATATACTTATTATAAATTAATTAAGTTTGATATGCACATTCAGCACTGTTTGAGTAACAGTGTTAAAAGTTCATAAATGTATTTATTTATTTACATCACATAAAACGATGACTTAAGCCAAAATTAAGTCACTTAATATATATTTTTATCACAGTATAGTTTTATACTTGATTATTTATCCCTTGATTATTTATACCTTGATGGAATTTCATAAAAAAGGAACTTCAAATATATAAGGATGAACGCAGAAGGTTTATGTCATGTCCGATGATATATTTTTCTATAGAAACAAATGAGCAACGCCCGAAAAATTACTAAAACATGACACATAATGAAATCACTACATTTATAGGTACATGCAATGATTTTACAATCAAATCTATCATATCAAATCTAAATAAAAATAAATCGCCAAAATGTATGCACACAACTCCAGATAGTTTTGATAATGCTAACGATTCGTAAAACACTAATTCTCAATTTTTTTCTTAGTAAATTTAATATAACATCTTTTATGTAAACTTAATATTAATTTTTGAAAAAAATATAGAGTAGGTGGCGTAAGACGAATATCTGTGATTTTTCGTTCCTCTATAATAAAAGCTTTATTGGGAAATTTAATTTAGTTCTATTCTAAAAAAAATCCAATTTGACTTTCATTTGGGGACACGTATATTCATAATTTCTTCTCTCTCATTTCTTATTGTATCAATATGATAAAAAATACGTGTTGAATATACACGTTCTCAAAGAAAGGTTAATCGAAATATTAAGGCAAATCGGATTTTATCTCGCTATTGGGACGTGACATTGACCGACATTCGTCAAAGATATTTTCATCATATTTTTTGTAATAAGTAGATCGTTATATTATGTCTGATGATCGAGAGAATTATAAAGAACTTGACTGACTATTCTACATTCTTCGTAGGACGAATACTTTTACTACTAATTAAGTAGGTTATATGCTTCAGTCATTGTACATTGAGCCGTCGACTTTGGTTACCTTATATTAAAATGATTAAATAGGATAAGCAAAAGAGGGAAATTGTCTAGACAAAATTTTCATCTACACAAATATATACAGCGCTTATTATGAAAAGTTATAAAATTGACTACTCTGCGACATGCATTTGAAAAAGGTCGACGCTATTCAGACAACTTTACTTCTCATTTCGTTGGAGTTGCTGAAGGCATAATTTTATTTCCCTATTTTTAAGGCCTCATGAGAAAAATATTGACCATTACGTATTCTTGTCATAAGTACATTTGGTATGTAAAGTCCATCACAGCACAAACTAGAGGCTAAGCGTCGAATCCGTCGTTATATTTTCCGAGTTTGTCTCCAACGTACTTCTTCAGGAGGTAATCTCGTAGGGCTGCCACTAGTACGGTTAATATATGCATCAAGGCCAGGAACAATGCCGTCAGGGTCACCACCACGAGGGCAGCTATGGGCTTCGACCAGTCAATGACCGGGTATATAAATTCGTTGCCCCATCTGTAACAACACAATGACATAATCTCAGTTAGCATTCGTATGCATAACACCGACTTGATATTTTTCACCTTGACATAAGGATGTCACGCCTTTTGGATATCAAGGTTTTTATAAGCGTTATGCGTTTAATTAAATGGTAGAATTATAAATATGATAAAATTATGTAATATTTCCATTATAGGATTATTCATGAAAAATTTATAATATATTTTGATATTGATATGATTTAGACGAACAGGAAGACAATATTATATCCGATATTCTTTTGTCGTCGATCGATCATTACGTTGATTATTTACGGAAAAATTGCAATGCTTGTGTAATTTTTTATTGCGTTTATATGGATATAGGTAAATGTTTTTAAAATTGTTTTAGTAGAATTAATGTTTTGAGCTTAAATGTTGAATAATATTTCCTGCATTTTAGTACTGTTGGTTTTGTTTTTGTTTATTGTATTATTATTGTATATTGTAATAAATATTATTTATCAACGTATAGGCGTACCAATTGATATCAATCTTTTAGTTATTATCTTGTATTACCGGAAAACGGAATTGTTAAAATTTTCCGTAAAAAATTGTCACGGCGTTGATATCAGAACTGATTCATTTAATTATTTAAGAAGGAACTGATAAAAGAGATAGACTTGATTTCTTTATAATTACGCAGATACATGGACATTCAGCCACGTGTATTGAATATAGACTTAAACTCAAGACTGTATGCATTCTCTAATATATAAAATTCTCGTGCCACAGTTTATACTCTTCCGAAATAGCTGAACCAATTAGGTGAAATTTAATATGGATATTCACTAGATAAAAGAATAGGTTTAAGTGTGGGGTAGCTCCACTCCATTATTTAATTTTTCCGCTAAGGGCCTGTTTCACAATCTCCCTTTAAGTTCCATAAAGGCTATTGGCAACATATTTGACAGATGTTTGACAGATAGAGTATGGAGTATCTGTCAAACATCTGTCAAATATGTTGCCAATAGCCTATAGGGAACTTAAAGGGAGATTGTGAAACAGGCCCTAAGACTTTTAATTAATTAAAACAATTAAAAACACATATTATAGGTAACCCTGAATTATTGACTGACGGTTGGATGATGTCAGTCGGGACAGCTAGTCAATATATTATATATAAAAGTTTATGATAAATTATGTAAAAAAATATTATGCGTTCCATCGTCCATTTTAATGTTAGAAATCAAATAAGACTAAACTACTTCGATATAAAATTTTAATTAACGCACGGGTATATCGTTGCTATAATTTTTTGTTAGGGTTTTAATAAATGCGTTTTTGTAATCGAATAACTAGGACGTACATCAATTTTTTGTACGTTAATTACGTTTTATTGAAACAGTTTCAATCCGTATGTTGCTTATTTGAACGTCATGTTGATTTTTACCAAGCTCAAGTAGTACCAAGTCAAGGGGTTAGGGGCGTCAAGTCCCTGAGCTCGTTTCGAGTCAGGATTGGTCTGGGTCCGTATATAATAACGTCGAAGGGAATTAGTGTATACCCCGCTGTCCCACTTTGGTCTTTTTGGTCGTACAAGCAAATAGTAGTCTAAGGGCATGTTTCACAATCTCCAGATAAGTTCCGGATAGGCTATCCGAAACATATTTGACAGATACTCCATACTCTATCTGTCAAATATGTTGTGACTAGCCTATTCGGAACTTATCTGGAGATTTTGAAACAAGCCCTAATAGTAGTAGTAATTAAATATAATATAAGCAAAGAACAGATAAGTTAGTAATACTTTTGGGTAGTAAATTTGCAAGGTCTATACTTTTTTCTTATGGTGCTACCACACTGCTGTTACAAAGTGTTTAGGTGTTAACGTTTGTAAACATTTTATAGCAGCAGTGTGGCAGCACCTTTACTACCGAAGTGGTACTGAATTTGGAAGACATAATATTTGAAATGTATGTGAAGTCCGTTTATTATTCGAATAGCTTGTTTGAATTGAAGGCAAACACGGACAAGGTTTCATATTTACTGCCAAAAGTACATATTTAAGCGCAAACTGTTGCTATGGCACTGAATGGACTTAGTAGCTTGCTGTTAATGAGTTCTACACTTTAACCTTACAAACATAAACACCACATTGTAATACACTAAAATAGGGTTGCCAACTTTTATTCGAAAAAAGAATATTGCAAATAATTTTAAAGAATGCAAATAAAAAGTAAGTACGTACTTACGAAAAAGAGTTTAAAAAAAGTAAAGTAGCAACCTATATATGTCCTACTGCTGGACACGGATCTCCTCCTCTAAATCAGGCGAGGAGCGACCTTTAAAGACTTTAAATCTTATTAGGCATTGAGGTTTTCTCATGATGTTTTCCTTCACCGATGAGCTAATGATGGTCTCGTGTTCAGGGTACACTTTAACATTTAGGAAAACCCATTTCAAGGCACTACAGGAGGGGGGAGGGTGTGAGGTCAGGATCGAACCCGGACCCTCTCCCTCAAGAGGCCGAACCCGGACCATCGTCGCTCACATGAAATGAGTATTAGTAGAGTACTTAATAAATATTTAACATTTTTAAAAAGGCTTTTTTTGGTACCTTATTAGCACATAACAATTTATGTTTTACTAGGAGATCATTTTTTTAATAAAGCTCTGTTTCCGTTACCGAAGGGTATTATGATAGATATGCATCATTATGAGTGACTGTTGCTAGTACATTAAGTAAAAAGGAGTACTTTTGGGTCCTCTGTTAGTGTTATAGATTACTAGCTGTTACCCGCAGCTTCGCCCGCGTGAACTTAGGTTTACGGATTTATCATGTCTGATGATGATCATTTTCTATTTTAATAATTACTAAGTTTTTGTATTAAAATGAATATATGTCATCTTGAACAAAGACATATATCCCTTCGCAGATTTTCTGTAGGCATATTTAGGATATATAATACTATTATTATATATTCCACCATACGTTGATCATATTATTAAATATTACGTCTACCAGAGTTGATACACTACGGCCTTAGACAGCAGACAACCACCCGCGCCCGTTCGTATCACAGCAACACGATTTATTTTCTTGTGCATTATTTTGATAATGCCATATCTCCTAAAGTATTCATTTAATTTGCATGATGTAAAGGGCAAAAATAAACTTCATAAAATGCACATGCCAATTAACTGATTTAAAATGATAAGGATTCATACCGTATTTGTTTAAATAACTTTCAAATTATCACGTTATAATTGCCCATTTTTTAAAGTATTAAATGGATATAGTATGATATCCCTAAGAGATAGACATATGCCATCGCGGACTTTTTTGTAGACCTATTTAAGATACACAATTCCACCATACATTATTTTGTTATATCTCAAAGGGTTTAGGCAGCGTTTTCGTTGAAAACTCCCAAGCGGCCTATTTTTTCCCTACACCTTCAACAATTATTGTTATATCTTAGCCAATGTATATAAAAACTTAATAAATTATATACATAAACCTTCCTCATGAATTGTCCTATCTATTAAAAAAAACCGCATCAAAATCCGTTGCGTAGTTTTAAAGATTGAAGCGTACAAAGGGATATAGGGACAGAAAAAGCGACTTTGTTTTATAATATGTAGTGATGAGTACGCCTGCATGATATAGTATATTTTAGAGAATGGCAACCCTACACTGAGGAGAAACGAGTATATGAATCATAAACACAAACATGGCCACTTCATGGTATAGTTGAATGTTCAAATATGAAAATTGTTGGCAAGTGATGTGGATCAAGTTTAGAAAGACTAAGTAATTATTAGTATGTTATGTTGTGTTGTGGTAAAGATGAGCAAAACATTGTGGGCAAAATGACTGTGATGATGATTTAAAATATTATATACCTAATCATACATGCCATTATAAGGCCAAATCATACAGGCATAATAAAAATTATTAATAAAAAAAAATAACATTGTTCTAATCTCACTAAATCCTTAGAATATAGAGTACTACTGTATACTACATACTACATGACAGGACCTAATATGAAAAAAAAAAACTTGGCAATACACAACCTAACACTCCTGGCAGACTTGAGTCAATCTATAAAAACATCACCATCATTATCAGAATTTATCCTTCCACTGCAGAACATAGGCCTCCCTCAATGAACGCCCAGATTACCGATCCCTTGCCACTCGCATCCAACGCGGACCGGCCACTGCACAGAGATCGTCCTCCCATCTGGTTCCAATATTAAAATATAATGTGTGTGGCAACAAAAAAGGATGTAAATAATTAATGCGAATCTATCAACGGGATTTGATTTATAAAAAAAAACACTTAACGAGTACACGTAATGTGTGTGCGTTGTGTTCATTTTAAACGTAATAAAAGCCTGCAATAGCGTTCACATTACGACCGTGTTCGTACGCAAACAATGGCTATAGGAAATGAATTATATTTCCATACAAATTGGCATTGCGAAACCTAAACACGATTATGACTGTTTACTTGATATTTCTGAGATTTGTTTTACGGAAAAAATATTGTACCTTCATCTTATACCAACATAATATGTTAGCAATAGGTACTCAATTAATTATGCATTACATCAAGATATACTTCTTATTATTATTTTGCTATTAACAATATTAATATTAGTTAAGGATTTATGTCTACTGATATGTATACTTCAACGCAAGTAAATTTTAACGGCGAACAAAAAGGGATCACTCATTAATGTAAAGCCAAGAGTCTAATGTGGATTTACCAAAAAATGTATGAAAATAATGCAAACCTGTAAATACACATGTTACAGTCGAGTAAACATACAAAATCTGGTCGTGCTTACGCTCCAACGCGCGATTCAGTTCGGAAACTGTGATTTCTACATTGCATAAAACAATGATTTTAATAGCAATGTGTCCGTTGTACGCTGGGAACTTGCGAAAACTGTGTGTGTTTTTTAGGGTTTACGTTGCTAAATTCTAAAACCTATCCGTCATTTCCTTTGATTTAATATTTTATATTTATATGAACATCTTATTGATTTTAAATATTTCGGGGCAGCTCAACTTAAAGCAATAAATATTTTCGAATGTTCTAAGGTGTTCTATAGTTTTGGTATGTAATATGTATTTTTATTAATGAAATATTTAGTGTCTAAATTCCATAACATTTAATAAGCAAACATTTTACATTGTGTATACTATACACACAATAGTCAAGATGGCGTGAATATTTTAAAACAGGATTTCTCTATCTTCAAAAGTACTTATTAGATTATACAGCTTCGTAAGTTTTTTCAAATGCTAAATAAATATAGAATCATTGTAGATAGTTATTTGCACATTAAATATCTTTGCGAGAGTTTTTGCTGTAGTTTTTTTTTGTCCATGTAAAACATAAAACCGAAAAAATATTGTAAATATATAATTGTCAATATATTAAATAAAATACGCGAAGAATAAGCTCGTTGAAGTGACAGTAGACTGGTCAAACTGGAGGACGGATGGCCGGTGGGCATATAAGGTTCGGGAGTGGAGGCCGCCTTTATGTAGACGAAGTGTTAGTTAGTTAAGGGAGGCCTATGTTCAGCAGTGGACGGATAAAGGCTGATGCTAATGATGATATTGATTTAAGGCTATGCCTCCTCCCTAATCATTGTAAGTGGTTAAATTCTGGTGTTAAGTGTGTCTGTGGTGTCACCGTTAGGTTTCAACTATTTTAGCATTTAGCATTCGTAATATAGCACTTTCCATTGAGTGCTGATGATTCAAAAACATAATATGGAAGTGTGCACGTCATTTTTCTAAAGCGCCCATCAAAGCAAACTTAAATTTTGTTGTAATCAAAATAAAATTATAAATAAAATTTAATAATAAATAAAATTATCGTGTTAATCTCGTATCTAATTTATTAGCTTTTCCAATAAAACATTATTCATAAACTCGTTGGGAAACGATAACTGGTATTCAAAAGTGGAAGTCCTTATACCTTCATACGATTCAATTAATACGTACTCAATAACCCGCGGTCTTATAACTCAAAGGCGAATTCATAATAGTAATGATAAAAGGCTCTGTAGTCTCTGTACGCTATATTATGCTCAAGTACTATTTTTTTAAAATCCCGGCATCGAGGTTTTGCATAGATTAGCGACGCGGTACAAGTCCTTATTGTGCTGGGTCACTTACAGCAAATACTACTTGACAAATGAAATTCACAGAATTTGGTACTAACACAGACAAAATATAAGTGCAACGCAAAAGGGATTTGCTTTGCGTTAGTAAAGAAAGCACTCGGCGATACTAAAAAATAAAGATTTTAAATTATGACGATGCTAAGACAATAAAGATACTGAGCACATAGATTTACATATTTCCATATAATTGGGTGATCGCCAACTTATAAGAAGGAAAACATTGACGACGAATAAGATGATGAATGCCTTAATGTAATACGTAGTGTCAGGTTCGATTCCTTTTTGTTTTTTACCCATAATGGATAGACAAAGATATAAATTATATTTGCTTTTTGTCTATCCAATACTATAATGTTGTAATAATAATCAGAAACGTTGCAAATTAAAGATAATTAAGACAGCGTTCCAGTTAATTAAGAGGAAAAAACTATGGTGAGACAAGGAAAAACGTCGCAAGCACACTTATATGGGTGGATATTCCTTTGTTAATAACATATAATAACATAGAATTATTAATAAAATAAAATTAATCAACTGAATGTCACATGAGACACGTAAAAAAGTTTTTTAAATAATATAAAAATATTTAACAGTTGTCCTACGCCACTCAAGGTCCAAGGAATTTTAACGATTTTAAGGAAATGGGTCTGCCCAAGGGTAAAGAATATTATACTATGTTATAAATACATTTTTTTACTAATTAATTAATTCATTGTAAGATATTCGGAAAAGGCCCAATACTCTCCTCGCCTGATTTCGAGGAGGAGATCAAGCAGTTAGATACATATAGGGGTTGATACTGTTTTATTTGGAAATGTGAGAGAGAAGTTAGTTTATGCTGAGCAGTGGACAGATAAGAGCTGATGATGATGATTCGGAAGTGTATAAATAAAGATCTCCTACCTATCTGCCTAACCCTTTTTTTTTCGAAATGGCCTATGCTGTTGGTCTAAAAACCTTTACGCTTTATCAGTATAGTAGCTGAGCGGATGGCTCAACTAAAAAGGTCTAGGGTGGGGGTCTCCCCCGCTAGCCGTGAGGTCATCAACCGCACGGTCTTAGGCATCGCATCGGTCTGCCTAATACTATCCCAGTGTATAAAAAAAACTACTCAAAGTTCTTTTTTCTTACAAGATATTTTTTAAAGATGACACGGAGGCGTCACCTTTAAGAAAATTTCAACTTTATCCTTGAAGTGTGAGATGAAAGGGATCATATAAGGGAATGAATGAGACGCGTTGGCCTTGTCACAATTAGCCAACGGCGACCTAACCTCAGAGATTAGCATAATGTTAATGGTAGATGTGGTGGAATTAGAATATAATTATAAGCTGGGCCAACTCGCTTAAGGCGCTGTGCCAAAATAGGTTTAATTTAAAAGTTTTTTAGGGAAATGTATACAATGAGTATTAAAATTGATCTTGAGTATATGAGACGCTAGCTATAATAACAGACTGCCAATAAAAAAGGAAAATTATTTAAAAAAATATTTTGCAGTTCCATTAGATACTTTATCTATTTGTCTCTTAAAAACACGGCCTAGGTTAACATTTTCTATAATTAATTAAATATTATGATATCTGGAGAATATGAATCTTCAGATACTAGAACATAATATTATGGAGTTTCAAAGTTGTTCTTATAGCTTATACAATGAAAAAGCTTCAATCATGGATACTGCCAAAACACTGTAAGCTTATTTTATAAAGAACTATCACATTAAAAAAAAAAAGGATTAATAAAAAAAAATGCATGTCAGTGACCGACACTAAGATTTTGCCCTACAAGAAAGTGATGAAGAAAACTGAAGAAATTTTCACTTAATACTTACGGATCTAATCCTCCGCATAAATAGTATCCGACGGAAAATAGAAGGTAGACCCCAGCGAAGTACAGCGGCTGCATGATGTGCAGCAGGCGGCTCGGCTGCGTCGACAGCACCAGCTCGACAAACATCAGGCCCGAGTTGACTCCGTGTAACATCACATCCAGTATCGGATTAGGAGCGTAATTCATTTTCTTTCCAGCTGAAAAATGGAAACAAAAAAAATGTCAAATGAGCAATCCAGTTTTAATGTCATTTGGTTTTTAGTGACAAGAAAGAAGTAAAGCTTACTTCTATTGCAAAATGATTTCATCCTAATGGCATGTTTTAGTGATACTAGCTAAGTGGCAGTTAAGGTTTAGTGAAGTATTTAGTCTTTTATCGGTGAAGGAAAACATCGTGAAGAAACCTGCATGCGATGATATTGAAAGTCTTTGAAGGTATATGAAGTTCACCAACTCCCATTGGGCCAGCGCGGTGAACTATTGGCCTATTACCCTCCTCGCCTAATTTCGAGGAGAATACCCGTGCCCAACAGTGGGACATAAAAGTTAAAAGTTAAGTGGCATTTACTATAATTTAAATAGATCTCGTTGTTGTAAGGGATTTTCGCGCATTATTTTTACAATAGGTAAAACACCCAATGATGCATTAATGTCAATGATGATGATGATGATTTGATATGATATGAGTCTGTGTGATTATAAATTGGGTTTAACGTATAATTTCATAAGTAGATGTGCGAAATGTCACGCGATGATCGCGTACCTGTAATTCATCACAGCTTATGATGCATGTGTTAATGCACGAACTGTTTTGCCTGGAGGACGTATGAACATCAAATCGGGTCACACAATTGTGACATAACATCGCTAATTATATTTACAATCTGTTTATTCAAATCGCGTGTTCTTCACGATACCCACAAATGTCGCTGACACTAAATAAAACCTTATCGAAATCTGTTTTTTTTTAAATATTTTTTATCGATTTCCAAATCATAGTTTTGTCAAAAAACATTACATACTAAAATTAGTAATGTATAACCGCGAAGCCTTTTGTTAAAAATAAAATTTTGGGTTCGGCGGAGAACCTTGGTCGGTGTAATTAATTGGAAGGCTATTTGCGAGTTACGTCATACGTGTTGAATTTTGATGTCTCATCTTATACACAGACTTAATTGAACATTTTTTTATGAATGAGTTTAATAGGTTTTTTTTTGTTTCGAAAGGTCTAGACTTTTAGGCTTGACAGCCTTTAAGCTCAAATCAAATAAAATTTTAAATTAACATGGTTATTTTCATTATTTAAAGTATTTAAAACGGGATATTTACCATGTTTTTCAAAAACAATATTCCGCAAAACAATATTCAAAAACATGGTAAATATCCCGTTTTAAATACTTTAAATAATGATTAATTAACTTAATTGTGGATAGTTAAAAATAAATATATACCATCTAACAACCACACCACGTTAACCCATCCCCGTGGTAAGCTCGTAAGAACATGTGTTATGGGTGATAGGAACGGAAATAAATTTAAGAAATTTGTATGAATATACACATGTATGACCCAGTTCAAACATCTATATTCATCACAACACGCCATACAAATTATCACCTGGCGGGATTTAACCCCGCGACCGCTGCGTAAAGGGTCCAATAGCCTGACCTCTATACCGACCCTCATTTTTGATAAATATATAATAATTTATTTACTTAAATCATTATAGAGGTCACAAAAGACTCGCCAAAAAACATGTATATTTTCTTTACTGATTACATCAATTTAACGGCTATACTAGCGAATAAATTGAGACTCAAGTGTTATTTTAACATTGAAATACATCATTTATAATCTATGCCTCTTGAAATTTTATGAATCTTAAGAAGCTTCTAACGAATAATTGTTTGCATAGCATTCAAATACCACGTTGCTTCTTAATTTCAATGGCTGTTTATGAGCCTTTAAGGTCTTTGAAGTCAGCCAAAACGGATTGCGAAATTCTAACACCTCTTGCTCACCAGTAAAGGTAGGATACATAGGGAGGAAATGAAAAATCACACATGGCTTATACGATTATGAAATTTCAAAGGTTTTCTTCTGAAATAGATTTTTAATCTTCTCACTATGGGGAGGAGATCCGCCTCCAGCCGTGTGACGCATGAGGGTCCCTTGATCGAGTGAGGTAAGGAGTAGTGGAAGTAAGTACTCACGTAGTCTCAGCACGGCCCAATAGAAGAGTGTGATCAGGAAGGCGACGGGCACGGTGATGTTATAGAGGACCCAGTACGTGCGCACGTACCATGGCAGCCCTTGGGCTGAATCTGAAATTAATTACATGTTTACTTTCCTTATACAATATGGGAGATGATCTACGTGCATTGGGGAGGTTGGACGTGCACGAGTTCGTTCGTTTTTATCCTCGAACATTGATGGTCTGAAATGCTCGACTTTGTATACAGTATAACAACCCTTTATGTCCCAGGCTGGGCACGGGTCTCACCTGATTTCGAAGAGGGTATTGGCCATAGAGTCCACCGATGCGCAGGCCTAACGCGGGTTGGTGAACTTCGCACATCTTAGAGTTGTCTCATTGGTGAAGGAAAACATCGTGAGGAGTGCCTGATGAGATTGAAAGTCTTTGAAAGTATGTGGAGTCTACCAACCCGCATTGGGCCTTGCAGGGAATAAATATGGGTTTATACTTTTCTACCAATAATCTAAGCATGATGCATTGTTGCATGATGCATGATGATTGTTTATTATTCATGTCTTTTTCTAAGAGTAATCGTGGTTTAATCACAGGAAAAAGTATTTTCAATGACACAACACGCAGTCTTGTAGATCCGAACTGTACGGCACCCACATGCTAAACGTGTGTTTTACATTCTGAACGTCTATGCGGAAGGTTTCGGCCAGGGTAAATAGTTTAAAGTCACACGCCTATCATGGTCATGGGAACAGTGATCACTCCTCAACTTTTTCCTGAATTTTGTATCGAATATATATATATATATATATATATGAATGTTCTTTGTGTTTTTGGTCTAATTTTGAATAACTCGTAGAGTTTAATGGATCATTCGTTTTTTTTTTCTCCGAAGCACCGGCCAAGTATAATACGAAGTTAAGCGGACTCTGTTTTATTTATACGAAGAATGATATATTTCGTTGCCTTTTGAAGTCTACGAAAGAATCGCAGCTGTAGTTAATCTACGTCATACGTTGGCAGCGTTCTAATACCTAGGCGTTGGACTGCCTCCAATAGTCTATATATGTAATGATGCTATAATATGATTGTGTGATTTATTGGCCAAGTATATGAACCATTTGAACAGGCTATTGTCCTGCTTGTATGTACTGGGCTGACTGGAGTACTTTTTTTATTCTATTACTTTTGAAAGTATGAATGAGCTTTTTCGCAAGAGCTAGACATATCTGCCCCTCTAGACATGTGGCAAACGCTCGCTTCTATTCTTTTGCGTTTACTCGCTAACTCCATAGGTTTGCTGCAAAATTTTTTAAGAACGTTTATTAAGATACATAATGAATATGGTTTAGTTTGTTAAAAAGTTTAACAACCTCTGTACTTCGTTTAAAACGAATATTATTGTTATAATATTTCTTGAATTTTTTTTTACGTCGTAAGCTAGTGTAATTCCCATACAATAAGTATTCTTTTCTATTATATTCGTTTAGCGTTTATGCCACTCTTCTAGGGGGAACGAATTACATACGTTTTTAGACGTTTTTACAAACAAAACCATACACTTTATGCGTCTTGATAAGCGTTCCTAAAAAATTTTGCAGCAACCCTATGGAGTTAGCGAGTAAACGCAAAAGAATAGAAGCGAGCGTTTGCCACTTGTCTAGAGGGGCTGATTAGATATGTCTAGCTCTTTCGATTGAAAGTCCTTAACGAAATGAAAGGTTTAATCCATGTCGTCTACCTTTTTAGATAAGAAAGATAATTACTTTTGAGGTGAAATAGACAAAATTTAATTTTAAAGTTAAGCGTTATCAAAAGATAACATTTTAACAGGACAACAAGCCAATCTAGAATCGATCAGGGCCTGAATGCTCAGTTTATAGCGTTATTCGTTTTTAGCGTATGAATACCTACATCTGGGAAGTAAATATTCTATTAAAATCTTCATAAATGAAGTCACTATTTGAATTAAATGCCATTTTAGAAGCGCGACTGTATCGCGGCCAAAGGAGACTATGTTGTGTTAAGTTTAGCTTTGCAAGAAATGTCGATTAGCGCTTAGCGTGTCCCTTGGTTACAGTGGAGACAATCACATACATTTTCTTGCAAAACGACGCGCGACGCCTGACATGCCTAACCTCTCCGTGCGACGCCTGACATGCCTAACCTCTCCGTGCGACGCCTGACATGCCTAACCTCTCCGTGCGCCGCGCTGGAGATGAGCCTTAATGTATACGCATCGACGTACGGTTTTCGCATGTTAATGAGATTCGTTTCACGGCCGTCGGCCAGCAGATCAATGTCATGTCAACGAAAACGATTATGTCATGAGGTTGTAGACAGTCTTATTTAAACAACACGAACAAACAAACTACAAACTTAATATTGCTTAAAGACGTGATTAATAAAATCATTGAATCTGTCGATTTTACCTTTTAGCTTTTAGCCAAGTCATGTGAATAAACTGTATACATATTGGCATTAATAATTAATAAAAATCTATGACAAAAGCGTGAACAAAAAATTAAGTAAAAATGCGCACGCGCAAAAAACAAGGGAGTCGCAGTGTGAGCCAATAGACTATCACCAAATGTACGTTGAAGGGCAAAATACATTTGGTACTGTAAAACATCCTTTAGAATCTTTAAATTTCGAAACCACGTAACCTTGTAAGAGCAGTATCTATAATTGTACATAATATATTTGATTGCAATAGCATTTACGCATAATTAGTATTTATCTTACTCATTTTTAAGCTATTAAATTTTAATAATGTTAATTGTTGATACAGAAGCATTAACACTAGCAATCAATAGTAGGCACTTTTCATAGTTTTACAGTGTACCAAATTATTTATATACTAACAAGGGTAGGTAAATGCCTAGTTATTATTTATACTGCTGTTTCCCCTAAGCTTCGCCTGCGTTAACTGACATTTACAATGGCATTTTAGCGAGATGATAATATATAGCCTATAGTCTTCCTTGATGAATGGGCTACATTAACTTTTTACTACTTTTAACTGGACGTTCAAACAAACAAACTCTTCAGCTTCATATTAGTAAAAAAGTAGCAACACATATATTATGTCCGACTGCTGGGCCTCGAAATCAGGCGACGAGGGTATCAGGCCATAGTTTACAGAGGCGCCCGCACTGGTACAATGCGGGCTTGTGAACTTCACACACCTTCAAAGATCTTTAAAGCATGCAGATTTCCTCACGTAGTTTTCCTCAATAATGTATTTTTGTCCGCTACCGCTTTAGATTTCAGAGATATTTCACTAATCAACTAATTTAATTATATTTTTCAGGAAAAAAAAGTAAGAATATACAACAAAAATGTTTTGTATACCCATATAAATAAAAATTGAAACCTCGATGACTGTAGTTTCTAATTATTTTTAACTTGAAAATCCTAATATTACTGTCAATGTGTACTCGTTTGCTTGTTACTAACATGCTTTCTCGTCTTAACCTTTTTAATCGATTTTAAGAATTCTTTCAGCTATGTAAAGTAGGCAGTACCTAGCTAGTAGTTGCAAGAAACATATTATATATCTTGGGAGTGACCTGTATCCCACGAGAACAAGGACTACACGGTTAAAACAGTGAGGCGAAGCTAGTATCAGCATGTTAATTAAATATAAATTAATGATGTAATGTATTCATTAAAGTTCAAACAAGAATTAAATAAACGACATTGACCCAGTGACGTATCAAAATATGACTTCTCCACGTGAGTTGATAAAATGTGAATGAATTAATGAATTATTTATTAATAATCTACATATTTTTCTATCTACATATGTTTATTTTGTGAAGTGTATTTATTTAAGTAATAAATAAATATACCTACTAATGTTATGTAATGTCTACAATATTATAAAACTTATCTAAATCTGAAAAAAAGCTTCGTGAGACCATAATATACACACAGACACAAAGTACGTGCTTGCTCCAGTACAACTTGAATTTTCTTAGTGTAGACTTTATCCAAAATAAAAGTTTGAGGGTAGTAAAAAAAGAAATTTTGGATATTATGAATTCAATGAAATGACAACATCTTAGATCATTAATATGTCTAGATGGAGTGTCGCCCTACAATCAAAACAAAAAAAACTGGCCAACATTTTCAAAGATGTGTTCGTGAATACCAGCTACTACAGTTCTCCCATAATCATCCTTTTTAATCTCGTTACACTTCAACACAAACCTTCATTATAAATAAAAACAATAATGCGTAACAATTCATGCGTATTCTATGACAGCGGGACGGATACTAAACACGGAGAAAGCATTTAGAAGTTGGACGCTATTTTTTTGGACGTGTTTTCCGCGCGACACTCCATCTAGACATATTAATGATCTAAGGACAACATCAGGATTTACTGATTTTAAGTTACGTTCGTACTGCAATATTTCTTTTCTATAGTTTAATTTATTAAGTTTATTTGCTTCATTAGCAATGTTAGAAACATTGGTCAGTTCTAAACATTTTCAGTGTTATCCTGTTTGTTGTTTTTTATAGTAAGTATAATACTTACTATTATGTTGTTTATTGTAAGTATTCAATCAAATCATTTCAGAAATTCAATGGCGTTGATTTGAGTTGTTGATTTTTGATCATTCAGCTACTATTAGGTTAAATTACTTTATTGAATTGATGGAAATGAAAAATGAACTGTTTAGTTCTCTAAACGGTTAAATGATTTATGATCCATCGCAAAATGTTAGCGTCACTGCAAAACACTTACTGGCCACGTTCCAAGTTCGATTTGTGTTCGGTGTTCTATCTTTAAACATTTACATTGTTTAATTAATTTATTCTTTCTAATATGAAAATATGTTTGATATTCAATTAAATCACAAAATCATATCCAAACCAAATCCAAGCATAGTACAACTATGTAGGCAAACAATCAAACTAGAATCTTATAAAATTACAGGACTATAAACTTATAATTATAAAAATTATTCTTTTCTATTTATATCTACACTAATATTATAAAGAGGAAAACTTTGTTTGTTTGTTTGGTTGTAACGAATAGGCTCAAAAAGTATTGGACCGATTTCAAAAATTCTTTCACCATTCGAAAGCTACATTATCCACGAGTAACATAGGCTACATTTTATTCTGAAAAGAATTGGGATCCGTAAGATATTTGGGTTTTTCGGACACAAGATGTAAAAAATCAACCAGAAAAGTTACTTATTTTGCGTACGCTGCCTAAACTATAAAAGATAGAACCATAGAATGTTCCAATTAATTGTAGATCTTATAATTATCTACAAAAAAGTCCGCGACACATTATACCTATCTATGTCGAGTGAGGCACAATAACCATTTTTTTTTATTTAGATATTTTTAATTTTTTTGGACTACATTTAAATGCGTTTATTATACTCATGCTTTGGATCCTTATCAAAATAAATTATTTCATCACTAAGTACAGTTTATGAAGATAATATTTCGACTTTGAATGATTAAAATTGGACGATCGGTTTTGAAGTTATGGCGTAATCTATCTATACTATATATCTACACTAATATTATAAAGAAGAAAACTTGGTTTGTTTGATTGTAATGAATAGGCTCATAAAGTACTGGACCGATTTCAAAAATTCTTTCGCCATTCGAAACCTACATTATCCACGAGTAACATAGGCTAAATTTTATTCTGGAAAAAAAATAGGGTTCCGTAAGATATTTGGGTTTTTCGGACACGAGGTGTAAAAAATCAACCAAAAAAGTTACCTATTTTGCATACTAAGATCCCGTTGTAAATCTTAGTTAACACAGGCGAAGCTGCGGGCAACAGCTAGTCTAATATAATAGAGAATCAAACGAACTTACCTGTAAGTGAAGTTCGATGATTATTAAACGAGTGATTCGCCCAAGAGATTACAAGTATTCACAAGTAGTACCACGCGTACGTGCTGCCATCATACACACTTTTAAAGCAACTCTGGATAAAGAAAACTTGTTTTCTCCCCACTCACGCCTTCCTTAACAGCCCGTCGTCGTCTGCAGTCTCATACACGTTTCTGTCGTGTACGGCTTTCCTGTTAGCTATTTCGAAAGGGCATTACATCAATATAAATAATATGTATGTAATTAGGGTTTGGGAGGGTTTGTAATCTCTTGGGCGAATCACTCGTTTAATAATCATCGAACTTCACTTACAGGTAAGTTCGTTTGATTCTCTATTAAACTTCGTGATTCGCCCTTCGAGATTACAAGTATTCACAAGTAGTTGTTTAGAGAACTACGAAATAGCTCACTACACTAGTGAAAACACAGTGTAGTTAGGTAATATTATAACAACAGTTTTTTAGATAATATTACAAGGCTTTTATTAAAATAATCGGAAAATATGTTTCATATAGTTAATAAAATCTATATATTGTGTATATTATAATACATACATTAGAATTGACGTTTACCAATAGAAGTTGAAAAAACCCCAACCTACAAGGAAAGTGAGAAAAGGAATCAAATGTTTTGATACCAGTAGTTACTTCTCAGTTTTAAAATTTGACTTAAGTTTGTGACATCTAATCCATCCAGCGGTTCGTTTGATAACATCCATGTTGACACCAGTCATGCGGCAACAGATCAAGTAGCTGCATGTCTCGTACTATGGGTACTAAGCACTGGTGTGCCCAATATCCTGGACGGTAGCTTTTATTCATCGGCTAAAAATCTGTGAACTTACAGGCTCAAAAGTTTTCTGAAAACTAACAAAGGGTAAATAACATTTGAAAGGCATTCTCTCAGAAGACATTTTCAAATAATAATCTAAGGTCCTAGTAAGGTAAATAGAAGGCGTCTCATAGCAATGTATATTTAAAATTGGTTGAGTTCTAATAAACCCAGATTTTATAATATAAAATTTTCTTAATTTTGAATATTATTTGATAATTGAAATTAAGAATATTTGAACACGATACCCATACTTAATATTTAAAAAAAGAGCACAATTTTTCAGTTGTATTATAATATTTTGGACGCGGAGTGCTTAGTCATATATACTGCGTACTATTTTCATAAAATAATTCTTAAATCGTTTACAATAATTGATATTACATTTTCAAATCGTATTATTTGAATACAATTAGTGCTAAAGCTCATTTAACGAAGTTAATGGGGAATAATTTAAAAAATTAACTATTAGTTATCAATCCTAATCCTATAAAATGTATATTATTGACGATAAAAAATTGTACCATTGATAGAAACAAGGACAGATATTGTCTTATGGTATTATCCATAATAGACGCCAAAATAACATTACTTAACCCTTAATAAATGTTTATTATTATTATCTTTATGCATATAAGATACTCACAAAATTTTTAGTAAAAATATTATTATTAATATTATTAATATCAGTTGTATTCGACGGCGTTTCGGGGCCTGCGAATGCTGCCCTGATAATCCTTATGTTCTGTAAAAAAGGCTGGCTAGACTATCAGGTACAATTACGACTCCCGAAGACTTATGTTTTATTTATTTTTTACTTTGACTACTTTTTAAGAGTACAAGTCGTCACCTATGAAAAAGATATCATGATTTGATTTGCTAACCAGCTGGCAAGAATATCTACTTCAGGTTTTTAGAAATTATTAAATTTTGAAAAGCATAGTCGGCTAACTCCTATTCTATATCAGAATTAACGCAAACGGGATTCTGCGTCGGCCTCATAGTTGTCTTGTGAGCTAACGTAGGATGCGAACACATATTATCATATAGATATAGACCCTTTTGATACCACTTCAAGTGTGTCGGTTAATATCATCCTATTTACATAAATATTATTTGTTTATGTATATAGCAGTGGAGTTGTCAATTCTCAACGGAACGTTTAATTTTATGTCTTGCATAATCTACTGATCCCGAATTACTATGCGACAACAAAATGCACCTTTAGCTATAAGTAATCGATGTGATGGTAGAATCCTGCCTAAGAATAGCTATTTCATCCCCTGTACCTGTACGAGACTAGTCAGAAAATAATGCCGTTCGACAAACGCCTAACCGTATGGGCATAATATCATGGGTAAAATATCAATATTATTAATCTAATAGTGGAAATCGTAAATAAACATATTGGTAAATAGATATATTGGTCGTAATCATTTTCTTGTAAATAAAGATAAATTAACCCATAAGTTTTTTGTATATAACCAGCCATATTGTAATGTTAAACAAACCGATATTAGTGATTCTATCAAGTGCGTAAAGCGTCGCAATTTCTTTAGTCTCTTAAAAATGTTTAAACTAGATTATTAATAATTATCATTATTATTGTAGTAATATCTATGGGCGCTTTTACACCACGTCAATCTTGTTCCACGCTAAGTTGTCAAGGTACGTATTTTGGACAACGAAACATATCTTATACTTTTTAATATACATAAGATATGCAAGATTTTCACATCCATGACCCAGGAATACAAAAAAATCTTTATTCCCAGGCGGGAATCAAACCCTCTAACTCCACCTTCCGTGCAACTCGCTAACTCAATGGTAAGCGCGTTGCTCAAGCCATAGAGGTCGTTAAATAAATAAATCGTAGAGGCTCTTACTTATTTTTGTTTGTCTAAAAAATAGATATAATAAGTCCTGGTTACGTAAAAATTACACAAGCTGGTTGCATGATTTCTGTAAAATGTAAGGCGACTCATTGATCCTTTTTAACCACTGAAAACGCAAGTATTTGTTACACTGATTATCCCAGATTTATAAATATATATTAATAAATCTGTGCTGATTATGAATAGCTATAGAAAAAAATTTGGCATGTTTATGCACATTTGACATTTGACAATTATTAGAAATAAGTTTTAAAGCTGTTCTATAATCAAGTTTGAAAAGTGTGGCGCGGATATACATCAGTTGAAATAAACCATTATTTCGATTACTCTTCTTTATAAGAAATATGCCATATAAATTGACCAGAACATGATTTACATTCATGTATCGCCTCTAATGAAAGTAAATAATTTATTTCCCTAGTCATTTCCCTGTCATACGCAATATTTGTGGGTCTATTGACTGGTATGTTAGTCTGGGTAACAGCAGAAAGAAAAGGTATACGTAAACCTTGTACTCAAGGCAATATCAAGAATCAATATCTGCGCCTACGCCTTATTTAAAAAATTTAAGTCTACCTGCTTCCAGCGGGTGTTGGTCAGGAGCGCCATCTACCGATCCACATGAAACCGCCGCTTTTTTCAGCACCGGTGTCCGCTTGTTGTTCTGGCGCCGCTCCGCTGCTGGCTGTTGCTGGCACCGCCAGCCGGCGAAATTAGGTCGGATTCGGTTGCGTGTACCGAGCACCCGGAGTCGGTGGCGGCTCTTACCCAAGTTTAAAGCCTAACCTGTACTAGAGGTGGAAAAGTTAGTTACGACTCGTGGTCGTTAGCGACCTAGTCTTTGTTATAGCAGACCTACTCTGCGTCAGTCGTAAGAAATGGCTTTTATAGATGTCAACTTTTCTTGTAAATCTCCTCCGAAAAAGCTGAGCTGGTCCCGTTTAAGATACTTCGTTATCTTCTACGCTCTTGTCTAGAGAAGACGTTAAAGTATTCCCATATAGTCAACATAGCATAAAAAACGACTTACCTCACTCGATATTTTTTTATATTGATTATCGCCATTGTTGCGAGACTTGAAGATCATTAATTATGAGGTTAGAATTTGAGTCACACCGTACATGGCAACAGCTAGTGGATTTTCTGATAACATGTTATGCCTTTTAAACATTTTCCAAAATGTCTTTAATATCTTCTCCAATGTAATTTACCTTAATATAGGCTTATCGGCTCTAGCTGTATTTATGTACCTATTAGTCCCCAATGTTTCTGATTTTTTGGCTCATAGCCTTGATGCCAAGGATAGCCAGGATAGGGTGCTGATCTTCAGACGCGAGATAAATTTGAAAGATTATTACCCACTACTACTCAACAGATTGAGGGTATCAAAAAAAATATATAAATATTAAATACTGTTAATTCCATCTTTGTCGATGATCATTAGCTTCTAGTATAGTTTTTGTGATACAGTCTCACGGGCTGTACTCTAAAAAACATCCAATGTATTCACGACGCAGTCTCACGGATTTTGTGTTCAGGGCACAATCTCACGGATTTGTGTTCACGACACAATCTCACGGATTTGGGCTCACGAACAATCTCACGAGTGCGTTCTAGAATAAAGTGCATCAATAAAAACCACACAACGCCCAGTCCAGAAAAATAACTCCATTATTGTTGAGTGTGGTTATGTAAGCTCATCTTTGTCAACGATCGTTAATGCTTGGTATCATTTTTGTGATACAGCCTCATGGGCTGGCTGCACTTCGAAAAAACATCCAGTGTATTCACGACGCAGTCTCACGGATTTTGTGTTCAGGGCACAATCTCACGGATTTGTGTTCACGACACAATCTCACGGATTTGGGCTCACGAACAATCTCACGAGTGCGTTCTAGAATAAAGTGCATCAATAAAAACCACAACGCCTAGTCCAGAAAAATAACTCCATGATTGTTAAGTGTGGTTATGTAAGCTCATCTTGTCAACGATCGTTACTGTTTTGCATAGTTTCTGTGATACAGTATCACGGGCTGTACTCTAAAAAACGTCTAATGTATTCACGACACAACCTTCTAGGCTGTTTTTTTTTTTTTTTTTAGTGGGTAATAATTTTTCAGATCAATCACGATATCGCATTAAGAAGAAACAAAAATAACAAAAGATAATATTAACTGAATAAATAATTTTTGATTTACCTTCATTTATTGTATTCGCTCGTGTTATTATTTTGAGCATGACGAATAAAACTATGGAGACATATTTTGCGATCTCTAGCCATTTTTCGTTCCAATCCTTTATTTTTCCTTTTCATCGTAATTCTTGCGTTTTTCCATGTCTAATATTCTATAGTGACACAGCTACGAACTTTCAGTATGCTAACTTCACTTAGAAAGAAAAATGCGTGTGCGATGGCCGGCACACAAAACGTGTATGAGACTGCAGACGACGACGGGCTGTTAAGGAAGGCGTGAGTGGGGAGAAAACAAGTTTTCTTTATCCAGAGTTGCTTTAAAAGTGTGTATGATGGCAGCACGTACGCGTGGTACTACTTGTGAATACTTGTAATCTCGAAGGGCGAATCACGAAGTTTAATAGCATTTGTTGTAAAACAATAAAACTAAAAAATTCGATAATTATAACAACCAATTATTTTACAAGTATATTTTATTTTTATTTATTTTATTCCCATACCTAGGTAGTCCTCCTAGGACGGCGATAATTCATAGCCTATGTGTCATTCTGATGTGTAAGCTATATCAATGTAAAGTTTCATAAAAATCTATTCAGCAGTTTTTGCATGAAAGATTAACAAACATACAATTCATAATTACAAACTTCACTGTTTATAATATTATTAGGATTTAAAAGCAATTAATTCTGAACATGCTCTTTGTGTACTCTTTGATATTTCCGATCAACAGAACATTACCTGAACAATTTCAGGATATAAGATGATTGGTGAATAAGGAGATAAAGTTGATAATCGGTGTAATTAAAGAGAATATGCGGAGAAAGTAAATGTTGTCGACCGCCTTTGAACTTTAAAATGCTATATCTCAAACAAAGCATCCGTCGTTTACCAAAGATGGACATCTTTGTTTTGACAAGTGATTGTAGTGACGTTGTTCTGCCACAGAAAAAAGAACCATCTATTTCGTCTTAAACTGTCTTATCACCCAATCACACAGTGTGCTAAATTTTATCAAAATCGGTTTCTCTAATGTAGAGCTTTTTCGGGGGGTTATCTATACAAATAATATACAACCAGGTTGATGAGTTTATTAGGGAGAACACGCTAATCTTAGGAACTATGGTTCGAATTGTTTTTTTTTTTGCATTAATTAATCTATTTATCGCGGAAGGTTATATATTGGTTGTAGAACATACCGCTACATCTGATAGGAGCGGATCTATGAAAAATCTAGTAAAATGGAAAAAAAAATATTTCTTTTGAGACTTTGCGTTGTGTGTGCTGCGTAACGCCTTAAGTTACGTGATAATTATATATGATGTATTTGTATCCATTTAAAATTTTTATAAATAGTTAAAGCAGTCGAAGATGCTGGGAACAGCCAGTGCTTATAAAGAGTCTAACTCTTGATTGCATATTCACTCGCTTTAAGTCGTACATAGACCGATTATTAATATTGTTATAGCCTCCGTCACTATGTAACATAATTTTTCCTAAATTGCATGAGTTGTTAGATTATAAGTTGTTTGAAAACTCCCAAAAGATAAACCCCTTGTACATAGATCAAAATATCATTTATTAGTATAGATTTATGAGGAGCAGCCGAACTCAGTTTTAATAGGCGAATTTGTTTTTAATTTATTGATTGTGTATTATGGTTGACTATAATGATGATATAGGAAAGCAACTGCCTGCAACAATCTTGTATGGCACAAATAGCGCCCGGAGTCCAAAGTTGTAACTGTCTATTCTAGTAGGTCGTGCTAATTTCAGTGCGAGCTAAATATATGCCATTTTGATATCAGCCAAATTCATAGAGATGGATAAGTTTAGCCTAGGTAGATGTAAGTAGAGGTATATATAAGAGCAAGTTCTTTTGTAGTTACGGAGCTTAGCTAAACTAATTTATCGTATCGAGTTATCGGCGTTAATTCATCGAATAGTTTTTATGGTTTTTATTAATTCGTATTTGAGCGAACAATCCTTCGTTCTATAAATACAGTTTTGACAAAAATAATAAGAAATTAGGTCCCTCGTTCAGGATAAACCTAGGAGTACCTAAGTAACTTAACATTTAAAGAGTTCAAGTACACACTTCTTATTCTTCCTTAAAATTTGTTTTTTTTTCTCTCGAAAGGTCTAGACTTGCCGGATGGCCTTTAAGCTCAATCGGATGGTTGGTGAGCATATTGCTCTACTAGTAAAATTTGCTAGCTAAAAATTACACATAATGAAAAGTTATTAGTATTGCAACTTACCCTGGTTTGTTCCACGATTCTTTACACATACGATAATTCCAAAAAATGATTCAAACAAAATAAGCACTAGGCCCCAATGTGTCATGTACAATAAAAACTTCTCTCGGGGCCCCCAGAAAAATAGTACAGATAAAGAAATAATGATAATTGCCCATAAGAATATAGGAACTCTCCACAATAATGGATTTATACTTCTTCGCCATGAACTTATAAACATGTCTGTCGTTTCGTTCGATTCCTTAAGCTGTGCCGTGCAGCATGCGAAGAATTTTTCTGGGACATCTTGTTTTAAATTATTTATTTTCTTCATTATTCGTTTTTATAACATCTGTTTATTAAATACTAGTTATTGAAGTTGTACAAATTCTTCTAAACTGTCATGGAAAATCATCAATTGGTGGTACCTGTAAAAAAAAACAATCATTTAGAAATTAATAATGATTTTGCTATGTATATTAGTTATAAAGCGACAATGGTCCAGTGATGGACGGACTCTGCCTCTTATGCGAGAGGTTCCGGGTTCGATCATGACCCGTCCGTGTGTGCTTTGAAATGGGTATTTCTAAATTTCTAAGTGCACCCCAAACACGAGACCATCGTTCGCTCACCGGTGACGGAAAACATCGTGAGGAAACCTGCATGCCTGATGGGGTTAAACTCTTTGAAGGTATGTGAAGTTCACCAACCCGCAATAGGCCAGCGTAGTGAACTATGGTCCATTACTTTCCTCGCCTGATTTCGAGGAGGAGACCCGTGCTCAGCAGTGGGACATATAAGGGTCAATACTTTTTTTATACTTTATATTAGTTATATGTTATATTAGTTTACTATATCAATTGGATATTTTCATTCGTTTATATTCTATATCGAGTAGTAAATGGTATCCGTGTAGTTTTTGTTTATCCTTCAATTTTTTTTTATTTTTTTTTTGCTAGTGTTGCCCAAAATACTTCTCGAAAATACCACAAAAATAAAAGCAAGGTCTTTACTTTGGCTATAAAAATACTTTAATCATAATCTATTAATATATAATAAATTAAAGAGGTAGAAATACTAAACGTAACTCACATTATTAAGGCATAGCATTAAGCATATAACAATTAAGTTTTGTTACATTTTTAGTGTCTAACTGTATTGTTAAAAGTTTTCAATTAAGAACAATTGTTGCGGGTAACAATAGACAAAAATTCTTACACAACCTTAACCTAAAATGTTGACGTATTGCGTGGGCATGCCAGTGTGTGAACTGACGCGGACCTTCATCTGTATCGCTAGCGTCTACCGTGAAAGCCTTGGGGTTATGCTACCATTATTACGGGTAATGATAACAAGTAGAGCTCTTTGAGATCTTACTTAGGCTATAGAAAAAAAGCAAAATATCAACCACAACTCGAAATCACTCTAGAATATGGGGTCATAGCGCTGGCCCAATGCGGGTTGGTGAACTGGACATACCTTCAAAGACTTTCTACATCATACATGCTTTACTAGATAGATTTACTCACGATGTTTTCCTTCACCGGTGAGCGAGCGATGGTCTAGTGTTTAGGTGCACTTAAAAATTTAGAATGACTTATTTCAAGACACCAAAGGGGGTGAGAATCGAACCCGGACCTCTCAATCCAGCGGCCGAGGCCACACCCACTGGACCATCGTCGCTCAGCTTAGGCTATAGATTTTATTTTACATTTTTACAAGTTTTCTTGATGGTGAAGTCATGAATTAGTTAAATTAACATATGATTTAGGTGATTATTTGCGATAAAAAATATCTACTTTTTCTTTATATTCTGTTATTGCGTTTTTAACGTTTTAGAAAATCTAAAGATGTTTGCAGAGACCTTTAAAGGTTATGTTGTTCTTCCAAGGTGACCTAAACGTGCAAATCCAAAAAAATAATATTGTAACAGAAGTATTTTGTTTATTTAAAATGTCATGGTAACAATTTGATAAATATATGGTCATGGGTATAATTAACCTCTCGTTCATGCTAATTGGCTGCATAATGCGAATTACCATTACTGTGACAGTTGTCAAGGTTGACAGATGAAGTGTCAAATCATAATTTTTATCTAATGTCATTTTTTCGTCACATTTGAATATAAGCGGCCGGTTGTTAGTGCCTTTTCAAAACTTAAACGTTTTACGAATTATTTTCGTACATGCTTCTCTCCGTTGTTTGTATATTTTTGCTATTGTATGTATGCTACTGGCTTTAATGTTTGTGAAAATATTAATATTTCTTAGCATACTTACTTAAATCTGTTGTTCAGGAAATTTCTCATGGGGATAAAGCGGATACGTGTATATGGATTACAGCTTAGAGTGCCCATCGCGCTTTTATATAATTAAATTATTTGTGCAGTAAAGTAGAGTAAAGAGCATAAACTCGCTTAGATACCTGGCGGTCACTTTGATCGTTTAGTCAAAGTTATTATTACTTTAATTAAAGTTAGTTTAAGAAATTAATAATTATTGATTGCTTTACCAATATAGCATTTATAATTTTGATACAGTTAACAAGTATAAGTATAACGAGCTAATTGCATAGCGATAAGTAATTCGTATTAAACGTTGGTTAACAAGTGGGTCACTGCGCCAAATAAACTTAAACTAGAGCTGTTATATCCTGCCGTTTCCATTTATTTATCAAATCTTGATATCTGAACTGTGCAATTTAATACAATCTGACGATGTCACAATCCCGAAGAGTCAAAAAACGAAGAAGGAAAAGAAGATATTTTAATTATGGAGGGTAGAGGTAAGGAGTACAATCATATGGGGAAATAGTATAAAAAGTGTCCAGCTATATGCTATAAATAACATTTCAAAAAACCGTCCGCAATGGTGTAGGAAAAGGGTTATAGTATTGGTATAAATATTTATGTGTGTGTGTGTGATTTCTTGGGGCACACACGTTTAAAAGTTTACCCTCTTGCAACTGTGGCGCCACCCTTATTTAACGCTTTTCGATGGACGGACAATTTTTATACACAGAGATGATATACTCCTTATCTCTTCCCTCCATAATTTTAATGAATAGATATGACTATGGTTGGAGCCATAGAGTAAAGTAATACAACGGAAAGTCGGAGCGGCGGAAATGTCGCGCGGTAGTGATTTCGGTTTCCCGATATTTAACTATAATTTTGTATTTTATTAATTCGGGGTGGTTTTCTATAGTGTTGAGTTATTATATAATTTAACCTGTGTATATTGTGATTGGTTAGCGAATATTGCGGAAATGTGTTGTTGAGCGTTTTTCTTAAGAGGATTATTCTGGCAGTTTTCTATAGTGTGTGTTTTAATAACTTTATCCATATAATATAATGAGGTTGGTAGCGAATATTGTAGGACTGTTCTGGATGGATAGAGGAAGTGATGGTTAATTGTTATGGACGTGAAGGGCGAAACAGCGCCCCATGGTATTTCCCGCCGTTCCTCCAATTACAGACTAAAATAGTTTACGACAGACTTGATACTCAACATTGGCATTGCACTAAGTTCAGTCCATTAAAAACGATTTCGGCAGAAAACTTCGAACAGCGTGGTTGTGTTTTATTAGTTTCCCGTTGTTATTTTTTTGTTCATTCGGAGCGATATTCTTTTGTTTGTTTTAGAAACTGAATTGTTTTGCGATTAGTTGGTGACTATTTTAGAAGGCTGTTCTTTTAGGGTGCCGTCGTGCCGTAGAGTTTTCCGTCGTTTTCTCATACTTGAGATTGGATTGGTCGTAATCAATCATATTTATCTCGCTAACAATAACAATACGTCATGTTATTGACGATGCCCTAAGTGAAGAAAATATACATTCAAATTTTCGCCATTTCTAACTTATATTAAGTTACTATGGTCTATGTCAGAATTTTTTTATAACGTAACAAGTACATAATGTTATGTACGTTATATGTATTATTAGTTATTACATATGTACAAGTGCGTTTATAAAGGTATATTAAGTTTCTCTGAATGAATCGCGTGACGATATGGTATTATGTACCGGTACGCTGTGGGCGGGCTAATGTATTCACGGCTCTAGAAATCGCGGAACATGTTCCTATTGTCATGACCTTCGAGAGGAAATGGTTTGCATGATTTATTGAAAAATATTTGGTGCTTATTATATTTTACATTGTCTGAGAATAATGAACCAAAAACTAATAAATCGTTTATCATTATACATGTTTCTATTAGATATTATTTAACTATAATTTCTGACTCGCAGCTTCGTGCATGTTACCTTAGATTTACCGCCGCTTAATTTTCGCAAAAACTTTTTTATCTAAAATAAAATTAGCCTAAGTTACTACTTATCATATCTATTATCTATTATAATATGTGAAATTGAAAGTCATAATCAGCCTATCTATTTCATAGCCGCAAAAACACAGTAATTAAAAAAATATATTTTTATGTAAAATATGTGATGTAAATAATGAATATTTAATAATACTTATTAAAGACCTATTTTCTAATGCTACAGTAAAAAGGTGTAAGTTTAAAATTACAAATAGGAGCTGAAGTGCAGCTTCAATTATTTCCATATGATAATTATGAATTTTGTGAAATATACTAATTCGCTAATAAAATGAAATACCAAACCAAGCTTTTTAAATTTTTGATATTATCTTTCACGTATCCATTTTAATAAAATAACGCTCAGGGCTGTTTTGATTTACATAAAATATACAACGTATTTAACGTTTTTAATTGGATAATATAATAAACAATATGTATTGCATTGAATAAAATTGCCAGATAAAGATAAAAGAATACATTTTTTGATAGGTAAAAGATAAAAAAATGGTTATTGTATATATCAATCTTTTTTAGATATACAATTTCGTAGTTTATCTTGTAAGGCTTAGTCAGCATCTTCGACTTTTTTGTACTATGATAATATTATTTATTATACATGTTAATATAAGCGGAATTATTCTATCTAGCCATGTTTCGTTGAACTTGATTGTTATTAATATCATTTATATTTATTTATTATGTATTTTCATTTATAATGCCATAGGCAATTTAAAAATGTAAGCAATAATTATTTAATTATATTTAAATAAAAATTACGAATTTTAAGGTGAATTACCACTTACATGCAATTCGCAAGGGTTACAAACTTACAACGATAAAATGGGTTCATAGGATGAGACAAAAGGTCAAAGCTGCCGAACGAAAACCTTTTTAGAACATTACTGGCATAAATGAAATTTAAAAATCGATTTTGAAAAATATTTGTTAAGATTTTTTTAAGTAAGTTTTGCGAACAAAAAACTGTCCCTTACTTGTTTTAAGTTGTACTTTTGGTTGTACTTAAGCAACTTTTATCCTCAAATGTGAAGTCGCTGCGGCGTATAGTACTTGTAAATAGAAATTAATAATAACTAAATAGCCTTCACTGTCTTAAAGGAATAAAATAATATCTGACATTGTAAATTTAATTAATAGCCAGAGCTAGACCTTGCATAGTGGAGGCAATACGAAGGTAAGTCTACTCTATTCTTTAATCAACACAAGTAAAATATTTATTGGCCACTGCTGGGCATATATTATGTCCCACTGCTGGTCATGGGATGGTGAACTTCACATATCTTCAGAGACTTTTAATCTCATCAGGCATACAGTTTGTTTACGATATTTTCCTTGAGCGAGCGATGGTCTCATGTAGGGTGCATTTAGAAATTTAGAAAAACCTATAGCAATGCACACGGGGGGGTCAGGTTTGAACCCGGAACCTCTCGCACAAGAGACAGAGTCCATAGTGACTATGGACCATCGTCGCTCTGTTGTAATTGTAAGTAATACATTTTTGTAAAGCGGGATATTTACTATGATTTTCTTTTTTCAATATTATCTACAAATGTCTTGTCCATGAGAACACAGGGACAAGTGTCCTGAATAAGACGAAATAAAACATATGGTTAATATCTTGCTTTAAATAATTATTTAAATTATGTACTACTTGCGGTCGAACCAAAGAAAATTTAGGAAAATCTCGGAGAAAAAAAGACAGAAAAATACTTACTAAATCTTTTTCGTATATTATATACTCAATGTCTATCTCGATACGAATTAATTAAAGTATTAAGTACTAAAACAAAAGATATTAGAGAAAATTGTAAGGACCTTTCTTAACTTTAACGTCTTTGATGATAAATTTATTCTGAGCTATATACATAATACGTATATTTATATTGATAATAATGGGAATATTTTTTGCACGTACTATTGTTTATAAACGGAGCAGTGTCAAGTAAAACAATGTGATTGTTTAATTTAACTTATAATGCACTAAATTTATTTTTCGTATTAAAAAGTATTAATATATTTAGTGTATGTCTCATTTATTTAAGTATAAAAAATATAATTGTCGAAATCTTTTGACAATTAAAAAAAAACCTTTCTATATGGTACTCGTGGTAGTTATTCTAGTTACTTCTTATCATTAATCACTGTAAACTATATAAATACACTACTGTCTCATGTTGATTAGCGCATCTAAATTAAAAATTATGACAAAAATTTACTGAAGATTGTAGATTTGAAATTTCATGAAACTATGACGGAAAGCTAATTAAAAACACCGGCTAGAGACGATTTCCCACTACATCCGATTAGAGTCCATGAAAAAATGGATCTAGAAAATTCTTTTGTTTTGTTTCTACACTACTCAAACAAATTAGATAATATGGCAATCTTGTCTATAATCATCTTCGTAATGTCTGTCCTTCGTGAAAAAATCACGAATCGGAGGAAATGATTAATGAACATAAAGACAAACGTTCTTATTTAGTTGTTTTTGCTCCTGTTCGGACCTGCTAAGACCAGAGGACATACTACCCAGCCTGGCGTAAACTATATTTAGTCTGTAGTATGGAGAAACGTCGGGAAACCCCAAGGAGCAAACGTTTATAAAACAGAAATTTTCCAATTCTACATCGGAACGTTGATCGGATCTACTCAAATTGAATGGTACACTTGCCCTAAATATAGAATAGGTTCTGATACGATGGGAAGTGTAGTCTCGCGCAATATTTAAGACTGTTTTTTTATTTTGAAAATATTTTAAAAAGTCAAAAAAACGTAATCGAATGATTAAATATTATATGGAAATTGTAGGTTTCTAGATTATCATTAGGTCTAGATTTATTTATGTTTGTGACACTACGTAAGGGAACTTATATTGATAAATTAGAAACAATTTTCTATTACAAAAAATAGTGCATCTACACAGTAGATAGTGAGTACTATGTTTTTCACTCGTAACAACTCAACAACTCGAAAAAATCCTGTCCTACGCATTACTTACAAATTACAATAGCTTATTTATTTTGATACCCTAAAAATACATATTATGTACCTAGTTAATAAACATAAGCACTATTTTCATGATAGTGATTTTCCTGCAATAATGTAAAGTCGTTTTCATTATTAGCACACACAATGATATTTACAATTTTTTAATAATAAATATGCAAACATACCAATAGTATTCTAATCATACGATTTCACTATAAACTTATCACACGTATTAAAAACAGTTTTACGTATTATAAACAATTTTACGTATTATAAAATTGTGATCGTAACAACGATACGTAGGTCGATACGAGAATAGCCGAGCGCGTCGTGCGCACGATTTAGCGCGCGACCGACTGGTACACATGCATACAGCACGCCGCTCCGCTGATGATGCGTGTCCTCAGGGTTATATTTTTACTATAGTTAATGACTGCAGCGAAACAAAAAGCGATAATAACCGTCAATAATTCCGCAGAGAAAAATACAGGTATACAAACAACATCGTCAAAATGACTTTTGGCATTTTACTCTTCGCTAACCGATAAAATTGTGTACTTCGATATACATAATATTTTGCGTTTGGAAAATTTATAAAACAGAGGTCACTAACCTTTTGATTAAAACTATACTAATGAAATAACTTTTACTTGTCCGACGTTACGGATAGTACAGCAACCATGGTCATGGGAGGACTTTTAAGGTTTAAAACTTGTGAAGGTGCAAAGGGTTTATAAATTGATATCACTATCTATCTTTAAATAAAGAAGATACAATAACGAATAATATTTATTCAATATCAAAGTGTTGGTACACCGGGGCCGGTGAGTCCGGTCCGTGTTGGATGTGAGTGGCAAGGTATTATCTTGGCGTTCATTGAAGGAGGCCTATCGTCCAGCAGTAGACGGATAAAGGCTAATGATAAGGATGAAAAACATAGGCTTATCGAATATAATGTAAATAATATAGAAGTATATGTATTCACTTTAAAATGTAAAGGAGATCGACTAGTTGATTAGCTGCGAAGAAAAACCCCGTAAGGAAATATTAGGCATATTTTCTTATGGTGTTTTTCTTCGCACAAGAAGTCACTGTCGAAGTGTAAAGGTTGTCAGATCGTATTGTCCCACGAATATTAAGCTTGTGGCATAGTACCCTCAGCTCCGCTACGTGACTGATTCGGAGGTGGTGATTCGTGATTATCACTTGGAAGCGATCACATTATAATGACTTCAATCAACTGATTGAACCGCAGGTTGGGCTATGCTGTGTGGTAAAAGCTGTTTAGGAATAATTAAAATCAGGTTATCAGTCATCATAATCATAATTAAATGCTCTAGTTTTTGTGCACTGCCTGGCCCTTTGAATGAAGCTACAACAGATGCTAACCTCTCCGATAAAACCTGTGCCAACTTTTATAATCGGTCAAACGATGTCCGGGTTTATTGAACCAATTTGTCTACTTTGTTGCGTGAAACTTTTTGAAGGAACACTTTTTTAGCCGCGGTGAATACTTTTTGGTTGGGGAAAATCTCATAAGTTCGCGTCACTGACATGATAATGTGATGTACGACGTCATTATGAAATTTCACATTTGCGGATGGCAATTACCAGCACTACCAGAGATTATGCAGATGCGTTGCCTTTCTTTGTCCTATTCACCCCAATTAGGCTACGGAAACTCGCAAACCAGAAAGGCGACAGCATAACTGTTATTTTGCGCAGATATAATGTGTGCTAGAGCTACCTCCCTGGTCGAGCCGGCCCCATGGTAACCATGGACATCAATTTAATATAACTCTTTGAGATCAAATATTTTTTCTCCATATCTTGCTTACGTAAATTTAAACGACATATTATTTCTTTTTGCAATAGTTATTTTTTAATCTAAAAGTAGTTAGATCTTAATATTTTTCAAATTATATGATATACCTTTATACAGTCAAGGTTAGTGAAACAATATTTATATTAAACAGTCTGTTATCTGTGGTAAGGTCATCTGATTAGGGATTACTCGCGTCGTGCAATCTTAAATTAAACCTTCACGTTTAATATTCAAGACTATAAATATGTGCATTTTAATGAAATTACATTTAAATTTATTTTCTGTGTGTATTTTTATCTGAGCCTGAATGTAGTGATTTGAGAATGTTATCATTGCATTTTGTGAATATTAATTATTGTACTTTATTTGACAATTATGCTTATTCGTGTTCGTAATTAATATTATTGAACAATTACAAAACGTAAATCTAGTCTCGTAAAAAATTCGCAAAAACCTATGTTACGGGTAGCTACTAGGAAATAAATTTATGAAATCTATATAATTATTAATTACATATATATTCGTCTAAGACGAAGTTCAGATATCTACATCATCATACTAACTATCTGCATTTGGCAGGAATCGAACCCGCTACCGCTACGTAATAGAAACGCCCAGGATAGGCAACTAGATAGACAACAACAGAACAAAAGAGTGCTTGAGATAGCACCAGCTGACTTTTAAAGTCTTTAAATTCGTGGGCTACATCAAGCACTTCCCATCAGATGAAATGACTAATCTACTAATCTATTCACCTAACATAAAAAAAAGTTTCATCTGCCTAGCCTTTTCCCAACTATATTTTGGGATCGGCTTCCAGTATAACCAGATTCAGCTAAATACCAGTATTTTAAATAGAGCGTCTACCTACCTGACCTCTACAACCCAGTAACTTGGTGATACGGTACCTCGTGGTAAGACTGGTTAGCAGACTCTCGGGCTTCTGACGAACTGCAATGACTGTTAAAGATCCACGAATGACAGCCGAGACAAACGGCTTAACGTTTTCCGAGGCACGGAGGACTCTCGATATGTAAAGATGGTCACCCATCTACGGACCAGCACCGGCAAGCGTTGTTTAACCTGGTGAGTCAGTCATATTTTAAATTTCATATAATTTTTAAAATAAACTAAAAAAAGATTATTAATATAGAAATAGACAAAGAAGGCCAAAATCACAAACATAAGTGCCCTACGCAAGCGTCAACATGCGCGTATAAGTCAAGGTCTGCAAAAGAAAATTTACCTTCACGCACTGTCAATCTGATCTCATCTGTGGTTGGGTAACACAACCGACTATTTGTACAGACGACATTGTAAATGTGACATTACGGGGTTTTTATGTGTTTTATAGCTTGACAATTATTTATCGGACTGAGGTCAATAGTCGCAAGTCTCTCATCTGCACTTACAATATTATACAGTGGAAAGAATTATATTTGTATATGTAACGGATGTACTCAACAATTATTGGATCAATTTCTAAAATTCGTTTACCATTCTAAAGCAACATTTTTATCGAGCTTATGTTATAAACAATCAGCGCGAAAACACACGTAACGCGTGCGAAGCTGCGTGTAACAGCTAGTTTTAAATTAGTTATAGTTTCTGTATCTTCATCTGAGCCTAAATCATCCTTTATACTCCATGTTATAATATCCCAAGCAGAAGCTGTTAGGTATAATTTACAATGCTGACATAATCGCTGCGCGATAAAAGCCTTTTCCTAAAAAAAAAGATTAAAAGAACAAAAATGACAAATTGTCTGGCCCGGCATCATATAATATACATCTTTTTTAAGAATTCAGACGTATATAGAAGGACTTAAGGATTTTTTGTGCCGACTTTTTGGGGACATATCCCCAGTTCGTACTCGCTCGCTCTAGTAGGCTCATATTCTGGGGACATCGCGGTCTCCCTTTCCTTACGTCGCCAAGTTTGCATCGCAGAAACTTCAGACAGACTCAGAAAAAAAGAAACTCAAAACGCTCATAAGAACTGTCCTTCTATATAAGTCTGAATTCTTTGATCTTATTCAAGTGTACAGGTTGCTCTATAGAATAATTTAGGCGTTATTTAATTTAACTTCTTGTGCAGTTTTATTACAGGACTTAAAAGAAAGTAAAGCAATAACCTATATTATGTTTCCCACTGCTGGGCACGAGTATTCTTTAAATGAGACGAGGAGGGTATTGAGCCATGGTTTTTCGATGTGCTGGCCCAATGCGGGCTGGTGGACCAAACACACCATCGGAGATTTTCAATTTTATCAGGCATGCAGTTTTTCTCACAATTTTTTTCTTTACTGGCCAGCAAGCGATAGTCTTGTGTTTAGGGGTGCACTTAGAAATTTATAAAGGCATTTTTGACGACCTCTGTGGGTTGGCGTTCAAGCCGGAGGTTGCGGGTTTGAATCCCGCCAGGGAACAAAAAAGTTACTGTGTTCCTGGGTTATGAATGTGTATTATATAATAAAATCTTAAATATAAGTATTAATATAAAACGTATTAAATATATGTATTTCCGTTGTCTGGTACCCGTAAGTTGTAACACAAGTATCTTCGAGACACGGGACCAGATTGACGTGGTGTAAAAAGCGTCCATAGATATTATTATTATTTCAACTGGCCTCCCGCTCAAGACGCCGAGCCAGTACCCCCTGGAACATTTTCGCAGTCTACCAGTTTCATCATCATCATCATCATCATCAGCCTTTATCTGTCCACTGCTGAACATAGGCCTCCCTCAATGAACGCCAAGACGTCTACCTATTTGCCTCTTTCAAATTTAAAATATACGGCATATTATTAAACAAAATTGTTATTTACTAAACCAAATCGTTTTGTATTTCGTATTTAATATAAAACATATGATTTTATTAACTGTAGCGTGATATACAGATCTACACTAATATTATAAAGAGGAAAACTTTGTTTGTTTGTTTGTTTGGTTGTAATGAATAGGCTCAAAAAGTACTGAACCGATTTCAAAAATTCTTTCACCATTCGAAAGCTACATTATCCACGAGTAACATAGGCTACATTTTATTCTGGAAAAAATAGGGTTCCGTAAGATATTTGGGTTTTTCGGACACAAGGTGTAAAAAATCAACCAGAAAAGTTACTTATTTCGCGTACTAAGATCCCGTTGTAAATCTTAGTCAACGCAGGCGAAGCTGCGGGCAACAGCTAGTATTAAATAAAAGACCATAATATGCATTTTATGCAAACGATTATAATTTACATAAGCGTTCAATTACAATACTAATTGCTCTTAATATTGCTTATTAGTGTATCATACAATAAAATAAACATAGGTGATAAGAAATCACAGCTTTCCTTAAACATTATTAGGATAGGAACAATTATTTTAACTAATACTATAATCACATCGACTCACTGCATAATACTCATAATATTTGGCTCACACCGAATGTCAACCCGGATATTATTTTATACTTTATACGACTTAAAAAGGATTTTCTCCAATTTCTTCACTTTTAGTGTATAATGCCTTTTTGTGGACAATATTATGAATAAAATTTGATGTATTTCATGTGTATATTATTTAAATAAATCTGCACATTTTAATTGCAAGAAAATAATATCACTTTTTACATACCCCGCTAGAACCGTTAAAAATGAATTATATGTGACTTTCACACTATTTACAATTTGTTTTATACACCATAAAGACTTTTACAGTCAAGTATATAAATGTTTTGATCGTTTCGTTTAATTTTAATTTATCATTACATTTTGCTGATATTTATAAGCTACACACTCAAATACAAACTTGCAAGTGTATAAAGCTTTATTTAACCTGTATTTAATAAAAAAAAAAATCTTTTTATCCTACTTTTTCATATTTGGACTGCACTTAGTGAATTGCCAATGACGTGTATCAAATCATAAGCTATCTTTAGTCTGTAATATGGAGAAATGGCGGGAAATTAAGGGGCGCGGTTCACGTCACCATCAATTAACAATCACTTCCAAATCCATCCATCCAGAACAGTCTACCACAATATTCGCCATCAATCACGCCACATATGGTTTTTTTTATAAGTTTTTAAAACAAACACTATAAAAAACCGTTCTACAACAGTTATACGCAGCAATATACACAAATTAAGTTTTTAAAACAAACACTATAGAAAACCACTCCGAATAAATTAAATACATAATATTACTTAATAATTGTCGGGAAACAAAAAAAAAAACATGACCGCACCCCCCGATGCTTCCAGAAGTCCCTTTAGCCAAACATATTCAAACTCTACATTGAAAAAAAAAATGTTTTACTTTTTAAAATTCAGGTGTTTCACATTAAGTTAATAATATTATACCTCAGGTACATATATATTAACTTTATAGTAATTTAGTAACATATTTTAAAATTGCCTATAAAATACAAAGTATTATGATTACGTGATATTAATAAGGCCATGGGCGTAGCCACATTGGGGCAAGCTGGGGCGCTTGCCACACCCTGGCCATAGGATGATTATTAATTAAGGCCATAGGAGGCAGAGGCAATAGATTTGGACCTAATCTATTGCCTCTGCCATAGATAATTTTATCACAAACGTGAGCCTGGATTCAGAAAAGTGGGCAATGGCTGGCAATCATGGGTGCTCCATAATGTCGGGGTAAGATGGATAGGTTGACTGCTGCCCCACCCTGAGCCCAAGGCTGGCTATGCCCATGAATAAGGCTATAATTGTTATTTATAATAAATTATTTAACTTAACACAAATAAATAAATGCATGCTTTAAAATATTTTAATATTTAGCTCGGGCACTGAAACAAAAATGCAATAAAAATAACGTTACCTTTTAAAGATACAATTTGAATTGATATGCACAACCAAATTTGATTTATTACCAAAACATATTGGAACCAGCTCGGATCAAAACCAAGCCTACCTACTATGATAATATCAGGAGATTCTACACGAGAATATTTCTAGGCTTTTCACACCTAATGCATCTCAGAAAAGAGATTCTTCAAAACAATATTAGCTCTAGTACATATGGCAGTATTTATAAAGCCATAGAACGGCTCCAATCACAGACCACCTAAACTAGGTTGGTATGTATGGCTTCAACATACAAAAATAAAAACATCACTTACATATTAATATGTACTTTTGCATAAATAAACTTCTAATTCAAAGATTTGTATGATATACTATCTACAGCGTAGATACTGATGAAGTAAATGCCAAAAGTATGTTTTACATTTCGAAAAATCTTTCCGTTAAACGGCACCTTAAATTAGTAATTATTTGATTCAGCTCATACATACAGTCTTACATTAACACACTCGGTTATTTGAAAATATATTCTATTAACTATAGTATTAAAAGTCATTGTAGCGGCGCGTACAAATGCAAAACTTTAATCAGCAGAACCTTGGCCTTCGGCAAATCGGTTATAGTCGAAAATATTTTCATTTCATCGATTTAATTCCATATTTATTCCTTAATTTTTTTGCAGTCGGTACCAACGTAGCAAACTTGATATAATATTAGAACAAAAAGTATAACTCTGCCGATTTGAAATGTACACTTCATCTTACTTTCCTGTATTGACTTACGTTTAAGTAGTACTTTGGTTAAAGTCTCATGATTTGGTAAATTAATCACTCCCAGATTCGTTTTCATATCCGCGTTTTACATTTACCGTGTTTACCGCACCGTTTTCTTAACCCTCAGTGGGTGGGCAGCGTGATTCTGTCTTGCTGTGAACTCTTTACGTTGAGACGGGCCGCGACCTTCGAGCGTATGTAGGCCAGGAGGGTGGCTACGCCGTGAGCAAACATCATCACCACAGCACACAGAGCGACGAAGCCCAGCGCCGAACCTGAAATAAATGTTATGTCATCATGAGTTTAGATGTGACAATAAGGCACTCAAGAGACGCAGTGTTGGTCGGCTACTATCCGGCTAGTCAATCGGTAGGTAGGTAAGCAGATAGCTGACCTAAAAATAATTCGAAAGGGGGATGCCCCTCCACGCTCCGCAGGGGGTGTATCGCGCGCTACTCAAGAGAGAAAAAGCTTGACTAGTCAAATCCGATACGGCTTACGAGTCATTTACGGATCAAGTTATAATTTAAACAACATTATGTGTTGTTTAATAAATAGCCTGTGCTCATCCCAGGTGAACTGTTTATTAGTGACGATGGCTTACCACCAGTGGGTCCTTTTGCCAATCTAACTAGCACATAAATTCTGCTTTTGAGTCTGCTTGTAAATACATCATGCTGAACTTACCAGGCTTGTTCCAATCCAGTGCTGGGTAAATGGCGGGCAGTCCAACCCTGTCCGTGCCACCGACGGCCCAATAGAAGGCGCTGAACACGCCGTACGCCAGCCCGGCACTGGCACTGAACAGGGCGTGTGCCGCGCGCACCGGGTGTGCCGTCACTGACAGCTCCACGACCATCACCAGGGAGTTGGCTCCGTGGACCAACAGGTTAAGTGTGTTTATCTCGTGGATTCCTGTAAATTATATAGACTATTGTAATAGACTTACAGACATATCATTTTGTAAACAGCTTCATCGAAATCGGTTTTTTTTTTCAAAGCCGGGAAATGCGCTTAGGCATCTCGAGGGGGAGTGGGTCTCCCCAGGCGGGTATGTAGAATTCGCTACACCCGAAGGATGGTAAGTGGATGCAGCTCTACCCACTAAAACCCGGCGAGTGCCGCCAATGCCACCTTTGGTGAGGTGCCCCGGATCTGCTAGCAACAGGGCACCTCGACGGCTAGCCAGTCCCTACCCCTTAGGGACTGGCTAGCCGTCGAGGTGCCAGGAGGCAGGTACCGACGCCACCTCTACAGAGAGGTTGTTCCGAACCACAGAACAACCCCTCCCACCATCGGGACACTACAATGGAGCGAGGCTCCCGTCCTCGCCCCTTGCCTCCTGGTTTTCCGCCCAGAGGGGACAGTGGGGGGCTTATAAGAGAGGTGTAAAGAGCCCTCTCGGCGCAATTCGCTGCGGCTAAGGTTACTGAGCCCCACCGCCACGAGGAGGCCTGAACCATGATGGAGATCAAAATTGGCCCGAGCGTGCTGGATGACGAGGAAACTCGAAATTTTCAGATTTTTGGAAATATATACTTACTAGGATCATGCACTAGGGTCCAGTATATGAGGGTGATGACGAACGCCAGGTCAGTAGCTACTGTATGGGTCAGCCAGTACACGCGACACAGGAGAGGTGTCCTTTTCCTTCGTGGCATAGCTATCTCTTCTTCATCGCAAGCTGGAATTTAAAAAATGTTTATGATGCCTTTTGTAGTTATAACCTATATTATAAATGTAAATGTTAGCTGTAAGTTTCCCAAAAATTGTAAAATAAATTAAAATAACTAAAACTACGCTATATAATATTATCAACTAGTTGCCCAGACAGACTTCGTCCAGACTTCCTGTCAAACTTTAATATTGCGTTCCCGGTAATGATTGTATCTGCTATTAATTCCCGTAGATATCGCTGTGAACAATTAACATTTTTGTGTTTTTTTTTAATAAAAGTTTTTCGTGAGCCTTAATGAACATACATATATTTCGAGTTACGCACTTAGCAACATTTTTTTAATAAATTATTCTAACATAACAAGACTCATCGTAATTTGAGTAAACAAAACACAAAGTAATAGCCTTAATAATCAATTCTGTGAGTGCGTCAATAGCCAATACGCTTGTACGAGCGGGACCGACCCGGCCGCGGCGTTTGGAATGAGGAACCAATAAGATAATTGTAACGGCCAGCATCCGACTCGGCGGGCTTAATTGACGCAAAATTGTATCAATCAAGTGACTGACGTCTGATGTACCGACCCCGTACTCGGGTGCTCTCGGCTGTGTGGTCGGGACTAGTCGGGCTTCCTCACATGTAGTCGCTTGCATTGATTCATGCAGTCAAAGCTATTGATGCTAAAACTTGAACTCAAAATCATCCATAACAACGGTTACTGGAAGATTTTATTTAAGGCTTACCTGGTTGACCGAGCATTTGCTCGGTTATTTTGTTTTGTTTTATATACCCTTGGTGATAATATGATAAAATATTTCTTTCACAAAAACGAACTTGAAAAAAAAAAGAAAAAAAATATATATATAACCGGACTGTTGAATTTCGAATCGAAATTTCGATTCATAACTGCCTAATTTCTCAACTAATCTAACTTAATCATTCATTGCCTCAAAACACGGATAAAAAAGTTTTATAAAAATTTATTCTAGCTAGATCGATTTATCGAATATATAAAAGAATTGCTCGTTTAAAGGTGTAAGATATTTTAGAAAAACGTTAGTATAAGTCCTTTGTCGACGATAGAGCGACGATGGTCCAGTGGTGGGTGGACTCGGCCTCTTATGCGAGAGGTTCCGGGTTCGATCCTGACGCCCCGTGTGTGCCTTAAAATGGGTTTTTCTAAATTTCTAAGTGCACCCCAAACACGAAACCGTCCTGAGGAAACCTGCATGCCTGATGAGATTGATAAATCTTTGAAGGTATGTGAGGATCACGTGAAGATCACCAACCCACATTGGGCCAGCGTCTCGGTGAACTATGGCCCATTACCCTCCTCGCCTGATTTCGGGGAGGAGGCCCGTTTCTTTACGATTTGATACTTTACTTTTTTTCCCGATCTCTCAGGGGAATGGGAAGTATGCTGATAAATCTGTACCAGACATGACGACTAATGGATGACGTGGATATTTTTCCATGAACCACGTGCAGGGACATCCATGATCCGAGTGTTCTAATGTACGGCGACACGCGACTCCGCGGTGCATACAATTGATTTCGATGGCCGCGCGGAATTCGTATTCAGAGACGGTAACGGACTAAATCACGCGAGACATTTGTTATAATTTTTGTCACTTCGGACACGTCAAGGCCAAAATCATTCCACCATAACTTTTATTGTCTGCCTATGATTGATATACCGATTCTATGTGTAATTTATCTTTATGTAGTTAATAGATGTTACAGCGTCTGATTGAGTACAATTATGATACATTTTTGTTTGAAACGAAGAATAAATAATGTTTCAGGTCACTTAACTCTTTAATTAAATCATTGAACTCTTTATTTCAATTGTTATTTTTTCTTTGCCATGAATTATATCTACAAGACAATTAATTTGATTAATTTAACTTCCGGTAACCGTTCTCTGTCTTTGTCACAACTCACAGCCAACACCGGCCGGCCACTGCACAGATATCGTTTTCTCACCAGGTTAATATTTCATCAAAATGCTATTAAATGTATTCTACTTGATACACTAATCTACTGAAAAACACCAAGTTGAGAAAAGTTTTGGCATATTTTTTCCTAAATTATGGGGTTAATTTAACAACTAGTTTGAGAGTGCCAGCAAGGCCACTATATACTCGTACTACTTACATATACTAAATGATTTGATGTTCTTGTATCGGTGCACGACCGCGAGCGCCAGCGCCGCCTGCAGCACGATGAGCATGTAGCCCCAGTTGGTGAAGTAGATGAACCACTTGAAGTAGTTGAGCTCCACCGGCGGCCCGTCGTACAGCCGCGGCAGACGCTGGCACGCGAAACTCGACACGCCGATTGAGAACAGCGTGAGAAACAATAACCACCTGAAATAACATATTTATATTGAAATAGCAAATCAAGTGCGAAGCTTACAAAACATCCCACCACAAACATAAATGGGAAAGAAGATCTGAATTCAATATTATGATATGATATGCCTTAGTTGCAGTCTTCAACGATAAAAGAAGTCAGTTCAGCTACCTGAAATATAAAAATCTTGAAATGTCGTGTCTTCTTATAATTAAGGGTTGAAGGCTATTGAAGTCTAGGCCAGATTTGGCTAGTTATCATGTACCCACTGAATCCGTGTTGGATGCGAGTGGCGAGTAATCGGCTGACTTGACGTTCATTGAAGGAGGCCTTTGCTCAGCACTGGATGGATATAGGCTGATGATTATGACTTTCTAAAACAGTCGTGTTCGATGGCTAGTTTTTAATAGCTTACAAATTCCAAACAATATTCCCGAAGTTTAGGTCCAAATAACACACTTCTGTTCGCCAGTTCTCTTAGCTTATACGTACTTGACTTGAGACGCTACTGTATCTAGAAGTGTCAAGTCCGGTGTGTGATCAATAAATACCATAACATACCTATAAACTAAATATGACGTAGACGGTATCGTGCCAGACTGCCACTGGCAGCAGGCGAACTGGTGCGGCTGCGAGTGCTCGAGGTTGAGGGAGCGACGGCTGGCATGCCAGATGCGACTCAGCATCGCCGGTTTGCAAGTTTTCTTCATTGCTGGAACAGAAGCATACATTAGAATAACAGCCGAATTGAGCCGGCACGACCGGGGTGGTACCTCTCGCTCACATAATGCCGGCGTAAAGTGACAGTTAAGCTGTCGCGTTTCGTGCGGTTTGTAAGTTTCCGGTGGCCCATTGGTGAGATAGGGAAAAGGAGGGCAACGCATCTGCATAACCCTTGGTTGTGTGGATGTTAATGGGCGTCGATAGTCGCCAGGCTTCGAAAACATCGATGCCCTTCACAGACATCAACTCAATACTTGGTGTATTTTATTGATCATTAAAATATCCTCCCTGGCTGGCACCGACTCCAAAAATACCCAATTTTAAATAGTATACTTCTACTTCACCTCGAAGTATTTAAATATTATTTCAAATTTTTTATTTGTATATAAATTAAGGTATAGTTTTGAAGTCGGTTTTTGGTTTTTTATTTAAAAATAATTTTATTCTGTTATCGGACGTTTGCCCGGAGCACTAGTGTATTATATTAATCGTGATGTGTATGATGAGGTAAGCCGGGTAAGACTTCGTTAATGAAGAGTTCATGTGACGCGGCAGCACGCGATCAATAAACATACTCAGACTTAATTGACAGAGCTCCCGTGGCCATTAAGAAAAAAAAAAAACAAGTGCCTGTCGCCATCGCACATGGTTCGTAGGTGAATGTATGCTAGCATAATGAAGTAAAGTAAAAAACCCTTGTATGTTTCACATGTGGACATAGGCCTCGTGGGACTCCTCCTCGAAATTAGGCGAGGTAGGTAGGCCATAGTTCATACATTTTCAAAGTTCTATAAATAAATCGCGATAAAATCCGTAAAAGTTATTTCATTATAATGGGTGAAATAAACGCGAAAGTAACTTTGTCTGTTTATTTGTCCGACTCTTCTTCACGCCTAAGCCACTGAACCGATCTGGATTAAATTTTATGTAAAGATAGATTGAGACTCGAGAAACGGCAGAGGATGATTAAAATGCCGGATATCCAATGGAACGAAAACTATGCGGGTGAACCCCCGAAAGTGTCTGAAACAAATAAGCTATCTAAGAGCTTTCAACGAAAACGCTACGTAAACCCTTTGCGATAAAACAAATATTTTACATCTTAATTAGGACCACAGAGATAGAGATATTCGCGATGACATATGTTTATATCTTGATGATAACATACTCCGAGTATATCCATTACAAAAATAGACAACTATAAAGCGGTAATTGGAAAGCTATTAACACAGATACGATAATTCTTGTCATTTTAAAAATGTAACTGAACCTTTTTCCTTGGCTTTTTTAACTTAAATTATCTTATAATCTAAGGGCTAATCTGAAGTCATTATTTTTTATTTTAATTTTCATAAGCCTTTATTTAAAATAGCTATATGGTACTGACAAGGCGGCAAATCAATGTGATGCACAGATAATAAGGTCTGTGGGCAGCTTCCTCTTACGGAGGCGTGCTGGCCAGTGTTAAACGATACATAATAGTATACAATACGGTGTACTAATACACAATGGCTAATTGAATAATCCGCGCCTCGTGAACGGCTGACAATGAAGCCGTGTCAATAGATTCAGCATTGGTTGGCGGATGCTGCGTTATAAATCGCAATAAACGCGACATCACAATATGTCACTAGAATACACCAAGCTATGATAAGATCTTTATTATCATCATTAACATCATCACAAACGGTGATAAGATATAGAAGAGATTTTTTTTCTGCTATTTATTACGTAAGCAATATTTTACCCATATAAAAACAGTTTCTTGTTAGATGCGAGTGCCAAGGAATCTATGGTTTTGACGTTCATCAAGGAAGGCTTGTGTAGCAGGACGGAAAGAGTCTGACAATGATTAATCCCAGATAAAAGCAGAGCATATAGGTTTCGACGACCTCTGTGGCTCAGAGGTTAGCGTGTTAGCGCTCAAGCCGGAGATAGCGGGCTCGAATCTCGCCAGGGAACAAAGAGTTTTCTGTGTTCATGAGTCATGGATGTGTATTAAATATGTGTATCATATAATAAAAATCTTAAATATATGTATTAATATAAAACGTATTAAATATATGTATTTCCGTTGTTCGGTACCCGTAAGTCGTAACACAAGTTCTTCGGAAACGTAGCACGGGAGCAGATTGACGTGGTGTAAAAAGATATTATTATCATACAATTTTCTGCTGTCTGGTATACCGACTATGCTGCTTCATTTCATGTTTAGACTTAAGTGCTTTCAAAACAACATTTGATACAGACCATTAAGAGAATTTATTTTTAGCGAATTCAAAGACCTATTGCATTTGATTGAGAGACGCGACAGTTCAACTGCATGTCAATGTTGTAATTGCGATTAATTAATGTTTAACAGTTGCTAAGCGATTGACGATGTATCGATTTTTATCAATTGCTGTCCCGCCACCTGCGTGCTCTTGATTATTCGATCTGACGAATAATCGAACCAATTAAGGATCGTTGATTGGGCTCGATAGTCGATTATTATTTATTATTTAACGCTGTTCACAAACGTCTGTGCAATACAATTCAATTACACAGTAACCAATAGGCTGCGTACTTTAATATACTTTTGAATTACGAATATCGATTATTGGACAGACTTGATTTTAGTTTTGGACTTACGAAAACTTCCAAGACCTGAACGTCATTTATAATGTGAGTTGATTACAAAAACTAGCGGTTTTCATCATAAGGCTGCGTTTCCACCGGAGCTGAGCTAAGCTGCGTTGCGAGGAATGTGCTTTACAAGAACCAATAGAGACGTCGCGCTGAACGTGGTCAGGAAAATGAAGCATTACTATTGGTTCTTAAAAACACATTCCTTGCAACGCAGCTTAGCTCATCTCCGCTGGAAACGCAGCCTAATTTCCGCATGATTTGATATCTTTCTATCATAATTTGATTTGATATACCTATGGCATATTAGTGACCAGCCGCTAAACAGACATAAACCATGAAAGAGTCCAAACAGGTTACATGGTACTGATGTATTACATACCAACATCATCATACTTTATCCGTCCACTACTGAACATGGGCTCTTTTTTTGTTTAACGCCGGGAAATGCGCTTAGGTATGCCGCAGGGAAATGTGTCTCCCCAGGCGGGTGTGTGGAACTCGCTGCGCCCGAAAGCTGGTAGTGGACGCAGCTCTACCCAATGCCGCCTTAGGTGTTAGCAAACAGGGCACCTCGATGGCTAGTCAGTCGTTCAGGGGACCGACGCCATCTCCACATGGGTAGGTTGTTCTATGGGGTTGTTCCGCACCACAGAACAACCCATCGTTGGGACAGTACAGTGAGGCGAGGTTCCGGTCCTCACGCTTTGTCCTCTGCTCTTTTACCCCCTCTTCTTATAAGAGGGGTATAAGGAGCCCCCTCGGCTCAAGGTGCTGTCTCACCCTAGGCTACTCAGCGCCGTCACCACGACAAGGCTTGAAACCGAACGTGGGCCTCCTTCAATGAACGCTAAGTTGACCGATCCCTCGCCACTCGCATCCATCATATCCATCCATTGTCTAGTTTATATGCATAATATGAATTCAGGTAAAATGACGCTAGCCTTGCAAAATAATATTTTATTCTACTCTTATCTCTTCTGATCAAAGGTCACCGTCAGCTGATGACACAAATGACAATTTCATGGTGGCAATTACCGAGTATTTTTCATTAATTACCGAGCGAGGATAAATTTTGTACTCTGTTTGATTTGGTCTTATCTACACTTCTACATCTACATCTACATCTATCTACACTGATATTATAAAGAGGAAAACTTTGTTTGTTTGGTTGTAATGAATAGGCTCAAAAAGTACTGGAGCGATTTCAAAAATTCCATCCATTTTCAAAAATTCAAAAGTTTGAAAACCACATTATCCACGAGTAACATAGGCTAACGGCGGTTTTCAATATCCTATATATCTTAAAATATTCTTATCTATCGTTACATTTTGACACATTTTCTTACAAAATCTGTTAAAATTGTAAGATGGATAAGAAAATTTTAAGATTGGTTTTTCGGACACAAGGTGTAAATCTTAGTTAACGCAGGCGAAGCTGCGGGCAACAGCAAGTGTACTATAATTTTAAATCGCGATCGTATCGAGAACTATGAAACTTTAAAGGCAGATTTTTTTTTTACGATTTTTTTTCTGTTTTAACGTTAACAATATTAGTACTTATTCCTGTTTGTATGTTCAAAGGTTAGCTTTGGTAGGTTAGGTTAGCAAGCTTTCATACCGGCATCGCAAGATCATAGTATTAAATATTTCAAGGAGTTTCACGTATGTATATTATTATAATATGATTTTAAATATTTTTCTTTTGAATAATGGATAGTCCATTTTTTACGTATTCAGTCATACATTTTATATGCTCTAAAATACATTTATACATGTTTTATTATTTTGATTTTTTTAGTTTTATGTAGTACCTACGTAGATACTATTAGTTAAAAGGTACATAATGTTATGTTGTCTATTGTCTTATACGGGTCTTAATTTATTTATTACACTTATGACTTATTCTAACCTAAATAGAAAAAGATTCTATCGATACCTGGTCAGCTACTTTAATTATTCATAAGAATACCTATGACGTAACAGTATCGCGATTTTAGGATACTAACACTACCAGCTGTGCATATTCAGTAATTAGACTTTCTTGCTTCAATTAGCTTTTATTGATGGCAAGCATGGCTAGATTTTCGCTTAGCAACTGACAGAGAACATATGAAATTATCAACATAGGCAGGTACCGAATGTTTCTAAGTAGGAACCGGCAAATTATACATAACTATTCTATTTCAAACCATATGACATGATTTGGAAATTTCAATGATAAAACCATAGATTATACACTTATATACTGGTCAATAAAACTGGTGGATAAAACCTTGCGAATAAAACTAACTAATGCCATGTATATTAATGGTGTACCGAAAGACGCGCGATATAATGCGATAGCAACGGAACGTTTCACAGCAAAACATGAATACTTACACGTATCTAATTTCGGCAGCTTCATGTTTTCACGATGTGTTCATTTATATGGCGACATAACATAACTGCACAGATAACATTACAACAACAAGGATTCGTATTTCTCGGCGATGTTTTTACAGGAAAGGAGATGTGTTTGTAGTGCGCATGTGCGCAACACACGAGTCACTGCAGCAGCGCTCCATCAATATTTCTAATAACCCTCTGTCGCCCGGCCACAACTAATTCCCCTATCGGCTATAACGCGATAAATTCCCCTTTTTTGATGCACGTACGTAGATTGCAATCGTTTTAAATTAGGAACAAACACATTCTTGATTTAAAACAATTGCCCAAAATCTAATTGGCCGCTGACGAATAAGGTAAGGTGGATTGGCAATTAGTGCTAGTTACGTTAATCAAACGTGCTAGAAAAAACTGTACATTGAAAAATTTGCTAGATAGAATGATATTTACACATTCAAATTTCGTTTAGTTTTTCAGAGATGCTGAAATATATCGTCTATATTTTGATAATATAATTTGTGGATATTGATAAGTGAATATTGGAAAACCCACACTTAGATTGGCTTCATGATTTTATGTTAGATCGTAATAATTAATAGCAAAAATAAAAATGTGTGTGCAATATACGTATTACAATTAAAATATGTAATAATATGTGTTAATGACCCACACTATTCAGAGTTATCGTTTAATCTCTTTGCTATATACAGGGCAATTTTCCGAATCGAACGGGATAATAATCTTTCATTAGCAGTCTTGCGAATAATGTATTAATAATATCGATAGTTCGAAATATTATCTGTGGAATAATAGTAAAAACATATGAAATCTCGCTTTGAACAGTTTTGGCAGGCTAAAATCATAATCATCATCATCAGACTTTATCCCTCCATTGCTTCTTTATGTTAGGTAAACTGGCAGACGTGTCGTATGGTATTCTAACATAACTTAGTAAAGTAAAATAACATAATATATGTCATTAGGTGTTGCCTCTCCTAAGACATAAGTTGTTCAGTCTTGGTGCCTGTCTTGATTAATTTCTAGGGAAGCCATCTGCTCACCTACCTGCCTGTCTTGATTAATTTCTAGGTGAGCCATCTGCTCACCTACCTACCGATTGGGCTTAAAGGCTATCAGTCCTAAAAGTCTAGACCTTTCAAAAATAAAAATGCCTGTTTTGCCCTTTTGCACAAGTTGTGAGAATTACATACGCAAGAAACGAGCAAGGAAAGGTGCCCATGAGGCCCGAAGTACGACGCAGCACATTCCTGCCGCCAGTAATGTATGTAATAAAGATAGGCCCCTTCCACGAATACCAAGACATGCAAATGTCTATATCCTATCGGTGTTACCATAGTGTTACGTAAGATCGACTAAATAGGTATTCACTTATATCTTTTATAATTAGTACAAAATCAAACAAAAAGTGTGAGTTCGATGTTGAGTGCACAGAAGTAAACAGGAGACCAACGGCAAAGGAAAACTTTACTTTACTTTTTTAGTTTTAATTGTTATTATAATATTTTTATATCATTTCCTGTCAGAGATAATAATAAAATGAAGTGTTGATGTATGTGAAAATTTATTTAAATGAATATTTAAGAATTATTATTAACTAGCTATTGCCCGCGGCTTCAGCCGGTCAGTTCTTGTTAATTTAGATCAACCGGCGTCAATTTTTTTTCATGAAAACTATACTATGTTGCTTCTATTACCTCTAAGACTATGTGTTTCATGTTTCATGATGATCGGTCAAGTAGTTTTCGCGTGAAAGCGTAACAAACAAACTTTATTCACATTTATAATATCAGTAGGGATTTAAAGTTCTTTGCATATTATGGTCAGTACTAGAGTCAAGATATCTTTTTTTATGTCACAGAGGTGCTCCTGTCTGACAGCTGACAGCTTAGCTGTCACTTTATGCTGATTTTATGTGAGCGAGAGCCCGAGAAGTTTCTTCCCGGTCGTGCCGGCCCAATTTGGCTGCAAAGCAGCATGGAACTATCTTTTACAAAAAATACCCAATTAAAAATAACTCTTACAAAAAATATTGCGTGAGAGAGTAACAAACATACATTCTTCCAAACTTTTGCGTTTATAATAATATTTATAAAAATAAGTATTTTATAATTCACTTGGACGTTAAGTGAAGACGATAGAGGAAGGAATGAGATTTCATTAAAAATTTAACTACATATGAGAGTATTTTATGATGAACCTATGCTACAAATACTAGCATAAAATATACATTAAAACGCAAATTAACTACATATTTCATTAAATTTATTTTCCAAGTGTAAATAGAAGCTAAAAAGAAGTTGAAAGGTTTTGTTAATTATTACACTTGGGAACGTAAAATCTTTCAGGTATTTTATTTATTTGTGAAGAAAAAATTTGAAAACAATAATAATTTTTTTCACAAATTTCGACTGCTTGTTGCATGCGAAGTACCTATGCCACTTGTATGGTAATGTAGGCTCAATGGTTAGGTCAAGTGACTCATATATTCCCCTGGTTCATTAACACGTGGTATGATAGAATAATAATAATATATATACGGGCATATACCAGGCAACAGAAATATATACCTACAATCTACATTTAGGATTTTTATTATATAATACACATTTTGAATATCCGTCGATGTCCCAGGAACACACAAACATTTTTGTTCCCTGGCGGAATTCGAATACATCCGGCTTGAGCGCCAACGCCCATTGAACCACGAGGACGTCAAAATCGTTATTAATACTATAAATGCAAAAGGAACTCTGTCTGTCTGAACTCTGTGAGAAAGATCTCATGCCTAAACAACAGAACTGATTGGAATTAAAATAGTTTGAGACCAGAAAAAGGACGGAGGATAGTTTTTATTATGGAAATCCTACGGGAATGGGAACAATAGGGATAAAACCGCAGGAATGATAGAAATAAACTGTCTGGGAGCTTTCAACAAAAACGCTGCGCAAACCCTTAAGAATATACCAAAATAATGTTTTGTGGAAAATGTCTACCTTAAATATGTATACAGAAAAGTATGTATACTTACTTAAATATGTATAATTAAAAAATGGGCAATTCTGAAGAGAAAATTGGAAAGCTATTGATGGTGAGGAGATACCATATGAATTCTTACTAATGTAAATAATTTAGTTGGTTGGAGCATTTCATGAAGATTATTGTTTCCATTTACAAGGTGTAAATGGAATAGGTGGTGGTGGAATGTGTATCCTAAATACGCCTACAGAAAAATGCGCTGCTAGGTTCTTAATGCGCCTCCAGTAATGAGCTCGTGTGGGTTTCAGGACGTGTATGGCCAAGTATGGTACGACGCGACGGAGGCTGCTTAGTGGCCGGGTTTCTCCCCATGATACCTGATAAATCACAGGCCTGGCCTTAAAAAGCGGCTGAAGGCCCTCGCAGTGGTTTTATATTGAAAATCCCACATAGCGTAATTATCTGGACACATCTATAAAGAATTTCCCTGCGTAATAAATGTTCTTGTTTACGCTTTGACCTACCGCAATAGGTATACATATATACGTATAAATACCAACATAAAAAACAAATAACATCTCGTAACTACTTCCTGACTGTCACACTCGAACATTCTACAACTAATTATTTTAATAGCTTTTAATATACTTAAAATATATTGCAAAAAAAAAATATATAACATATTGAATTTTTTTCAATATTGTAGTGTAAATAACTGTAAGGAAAATGTTTGAATGATTTTGATGCGATTTTTTTAATTATCCATTAAAATACATAGGACAAATTAAGAGGAAGGTTTATGTACATAATTTATTAAGTTTTTATATACATTGGCTAAGATATATAACAATAATTGTTGGAGGTGTCGGAAAAAAATAGGCCGTCTGGGAGTTTTCAACGAAAACGCTGCCTAAACCTTTTGAGATATAACAAAATAATGTATGGTGGAATTATGTATCTTAAATAGATCTACAAAAAAGTCCGCAATGGCATATGTCTATCTCATAGGGATATCATACTATATCCATTTAATACTTTAAAAAATGGGCAATTATAACGCGATAGTTTAAAAGTCATTTATACAAATACGGTACGAATCCTTATCATTTTAAATCAATTAAATGGCTTGAGCACTTCATGAAGATAATTTTTGCCCTTTACATCATGCAAAATAAATGAATACTTTAGGAGATATGGCAAAATCAAAATAATGCACAAGAAAATAAATCTTGTTGCCGTGGATCGAACGGGCGGTTGTCTGGTGTCTAAGGTCGTACTGTATCAACTCTGATAGACGTAATAATATTATGATCAACGTATGGTGGAGGAATATATAATAATAGTATCCTAAATATGCCTACAGAAAGTCTGCGAAGGGATATATTATGTCTTAATGTTCAAGATAGCATAATTATATATCCATTTTAAGACAAAAACTTAGTCATCATTAAAATAGAAAATGATCATCATCAGACATGATAAATCCGTAAATCTAAGTTCACGCGGGCGAAGCTGCGGGTAACAGCTAGTTGTTAATAATGCTTATTTGGTTGGTTTTGTATACCCAGATGATGTGCTTATTTTATTACTTAATACATACGTAATATGAATAAAACAACTGTATATGATGCCTTAGAAGAGTATCAGAGTATTTTTAGGTTGTTGTAATCCTCATCATCACGATCAACTTTTATCTGTCCACAGCTGAACATAGGCGTCCCTCAGTAAAGGCGAAGATGATCGATCTCTTTCCACTCGCATCCAACACGAGAGTTCCCAGAGAGTTCGGCCATTGATGGGAAGATGATCTCCCTGCAGAAGCCGATCGGTCATTTGGTGTTCATTGAGGAAGGCCTATTTTCAGCAGTGGACGGATAAAAGATAATAATATGCAAACATCGACAGCACAATCAATGTGCAAACCTTCGATCTTTTCCTTAATTTTAGCCACTTCAGAGGAACACATTCAATTCGATTCATCTGAAAGACGTACCGAGTTTTTAAGACCCGGGCTCTAATGAGGAGAAGAGGATAATTGATAGGTTTAACCAGTTTATAGGTTCACATAGGTGACGGTGACTACATCTCTTGTTTAAAAAATAGAAAAATGATCACCGTCAGTCCGGATACATCCGTAAATATACCTAACTTAACGCGGGCGGAGTCGCGGGTAACAGCTACTCTTTAATATGCGTTGTAAGTTGTTTACACACGGTGTTATATAAGTATGGGAGGTGTGCGAGATACTACCAACATACCTCTTTAATGATGACATGACAGTGGATATCATTGTCAACATCATCTGATGATTAGACCTGTGAATGATTCTTCTATCGTATCATGATCATCATCAGCCTTTCTACGTCCACTGCTGTAGATAGGCCTCCCTCAATGAACGCCAAGACGACCGATCCCTTGCCACTCGCTTCCAACGCGGACCGGCCTCGCGGATCGTCTTCCCACCTGGTTAATGACCGACCAACACTTCGTCTACCTAAACGCTATTACTATCGTATATCTGATATTAAATCGTTTAAATGAATGAATGAATTAACAAATTAATTATACTTTATGGTGCACACAAACGTTTAATATTACTTGGATAGGAAAGCATAATATGATGGCCTTAGAACATCATTGTCCAACAGGTAATAAATAAATTAGAGATCTTTTCGCATGTAGCTGAGTTCAATATTTGGAAATACTTTTTACAAATAATTCTAGACGCTATACTCGAAAAATGATGATTAAAAAATCTATAAAATGATCTGCTAACCTGACACCTGAAATTTAGCGGAAAATCGAGAAAAACCTGAGTTCTGCTTCCATGCCGGTGAGTTCTCTAGTTGTTCATATTTTATGCATGCATATGATGTAGGTGTGGTAAGTGGTCCACGGCTCCATTAATCATTCTGATAACACCAGCATCATCTTCATCAGCCTTTATCCGTCCACTGCTGAACATAAGCCAACCTCCATGGACGCTATCATTCTTATAAGATTAACAAAATCCGAAAGCATTTCTGATTAAACTTTAATTTGTATAAGTCCTTTATGAAAGCTGGAAAGACAAAAAGGCTAGATTGTAAGTATCAAAAACATGAATGAGTCTATCTGGAACTAGAATGCTAAAATAATTTTGGTGTTTTCAGAGGGTTTGTAGTAAATGCCTCCTGAAATACCAATTATTTCATTATCATGGGTATCATAAATATTTGTATTGTTTAGTGATCTATGCAAGCTGTGTTAAGTGCAACAGTGCAACAGTTAATCAGAACGTGATAAGGCCTCAATTTTTTTTGAAAGTCATTATTATTTTATTTTTTGCCCATTCATTCTTATTTTATTTTGATAAAAAAAAAATATTCCCAGAGCTTGACTCCATTTTAACAATAATTTTGCTAGTCAATAAAAAATATAAAATATTATATACTTGTTATAATTTTTTTATAAATCAAGCAAGATCTACAACAGGACACTCAAGTCATCGATCGTGGGTTCGAATCCCGCCTGGTCAAGATAATTTGAAAACGTTTGTTGCTTTTGCGCGCAGAAACTATTGATTGAAAACTATTTTTTTTTAATTCAAACTATTTTAAAATTGAAAAACTAATGGATTTTGATGAAAACTCTTACACCTCGGGTAAAATATAGGCTGTAATTAATATACTCTCACAGAAAACGGAATCTCGCTAAACAAACCGCTGCTGCTAGTTATCATAATATGAGCTAATCATAATAATAAAATCATTATAATAATATCTAATTACAATATACATTTGTTTCACTTACCACTTCCTTTACTGTTTACAGGAACTAATACCACATTGCACATTATTATTTTAAAATTTAGGACTAAAATTGTTAACTATGTAGTCTTAAATAGTTTTATGTCTAAAACTGAAAATCTATTATGTCAATTAATTTTTGGGCTAATATCGTAAAACTATTCGGTCAGTCTGTCTGTCATGTTCCGGTGTCCGGCGGGCCGCATGCGCGCGCACATACACACGGCGATCCCTCCGCGAATGACTGGCGGGCAGTGTAGTGCGGGACTCTGGCTCTCAATGTTTGACTGTTTTTGTTGATCACTTGATTTTATATAGCCCGTAGACTCGTCTGGTGATTGATGGAAGTGACCGTCATAACGTTGATGCCTATTATCTCAACTTGATATTTGTATGCGCAATTTTTTTTTCACAAAATGTTGGGCGTAAGATGGACGATTGCTTGCTGAAAAGTACCAACGAAGGTGTGTGCCATACATTTTCTTCTGGGGTCAATATTGTCTTAATGTAAAAAATGTTCTTATAATAATAACAAATACTTAGGTATGCATTTTTATTTTATATTACTCGAATGATAATAATTTAAACTTATACTTTCGATTGTGTTCATTTTGAAAAGCTATGATGACATAATTTTTAGATACGAAAGTTATACGTATAATGTTGTCCTCTAATAAATAAAATTCTCGTGTCACGGTGTTAGTGGTTGATCTCCTCCGAAACGGCTCGATCGATTATCATTAAATTTTGTGTGCGTATCCGTTAGGTCTGAGAATCGGACAACATCCATTTTTAATCATCTTAAATGTTAAGGGTGGTCCCATCCCTCAACATTTTTTTTTTATTTTTTAGATATTTTTTGTTTTTATTCTTTTCTTATATAACATACAAAAATACATACAACCATAAAATTTCACTCCTCTGGAATAAATCCCTGTTTTTTTACGGCGATATTAGTACCTTTGACAGATCCTAGTCTATCGGGGCAGCTAGTTATTTCATCATCATTATCTCAGCCTCTGCTGAACATAGGCCTCTCCAATAGTTCTCCAGCGCTAGTTATTTATATATGTATAAATACAAATATGATAGTGATGAAATAAATATAACCTTAACATTTTCTAATCCTGTAATGTTCTGAGCTCATAGCATATTATGCGAGCATTGTTACTTAATTATTAATTATTACTTTCTTGTAACTGGGAGGAGATTGCTGGGACAGGGTGGGACAGAACCATCTCGTATCGGAGGCCAAGATCCACTTCGGGTCGTTGAGAAAGCGGAGTAAGTAAGTACGTAGTATTGTTACTTAATATTTATAAGGAAACTATCAGTTTTACAACGGGATCTTACTACGCAAGATAAGTAACTTTTCTGGTTGATTTTGTACACCTTGTGTCCGAAAAACCCAAATATCTTACGGAACCCTATTTTTTTTCAGAATAAAATTTAGCCTATGTTACTTGTGTATAATATAGCTTTCGAATGGTGAAAAAATTTTTGAAATCAGTCCAGTACTTTATGAGCTTTTTCTTTACAACCAAACAAACAAACAAAGTTTTCCTCTTCATAATATTAGTGTAGAAGTGTAGATGTAGATAAAGTTTGACAACCGCTGTCCGCGACCCACCGGCGGGCGTAGTTCCGCACAATACGGTGGGCCCTTGCTCGTAATAATACAACTCGTCCACTTACCGCTGTCCATCTGTCCGTGTGTACGTTATGCCAATTATATTATGTTACAATTGTATTAGAGAATAATAATGTAATACAAATAAAAATTATTTTATCTAGATAGCAGACACAAGCAATATATTATGAAAAATACGTTTTTTATTTTATCTTTACCTTTTTCTACTTATTTTATTGTTGTTAAAGCGCCTTGCTGTTTTGCCTGCGTAACTCTATGTTAAAATATTTACATATACATATGTACCGGATTTTTAAGTTCAAAAAGTACATCATGAATAATTTTATATATATACCTAAATTTATATAATATAATATGTAAAAATTCCCTGGGGGCCTAGCCAAAATGTCATTAAGAAAGCGTTAGAGAAGTTCGAAAATTATAAAATGTATGGGATTGACATAAGGCCGTGCTTAATCACGTGGTTCCGTAATGCTTATAGGATTTTTGCTTTCACACATAATATACATAACATTGAGCCCATAACAGAATATCTTTCTATATTAAGTAAGTCGTTCAAGCCTTGAGAGGATTCGAACCTTTTACCCAAACGTACAGGAATGCCGTATAACCTAACCGCTACACCATCAGAAGAACTTATTTCATATACATATTATCTGTGCGCTACACCAACCGGTCGAAACACTTAACGTCCACGAAAACAATCATTTGCGAGATTAAAAAAGTTTCATAATAATTCATCTTCAAGTTAAATCTTCCTGACATTCTTGAACTTCCATTCGCGAACAATTAATTTGTTTCTTTCTTCTCTGATTTTCTGTAATTATTTTTCTTGGAGAATCTACTAACTTCATAGCCAATAGTAGATTTGTCATACACATCATCAGGGTCACCCCTACCCATCCTTTTTTAATGATATCAGGTTTGGTGCACCACTCGTTCCCACCGCTGCAACTCCTATATAGCCAGGATCGACAGCGGCAACCATCGAATCACCTTTACGATCTCCGGGAGTCCGGGGTCCATACGTTAAAACCTGCATTGGGCCAACGAAATTAATCAGAAGAATTAAGGAGTAGGAAATATACCAGTTTGCCTTCCCGTTCAAAGTGGGAGAGAGTACAGGATTGCAGTGAATAACAAAAGTCAAAAGACAACAGCCAGGAAAATCTTTTATGGATGTAGCCAGGATCTTCGGGTAGACCCTGACGCTATATTGGACTGACATCTGGGAGTGCTTTACCCTAACTTAAACCACTACGAGTGACTTCAGCCGCTTTTTGATGGCCCCGGGTCTACAAGCGACAGGAGCACCTTAGTGACCAGACATAAAGACTGCCCGGCTTTCCCTGGGATTTAGTTTCCCGGCCTGGGTACCCAGTATGGACTATCATAACTTTATGGACTATCATAATATTATATCATATCTTTTGTAACAATGACATTAGTGTAACTTTAATCAACAACGAACGCCAAGGGCGCTAGCCGCCAGGTAGTATAAGCCCGGCTTCGTGCCGGTGGCCGATCAAAACTCGGCGCTTTTTCTTTTTGTGCGGAATTGGATTTGAGTCGGCGTGTCAGTAAATGTTAATCAATATTATTTCAATGCTTGTTATGTTTATTTTATGTGGGTACTTTATTATTTATAATTAAAAGAAAATTAATAAATTTTGTAATTTGCAGATAGAAATGAATACAATGCGTGTTGGAGCGAGCACTTGTTTCAAGTAGGTAACAACCATGTATAGAAACTAAGGAAAAAGAGTATTTTGAATTTAATTTTAAATTAAACATCTTTTTCAATTATTATTATTATTAATAATCTAAAGTATAATGAACACCCTACCCCAAAAAGTATTCAAGAATCCTTACAAAAACTCCAAGCAATTTATAAGGACTAAAAAGACTAAAAGACTAAAATTTCGATACCAAATACGAAATCCTTAATTTAAGCCCTGTTTCTTTTTGTGATGTGTGATGAATGAAATTTGAATTTGAGACCAATAAAACGAAGAATATGTGGTGTGTAAAATGATTAATTATTTATTTGATTGATTTTTCCAATATTGAATTGTCATGTACATTAGAACAATTGAAAAATATTGGACTTAAAAAAAATTCGGGGTAGAGTTTTAAGTTAAGCTTCGTGTGAAATAAACTCATTTTTATTACATTTTTAATAAGTATTTAAATAAGATGGGAAAGTTTTCTATATAGTGTGTGATATTTTCAACAGTACCAAATGTTTTATATATTTTAAATGTAGATTTAGTAAGTAGTGTAGTATTTATGTAGTAGTAGACTATTCTTAGACTTAGCACATTCTAGAATAAGTTTCTTTTGAGTATTCTTTATTTCAAATAAAATCATGCTGTATTTCTGCGGTACAGACACCGCAAATCAAATCATACAAAAAGTGAAGTTTTATTAACATCTCCAATGTTAATAAAACCTCACCGATAATTACTAGGTATTGTATATACTATGGTAGCTCGCTTCAGCGCTATGCTTTGGCCTTTGACACAGAGGTTCGATAAACACTGAAGCGGATACTTGAATACCAAACAGGAATAATTAGTAGTCTCTCAATGGATATCAAACGAGGGAATTGACTAGTTCCATGTTAGTTATGAACCAGTGGCGTAGCGTGCCTTGGCGGGGCCCCGTATAAAAATTTGTTTGGGGCCCCCTATAAAGATTTCTCACATAAAAAAAATGTTTGCATAAAATGAAAATAAATATTTACTCATCATAATTATTATCTGTAACTATTTCCAAATTTTTTACAAACAATTCAAAATAAATTAAATATGTACACACATGTTTTTTCGGCAAACTGATTAATTAAATCATTTATAGCTGATGATGACTTTAGTTTTTCTGAAGATTCTTCCTCTATGGACAATAGTGACAGGTCTGATAGGCGTTCATTTACCATCGAAGTTCTTAGGCGATATCGTCGGGGGCCCCCGTGGCTCGGGTGCCCCATATAATTGATACGGCTGATACGGTAGCTACGCCCCTGTAATGAACTAAAGGAAACTTAACTTAAGGTTCTCTTTACAAGTGACAAATTACATTTTCTATTCATTCATTCAAAATGCTTAATATTTAACCTTAATAAAAAATTTAACCATGCTCATTGTAGTTAAGTTTATATTCATTTATACTTTAACACGTAAGCATTTTATGTCCATATAAAATTTCCATGAAATATTTAAACAATTTTTTTTATCGTCATCATTATTATTTACACATGACAATGATGCTATTAAAAGTCATACATTTGTTAGAAAAAGAATTCTTTAGTAAGTTTTTATTACATCGTCTCTAATGATAAACACTTTTTTAAAATTAATATTACTACTAATCAATGATTTTCATTTAGATTTTCACGTAATCTCACTCTAATTGTAATATTATAAACACATTAATGCAAGTTATGTTTATTCGTTATTGCTATAAGTAATATTACAGGCGTTTAAACATTATCAGCCAATCCATTTTTTTTCATGGCAATGAGTATTTACCATTTACTTTTGCATAAGTTGAATGCTAACTTCTTAATTGATATAATATTTAGACATAAACTTTATAAAAATACATCCAAAAATCTCTTCAAACGTAAAATAATAAATTCACAGGAGTTATCCCATGGGCCGTGACCATGGTTCCTGTAAAGTATCCGAAACGTCGGGCGCATAAAAAAACTAAATAAACCGTGATAAAATCCGTAAAAGCTGTTTCATTATAATTAAATTAAACATTTTGTTTATTTTTAATTGTAGCAGTAGATATTTATGGCCAGACTATGTTTTTAAATAGTTAGCATTTAAATACGACTATTTGATAAAAAAAGCAACATGGATCTCCTTCCGGCGTTTGAACAGCATCTCTAACGTAATTTAAGGCTTTGTACGATATCATTTATTCTTCTATATTATTTTATGATAAATTAGGAAAATAAAATGGCGACATTTGAATCGAGAATCGTCAGTATAATACAAAATCGAGAAACTCTGTAATTCTATTGGCACAAGTTTATTCGGCTGTAGCATTTGTGTCCGAATGTAGTTGAGACATTGATTTTCTCTTGTGTGCTCAGGGTTGAGACTCTCACACTGCACACGTCCAACAAATCTGTGTATTGTGTTATAACCTTCAACTTTTACTATAGCATACAGCATACAGGATTTACTTTGATAACAGTGAATAGATTCTTTTCTTTAGCGATACGCTTTAGGAATTTTAAAATCTGTTGTGTTGTTTTGCTAAAAATCCTTCTTTATTTTTCCCTGACTAAGTGCAGCTGGTATTAATAGTTTTTTAGGACTCAAATAAATCATCACAGCTAACGTCAATAGCTTTTGTTTGCAGTAAAGTATTCATTACGCCCGCAGAAGCGTCTCAGGATAAGGACACAAATGAGTTGTATGGGCTAGTCCTGGGTAAATTTGCTAATTTTAATGAGCGTATATGACTTTTTTTTTAATGACGTGGCGGAAATCCTTTTCGGACCATACCAGGGCTTTGGGTAGGCGCGCTGATGTGTGGGGACTCGCATTTGGTGTACTACCCCCCACTAAAACCGCTGCTTGAGCCTTCAGCCGCTATTTACAGACGACGGGAAACCCTCAGCGACAGACTGGTCCCGGCAAGACCAGATTCTCCACAATAGGGGGACTGCTCGGCTGAGCGTATATGACTTACCATTACGTGTCTGCTTTTTGCCATTTCAAGTAAAATAAAATAACAAGCGAATCTGGAGGCACGGGCGGTTCAGGGAGCCGTCTTTGAAGAAGCAATCCGTAGAGCTACCGTAGCGGTTTGCGGGTAGCCGCATCGTAGTGCGTACAGAAATCAATGTTACATTTTTTTACTTGTAGCCAATTATAGCGGAGATTTAATATTAATATGATCACTACATTAAGATGTTAGATTAGCTAATTACGTTCTGACTCAAGACGAGGAGAGAACGAAGAACTTAGGAGGTCCCTAAAGTAAGGAGTGAATAAATTAACCGACTTAATACCTCGACTTAAATGGATCTCACAACTTTTACAGTAAAATACCAAAGTGTTTTGGTGAGACTAGTATTTTTACAAGTTATATTTATAGTTTTGATGGCATTGAATATACTGTACGCTATAATCACGAACTAAATTATCGAACCTAGTAAAAAGAGAAAGGAATATATAAATCGCTAGTAATTGAGAGTCACTGTCGCCAGGGTGTCGCATCTTAATGTAACGGGAGCGAGCTCATGTATACGATTGCAAACTCGACAATACCATTTGCGATTTGAGATGAGATATCCATGTCTTTGAAGGCGTTTAGATTATAATCTGATCTATATAATCAATAATATTTACTGGTAATCATAGATCAATTAAATATTTAGCAGCTTAACTTCAACAGGTATAAAATTGTTTGTACTAATTAACGATCCCGAAAATACTTGTACAATAATTTTATCGGGGAAATTAAAGGGATCGGTCGTCATGGCGATCATTAGGGGAGTCCTATGTTCAGCGGTGGACGGATAAAGGCTGATGATCATGATAGTTTATTGTTTTAAATTAAGCCTTAAAATCTTGGCGTGTCAAATAGGTTTAGATGCTGAGGGCCTTTGTTATACCAACTAAGGAACTGCTATTGGTGATGTTTTTATACATATTACAAGCAAATCCTCGTGGGAGTAACGGGACAAATTATAGCCTATGTGTTATTCTAATGTATAAGCTATATTATTGTAAAGTTTCATTAAAATCCATTCAGTAGTTTTTACGTGAAATAGTAACAAAATCCATACTTACAAACTTTCACATTTATTTATTTATTTTATTTTATTTTATTTTAAGGGAACACAAACGGTATCAATTTTATCTTAAAAACATGGTATACTTATAACATTATTAAGATTAAGATTCAGATTAAGATAAGATTAAGATTGTCTCTCCTAAATAAAGCATTTACAGAGATGCGTTAGGCCAGCAAACTTTAAGGGTGAAAAATAAAACAATTGAATATTATTATTTATTTTATTACGTTTTATATGGGTGTAACAGAGATAAAATACTACGCATTCGTTATGTTGATTAAAGAACAGTCAAATAAACGTTAGAAAATTCATTATATCCGTTGATAGCTTTAGCCAAGGTTTAATAAGAAATTTTCCTCCATTATAGTGGGGGGGCGGTCCGACACCGTGGCGCCTATGTCTCCCCCCCATCCGCCCACGCCTGCCAACTTACCCTTGTCGATTGACCTAGCCAATATACTTATATCTTCATACTTTCTTTGGCATTGAAAGAGTTATTTGATTATTGATTTGATATCCAATCGTTTGTTATAATACGAGTATTTGTTTCTCTTTGTAGTGATAGTTTTACTAATATTATAAACGTGAAAGATTGTATGGATGTTTGTAACTCTTTCACGTAAAAACCACTGAATGGATTATAATGAAACTTTACAATAATATAGCTTATACATCAGAATAACACACAGGCTATTATTTATTCACATATTCTCACGGGAATTGGAAGTACGCGGGTGAAGCCGCGGGGCGCTGCTAGTGTATTTATATTTCTATTATTGTAGAAACAAGTATAAATTTTAAAGACTATATAACTTTCAATCTAACATAAATAATTTTTACTATAATATTTACATAATCTATTTATATATTTTTAGTTTTTACTGAAGAACTGCTATTTTCAAAGAAGCATTGCTTGTTTTCACATTTTAAAACATTGAACTATATTATTGTTAGAAACTATAAAGGGTCCTCTAAATAGAATCGGAAGATAGTCATTTACAGGCCTAAAGCCTGTCACAGACTTAGCTATAATATATATTAATATTTTTATAGCTAGGCATATTACTATATATTTTCTATACTAATTTTCGCGTGACCGCACACTCAGCTATAATATATATTTCTGTGACGTCAGCAAGCGATACCGTAATTAGTATAGAAAATATATATTAATATGCCTAGCTATAAAAATATAATAATATATATTATAGCTAAGTCTGTGACGAGCTTTATTGGTGGATTTGTCACAGATTATTTGCTATTGTCTAATAGAAGCCAACAGTCCTAACAAAGATATAAATATATTTCAAAATCGGTTTAGTCCAGATATCGCTTCGGTATTCTACAAACGTGGCCTTATATGGATTTATTATTCAAAGAGCTTTCTAGCGAGTTTTCGGCTTTAATGGAGTCTGTAGCACGTGATGGCCGTTCTTGTGTGTCTTATGGGCTTTAGTTTGAATATCTCTCATATCAATGTTTATTAAGTTATATTGGTCATGCCTTTGATAGTATATTCCAAAAGGGTTCTCTTAAATATGTTGTGTTTTGTATCTTTATAGTGCAGAATTTGAATTTAGTGGTGTACTACAGACGGAAGGTGAGGGGTTTGCGCTTACGGCGCATCCACCGCTCAAGGACTGGGCGCAGAGCAGCCGTTACGCGTATCCCATACGGCTGACTCGCCAGGTCCTCCCCCCACCTCCGCATTAGTGCCTCCATCCCTAGTCGGCGGACCTGTAGGATCCCGTCAGGCGAAAGGCTCAAGCCCAGAGACCTCCTATCCGAGACATAGGAGTGTGTCTCGGCCAGAACCTCCGCCACAAGTTCCCACGGGGGATCGCCGGCTAGAGCGGATGCTGCAGCCCACGAAACCGTACGGTACCCCCGGATCACCCTCACCGCGATGACCCGCTGCGCTGAGCGCAACACGGCCTTAGCGCTCGCAGTGAGGTGATCCGCCCAAATTGGGGCATCGTACGTCGCCATACTCCGGCAGACTCCAGAGTATAGCTGATACCGTATACGTATATGTATACTGTACGTATACTAGTATACTGTACGTATACTAGTACCGTGCCCAGCAGTGGCACATACAAGGGTAGAAACTTTACTTTTTTTACTAATACCTTACTTAACGACCTTTTTAACCTAAAATTTACAGAGAAGAAAATCAGCACGATAATTTGATATTCTTTTCAATAATACTAAAGTTATGAGTAGTAATTGAGAATTATTAATAACTGAGGTTAACCGTTTTCCCATCTTCATAAATATTAAATCATTGTTCAAAATTAATATTCGAACCAATTCAATTATCAACCTAGTAACTGTGCAATTTAGATTAGAATATTTTTACGTTTGAAGTTAAACAAAGAAGTCGTTAACTCAATAAAATTCAAATTTTCGAATAAAAATTCTGTCTTCTCTGCTGACAGTTGGTATATAGGATGTCTATTCTCCTCTATGTGTAATCTACATCCTTGATATTTTTATCACAGAATAGTAAACCATTAAATAGATTTTTAATATTATAGTGACATATCTATGTGTTTGGTAGTAAAATCCGTACAAATATTATGACGTCAGTCATGTCTATTTTTCGTTTTATTATTAACCGGCTGTTGCCCGCGGCGCCCGCGTTAGCGAAAAATTCCTTTGTTTCAAATCAAGAATAAAAAAATAACAAGAATGAAAAAAGACCGGTGTAGCTCTACGGCCTCTACCCAGCAACGAGGCTGGAGAGGGGACACCGAAGTGCGGGAGGGGAGCGTCCACGAAGAATAAAGAGGAAATATTAATGTCTGTTTGTTTAAAAATGCAAACAATTTAGGCTATCTGTTCAATATAGGCTCCGAAAATAGCGTACCGTTTTAAAGAATTCTTTCACCTATAGAAAGCCACATTTACAGAGTAAAAGGGTATAAATTGTTTACCCTTGCGAAGCCGGAACGGACAGGTAGGTTTGAATAAATAAATAGTAATGCAGAAGGAAATCAAGTCAGAAGTACCTAAACTAAATTTCGCGACAAACTTGAAAATCTTTTAGGTTACTTTTATATTCTTCATAAAAATTTTATTTTTGTGGCAAGCTTCGAACTTGTAACCATGCGTAGTATACCTGCCTTAGCAGCTATTATAAGTCCAATAGACCGTTTAATACTGGGTTAACGTGGGGAGGTTAAGTAAATGCTAGTTGGGAGTGATTGGTTATAAAGTAGGCACTTAAGAGGCAAAGCGTTCTGCCGCCTGAGTTAATATCGAGGAATACGGACCGAGAATTCAGAACACGCTTTTATCGTTAGTGAGCAATTGAAGTTCCCGTGGGATAACGCCAGCTGAATTCAATTTCACTTTGGCCTAATATAATAGTTTTGTAATTAAATTATTAGTAAAATGTAATTTTAAAGTTTATTACATTAAAATTTAAAATATGATTTTTTATTATTTAGTCGAGATTATTTGTTTTTATCATTTAGGAATCTGTCTCATCTAAAATTATTATTAATTAGACCCTAAATGTATCCCTTGAGTTCTGTAAAGACACTTTAAATTTTATGTCCCAAGAATGATCAAACCATTTTCATCATCATCAATAACAGCCTCTATCCGTCCACTGCTGAGCATTGGCGCCTTCAATAAACGCTGAAACGGCTGACATAATACCAGCCTTTTGCTAAAGAAACCACCATAATATTATTAATTACATACGTACATCGTTAAATTGTATTCCAAATTCTGTTTGTATTTGTTTCGTTTGCTACACTCGTATCTAACCAAATTTATTATACTGGCTGATCATAAATTCGCTGAAATGTTACCGACGTCAAGGCGATTCCATAAGTGCTCTGTTGTATGAGTAATAAATATATTTTTAATAATGAAATTATTTGCTTTATATTTTGGCATTCCCTACAATCACCTTGTTCCTACAAAAACAAACATAATTTGGAATACAATTAGCGAAATGCATAGGCAATCATGCACATATTTCGGCGCATTTTTGGTAGGAGTAAATGTTCGAAATTCTATATTTTTTCTATAATATGTTTTTACAACTTATACGCGTTCGAACTAGGACAAGCATGTATTTTGGCATTCACAACAACAATTGATAATATGTCTAAACATATACATACGGTATCGTATCGTATACATTTAAAATAGCAATTCTTGTATTATATATAATATAATCTGAATATAGGAAGCGGTTCCAATGATTTACATGAAAATTATTATACATGGAGTTTCGGGGGCGATAAATTGATCTAGCTAGAACTCATTTTTAGAAAAAGTAATTATATTCGTGTTTTCAATAATCAACTTTACCGAGAAAAGCTCAAAGGTCATATGGGATTATGCTCATACAAACTTTTGTCCTTGGTGGGTATCAAACCCACGACCTGGTTTAGTGGTCAGGGTCACAAACTCCAAGCCCAGTTAAATGAGAGCCACCTACTTTCATTCGATACATGTGACAGGAAGAAAGACCATCAGCGATCAGATAGAGCGACGATGGATAGGACTCAGCCAAAAGACAGAGGCTCGGCCAACTCAACAGAGTGAGAGGGTCCAAGTTCGATCCTGACTCCTTGTGGTGTTTTGAAATGAGTTTTTCTAAATTTGTAAGTGCACCCTAAGCATGGAATCATTGCTTGCTTACCGGTGAAGAATAACATCGTGAGGAAATCTGCATGCTCGATGATGAAGTTCACTAACCCGCATCGGGCTAGCGCATCGGTGAATTATAGCCCAAAACCCTCTTTGCCTAATTTCGAGGAGACCCGTGCCCAGCAGATTGACACGTATTCACTTCTTTTCTACTTGATGATGAGCATAAATATAAAAAAATAACAGAAGGAAGTGTGCTGTTTTCTTTGAATTTTCCTTCCACTAAGCAACTTTTGTATATAGTTAGGAATTCGAACCTGGTACCTCACCCGGTTCAAGAGAACGGGATGGACTGTGCCGAGCAAGCAAGAGAAAGGGCAGCTGGGAGCTGCGCTTCATCTTGCTTGCTCTCCCGTGAAACAGCTTTATTATCTGTTTCAAAGAGACGGGCGTTGCAACAGTTTAATTACTGGCATCGAAACTAACGCCCGGTTTCTGAAACGTTGATCAAAGTGTATGTCAACATGGCTGTTAATGGCGGTTGACATACGATTCTAGAGTCAAAGACAGCCTTTTATTGTAGTGGCTATGTAATGACAGGCTGAACAAATTAAGTAATTTAACCACGCTTCTAGCAACTCATTTGGCACTTAACAAGAGATTTGACAGTTGATTTGTTAATTTTACATCTTATGTCTCAGAATTGACTACAAAAAGTCAAGCTGTCTGCTAGTTCCAAGTAAACTATTTTATGTTCATGAGTGACCTCAACCACTTACCATCAGGTGGCACAAACACTACCATCCTACTAACCAAGAACGATTTTTTAATTTTTTTTATTCCATAGTGTTCCATAGTAATTATTTGCACGATAATAAACCCAGATCTTAGTTCTTTTTTCTGCCACTGGTGGCGCTAGAATCGAATGTGTACCGATGCTATTGTAGCGGACCAATCAGCGCCACAATACTTCCAACGAGCGGACCAATCAGCGCTACAATACTTCCCGCGTAAAAAGTAATTATTATAAAGAAGGCGTCCTCTACCGGCAAAACTTCTGTCATCTAAATTGCGACCCTTCATTCAACATTACGTTCGGACTCCTTATACCTCGTACAACTAACATAAAAAACATCATAGTCATGGCATCAAATTTCACCCATTTAATAAATGACTTCACGTAGTCTATAAAGTAATTAATTCCATAATACGAATAGCTTCATCCGACTACCACACAGTAAAGTGGTAATGGACTTCCACATCGTTAATAACGCGATGGAGCTCATTTACCGGTCGACTGTATGCATTCATGATTATTTCAGCTCCATGAAATGTCTTATCTCATATTTTATATTGATCCAATATATTTTATATTATTTTAAATAGCTTTCAGATATCCTATCAATTATAAACGCGAAAGTTTCTATGGATGTAAGTTTGTCACAATTTCACGCGAAAAATACTGAATGGATTTTGATAAAACCTCACAGTAATATAGCTCATACATCAGGATAACACATAGACATTTCCCCAGCAAATCCACAGCAATATGAAGTACGCGAGAGAAACCTCGGCGCGCTGCTAGTCTAGAATACTAAAGTGCAATTTAGATCTGTAATGGCTACAGGCTATGTCCATGGCTTTTTTAAATGTTCGTTGATTGTTAAACTGGCAAATGTGCCAATACAACTGAAGGTAAGTGATTAACAACACTCATGAACATAAATCATCATCATCATGAGCCTTTATTCGTCCTCTACTAACATAGGTCTCCCTCAATAAATGCCAAGACCAGCGATCCCTTGCCACTCGCATCTAACTCGGACCAGCCACTGCACGGAGATCGTCTTCCCACCTGGTTAATGGCCGACCAATACTTCGTCCACTTAAACGCACTACAACATTAACTATAACAACAATATAATTAATTTCACAACACCATTCAATTGAATTATTTCGTTTAATTTTATACGTTTAATCAGCGATCTAAAAGCTATTTATCAAACTGATCTGAAAGTTACTAAAATAGTTTTTGAGAAAAACAATGAACCACCTCAAAAGCCGATTTCTATTACTCATATACTCCTAAACCTCGTCACAATTCCTACAAATGACAATACGAATGATTTTTCCAAACACGTTCATTTATCGAGAAAGATTTAAACATATATAAAGTATTATAAAGTTCGTACAAACTTTCTGAAGTTTCCAAAACCGTTGAAAGCGTCGGAGAAAGTGCTTGTTAAGAGTTATCGAGGAATAATTCGATTTTAGCATATTCATATAAATAAAAAAATTAAGACATACGTAAAGAATCGTAAAAATATATAACAAAAAAAATATAAACACACTTACATTAATATAGAGAATGGTCAAAACAACAACAAAACCGAAAAAAATGTATGTACAGCAAGACGGTGCAGTTACTAATAGAAAGACCTAATTTCGTCGAATGAAAAAAATCTAGTACATGCATGCATCATTAGTGGCATATTTTAGTAATCCTTGATAAGCTAGTACACCTATACTGTGGCATATGGATAAGCTGTGTCAGGGAGCGACCTATTTCGTGTCCGCTCGATGCGCCGCCCGCCCAGAATAGACGCAGCACGTGCGTCCCGACAGACGTACGCTCGCACGGCGCCGTGCCGCGCTCACTTTACGTCGTGTTACTTTACTTTTACTTTTAACCGTGTACCGTAGTTGTGTTTTTGTTTAAATAAAGTATATTAAATTGTGTATTTCGTGTATATTTATACCGTTGACGTAGCTGACGCATTATCGTAGTGGCCTTGTCTGTTATCGCACCGGTAAAGCTTGTAGTCACACGTTTAATTATAACTTTTATAGGAACTTTTTGCACTTGTTGAAAGTGAGTTTTATATGTAATAATAGTGAGAAACGCAACGATGTGCCTTATACAGTAATAATTTGATTTGTTGTGCTCCGTATTTAGTGTTTGTGAGTCGGTATATTACTGATGCATTGCTCCAAGTTGGTGTTTTTGCTGTCTTTGGTTGTGTTGCCGGAGCCAGCTCCGGCGTTCAAAGCTGACACGTGAGTAAATAAATAAAGTTATTTTATTGCAGATATTCAATCATAGTAGTATATTATTATTTATTATAGTATTAACGTAGCTCACAAATAATATTACAAACCATTTGGTATATTTATTTTATACTTTTACACTAACACTTTAAAAGGTAGCAAATATTTCTTCAATGTTATTTATTATGTTCTATTTTGGCATTTTTAAATAACTCATATTTTTCATACCACATGAGTTGAAACTCATGTGGTATGAAAAATATGAGTCAGAAAAGAAAAATATACCACAGCTGATTTTTATATAAATTATAATCAATATTATGAAGAAAGTGTCAAGAAATCTGTCGTTTTGGCGTTCATTGAAGGGAGCCTATCTTCAGGAGTGGACGGATAAAGCCTGATGATGATAACGAATATTATGATGATGTTATTTAAATGACAGCGTAATGGGAATTACGTGTTATTATAGTATTTAATGGAATGTGAAATCGTCAATCTGCCTGATATCCTCATTCGATTGATTTCAGGACAACCGTCCAATCACCGTGTATCAAATTTAATACTAAGGCCCCCTACTCACGAGCGCTTTTTTACCGCTCGTTAAAAAAAAGCGTTGGAACGAGACAGATGGTTACCCATGTATTTGTTTACACGAAAACGTTTTTAAAGTGTGGCGCTTCTTTGCCTAGTGCTGTTGGGTTTTAGACTTTGAGGGTTCGTTAAAGCGAATTGAGCATGCCGAATTCGCATCTTGAGCTAACGTCGTGCTAAGCGGGACGCTTACGTTTGAACGGGGCCTTAGAACGCTTGCCTTCCGTCACTGTCACCGAGACGTCACAGACAACGAGATTATTTTCTAGTCAAGATACGTTGACGTGACAGGCGTGCAGTGGGCACACGGCCGTAGTAAATGTATGCTAAATCCGCTCCGTCATCTCGTTATCGGTGACGTCCCTTTGCCGAGAGCCCTAAGATCGGGCTTATTTGAGACTAGCTGTCGCCCGCGGCTTCACCAGTGTTAACTTAAATTTACGGACGTAACCGGTTTGATGATGATTATTTCTATAGCCTAAGTTATTCCTTATTATCACAGCTACCTGCCAGTAAAAGTCCTGTCTAAATTGCTTCAGCCATTTCAGAGATTTGAACAAAATTTTGGTATATTATGTATCGTATATATATATTAAACTCGCATATTCATATGCACGTAGTAAATAAAGTGCGGATATTTTATCATTACAAAGAGACACTCCAATTTTATTTATATGTATTGATAAAATTCAATTCTAATATAAAAAATGTTAATATACTTGCCTTCAGTTGTAGATTGAAATATTTGAAACTATCTTATCTAAACATTGAAATAATCCTTTCACCATTACACTAATATTAGACCTATTAGATTATAACCTATTAGAACGAAAGAAAGAAATTTCATCTTTAAAATATGTATCTTTTTTCTTTCTATCTCTGATTATAATGAAACAAGTTTTACGGATTTTATCTCGGATATTATCCAGAAACCACGAACCCTGGTATCCGAAACGTCGGGCACGTAGAAATCCTAATAAATTACGATAAAAACTTCCTTTGTTAGATTTAATAAGTTTGCATAAATAATGTTTGTTGTGTAAACGTTTTCACTGTTATATAAAAATTGTTGTAGATGCCTGATAAAGGTTCAATAAAGGGCCGAAACGTCGCAAATTAGCAAATATGTTTGAATTGACATCTTACTGTCCACTTTCCTGCGAATTTCAATAGTTTATGATAAAAAGTTAGATATTGAGAGTGAAAATTAGCTTATACTTTATCACGATTAACATGAAAATACTAATCGCTAGTTGACTGTCCGTTAACGTGAATGAAGTTGCAGGCAACATCTAATGGGGCGAGATCCCAGAGCTGCCAGACTTTACGTATTTTTTGCCGGACGAAATGTGGACGATTGAGTAGTATTAGTAGAGTTGCCAGGCCGCCAAACCTAATAGCCAGATCAGCCAGTTTCGGATATTTAGGTAGAAAGACCGGACACCCAACATTATTGTGAATTTGGCTCAGTTAAAGGTGCGTAAGTTAAAGGTACGACCAATAAATTCAAGTTTTTTTTATGAGTATCATACATTTGGTAAATTTTAGTGAACTTATAGATAAAATAAAATGCCAAGTCAATCAATAATGTAAGCTAAGGCTTAAGACTAATTTGGCATTGCTCGTTTGAAAAATGTAAAAAGTCTAAAAAAAGCCGGACATCGTTTATTTTGGCCGGACGCGCAATTAAGAAGCCTACACCTATGTGCGGCTTTATCCGGACGTCTGGCAACCCTAAGTATTAGTAATTAACTAACTACTACATCTTGCGCCTAGGTATCTGCTAACCTGGTCAAACGGCTAATTTCCAGGTATTAGTTGATCAAGGTATATAACATTACTTACTTTACGTAAACTCTCATGGTTGATTTACACATATGTTTAGACAATATATTTAGAAATAAATCGTCAGCATTTCGTCCATCACAGAATACGTTACGCCTGGCAGTTCTGGGATCTTGGTCTATAATGGCTTATAAATGAAATAACGTTACAAGCATATTCCCGCCAGTCTAGTAACTCATAACATAGACTTATTAAACTTACAGAGCGATGAAAACTAGTGCTTATGACATGTTGAAACCTGAACAAAAGTTTCCCTCGCTCTTATTCAGGAGTTAAAATATCATTTTATCTTACCGTAGCCACTTCTATTTAATCGTGGTTATACGAGTATTGTACCATTTTCTTATCCTGTTAATATTATAAACGCGAAAATTTGTAAGTGTGGATGTTTGTAGCTCTTTCACGTAAAAGCTACTGAATTGATTTTAATGAAACTTTACAATAATATAGCTTATACATCAGAATATCACATAGGCTATAATTTATCACCGTACTCCCACGGGAATGGGAATCGCACGGTTGAAACCGCGGGGCGCTCTTAGTTGGTTTTAAATGTTTTATGATAGAGACGTTAGTCCAGTAAGTTGGGTCATTTTCTTTTCCAGAGGTTTCAGGTTCGATTCTAACCACTCGGCTACCTATTTTTGTGTCCCCCCTCCCCCCTAATATTTAGCCGTCTAATCTTAAGTTTATGTTCACACCTACCTCTGGCCGTAACATAAAAATATTACGTTATAGATTGAGGTGAGATCAAGCTGAAATGAGTGCGCGGAAATCTTTATGAGATGAGAGAAGGGGATGAGGAGAGCTTAATATTAACACTCCATTAGCATAGGAATTTACTTACGGCTCCGACAAACTGCGGCGAATACTTTTTATTGAATTATTTACTTTATCATGAATTTTTAAGTTTCTTTCTTCTTTAAGATTAATCTATTTAGTACTATAGAAATTTTGGGTGACGTATGTTTTATATTATATCGGTTGATATTAGTAAAACAAAATATGTTTTCCCTTTTGTGGATCTCAAATTATATCCATACCGAATTTCATTCAGATCGCTTTGGTGGTTTGTTAAAATCGTTAATTTTTTCTTGTTTAGAGAATTTTTATAAATCTCATAACTTCTGAATAAAAAGTCTAATCTGAATAGTCCAAGATGGATTTAACATTTAAATCCACCTTATTTATCAGACAATTAAAATAATTAAATCAGGATTAATATCTCGGCACCAATTTCATCAATTTTTATAGATTGATTCCATACATGTTTGAACTCAAAAGTTTAAGCAAAACCTGTTACTTTGACTTAACTATAACAAAATATAAATTTAATTTAAAAGTACCATAGTCAAAAAGAATGACGGGATATCTTGTTATTTTCTTGACATATAAAATTTTTTTTAGTATAGCTAACTGAACACCGAAAATTGACAAAAAATTTTAGAAATTAAAAAAAAAAATCTTACTCTAACTATGTGAAATTACGAAACGAAATAACGTTAGACTAGACAAATGGGGTCTGATAATGGTCTGAAAGATCTGAAATCATGTCGGTACCATAAATTATATTTTATATAAAGCGTCTAATTACTGATCATTATACTGAAACACAACGCCCGGGGCATAAAGGGGTAAAACCCGAACGAACAGTTTGAAAACAACTTGAAAAGCGTTGCGAAACTTTAATAATGACAAAACTTAGCCATTTACAATTTTTTTACCATTTTATTATAAATATTTCAAATGTTTATTTATTTAAAATAAACACACTGTAAATCTTACACTTACAATAAATATTATAAATTTTAAAACGTCAGTTATTTAAACTATGTATATAAACTATGTTTTTTCTCGGTGAAAATCATACTAATATTAAAAACGCGAAAGATTGTATGTTTGTAACTTCATCACCAAAAACTACGGAATAAAGCTTTACAATAATAGAGTACATCGGAATAAAACATAGGCTATAATATCATATCCTCGTTTCCGTACTCCCACGGTAATGGGAAAGACGCAGATGAAACCACGGGGCATTCCTAGTAGACAAAACCCAGCGCGTAGCGCAGAAGCGCTGTGCTTCACCTGAAATCATGGGTACTACAATCTTGCTTGTTTCTTCCATGAAATATCTTTGTATTTCGAGTAGATGAGCCAGGCACTGTCACCGAAATTAAACATCTTATACCTCAGGATAGGAAACACAAATAAATGAGTTGCCTAGGCTAGTTCCAGGTAAACTAATATTAATGGGCAGACGTGCCAGTTCCAGTTCACTTATCTAACTAACATTGATTAAAAACCTTAAAATTTTGTGGGTTATATTAAAGCTACTTTTTTAATACAGTTGCTCAAAAAGGGGCGTATTGCAGGGATGTATAGCGTTCGGAAAGTGGGCTAGTACACACTCGTGCTTTTTCTTTACCTTTTCCGAACTCGTGCGTTCTCTTTCCCAACTGTCAAAATAATGTATATTAAAAAGAAAAAAGAAAACCAACCACGAAGTTTTTACAAATATTTTTAAAAAGAAGCTACTAATTTGTTTCAATATCAGATTTAATTATTTTGTTAAATGAGTTAGGTTAGCTTTCATTTTATTTCATGACATTAAATTTCATTTTTATTTCATATCAATAAAACAATTCCACTGAAGACTTGGCTGTATGGCCATAGTTCTCTTTGCCTACCCAGAATGGATGAAGAAAAAAAATCTCTGCTTATATACTTTTACGGTTGGCGCCATTTTTGTTTTTATTAATTTAATTAAAATTATTAATTTAAGTATTAAAAATAGTTGTTCAGTACACGTGCGGAACCGTCATTGCAACTTGTTCCGACTGTCAACCCTCGCCTTCGGCTTCGCCTAGGCTCAGGTAGACATCTGTCGGAACTCTTTGCAATGACAGACTTTCCGCACTCGTAATGAAATATTATACTATTAAAATGTGTTATGTGTTTCATGAAAGAATAAAGGGTTATATGAGTTATATCCCTTAATGATGATAATAATATATGACTAAATATGAAGATAAAAAGATAATGGCAATTTTTTTAAGGGTTAAGATATGGGCGCGGACGCTTGGAGAAGAATTATGGAGGTTAAGTGAATCGTTAACAAAATCTGATCAAATCAGAATAGTAAGTATACTTTTATCTATTTATTTGGGTATCATTTATTTAGTTTTGGATATTTTATTTAAAAGTTTAGTGTATTAAAACACCTACCGATAGTACAGTACATTAGAAGCTGTAACGAATTGTAACACAAAAATCGGCCAAGTGCGAGTTAGACTCGAACACGAAGGTACCAGAAAAAACTATTACAATTCATGAAATACGGCAAAAAACGTCAACAACTACTTTGTTGGCGTTTTTTGCTGTAGTATGGGAGCCCCCCTTTATTAAAATAATTATTATTTTAGATTTTAGTATTTGTTGTTATAGCCACAATAAAAACACATAATCTGTACAAATTTCGACTGTCTAGATATTACGGTTCTTGAGATACAGCCTGGTGACAGACGGACGGACGGACAACAAAGTCTTAGTAATAGAGACCCTATTTTTGACCGTTTTTACCCTTTGGGTACGGAACCCTAATATAAAAACGATTTCTTCTATTACATTAGGTATTAACAATATAAGCAATAAACTGATTCAACGCTTATAAGTGAATAAAAATAAATAAAACATTTAATAAAACTATTAACGTCGATATTATAACAACAATGTTTTTTATTATGATGTTTCTTTCAGAAATATAAACAAATGAATGCAAGCGTAAAGAAAAAAGATGGAAAACAAATTCTGGAGTCTTCTTTACGATCAGTTAGCACAATGCTTACGAGGAAAATTAACGCTGTAAAGGTAATATTATTTGCATTTCTTTTATTACGGAGAATTCGCTCCGCGTTTTCAACTACGGAATATAATGCAGTATTCTGTAACTTAATAATATAAAATTATCTCCTATTACCAATGGCTCTAAGGATTTTTTTTATTTTAAATGTACTGTTTTAGCCTGTATTAAAATTGAAAAAAAATCCATATATTTCGCTTTAGATACAAATTAAAACCGGTTGACCAAAAAATCATCGAATATCACCCGAATCGAGCAGTATAAAAACAAATTCCGCCAAATTTGTGCTTTGTCTGTGCACCGGTTTTGCGCTCTGTTTTGCCGACCGATGCTCTTTGATGGATGATTAGCCGATAAGACGTTCACACAGATTAGTTGAATTGCTATTACTAAAAAACTAAATAAACCGCGATAAAATCCGTAAAAGTTGTTTCATTATAATGCTATTGCGTCAGTTAAAAATCACTGCTGGTCAGTCACTGTTATGATTTTGGCTCTCATTACTCTAACCGATAATATGAGGAAAAAGTCATTCAGTAGTTCTAATAATTTCAATGCGAGTAATATTAGAATCTGAAATTTGATAATTAAGGTAATGGATACAGATCGAAATGGAGCCCTACCAATAGTACCAATGACAGGCGTGTATGAATATGGATGAACGTGTACCACAGACATGTGTAAAATACAGGATGTCCCAAAATTAGCACGTCACACTGACACCGGAGGTAGATGGACCCAAGACGCGTTGAACAAGCCTAACATGCCCATAGAAAAGATTCGTGGATTTTGAGAAAATAAAATTGAGATTTATTATCAACTGTTGTTATTTCACATTACTTATCGACTAAGTATTGTTTGTTTCATAATAAGAACTATTGTTGAGGGAATTCTCTTAAAAAAGTAAATTAAAGTGCATTTAAATAAGGATACTTCTGATACGAACATTACAAAAAAATGGTGATTTTTTTAAAAAAACTGGTAATATATCAAAATCCACGAAACTTTTCTATGGGCATGTTAGGCTTGTTCAATGCGTCTTGGATCCATCTACCTCCGGTGTCAGTGTGACGAGCGAATTTTGGGACACCCGGTATATACTTCATGATCGTATTTGCATTTGGCAACCTTTAGACACGTTTTTTTCAGCTGAGTTACTAGGAACGTTTTGTGAATGTCTATAGTTTATATTTATAATATTATCAAAACAGGCTATACTATAAATATAGATGAAATGTACTATTATAAATATAAATATACTTTGGTATAAATCATAGGAGAACGTTATAGAAAATTGAGAACTTTGTTAGTAGAAGTCGCAGCTAATACAACGACATCTCTGCAATTATAGTCTTTTAAAGGCCTTTAGGCCTGACGGCCTTTAAGCTCAGTCGGTAGGTAAATAATAGTTTTGCTTCCTTAAAACCCAAGTGACGAGGGTACACTCCGATTTTACAAAACCAAGCTTGCCAACGGTAAATGCTAGTTTCATTATATATAACAACAAGTATAGTAAGAAAGTTCTTATTTAATATTGTAGAAGATCTATTTGACTTTCAAAAATAAATCTTTACATAGTATAAAACAAAGTCGCTTCCTTTATATGTATGGTTAAATTTTTAAAAATACGCAACGGACTTTGATGCAGTTTTTTTAATGGATAGAACAATTCAAGAGGAGAGTTTATATGCGTAATACATGTACAATATATTATCCCGCACAGATCCCGTTCTAAATCTTAGCTAAGACAGGCGGAGCTGCGGGTAATAGCTAGTTGAACATAAAATATTACCGGGTCCATAGCATTAAGAAAAACTGGGCAAACTAGCTCAGTATTGTCCAATATTATCTTTAATATATTATCTATAACATTATTATCTTCAATATACATTTTTTTTATTTTATAATATACTTTATCAAATTTAATTTCAGTGTATTCATGCAACCGCTGAGCGTTTGGCCGCGGATTTCAATTACTCGATGATCGAAGACGAGAACTACCAGTTCGAGTATTGCTCAGCCAAATATTCCAACTTTTTTTACGAGGACGGATCGGAGTTGGAGAGGACGGAAGATGTACCTAAATTCGCCTTAAACAACCCGCATTATATGAACATATCGCTGGAAAAGGATTCCCACTTCTACGATATCAACGTGAACACGAATACGAGTTGTATACACGTGCCCACTAACATATTCTACAAAGGTAACTTACTTATCTTGCTTGCTATAAAAGCTCGCGAATGGAATGGAATGGCGATTCTTTACAAAACAATTGAAAGAAATAATGCACATATAATAATATAAATAAAAAATATATATGTGTGTCTTAAGAGCACATGGTTGAAGTGAAAACTAATAACAATTATTACATATAAAAAAACAGTGAGAGTGTATCTTAGCTCGGGTATACTCGGCGGCCGAGCTTAGCCTATTGAGCCTTTCACTTCAGAGCGTGACGAATCAGCTTCACTCATATCTTAAAAGTAAATCTGTGTGCGGTTCCCTAAAAGTACTTTTCACTTCAATAATCTTAGGATTTATATTTTCCATATACTTATTTTCTGAGGAACGAGGCAAAACAAAAGCGACTTTTCCTCAATAATACTTTTAATGTACAAAAACATAATATCCTCGTTTTATTATTATTTAAGTGTATTTTTTTCAGAGGCTCCAGCGTTAAACGCGATATTGTGGTCAAAAGAGCTTAACGAAGTGTTCATAAAGAATTATAATTCAGATCCATCATTGGTATGGCAATACTTTGGCAGTTCACACGGCATTCTGAGGTTCTACCCAGGCATGCCTTGGAACATGAAGGAAGTGGACACGTATGACTGTAGAGTAAAATCCTGGTACATCGAAGCCGCCACGTGTTCTAAGGACGTCATTATACTATTCGACGTGTCTGGTTCTATGACGGGCTTTAAAAACTACGTCGCGCGGAGAACATTGGGCTCCTTGTTGGCAACGCTGTCGAACAACGATTACGTTAATGTATATACGTTCAAAGCGAACACTTCGGAAGTTGTGAAGTGTTTCAAAGGTCTTGTACAAGCGACGCCGGAGAACTTGCTAACTATAAGCAACACACTCGAGCCGACCGACGACGGAAAGAAACACAAGGTGCCTCTTGAGGGAAACGCCAACTTGACAGCCGCCTATATAGCAGCCTTTACGACGCTGAAACAGGTATTTATAATACAAATAACGACGCAGCAGAAAATAGGGGTTTATCGCTTATAACGGCCTTTCAGTCACGCAAGGTCGCACTGGTACTTTGCTTTCTATTTTGGGCATTCGCTCCCTTTTGATGAAGACTTGTATGATGTTTTATTTTTACTGCATACTGAGACTTTTCTCATTGCCAATTAAAATTGAAATATTTCTAAGGTCGGATTTTTGTTACATGATAATTAAGTCCAATTTAAATAATTAGTCTACGCGGGCGTAGCACTTAGAACCTATACGCCCTAATAATTTCAAATGTATTTTTTGATGTGATAACTTCTTTAATGAATCGATGAATGCTGTTGGTCAGAAAAGTGGGAACGTGAGCATGAGTCACGTTCTTGCTGAAGTTCCCGTGCAAGCGAGAGCGAAGAACTAGTGATAGAGACGCACGATTGGCATTCAGCTTGTACCTGTTATTTTAATGGACCTGTATCATCATCCACATCATCAGCATTTCTTAAGCACTTCTCCGAGCAAAATCATCAACGTTGCCTGTTATGCTACCAGCTAAGATCTGCGTGAAACCAAAGGTTTTTATTTTCAGAAAAGGCGACACTGTAATGTCAGCAGTACACAAGGATGTAACCAATTGGTGATGGTTATCACCGACTACGTCCCGGGCAATTTGACGGAGGTCTTCGAGGAGTATAACAGGGAGGTGGTCGGGGGAAAGACGTACATCCCCGTCCGAGTATTCACGTACCTCATCGGGAAAGAAGTGACGAATGTTCGAGAAATCCAGTGGATGGCCTGTCTAAATCGGGGTAAGCCGAGTGTCAGTATGTCAAGTACGTGGGGGACTGGAGTGAGTGCTTCATATAAGGAATGTCATTGCTTGTCATTTCGTTGGTAACATTTCAGTTTTAACCCATATTTAGGTAGGGACATATTATCTTAAGTTTTGTTTTAAACTTAAAACATACCTTAGCGCGCCACAGCGCATCCCTTTCATTAAGACTAGGCACACCGCTTGGTGGACCTAATAACAATATGCGTGCTATAGGTGGTGTACATCTGATATTATCAATTCAAGAGGATTTCCAAATCCATGCAGCATGTATTTGCGAATGCACATGCGAATATTCGCAACATTCTTATTTTCAATCGATAATACTTAATAGTTAGCAGCGCAGTGTTTTTAATCCTACTTTAATTAATTCTTTAAAAGACAAATTTCGTTAAGAAGGTATTTAAATACACACTTACGAGTACTTCAGGGATGGCAAAAGAAGTTAGGGTCGCAAATGAAATGTTGTGAAGATGACCTCGAAGGAGTTACTTACAGGCCCAAAATGAACCGGAATCGCACAAGAGGAAACTTTTATCGAAGGTTAAGCTTTTGTATTAAAACCGATCGTCAGTGACAAATGCAATTATTATTATGATTACGACTGACGTCGTTACAAAGCCATTTAATATTCTGGTATCGATAAATATTATATATAGGCAGCAATATAGAATACCAAAACAAATAGGTTTAATTAATATTTAACAATTTCGGCGCGGTCCGTTATAATTACAAAGTGAAATGATATATTATGATATTCACAAAGTTATCCTCGGGGGATGTGCCGAGCATTATATGGAGGGGGTACATGTTCGTACGATCATGTTTATTCAGGTCAACGAATACTAATTGAACTTTGTAAATAATTTATTCACTTTTAAAATATATACAACCTTTTTTGGTTTATTCTGTGTATTTTTATGGGTCAGGTTTAATTTACAACAGAGAGTATAAAAAATAAGCGATTTTAGGCATGAAGTAAACTTCTTGATACTACGATTCAGGTGATATTTTTGCTTTTGGAAAATTCGGTTTTAAATGGACAAATATATTCGCTGAGAGAAGCGGCTCAGGAAAATAAAAAGCATAATATTGCACTCGAAATTATCATTTTTAATGACTTGTATTATGATTCGAATCGGAATTATGTAAATCGGTGTTTTTACGTGGAATTGTTGGAATGACTGAATCATCATGTTTATTCCGTCTTATAAACCCGTATCACTGTGTTTGTTCACGTTAATCTCTAAAACATTCGAGAGTTTTCAATATAATTTTGTTTCATTTGTTTGCTTCCTTTACGAGGTGGAAAGACAATTACGTTTCAATAGCAAAGGCCGTGCTTATAGTTAGACGAAGTGTTAGTCCACCATTAACATTAGATTCACCGCCATTAACATTAACAGTCCACCATTAACTAGATGGGAAGACGATACGGGCTGGTCAATGTTGGATACAAGTACCGAGGGATAGGCCGTCTTGGCGTTGATTGAGAGAGCTCTACATTCAGCAGTGGACGGATAAAGTCTGATGAAGATGCTTTTGCTTGAACTTAAGAGTTTAAGCCGTGTACTTGAAATTAGATAGGTAAAGCTGTTGTAAAGATTTTTTTTATAAAATGTGGTCCAATTAAAAAGTATATTGTGGAAACACAATCAGCAGTATATAATTAAAGTATACAATTTCAATACGTCTTAGGGCTTTTTAGTCCTCAAAGCAAAATATGAGTATAAGTGTGATCGCTGTTTATGTCTGTCCGTTGCTCCGTGGCGTATGAACGAGTGAATCGAATAAGATGAGGTTTTCACACAAGTATCATTATAAGTATTTAGCGATTAATTGTCGCTACGATAAATTAATGCCGCAGTGCATCTTAATGCTTAATGTTAAAATCAACGCGTATCACGTGATAACGAATGGCATGACGCTGGACTGCACAATATTATTGAATCTTTTTTTATAGATTTTTATTCATTCTCAGGGTACTTTGTGCACATCCACTCAGTGGAGGAGGTGCAGCAGCAGGTGCTGAAGTACATCAACGTGATCGCGCGGCCTATGATCATCGCGGGGGACGAGCCGCCTCCCACCTGGACGCACGCCAACATCGACTACACGGTACTGTCTTACTGAGTAGTGACTTATATTATGTAGCTTAGAGTACTTTCTACAAGTAGTAGCACGAAGTCTTGAATAGTAAGTACAAGTACCACAATGTAGAGCTTACTTAGTGAGTATAAAATACACAAAGTAAGTCTGACTTAGTAAGTACAAGTACCATAATTTAAGACTTACTTAGTGGATACAAGTGACACAAAATCAGGTTGTCTTAGTAAGTACAAGTACCCACTAAGTTCTAATTCCGACTGTATCTTATGAACTATGAATATATAGGGAATGTAAATTATATATTCCTATTTTTCCTTGTTCGAACAGATTTTATCTTTAATTTGCGCTCTTGACTGTACTCTATGTATGAAGTACTCTATTAATCCTCTAAGTGCTTTGTATGACAAATATGTTGCAACTCTATAATGTATATTAATATACTTATTTTTTCCCTTAAAATATGTTTAGAATTTATGAAATGAATTAAATTACGTATTTGAGTACCATGTAAGCGTAATCATTAGATATTCGACAAATAGTAAACACAATCAAGTGTGACATTACGAAAAACCATTTCATATTAAAATATGTAACTTGAAAATTAATTCTTGTATTATTAATAGCTATGTATTTTAATGTAATACAGGCTAATATTAATCTCATTTGAAAAGAAAATGGATTCTGCAAAGTAAGCTTGAAATAAATAAAATTATTATACGCTCTAATTTATCCTACCGCAACCTCTTAGGAATAATAAACGGAATACCATAGTCCCGAGGGACCAAACTTTATGCAAGGGAGCTTAGCTGTTTATGTGTTCGAGTAACAAACATTCCAACTTCACGCACATAATACCAAATGAGGTATCATGTGAAGCATTAATCAATTTCAGTAACTTTTCCCTTATATTATGAACATGTGTGAGATTTCCAGTGGATATGTGTAACTATGAAGTACAAAAAAAATACGATCTTACGCCAAGTTTTTCGCTATTAATGTAGTAATGCAAAATTAATTCAATTTCAATAATTTTAAGCAGTGAAACGTTTTCAATTGTATATTATGTCATAAACAAGATTAAAAAATATGATTTTATTTTATGTTATAAAAATACTAGTTTCTAAGAAGTTAAAAATTCAATTAAAAATACGTTTGATAAAATATTTGGCAATATAAAATGAACAATAGCTCGGGAATTTCCAGTCGACCTCCGACCTCCGAATTCCCTTTCATCCTTTATTCAAAAGGACAATTTATAATGTAAGTATTGTAATTGGAATTATTCCGAATGAATTGGAATAATCAAAAGAGTACCGTGAGGGTCCTCTTTCAGGCAATATTAAAAGTCTTTTCCTAGCGCTATTTTTATGAATGTACAGAAAATATTTCTTTAGCAAAGAAACCTTGCGAAAACAAAACAAAATTGTATATAACAAATGCTTGTATAACACAGATATGTTGAGTGCCGAGATTGATATGTCTTGAGACAATGGAGTGTAGTTACGGACGCAGCTGCGGCCAGCGGCACCTCCAAAATAGTCAATAAACATCTCCAAAATAATGTATAGTATTACGCAGTAACTTAAAAAAAGAAAAACTTACTGTTTTCTAATACTTCCACGACTTTTACTCATTATAAAGATACAAATTTTAGATTTTATGCCTCTGTGAGTTGTTGCTTCAAACTATCCGAAATGTCGAATAAGTAAAAATCTTTAGACGTATCATTCGAACATTTGCTTTGGCTATTGTATTAAGGCTATTGTACGCGAATAAAATTTTACTATAATAATATTTTTCATCATATTATATTCTAAGGCCATTAAAACACTGCCCCACACATCGTGCTGCATGTTGCGTGTCGACGCATCTACGCGCGTACTTGCGGGAGTGCAGATCTGCATGAACGTGCGGGTTTTTTTACGCACTCAGTCGCGTAGTTGCGTTTTGTGGATCACACCGTCTCTGACTCATTTCATTCAAGCTGTTAATTGTCCATTTTGAAATACACTTCAATCCCTTCCTAAATCACGCACGTCACTGTGGGACTCGATGTGCTATACCTTGCGTATCGTCCCGCACCCACGCGCGGGATGCATGCTTCTCCGCTTGTAGGCCCGTGATCTGCATGAACGTGCGTGGATACATTTTCTGGTGTTTTTTTTTAAATAGACCTATGCTGGTGGCCTTAACCTTTACGCTTAATCGGAGGAGTAGATGAGCAGATGGCTCATCTAAGAATAGTGTGTGTTGGACTGTGCGTCTTTTCTATACAAACGGAAATTGTTTCGGACGCGGCAGGCGGGGGGACGATGCCTAACAGGTTCCGCGCTGTCGTGCCTGGGACAATCTCCCAATCGTAAAAGTTTGACGTACGTTTCTTCGCGCTGGTTACGTACGCCACCACGCACCCCTGAATGCGTAGATATTTAGGCACACCGACCTCGGAGGACGTTCTCGAATTGAAACAGACACGAGTTCGTAATTACGAATGAAACAAGACCGGGGTGTAGGGAGACGAAAATGAAACCACTTATTACTTTTCTTCACTAAGGCTTCGCGGATTTCGGCTCTTCTGCCCGATGTTGCCTCTTCAACGGCTTGCTTGCGACTGACTGACGAGCCCGTTTTCGGCCCGATATTTATATGCGCGGGTCTATGCCATATACGCGCCGTGCGCTTTACGCTTGACTTTTCCTATTAGATTTTGCGAAGAGCAGAAACCTTAAAGCCCCCTTTATTTATTTTCCATTAATCAAATTACAATATTTTTATATTTCTATAAAAATTAACAATATTCTTCAAATTTCAACATAAATTATAAACATTTAACATAATGCAATAAAAAGTTATTACATAAAAACAGTACAATTTTCATAGAAACTTACGTACTTTCATGACATTCTTGCTAATAACTTTTAAACTATAAATGCTATTAACATGATTCTTTTTGCATTATATAATACATAAAAAGACCTTTCAAATAATATATAATACACAACAATCGGTTAACAACAACATTATCAAATTAACGCGTAAAGTTATATGCTAAAACACAAAGTAAATTCTTGTCGATTTTTCCTAAACTATAAGCGATATTGAGATAGTTCTTTTTGTGTCATATTCCTTTCAAAAAGACCTTTCCAATGATGTATGACACAAATCAATCGAACTATAAATAATGATAGAAATTACACGTTATAGTTTTAACTACTAACAAGGTCTTTTATGGCTAATTCTACCTATAAAATTATATATTTCTTATGTTATTCTCACTATATTCGTTCGAAACTAATGAATTACATAACTTAACATTCATTTAACACATGAAAACATACTAAAATTAACACTTTCTATATCAAAGGTTTTCAGTGTAATTACTCGTAATTTTATAACGTATTCACTTATCTAATGCTTTCATATCATGCTTTACATTATTATCTTACTTAAAAACACTAATTATCACGTAAATTATCATAAAATCTATCAAAAATTAAACTAATTTACATCTTTCTAATTAGCCTTCTTATAGGACGCTCGCTATTTCTTTTTTAACTATCCTAAACGAAAGAGACAGCAAGCTATGTCATCACCTCGGTTGTCTCACAACCGAATAGGGATCGCATTAGTTCTGGCGTTCAATTATTCATGTTCCTTATACGTTTCCTTATACTTTAAATCGACATAATATTTTCATTTGATTATTGACTTAATATTCTAATCGGATCATAATATCTTAATATTCTAACATGACTTAGCATTCTAATTTACTGGACATTCTAATATGACTTAACTTTCTAATAGGACCTAATAAGACATATTTACATTCATATATTTACATGGCTCGGATATTGGCATATATTTCTTACTTGTCGCCGACATTCTCCCCCTCGTGCGCAGCACCATCCTCCTGGCTCGGCGACTCTCCCGGCACCAACAGCACCACTCTCGAACTGGGTCTCCGCAGCTCTCCTCCGCGCGTCTCGACGTCGACGATCCTGGTCCGCCCGTCTGGTCCCGGATACACCCGCAGGATTCTTCCGCGTGGCCAGGTGCATCTTGGTAGGCTGTGGTCGACGATCAGCACGATGTCCCCGACTCGTAGATCCGTAGCGCTGGTTCTTCCCGGTGTCTTCCGCGGCAGCAGGGTGGGCAGGTATTCCCGCAGCCAGCGTTGCCAGAAGTGGTCGGCAAGCCGCTGCGTGGCCTTCCAGGTGTGTCTGCCCACGAGCTCTCGGTCTTCGAAACTGCCGACTCTCGCAGCGCCACAGGATCGCCCAATAAGGAAGTGGTTGGGCGTGAGGGCTTCTTCTTCAGGATGCTCGGAGATGTGGGTGAGTGGCCGAGAGTTCACGATGTGCTCGGCCTCTAGGAGGAGCGTGTGGAGCACCTCCTCACGTGGATGCCGCTCGTTGAGTGTGGCGTCTAGTGCGGTTTTGATCGAACGCACCAGACGCTCCCATGCGCCGCCCATGTTTGGCGCACCAGGGGGGATGAACTTCCACTGCACGCCGATCTTCTCTGCTTCTGGGATGAGGTCTTCTTGCATGGTGTCGATGGCTTCCTTAAGTTCCTTGTTGGCGCCGACGAAGTTGGTCCCGTTGTCGCTGTAGATTATCTTCGGCATTCCTCTTCTGGCGGCGAATCTTCTTAATGCCATGATCATGCTGTCCGCGGAGAGCGAAGGCGTCAGCTCCATATGTACTGCCCTGGTGGTGAGACAGGTGAACAGGGCGCCCCATCTCTTCTCGTGTCGCCTCCCCACGGTGATCGTCATGGGGCCGAAGTAATCTACGCCGGTGCACGTGAAAGGCGGACTTCCATGCATAAGCCTTTCAGCAGGTAGGTCTCCAGCCGGCAGCTCTTGCGGTCTTGATCTTCTGACCTTGCACCATTGACACTGATGTTGGACCGCCTTGATTGCTGACCTCAGCCCTAAGATCCAGAAGCGCTGTCGTATTTCATTCATCACCGTAGCGTGATTCCCGTGATTGAAGCGGCAGTGGTAGTCTTCTATGATGAGCCGTGTAGTCTTGTCCTTGCTGTCGAGCACGATGGGTCGCTTGTATTCTCTTGACACACCCCGTATCGCGTCGATCCTTCCCTTAAGCCGCAGGAGACCGTCTTCCATGATCACGTCGAGCTTCTTCAGCTTGCTGCTGCCCTCTAGTTGCTTCCCTTGTCGTATGTACTTAATCTCTTCTTTGAAGCTTTCTTCCTGGCTTCTTTGGAGCAATAGAGTTTCAGCTTGCTCGAGCAGTGCGGCGTCCAGCGGCAGGTATTTCTTTTCCTTTTCTTTGGGAGACTTCCGTATTGTCCCTTGAGTCTTCCTTTTTCCCTGTTGCGTCACTTTCCAGGTGGGATCTTCTTTGCTGACGTTGACCCTTTCTTTTCTTCTGCACAGCTGTACGAACTGCAGTACCCTTGCCGTGGATCGCCAAAGTCTTTTCCATGCTGAGAACCTCGCCGGATCTGGTGCTGGGAGAGTGGTGCTCGCTGCTGCCGCGATGTCCGTCGTCTTTTCCTCGCCGGTGGTTTCTTTCTTGAAGCTCCTTGGTTCTGGTCAGTGCATTTCTTCTTTTTTCAGGAAGCTTGGTCCGGTATACCATCGGTGGTCGCAGTCGAAGTCTTCGGGAACTTCGCGTGTTGCATCATCGGCAGGATTCTGTGCTGTAGGCACCCATCTCCACTCTTGCGGCTTGGTCAGGTCCTCTATTTCCGCCAGGCGATGGGCCACGAAGGTCTTGAATGTTCTCGGGTCCGTCTTTATCCAGGAGAGCACGATGCTGGAGTCCGTCCAATAAGTCTTCTTGACTACCTTGAGGTCCATTTCTTCCTCGACCGAGTGTGCCAGTCTGCTTCCCAGGAGAGCCGCCTGCAGTTCGAGCCTTGGGATGGATACGGGCTTCAATGGAGTGACTCTTGCTTTCGCCGCAACCAAGCTGACGTGGTACTTTCCTTCGCCATCTTGAGTCCTCCAGTACACCGCCGCTGCATATGCTGACTCGCTCGCATCTGTGAACGTGTGTAGCTCCCCCTCGGTGCAGTGTGGCGCCAGACATCTCGGGACTTGCAGGTCTTGAAGTAGCTTCATATTCTCCAGGTAGCTCTTCCATGTGTCGTACTCCTTAGCTTCGATTTGGTCATCCCAGCCGACGCCGCTTCTCCATATTGCTTGAAGCAGCTTCTTCCCCTGGATGAGGACCGGTGACGCTAGTCCTAGTGGATCGAAGGTCGACATCACTGCGCTGGTCACTTCTCGCTTCGTTGGCACCTGTAGTCCTTGTGCTATCTCCTCTGGAGTGTTCCGGAGATTTGCCCTGAAGCCGATGGAGTCCTTCTTCGTGAACCAGCGGAGTCCTAGTGTCTTCTCTTCCTTCTCTCCAAGGTCAACTTCTGTCTTCTCCGTGGTGTCCGTCTTGATGTGCTGCAGCAACTCAGGTTGATTCGATGCCCATCCCCTGAGTTCGAAGCCTGCCTTCTTGTGTATCCAGTCGACTTGAGCTGTCACTCTTCTCAGGTCCTCTTCTGAGTGGAAGCTGTGCAGATAGTCATCCATGTAGTGGTTCAGCTCGACCGCTCTTGCTGCTTCCGGATACTGTTCCTTGTAGTCCGCCGCGTTCCGGTTCTTGACGTAGATCGCTGTGCTCGGAGATGAAGTCGCGCCGAAGATCACTGATGTCATTCTGTACTCCTTCGGCGGCACATCTCTTCTCTCCCCGCGCCACAGGAACCTCAGGCTGTCCCGGTCTTCTGGTCGGATGCGAACTTGCAGGAACATCTCCTTGATGTCGGCTGCTACTGCCAATGGTCCTTGCCTGAAGCGCAGTAGTATGCCGAAGAGCGACTGCAGTAGATCTGGTCCTGGCAGCAGCGCGTCGTTGAGGCTTCGTCCTTTTGACTTGGCTGCAGCGTCGAAGACTATTCTTATTTTCTTTTTCAATGGATGCACCACGGAGAAATGAGGGAGGTACCATATCTTCTTATTGTCTTCAGGAGGCGCAGGTGCTTCTTCCGCATAATGACTGTCGATGAGATGCTGGATCTGCTTGATGTATTCTGCCTTCAGCTGCGGGTCCTTGTCCATCTTCCTTTCGATGTTGAACAACCGGTTCCTTGCAGACGCGTAGCTTTCAGGCATCCGTTCATCTTCGTTCTTCCATAGAAGTCCAGCTTCGAAGCGTCCATCTTCCAGTCTTCTGCAGGTCTTCTCGAGGATGGCGAGTGCTCTTCCTTCCGAGTCCGTACTGGGTCTTCGTGGCTGCACACCAAGCGCTTCTATCGCGAAGTGATCCTTGATGACTTGATGCATCTCCTCTTCTGGTGTGGCGATGTGTGAGCACGCGTTCAGGAACTGCACCACTCTTGTAGTCCCGGTGTCTGACCCATGTAGTACCCATCCTAATCCTGTCCTTGAAGCAACTGGCTCTCCTGGTTTCCCTCTTCGTATTTCTTGAGTCACTATCAGCTCCCAGTTGTCCTGTCCGATGAGCATTTGCGGTGACTCGCCTTCGTAATGCAGAGAGTCGGCGATCTTCCTCAGGTGGCGGCATTCTTCTATCCTTTTCTTCTCCAGGAACTGCGGGGCAAGCTTCAACTCGTCGATGGTCCGGACCCTCTTCAAGGTCTTCTTTCTTCCTTGATGAACCCCCTTCACGACGAGGTCCAGCACCTGAGAGTCCTTCTTCCTTATGGTTCTGCCTCCCACTGTTTCAATCGCCAGTTCCTCTTGTATGCCTTGAGCGCCGACTTCTTCTGCCACTTTTTGGTCGATAAGTGACACTGTTGATCCTTCATCCATTAGTGCCAGTATCTTCTTTGATCCTTTCTTCCCGAAGACTTCAACCGGAACGATCTTCAGGTATGCTCTTGTGTTGTTGACTGCATTCACTGATGCCATGACGCTAGTGGTTTCATTCGTCTCCCTATTGTCCTCCAAGGTCCTTTTCTCCACGTGCAGCATATGGTGGTGCCACCTATGGCATTCCTTGCACGATGGCTTCCTGCATGTTTCCTTCCGATGTCTCCCTTGAAGGCACTTGAAGCAGACGCGACTCTTCTTCACTGTTGCCCACCGATCTTGCACTGACGCCCTCTGGAACTTCTGGCAGTCGACGAGGAAATGCCCACCTTCACACATGGGACAGGTCTTCTCGGTCTTCTCAATCGGCCGCCTTGACTCCTTTTCCCTGAAGTCCCTTTCCTTGTAGTTCCTCTCCATAGTTGAGTGCGTTGCTTGTCGATGAGTCCTCTTGAAGCCCATTCTTTCTTCAGAAGTCGCGAAGGCTCCACACTTGTCCGCTTCCATGTTCAGGAACTTGGAGACCATCGTCAGGTCGGAGAACTCGCCGTCTTCTGTTGCAGCAGTGAAGTCGTACCACCGGAACTTGAGTATCGAAGGCATCTTCTCAATTATTTGCTTCACTATCTCCGGTGAATGCAGGTACTGTGGTTTCTTCAATCCTTTGATGGCAGCTACACTGTTGTTGATCTGGCTGGCGAAGATGCATATGTCTCTTGGGTTCTCCGTTATCTTCGACAGCGCCTTGATCTTGTCCAATTCTGCCAGCACCAGCGCATCTGGTCTTCCATATCTTCTTCTGAGGGCTTGTATCACTTCCATCGGAGATGCTTCGGAGTACAGCAGACTCTTGATAGCTTCTCTTGCATTGCCCTTGATTGCTCTTCGTAGTCGAGCCATATTCTGCACATCGCTGAACATCGGTGCAGTATCTTCATATACAACCTTGAAGGCCAACCACTCGCTGCTGTTGCCGTCGAAGTATGGTAGCTCGTGGATATACTTCGGCTGTGCTTCTGCCCCTCTTCCTGACGTAAGGGCTTCCTTCAACACCGACGCCAGTTCTTGAATTTCACTCGTAGGTTTCTTCGTTGCGGAGATCTCTTCATGCTTCACCTCCCGAGGATCTTCTGGCGGGCGCTGACCTCGTTGCTCGGGTTGCTTCGTGTTGTTCTTCTCTACCACTGATGTCTCGAGCCAGTCCTGGACCTGTGCTGTTCGGTCTTCTTCATCTTCATCCACGGAGTCCTCTTCTTCATATTGCGACATCTCCAACCGGATGCGGGCCAGCTTCGCTGCTGCCTGGGCTTGCTCCAACTCCAGGCGGGCCAGTTCTTCCTTGGCTGCTAGCTCGCGTCTTCTTGCTGAGGAACTCGTGGTCTTCGTTGACCTGGCGACACGACTGACCGCCTTTTGCTTCAGGGTAGTGGTAGACCCGTGACCACCCTTGCTCGTGACATCTTCTTGGGTCTTCTCTTTCGTGTCCTTTCTTGCGGCTTCACTTTTCTTCTCAGGTGCCGCCGTGGTGTGAGCAGTCGCCGTGGTAGCCGTCGTCGTAGTACGCTCCGTACCCGTGGTGTATCCCGTGACGGTGGTGCCCCCTGTAGTCGTTGTGCCCGATGAAGTGTATGTGGTACCCGACGACCCTGACGCAGACGTGACCCCTTCTGAAGCAGACCTGTCTTCTGTCGCGACCCTTTCCGAGGGACGGGACGAGGGAGCATCCTTCTGCGACCTGGTGACTGGCATCTTGATTTCTTCCACACTCGAACTTCACTCTTGCAGGGATCCGGCTCGAAGGACCAACTGTTTCGGACGCGGCAGGCGGGGGGACGATGCCTAACAGGTTCCGCGCTGTCGTGCCTGGGACAATCTCCCAATCGTAAAAGTTTGACGTACGTTTCTTCGCGCTGGTTACGTACGCCACCACGCACCCCTGAATGCGTAGATATTTAGGCACACCGACCTCGGAGGACGTTCTCGAATTGAAACAGACACGAGTTCGTAATTACGAATGAAACAAGACCGGGGTGTAGGGAGACGAAAATGAAACCACTTATTACTTTTCTTCACTAAGGCTTCGCGGATTTCGGCTCTTCTGCCCGATGTTGCCTCTTCAACGGCTTGCTTGCGACTGACTGACGAGTGACGAGCCCGTTTTCGGCCCGATATTTATATGCGCGGGTCTATGCCATATACGCGCCGTGCGCTTTACGCTTGACTTTTCCTATTAGATTTTGCGAAGAGCCGAAACCTTAAAGCCCCCTTTATTTATTTTCCATTAATCAAATTACAATATTTTTATATTTCTATAAAAATTAACAATATTCTTCAAATTTCAACATAAATTATAAACATTTAACATAATGCAATAAAAAGTTATTACATAAAAACAGTACAATTTTCATAGAAACTTACGTACTTTCATGACATTCTTGCTAATAACTTTTAAACTATAAATGCTATTAACATGATTCTTTTTGCATTATATAATACATAAAAAGACCTTTCAAATAATATATAATACACAACAATCGGTTAACAACAACATTATCAAATTAACGCGTAAAGTTATATGCTAAAACACAAAGTAAATTCTTGTCGATTTTTCCTAAACTATAAGCGATATTGAGATAGTTCTTTTTGTGTCATATTCCTTTCAAAAAGACCTTTCCAATGATGTATGACACAAATCAATCGAACTATAAATAATGATAGAAATTACACGTTATAGTTTTAACTACTAACAAGGTCTTTTATGGCTAATTCTACCTATAAAATTATATATTTCTTATGTTATTCTCACTATATTCGTTCGAAACTAATGAATTACATAACTTAACATTCATTTAACACATGAAAACATACTAAAATTAACACTTTCTATATCAAAGGTTTTCAGTGTAATTACTCGTAATTTTATAACGTATTCACTTATCTAATGCTTTCATATCATGCTTTACATTATTATCTTACTTAAAAACACTAATTATCACGTAAATTATCATAAAATCTATCAAAAATTAAACTAATTTACATCTTTCTAATTAGCCTTCTTATAGGACGCTCGCTATTTCTTTTTTAACTATCCTAAACGAAAGAGACAGCAAGCTATGTCATCACCTCGGTTGTCTCACAACCGAATAGGGATCGCATTAGTTCTGGCGTTCAATTATTCATGTTCCTTATACGTTTCCTTATACTTTAAATCGACATAATATTTACATTTGATTATTGACTTAATATTCTAATCGGATCATAATATCTTAATATTCTAACATGACTTAGCATTCTAATTTACTGGACATTCTAATATGACTTAACTTTCTAATAGGACCTAATAAGACATATTTACATTCATATATTTACATGGCTCGGATATTGGCATATATTTCTTACTTGTCGCCGACAGAAATACTTATAAGCGACGTTAGAACACGCATTCACGCGCTACGCTGCGTAGTGTGGGGCAATGTGGGAATCGCCTAACAAAATGGAATGGGAAAACACGATTACTTAGTTAAAAAATCCGATAGATTTTAATTTTAAAGATCCTTTTTTTTGCTACTTATTGACTGAACTAAATGTATTTAGACTTCAAAATTTTTGGAAACGATAGTAAAGGCAGAAACACACTTACGTGTCGTGACGCGCCAGAAGCATATCGGTATATGGTTAGGGACATATTTGCGTGTCGTGTCGTTGCGACATGCAAATATGTCCCTAACCATATTAAATGTATAAAACCGATATGCTTATGGCGCGTCACGACACGCCACGACACGTAAGTATGTTTCTGCCTTGATGCTATAAAAAACGAAATCTATCTACCATATAGATAGAGATAGACAGCCTACGATAAGATTCAGTCACCAAAACAATCATTCCTTATTAATTTTATTTTAATTTTTCACGAACAGTTTATTTCATGGAATAATTTTTCAAAGTCTAACCTACTGTCAATTATCAGGACAAAAGAGACGTCTGAAAATGGCTTGTACCTGTATAAAATGCAGAATCATGAAGAGTAATGGATTTCAGCCTCGCCCAATGCCGAGTCGGCGATACGTCCACAGAATGCCGGTCATTTATCATTGCCAATGATTTATCACGGGAATTATTCTTCCAAAAAACAATGATCTCAGCACTAAATACAACAATTATCAAACAAATATCTAAAGTAAATTTTCTCTTCCAATAAACAAGTGAAAAATATCTGATTCCGTACTTAAAATTTTAGCGAAAAAAATATATTGACATTGGTCCCGTGTGTATGGAGCCTTTTGGATGGATTATTGCCTTTTAAGCAAGAGGTTCCAGGTTCGACCTGACTCTGTGGTTGTTTTTCTGTGGGATCTCCTAAAAATAAAAGACCTTTAATAAAAGACCATTGCTCGCTTATCCATGAAGGGAAACCTTGAGGAAACCTGCTGTCAGATGAAATTGATAGTTTCAAAATTTCGAGGAACTCGTGCCCAACAGTACATATGTGGGTTAATACTACTAAAAATTTACTTATTCAAAGGCTTTTTCTCGTCAAAATACTTTAACTTTCATCAAATTTGCAATATTAGATTAGGAACATACCTAAAAATACTATCAAAAAAAACATGCCCCTTTGTTTTGCTTTGCTTAGTAAAAGCAAAGTATGACGTTAATTTTATTAAATTTTTTCGTCACGCAGTTTATTTTTCATGTCGGTGTTGTGTGTCGGTTAAAGTACTTGTCAAAGTAATTTCAGTGAAATATGACTCCCTCTCGGCACGTAAACTTAAATTGTCCCCTAAAACACGACAGCGAAACTAAAATGAGAACATGCGACTTTTGAAGTTGGTTAATCAAATCGAAAAACTATCGTGCTTCACAAATACAGGATAACTTTACGGTTTTTCTATAAACTTGATAAACAGTAAACTGCTTATTTCAAAATTAATTTGGCCGCAAATCGAATTCGTTTGCATTGACCGTGAAAAGAACTGCCAAAAAACGTCGACTTTAAAGTGTATTTTATACTTGGCGATACATAAGACCGTCATATACATAAGTCAAAATATTATAATCCCTTTATATATAATAACAAGGCAAAAACCTATTCACGGCATAAAATATATCCCAGATGGTGGTGCTACAGTAGTCGGGCGCAGGGGTCTACTAGATCCGTCCCACCTGAAACACAAAAAACCTTTTTTATGACTTAAGGGATTGGATTTTGCATATCATATATTATCTGGGATTTTTAATAAGAGGTAGTGCCATGCTTTGCAGCCGAATTGGGCCAGCACGACTGGGGTGGTGGCCCAATTCAGCCTCTGGCTCACATAAAATTGCTTTGGCTTTGTTTTGCTTGTTACTTACCGGTGATCTATTGGGGGGGATGGGGAAAGGTGGTGGGTACCTAACCTCTGGATGGGCGTCTAAAGCCTTCAAAAAGACTTTAACTGTTCGTTTGCCCTCCTATGCTATAAATATTCCTACTTTCCTATTGCTTATGGGTCACTGTCTCACCGAAGGTGACGGTTGCCAATGGCCGTGCGGTAATAGGTCAATAACCTACCTACCTACTTTTACCCTAAAATACACACAAATGTATTTGTAATTACTTTGATACATTACCAATAATCAAATGGAATAAGTAAATATGTGAAAGTATTATTATTGTTTTTATAATTTGATATGTTTGTTCACAGAGAACGTCGAATTGGGGAGTCAGTAAAGATGTCACTAAGGTAAGATATACATATTCAATAGATTTCTTTATCTTCTGAATCACATAAGTTCGTTTCTAAAGCTATTTCGGAGAAGACACTACAAGATAAAAGAAGGCACAAAGTAAATGACATACGTTATTTCACGAATTCCATGCGAATAAGAAAATATTTCCCTGAATAAATATGTGGGATTTAGTAAAGAGAGTTTGGAAAATGTTATAATGTTGGGACGTAGTTTCTTTTTGACGTGACAACGTCTTATAATTCGATGGAGGCGGCTGCACGCACGAAAAAACATGACCCATGCGACGTTACCTCGCTCTGAGGCGTTCCATTTAAGGATTTAAGTGCAAACGAGAGCGCGGAACGAGCGACAAAGAAGCACAATCAGCCCATTGGTATTTTCTTAGGACTTTGTCACGTTCAACTATCGTCAGTAAACCGACTTTACAGACAACCGATTTTTTGTAACTATTCACACACATACACACTACACAGTACTAAAAGTATTACAATTTACAGATAATACATGCCCTATATTTGAAGTAAGCCCACAGAATACCACCTTCGTAGACAATAGGGCAATAATAATGTACAACTGCTACTCCACATCAATTAAGCTCATATATTATGCAGATAAAAAATCTTCAAGTCCACAAGAATACGGTCTATTTTTTTTTAAGATTTTTCTACGAAGAGTACAAAAATTACCCGAAAATCTGGTATAAAGCCTGTACAACAAACACACTTGTAAGTAATGCTCTTTTAAGGTTTCCTTAAATAAAGACCAAATGAAAATGTTTACTCAAGCGGTCTCTTATGAGAGCCCAATTATTTCGAGATGGGATTCTTTTAAATAAAGAACGAAATAAGCCGAGGGCAAGTTCCTTTGCCAGAAGTACAAAAGATTTAAAGGTATTGTGTAACTTTTGCTAGTCCGTCTCGTTTAAACATGTAATGCCTAGAAATGTCTTCTTTGCCAGAGGTATCTAGACACGCGGGAGCGTGTCAAGCCAAGTTCAGCTAGCGAGCAAGCCTTCAAATTACTTGTCAAATGACAAATGACATGTCTTCAAATAGCGTCTTTTTTCTGTTTCATTGTATTCGTATGGAGAGTCAGGTAATACTCAGTCTGGTTGATAATAGAAACTTAAAGTTTTATTCAAAAGTCTGCTTCTAATATGGAAGCACTTACAATTTTTTATTATTAATGGCTAGATTTATTTAAACGTGTTTATTTATAAAATGATTTTGTAAATGAAATTATTTTACTCTCCAGTTTATTGAAAAGGCAATTGAGGGAATTGCAAACATATTTTTTATTATCTAGAAAAAAAAACGTGGTGTGTATTTTAATTTTTCGTGTAGCCTAAATTATTGTTACGTTTACTAAGACTCAGTATACGTTCTTGTTTCAGTTTAATCGTTCTAGTTAATTGAACAAGAGATGAATTGAGCTCAGCGTTCACATATTTTGACAGTCGACAGCCTTTCTAGATTACGTCACATAATCCGTAGCAACTCAGACTGGATTTCGAGTTTTCCGACATGTTATAAATTTAATAATATCAGTACGAGGCATATCGACGTGATATATTTCCCGAGAGTAAAAAGTATCAGAATATTTTTGAAGTTAGCTTGTTGTTTCTTTAGCCACCACGTTGAGCACTTTTTTGTTCGAGGTAAAGCGTGAGCGACATGCTAATGCAACGTTATGACGTCATAATGAAATTTCAACCTTATTTGTATTAAAATAAAACAAATTACAATGAGTTAAGAGTTATATTCTATTTGTTATTGGCAGTCATATCGACTACCATTTTTTTAATTTTCTCTATTAATTAAATTTCGCTAAAAAAATGTGTTAGGAATGCTATCAATAAAAATAAACAAGGGAACAGCTGAGGTGATTAGGAATAAACCAACGGACAATATGCCAGTATACTATAAAAAAGAAAAAAGTATACTACATAGTACTATATACAGTATACTATTTTACATAATATTTACGAAATTCAAACTCCCATGAAATTAATTATTATCCTAGAATTTTTATACTTTTTATACCACAAACATTTTATTTTGTATTTTTTTAAATGTATATAAATACGTTTGTTCAATTAATATTTTCTTTTTTAATTATTTTATAAAGATGAATAAAAAACCATTTGTAAACTATAACTGAATTTTTACGAATTTTTCTCATTTTTTTTATTTTAAGTTTCAAATATGATAATAACCATGTTAATTTGATATATTGTCATTGTCTATAAAACATTTTCTCTTTAGCCCGATGAAGATAAATTGGTGACGTCAGTGGCCATCCCAGCGTTCGACAAGAAGTACAACTTAGAGAACAACGACGCCATGTTGCTGGGGGTAGCCGGGACCGACGTGCCCATCGACAGCATTGCAAAACTGGCTCAGCCGCATCAGGTATTGTCAACAAGCATACAAGTACAAACAAAAAAAGATGATTAAAACGGAATCTTAATTGATAACATAAAAAGACCATTACCTTTAGGAGGAGCTCAGAGATATACACACACGCATGGACAGCACATTTAGCGGATTTTAAAAATTCTTACAATTTTCTCTAAGTAATGCATACTTTTTTTGGCGAGAGAAAATCTTATAGGTTCGCGTTACCATGTTAATCGACATTTTATGGTCATTATGAAATTTAAAAAGAATTAGTATTTTTGAATTTTCATGATTCCAATTTCTAAGTTTAAACTTCAATCGGCCGTCCCTATGGCTGCCTATTTTTCTATTTTAGGCGGGAAAAGTGTGCAAATAATCATACCAGAAATAATACTACTTTTTCTCTGCAAATTATCCTTATTCAAATGATACGAGATAATTTATGTTACTATGCACATTAGCTCTAAAAAGTTGGAATGGTCGGATAATAATTCGCAATGCATTTACTTCTGTATTCTGATAACCAAACATAAAATGCTAAAGAAAACTCGCTATCCAATACTAAGTCGCAGATGTAGCGTCAAAGGATAACGGAAAATAAAGTGGCTCCGGAGATATAAAAGCCAACAGAAATATAAACTGACTGATGCTCCATTATTAATATCACGATATTAATCTTTATTTCAAAGACAATAGCTATTTGTTTTCTTTAAAGTAAAATACGTTTTATTCCAGTTGGGTGTGAACGGGTATTCCTTCATCGTGAGCAACAATGGATACTTATTGTTACATCCTTTACTTATAACAACCGTAAGTATTCCGCAATTATTCTTTTATATAAAACAAATTTTACGCACGGGTATCCTCCTCGATATCAGGCGAGGATGGTAATGGGCCATAGTTCACCGATGCGCTGGCTCAGTGCCGGTTGGTGAACTGCACCTGCCTTCAAAGACTTTCAATCTCATCAGGCATGCAGGTTTCCTCACGATGTTTTCCTTCACCGGTGAGCGAGCGATGGTCTCGTGTTTAGGTGCACTTAGAAATTTAGAAAAACCCATTTCAAGGCACACACGGAGGGGTCAGGATCTAACCAGGAACCTCTCGCATAAGAGGCCGAGTCCGTCCATCACTGGACCATCGTCGCTTTTCGTCGTCGTTGTGGAAGTTCCTATTAATATTACAGTAAATTTAGACAAGCCGATTAGTTTTGGTGATGATTAATTTCATTAGCAAGCTAACGTCGTCTCTATACATAATATAATTTATGTATTTTTCTTTAACGTTATAAAATTATCATCAGTATTTAATTTTATAGCCGTCCTTTATAGTGTCCTTAAATTCAAATTCATATATTTTCTAATGTAATACAAACAAAGTAGTTTATTTTTCGTCCATAAAATGCACTGCTCTTAATTAATAATCTGTTATAATTAATTTTAGATAAATAATAAATTGCAAGAAAACTACAACAGTGTGGACTTCGTTGAGGTCGAGCAAGTGGACGATGGAAAGGGTCCCAGAGAACTGGGAGACAAGATCAAGAAACTGAGGAAGAGTTTAGTGAACGGAGACGAAGGGAGCATGACCAACGTCGAAGTTCTGTTCCACTATGATAGGATGAGGTATTCATTTTTTTTATCTGTGACGACGTAAGTTTAAAAATAACGCTATTTTTTTTACTATTTTTAAGCGGTGAAAAGGCAAGGCAAAAATACACTACTATTATGCGTAAAGGTTCTGGTTTAGACTGTCTGCTTACGATGAAACGGTTGTAGTTAACTCATACTATGATTGATTTTTGAATTGATTCTAAGCCCGATCATTGGAAAATGATGTGATCGCGAGTATATTAAAGATAATGATGATTAATGTGACAATAATAATAATATCTATGGACGCTTTTTACACCACGTCAATCTGGTCCCGTGGTAAGTATTCGAAGAGACTTGTGTTACGGGTACCAGACAACGGAAAATACATATATTTAATATTTTTTATATTAATACTTAAATTTAAGATTTTTATTATATTAATACACATATTTAATACACATCCATGACCCAGGAACACAGAAAACTTTTTTGTTCCCTGGCGGGATTCGAACCCGCAACCTCCGGCTTGAGCGCCAACGCGCTAACCATTGAGCCACAAGGTCGTCAAAGTGATTACGAAAATATTTTTAAAATGAAATTACTTTTTTACTTGAACGAGGTCTGTCTTGTTAATATAACAGCAGTCTGAAGTTTGTTTACGCCAAGAACGCTTTTTTCGTGACAGTATAATTAAATAATGAAAATTGGTGTCGTTTTTATCAACATGCCATCATCATGCCGTATATACATCGTGTTTAATTAAACAACAAATAAAGTTGTCAAATTAAACAGTTGAGTTGATAAAAATATATTTACTTAAAAGTTTTTTATTGAGATGCTAAACGAGAAAAACCTTAGTATAGTTCAATAATCGGGCTAAATTAATTTCAAAGAAAAAAGAATACATTAAAGAAGTAAATTAATACAATTGTACGCGATAGTGATTATTTAAATAATTGAGTTAAAAAAACGTGTTCATTAATCATTATAGTGAATATACAAAGTTTGATGTGTTACAATAAAAATAAAGACTTACAAACCACATAGTGCGTAAAATTTAAAATAAGAAAGTAATAAAAGATTTATTTGTTTTATAATCTCGATTTTATCATTGTAGAGTACAATGTAGCTAGCAAGCTGCGCTTAACATCACGTGTTAACATTTCTTCTGATGTCAACAGGAGAATCTCCCGAGTCAAGCATGACTATTTCTTCAACAAGCTAGAAGGTACTCCATTTTCAATGGGCATCTCGTTGCCCATGGGCTACGGGGACACTGAGCTGATGCTGAAGGATAATCCAGTAGAGGCCAAGCAGGGTCAGGAGCTGGTGGGCATCAATGTCACCAGCTACTTCAACTTCACGTATAGAGTACACCCGGACTGGTGAGAAAATTATCATTTTTATTTCTTACTAACCATTCACCTATCCCAACGATATTCAAAAAAATGTATTCTCTGAAATAAATACCTTCTTCAGTTATTGGTCCATCAAACACCAAATTTTTAACCTAATTTGTTTTGTAGTAGTTATGAAGGTTAGCGTGTTCTAACGAATTTTATTCAGCTCAGTTGTTTATCACTACCTGTTACACGCATCTTAACCTGCGTCAACTAAGATTTAATCCTGATCTTTTTGAAAATTTAATATAACCTATGTTCACCAGAGACAGTACAGCTTCCCAACAATGAAAGAGTTTTTCAAATCGGTCAAGTAGTTTCGGAGCCTATTCAATTCAAAGAAACAATCAAATCTTTCCTCTATAAAACATTAGTATTATCATTATTAGTCAATAAGATATTGATAAATATTATAAATAGAATTCTAACAGACTAATGGATTGAAAAAAACTATTGTTATATTATGTATCATAGCCAGAAAAAGTCGTCATAAGTGCACTCTGCTCATTAGCCCTGAGGTTAAAGGAACCGATGGGAAGTATGTACCGTGCCCCCGGCTGTATGGGTACCATGATCTTGCTGGTTTCTCCCGTTAACAGCTTTGCTGTGCTTCAGAGAAAAGACAGACAGTATAATTACTGGCTCGTTGACTAAACACCTCATATCTCAGGATGGGTGTATAAATGAGTTACCTGGGTAAATTGAATTTGGCGTACCTCTAGATAAACCTTTGTTACTAGTTTCGTAGAAGTTCGGTAACAACTGCTCTGTTCATTAATTTATGCTTAACAAAAACCAAGCATAACAATTCAACGTGGAAAACTGTTAAGCAAAATTCATATAACTTAAATATTTCTTGCGAGAATCTTGCATTCGTTTGAACCACTTATTGACCCCTTTTAACCTCGACAACCACTACTAAATATTCAACCTTACTCACGCGAACTATTCAAATAAACTCGGGGTAAAATTGATTCTTAGAACACGTAGAGGAATTATGTATATTCAAATATACTCAAACAGGACATTTTTCACTTTGTGGAGCTTAATATTTTAGCATTATCTTTAAATTATTGGTCACAAAGCAAATGTTTGTATAAAAGATTATTTCATGCTTTGAAGACTAAATGATCAAAGTCTATTCAAGTTAAAAATGTAATATGTGATATTAATATATTACAAATTTAATAATGATAAATACTTTTATCAGTGCTCACTTACAACTCATCTAAAACAATTAGGCGTATTACAGCGACCGTCCGAAATCCGGCTTCGTAGTAATAGGGAGCTCTAGGCGAACGCGGGGTTCGGGCGGTCGTAATAACGCGTCTAATTATATTGGATGAGTAGTACTTCGAGAAATGAGTGGCGAATACCCCACCGACAAGAGCAAAGCTCTTAAATAGGGAAAGAGAGAGAGAGAGAGAGAGAGAGAGTACTAGTGAATTGGAGTATTAAAATTTGGATATAGACCCGTGTCTTGCAGCCTGAGGAATAAATATAGTTATAAAATAAAGCGTCACTCAATTGTTTATTTGGGCGACCCCAAAAAGCACCAATTATTTATCTTATATTTCATTAAGCATTTGACAACTTCATAATTTGGAATGGTTTTTTGATGTGTATTGATATTAATTCATCATACAAATGATTTTCCTTGGCAAAATTCAAACGCTAGACAACCTTGGCTAAGAACAAACACTTCGGGCCTAAAAGTCTACCTTGCCTTACGAAAAAAGAAACTATGGACAAACAATATTACTACGCCTCTACATGAAGATTATACGGTACAGGCAGATTGTAGTATATATTCATGGCATATTATTATTGAATGGTAGCGAAATGTTGTATAAAAGTTATGCATAATAAATACTTTCTTTCAGGGTCTATTGTAAGTATCATTATCTAGAAGGGCACGAATCTGAAAATAACGAGGTGGAAATATTCAAATTTCTAGTGAATATATCAAGGAATAAGATAGATATAACCAAAACTCAATACAAAGAGGAAACGCAAAGGCTTCCATTTAATATTGAAAGTGAGTATTTAATATAGCTCCAATGAGAAATCAATTAAGTCTTTAGAATTATTTGATAAATGACACCAAAATAGATTTTGAACCCTTTATGTACTAACTCTAAAAGCAATGAATGAAAACTGGGTGTATAAGCTAAAGTAAAAAAATCGGTTGTCTGTAAAGTCGGTTTACTGGCAATAGTTGAACGTGACAACATCATAAGAAAGTACTGATGGGCCGATTGTGCCTCTTTGTCGCTCGTTGAACGCTCTGGATTGCACTTCAAGCTTTAAATGGAACGCCTCATAGCGAGGTAACGCCGCATGAGTCCTATAGTAGATATTATATTTCAGCTCACTGTGGGACAACACCCTTGGGTAAAGACGACTATTATTGCAACGAAGATCTCGTCAAGCAATTGGTGTTCGACGCGAAGCTGTCAGCGCCATACTTCAGGAGCTGGACGGCTACCGAGGAGGAGAGGAATCTGGCGAGGAAGTACAACGTGAGCGTCCGCTTCATAGCCACATCCAGTGGCCTCACCCGATGGCATTATATCTTTGAGGACCACAAAAACGAGTGGGTCGACGAAATTGGCAATAGAGATAAAGGATTCTCTGGAAAGTAAGTTTTATATTCATATTTAAATATGTATTAGTTGGAGTGCTTACCGCGTTTATATTATTGGGGTCGGGATATTTCGGAAATGTTTTACGTGCCATGATCACGGGAAGACAATTTTAAATATTAATAGTGTTCGCGTTAGTTTAAAACAATTATAAACAAATTATTATTTTTTTAATTAAAAAAAATCTTCATGTATCCTTTATATCCATCGTTGTAACGTATAGATTAATGTTCCAACGTATATATTAATCATCTGTTTCGTTTCAATACATAGTAATTAATCAAATATGGTGCATTAGATCCACATGATGAAAATAAATCAACTGTATCATCATCATTATCATCATCATTATCATCATCATCATCTTCCTTTATCAGTCCGCTGCTGAACAAAGGCCTTTTTTTCTTCTTTTTTTTTCTTTTACGCCGGGAAATGCACTGACGCATCTCGCAGGGGAGTGGGTCTCCCCAGGCGGGTATGTGGGACTCGCTGCGCCCGAAAGATGGTAAGTGGACGCACCCACTAAAACCCGGCGAGTGCCACCAATGCCGCCTTTGGTGAGGTGCCCCGGATCTACAAGCAACAGGGCACCTCGACGGCTAGTCAGTTCCTCAGGGGACCGACGCCACCTCCATAGAGCGGCTGTTCCGCACCACAGAACAATCACTCCCAACGTCGGGAGAGTACGATGAGGTGAGGTTCCCATCCTCACCCCTTGCCCCTGCTCTTTTGTCCTCTTTTCTTATAAGAGGGATACAAAGGGCCCCCTCGGCTCAATTCGCTGCGCCCAAGGTGTTGGGGTCACCCTGGGCTACCGAGCCCCACCACCACCTCAAGGCCTGAGCCATGGTGGGGGAACATAGGCCACCTTTAATAAGCGCTAAGATTGATCCCTGAATGTATAAATTAAATGAATCCAACTATTCGCACGTCAATATCCCAATATATGCTTAAATATAATGCATGAAATGCATGAAAATGTTACACAAATGAGCAGAGATAATATACGGGAGTGCAAGTGACAGCGGGTCAGGCTGTCATGCGGGGATGTGACGTCACTCGGTCACATTGTTTACCCTGCACATTATCTATGGAAATTTATAATAATTAATAATATTTAATAGCTGATAATTTTATACGTGTAAAGTATTTATATACAGCAAAGGACGGTAGGCTGATGATGATGATGATGAAAGTATTTGTATATGTACATTTTGAATGTTATTTATTAGTTTGACGTATCATCATCATCAGATGATAAATATATTGTAGTTCGGAGGTCAGTTGGCAACTGTAATTTATAGCTCATAAAGAAAAGGTTAACAATGTCTTCAATACAATTGTTATCTGATTTTTGTAAACTAAAGAATAAATAAATAAATAAAAGGGGATAAAAGTTAATTCAATTCAAAAAAATATATATTTCTGAAAACCTGGCAATGGCTTCCTTTAAGACATCGACTTCATTTAAGACAGCGAAATTAAGTTAATTGAACGTAAGACGCTGTGTATAGTGAAGAAATCTTAATTTCTATTCTTCTCCTAATTGAGTTAGTAATTATTAATTGTCTGTTATTAATTAATCATAGTTAATAACAGTGATATGATATAATATGATCATAAGAGAAACTGTTGTTAAAATTGTTTGTTCACATCGCCTTAAAGAAAGCTTCAGGCTCCAGGGGGCCTAGCCAAAATGCCATTACGAAAACGACAGCGACGATCGTTCGTCAGTTCGAAGTTGTGATTGGCTAAATCACGTCGTCGATTGAACGATCGAGCGATCGACGACGTAATTTAGCCAATCACAACTTCGAACGGACGAACGATCGTCGCTGTCGTTTTCGTAATGGCATTTTGGCTAGGCCCCCAGGCCTCACAGAATTTCGTAATAAGTGATGTCTAATAAAATTCTTGTGTCATGGTGCTTGTAATTAAACTCCTCCGAAACGGCTCGACATTTTATGTGCATATTGGTCAGGTCATCTTTTTTCATCGTCTGAAATGTTAAGTGTAGCCCTTAATTTTATTTTTTAGATATTTTTTATGATACAGCATTCAAAAATACAAACAACAAAATTTTCCTACGATAAACCCCTTTTTGTAATAGCGATATTACTTTTGGCAGAACGGACGGAATGGCAGCTTATTTATAAAAAATCAATTTTAAAACTTTGTACAGGGTGTTCGGTGATTACTACTACAATGCCATAGAGGAGACGTGGTACAAAGCGGCGGTCCTCCAGCACATGATAGACAAGGAGTCGCTGGTCATCGCCACGCCACTACCAGTCCTCGACGAGACCATCTCACCGCCGGAGGACGAGGACAAAGACGATGATATCACCATCACCGCCAGCTACGCCATATTCTATAAAGATGGCAATTCCGAAACCCCAGCAGCTGTCGTCGGGTTCCAATATTTGTATTCTAACTTCTATGAAATATTCTCAAACATAACCAAGAATAGTCAAGTAAGTACCTTAAATTTAAATACTTAGGCTTTACAAATAATCATCCTACTAATATTATAAAGGCGAACGTTTGTGAGTATGGATGTTTGTTACTCTTTCACGTAAAAATGACTGAATGGATTTTAATGAAACTTTACAATGACATAAGTTATACACCAGAATAACACATAGGCTATAATTTATCATCGTACTCCCACGGGAATGGGAAATACGCGGGTGAAACTGCGCGGCGCTACTAGTTTGATATAAAATATGAATCAACCTGAGTGTACTTAAAAAAATTCCCTACGTTGCCACACTTTCTCACTACTTCATTTGATAAAGGTTGATCATAATCTCTAAATACTTTATATATTAAACTCATGAACAAATGCCAAAGCAATTTAAAATTTATAAATTAAATTTTACATTAAAATATAAGCTATTACGTGCGCATATTTATTATAATTCTCGCTGTTCGATTTTTCACGGAGTGACAACGTGAGCGTACGGGGCATTATTCCACGTGACCGAGCTTTTGCCGGCTTCGTAATAATTGCGCCTTATTTTGTTTCTTTTGAAGATTTTTTTCGAAGATTTTGTGGTAATCAAATGATTATTTTTTGCGTATGATAGCGTTAATTAATCATAATTTGCCACGTTATTTTATTATCTTTTAAGTATATGTTTAATGTCTAGTTGGCCTTGGATCATTTTAAAGAATAAGGAGAAAATGTGAATGCTTGACGAAATTTAAAGTCTTTTCGGGTGTGTAAATTTTATCAAAACCACGGCCATAATATTTTGCGCTTAATTTTGAAAGGGACCCATGCCTATGGGGAATAATACTGATACACATTCATGCCAATTAAATTTGCAAGTATTTTTAAATTTACACTTTAACAGGAAGTGAGAATATATTTTTACTCTGCAAGAAGACTCGTTAATGTCAAAATTTTCCGAAGACGGTTCTAAAGGCTTGGTCACCATTCATAAGCCCATTAAAATATCTAAGTGTGAATCGGTATCAGTTTAATTAGTAGTAGTTGTCTTGTAGCGAGGATGGTCCAGTGGATTCATATCCACTCGGCCTCTTGTGCGAGAGGTTCCGGGTTCGATCTTGACCCACCCAGTGTGTGCCATGAAATGGGTTTTCCAACATTCCTAAGTGTACCCTAAACACGAGATCATCGCTCGCTCACCGGTGAAGGAAAACATCGTATCAAACCTGCATGACTGATGAGATTGAAAGTCTTTGAAGGTGTGTGAAGTTCACCAACCCGTATTGGGCCAGCACATCCTTGAACTATGGCCGATTAGCCTCCTCGCCTTTTTTCGAGGAGGAAACTCGTGCTCAGCAGTGGGACATATATGGATTGATAATTTATAGTTGTCTTGTAGTGACACTATTCATATTTGCAGGACCTGACCTGTGACAGGGACGGCTCGTACGACTGCTTCGTGATCGACAGCTCCGGCTACGTCGTGGTGGGAATGGACAAGTCGGATGTGGGGCAGTTCTTCGGCGTATTCTACCCGGGAGTGCTACAGTCGCTCATAGACAAGAGCATATTCGACCACGTCGAAGTGTTCAATTACCAAGCGCTATGTCCGGTGTCGATGCTGAAGGAAGAGAATAGCGCATTTAGTCTTGAAACTGTACGTATAATATTTATATAATATATTTGAAGTGAAACTTCTTTAGAATCGTTGTGATTTCAAACTGGATGCAACGGAAAAAACGACAGGTAGGAGACACAAATACAAAAGAGCGAGAGAGCAAATGTCGGTGTATATGTAAATTGCACACTGTTTAATACTTGCTTGTATTTGAGCATTTAACGTGTGTTTCACTTCTATCGTGCGTGAATCGCACATATACCTTTTTTTATATGGTAAGTTCTCCTGATGGTAAGTGGTCGACATCGCCCATGACCACAAACTAGTACTAAGATGTGTTCCAAATTTTATAAATAAAAAATTTTAGTCGTTAACAAAATATACTAGGAGTTTTTGTAATATCCGATCGAGAGTCTGACATTGATCGGAATTGTCGGAAGGGTCGTTTCCGGTTTTTTAATCAGATCGGACAATCGAAAGCACTTGCCCCGCTGTATATAAAAAATATTTAGTCAATAGAAAAATCGATTCACGATCGTATCTGTCCAAAAGTCGGATCCGACTTATGGAAACCAGGATTTACACCAAAACTATGGCAGTCCGAAAAATTAATAAGCTTTTAAATCAATATTTTTTAATAATTTTATAAATGTGAATTTAGGGATGTTTGATGATGGGATCGCCTTCCCCCATAAACTACTCAACCGATCATCATGAAACTTTGTACACATATTCTCGAAGGTATAAAAAGTAACATAGGATACATGTTCATACATAACAAAAAAAGAAATTTCTTCTGTGAGTGCGGGCGTTTTAGCTAGTAGCTAATAAATTCAGCACTTTTATTCTTTATTTTGGAATTATCTATAGTTAACAAAAAAAATCATTTTTTATATTTTTAGCCTTTCAAAATCGTGTGGACGTTCATAAAGTGGTTAATAACGGAGTCGGTGGTGATGTCGTTTAATTTGTCGCAATGGAATCAATACAGCTACGCCGAGGACGCCGACACCATGGACGGAATAGGTAAATGCTTGTGTTATCTGCATAAAAAAGTAAAAACTAAAGTATCAACCCTTTATGTCCCACTGCTTGGTACGGGTCGCCTCCTCGAAATCAGGCGAGGAGGGTTGTGGGGCAATAGTTCACCACGCTGGCCCAATGCGGGTTGGTGAACTTCACATACCTTCAAAGACTTTCAATCTCATCAGGCATGCAGGTTTCCTCACGATGTTTTCCTTCACCGGTGAGCGAGCGATGGTCTCGTGTTTAGGTGCACTTAGAAATTAGAAAAACCCATTTCAAGGCACACACGGGGGGGTCAGGATCGAACCCGGAACCTCTCGCATAAGAGGCCGAGTCCATCAACCACTGGACCATCGTCGCTCGTTATCTACATGTTTCAATCATATTGTAAAACTTTACTATCGTGGTATAATTGAATTTAACGAATTGTAATGAAACAACTTTTATGGATTTTACCGCGATCTATTAAGTTCTAACATACCTCAGCAACCATGGTTGCTATTTACTAGCGTAGGGAACGATATACCCTCAAATTATGAAAAATAATAAATGTTGTTTCATTCTTAGTGAAAATTATATAACAAAAAATATTTAGTATGATTATTGCTAGTGGATTAACTTCGTTCAGCGATGCGCTGGCTCATTGCGGGTTGGTGAGCTTTACACACGTTCAAAGGCTTGCAATCTCATCAATTCAGGTTATCTAACGATGTTTTCCTTCACATGTGAGCGAGCGATAGTCTCATTATTAGGTGCTCTTGGAAATTATAAAAAAAAAAAAACAATTCAAAGCACACACCAAGGGCCAGGATCGAAGCCGGAGGTGCTCCAAAGGCCGAGCCAACATCCATTGAACCATAGTTACTCAAACACACGCTTTTAAATCTATGGTTATTGTCTGCTACCTCTAAGAATAAATGTCAAGAGAGATAAAATTGACCGTATTGAAAATGATGAATCTGCGTTTTGTCGTCTTGGTACTGCTTAAAGTGTATTTAAAATGCTGTATATTTTTAGTGGCCGACTATCCCGAAATAGAAGAAGATATGGACAGTTCAACCACATCCTCACCCCCGATCGACGACAGCAATAACACAATAGACCAAGAAAAGGAGACGCTTTTCTCTTGTGACCATCGAATCACCTTATACATATTAAACCAATCCTACTTCCTCAACTCTATGGGGGTTTCGCCCGTGGTCTCTGAAGAAAAGGCGGGACGGTGCCATTCGCCGTATTGGGCTACGCTGGTCATGAAAACCAATCTCCTGCTTGTGGTTGTAGACAAAAATTACAGACCGGATGAGTCGTGCGATCTGCCGCCCGATACTAAACCGAGACCGACCCGCGACTCGACGACCAGCAGGGAGCCCTGCCATAAGCTGGACCTGGGACGTCTCACGAGGCGAAGGCTTGAGGGATGTTTCACGTATCACGACAAGGTATTTTATATAAGTAATTGCGTGTTTTTAAAACAATAAAACCATATCATCATCACCACTTACACCATCATCATCACCACCACCACCATCATCATCATCATCATCATCACCACCACCACATCTACCATCACCAGTATCATCATCACCACCTCCACCATCACCAGTATCATCATCACCACCTCCACCATCACCAGCATCATCATCACCACCTCCACCATCACCAGTATCATCACCATCATCATCACCTCCACCATCACCAGTATCATCATCATTATCATCATCACCATCACCATCATCACCATCATCATACGTCCACTGCTGAAAGTCAAATCGACCAATCCCTTGCCACTGGCATCCAAACGACTGGCCACTGCACGGAGAGTTTATTGCTCTGCTGAATTTTATACAAGAATAGACATGTAAGTTGCTTTTCTACATTAGTATGGGAGCAATTACTGGTAATTGACATTTTATATGATCATAGGTGACACGTACAGACTTCTAGGTAGCACATTATGTTGCATTAGAGATACATTTTTGATTTCTCGTGTGCCATATTACCACCGTAACGTTTAAATTAATTCTACAACAATTAATCTGATATATTAGTTTTATGCTCATAAGAAATTTACAAACATTAAATTAACATTAATATTATGATAGATAGATAAAAATCTTACCTGCAAATAATATATGCAGTATCTGAGTATGTACTTGATAACTGAAACTTTAAATAAATAAGACCTAAAATACGTATTTCACGTAAATCAAGTCTTTTGATCAATAATTATAGAAAGGACATATTCACCATAGGATTGCTGCGTTATGATGATGATGATGATGATCCAATAGTTTAACAGTCCATATGTTTTCAGGAAAACAATATCACAGCGTGCGGCCTGGGCAGTCTCACGAGATCGAACGCGTTGACCTTCGTAGCAGCTGCTGTACTAGCTTCATTGTTTACATCCTTCATTTCATGATAAAGTATTTGTGTTAACGTGTTATAGATTTATATATTTCCTATTTTGGCAATAAAGATTATTTATCCTTCCTATTGTTTTATTTAAACTACATTTGATAACACTATCATTCACCGGAATCACGACACGCTGACCTATTTGTATCAAATGAACGAATCGATGAGGTCTGCAGGTATCAACGAATCCACAAGTTGTCAAACAAAGTAGTCTTGGCAGTCGTACCGCGCAGTTACAGCAGAGCGCATGTCCGTGCGCGACCTCCCGCGATTGCGCGCTGTGGTACTTCGCATTTTATCATTATCCAACACAATTTTTTCTAAGTTTCTTATAATCGTATAAAGATACTAGTGTTCCCCTAAAACCAATATGGACGTGTAAAAATAGGACGAAGAGAGAGTATAGTGTGTCTCTGATGTGCCGCGTTGGTATCTTCTTATCATTGCTTCTTTTTTTATCCCTTGTTTCTAGGGATTGCTCGGCGAGTTCTCAATACGATGCCGTCAATAAAATATCTCTCAACACGTAAGTAGCTATTCGGCCTCGACCCTAATAGAAAGAATCATGTGCATTATTATACGCAAATATATATTTTTAGCGTGCAAGGATGGGCAGTCAAACTTGGTACCGAACTTTACCATTTTGGAGAATTTATTACTAGAAAAAAGGAAGTTCAGGACGTAAGTATTTAATAATAGAATAATGAATCATGATCAGAAGATAATGTCGTGAAATAATTTATTAAATTATATTCAAGAGTTTCAAATCAGCTCAAATCGAATCGAGAGATGGAGAGAAGCTGGTGCAAAGCATGGGGGACGATATTCGAGCAATGATGGAACTTAAAATTAGTGCTGTCAAAAGGATAGTGGAGGCAGCTGAAAATATGGCTTTCGATAAACAAAATGAACCAGTGCCGGAAGATTATCAATTCTATAATAGTAAAGAGATGGAAGATTTGTATGAAGACCTATCGATGACTACGACACCAGAACCAGAATTTAATATGGAAAATTGGATTATACGACCGCCGTCGAAGAATGCTCATTTACAGCAAAATCCACATTTTTCAAATATACCTGTCAACATAAATATTAGTAGCGTACATGTGCCGACAAATGTTTATGCTTGGGGTAAGATATGCTCCAAATAACTTTGATCGTAAATACCAAGAGAATAAAAATAGTTTCTACCTCGGTTTATATTAGAAACGAGAAATTTACGGTCTTTGTTTTAATTACAGCTACAGAAGTGATAAAGGGCATTCATTGGTCGGAAGGGCTGGATACACATTTTGCGAATAATTATCAAAGTGACCCAACATTATCGTGGCAGTATTTTGGTAGTTCCACGGGATTCATGAGACATTACCCTGGTTAGTATTGTCTAGGCTCACTTTGACATTTAAATTCTTTACTAGCATTGTGTATCTGATAACGTTAAAAGTTAATAATATTAGTCCATCGGGAAAGGGCTATTTTCAACAGTCGACGTATAAGGGCTGATGATGATGACGATAGTAACATAGTTACTTTAACTTACCTACTTGCATTAAGAGAGTGTGAACATGAAATGAGCGAACTCAATATTTTAAATAAGTGCCATAAAAAACGCAATTAAAAACTAAACATAACTTTGTCAACGATATAGCAATGAAATGGCGAGCCGACCCAGTGGATATTTATGATTGTCGAACAAGAGCATGGTATATGGAAGCTGCTGCTAGTCCAAAAGATGTAGTTATTCTAGTAGATAGAAGTGGATCTATGACTGGGCAAAGAAGGGATATAGCGAAGCACGTGGTCACAAATATATTAGACACACTAGGCAATAACGACTTTGTTAGTGTAATGACCTTTGCTGATACCGTAGAAGAAATTGTACCTTGTTTCGAAGATTCCCTTGTTCAAGTAAGTGCCTCTAACTTAATTTATATCGTTAATAAAATAAGACAGGGTTCCGTCACTAAAGGGGTCAGGCCCCTGTGGTGCCTTGAAATAGGTTTTTTATAAATTCTACGTGTATCTGAACATGAGACCAACGCTTGCTCATCATATACGGAAAACATCATGAGAAAACCTGTATGATTTATGAAGTTAAAACTCTTTGGAGGTGTGTGGAGTTTTGATCAAACCTTCTTATTAGTAGGAAATCCATGCTTATCATTGGGTCAAATGGGTTTTATTATTAATAATGATTTAAAAATTTTATGTATTCATTGCACTACATTATAGGCTACGCTAGCTAATCTCCGAGAACTGAAACTAGCGTTGGATAATTTTGAAACAAATGAAATAGCGAATTTTTCGGCAGCATTGACTAGAGCTTTTGAGCTTCTAGAAATATATAGAAACAATAGTGGCGGAGCAAATTGTAATCAGGTAAGTTATACTGCATTTAAATTACTAAATATTTAATGTCCAGTAGGTAAGTCTGCGATTGAGCTTTTATTTTCGCGACTATGTCAACATACAAATCTTACAGTGGAAACCTATCTTGAGTAAATAAAGTTATAGATATATAATATGATCTTATACGCCTTTTGATTTTGAAGTAGCTCTTAGCAATAATAGCACAAATACGAATAAAATGGTAGTCATAGATACCGCTGATAAAAGTGAAAACTAAATTTCAAATATTAATATAAAAAAGTTTAAACTACATGATGACGTCATAATACTACATTAGCACACTCGTCACTGGTAAATGACGCCAACCTATAACCAAACCAATAACATAATTTCATTTTAATTTACAGGCCATTATGCTTGTAACGGATGGCGTACCATACAACTACAAGGAATTATACGAGAGATATAACTGGAAGTATGACACTCCAGTAAGGGTGTTCACGTACCTGATAGGTCGCGAGGTAAAGGTAGTACCATTCCAGGTATTACTGAGTGTCGTAGCCATTGTGCGACCTGCATAATGCCTTCCCTTGTATACCTCTTACCAGTAACCTTGAATGTGGTACTGTCTATTTTCTTCTATGTATTCTTTAAGTGCATGTCCGATTACATAGATTTTCCATCCTTCCGACATTTTCATTGCTTTGCTTGTAGACAAATTGTTTAGGTATAAGTTTATATTATAGACGCTAAAACGGTGATTTAATTCGCTCATTGAACGTTCGCTTAGTGTTTTTAATGTTTTTATCGTATTTAGTTACGTAATTTGTTATGAAATTTAGTCTTCCTTACTTAAGTTACTACAATATTAATAGAATTCTAGATAAATAATAATTAAATTTGGATGCCTCTAGTGGTACTTAATAATTAATAGTGTTTACATCATTTTACTAAGTTTTAGCGGCTTTTACTTATAATGGAGCATCTACATGAAACATTAAATACGATCAAGTAGTAATAGTTAATAGTAATACAAGAATAATAGTAGAATAGTAAGGTAACACCAGTAGCGAATAGATATCATTCTTATTAATGTAGAAGATAGAACCGTGATAGCCAGTGATACTGTGGTCGAGTCTATAACTGAAAAGCTTCTAACAGGTGGCTGACGTGAGAGAAGTGAAGTGGATGGCCTGTGCTAATAGGGGCTTCTACGTGCATCTGAGTACTTTGGCTGAAGTACGGGAGAGAGTTCTAGAACATGTGAACGTGCTCGCTCGACCGTTGGTACTGCAGAGGGAGAAGCATCCTGTTGTGTGGACTCCAGTCTATGCGAACGTCACGGTATGAATATTGATCGTATATATATTTTTTTGGTCAAAAACAATTTTTATATAAGACAGCGTGAGCTTCAAACGCTGTCCACTCCATATCCATGATCCTGATGACCAACACCTCAGCCATCATCAGCCTTATCCGTCCACTGCTGAATATAGGCCTCCCTTAATGAACGCCAAGACGACCGATCCCTTGCTACTCTCATCCAATGCGGACCTGCCATTGCACGGAGATCGTCTTCCCATATGGTTAACGGACGACCAACACTTCTTCTACCTAAACGCGGCTTCCACTCTTGAACCTTAATGGCCCATCGGCCATCCGTTCTTCTGTAACCAACACAACAATAAGAGAATTATATAATTTGGTGCAGTGGCTGTATAGTGATGTGCGCACATACATTTACTTGTTTCTTTATTTTTTTATGTTTTAATTGACAATAATTATTAAACAGGGTAACTACGGTATCCAGGTAAATGGATCATTTCATTAATTTGAATTGAATAAACTAAACTTCTTGACAGTTGATAGAAATAAGTTTACTTAGCAGATCCATAGCATAGGATGTTTTATATATTCGTTAGCAATAGGTATCATAAACATAAATATAATATCTTATATATTATTGTCGTAATCTTTTGACTTCGTCTTGTTGTGCAGGATCCTAAAGTAGCAGACTATTTATGGGAGCAACGGGAGAGAGCAGAACAGAAGGAACGATTTATGAGTCAGCGCCGGGACAAAGTGCTTTTCAACTCGGAAAAAGAACAAAACAGAAGATGGAAAATAACTCAGGTACAATTATAGCATGAACACAGACAAACTTCATATCATATATTAACGTAATATGTATTTATGTTGGATCAAAGAAAACTTGAGGCATATTACTTTAATATTTTTCGTAGTTGACTAAACACTCAATTATTTTTAAATTTGGAGCACAAATTATGTGTGATGGCTGACTATTAGGTGTTTGGATGTATATTTTTCCCCAAGTAGCGACGAGTAATATTAGAAATCCTCCTGAAATAGGCTTGAATAAATCAATTAAAAACTTTATTAGACCAAATCCGAAAAATATTATAACTTAATTTGGGTAAAAAAGGTAAAATATTCCAAAGATCATCATATTACTTCTGACGCGACGCATGTGATCCTTAATTAATGTTATAAAAATGTGAAAGAAGGTTTGTTTGTTGCGCTTTCACGCGAACTCTACTCAACTGATTATCATGAAACTAGGACAAATATTCTCAGAGGTACCAGAAGTAAAATAGGATACATTAAAAAAAAGGATATCTTTTACTAAAGCTAGTGAAGCCGCTGGCAACAGCTAGTGATAAATCTAGCAACTCTCTAAGCAATACTTAATTGTTTTCAGATGAAACAAGGACAGTACAGCGAACTTGGGAATTCTCGGTACCAGCTAATGACCTCTGTGTCTATGCCCGTTTATGATTTGCGTCATAATGAGGTAAACTTCTTTTATTCCCTGTAGGTGTTTACAAGTAGAACATTTCCTATTACAATATAGTTTACAGAAAGAGGACAAAATGAAAAGAAATTCCCGATTTCTTTAAAATTTTCTATTTTTCTCCAATATTTAATGTGTCATAAATTCATCTTGTTCTCTTGTCTGTAACAATGGATACGTCTGATTTTCCAAATTTAAAATTCTCCCTTGCATGAACGATTTATAACCCTATTTTTACAGATTGGTTGACCTATTTTCTACCTATTGGACGTAAGCTATTTCTTCTTGATATATATTTCTCTATGATCTTTATATTTTGTCCTAATCTTTTATGTATCATATTACCAATACCTTTAATAATATTCAGTTTTGTTTGATGATTTCCCCTCAGAACATCACAGAGAATGTACTGATAAATGAAGCGTACTGGGTATCAGTTACAAAAGAGGTACTAACACTACACTTAGAAAATTTTAATGATTTTAATGTAAAGTATATGCAAGATACAAGAGAATTTTTATCATTTAGTTTTTGGATTTCAGTAACGGTAAAATCTTATTTGGCCCCGTTAGCGATGCAACTGTCCTCGATAGATACCGGCAGAGCGGAGTCGCTGGCCGCCAATCATTGTGTTGTTCTACCCTTTGGCTTACTGTAGAAGTAGTTTTCTACTAGATAGTAGGCGTAGACCATTAGGGTATTATGATATATACTTTTCTATCAATTATCAAGTTAATTATTTTTGTGCAAGAACTATAATATATCACGCACATTATGTAATAAATAACTTGTATTTGCCTGATTAGATGTCTTCGTAGAGACACGTTTTAAGGTTGACTTGTAAAATGAAAAGTAAATGTAAATATTTTTCATTAAATAATTGCAGCCCAACGTGTGCGACGAATGGGGCTTTTTCTTGAGTATTTATTGAGTTTAATGTACTGCGTTTGCAGAATGATGTAATTTTCAATATACTACAGTTCTTAGTGTAAATATAAGTTTCCTACATGATAGAGGACATTGATTATAGTGGAGGTTGTTACAGTGCATTTATCTATATGTTGTTATATTTTATTGCATTCGTTCGTCCACAACCAATCGCAGTCCGTAGAGGAGAACGGCCAGACAGAGGTAGGCCCACTCTCATAGACTCGTGTGTATGATGATGGACGACAGGAGATGAATGAGCTTTTCAACATTTATGACAATTATTTTTATTTCCTTAAAAAAACTCAACAATGGCAGACATTTAAAAAAAACAAAAGAACAATACAATCGGCACTACTTGAAACATTACTTTGTTGGATATATTTGTTTATCACATATTTTATATTATCAATATGAAATCATAACTTAAAATGTCAACAGATACCTTCTAAGGACTAACGGATAAGGTTATGGTCCGATTTAGAAGTAGTGGGTGCCTAGATAACGGTAGATTTTTGGAACATATAACTCCTAATTACAGTAGAAATGCTAGATAATGTAATGGATAATATTAAAACTAGATTCCTTAAAGATAGTAGTTTGTTTTTGTATCTAACGGGGCGTAGATGCTAGTCGAGAACTATTTGCTAGAACTAAAGGAATTTTTCATATTTTAAAATTAGTAGTATATGATTTGAAGTGAGAAATAATATTGAATAGTAGATAGTGATTAATATATTTTTAAACTTTTCATACATTATTATTTATTGATTGCTTATGTTTAATTGAATAAGTTCTATAATCGAATGAAATAATGGATTTCTTGAAACCATAATTATAAATTTTAATGGTTTGATCACTTAGATTTTTGGAGCATTATATTACATATTTACTTATTATTTTAGTTTTAGTTTGAAATATATCATTAAATTGTATACGAGTATATTTATATTACTTGAAATTAAAAGCTTTGAATGTGTTTTCAGATGCGTATAGCTAGGTTATTAGGCGTCGCTGGTACAGATGTACCTCTATCGGAAATACAGGCCCTCATGACGCCTTATAAGGTAAATTATTTTGGAGTTTAAATTTAGAATTGATATTTAATGAGCTTGAATTAAACTCTTTTGTTGAGTACGAATTATCTGAAATTTAATTTGTCTGTTTTAGACAATTTTTATTCATAATATAATTAATTAAACACTGTTTTAACTCCTTAATCGTCTATTAGAGTAATTTTAGTTAGCCTATTTAACATTAACTTATTTTATTTCAGATAGGTGTTAACGGATATGCTTTCATGGTTACAAATAACGGATACATTTTGATTCATCCGGACTTGAGACCCGTTGTAAGTACATCCGCCCTTTTTCTTAATTTCAAGCTTAAGCACGAAAAAACAATAAATTACAAAAATATCAATGCTTTCGAGCAGTATACGGATCAAGGGTGATAATGATGATGATGATGATGAATAAATAAACAGTTGTGAGATATGCACTTTTTTTATCGAAAAATAAGAAGTTATTTTTTTTTTTTAATTTGTTCAGCGCAATTGTATCTGACCAATTCGTTAAACTGTTTATCGAGTCTTCAAATGATATCCATGTTATTTTATTACTTTATAAATTGTTTAAATTATGACCGATCTTAAAAAAAAAAGGGTGAAGTGAATTCGATTATATTTTGTGTGTATTCTTGGTGAACTCAGAACTCTTTTTGGATAAATCGTTTTTAATGCTTATTTGTTTAAATTACCTAAATTCCAATTTCCTATTTCCTCTTACGATTAACGAAGTTAACTTGAGTTATTTGTATAGTTTCAGCAAATTTTGAAACCAAGTTACAACAGTGTCGATATGATAGAGGTTGAGTTGTTCGATGACGACAGAAGCCCAAGAAACTTCAGCAAGGAACTCACTGCGGTACGTATATTGGTATTTTAAGGACGTCCTATGTCTAAACTATAATATTATCACACACGTAACTTATTAGTGTAACCAGGGACGAATCTTCATACGGGAATTTCAGGCTGCACTCTAGGGCCTTTTGAAAACAGTATGAAATATATGAAAAAAAAAATACTAAAATTATAATTAATTTAGCGATTGCCTTATTTTATAGCGTCTTTTGTAATTACAAACTTGAACAATGAACACAAATGTGTTTCAAATAAACAGCTTTTTATAAATTTTTTGCCTTTTTGTTCATCTGTTTATTCAGTCTCATCTCTGAAACGATTGGACTGATTATCCCGACACTTCGGGACTTCACAGTACGGGCTACAAAATTAATCTTTGTCCCTCCGGATTCGGCTGTAAATTGTATAAGTTAACGCGGGCGAATATGCGGGCAACAACTAGTTAGTTAATAAAGGGTGCACAGGTTTTTGCCCCTAAATTCACAGTCCGCCTCTGAGTATGACGTGACCTAGAAAGCGACTTAACACTTATAAAATAGTTTTGTCTCAACATCAGTACTCTTAGACATGACTTAGCCACTATTTGAACCGGTGGGACATGCGCTGTCCCGCGCTCCCGGCTGCCTGGGTACCACCATCTTAGTTGTTTCGCCGTGAAACAGCTTTGCTGTATTTCAAAGGGAAGATCAAGACTGGCAGTGTAATTACTGGCAAAGAGACTTGCTTGGAAATGAATTAAGGTCTATGGGTGATGTCCACATACCATCAGCTGGCACGTCTGAAATACCTTTCCATGTAACATAAAAAATCGAGTAGCGCTATACTTTTTTGCAGTTTGAATATGTAGGATTGTATAAATCCTTTAAGATTCTAGAAGAAGTTTATTACAATATCAATGTATTATTACAGCTAAGGAAAGAAATAATAGACCAAAAGACGGGTAACAAGGCGATGAACGTAAAATACCACATGGACGATATGGTAAGTATTAAGTATCTTCTAAATACGTGTATTCTTTGATATACCTTAGAAAATGTGTGAGACGTTTTGCGACGTCGGTACAGTGGGTTTGGATTCTTCACGAGGGAGAGGCCTCGATCCTGACCCCATGTGGTGCCTTGAAATAGTTTTTTTTTTATTTAAAGTGCTCATAAGACCATAGCTTGCCTTGACCACGATGTTTTCACCGGTGTGGTGAAAACATCGTGAGGAAAATTGCATGCCTGATGAGATTAAAAGAGTGAATGTATGTGTAGCTTACTAATACGCATTAGCTAGCATATCGGTAAACTGTGGCCTTATACCTTGCTGATTTCGATAAGGAGAGCCGTGCTCAGCAGTGGAAAATATGAGTTGATACTTTTTGTTTTTAGAAACATTTTGACATAATATTATATTACACTGACAAAAAATACCTAAAATATTTAATAAACTTAGGTTTAAAAGGAATATCATAATTTACTTTTCAAAATCACATGATATACAAAGTCAGTAAGTACATCCGTAGGAACTTGTGGAACTAAGGTATTAAAAGCGGAAATAAATTTAAGGTATTATATAGGTAGCGGAAATATATTATATACGTCCATGAACCGGTGGAGCCTCCACCATGAATATGGATGCCCCCCACGGTGAAGGGAATCCATATTCATCATACAAATTGCCTGCACTTGGCTGGATTCGAACTGGTGACCACTGCATATTATAATTGTCCAGAACTCTGAATACCCGATCAGCCGGCCGATACGTTCAGTTAACGTATCTTTTGTCTTAATTCAATTAATAAAAATTATTGATTCAATTGCAGAAACGAGTAGGTCGTGGCAAGAAGCACTATTACTGGACTGGTATAAGCGACTCGCCGTTCACTCTGGTGGTGGCGATTCCTGAGAACTATGGCCGGCACCGCATCACACCGCCGCCCACCGACGACATACACCGCCTGTCTCTCACGTCCAAAAATATATCGGCTAGACAGTATTTGTCCGACAAATGGAGCGTCCATCCTGATTGGTTTGTAACTCATGTATATTCTGGAACTGTGTTTTGATTGGTTGACAAGTATGCATATTGTTCGGCGCGCTTGTCTCGTAGGAACAGCTGTGAGTGAAACGTATTGAGTCACCTGAGGCTCGGAAGTAACCGATTTAGGATACAGTTGATTATTTCTATGAGCTACGCTGACCTCTGACAAGTAATAAAGGTCATCGCCAATTTGCGAAGATAAAACAATGCCTCAGAGCGCCGGTCAATAGGAATGTATAAAATTTAATATTATTTTAGTTAACACAGAGGAGACTAGCAGAAAAATGGCCTATGCTCAGCAGTGGACACTAGCATGCTGATGATAATGAATAATAATATTAGTTGGTCGGATAAATTAGTTGCGAAAGTTTTCTTTTCTTCTTTTATTAACATAAACAAAAGCTTTTATGGTAAAAGCGGCGAAAGTATAAAATAAAACATATAAAATAAACGTAATACCCAAATAAAATTATTTATTCCAATTCGCTAAATAAGTTTTTTTTTTTTTTTTTTTTTTTTTTTTTTTTTTCGGTTGGATCTATGCTAATGGTCCTAGTGACCGTTATGCGTCATCGGAAATGGGGTGATCCGGTTGGATCATCCTATGACGTTAAAAATTTGGGGGGTTGCCCCCCGCCATGTTCATGGCGTCGGGTTTGTACCTAACTTGGTAAGCTACGGTCGACTGGTTTGGAACGGGTGACGTTAGAAACCTATCGTGAGGGCCGGCCCTCCCCTCCCCCAGTAGCGGGGGAGGCGGGTCAAGCGCGGGACCCGAGCAAGCTGCCGATAGCAGAGTGCTATCGGTGATTACACGGTCTATATTGGTGTCGACTCGTAGCTGATCTGAGCCTATGCTGTCGCGGTTGATCCGGATCAACTGGTCAACGGAGTGTAGGGTTCGACGTCGCATACGACCCCGGGGCCCATGCGGTGTGAATGTGTGCCTAACACCGGCTGTGTTATGTCTGAGTGTGTGTTGTAGCTTACGTCGCGCTTCAGCGTCGCGCTTTAACAGTTCTGTGATTTTATCAACAGGATCGGTTATGACATTCTTAGGTAACCTAGACTTATTAGGTGCTAAGCTATCGGGGGCTAAATAAGTAGCATTACTATCGTTTTTAAAATTATTTAACTTTAAATACTTAAAGTTCTGGAATAAGTAGCGAGAAGGGACACTTTTTTTATATCTATCTGGGAAATGTTTACTAAATAACATACTTATCTAAATTTCAGTAACATAGCTTACTTTTTTACAAAGGTGAAAGGTCAACTAACAAATAATATGTTTGAATTAGGCTTTACTGTCGGCACTATGAGCGGACATTCGCAACTCCTGAGGAAGAGCTGTTGTACTTCTTGGAGCGGGTAGCCAAGCCCGGCTGGCGCTGGCCGGCGAAACCGCGGCCTCCGGAGCATCATAAGAACAAGGGACATGAGCGACACAACGACGGTAAGATCGTTCTTACATTATACGTATTTCAAATTTTCCCTATATCACGATATACACATCATATTTAAGAAATAAATAGGCGCCTTTCAAAACTGCTTAAATGCATAGACAGAAAGATAGTTAAAAAAAAGATATGTAATGTTAAGCCAAACGCTAGTACTGTAATTAAACATAATATATTTCAGCCCCTTATTATAAGTATCTATTAAGTACGTCTCATTTCTCGGCATATTTTGATAAATATTTAAATTTAGTATGTTTTCACGCAGAAACATCGCGCGAAAGTAAAGATGATTGAAAAAACATGATACATAGTCAGTTTTAAATTTGTTAAAAACCATGTCCATTTCAAATCTAACTACATATTTCAATCATGTGAATGTAACACATACCTTTCTTCTTTCATTTTTTGATAACAAACAATATGTATATAGCTCGTCTAAGTTATTCGCCTATGATGGCATTATAATATGCCAAGGGTTTTTTTTTATTTCAGGAACTATCGAAGTAAGGGACAGAAAAACATCTAACCCGCCTCCGCGAAATGAATACTATTGTAAGTATTGTAAGAAAATGAAATCTGAAACCATTTAAAAGTAATTGATAATTCACATGATAAAACAATATTTATAACTTATTTGGCATTATGGTCACGCCTCCCCCGCAGCCGACGTAGTCTCCAAACTGCGTTAATGCTTCGATTATCAAGATAATTTCAATCGATATGTAGCGTGTTCGTGGATTGTGGATTATTGCAGTGGACAATAAAATACATTTTTAACAAAGCAAAGTTTGAGAAACGTGCATAGCCTCCGTGCGCCACGGTGGAACCCCGCCTTATCACACGTGTGTAGCCTATTCGTGCGCCGCGGTGGAACCCCGCCTTATCACACGTGTGTAGCCTATTCGTGCGCCGCGGTGGAACCCCGCCTTATCACACGTGTGTAGCCGCTTCGTGCGCCGCGTCTTTATTTAGATGTGAAAATGAGATTGACAAAAATTTTAAATAATAGCATTCACTTAGCATTAAATCATTATTTCCAGGTGACCACGGGCTCATGCAAGCTCTTGTGTACGACGCCAGGAATACTGCTTGGTTCAATAAGAGCATCTCAGAATCAGCGTCAGATGAAAAGGCGTAAGTTGTTTGCATATTTTTTTTAAATACAATCTAGATTTGCACAACATGGCTGGAAAGTGTAGATTATTATGGTCTACTAATTAACGTGTACAAGTAACCTACACTATACATTTCAAGGGTATTATTATGATCAATTTGGGAAATTTATGATCAATTTTAGTTGCTTAAAATAAAGCTTTCATTTAAATTTTAATATTTCAAAATATCACTGTGACAAATAAAAGATTCTTAAAAAGAACTTATTAAATTTTATCGAATTCAATTCCATTACAATACAGAGTGTTTCTTTTTTGTTTCCTGAAACGTATTTTGATTGAGACACAAACATTTTGTCTGCCAGCCCATTAACAAAAGTGATCGGACTCCTGCCAAGGTAATAAACTAACTAATCGGTTCTCCCACTATTTCTCATTCAGGACAGCTATTCGGAGGAAAGTTTGTAATTGTTTATCTTCTACTATTTTGTGTTTTATTTTATTAGGGTCTTTTGTCTGTCTTAAGAACTGTAACGTGATCGTTCGAATCATACAATGTGGTTTTCTTGTTTTGACTAGCAGCGCTCTGTTCTCTGTCTCTAGTGTTCACATCTCGTAGGATTACGAGGATAAATTATAGCCTATTAATCACAAATAACGTAACCTTTAAATGGTGAAAGATTTTTCAAAATCGGTTCAATAGATCCAGAGATTACCCCTTCCAACCTCACAAACTTTACCTCTATAAAATATTAATTAATATACATTAAGCAGTTCTCTTTGCATCTATAAGGCGAGAGTAAGAGTGCAGATAGAGGCCTACCTCGGTCTGCTATTTATATTAGGTATTATGTGGACTGAGAGGCATCGAACGTGATTTAGAGAGTGCTCCCGACCGCAATACCATGTACAGCCGCAATTAGGTTTTTGAAGCCATATGCCTGATGGTGATGAGAACTTTTTTTCTAGACTTTCTAATGCTCATATTTTTGTAATTATCTATATATATCCTTCTGTATGTTATCTTATTTGTTGACAAAGTTAACATTTTTTACCCTTTAAATTTTGGTATAAAATGGAATCAGGGATTGTAAGTATGTGTAACATTTATATAAATAGGTAGTAAGTTCTAATAAAGCTGCATTTGGAATGAAGTAAGTACTGGTATTTTATGGTTGAACAATGGACCGTTACCGCCGTATGCCGTGGCTACATCCATGAAGACGAGCATCTACGACTGAGTGATGAGTCTACATCATCTGGGATATACTTTCGAATTCTGGTCAGACAAGCATAATAGGCTTCGGGCATATGGTATCAACGCGATAAACGCATAACGCACATATACATTTTGACGTTTTTGATACCTAATAATTTTATGTTTAGGTTGATTTACACGTATAAAGTAGTCTAAAGGACAATAAGTTATTAACTTAATGTATTGTTTATATGCATTGAGTTGCTTAAAAATAACTTGACTACTATCAGCCTGCCTTTAAATATATTATATTGCCTCTATTTGAGTTATATTATTTGAGCATGGATATGAAATGTTATATTTTAATCCGTAGGGCGGAATTTATACAACGCTTCGGTTACATCGTAGCGTTTCTGGCGACACACAGCGGCCTCACTCGCTGGCAAACTCACCCGCCGAAGGACCATAACGACAAGTGCGTATATCCTTTATAATGTTAGTTCAAAAAGCAAACTGTCGGACAAACCGCCTGAACGACAATTGCTCAGGGAACTGTCTATGGATGGCCAATTTGGCAATTCATCATCATCATCAGCCTTTATTAGTCCACTGCTGAACATAAGCCTTCCTCAATAAACGCCAAAACTGAGACGGAAAATGGTAAATCTAGTGTTGGAAAGTCCACTTTTCGAAGAATCTTGAGAAAGGAACTCGTCAGATTTAAAAACCTCGTCAGAAATATTACCACGCACACTGCTCATATTTTATGAAACATTTCTAGAAAGATCCCGTTTCAGGCCCGAATTCGGTAAGCAATGGCCGCGCGCGATCGACGAGGTGTGGTACCGGCGGGCGGTGGAGCAACACTACATCGACCCCATGAGCTACGTGTACAGCGTGGACATGAGCACGGAGAAGTTCCCGCTGAACGTCAGCGCCGCCATGGTGACGGCCGCGCACGCCGTCTTCCACGGGGACGGCCATCGCAAGGCGCCCGCGGCGGTCGTCGGCTTCCAGTTCAAACACGAACGACTCAGCGAGTGGTTCGAGAACATTACTTCTTCGGTGCGTGTCAAAAATAATCTCGTATAATTTCCTTATTTTAAGTTGGATTTCACTCATTACAAAGTCTATTGGTGAATATTGTTAATTTAATTTTAAAGTATTTTTCTATACTTTAAAAAGGCTAAGAAGCAGACGTAAGACTTGAAATGACTACTGACGCCAATTGATATCCCCTTAGGAGGTAAACTCACGCAGCATAACTGTCACTTTCGCGAGAAGAACCATCCCGATCGTGTCAGCCCAATTCGGTTGATCAAAAAGTATCCGAAGTTTCGAGAATTTAAGAATCCCCTCTCCTACTTACGACTTACGCGATAGGTGGGACTGAGCGCTCGCTATCCGCATAAGTCGAATTCGCGTAAGTCGGGGTACAGTTTTGCATATAAAGACATACAAAGCATGTTTAATTGGGACTGGAGACTAAATAAAATAATAATTTAGGAAATAATTAGTATCTAATTCTAGATAATATGACAAACTATATTAATAGAGTGTATAAACACAGTCCGAAGTTATTTTTATGTAGAAGGTTTCATAAATTGTAACAAAGTCGTCTGACGAGTCAATGATTTTTTCTTCTCCCGTGATATCTCCTCGTAGTATCCTAGTAATTTTTTTATTCCATGTTTTGTATCAAAAATGCGCTCTTCATTGGAGTCTATGCTTTCCAAAATTGTTAACCCTTTTTCAATCGAACTGAGGGCTTCTATCAAGTTTCCAACTGCCATTTGATCCTTGAACTGGATCCAAAGAATCATGATTATCAATTTTTTCCTCTTTTTCACGCATTGTTATGAGTTCAAACAAAAAACGAATAGACGAGAAAATTAAATCGCGTAACTCCGAATTCGCGTAAGTCGAGGTAGCGTAACTCGGGGTATTACTGTATACAGACCCCATTTGATATTTGTTTCTTTATTCAAACGGGCTATAACATATTCTTGATTTATTTTCAGTGTGAGCACAACAAGGAATGCGTGACGTGTCTCAACAATAACTGGGACTGCTACCTCGTGGACAGCAACGGATGGATAGTCGTCAGCAAGGACGCCACGCAGACTGGACAGTTCTTTGGAAAGGTTTGTATACACAGTCTAATGGAAAATGTGGAAATTTTAAAAAATACTTGCCGGGCCGACAGATGTTGGCTTTTATAATTCTATTAGTCTTTATAATTCAGCTGTACGTGACAGCAGAATTATAAAGATATAAACTAAAGCCCCATATCCTTTATGATGTAGAGCATTTTGAAAGCAACACTTGTTATATAAATGAGAATAAATTTTCAGATACGTCCAGATATTATGATGAAACTGGTTGAGGATGAGGTGTTCAGGACCGTTCATATCGTCGACTACCAGGCGGTCTGTTTCCGGGAGAAGAAGACTACAAATCCAGCTACCATGTTACTAACGGTAAATCATACTTCCTATTTAAAAGCAAGAAGATTTGCAAGAATTTATGGATGTATGTATGTTTGCTACTCTTTTACGCAAAAACTACTGAATGATTGACGAAACTTTAAAATTATATTAAATTATAAACTAACTAGCTGTTGCGCGCAGCTACGCCTGCGTTAACTAATATTTACCACGGCACCTTAGCGGGATGATATATAGCCTTTCTCGATGATCGTATATCTAACACTGAAATAATCTTTCAAGTGCGACCAGCAGTGCTATTCTGTACGAAGAGCAGCGCTGTCGCCGCGCTGTGACAGCGCTGTGAATTCAGCTTGGTATTCACTAAGCTTGTCAAACCATATAAAACACCCTAGCGCCGTCAACGCTGTGCGCCGAGACGAGCTCGTCGCGGCGCACAGCCTAGAAAATGACTCTTACAGAATCAGGGGGCAGTAGTTGCTGAGTTTAGCGCGTTTAAACAACCAAATTCTTCAGCTTTATATATTATTAGCATTAGATTGTATACTCCCATGGGAACGGGAAACCGCGGGGCGCTGCTAGTTTACTATAAAAAAGTATATTGGAATAACAATTTATTAATAAAACAATTGAAATATCAGATGCATTAAAATCATCCATATCTCTAAATTCCACTCGTATGTAATAATATCTTCATATTCAAACACTAGCGGGTTTGTATTTTCAGCCTCTGGAAAATCTCCGTCTTATCATGGTCTGGCTGATCAGCACTACAGTTTGGATTTACAACTCGATCGCGGTAGGCCTTACACAGGCCTCCAGCTACTCTTTCGACTACGGTAATGCCTTGCTCTGAGTGTTGTATCGTGTGTGTCGTCAACGTTAGCAATAACTTGGACTTTAGTTGAATATTGCGTGGAAGATATTGCAATAAGTGTTGCTCTTTGAAGTTGTCAGCATGCTTCGTATGTTATTGCATGACAACGGGCACTGTCAATCGAACGTTCCAGAAATATATGTCTTAATAGTTTGTTTTAATTGAATTATGAAACGACATTATTGACAATAGTAAGTAATGGGGTTATGAAAATTGTTTAGACAAGAAAAAGTATAGAATCAGAAAGTTAAAACAAATCTAAAATTATATTGCTCAATTCAATGTGTTTTTTTAAGATCTCAATTTATATTTGACTATTCCATTTTTAATATCATTCTTCGAATGACATTTCAAAAGTTAATGCACAAAGAACACTTCAAAACAATGCAATATGTGCATGTATGTCTACTAACACAAGTTTTTATTTAATAGTACTAACAAAATTCTTCCATGGAGTCAATATTGGTTTGTAGTAAAATACGACAGTAGTAACGACTCCATCTTGTTTTCAGAGTATGTAACACCCACCGGTGAGTTTATAGATCGAGCACAGTAGACAGTGTGTCAAAAAGCACTGAAAAATCTTTGATCATTTTGTTCCCACTCAAATTTTGATTAATTGTAGATTCAAATATGGAATGTGCATGAGTAGCCTGACTTTCCTTTCAAACATGATTTTAGATCCTGATACCATTCCACATGCTACTTTGAAATTAAATGATTGATTTGATTTAGTTCGAACAAATGGCAATGATATAATGTGAATTCATAAAATTTCCAGCTCTTAATAAATTAAAAAAAAACTCATAAAATGTCATCTTTAACCTATTTATTAAAGAGATTATTGTTAGTATTCCTCTATAAATATAATGTGCTAATTCTAAGTGCGATAACGAGTATAAATAAATGTGGTTTTCAATGATTTAAATAAGAATTCGAGGTTATTGCTTGCGCCATTTTTATTTACCTAGTGATTTTTAAATGAAATATGCATGGCAAAGATATTGGGACATACGTCCTATCCCCGCTTTTTATTAAGAGTCCCTGACGCTGTACTTTCGCCTCATGACCCATTTTAAGCTTTCTTCGGTAATTTTTTAAAACTTATTCATCAGGAACATAAACCCACATTTAATTAACTTCCGATGTCATATTTTAATATTTTTCTATCGAAAGTAATGAAAATAAATACTGCATGATATCATAAAATGATGTATATTTTCGACATTAATTAAACCATTTGTAATATACAGTTGCATATCAGAACTACGAAATCGACGAAGACACTGATGACCCTTCGATGTCAAAACCACCGACTCGCATTTTGGAGAGAGACTTTGAAAAACTCGTTCTCATAAACCGTACTAGACCAACGCCTTGCGATAGAGAGATGTACCTATACCAGTTGGATTACAAAAATCTAGACGAGAAACTCAACAAGCCTGTGAAAGAATGCGAGAGACCGTTTTACGCGCAATTGGTCAACTATACTAACATGCTGTTGGTTGTCGTTGATGCGATGTGTGCTGTACAGGAGGTAGCAATTCCATCGATCGACGCTACAGAAGTGCAATACAATGAATCGTTACCTTGCCTGAAACATATGCATCCTCTATATAGAAAACAACCAACATCTTGTATACGGAATCATACCGAGGTGAGTGGTTAGCTTAGTTGAAATAAATAATAACCAAACTGACATGCAAGCATCAGCTTGACTGATAAAACTATTTGTTAGAATTATTGACATTGAAAAAATACTCGTTTTTTTAAATGATAAAAAAAGTTATTTTTCCTATTCTTATGACAATATTCATTTATTAATTTTAATTTTAAGGTTTGAATAGTTTTTCTTATGGGTACCACTATCTTGCCTTCTTCTCCTGTGAAGCAGCTTTCTTGTGTTTTGGGGGAAGGGCAATATTGGCAGGGTGATTACTGCCAACAAGACTCTCGGGATAGACCACACATAAATGAGTCAACGGGGAAGCTGCTGGTCTAGTTCATGAGCGACGTCTATGACTTATTATCAGGTGGCACGCATGCGTTTGCTTATCAGACTGACACACTATAGTATATTATTATCATTTATATCATATGCGTAAACTTATTAACTACCTGTTCTATTATTGCTCATAATTTTTTTTGCAGGAAAGCAACATCGATATGTGTGGACGTGGCTGCTTGCCTCGTCAGGACAAGATTTTGATCTTTTTATGTATATTTTTAATACTCAATTCTTTATATTAGTTGATATTTGAATGTCATATAATTGACTATTTATTTATTGTTAATAGTTTATTCAATATCGCCGAAGATGTATTATCTAAAATATATATGGAGTAGGTGCATATTATTATTATAAATAAATTTGGAGATAGAGTTTGACAAGACAAATATGAATGCGGCAACATTTTAATGAGAACAAACACTAAGTGGCAATCCTGCATACATTTTTTACACAACTTGTGTTATAAAGGATCTAATTGCATTGCGGTGTCATTTTCTTAGTGTATTTTTAATTTGATCCAAAAACTGATATGAAAAAACATTATTCTAATCATATACATATATTCTTGTCACACTCTAAATTTTGTAACATCAAACATGTCAAAATACCATATCAATCAACATAGAAATAAATTTGAAATATTTTCTTATTGTAATAAATTTTTATATGTAAATTATTTCATTCTGAGGTGCCACAAAGTTTAAAGGCTATGTTCATATCAAATTAAATTTAATGAATAGATGTTAAATTTATTCCAATGCTTAATAGATTGTTTTGTTTTTAATAGATATATGAAGACCAATAGATTTCATTATTTATTTGCATAAGAATAAATTTTTTACTGTCGAGAAAATCTTGACAAAATTCCGTCCTGGTAACACTGTTGTTATAAGCTGGGATTGGAAACATTGTTTGTTATTTCAAATATATCTCAATAGTTAATTTTATTGATCGTAAAAGTATTCTGTTGACCTTTGTTAAATAGTATAAAAGTTAGTAACTTCGATTTTTAGTTTCTATTTGAAACATGTTAAGTACAAATAAAAATACTCTATTGTGAATTATCTTGTTTTATTTATTCTAATTAGTTATACTACATCTACTGTACAGTGTATTTGCAACATTTTTGTTTGTGAAATCTAGTTAACTGTCTGATTTTGATGGATATTAAACTCTGTCAAAATATAAAGATGTTTATTCAATAATAATTTGGATAAAAATTAATAAATTAATAGTTTGACTTTTGAAACAAAGCATATTTGGAAATTATCTGATAACATAATATTTACTAAACCCTCTTGGTGGAATTGCCTTCCATGTCTAGATTGCATATTTAGACTTTGGGCACAGAATTTGTTATTAAATAGTTTTTATCATTTATTAGCAGTTTCTGTTTTATGCCTACTTACAAAATCATTGATTTCAGCCATCAATGTCTCGTATCGCTGTTGTTTCAACAAAGATATCTGTAGCTCCTCCAGTAGTTCTCCCCCTGCCATGAATGTTTTGAGGTTGACCGTACTGCCACCATCTCTATGTTCTGTAACCCTATCTTGTGGATAGTTGTAAGTACGTATTTTTTCATTTCTATTACTTGAACCAATCTGAAAAATATATTTATAACAATTATTACAGATAATATAATAGTCAATTATTATGCACTGGTATATCTCTAAAATTAAACTTCTAAAAATAAAAAATAAAGTAATAGCCTATCATAAACGTCTCTGTCATCAAAACATATACGTCATAGAGTTCAAACAAGACTTACGAGTGAAATATTAGAAAAGAGTATTTGACTAGTACATAGCTACATAATATATTAAATGATCTTATTATTAAAGTAAAAATTTAATAAGTATTTAGTAATCAGTGTACTGTTCATAATATGAAGATACTAGGTATTAGGCTACATAATATAATAAAAGTATTGAAATAGGCCAACTACTGAATAATACCCAAATAACTATAATATTACTTGACAAAAAGTAAAATAAAAAATTTACCTGTGATTTTCTTTCACTATTTATCTTGGAAGTTTGTTCTTCTTCTTGTTTTTGAAGTAAAAGTGTTCTTAGCTTTTGCATTGCAATTTCTTTATTCTTGATCTGTGACCTACCCTCCTGGCATTCTACTACAGTTCCAGTAGGCATATGGGTGATGCGAACTGCACTGTCTGTTGTGTTAACATGCTGGCCTCCAGCACCAGTTGCACGTTTTGTTTCTATTGAGATGTCTCGCTCTGATATCTCTATTTCTACTTCAGTTGGTTGGGGCAATACAGCTACTGATACGGTACTGGTATGAATGCGACCACCTTTTTCGGTAACTGGAATTCTTTGGACACGGTGCACACCTGCCTCGATTCGCATCAGCTCAGGAGCCCCATAACCTTCAATAAGCATGGATCCTTTCCTAATACCACCCAAGTCTGATTTTTCAATAGAAGCTATATCAATCTGCCATCCTCTATATTCAGAGTATGAGTGATAGAGTTCAAATAATTCTCGAGCAAACAACATAGCCTCTTGACCTCCTGCGCCTGTGGTCACTTCTAGCAAAATACCACCATCTGTTAAAGGAGGTTCCAGTAGAATAGATTGCAAGTCAGAGTCGATTTCTTTCATACGTTTCAAGTAAATTTCAGCCTCTTCCTTAATCATCTTTTTGATTTCATCGTCTTTCGAGTCACGTTTTGTTAGCTCTTTCAGAGACTCTATGCTATCGTAAAGGGCAATTCTTTGTTCCAACACATTAACTATCGGTTTGATTTCTTGAAGTCGTTTTATTTCTTCAATATTTCGCCGGGATTTAACAAGAAGATTTTCATGTTCTACCATCAAATATTTTAAGTAAGTTTGTACTGCCGGGTCTGATAAATTTACGGAGTTTTGTGATGCAAAACGTAGAAAATTATCCCGTAAAACATATTTATCTAACTTACATATCGATCGTGCACAAATTAATCTTAACAGAGACATAGTGTTAACTCACGGATTTATTTCATACGTTGTACTCTAGTTGCATTTCTAAAATTCATAAAAGAATTAATATTTATTTCTTGATTTTGCAATTTTGAAGTTTTTGGTTGTCAGTGTCAGTTTCAGTGTCTGACAATTATTCACAACAGTCAATCAACATTTTTTTTCGTTTTGTTTAAGGCATTAGTTTGTAAACTATCAGCCATGGGAAAGTTTTAATAATCGAGGTAATAAAATCTTCAAAGAAGAAGAAGGAACTATCTTTAGTATCTTATTTGGAGAAACAGCGGGACACGTAACTATATAATATATTATACTCTATGGGGACACACCAAGAGGCGCGATTTCACCCTTCACGTCACCATCAATTAACTATCACTTCTAATTCCATCCATTCAAAACAGTCCACAATATTCATCAACCAATCAAATTATAATATTATATGGATTAAGTTTTTAAAACAAACACTACAGAATACCGCCAGAACATTCCCCTATAGAAAAACGCTCTAGAACAATTCTCCGCCGTATTCGCCAACCAATCACAATATAAATCGACCCATATATTTTGTCCCACTGCTGGGCACGGGTCTTCTCCTCGAAATCATTTGACGAGGGAAACGGGTAATTGTTCGTCGATGCGCTAGCCCAATGCGGTTTGGTGAACTTCACATATCTTCAAAGACTTTATTTTTCTTATTCGGCATGCAGATTTCCTCACGATATTTTCCTTCACCGGTGAGCGAGCGATGGTCTCGTGTTTTGGGTGTGCTTAGAAATTGAGAAATCTCTATTTCAAGGCACCGGAACCTCTTGCACAAGAGGCCGAGTTTATACCCAGCGGACAATCGTTGCTCATCAGATACAATTATTTTGGATAAATATTTTTTTTTATTGTACAGTACCTCTAACAAATTTAAGCATTTTAAAAACAGTGTAATAATCGAATGTTTAGTTTATAACTTATAATAAGTTTTTAGTTACCTTTTAACAAAATAATTATTACAGAGCCATCTTGTATTGAATAGTGAAACTAGCATTGTGACAACTATTATTTCAAGCAAACGCTAGATAGATGTCATGAGAAGTAGGTGTTTAAAACTGTAGATACTTTGCTAGAAGTAAAATGCTCAAACAGGGTGAAAAAATACTATAGAAATTCTTTTAATATTGACATGTTTAAATATTTAACAATATTTAAATTTGTAGATTAGTAGAGATTTTATAAGATTTGCTTAATGACGAATATAGGATAAAAATCTATGAGACAAAATATAATTTGCCTCTTTCAAGAGCGGTGCTAAAGAAAATGAGTCGATTTAATATTATTTTCATCTTACAATTGAAAGGAAAGTGGAAAAAAAATTGAAATTTTATTTTCATTAATCAAATTATGATTGATAATCAAAATTTGAATATACGGACCCTGACAAGCAAAAAATTTCTGCAAGGTCTAGGCTTACCTCAAAAGGACAATACCAAGTCTAAGAGAACCGCTTGGATCGAATTCTTTTAAACGTTAAAAGCAAGGGTATTAAAATTATATACAAATTTATTTTAAAATGCTAGAAGGTTATTAAAAAACTGTCATTTTCGAAGACTGTTAAGTTTTGTTTAGGTTTTCCCTCAGGCAAAAGTGAATGAAAATGTTAATCAACAATAAATGTTTCACATTAATCGTTATTAAATAATTATTATGAGCTGTTGTTCCTAATTTAAAAGTTCGCCATAACAGTGCGATTACCACATTGACCACAACTCACCTATTGATAGAATTATTAGGGTTGTAAAGAATGGCTCTTCGACCACAAGGTCTTTTCCACCCACATTGCTCGTGTATGGAGTTATTAGTGCTAATGGCGGACGGACAGACGGCCACGCTATTGTTGGACTCAAACCGCATTTTTTTTTAAATTTCAACAAAAGATTATTTAGCTATGAATGCCATTTACACATGAATATTTTTATACATAGGTATTCCATCTATGTGTAAAATGAAAAAAAAATGTAATAAGTATAATAGGAAAATAGAAAAATCAAAATATACAATAAAGTTTCTTACAAACTCCTCCGAAACGGCTGGTCCGAATTTTATGAAATATTTTGAGCATATCGCATCATAGCGGCCAACGACTATTTTATCATATCCCTAAATTATTTGGGACCCGACCCATTTTTAGGTTTTGTATTGATAAAGCTTTTAAAAATACATACAATTTTATACATTATACAGCTTCAAATTTTCAACCTTTCACGATCGGCCACTGTTTTTAACAGCGATATGAGTTTTTTACAATCCCGACGTTTCGGACACTTTACAGCAACCATGGTCACGGGAGGACTTGTCCTCCCGTGACCATGGTTGCTGTAAAGTGTCCGAAACGTCGGGATTGTAAAAAACTAAATAAACCGCGATAAAATCCGTAAAAGTTGTTTCATTATAATGAGTGAAATTCGCGTAAACATAAGAAAACAATAAGCGATATGAGTAATACTTTTGACAGAACGAAGTCGTCGAGGCAGCTAGTAGGTATAAATTATAGGTAAATATTCCCTTAGATTTATAATGCTGCGATTTTCACCTATGTCAGTCTAGGAGGATCATGTAAGGCCTCTTTTTGCAAGACAGTGATGTCCCAGAAGGAGGCCGACGAAAACGGGTGAGAGGGGGCCCTTTGACGCGGCCTCCCCCCGTAGACGACGAACGAGAGCGCGTTGGAAGCGCTACCAGTAACGCTCCTGTGCTCGTGTCGGGATCGGGATGAGAACCCGGGCGCGCTAGGAACGACGTTGTGGCGACTACTTTACTACGGCAGGGCAGTCCCCCTTTATTGGAAAATTTGATCTTGCCGGGACCAGTCTGTCACTGAGGGTTCCTGTTGCCTGCGGACCCGGGACCCTCAAAAAGCCTGTGAAGGCGCTCGCATTGGTTTTAGTGGGGTAGTGCACCCCAATGAAAGCCTAAACACGCCAGTGCGCCCAAACCGAGGCCCTGATACGGATTTATACTAAAAGGATTTCCACTGCGACATGAAAAAAAAAAAGAAAAAAAAGGAGGATGATGTAAATATTTTCTTTCATTTTGTTGATTTTACAAAAGCTTTCCCGGCTGCATGGATATCAACATCTGGCTGTTTCTCCCGTGAAAGAGACGTGCCGTGTTTTGGAGAAATGGGCAAAACAAGCAGTGTAATTACTGGTACCGTGTTACATATTATCATCTCCCATTTTAACAAAATGATTTAATTGAATGTAAATATGAAAATATATACAAATTATATAATATAACTTACTTATAAAATATAATATCTAAAATATAATATTCCTAAAAGGAGTCCCTTTAGCCAAGGTTTCGAAGATACTGGCAGCCTCTCCCCTTGTATAGCCAGGCTAATTTTTTGTCCGAGGTATCTACCAGCTCTTCGGTCTCCTGTAATGTCGACTAACATTTTTGTTATTTACTTAAAAAGCCTTCAAGCGCTAGAACCCCATGGACCAAGGGTCTCGACGCCGAATGGGATAAAATTATATTCGGAGCCTAGACCCCTGTATTCATAAGCTTTAGCTTTTTCAGCCGCTTCACAAGCCGCAACAGCTCCGTTCACTGTTGTTGGTTCCATGTAGATGGGAAGGGGCCAGAGTCTCTAAACAGGTTGCATCCCATCTTATATCTCAACATAGACGACACATAAATGAATTGCCTAGACTAGTGCTATCACAGATTTATAAATAAAGACAGATGGAGCATGCCGAACACCCGAGTGACGCTTCAAAGCGAATACAAATTCAAAAGCGCTCTCAAGTGCTTGACATAGCGTCGTACTCTAAACGTCTATTAGATTGTGTTCGCTTTTGAATTTGTATTCGCTTTGGTGGCGTCACTCACGTGCTCGGCATGCTCCAGCTGTCTTTATTAATAAATCTGTGAGTTCTATAAACTAATTTATGTTCGTGGGTTCTGTATGTCAGTCATCATCAGGGCGTACTGCCAGTTTGCCTTTCAACTAACAGTAAACAAAAGTCAAAAGCCAAAAAAGCTCGGTAATTTTTATCCTGGATGGAATTAAGATTACTTATTTATAAAGCAGCAAATGCCAACAAAAGCATTGAAGGTTCGTCATCTTAAATACCTATCAAGAACGAGTAGAATTCAATATTTATGGGGAGGTATGCGGGTTTGATTTAATCAAATTAGATTCTGATTAGACGTACAAAACAGCAAAATTTCCCTAATCGATCTAAAATTAAAGGTTTCATATTTCTATTAATAAATAAAAATACGTACGTAATATTAATAAATAATATACGCATCTTACATTATATCTGCATAGGTACATAACCGTTTAATAGAATAGCTTTAATGTAAAAAAAAAATATAAAACCGCCAAATTATGTACGATTATGAAACTTTGGGGGGAATGTGTTTCATAGTTGTTAGTGGTCAATTCGCGTGACCTATTAAGACCCCAATTTGCCACTTTATATTGAAATAATAATAACGGAATTACATTGTATCTATATAACAGACCCAATACATTAAAAAAGTCAGCGTTAATTTAAAAAAAAAAAAAAAATTTTAAATAATTAGTACTTATTTAAAGTATGTTGAGATTGTGAATTGTTTATAAAATACATTTTTTTCTTGTTCACGAGTATGATATATAATATACAATAAGAATCTTAAAATACATCCTAGGCTGGTGCTGCTGGTATATTATTTTTGTCTTAAATCTCAGTTGAAGAATGTTGCTAACTAAAAACTTATCAAAATTCAAACCCAACAGAAAAATATACTAAAAAGTACGGTGTTAACATCATAGTGAAGAATTGTTTTATTCATAAATCTAAATTCAAACTTGCCAGGTGTTGAATTGTATATTTATATTCATTATCAATCCGGACTGACGTTCGATATCCGGACTATTTTCAGTATAACCTTTTCACTGATATGACAGCTACAGCGCTAGCTGTCTACTAGAATATATAAGTGTATTAACTAATTATATAAATCGATTGGCCCATCAATTTCATGATATAAGTTGCAAATAACACGGTAGCTATTGTCCAATCGGTTTACAAACGGCATTGAGTTTAATTGATAGCGTCGTATGCGATAATGGCGGCCTATTCACGTAATTACAGACTTCAGCGCCCCCACCAAACTTGTAACACTCATTCATTATTTTAATGAATAAATTTGTCATATGCTGACTCTACATTCTAAAATCGTCACCAATTAAGAGTAATATAATAGTCTCAATTAAACTTTATTGAATAATATTATGTTTAGGATAATTATTTGAATGTGATGATTATTCATGATATTGTGTACTCTTTAATTATTTAACTAACCAGTTAATCTAGTCATATAATTTGACTAGGTTACCTTAATTGTTAATATAATATGATCAACATGCATTCGTTTTAAAAGTTCATTCTTTGAGGCTTCGTTAAGTTGTAGCGGTAGGCAAAAGAACTGAGGATGTTTTGTTCGATCTTTAAATAAGGGCGAAAGAGGTTTATTATTAACTAAGTTACGTAAGTAAACAAATTAACTTCTGAGTGTATGACCAGCCCATTGTCACTTCGACGTGCATATTCTACGCGTGATATCGGTAACTTTAATTGAATAAAATTGGTATGAATAACTATCCCATTAAAATTATTAAAGTAAGTATTAAATATTTTTTAATCAACCTTTATGTATAATATAATAAAAACTAAATGTGTAGAACCACTTTGCCATCTCAGTTTTATTTTTACGATAAAAATCAATTTCGAAACGGAATGGTCTTGAGCGTATTAAATTGGTTCACTTAGTCACTAACCTTAAAATTTATGACGCTTTCAAACAATGTGGTAAATCACCGCGAACCAATATTTGTTGGCGGTTGTGAGTACTCCGCTCGCGTCCACCAAATGATCCAGAACCCTCTACTGAAAATGGGAACAATTACCTACTCAGTGTACAAATTACGTGGTTTGTAGTCGCAAGTAAAATGGGACTAACTGGTTAGTTGGTAGGTTGGACTTATATTTTAATCTTATATATAAAATTCTCGTGTCACGGTGTACGTTATTGAACTCCTCCGAAACGGCTGAACCGATTTTGATGAAATTTTTTGTGCTTATCCGGTATCTATGAGAATCGGCCAACATCTATTTTTGATCCCCCTAAATGTTAGGGGTGGTCCACCACTAAATTATATTTTTATTTTTTTAAACTAAATTTTTTGTTTTTATTTTTTTATTATACAACATACGCAAATACGAAAACCCTAAATTTTCACCCCTCTACGATCAACTCCTAATTTTTAATAGCAATATTAGTGCCTTTGGCAGAACGAAGTCTGTCGGGGCAGCTAGTTTATCTATAAACTAGCTGTTACCCGCAGCTTCGCCCGCGTGAACTGAGATTTACGGATTTATCATGTCTGATGATGATCATTTTCTATTTTAATAATGACTAAGTATTTGTATTAAAATGGATATACCTAATCTTGAACGCTTCCCGTTTGGTCCCGTTCGAATCACGGCAACACGATTTATTTTCTTGCGTATTGTTTGATATTGCCATATCTCCTAAAGTATTCATTTAATTTGCACGATGTAAAGGGGAAAAATAATCTTCATGGAGTGCTTAAGCCAATTAACTGATTTAAAATGATAAGGATTCTTTCTGTGTTTGGGTAAATAACTTTCAAATTATCGCGTTAAAAATTGCCCATTTTTTAAAGTATTAAATGCATATACTATGATATCCCTAAGAGATAGACATATGCCATCGCGGACTTTTTTGTAGACCTATTTAAGATACACAATTCCACCATACATTATTTTGTTATATCTCAAAGGGTTTAGGCAGCGTTTTCGTTGAAAACTCCCAGGCGGCCTATTTTTTTCCGACACCTCCAACAATTATTGTTATATCTTAGCTAATGTATATAAAAACTTAATAAATTATGTACATAAACCTTCCTCTTGAATTGAACTATCCATTAAAAAAAACCGCATCAAAATCCGTTGCGTAGGTTTAAAGATTTAAGCGTACAAAGGGATATAGGGACAGAAAAAGCGACTTTGTTTTATAATATGTAGTGATATTTGCTTGTCTCATTTAGATTTTTCTTAGATTTCTTAATTTCCTCGACAGCGTTTCTCTTTTCTATCACAACTATCTTAGTCAGATGTACGATGCACTGAGTTGGAGATCGACTCGAGTTTCCGCCTTTGCATAAAGTGTGACAAAATACCTGTAAGTGTAAAAAATCGGACCTTAACGAATTGTTGAGGTCTTGTCCTAACTTAATGTATAAAAATAAAGTACTTTGAAATAACAATAATGAAACATTCGCATTCACCGGGCGTACCTAAGTAAGTATTTAGTTAGCGTTACGAGACGGAGGGCGGGCGGGCATTAGTCTTGGCCCATTTCAACTGTGAGTGCACGATTTGCCTTGTCCGCACTCAGACTCACTTAACGTGTCTTAAATAAATATCGCACGTTTGCGCGATATCGCTAAGAGCACTTCTCACTTACTCTGAGGAAATCTACTGTGAACGATTTATTGCGCTGGATTTATTATGGCCCTCCTGTTTACCAACTTTATTAATTTAATTTTATATTCACTAAAGCGTTTCACATAGCCCTATTACTTCTTAGAAAAGTTGTACAAGCTACACTAAAATTATTTAACGCACGTTCCGCTATTGCCTTCTTTCAGGATACATATAATTTTTTTAATGTAGAATATTCACATTTTAAATATGACAACAAAACAGAAAAAAAGAAACCGAATGATCTAGAGAGCGATAGAATGGCTTTATTATCTAAAACATTTTCTTGTGAGGTATTAAAGTTAATCGCATAGTATGAGCGAAACCGCTCGCTTTCAGAATACATCTGTAAAAATATTATATTATACAGATCAATAATTTTGTTTTAGCGACGGTGGTCCAGTGGTGGATGGACTCGGCCTCTTATGCGAGAGATTCCGTGTTCGATCTTGACCCCCCGGTGTGTGCCTTGAAATGGGTTTTTTCTAATTTCTAAGTGCACCCCAAACACGAGACCATCTTTTTTTTTCGATAGGTCTAGACTTTTAGGCCTGATGGCCTTTCCTTAGCACAATCGGTAGGTAGGTGAGCAGATGGCTCACCTAGTAAAATTCGAAAACGAGACCATCGCTCGCTCACCGGTGAAGGAAAACATCGTGAGGAAACCTGCATGCCTGATGAGATTGAAAGTCTTTAAGGTATGTGAAGTTCACCAACCCGCACTGGGCCAGCGCGGTGAACTATTGGCCCATTACCCTCCTCGCCTAATTTCGAGGAGGAGACCCAGCAGTGGGACATAAAGGGTTGATACTTTTTTTTTTACTTTTTACAGATCAATAATTTTGTTTTGGTTTCCAAGTCTATTTTTGCTATCTTGAGATGAGCCTTTTATTACGCGTCTAAAGTATGACGAAACGTATTTTATGTCTACAAGTTTCTCTTTTTAAAAATCAATCATCTATATGTAATCCGATTAATGGCTTACCAAAACATTTGTCCTCCGATTGTGTTGTCACGGCTGTATTAAAATGTCATAAAATTTATTATACTTGCGAAAAACGTGCCAGGGGATTGTCAGATGTATTGTGTAGGGTTAGGTGCTATTTTGTGGTGGTGGATGGGGATGTAGGGTATGATGACAAAGAGGCAGGGCCGGCCCCCTCGATTACTCGCTGCAGTCGCGGCGAGAAGTCACCGTGACGTCACGTGACGCTGATTCAGCAGTTCACCATATTGTTGGGGACAAAACCGCTAAAAAGGGTTCGGTATGAATGGACTCGTATCAAATTGATATTTTCACAATAGAACGCGACACCTTATTTGAATATTGAAAAATGATGGTGCCATTTATTTTGATTGCGTATTAAATCAAATTATAAATGTTACTATTGTCAGGAAGGGGGTGGCGATTAATAAGTATTTGTGAAAATATTATATTGAAAGAATTTAATAATATTATTTACTACCTAACTTCGAATATAATAAAATCCACAAATGCAATATGTATTGAAATATTTTAGGACCAAGAGTAAAATTTAATGTTAGATCCAAGGAAAAATAACATTATTAGTAATAAATACTATGGCTGATGTACTTTTCAAAATCACAATAATACTGAAAATACCGCAAGCCATAATAAAATATCAAGAATTGTTTATTTCGTAGATTCACTTTACTATCGTTAAAAAATAAAATAAATGTTTTGATTTCATACTTTAAATTTAAAGCGCATTTAATTAACTTGTTTATTGTAGTAAAAACAATTTTAAACTAAAAGTTACATGACCTAAAGTGGTAACTATGAAAAATTGCTTTTGTTGCGTCTATTGGCTAGCAGATGGCGTTTTATCAACGAAAGCACGAAATGTTGTATTATAAAATCTTAGATTGATCCTATTTTTATCATCTAAATATTATAATATCGTAAAGATATAATCATCGTCTAACAATTCTGACAACTAAGTATAATAATAAATGACGTAGAAATAAATATAACCATATAAAATTTAATGATATTTTATTAGTGAAAACTCAAAACACTAAAATGTTTTTGGTATACCGAGATGCAAATTAATAAAAATCAAATTTTTTACTTTAATAAAAGACGTTCTAAAAACTAATGATGGACCGGCCCAGCCAATCAACCAAATCAAGAGCCATCCATCACATCAAACGCCTGCTAATCCCACAAGAAGTCCATTTGGAAGGAATAAACATCTAAAACCCCGTTTACGGAGTAAGGTAAGCAAATTAATCTGTTTTTTATGAACACGAATAGTTTTTGAATAAAAACGCGCGCATCAAACGGGTAGCCCGTAGCAGCCGGTTTTGTGGGACTTTAAAAACGATAGGTTTTTGTTTCTAAGTTTTTCTCAATTTAAGTTTAGTAAATTAATTTAAAAGGTCTCAAGTCGGTACCTACCAGTATTTTAAACATAGTATAATTATTATTTAAAAAAAACCCTATTTATAAAAAGATTTTACATAATATTTATGTAATGGTAATATTATGATGAGTTTATTTATTTATTTATATTTGATACGCCAACAGTGTACACATTAAAACATAAATTTACAAATATTATAAGAAATATAGGGTTTGATATATACGCCTATTATAGGCGTACCTATACAGTTTATTTATTTATGCGTTTAATTAACACAGGGAAATAAAATCCTTACTAATATTATAAATGCGAAAGTTAGTCTGTCTGCTTTCACGCCAAAACCACTGAACCGATTTTGATGAAATTTGGAACAGAGATAGATTAGAGCTTGGAAAAGGACATAGGCTACTTATTGTCGCGAGAAAAAGCTTAGGGGGGTTTAAATAGGGGATGAAAGTTTGTATGGAAGTTCGTCATTATATATAGAGGATGACGACATGAAACTTTGCATTTAAGCACTTGATAAGAATTAAATAACCATTAATAATTGTTCCACCGTTTTTAAGATTTTTACCTACATGGGCATGAATTAATAGGAGATGAAAGTTCGCAGGGTAGTTTAAAAAAAATCTGTCTGTGTTTACTATACGTACGTATGGAACTGCGCTACTCCGAATTTAACGCGAGCCCATTTTACACTGCCATTACACATTACATTACACTGCCCATTTGTAAAGTTATTTCACTACACAGTAAAGTTATTTCACTGTCTGCACTCTGCATATTACCATTTACCGTAGTAAATACTTTACTTGTCAATTAAAACTTGCTTCTTAAAGTAAACAATGTATTTACAATTTACGTACCTCTCTATATATATATATATTTTTTAAATAAATATAACCATATAAAATTATATTTTAAAAACTCTATATTTTATTTCTCTCTATATTTTAAAAACGCTTTTTAAGTTTCTCTCTAGAACTACTGATTGCAATATAAAATAATAGTCGATACGGAAATAATTGTTAAAATATTGACTACTCTACACCTTTAGCATGATACGATATTCTCACAGCGATATCTGTAATCGACACTTATTTTAATTAATATTAGCATCTTTTCGCACTTCAAGTAATCAATTTATAGATACAAATGTGCCAAAACGATTACGTATCCTATTTGTAATTACTCGCGATAAATTGTGTTATGGCCTGTTATTATAGCGATATTCAATCTAAAAAAACTTCGAATACAAACATTTCTGCGTTCATTTTGTTACGTATTCCGTCTCGCTCGCTCGCGTAGCTCCGTCTCTGTCAGCTGCGCCTGCGCCGGCACGTCTGGCGGACAATCGTAACACCGCTCATCATCAGTCAAAAACTAATTTTATTATCTCTAAATGGTCACTTACTCATACCGACTCGTATTTTCGCCGGCTTTTTCATCGTTTGATTGCACATGTATAATTTATTATGTGAGTTGTATTTCGAGAAGTCTAACAATAAGGGTCATTTGTAATAACATGATGTATTGTGTGAAGTTTTCGTCCTTTAATTATTGCTATAGTTATAATGAAGTTAGGGAATCCAATAGTGTAACAAGGATTTATTATTTCGGAAAATATTTTAGGGCTTGACAAAACCTTAGTTTAACTTAACCTTAGTAACTATCTTAAAAGTTATATATGTTTGTTTGTTTTGTGTCAAATAAAGCTTATTCTTTCTTTTCTTTAAAAGTCGCAATGTACCACGCTCTTTTTTATAACGCATATAAGCTTACATTTACGACAGCGCTTTCCACTGCTTCTTATGTCCTGATAGTCTTTCTCAATACACTGAAAATTATTCCAAGACTCTACAAAGTGAATCTGATTTTATATGTTGATTGAACAGGCGAACTGATAGACGTGCCTCCTGATCGTAAGAGATCGACATAGCATAGCTCATGGACATAAACTAGTATAACTGGAATTAGCCCTAGTAATTCAGTTATGGTTGCTGTCCTGAGACAATATCGGATTTCTCTCCCTCCTTTTCCCTTTCCTACAATAGACCATTGGAATCTTACAAAACGCATTCGACAGCATCAAAGCCGAGAGATACCTACCACTCAAAGCGTCCCGCCGTGCCGGCGTAATTCGATTGCAAAGCAGCTTGACACCCTTACTAAAAGCCTATCTTGCTCCATCCTTCAAAATAGGTACAGCAAAGCTGTTTTACGGACGGAACAAGCAAGATGATGGCAACCGGGAACGCCTCACATCGAATCCTTCCCGAAGATAAATGTACAAGAAAAAGTTTCAACAAAACTTGTATTTTCGTAACGAGTGATTTCATTGAGCATCAGCTGCAGGTAATTATCGGTCAGCGCACGTGTTCACGACACCCGAGAATAAATCACAAGCTCTAAAACGAGGTACCGTGGGGTGTAATTTTTAAAGGATCCTTCAAAACAATTGATATACCTCCGGCCCGGGGCCCGGCAGACATCGCGGCGAGTTCCCGCCACGCTGAGAATACACAGACAATATTGTGTTCTCATTGTTGTATTCTTCGTGTGTTTTGTTGTATTTATTTATTTTCTAGCTTCTACTATCCACTCTATGGTCTCTATAATATTTTTTCGCGCGGCTCTTTCGATAGCTGCTGTAGATGATAATTTATTAGGAATCTAGTCTAGTAAAATATTAACTCGCTTTGTTGTTTTGAACGCTTTAATTAAAATGCATTTAATAGGGCTAAGAAAAAAAATATTATTTATTTTTTTATTTCGTGATGGTTAAAACCACGGGGGAATATAATGTAGGATGCTAAAACAGACGTAGTAACCTTTCACATAATGCTAATTAAAATATAAAATAATAACTAAAATATAATATTATTAAAAGGAGTCCCTTTAGGCAAGGTTCCGAAGATACTGGCAGCGTTCCCCCTTTGTATAGCTGGACTAATTCTCTTCGGTAAAATTAGATTTAAAATATTTATAACTTTCAACTATTATTCGATATAAATATTGCTACATATAGACATAAAAAGATATCTAGAACAATTTATACTAAATTCGATGAACAACAACAACATATATTTTATTAACATAACGTAAAGCCTGGGCCCTGATGTATCACACCATTAATAGCAACGTAATGAGGTATATTGTTTCGACATATAAAAAGTACATAAGCTTTTTAGTAGAGATGTCAAGGGACACTAAAATGTGTTCAAATAACTTTTAGAAAAAAGTCTATAAAGCGCCAAGTCTCTATATTACTTGCTCGCTTGACCAAAGTACATTTCAATTGGGCCTATTTTTAAAATTGGTCGTACAATTTCACGTTTCTTATTAATTTCTCCCGTTGGTAACGTGACCCGGAGCGGGATACATTTATGATTGGAGCACCGAAATGGCCGACAAATGGCGGTCAAATGAGAGGCTTCGTCAGCCGGTACCGGCCGTTTTATTCACTTGCTATGTTTTTAATCTAAAACAGCGACACCGATATGTATGGCAGCATACATTGCTGCGTGCGTAGGAAGTTTTATTTATGCGCGTGAGGTTGAGGTGAGATGGTTGATTTGTGTTTTTAAGGGCGATATCGTCGCGGGAAGAGCCCGAGGCACATTTGATTATACGTTGAGAGAAGGCTAATCGCGTTCGACGGACGAACACCTCGAGATCAAACACGAGGCGCGCCGGCAGATATTTTTGTTTCTATTAAACAACACCCGTCGTAATAATGTTTAACAATCGTGCAGCGCTAACTCGGACAGAGGATGGTATGGAGAGGATATTATTAACTTTTATTTAAATGAGTATAAATCCTATATAGGTAATTATTACAAGTTTTAACTTTACATACGGTATCAAATCAGCTATTTGCTTTTAAGTAGAATATAGAATATACTTTTGAATAATTGAAATAAATACCTAAATAGGCGTATTCGTTAATTTCATAGTGACGTATTTTTGTGATTATTTTCACTGTGAAATTAAAAATACATTTATTATTGAAGTTTTAGTTTAATTTATTATATAATTAATTAAAAACTTTGAAGTGATGTTTTTTTAACAATTTGTATAATGTATAAAATAAACCAGCAAAATGTTTCATATGTTTCGTAAACGCAAATGTTTTAAAAAATAAATCCCATGCATCTCAACTGGTTTCTCTGTCACATTATTCACATAAGTGGTCGTCTCAAAGGATCTCAGATTGTTATTAAATATTTGTGTTGTAGTATTAGCTGCGCGCTAATTTATCGGCCAACATTACCGCTCACAACAGACAATTATCGTTTGATATAATCGATTTAAACGTTATTGTTTGCCAATTGATTGCGAGACCAGTATAAGCCAGTCATAATGACTCGATGCGAAAATCATCTTTAATCGATTAAAGTATTTTTTTAATCGAGTAATGATTCTTATTTTGGTAGCTTAAGAACAACAAGTATCTAACTTACTTTTAAAAAAATCTCAATTTTTAGTATTGTAAAGTATTTTGGCTCTTCATAAAAGAAAATTTATGGTAAACTAGTAAAGTAAGTGAATTTATTATATTAAGTTAGTGATTTTATAATATTTAGTTTAATTATTGAATTAACAAAACTTTTGATAGTTTATCTGCATCAACGACGAAAGAAGAATGTCCCCAAAAACTTGAGCTAGCAAAAGCTCATAGTTGGCAACAATAGAGTTGGTTTCCGAAGGTTGCGGGGATTTCATGAGACGTTACAAGGTTTTCATAACGGCTTTACAAAGAAATTTGGAAAAAAAAATTACTTTGTATTCAATTCACATTTCCAAGCGTATAAAAAACAAAATTAACCTTTCTTAAAGAAATTACAGGCAAGCGAATACAAAAAATATTTTCTACATCGGCGTAGTCCTGATTTTTTTTAAAATTTAAATCACAACTTTCAAACAAACAAAGTCTTCAGATTCATTATATTGCATAGATAAGAATAATAATTGTAGGGACACGTAAGATTCTAAGTATTGTAAAAATGGGAAGAAAAATTACGAATTTAAGTTTATAAATATATTGTGTAAATGAGTTATTTTATTTTACTACTAAAATTACACGCGGTCATCAAAAACTTGGTGCTAAAATAATCACTGTAACAAAATACAGCAATCTCAGACTTGCGAGCTCTAAATCGTTAATATGAAGCCGGTTAGCGTTTCATATATCACTCGTTTCATAAAAGTGTTAAACGCCATTGTCTATTAGGGCACAATGGCCGGCGAGCACAAAGCCGATCCTATCTCCAGTACATTAATACGCAAGAGCCCCGCCCCTCGAAATACTAGAACCGCGCATGATTCTTTATTTAACGCTACATTAATATTATAACAATTGAATCGATTCTGTAATAAATCGAATAATTAATATGTACTTGTTAAATCCAATGATATTTTTACTCTCTCAGAACAGACTCAGAAATAATATTAAAAAGTAGAGCACGTTAACTCTAGTTTTGGTAATTTCTTAATTTGTGTGTCATTACTTAATAAAAAAAGTGAAAAAAAAATAAGAAGAAAAATTATATTTACTTAAAAAAACTACAGAAACTTTTTACTTATAGTCATTTTTTCCATTCTGCATGAGTGAAAAGAGATGATAAGTTTAACCAAGTTGTGTTTGTGTGTATCTTTCGCACCTTAACGCATAAAAGGATTTGTATATTTTTGATATGAAAATCAGTTGGGTTGTTTTAATCTTAAATAAATATGGCTATCGCGAAGGCGATTTTTGTATAGCTCAAGTTGTAAGTTCATAGAGAACTAATGACAATATCAGGTAAGGAAGACCGTGTAATCACCGATAGCACTCTGCTATCGGCAGCTTGCTCGGGTCCCGCACTTGACCCGCCTCCCCCGCTACCGGGGGAGGGGAGGGCCGGCCCTCACGATAGGTTTCTAACGTCACCCGTTCCAAACCAGTCGACCGTAGCTGACCAAGTTAGGTACAAACCCGACGCCATGAACATGGCGGGGGGCAACCCCCCAAATTTTTAACGTCATAGGATGATCCAACCGGATCACCCCATTTCCGATGACGCATAACGGTCACTAGGACCATTAGCATAGATCCAACCGAAAAAAAAAAAAAAAAAAAATCAGGTAAGGCAAGCGGCAACAGCGGTAGCGATAAAATTAGTAGGTACACTGTGTATTTAAAAAGAAAAAAAACAACTCTCAATAAGAAGTTTATTTAGAATTCCTTAGGCTATCCCTTTTATGATTGATGGATCCATTCACGGAGTTATTAATATGTAAGCAAAGACTCTTTGTTTACCGTTCTGACGGCCAGAGAAGAGATCACCAAAGACATGGATGTCGCCTCCTATGACCTACGCTATGACAAATCTTCAGGATTTTCTTTCATTTTCCTAACGGAGTCTGCTTTTTTTTTCAATTTAAAAAAGGAAATTTGTAAAAGTAGGAAATAGAATTCATATCGGCCATTCGTGCTTATATCTTAAAACTTTACAAATTAATATAATATTATGATAGTTATAGTAGAATGCTATATTTTTTCTTAAATTTTGTCTTCAAATTAGTTTTTGAGCTTCTTTTTAATGACTTTACATGTTTATTACGCTAAATATATCAGATATTGATACGAATTGCCAACCGCAACCTTTCAACTGAGAAAAAACCCAACAAAAAAGGATTTTATTGTATAATTGGTTGTTATTTCAACAAACCTCAATGAGCCGCGACAATGTTCCCAGAACTTGATACAATAAATTTGTAAACGATTCCACATAACTTCTGTATGGGAACAGGTCCGATCCACTAATGTAGATGATGTGTTATAAAAGAACAGGGCTATATACATTGCTGCATTCTAGCTCAAAATCTCACGAAGCAGTAAACATACTTGGTAATGAAACGTGTACTTTAATTAGCGTCGTGCCAATATCTAAGTATCGTTTGAGGCACACCTGTGCGTCGAAAGTCAGTTTATGAGTTTATTGCATTACACCTCTCGGCTGAGGATAGACCCCTGCTGGTAATTGCTTCATGAAAACCTCATAAAGCGAGTGGTTTATTGGTCTAAGACCATATTTATAAATTAGATTAATATCCAGCAGTCAATTAGTGTTCACATTGTGCAAGTTTACTTGCAAGAAAAAATACCAACTTGATGATGTCACAGACTGGCAACTCCGTAAGAATTAACTCATAAAATTTATGCATTTATGAATCGCTGCAACGGGAATTAGGAAGAATAAAACTTGTGCAATAAAAGAAACTGGTAAATAAATGAGTCTTTATTTTTATTACATGTTATTGAAGCATGGAGTACTACAGCCACCTCTGTTTTACATTGGTCTGATTAACATCTTTGGATTTGTTGACGATTGAATAAATTATATTATTTTTTAATATTTATAGATAATTATATTATTTTTTAATATATATAGGCGTTCCTGACTGCTGTTCTTTATCCCTTTCACATCCTCTCATATTTCATCTGAAATAAGGAAATAAACTTTATATAAATGTGAAATACATTTAACATTTACAAATCTATTTACAAATAATTTTAAATTGCGTTTAACCTAACAATAACAATTATCATTTAATCAAAACTACATTAATAATACGTTAATTTTTTATTCGAAAACATTTAATTTTGTTTACATTTTTGAGCGCATAAATCATGAACCGATCAAAAGCGTATTGGTTTTGAAAGTTGAAAAAAAAGAAAAGCTCATTGGACAATACGCACAAAGCTCGTCTGACATAATCCGCGCGTCATTAATAATGTCTCTTCACACGTTTAGTGTTAACATGACAAATGCGGTCGCGGCACAAAGGAGACGCGGCGCGCCGCGGGGCGTCCAACTACGCACTTATATTTTATCTTTTGCCACACAGATCGATTCCTGACGAATTGGATGCTTATTTATTATACACCTACGATACAATAATTCAATTGTTATAATATTATTATGAATATTATAATAATTTTGTTTGTAACAAGTATAGGTAACAGACGCGGAAATTATCTAGTACGAACGTTTATTTGCGTGTTGTTTGTTGACTATTACTAACAATTTTCAAAAGTAAGTCATAAATTGAAACATCTAATGATGTCTTTCAAATATCAACTGTCTTTTCATATTATTATGTCTTAATTGTAAGTCGAAACAGAGGCGTATGTTCTCTTATTTCTAACAACTACATTCTAAGCAAATAAAAATGTTCTGAGCTCTGAGTTATGTAGGTACAAAGTAAGTACATGTAAAATAAAGTACCAATTCATATTTGTCCCACTGCTGGGCACGGGTCTCCTCCTCGAAATCAGGCGAGGGTTATTGGGCCATAGTTTACCGATGCGCTGCCATTGCGGGTTCGTAAACTTCACACACCAAGACTTTGAATCTCATCAGGCATACAGGTTTCTTCACTAAGTTTTCCCGCTGAGAAAACGAAAGTCAGAAATTTTAGAATAATCCATTTCGAAGCTCCACAGGGGGTCAGGATCGAACTCGAACCCTCGCGCTCAAGAGGCCAAGCCCATACCCATTGGACCATCGCTCAAAAGTCCGTGTATGAATACTAAAATCAATGCAGATTGCTGAAAGACACGTATCTATGCAAATATGTGCTTTTAATAGACACGACATGCACCCTCCGCTGGACGAAGCGAACAATTACTGCAAGTAGAAAATTAAATTAACACCAGGGCTGCCAGATTGTATAATCGGATACAAAATTGTATAATATAGTTATTCTATGTATCCAGTTCGTATAGCAGATTGCCTCGTATAATTGGATACAAAAATAAAAACTTGAAAAAAATGAAGACTCAAGATAGAAATTGCTTAAAAACAAACTGTAATGTGTTTGAAGGAGACATAACAATTGAAAAAAATTAGGTAAAAATTACAAAAAAATTTAATACTTGTATTTTTACAGACTATTTTACGACTTTGTCGCTTTGTATAATGAGATTTGATTCGGTATAATTTCAGTGACCGAGCGGTATAAAATAAGTTGGCTCTACTGGCAGCCCTGATTAACACACACGCAGGTCCAGTTACAGGGGGTGTAATGGCGACCAGAACCTGAGATCCCTGAGGTAGTATACACTGTATCATATACGAAGGCGTTTCCGTTGATTTGCATAAAACCGCGGGTCGTCGTGCACTGGTCGTTGCAGCCATTTTGCCTCGGCCACTAATTGTAGGTCCGCGCAGTCATTTCATCGCTATAAGGAGCGTCTCTGTGATGATTGCTATGTGGTTTGTGTTTTTCGAATTAGCACTTCCATAGCTTCCGGTGTAGTCTATTGTTAATGAAGATTGCCTACAAATGTTGCGTTGAATAGCTAAGCTTTAATAGTTATTATAAAACACTATTATTGTATTTAATTATGTAATGATCCTTAATTATTTAAAAACGGAGGTTTCGTTTTGTTTCTTTCGTTAAACGCAATTGAAATTGCTTACAGAAATGTGCATTTGCCACGTATTGTTGGTTTTCTGAAAGAAATTCTGACATTGAATTTAAAAGTTTTAATTCAAAAGAATATTCTTCTGACTACTTATTTGAATTAATAAATGATTTTTAACGCTAACATACCTACGCAGAAGGTCAATCAAAACTTCAGGCAAAAGTTCAGGCAAAATTTCAGGCAAACATTCAGGCAAAAAATCAGACAAAAATTAAGCACGAGTAAAATTTCGTGAGGAACAAAAACATACCCGTAATAATACACCTCTAGAATGTATGGATAAATTAAAAAGATAAAAAAAAAACAATATTTGTATAATTCATAACTCTTGATACGTGTATATTGCACATTTAATTTTCTTTAATGTACGTAATTTTAAAACCTCCGTGAAAGTTCAGGTAAATTTACTCATTAAGTTAGCGTTAAATGAGATAATTTCATCAAGATGTTCCCTTATTATGCTATTACACATTAGCTATACTCCCCTTTTCGATGCAGTGTGCAAAACTTAATAAATTGATGAAGAATTAAGCTGTGTAAGTTCGAGGAAGCTGCGTAGCCCCTTAATTGTATTGAAATTATAAGCCAAATATGTATTTCCAATAAAACGTCATACCTTATAAATGGTAAGTTTATATAGATGTTTCAAATGAAAACTTTTTTTAGCGCGGTACACATATTTTTTTCGAGTAGGTACTGAATTAAATCTAATATATAAAATTTCCCTGTCACAATGTTAGTTACCGTACTCCTCCGAAACGGCTTGACCGATCTTTATGAAATTTTATATGCATATTCAGTAGGTCTGAGAATCGGCCAACATCTATTTTTCATACCCCTAAATGTTAGGGGTAGTCCACCCCTAAATTTTTATTTTTGTTATTTAATTTTTAATTTCTATTTTTTATGATACAACATACAAAAATACACACAACCCTAAATTTTCACCCCTCTACGATCAACCCCTATTTTTTAATAGCGATTTTAGCAGAACGAAGTCTGTCGGGACAGCTAGTAGTTACATAAATATGTATTAAAACTATAGAGAACCGAAGAGGAAGTATGATTGGTCACCTGATACGACATGACCCGTTTATAAAAAAATATCATAGAAGGAAAGATTGAGGGAAAAAGAGGAAGAGGTAGACCGAGACGGACTTATGTGGAACAAATAAAGGAGAAAGTACAAGTTATGTCGTATCAGGTGAAGGTGTTGTCAGAGAAGAGAAGTGAGTGGCAACGACTTCACCGACAAGAGCAAAGCTCTTAAATAAAGGGGGAGATAAATATATGTTAATGGCCAGAGTTATAGTTAGACCCACGACACTCTCAGCCAGGCATGCTATTTACAACTTGTTATTATTTATTTAATATAATATTCCTTTACTCGCTTAGTCCTCTTCACATAGTTTCGATGAGATGGCTTAATTTACTTTCTCGTGCGAACAAAATAGACGAAAGACTAATGAACACACACGCGTATGCGGCATAAATGAAAGTGTGAAGTGAAAGACGATTATAAATCATATAAAATTAACTACACAAATAAATAACACATTTTTTCCCAATGTGCTAAATAAGTATGAATACGTTTAGTTTCGGAATAAGTAACAAAAACATAAATAAAAAAGGAGATTTTTTGGGATATTAAAATATATCGGGGAAAATTTTACTATCTATTTTCCTATCCCTATTTGTTAGAAAATATGATGAAAATAAATTACAACAGCGAAAGAAACACTCCCAAAAATCGAATGCCACGTCTTAATCGAAATAATATCGAATCATAATTTAGTATTTCGCATACAAATACCCACAACTCTGGAATGATGTTAGAGCTTTGAGCAGGCACTTCGAGAATCTTCCTTTTTTAAATTTTTCGACCTATTGATTTGATTTGGTATTTTTTGTAATAGTATAACAACCAAAACATACCAGCAATATTGTAATTGAGCGTGCAACCCATATAACTCCTCGTGTACTAATCGATTGTTTGATTGGAACTCTCTAATTTATGGGTCATCGTTACCTCATCCTGGGAGTATTCCTCAACCTCCGTGTCCTAATCCTACGGAACCAATTTGACTTATCCACGCCGCTGATTGCTTAAATGTATACCACGGCGAATGCAATGACGTTAATAGGGCACCGGCATCGACCACACAACCCATAGACTCCTAATGTTTGATTTTACGTATTAAATGCATTCTGGCAACTAGCTGAGGTGAGACGAAAGGGGTTGCAATGCTGTGATTAGCTAATTCCACGTCATATATTACCAATCACGGAACGTTAAAAAGAAATGGATATATTTCGCAACGGGAAAGAATGAGACGACACGATAGTTTGAGTACATTGTTTACGGCTTACATCGGAACTATAAGTCAGATGTGTCGCCAGAACCCGTTCCCCTGTTATTAGGAGTCTATGGGTTATGTGGTCGATGGGCACCGGTTATGTTAGGAACTGGGAATTCTTAATTGGACACGCATTTTTTAAATTATTAAAATATTGTTATATTTTTTATGCTCCGTATGAAATTAAAATGTTCATATGAAAAGTACTGATTGCAAAAAAAATATTACAATCATGATTTAATACATTACAAAAAAAGAACAAAGACAATTTTTTTTTTAATTTTTTTACTAAAACTAAAAGGGTTATATATTTATTTCGTATATTTTTCCAGACGTATGACATAATATTAGGAAACATAGGACAAATTGATTGACCCCTCTGCTTTCCATAGAAAACTATAATTTGTTATAATACTATTTGAACAAAAATTCATGATCTATGAGATACAAAAACGCCAATCACAGCTGAAGAATACTAAATAACAATTTAAAATCCCATAAATTACATAGTTTTAGCTATGTTAACTTTCACCAAATTTACGTAAAATATAACATAAACTATAGATCTGATGGTAGCGTAGTCTAATCAGACTTAATGAGTTGAAATCATAAAGATATTGAATAAATCATCGTATTAGTAAAAACGAAATTAATAAAAATACATTCGAATTAAACAAATAAATAGAAGCCGGATACACCAAAGCGTTTAATTTACATTTATAACTACAGGTTTAAATTAATAAGTTTGTAAAAGTGAAACTTTTAACTGTTTGAAAAATTAAATCGTCAATAACATGCAACAGTTTAAGTGTAATTAAAGTATGAACAACTTATATTTCTTATTGCACAAATCTCATTGTCATTTACAAATCTTTTCCTGACGATAGCCAACACGACATAAAAAAAATAATATCTAATACGGTGCAGTGGTTCTGGAGTTATGCGCGATGAATTTTTATTTATATAGATAAAAACTCGTCGTGTTGACTGTTGGCTATCGTCGCGATATCGCGATATCGCGCGGGTAAAGACGGCAACGTTTGCTAGGTCCAAGAAACTGGATACGATATTATAATCAATTTTAAATTTTATATATTTTTTACCCGTTCAGGCCTTGTCGTGGCGGTGGGGCTCAGCCAAGAGCTTACCTTTCGCCCAAGGCTTACCTTGGGCGAAGCGAATTGAGCCAACGGGATGGAACGAGCCCGAAGACGGGACCTCTCCTCATTGTACTGTCCCGACGTTGGGAGCGGTTGTTCTCTCGTGTGAGGCAACCCCTCTGTGGAGGTGGCGTCGGTACCCTGAGGGACTAACTAGCCATCGAGGTGCCCTGTTGCTTGTAGATCTGTGGCACCTCACCAAAGGTGGCATTTCATCGCCGGGTTTTTGTGAGTAGAGCTGCGTCCATTTACTAGCTTTCGGGCGCAGCGAAGTCCCACAGTCCTCTTCATAAACAGAGGTTGATTTTAAAAGCTAAAAATTTTAGGTTGTATATATTTTTAATGCCACACAATAAAATTCATCCAATGAGCCTCAATCGTCTACTGGATATAGGTTCGGCTCTGGAGTAAGAAGTCCGGATTCGATGCGTTGGAATTGGTTGTTCTAAATATATTCTAAGTACACCTGAACAAGAGCACCATCCTCGCGTGCGCACCGGTGAAGGAAAACATCGCGAGGAAACCTGCATGCCTGATGAGATTGAAAGTCTTTAAAGATGTATGAAGTTCACCTACCCGCAATGGGCCAGCGCATCGGTGAACCATGGCCCAATAGCCTCCACGCCTGATTTCGGGAACTACCTAGCAGTTCGACATACGAGGATATTATGATATCCATCTAATTAAAATAGTGATCGATTCTTGACGATTAAAATGATGATGATGATGACAAAACACTTACTACTTTTTTTCATGTTGAGCATGGAGATAACAAAGGAACGGAAAGAAGTGATTAATTGGATTATAATTAGAGGGTCTCAACAGTTTTCATACAGATCGCGGCACATATCACGATGGGCGAACAAACGTAAGTACATGTAGTTATTAATTGCCTACTTCAAAGAAGCGATGTGCTGGTGTGACAGCCGTCGCTCCAAGGCTTATGAGGCACTGTATACTATAGTATGTTATGTGTATAAAGATATGAAATAACACTGTCCACTATTCTAGTTATTAAACTTCGTGATTCGCCCTTCGAGATTACAAGTATTCACAAGTAGTACCACGCGTACGTGCTGCCATCATACACACTTTTAAAGCAACTCTGGATAAAGAAACTTGTTTTCTCCCCACTCACGCCTTCCTTAACAGCCCGTCGTCGTCTGCAGTCTCATACACGTTTTGTGTGCCGGCCATCGCACACGCATTTTTCTTTCTAAGTGAAGTTAGCATACTGAAAGTTCGTAGCTGTGTCACTATAGAATATTAGACAGGGAAAAACGCACGCAGAATTACGATGAAAAGGAAAAATAAAGGATTGGAACGAAAAATGGCTAGAGATCGCAAAATATGTCTCCATAGTTTTATTCGTCATGCTCAAAATAATGACACGAGCGAATACAATAAATGAAGGTAAATCAAAAATTATTTATTCAGTTAATATCATCTTTTGTTATTTTTGTTTCTTCTTAATGCGATATTGAGATTGATCTGAAAAATTATTACCCACTCAAAAAAAAAAAAAAACAGCCTAGAAGGTTGTGTCGTGAATACATTAGACGTTTTTTAGAGTACAGCCCGTGATACTGTATCACAGAAACTATGCAAAACAGTAACGATCATTGACAAGATGAGCTTACATAACCACACTTAACAATCATGGAGTTATTTTTCTGGACTAGGCGTTGTGGTTTTTATTGATGCACTTTATTCTAGAACGCACTCGTGAGATTGTTCGTGAGCCCAAATCCGTGAGATTGTGTCGTGAACACAAATCCGTGAGATTGTGCCCTGAACACAAAATCCGTGAGACTGCGTCGTGAATACACTGGATGTTTTTTCGAAGTGCAGCCAGCCCATGAGGCTGTATCACAAAAATGATACCAAGCATTAACGATCGTTGACAAAGATGAGCTTACATAACCACACTCAACAATAATGGAGTTATTTTTCTGGACTGGGCGTTTTGTGGTTTTTATTGATGCACTTTATTCTAGAACGCACTCGTGAGATTGTTCGTGAGCCCAAATCCGTGAGATTGTGTCGTGAACACAAATCCGTGAGATTGTGCCCTGAACACAAAATCCGTGAGACTGCGTCGTGAATACATTGGATGTTTTTTAGAGTACAGCCCGTGAGACTGTATCACAAAAACTATACTAGAAGCTAATGATCATCGACAAAGATTGAATTAACAGTATTTAATATTTATATTTTTTTTGATACCCTCAATCTGTTGAGTAGTAGTGGGTAATAATCTTTCAAATTTATCTCGCGTCTGAAGATCAGCACCCTATCCTGGCTATCCTTGGCATCAAGGCTATGAGCCAAAAAATCAGAGAAACATTGGGGACTAATAGGTACATAAATACAGCTAGAGCCGATAAGCCTATATTAAGGTAAATTACATTGGAGAAGATATTAAAGACATTTTGGAAAATGTTTAAAAGGCATAACATGTTATCAGAAAATCCACTAGCTGTTGCCATGTACGGTGTGACTCAAATTCTAACCTCATAATTAATGATCTTCAAGTCTCGCAACAATGGCGATAATCAATAAAAAATATCGAGTGAGGTAAGTCGTTTTTTATGCTATGTTGACTATATGGGAATACTTTAACGGCTTCTCTAAATCTCTCTCTAGACAAGAGCGTAGAAGATAACGAAGTATCTTAAACGGGACCAGCTCAGCTTTTTCGGAGGAGATTTACAAGAAAAGTTGAAATCTATAAAAGCCATTTCTTACGACTGACGCAGAGTAGGTCTGCTATAACAAAGACTAGGTCGCTAACGACCACGAGTCGTAACTAACTTTTCCACCTCTAGTACAGGTTAGGCTTTAAACTTGGGTAAGAGCCGCCACCGACTCCGGGTGCTCGGTACACGCAACCGAATCCGAGCTAATCCCGCCGGCTGGCGGTGCCAGCAACAGCCAGCAGCGGAGCGGCGCCAGAACAACAAGCGGACACCGGTGCTGAAAAAAGCGGCGGTTTCATGTGGATCGGTAGATGGCGCTCCTGACCAACACCCGCTGGAAGCAGGTAGACTTAAATTTTTTAAATAAGGCGTAGGCGCAGATATTGATTCTTGATATTGCCTTGAGTACAAGATTTACGTATACCTTTTCTTTCTGCTGTTACCCAGACTAACATACCAGTCAATAGACCCACAAATATTGCGTATGACAGGGAAATGACTAAGGAAATAAAATATTATAATACAACTGAAAAATTGTGCTCTTTTTTTTTTTTTTTTAATATTAAGTATGGGTATCGTGTTCAAATATTCTTAATTTCAATTATCAAATAATATTCAAAATTAAGAAAATTTTAAATTATAAAATCTGGGTTTATTAGAACTCAACCAATTTTAAATATACATTGCTATGAGACACCTTCTATTTACCTTACTAGGACCTTAGATTATTATTTGAAAATGTCTTCTGAGAGAATGCCTTTCAAATGTTATTTACCCTTTGTTAGTTTTCAGGAAACTTTTGAGCCTGTAAGTTCAGATTTTTAGCCGAAGAATAAAAGCTACCGTCCAGGATAGTGGGCACACCAGTGCTTAGTGCCCATAGTACGAGACATGCAGCTACTTGATCTGTTGCCGCATGACTCGTGTCAACATGGATGTTATCAAACGAACCGCTGGATGGATTAGATGTCACAAACTTAAGTCAAATTTTAAAACTGAGAAGTAACTACTGGTATCAAAACATTTGATTCCTTTTTTCACTTTCCTTGTAGGTTGGGGTTTTTTTCAACTTCTATTGGTAAACGTCAATTCTAATGTATGTATTATATATACACAATATATAGATTTTATTTACTATATGAAACATATTTTCCGATTATTTTAATAAAAGCCTTGTAATATTATCTAAAAAACTGTTGTTATAATATTACCTAACTACACTGTGTTTTCACTAGTGTAGTGAGCTATTTCGTAGTTCTCTAAACAACTACTTGTGAATACTTGTAATCTCGAAGGGCGAATCACGAAGTTTAATAGAGAATCAAACGAACTTACCTGTAAGTGAAGTTCGATGATTATTAAACGAGTGATTCGCCCAAGAGATTACAAACCCTCCCAAACCCTAATTACATACCTATTTATTTTGATGTAATGCCCTTTCGAAATAGCTAACAGGAAAGCCGTACACGACAGAAACGTGTATGAGACTGCAGACGACGACGGGCTGTTAAGGAAGGCGTGAGTGGGGAGAAAACAAGTTTCTTTATCCAGAGTTGCTTTAAAAGTGTGTATGATGGCAGCACGTACGCGTGGTACTACTTGTGAATACTTGTAATCTCTTGGGCGAATCACTCGTTTAATAATCATCGAACTTCACTTACAGGTAAGTTCGTTTGATTCTCTATTATATTAAACAGTGTTTCTTTTTTTATTTGCATTTTATACTGATTCAGTGAGATTTAATGATGAATGTTCAAAATTCAATCACCATAAAGCTATATGCAATAGTGGCAGGTCCGCGTTGGATGCAAGTAGCAAGGGATCGGACGTCTTGGCGTTCATTGAGGGAGGCCTTTGTTCAGCAGTGGACGGATAAAAGCTGATGATGATGATGATGATGATGAAGATAGCTATACAGTTTACTCGCTTTTCGATCGTTTGTGCTTACATTTTTTTTTATTAACTACATGATTTTAGGCGTGATTATTTACAGCTTTTATTTTGTAGACCTAAGAAGCACATATTTTGTAATAAAAACGAATACATGAAGAGTAATAATTTCTATCTTGACCTATTTAGCCATTACACCTTTTATAAGGAGGCCGCATAGAGTAGTCGTGTAAGTCATAAAAAATATCGAAACTGACCAGTGAATTGTAAATGATGTATAGCAATCCATCCAACCACAGGTGCTCTGTGCGTACGTACCATTTGCCCAGAACGCAGCATCGCAACACAAATTTGGCGGAATTTGCATTCATCTTACAACGTTTTGATATTACGAAACACAATAAGTACCTACCGCTCTATTTCGGCATACTCGATGACTCTACGGGGCCTAGCCAAAATGCCATTAAGAAAGCGTTAGCGAAGTTCGAAATGATACGAAATGATAAAATTTATAGGACGGACCTCGTGATTAAGCGTGGCTTTATGTAAGTCCCACATATTTTATCATTTCCGAACTTCGCTAACGCTTTCTTAATGGCATTTTGGCTAGGCCCCTAGTTCACCCAAAAATAAAAAAATGCACCTTCTACCTAAATACATAGTTAATATAAGTGTGATGCACGTATTACGATCGCGTCTTATATATCAAAAATTAAACATCTAGTCATATCAGAGTAATGACGGTTGATTGGTCAGGATATTACAGGACTGTGGAAGGCACTTAATCAGCTGTTATGGTGTCAGGGAAACAATAAAATGCCGTGGACTCGGGCGAAATGTGATAGAATTAATTCTCAAATTGCCGGTTCCCCGTTTCAAAGACGGGTGCTTTTATTATTATTTTCACCCACTGTTATTTGAAGTTCGATTTTAGTTACACCTGGCAATACTTATTTATTATTTAGGCGCGTCCGCCATTTTGGTTATTTGTGTTTGAAAATGATAAACTATTTATCGACTTGGTGATATGACTACGAAAGCTAATGTTAAAAAGGGAATAAGTAAAGTAAAGTTGTTTTAGGATGAATACAAACGTCTATTACAGAATTTCTTTATTTCTTTCATTAAAAATATAAGAAGAATAGAGCTAAATTAAGGGTCGGTTGTTTCAAATCATCTGTTGACGTAAGTGACTTCGTTAAATTTTAACGTCTATTAAAAACAACGCTCTTTGGCCCTAACGTTCGTTACCGCCATCTTTAAGGATTACATATTCGTTGAAATCGATCGATGCAACCCGCCCTAAGACTTCTGTCTTATCTACATATTTACATTTACCTTGTAGTTATAAAAGTTTGCAATTAAACGAATTTCGTAACATTATACCGATATATTTTTAATTGAATAAAATGTAATAGTTTTTACCTCTGCCCATAAAAATATATAAAAAATATGTACGTATGTAATAAAAAAATATGTACACGCAATCGTGTCTTAAAATAATATTCCTAATAAATTAATGACTAGTGGGAACAAAAAGAACAATTTCGGTAATGAATACATGAAGTGATATTACGATGTTATCAGCCCTTGACCTTCCCAAGGGAGTAGGGAGTAATGATATCATTATTGCCCTTATATCGTCCCCGCCCATACGTTTTGTAACGTTTGGCTCCCTCTTTCCGGCTGCTATTCGGATGTTCTATTGCAATAAGCTGCTATTAAACAATATACTATTAGTACATTATCTATTGCGTTGTACAAAAAAAATATCGGAAAATTTACCGGTGATGGAGGCGCTTTGTGGGTTGTGCATTTGTACTTATTTTTACATGTTTTTTATAAGCTGGACATGTTGATTGTTTGTGTGTTTATAACCGACTTTTTTGGCGCGATTTTGATCCACTTTAAACGACGGACAGAACGGAAGGACCAACGAAAATACACGACTTCTATAAAATTATTTCATTTTTCAATTTAAAGCAAAAGTGTGTTTTTTATTCTTTTTAAACCATTTTTTTTCTATTTCTGATAAAAAGACTGGAAACAGGTGGGCACATTCGCAATAACATTTTATCTATATTGACATCGTTTGGATTGTGGAATTAATTTAATCTATCATGAAATTAGTACTTCAGAATATTACAATTAATGTTCTAATCCTATCCTATGTACCAAATACCAATCATCATAATAATAGAAAATTTAAAAAATCGATGAAAGAGTTCTCTTCATGCAAGTACCATGGATATAAGAAACCTTGATCATCGTCATCATCATCTTGCTCATCTCAAAAATAGAAATACGCAATCTCTACGTCGCATACTCAGTAGTTATTCGCAGGATTCCAACAACTGATAATCTTAGCATCGACATATTTCTCGTATAAACTTCGAAATCAGTAACGCATCACAGACCATCAACGATTGTCTGAGATCAAATTGACTAACGATCTAAAACAAAACCGGAACCCGATTCTCGATTCGAGCACGCGTCTCGATTACCAACTAATCGATTCGAAAAGCCCATACCGGAGCACGCACAGACGCGATTAAACTCGTGCCTCGAACATCCCATTATTAAATAGAACGTTTTTGTTTAAATCCGGGACGAATCGTAAATTTGAATACTGTTGTTATTCCAGATCATCTCGTATTTACGGTTTTTATTATATTTCATCATGCGACGGGAGTGCGGAATGTGTTTATCGGTTCACGCTCTTCACACGACTAGTTTCACGGTGCGGCACCGTTTTTATGAAACCGATTATTATCGATTAAAGAAAATCAATTCGGATGAATTTTGAACGTAGCTACTTTCATGTTTCAGATGAATAAACATATGCTTTTAAAGTGAAACTTCTTTAGAATCGTTGTGATTTCAAACCGGATGCAACGGAAAAATGACAGGTAAGAGAAACAGATACAAAAGAGCGAGAGAGCAAATGTCGGTGTGTATGTATATTGCAGACTGTTTAATACTTGCTTGTATTTGAGCATTTAACATGTGTTTCACTTCTATCGTGTGTGAATCACACACACACAACTTTTTTTTTATCACATCCTGACAATGTACATTTTGTGCGAGTAGTAAATTTCGGAACATAGATTCTTATTTATATTGATCTTAAGCGGAATTTTTACCTTATGGAGTTTAAAGTGAAAATTCAAAATTTTAAGGTTTGTGAGTTTCCTATTGCCCATTGAAGGAATAGGGTCTAGCTTACTACAAGCTTTTAGGTCTGATGGCCTTTAAACTCATCCAAGTGCTCGGTTACCTCCTGAGATGCTAGTACACTGAGGTCTGCCTTTACACCATCGTTTATAGATTAGGGCCCCGAATTTAAGTGTGTTTGGGCACTTATAGCGGCTAAATTCCTGTTACATAGGATATATCTCTAGGTAATGAAGATTTCTTTAAAATGTAAAAAATAATATTTTTGCCACCAATTAGCAATTATATAGAAGACAAGACCCATTAACAAAACAGTTAGTAAGAATTGGTTTCTATATAAAACATTTTCCAAAACGTATTTTTTTATTCAAACACTATAGTCATTATAAAACAACCAATCTCTGAACATTACGAGAATTTAATGGCCAGTGACATCGCGGACGATTAGCGACAAAACGTTCGTTTGTGAATTTGTGACACAAAAGCTTCCAAAACGCCAAACTTCACGGTTTGTTACGAAATCATAAAATGAAATATATGAATGTTTGTTGTGACAGGCCTCCCCGCATCAAAATAACATTACAACAATGTTGGCTATAGGTTTAATAACCGTACCAAGCTACCCCTTAAATGTGTAATGCTGCAAGTTTTATGTAGTTACACAACTTTGTTGGGTTATGTGTCTAGTTTGGCTTTACGGCTATAATGTGACTTGGGAAACAATTACGCTGGGAATAATTTGAAAGAATTGTTTTCGCTTCTTCAGTGACTCCACGACATAAATATTGTTTCAACATAATAATAAATATTATTCAACAAATCATAACACATTAATGTAGCCCCATAGTAGGTTCGTACTTGAACTTAATATGTTAAGGGTATTAAGAACGGAAATACATTTATGAAATTCATGTGAATACATATCCATGACAGACATCTATATTCATCATACAAACTTTCTGTACTTCGCTGGCTTCGAACCTGTATCGAATAAAATCGAAAAAAGGCTTATTAATGATATTTCTGTAAAAATAGTGATTAACCCTAATATTGAAAATCTGATTGTTATACAGCAAGCGGGCTGTAGATACGGTACCCTAAGCCGAAGGAGCAGGTTAAACAATATGAATTTAAGCGACCCGCATAAATAAAATGTCCGGCAACCGTTACATTTGCCACGTACAAAAATTGTGAGGAATTTATTCGGCTGATGCGGTAACGATCTAATAAATCGGTGGGATGCGGTCGTAAGTCTCGCCGCAGCGCCGTAACTCACGGGCGCAATGTGCCGCGAAATCAATAGAGCTCGGATTGTTGGCCCGCTGTATATACCCACCCAAGCTACGCTCTATATAATATTACGCTATACCAATCTATAATCAATCTCAGCACAGCCTGTATATAAGGCTCTTTGTTTTACCAATATATACAGACTGGATACGACGATACGACATTAAATTAAACTGTATATGTAAAACAACCATAAGAGTCTGTATACAAAAAATTATCCAAAAATATCTCGTAGTTTAGGCACAGGACAATATTTTCATTTCTATATCATAAACTATTCACTGAGCTATCACCAAAATATCACGGCGTAAGTAACACGACACTACGCAGTACGCACACTACGTCACGGCCATTGTTATCGGTCAGTGAAACTATTTTAACATAGCTGTTTTACAAATATTTTATATTTATGCTAATTAGTTTGTTTGAAAAAATTTTTTTTTTTTTTTATATATACGTTAGGACATTTTTGATAGATTCAGAATACTAGTATGGACTAGTATAGCCGTTAAGTTGAATTACTGTCGTATGATCGTATCCAGATTGTGTTAGTACACCCTGTACTAATACATAATATACATATTGTATACATTGGTAATAATAAATAATGTTATATCAAAGAATATTCAATACTCTGTGTTTAATGGTAAATGTTATAGGTACTAATATGTGAATCGGTTTCATTTTATGCTTATGTTGTCGCAATTCGTACGCTTTGTGAGTTTCCAATGGCCCATTAAGAGACAGGGAAAAAGCAACGCATCTGCATAACCTCTGGTTGTATGATGTTTATGGGCGTCGATAGTCGGCAAAAGGCTTCAACTGTTCGTTTGCCCTGCTATTCTATAAAAAAATATCCCCAATTAAAAATTCCAGGTCAACTATTGGTTGTAACAAGTATATCTTTATAATTATATCATGAGCATCGCAATTAATCGATCTCTAAGAATAAGGAAATGTCTTCATTAACTGCAAATAGTTCGGTGATCGATGGTTACAAATGTGTTATCGTAACTATATGCAATAAATACTCCTTGGTTGGACCTAAAGTGATGAATCGGGATGGAATACAATCAATATTTAATAACAACAAATTGTGGTGACAGTACGTTGTAAACAATTTGTCATCGGAGCATAAAAGGCTATATTGCGCAAACATCCATATAGACAATGTCGGAGCCGCTTTGACTGTATCGAATGATATTAATGAAAACGTGGCGTGCAATCAAACGCAAGAACAAGCATAAATTTATTAACGACGCTAAAATATCACCACATAAATCGATATCCGACCTGTCGGCTTATCGACGATTATTCTTAATTGGATTATGAAAGCGGTGCAGTACCGCTGAGGGACAAGTGACGAGAGAAAGAGGTTTTATGCAAATGACTTTCACACACTTTTGATCGTCATTTCGTGAATGTCATCTGTCTAAACAAGTTACAGATTGTCATAGAGATGATAAAGTTAACGTTTTTTGTAATGCTGCATAATTTATACCAATATTATACAGAGGTAGAGTTTGTGAGTTTGTGACATTGTGATGTGAGGTCTATGGATCAACTCAATCAATTTTGAAAATTATTTTATCAATATCTAGGCTAGGTGATTTTCTGAGGTAAATAGGCTATAATTTATTCCCGTTCCACCAAGGGGATTTTGAAGTACTCGAGTAAAACGGTGGGGCACTACTAGTGCAGTATAAAGAGTTTTGAAAATAAAACGCTCGCATAAATCTGGCGCATATTATTTTTACTACTTGTATTTTTACATTAAACGTACTCCTGTTTCCAAGGGTGCCTTCTCCCGTGAAACATGTATTTCTGGCAGTTTACTATTTGCTTGATCAAATAACATCAGAAACTTAATCTGCTATTATTTACCCTATCTATTCATTGAAAAAAATTTTTTGTGTTGTACACATTGCCAACAAAAAACAAAAAATCGCTACCAGCTTGTGCCTTGATACGTTTAATACGTGTAAGTGCAGTATGACGTCGCTGATGCTGATCTCGCGGAGACAACTGAGACGCACCGGATTGGCTCGGGAGAAAGGGGCGTCTCGTACGACCCGCCTCCCGCGTAGACTAGACTTTAGCGAGTCTATGCGAGACAAACATGTCTCGCATTACTATTAATATGCGAGTAGAGATAGACAAATTATTGAAGCGATAGATAACTTAGTATGTATTTGAAGTGCATTACGGACTTTTTTGTGTGCGTAAGCTGTCCTAGATATATTATGATAGTACGACTCACCGGCTATTTCCGGGATTTCTTACCATTTTTGAACCACACTTTGCGGAATATACATACCTCAATGACATTATACTAATCACTGTGTTTAAAACATGGAGTATAGAAAACAAGGAGAGCCATCTCAGTATATTAAAAAGTGTCCACTGAAAGGCAGCAAATTAAGATGGCGCCACAGTGGAATGTATTTAAAAAGGCGCCACAAATAATTAGAGTAGGATACTAAGTTAAAGACGGAAAAAAAAACATCCTCTTTGTCACCGCGCATTTTACGAAAATGTAACAATGTATGTATATCTCTTCATTGCTAAATTCACATCATTTCCTTTTCCGACACTAGCGCTACTTTGTCGTGTTTTCGAACCATAATTTGATGTATATGTCGCAGTCATCTGGTTGAATCAGTCATTTGATTGTATCACTAGCGCGTTAATCAAATGACGACATTTAATTGAATGACTAGGCCGAACGTTGATTGAACAAGCGTCGCTCAACGTCCAACTAGATAGCGGATTGTAACATAGCCCTTTGAACAGAGCGGACGTAAAATCAGTCAGGTGATTGTAATTTAGTTCTTTTTATTACCACCGCGGCGTTAGTACCTAGTCACCAAAACAAATACGGCGTAAAACAGCTCGCGCAGATAACACTGCCTTGATATTTTTTTTTTTACTAAATTTACATTAAAGTGACTTATTTGTAATAAAATTGTGTGACAGTATGGATTTACCTATTAATACGCCACCACCGGCTACTTTTAAAGAAAAATTTGAGGTGAAACTGACTGAATACGAACAACATAATCAAGGTCAGTTGAATGTTATGGCTCAGTTTATGTGTGAGAATTTAGGCTTTGTAAGTTACTGGTTGCCGTGAGCACAATTACAATTTATTATGATTTTATATTCATGTCCTCATTATTTTTATATAAAGGAACTCGTAAAACTTATAGTCACCCTAAACAAACATTACAAAGTCGGCTATATCCCATTCAACAACAATGCTAAATGATGTTCAGTCAAGACGCTAAACGTTACATTCAACAACTTGACGAGATTTGATCAACGCGCTAGTGATACAATCAAATGACTGATTCAACCAGATGACTGCGACATATACAAGTGGACACTTTTTTAACTGATCCCCCATACTAGATGGTTCTCCTTGCCTCTACCCTCCATATTTTAAAGATGATTTACGGCAGCCATCTTTATTCCTCTGGAGAAATCATCTCTGCTTATCCCAATGTTCGGAACTCAGGAAAAATGTTTGGCGGAAGAAATAAGTATAAAGTCGATCGCATTTTACAGCGCGGCGCACAAAGCGCTCTCCTACTGGTATTTTTATACGATATGATTATTCCAATTATTAAAAACGTCTTTCAAATTGATATTTTGTTATATACTAAGTAGACTTCTATCAGGTGTATTATAATATATTAGCTATAAAAATCGAATCTCGTCTTGATGAGCCGCTACTGACGGACGCGCTGACTTCAACAGTCGCTTAATTACATGAGATATATAAACTCGAATGAGTTATAAAATTTAAGCTTTATTAAGTAGGCGGTCAAGCAATTTGCTGGAGAAGTATCATTATCTTATCTTTCTAGTTTAGGATTTAGAATCGAATTATAGGAGGAGCTCGTGGCGCAGTGAGGAGCTCGTGGCGCAGTCGTAACAGCCGCGCGGATCGATCCACCAGGTTAAGCAACGCTTGCCGAGGTTGGTCCGTGGATGGGTGACCATCTTTACATACCGAGACTCTTCCGTGCCTCGGAAAGCACGTTAAGCCGTTGGTCCCGGCTGTCATTCGTGGATCTTTGACAGTCGTTACGGGTCTTCAGAAGCCCAAGAATCTGACAACCAGTCTAACCGCGGGGTACCGTATCACCCAGTTACTGGGTTGTGGAGGTCCGACAGCAGTCGCTCCATGTAAAATACTGGTATTCAGCTGAATCCGGTTAGACTGGAAGCCGACCCCAATATATACTTGAGAAAAGGCTAGGATGATGATGATGACCTGAGGGCTTAGACAAAGTAACATCGTTTAGTAGCGGAAAGATACCGAAATTCGTCATCGTCTCTAAGTTACCTAAATAATGGAAAAAGTGTATATAAAGTTTCATTATAGTGGCTATAACATGAATTTCCATCAAGGACCGACAGTACATTCTATCAATTATGTCAAAGCGGCGTACACGGCCGAATTACTGGTATAAAGTTTTAAACCTAGGATGCACCCGGTGGAGGTATCAGGTAGTCCACCTACGGTCTCATTTCATCCGATGGTGAGACATGGAACCGCCACAGAAACCAATCCGTAGCCAAGAAGCCGTGGAAGTCACACCCAATGGCTAGTGAGGTAAACCCCCCATTCTTACTCATCACAGGGTGAAGCCAATCGGCTCATCCCACATCCGAGGAAGCATTAAGACCACTATTAACCTAGCTCTAACCGATAAAAAAAATCCTCCAACATCTGTAGTAATTAAAAGTATCCAAAACGTTAAGAATGTAAAATAAAATAAGCTAAGCGCTAAGGAAGATAAGTCCCTTACAAATAACGCCGATACGAAAAAATATTGTTTAGTTTGTGTTGTTACCACTTATACTAGTAGTCTCGCTGCAATACAAAAGATCACGTTATATCCAATATTTATCCTTTCTTTTATAGCTTGGGAGTAACCTTCGGAAGACTGCCCGGTATTTATCTGTCCATGAATCGTTCACAATTAATAGCGACGTAATAAAAGTTCAAAAGGTGCCGCGGAGACATCTCTCTAGCTCAACTCAACGGCTCTAGCGGCTCTACCGGCTGGCGGCTGGCGGCTGTAGCGGCTATCCAGCTAATGGGTTATGATTATGATATTTACAGCCACATCCAATATTAACGTGCGCCCGCACTGTGGCGATACTAAATCGTATAAGTGGGTTTAGTAATTTAGTATAGGGTTTTATTTATTTATATTTGAAAATTTGATTGAAATCAAATATTTTACTATTTTTAGGGTTTGTTTCACAATATCCTAATAAAGTTCCATTTAAGCTATTTGCAACATATTTACCACATAACTACAACGTTTTTGTTTCACAATTGACATATAGCAATATTTGGCTAATAAAGTTCCCTGTAAACTATAGGTCGGATCAACTGGCCATTAGCAAATTCATCTGTCACATAAATAAAATTAGTTGATATACGCGGTTGACAGCTTCACGACATTTGACAATTTTACGTTCCGGTAACAGTTATATACAAAATAATTTAAATTGTGTTTTGATCGTTTAATAATTAAGGGATAACATTATATACAAGGTCTATGTAAATAAAAGGTATAAAGATGGTATGATACATACATTAAAATTATAAAAACATATTTTCATGTATATTTACAACATGGAATTTTTTTCTAAAACATATTTATCGTAAAATGGAACGATGAAATGCGAGGTTGCCAAGCCTACTAACCAGTAAGTGCCAAATAGGGATCTGCCAAATAAATTTATAGGGAAGATCAGTGCTGGATTTACGTATAGGCCCGTGAGGCCCGTGCCTAGGGCGGCATGATTTGAGGGGCGCCAAAACTTCAGAGACGAAAAAAGTAAAGAAGACTGCCTTTGAAAATGAGTTGGAATTATTTTTGTAAAGAATTCTCTATAGAATATACCTATAACAATTCACTTCTTTATTTACTTTTCAGTCAATAAATAAGATTATGTTTTTTTAAAGATTAATTATAGTCTTTACCGAATGATGTTCTTTACTTTTTGTTTCATTACTGAATATCACATGCATATAAAGCTTTTAAAAATGACTAAATTTTAATAATTTCGCCCTGGCCCAGCAGTGGGACATAATATAAGGGTTGATACTTTACTTTTTTCTAGCATTAAGGGCGGCAAAATAAACAGGGCCTAGGGCGGCATCAAGCCTAAATCGGTCACTGGGGAAGATGATGGTGAAACCCAACCAAGACTAACTAGAAGATTTATGTGTCAGTTAATTTATGTGTCATATAGCTATAGGATACTTTACTAGTATATTGTGAAACAGACCCTTAATATTTTATTTTATCTCTACCTTATATCCTAGAATATTAGTATAGATTTTAAATCCATTTTTAAATAGTTATTGTATAATTTAATTAGTTACTGAAAATCAGCGTCTCACCATTGCTGTGATGATGTGACAGATGCTAAGTGGCTTTCTCTATTGTTCACAATATTAATACCCATCTTAAGTTATATTATGACGTGATGATGATCTTGATTTTTGTTGTAAAGAATTTAAAAAAAAATCTTTCTTTCTTAATATTAATTTTTAATAAACCTTTATTTTCAAGGTCCAATACCATATAAATCTATAAACGATAAAATATACATAATATTATATATAACTTACTTATAAAATATAATATAATAACTAAAATATAATAATATTCAAAGGAGTCCCTTTAGGCACGATACTGGCAGCGTTCCCCCTTTATATAGCTAGACTAATTCTTTGTCCGAGCCGGCTGTAGCTGTTGTAGCTGCCGGCTCTTCGGTCTTCTGTGATATCGACTAACCTTTTTGTCACTTCCTTAAAAAGCCTTAAGCGCTAGGACCCTACGGACCAAGGATCTCTACATCGAATGGGACAAAATTATATTCAAAGACTTGCATGCTTGTATTTGCATGCTTTACCTTTTTCAGCCGCTTTAAAAGCCGCACCAGCTTTGTTGTTGGTTCCATAGAGATTACATTTAACTATTATATTGTTTTAAACTAACGCGATCTTTATCTTATCTTATCTTATACTTTTAAACGAGCAATTCTTGTATATATATATAGAATCGGGATCTCGGAAACGGCTCCAACGATTTTCATAAAATTTTGTATACATGTGTTAAAAACGTCGATAAATCGATCTAGCTAGGATACATTTTTAGAAAACCTTTTTTTATCCGTGTTTTGAGGCATCGATAAAATATGATTAGAATACGAACGTAAATTTCGCTGTCAAATAATATGTCATGGTAGCTTAGCGGTGAAATTAGGCAGTTAAGTTCGAACGAGCCTGGTTCGAATCTCCAGTCCGAATTTTTTTTCCTTTTTTTTAAGATCATTTTTTTTTTGGAAGAAAAATTTTATCGTATTTTATCACTTAGGGTACCGAGCAAATGCTCGGTCAACCAGGTACTTCCTATATTATATGATCGAGTGCATACCGCGTTTTGTGTTTCAATCGACATAATCATGGGAACTCTCCCTGGTTGGAGCGATCTCTTAAGTGGTGTAATGTTGGTGTCTGGTGTCGAGTTGTTTTGTAATTTTTACGCGAATTTCACTCATTATAATGGAACAGCTTTTACGGATTTTATTCTACATGTCTGGCGTTGTACTTTACGACAAGCGAGACGGCGAGTAAAAATTGACAGCTTTTTATTCTAGTGGCTTAGTCAACTGACAATCTGATCAAATTAAGTAATTTAACGATGCCTCTAGCAACTCATTTGATGCTTTTTCTATTTCCAGAAACCGGGCGGTAGTCACGGGAGGACTAAGATGTCAGACGTCCTAAGGTGTATGTCCTATAAATAGATATCATTGAATTTATTGTTTTCGTGGTGTAACAATTAAATAGATTAAATAAAATTATTTTCATCATCATCATCATTATTATCATCGCTATCTGTCCACTGCTGCTGCTATTGAATAAAAAAAATAATGTGTGTTTCTTTAATTTTATAATTTATATGAGTAATTTTTAAAACATTATAGGTACATGTGCACATTCTTTGGCCTTTTCACCAGCTTATGTTTTGAGTTTGGATGTCTAAAGTTGACTGAACGCATCAGCGACTAAATTTGGTTTTTTAATTCGGTCAATTTTATATATTTATTAAATATTCATATTTTTCCTACCTTTGTGTTTTAATAATAGGGAGTATGCACGCTTAATATGATTAAATAAATGTATAGATAATGGAACCGCACCTTATTCAAATGAGGCGGCATCGTGCAAAGCGTTGCCTAAATATTAGTTTAATATTTAGGAGATTATATCGCGCCCTCAGTAGAACAACGTTGTAACATGTCAGCTGATGGCTTTGTATGGTTTAATGTTTGAGCATAGAGCGTGCTTATTCTGAATGTTATTTTAAAACAACAGAATAGAAAAAAATAAACAAACACTTGGTTATTTTTTTTTTAAATTTATAATTATAAATTATTCACGACAATAAACAATCAAGAAAAAAATCTTTTACTTCCATAGCGCTCTTTTTTAGACCAACAAGAAGTAAAATTTTTTATATCAATAAATTTATTTTTTTAACTATTAAAAATTTATATTTCTCAAATTTCCTTTCCTACGTTGTAACTATTGCAAATTGTTCTAAATTATGGTTTTAAACATAATTTTATTGAAACATCGATTTTAACATGGAATGAAGTGTCTAAGATACGAATGGGACGTGTATGTTGATGCTCGTTTTATATATTATTTACTAAAATAATTATTATAAACATGTTATTTACTCTTCTTAGTATTTTTATTTTACGAAGAAAGCTGTTAGTACTTTTTTTAATTTATGTCATTACCATTTGCATTAAAATAAGAAAATGTATTAACTATTTAAGCCATCGAAAATTCTATCATAACCTAGTATCCATCAAGTTACAACCGTAGGGCTGTGTATTGAATAAATTATGTAAATAGTACAAGGTAGGTTCTCGCTTTCTTGTAAATGATTTGGCGTTTTGGTTGTAATGGCGGGTTTGATCCACGCACGGACCTACTGTTATTAGTTATTCCAAATATTTAATTGCTATTTATACTCCGTGTTCCGTGTTCGCATGCAAATAGGCTTTAAATAGTGCTGTAATAGTTGGTTGTGGGGAACAAAAGGCCATTATGTCTTCAAGTACATGTTTAACAATCTGTTTCTTCTTTTCAGCTCCCTCTTTAACGCTTCTCTGTTGTTTTAGGGATGCACTGAGTGACTTGAGCCGAACGCGTGTATGTGTACTGTTAATTTCGACCCGAAATGACGACCTCTGTGGCTTAATGGTTAGCGCGTTGCGCTTAAGCCCGGAGGTAGCGGGTTCGAATCACGTCAGAGAACAAAATAAAGTTCCTGGGCTATGGATGTGTTATATTAAAAAAAGTATTAAATATATGTATTTAACACAACTTCTCCGGAATCACAGCACAGTACAAGCACGGGACCAGATTGACCTGGTGTAATAGCGTCTATAAGATATTATTATTTTCTATCAAAGTTTAAGAATAGCCAGCATAATTAGTAAAGTATGGATCACTCATAGAATTATTGTGAATCGAGAAGGTTAAGCTATTAGGTATATTATGCTCTGTCAGTCCGTGTATCTGCATTAGATAACGAGTAACATGAAGCAGGGCGACGATGATGATAAAGATTAATAGTTTTCCGCTCGCATGCAGAGATGTAATATCGTGTACATGGTCATTATATTTTTAAGTCCCTTTCACAGAATATTAATGTTTATGAATGTTTATTAAATTTTATAATTTACATTTGATTTTTGTTTGTCTTTAAATACTTCTTCTTTTTACTAATTGTATTATTTTGGCTACGGCATGACTTTAAAAGTCCAAGTTGTGTTTATATAATCGACGACCTTTGTGGCGCAATGGTCAGCGCGTTGGCGCTCAAGCTGGGGTTAGCGGGTTCGTATCTCGCCAGGGAACAAAAAAAAAAGTTTCTGTGTTCATGGATGTGTATTAGATATGTGAATTATATAATAAAAATCTTAAATAAATGTATCAATATAAAAAGTATTAAATATATGTATTTCCGTCTCACTCTCACGTCACTCTTCGAGTACTTACCACGAGACCAGATTGACGTGGTGTAAAAGCGTCCATAGATATTATAATTATTATTATTCTTCCATAATCCATATTACCTATTGTTTCATTTTTTTTTTCAAAAAACAATCTCGCAATATACTTACGTTTTTTTCGAAAGGTCTAGATTTCTAGGCTAGATGGCCTTTAAGCTGACAACAACATACATATTGGGTAGGTATCACATGCAAGGAAAAGACTAGTAGAATACCATACATTATGATAACTTTTTAAATCCAAGATGATCACAAAAGGGCGCATTATTTAAATTATAGATTTATTATTTAATTTTAAATTAAGTAAATAAAAAAAATCATTTCTTTTATTTAATTTATCCTCTATTCAAATCTTTCAAATATACTGTAATTGCGACTTTAAATTTAAAACCTAAAATCATCACAGCTTCTAATGTTTTTGAACAAGCAACCTATCAGATATATTACCTGCAGGTACCATGGTTACCGTCGCTCTATGACCATGGTTGCTGTTAAGTGTCTCAAGAATAAGGTAGGTAGGTATTGAAAAGCTTGTTGAATCCATAAAAATATTGTATTACAAAAAGCTTTCATGTTTCTTACTCGTTATACTTGTATTTATCCCAGCTCTATTCTGTATGTTCCTTGGTCTCTCATTCAGCCCTTCCAGGCGTCCGGATAAAGCCTGACATAGGTAGGCTTTTTGGCCAAAATAAACAGTCCGGCTTTTTTAGGCATTTAATATTTGGCAAACGAGCAAGGGCCAATCAATCTTAGTCTAATCAAAAGGGTTGATTTTATATACTTTCTATTCAAATGTCCGGCGAAACCGGCTCCGGTCCGGTCTCACCGGCTATTAGGTTTGGAGACCTGATAACCCTACCCGCATTTAAGCTTTCACCGAAGAGTTAAGAGACGGATCTACTAATATTCTCCCCCAAAACTTTTAATCATTATTATAATATTGAACAACTATTCAATAATAAGACTATTTAAAACGAGATATTTATTACCATGGTTTTGAACTTTATTTCGACGACACGAGTCTGATGGACAACACATTCGTAGACAATGTCTAAATATCGAGCTCCGCGAAATAATATAAAAAACATGGCAAATATCCCGTTACCCGCTTACACGTTACCCTCCTTACCTGATTTCGAGGAGGAGACCCGTGCCCAGCAGTGGGACATCATCATCTGCCTAGCCTTTTCCCAACTATATATTTCGGCCGGCTTCCAGTCTAACCGGACTCAGCTCAATACCTGTATTTTACGTGCTTTCCGAGGCACGCAAGAGTCTCGGTATGTAAAGATGATCACCCATCCACAGACCAACCTCGGCAACCGTTGCTTAAATCTGGTGGTGCTGGTGGATCGATTCGCGCGGCTGTTACTACTGCGCCACGAGCTCCTGTAGTCAGTGGGACATAAGCGTTGATACTTTACTTTATCCCGTTATAAATAGCTTTAATAATGAAAATAATGATGTTAATTTAAAAAGCATTCAATAACTTTCCCATAATAACGGTCGACTTTATTATCAGCGAACATTAAGTCAAATCGGTATTTACATAAATACTACCGTAATGAGGGGCCGCCCATGCGGTAATTTTTTCCTCGATTCTGATGCCGAGTGATTGGCCATGGTCCCAAAAGAGAGACCATTAAATTCGCATTTCACCACGTGACGGTGAAAAAGAGAACTCGATCAAGGTGCCTTAGGGTTGTCGGTTTTATCTACACTCATATTATAAAGAGGAAAACTTTGTTTGTTTGTTTGGTTGTAATGAATAGGCTCAAAAAGTACTGGACCGATTTCAAAAATTCTGCTAGTCTAAAATATGTACACATACGATGTTCTAACAGCTAATCCCTTATCCCGGTGAAGATATTTCTATTCATTTCATAGGTTTATTGTTGACAATCTCGAAGACGATCTACTGATGGTAACCCTAGCCTAATCGTTGTTTGGTCTAGGAATTTCATAATTTACCCACATTCTAATGTTAAATCAATCAAATTAAAAAGGCGAAGTGGTCAGGTCACGGGTTCGATTTCCTGCAAATGCGGATAATTTGTATAATAAATATTGAATACCTATAGTCTGCACCGGGTCATGGATGTGTACGTTTATACATAATATTATTGTATTTGTAAATCGAAAAAAAAACTGTTTTTTTTTTGTTTTAAAAATATAATATTAAATAAATTCTAATGTATATTTTAGTCATTTCTAATCGAGATCAAATATACAACCGTATGGTACGCAAATATTTATTAAAACAACTTCTATATTTTTTTTTAAATATCATCATGTCGGCAGCCCTACGTGAAAGGTGCAAACAGGGCGGGCCGACACTTACCGCCATCTCGCTCCCAAACTAGTGACAAATGGTGGCGGTATCTTTGATCTCATCGAAGCGGACATACACGGCGAAATATCGCCTAAACACACCACACCTGAGTCTATACTCCATTGGTACGAAAAATCTGAATATAAGGTAATTGCAAATAACTTTTCATAATTTAAACGAACTGTGTAATTGAAATTACCGATCACTGCTGTGTGTTTGAGGTTTAAAGGTCATATTCTTTTCATGATCGATAACTTTCATGGTAAGAATCATATAATCGGTTAAAAGTATTTCTAACTAAGAGGCTAGTCATTTATAAAGCCCAAACGTAACAATAGAATACACCGTTGACCGTAATCAAATCTCCTTGTGAATAAAAAAATCGCATTAAAATCTTTTGATTTCTTCTCCATTTAAAAAGATATATATGCCATTACGACGGACAGTCACATAGCTAACACCCATATTCAAGAAGCCTACTTGGCTAAGTAATGAAACAATACTGCAAAGAACGCTTCTATCTATGCACTTCTGGTGTCAATAGTCGGATTTTATATGAGTTTGCAAGACGCACAGTTGCGGATTTCGTTTAACTTTTAAGTATTGTCTATAAAATGGTTTGAATGACCCTACGCGTTTGGGAGTACTGTGACACCTCAAAATTTTGTTGGTGATTTTTTTTAATTAGCCCATGCTGTCCCACTGCTGGGCAAAAGCCCTAAGCTCTTCGTATCATTATTTAAAGTATTTAAAACGGGATATTTACAATGTTTTTTAATATTGTAGTCTCGTGAACATGACATTCGTAGACAATGTCGAAATATCGAGCTCCGCAAAACAATATTAAAAAACATGGTAAATATCCCGTTTTAAATACTTTAAATAATGAAAATAACCATGTTAATTTAAAATCTTCGTATCATGTTTGTGAAGACGGATGTTAATCTTCTAGCGGTCAAAGCTTCATCAAACCCAAACCAAACCAAATTATGCGTCAAAGTTTTAAATGTATTAAGTACCAAATAAACATTATATAATAATAGACAACTTAAAATACATGTGAAGGGAAATCCAGGCTACAATGTATGTGCTGACTGAATGAAAGATTCATAAAAAGAATGCTATTAGACAGTCAATTAAGTTACGTATGAAAACCTTCCTAACCAGGAATTCCGTCATTGTCATAAAATACACATCACGTATTCCGTCAATAAGCAGTTGATTACAGTGGAGGACATGATGCATCACGCAAACATCATTAATTCAACGGGGAGTCATGTCTTCATCGATAACAAGAACACAACCTTCCCAGTAATTATCGCTGGCTATCCATTATGTGGAATCAGTTTAATGTGACAGGCAAAAGTAATTTGATGACATGTACAACTAGGTAGTACTTATACACTAAGGTCGACCATAAACTGCATAGCATGTAAGATATGGTAGAGATTTCACGGCGTTTGGTAAGTAGATTCATGGGATTTTGAGTTCGTAAGAATCCTTAACATTGGTGCTTTATGGTCTTATAAATTGAATTATATAGACAGATATAGATCATCTAAAATATAAGAGGGTCTAGCTTTGATCCTGATCCCCTTATGGTGCTTTGAAATGAGTTTTTCTAAATTTCTAAATGCACCCCTAAGCACGAGAACGTCGTTCGCTCACCGGTGACGAAAAATCGTGAGGAAACCTGCATGCCTGATGATATTGCTAATTTGCTAGTCTTTGATGGTGTGTGAAGTTTGCCAACCCCCGTTCGTTTTTAGCATAAGGTTCCAGTTAAATCATGAATATATCTTATTTTATTCATTCACTAATATTATAGAATATATTATGTAGCTATACTATCCCAATGCAGGAGCCGGTCCGTGATAGATGAGAGTGGCAAAGTGTCAGGTCTTTTTGGCTGCACTGAAGGAGGCCTACGTTCAGCAGGGGACGGATAAGAGCTGATGATGATGATGATGATGATGATGATCATATATATTATAGCTTTGTGATCCTGAGCGCGAAAAATTGCCCAGAACGTTTTATATAACGGTCACTACAACTATTCTAACAATTACTCTTATACTTGACTACATCTCTTCGTCTGATATTATTGTTGGTAATACTTTATAATGGCACAAATTAATGAGTTACGACAAACCTTGGTATTACACGTGTAAAATAAAAAGACGAAACTCGTTTGACATACATCCGCTTTCAAAATGAAATAACATAAAGTAAAAAAAAATAGCTACCATAAATTTTATTTACTTTTGAAATTATAATGTGAAGTCAGTAACGAGTTGAACGCTCATACTCATCACGTTATGGACTTATGTTTTTAATCGACTTTCATAATTCCTCGTCATTAATGTTTTAATAAAAACATAATTATAGCAACATAATTATCTACCGCGAATAAATTATGGGCGGCAAGTGTTGAGGAAAAATTCTGGAAATAAAAAACTAAATTCACAAAAGGTCGATTGTGTTATTGCTTGTAAATTTCACAAAAAATCATTATAATTAAAACGATTATTAAGATGATAATTATAATTAATGTTAAGGGCGAACCGGCCAATTAGCTAATTATGTATTTTTTATTAATCGACGCATTAGCATTCTCTGTATACGTAATTATGTTCGAACTCTTCGACATGACTCAATCTTTACGTGAGTGGAACTTACATGGGCTATGGCAGATCATCTTTAGACACTCTAAAATCTTCTTACCAGTGAGACTATACAAATGTTTGCTTAGTGATATGTATTTACACAGTTACTTTTAATCTAATATATTAAATTCGCTTGTCACGGTGTTTTGCTACCAAACTCCTCCCAAACGGATAAATAGATTTTTATGAAATTTTGTATGCCATCGGGTAGGTCTTTTAATCAGCCAAAATCTATTTTTCACACCCCTAGGTGATTAGGGTTGTCCATCCCAAACATTTATTTTTATTTTTTCAGCCAAAATTTTTATTTTTTATTTTCATACACAACAAATTAAAAATTACAAACAACCCGAAAATTAAAATTAAGACACCCTTCTACGATCAACCGTGTTTTAAAAACGATATTAGTATTTTTCACAGAACGAAATCTGTATGGGCAGCTAGTATTAGTATAATTATAACGATCGCAATTATTGATCTGTATTTGACTAACTTTAAAAAGATCGTAAATCATTGCATTCCTCAAACTCCACATACATTGGACATCCAATTCGTTTATCTTTTCATCAGTTTCCAACACTACTCTTTCCAGAACATTCTGAAAAATATCGAATATATAACAGCGAATGACTTTGAGTAGTTAATAAAAACCGGTAATAGTGATAAGTAGATAAATGCAGTCAACAAGAGTAATTAATCAGATGGCTGTTTTCTCGTGTAAGACGTACCCACCATTTAAGTCGTCATGCTTGATGAGAACAGGATTTCTCGCCCACTTCATCCAATAATATATTTAAACACGGTAATAGCGTTGCTAATGCAGAACTAGCGCCATCTAGTAAACCATATATTAGAGTTTTATGATGCTGTCTGAACAGTGCAGGCATATAATTTATAACATTTGCAAATAACGATACGTATTGCTAATGTGAGACCATAAAAGTGATAATTATGTAAATATAGCAAATTGTTATTGTGGGTATGATTCCTGACTCCTCTTGAAGAAGGGATATAAAACTAATGGCAGTACAGAATAGATACATTAATACATAATTTATATTTACTGCTTAGACTAACACCCAGTTTCCAAAAGGCTGATTAACGCAAAAATTAACAAATCAACTGTCAAATCTCTGGTGTGTCAATTGAGTTGCTAGAAGCAAAGTTAAATGACTTAATTTGATTAGCCTGTCAGTTGACATAGCCACTACAAAGAAAAGCTATCAAATTTGACTCTAAAATCGTATGTTAACAGCCAATAACAGCCATGCTAGTTAACATACACTTTGACCAACATTTCAGAAACTGAGCGCAAGATGACATTGCGATCTGACTTAAATGTCTAGATAGTTTTTCTGCTCATAATTGCGCGGTAAAATTTCATGAGCAAAAAATGAAATCTATCTCAAAAAAAATCGCAACTATCAATTCCATATTTAACGGTAAGTACCTAGGTAAGGTAGAAAGACGCGCAGTGTTGTGCGCCGTAGCTACATTTGCTGTATTTCGGAGGAAAAGGGAAAATAGGCAGTATAATTAAAAGGAGTCCCTTTAGGTTACTCTTCTTTGTCGAGCGTCATCACTGCAATTCTAAGCTGTGACGAATCCTGGACGGCAATGGCCTCTCTCTGCGAGACAGTGATGTCCCAGTCCAAGGAGGCCAACGAACGGGTGAGAGAGGAGGCCGTCGACGTGGCCTCCCCCCGTAGAACGGGGGTGCGTTGGAGGCGCTACTTAATGAGCTTCCAATATCACCCCTGTGCTCGTGTCGGGCTCGGGATGGAAACCCGGGCCCTGCTAAAGACACGACGTCGTGGGGACTGCCAAGTGGTAGCCGGACAGTCCCCCTATTGTGGAGAATCTGGTCTTGCCGGGACCAGTCTGTCACTGTGGGTTCCTGTTGCCTGCAGATCTGGGTCACTCAAACAGCGGCTGAAGGCGCTCGAAGTGGTTTTAGTGGGGTAGTGCACCCGATGCGAGTCCCCACACACGCCAGCGCGCCTACGCAAGGCCCTGGTATAGTCCGAAAAACATTGCCACTGCGACATCAAAAAAAAAATGCTGTCCCTTTAGGCAAGGTTCCGAAAATACTGGCGTCTGGCAGCGTTCCCTTCCTAGACGACCGTTTATTTTAGGAACGTAATCATGTAAGAGAAGAAAATTTTGCTTTTTATATGCCAGTTATTTACGTTTTAGTTGTTTTTAATGCTTTATTAAAACGCATCGTACATCACAGTACCGAGATGAATAGCGCGTGTCTTATTAGCGGTATAGCTACAGTTATTACACGGCGGAGAACATAAACCCGAGCGTGGCCAATACTAGCCGTGTGCCAATTGTTTATTGCTAACCCACCATTCAAATAACAAGACCACTATTAATACTGCCTCTGACCAATCAATACATTGAGCACGACGGCAAGAACGATCAACAATCACGGAATGGAACGATTTCAAAATCAATCAATATGTTATTTTCTTATTTACGCGAATTTCACTCATTACAATGAAATAGCTTTTACGGGTTTTATCGAGACCATGGTTACTACTTATAAACCTATCCGTAATTTTGGGCATAGTAAGAGGTAGTGCCATGCTGCTTTGTTGCCAAATTGGGCCGGCACGACCCTCTCGAGGAACCTCTCGCTCATGAAATCGGCGTAAAGTGACAGCTAAGCTGTCGCGTTTCGTACGGGTTGTGAGTTTCCGGTGGCCCATTGGGAGGGAAGGGAAGAGGAGGGCAACGCATCTGCATAACCTCTTGTTAATAATTTAAAAAAGTTACCCTTTACCAATGGACCGAAAATCACACGAAAAACGACAGCAAGGCTGTAGGCGAGAGGCACCAGCCCCGGTCGTCCTAGCCAAATTTGGCTGCAAAGCAGCATATGGCACTACCGGTTGACTAAAACAATATCATCAGTTTTTTAATAATTAATTTATATTCATATATTATTACCTTAAAATAAAAACCGGCCAAGTGCGAGTCGGACTCGCACACGAAGGGTTATGTACCAGAAATAAAGTAAATATATAACCCATTAATAAGTTGTAATTATTTCTAGCGTCTACGTGTAGCCATTATTAATATCGAGCGAAACACTGTAAAAAACATACCTTTGTTGTATGAAAGCCCCACTTAAATATTATTTTTATTTAATGTTTAGTATATTTTGTTATCATCGTGGCAATAAAAGTACAACCTCTGTGAAAATTTTAACCTCCGGTTAAAAATTAAAATTTAAAAATTGAAATTACGGTTCATGAGATACAACAAAAAACGCCAACAACTACTATGTTGTATGGGAGCCCCCCTTAATTATTATTATTATTTTGTTTTGTTATTCAGAGTCTTAGTAATAGGGTCTCGGTTTTACCCTGTGGGTACGGAACCCTAAAAAATGTCACTTTAGCTACACTTTATATAATATTATCTTACACTCGTCTTCTATGATCTGGATATCCTTTACAATTTTCTACATTAACTAACGCAAGTGCGCAAATTCATTTTTTTTTCCCTTCTCATAAACCCTAATATTAATCAAATCGTATCCTGCTATTAAATGTTTGGTTTAAAATTAATTGCAGAACTAAACTTCCAAAACTAATAAATATTTATTGCCGACAAGTTTCGCGGTTCTCGTGAGAATTGTTAGAAAACCTTAGGCAAACAAACTTGCGTCAATTTTTTTTATTGAGAGATACTTAGATTTTCTAACTCAAATCTTTAAACATTATGTTTAAGTGTATGTATGTATCAACCCTCATATGTCCCACTGCTGGGCACGGGTCTCCTTCCTCGAAATCAGGCGAGGAGGGTAATGGGCCAATAGTCCACCGCGCTGGCCCAGTGCGTATTGGTGAACTTCACATACCTTCAAAGACTTTCAATCTCATCAGGCATGCAGGTTTCCTCACGATGTTTTCCTTCACCGGTGAGCGAACGATGGTCTCGTGTGCACTTAGAAATTTAGAAAAACCCATTTTAAGGCACACACGGACGGGTCAGGATCGAACCCGGAACCCCTAGCGTAAGAGGCCGAGTCCGTCCACCACTGGACCACCGTCGCTCAAAGTCGAAGTGTCAGTGAGGTGAAATTATGTCTATTGACTATTCATATTTGCTATATTTTGAACGATAAAACAGCATTGTGGGGCTAGAAAATATCTTGTATTAACACTTTTATTGCTAGGCGATGTTGATGATGATGATGAAAAATGGCTGCGGTCGCTCGGTTTCATCACGATCATCACTTCAATAGTTCCTACCTTATTTGTACAATTTATGATGAACACATTTGAATTTACACGTAATGAAGTCGTACTTTAAATATGTATTTATTTATAAAAATAACAATTTATATTGTTGTACTTAATTACTGTTTTAATAAAATAGAAATATTTTATTCTATAACCATTATAGGGTAAGGCAAGTTACTACTTACACTCAAGACTTCGCTATAGCCTTTTCCATTACCTGTTGCTTACCAAAATTAGGTCTAGAAAGTAATTGTGGCCCCCTGATAAATATCTTAAGCCTTTAAATGTCCGTATAAGGTGTGCAGTGTCTAAATCAGAATAAAAATAAAGTATCAACACATAAGTCCCACTGCTGGACATGGATCCACTCTAAATTAGCCCACAAATATAAAGTAACCGCAATTTATAACCTAATAATCGTAAGTGAAATTTTCCTTGTCCTTCGGGGCTGACAATATACTAACGATTAAAGGTATTGAATTTTTCAAGCCTATCACTTTCCTTTAATAGAAATCGATAAAATAATTATAACTAAATGAATAGGTATCACGGCATCTTTGCACAATCGCTACTGGCGATAATACTGCTCCGGAACACGACAACCATTTACGCGGCCTGAAAAAGCATAAAGAACACTCGCTTAGGCTAAATACTTACAACAAAAGCGCTCATTCCCACTCTTAATTATTATGATTAATGATCCAAAGCAGCGGCTCGTTTTTGAAGTCGCTTAACTGTTGTAATCGAGAAATAAATTAATTTTATTAGAAGTCCTTTCTAATAGAATACGAGCGCCCAGTGTCGAAAACGTTTCTAAACGAGCGTGTACTGGAACATTAATTTCCCTAATTTGAAATTGGAGTTTAAAATTTACCGATCATAATTTAAATATACGACATTACATAGATGATGATGTAAAAAGGAATCGGCCCTTTATAATCACTACTAATAAGGCCGAAGATGTGCCGTCGGCTCATTTTCTTACCGCAATATGTACATTCATTAGCTGTATTTATATGATGCCGTTTTCGACTACCGTGTTCCTAATTAAAATTCTGTGTTCCACCGCGTAATTGCTATCTCATAATTGTTGCTATAAAGAGTTCGTTGTAAAACAAATAGATTTCGCGCAGGCGCGTTAGTTTAAACATATTTCCACATATTTTTACGAAATGTCCCGGATCGTCGTGTGTAATATTGGACTCATGTTCGTCGAGTTAGAACACGTTTTGGCAATTTTGAGCGGAGTCAATCGCGCCTCGGGCCGCGATCGTGGCTGAGATAATTAGAGGCCGCGGCTCAGTGGGAGCCATAAAAACGGCAAATTGACCGGCGGGATAACCAGAAAGGCACAATGTGTTAGATAATAATTTCCAAATTACAGGTTGTGTTAGTTCGCGAGCGAGACTGGACGCGTTCCTTTTTCTCGAACACCGACCGAGGTGCTAAGGGCAGGCTAATTATTATTTGGGTATCGAGCGATGTTTTTAATGCAGCTGCTACCTGTATAAATATTTATTATTAAAAGTTCAAACGCCAATTTTGTTGGAATCCAATTAAAGTTGTTATAAAGTTTCATCAATGCCGCAATGATGCGCCGTAGGATAAAGCCTCGCAAGCAAATTAAGTATATTTTATAAACCTGTAACAGATGCCTTCAATCATTTTGCTGTGTTAATATGCTTATTTATTGTCGTCTATAAATACGTAATTACTGCAATTAGTGATTATAAAGTAAAGTAGGTAAGTTTTAAATCATATAACGGACAAATCATATTTTATGTGCGTAGATCAATAGCAATAAGGAACTATAATTTTGTAATTATGCGTATTTTTGGTAATTATTTTTTACTGATCACATAAGGTCAAGGTACCTGTCCACGGGCTGACTGCTGCTGCTCTGCTCTGCTGACTGCTCACGGTCTGACGGGAGTGACTACTATCATCTATTAGTCTAAACTACTAATCTACCAACATTCCTTGGATGCATTTCCAGGTGCAGTGACGGTGATATCCCAGGTGTGGTGATCAGAGTAAGACGCTACGCTATATAAAAAGGAATCAAATAAGAATGGGACAAAGTTTTGGAATGTGTGAAAAAACGGTTAAAAACATCAAACTTTCTTCAATTTTAGCTTTCCCAAGAATTTTCCGATGTTAGAGTGCCTAGCATCTTCACAATACGAAATAATACAAAATACGAAAGTTTAAAATCATTTTTAAATGAACTATGTAATATCTTAAAACATCCTGGGGTAGTTTCTCTATTTCTTCCAATAAAATTTTGAGAACTTATTCATAAAAATACTAATACAAACAATGCTTTGTTCCGAAAAAAGTTTTTGTCAAATATGGCGTTTTATTTCACAAGATAATCTGTTAGTAGATAATAGAATAAGATACCTTCTAGCAGCGCCTCGCGGTTTCACTCGCTTCACATTCTCGGGGCATATGTCACAACACTGTATTGGTCATTGGAAAAAGAAATTTCAATACCAAGTCAGTGGATCCAGGCATTATCCCCTACAACCTCACAAACTCAAAAACCTACCTCTTTACAATATCAGTACCTATAATTTAGTACTCTTACACATTTTCTTTTTGTATGTGATAATTTTATATAATAGTTCTAATGGAGCATTTATTATTAGCAAAAAGTAATGAGGGCCGGGGCGCGACATCTCCGTCGGTATTGGACGCTGGGGGCGGAGCGCCCGCCTCCGACACCCGACACATTGTTTTTATCACTCCATCCAAGGCTATGTATTAAAATGCCTACTTTTACACACTAATATAATATATCTAAAAGTGTAATTTTCTATAAAGGAATTATCTAGATTTTTTTTTAATAATTGGTAGCTTCCTTATTGAGGAAGGTAAATAAGCTGTTTAGTTTGGCAATTTTTATGCTATGGAGTAAGTGGAAAATTGGGGAAAAAATGTGTATCACGTCTGAACCGTCTATCTCCACAGTTGTTTTTTTTTTTAAATTATTTTTGTAATATTAATAAGAATAAAAATTCTAGTCTCTAGGTCTTCCCGAACCCGATCTCCTTCAGCCGCTTAAGAGGATCCTGAATATGCAGGCAACAGGATCACCTCAGTGACCCCACCATGGTTCAAGCCTTGTCGTGGAAGTGGGGCTCAGTAGCCTAGGGTGAACCCAGCACCTTGGGCGAAGCGAATTGAACCGAGGGGGCTCTTTGTACCCCTCTAGAAGAGGGGGTAAAAGAGCAGGGGGCAAGGAGCGAAGACGGGAACCTCGCCTCATCACACTGTCGCGACGTTGGGAGGGGTTATTCTTTGGTGCGGGGCAACCCCTCTGTGGAGGTGGCGTCTGTCCCCTGAGAAACTGTCTAGCCGTCGAGGTGCCCTGTTGCTAGTAGATCCGGGGCACCTCACCAAAGGCGGCATTGGTAGCACTCGCCGGGTTTTATTGGGTAGAGCTGCGTCCACTTACCATCTTTCGGGCGCGGCGAGTCCCACATACCCGCATCGAGAGACCCATTTCCCCGCGTGACGCCTAAGTGCATTTCCCGGCGTTAAAGAAAAACAAAAACAAAAAATGGATTACATAAGTAAGTGACAGGCAGGCACCGGCGAAGGCTAGACTATTCCTCATACTCCTAGACTGACAGGCCGCTACTGAGCATCCCCATGTCTCTACAGTCAATTTGTCTAAGCTCATCAAAAAATAATAATCTTAAATACCTTCAGTCTTATAATTAGTGGTTATCAAAGTATAAAAATTAAGCATTCATTTATTGCTTTTATGTTGATTCATTTGTTGATTAGGTAGGTAGGTACATCTTACTATGAACTACTATGAGCTCTTTCGAGTTTGATTTGGATATTTAAATATTTACTTATTTTAGTAATAATTTTAATGATTGAAATATTTACTAATATAATTATGAACTTAAAACACATACAAAGTTCGAATAAAAATGAATTGAAAGAAGATAAAAAAGAACTATTTCCTTTAAAACAACTCACCACCGAGGTATAACATAAACGAACATTTTAATGGGAGGCTTATAATAACTCATATTTAAGTTTATAAAACCTTAAGTATACCAATACAACAGGTAGGATTTTGATGAAACCAAAATTTGATTTCGTTGTTTGTCCACCAATCTCGACGTTCCCGACTGTGTTTGTCAATGATAAATGGTCGCGGGCGGTGCCTTTCATCTCGCGGATACAAAGGCGCCGCCTCGCATCTGAATACACCAAATTTAACTGTATATTTAATGTAGTTCGGTTGGTTTTATGTTGTATCACTGTAATGACTATACAGGACTAAATGACACGGTACTAATCAAGGTTAGGAGTAAACGCGGTTAATGCTTAATAACGTTTGTAAAAGAGCTTTCGGCAGGTCACATTCGCTTATAATGAGTTTATTCAGGATCAAGTGGAATGAATCGCGGTGAGCAAATAGAGGTTCCGATAAATGGAATTGGAATTTTGATGATAATGGACTTGGAGTTTTTGGAATTTAATATATAATTAATACGAGAGGCGTACAAATTTCAAGGTATCTATTGAAATGCATGCATCTCTAAAAAGGCGTGTTTAAATCATATTTCTTTATGAATATTCAACAATATTTATTTCTGATTCAATGCTACCTTTTGTTCCTAGTGGTGATTTTTTTATTTGGTTTGCAATCTATTTATGTAATAGCTTGAGCTATTTCATAGAAACTTGGTGTTAGTAGGATCCACCGTAGAGTACCAGCTATAGTATGGAAATCTTTCACTACTTTTAATCTTAGACGATTTTTATTTTAGCAGTAAGATCAGTAGCGATTCCGTTAATATATTGAATATTTAAAGGGTATCGCCATTAACTGGATGTTGGCTTAAAAAATATTCATTTTTTTACTGTCATAATGATGAGCAAGAATAGTCGCCGGAACTTATATTTAAGGATAGCTGTAATCTAATATTTTGATTATTTCTTTAGGAGGTAAGTATTGTGGACAGCTGTAAGTGATCATTGACATGACCCGCTACACAACCAGATAGATATGCTGTCGGCCTTGCAAACCTACCTTATTATTTGTTTTCAAAACGACACAATTTAGGCTTTTATTAAAACCCTTTTGTTTTAAAAAACGAAAGGTATTGGCTAATTCCTAAGAGCATTTTGAGAAATGAAGTGTCTTAAGCATTGCTTTGTTATGAATTTCCGGAATACCTATTTAATAATAATATCCGGTAGCAAAATTACAAAATTAGGTAGCTATTCCGAACAATTCCTCAGAACACTTCCATTGGGAGTGCTATAGAAGATGCAGAATAATCCGACAACTCTACGCGGCGCCAGAAGTCAATTAGAGTTAGCCAGTTATTTGGTGTGAGCTTCGAAGAAATTTTAATTTCGAAAATCTTTCCCGCCTGCATGGCGTGGCGTAGCATGGTTCTTTATGCATGGTAAACTCATCTTAGTGTGTATGTACATTACACCCGCGATATCAGGCATCTTCTTACTCAACTTCAATATGCTCAAAACACTTAACCATTAACATACAAGCAGAACGTTACCGACGTCATATTTAATGACTTCGTGCCACAATGCTATTTAACAATCAAAGCACAATGAGGCGGAGGTGTGTCGACAATTCGCCACGCGACACAGCCTCAATGACGTCGGCACAAAGACGCAGCGTGCTGGGGATTAGAGACCACCATGTGCGACCATCGCTGTCTTACATCTAGCATTTCAATCAATGACTCAAAACACCATTATCACATCGCTTAGGGTTATGTTCTTAATATACTACGATCGACATCATCATCATCCTTTATCCGTCCACTGCTGAACATAGGCGTCCCACAATGAACGGCCGGACCGGCCACAGCGAGGAGAAGGTCTATGTTCAGTCGTGGACGGATATAAGCTGATGATGACGATAAATCTATGACTACGACTAATCTTATCTTATCTTATACCTTTAAACGAGCAATTCTTGTATATATATATATAGAATCTGAATCTCGGAAACGGCTCCAACGATTTTCATGAAATTTTGTATAGATGGGTTAAAAACGGCGATAAATCGATCAAGCTAGGATACATTTTTAGATTTTTTTTTATCCGTGTTTTGAGGCAACGATAAAATATGATTAGAATACGAACGCTGTCAAATGGTATGTCATGATAGCTTAGTGGGAAAGTTAGGCAGTTAAATCCGAACGAGCCTGGTTCGAATCTCCAGTCCGATTTTTTTTTTCCTTTTTTTTCAAGATTTTTTTTGGAAGAAAAATTTTATTGCATTTAATCACTAAGGGTACCGAGCAATGCTCGGTCAGCCAGGTACTAAATGTTAAAATGTCGTTGATTGAATTATCGAAGGGTTCCTTCTGAATTGACTTAGTTATTAAGGAACTTATTTTCAGCACTGGCAATTAGTGCTTTAGACCAGAGACAGATTTCATTGAAATTGGTTTAACACGCTGTTTTATACAGTCGTTTATGTCCTTCTTTCCTGTACACGAAACTAGTAAATATAACAAAACGGTAGATAGAAGTCAACATATAAACGAGCACGAGTATTTTTTTTAATCATTAACATTTCAATTCTCATCTTCTCATCGATAAATTTGCGTATACGCAAAGCATCGACAACACTAGTGTTATGTAACGTATGACAATGAGCAAGCTAACCAATAAACGAACCTCAAAATATTTTATGCCACCAATAAAAACATACGAGTAACAAATAAAACAGTACTGGTAAACATCGTTGATATGCAAATTCGGAGAGTAAAATTTATTGAGGTGCGTAAAGTTGGTACAATAAGTAGCGGGCGCTGCGGTCGCGAGCCGCATGCGGGTACGCTGTACACACTACGCGAGTCCGAGATGCTACGATTATCGTCCATTGCTATTATTATGTCTCTTGTCGTATTTAGTAAACATTATTTCTAGCTATATACGCAGCTTTTCCTTCGTTATGTCCGAATACTCAAAAGTCACTCAATTCCGTCACTTAGCTGAAGGCCTTCTACATTTAATCATCTCATGCCCGAATACTCAAACACAACTCTATTCTGTCACTTAGCTGAAGACCTTCTTCTATATTTAAGGATCTCATACCCGAATACTCAAACGCAACTCTATTCTGTAACTTAGCTGAAGACCTTCTACATTTAATCATCTCATGCCCGAATACTCAAACGCAACTCCATTCTGTCACTTAGCTGAAGACCTTCTATATTTAATCATCTCATGGCCGAATACTCAAACGCAACTACATTCTGTCACTTAGCTGAAGGCCTTCTACATTTAATCATCTCATGCCCGAATACTCAAACGCAACTCCATTCTGTCACTTAGCTGAAGACCTTCTATATTTAATCATCTCATGGCCGAATACTCAAACGCAACTCCATTCTGTCACTTAGCTGAAGGCCTTCTACATTTAATCATCTCATGGCCGAATACTCAAACGCAACTACATTCTGTCACTTAGCTGAAGACCTTCTATATTTAATCATCTCATTCCCGAATACTCAAACGCAACTCCATTCTGTCACTTAGCTGAAGACCTTCTATATTTAATCATCTCATGGCCGAATACTCAAACGCAACTACATTCTGTCACTTAGCTGAATGATATTTAATCATCTCATGCCCGAATACTCAAACACAACTCTATTCTGTCACTTAGCTGAAGACATTCTATATTTAATCATCTCATGGCCGAATACTCAAACGCAACTCCATTCTGTCACTTAGCTGAAGACTTTCTATATTTAATCATCTCATGCCCGAATACTCAAACACAACTCTATTCTGTCACTTAGCTGAAGACCTTCTATATTTAATCATCTCATGGCCGAATACTCAAACGCAACTACATTCTGTCACTTAGCTGAATGATATTTAATCATCTCATGCCCGAATACTCAAACGCAACTCCATTCTGTCACTTAGCTGAAGGCCTTCTACATTTAATCATCTCATGGCCGAATACTCAAACGCAACTCCATTCTGTCACTTAGCTGAATGATATTTAATCATCTCATGCCCGAATACTCAAACGCAACTCCATTCTGTCACTTAGCTGAATGATATTTAATCATCTCATGCCCGAATACTCAAACGCAACTCCATTCTGTCACTTAGCTGAAGACTTTCTATATTTAATCATCTCATGCCCGAATACTCAAACACAACTCTATTCTGTCACTTAGCTGAAGACCTTCTATATTTAATCATCTCATGGCCGAATACTCAAACGCAACTACATTCTGTCACTTAGCTGAATGATATTTAATCATCTCATGCCCGAATACTCAAACGCAACTCCATTCTGTCACTTAGCTGAAGGCCTTCTACATTTAATCATCTCATGGCCGAATACTCAAACGCAACTCCATTCTGTCACTTAGCTGAAGACTTTCTATATTTAATCATCTCATGCCCGAATACTCAAACACAACTCTATTCTGTCACTTAGCTGAAGACCTTCTATATTTAATCATCTCAGGCCCGAATACTCAACGCATAACGACGCAATACAAAAATATATTATTATAGGGTATATGGATATATTATATCAAGTAGAGTTATTACTGTATCTAAGGGCCTGTTTCACAATCTCCAGATAAGTTCCCAATAGGCTATCGTCAACATATTTGACAGATAGAGTATGGAGTATCAGTCAAATATCTGTCAAATATGTTGCCAATAGCCTATTCGGAACTTATCTGAAGATTGTGAAACAGGCCCTAAATATTATTATGTGTCTACTACATAATAGTTGATTATCAAATTTAATTAGCTAAAGTGTGAGCGTTTACAAATGCTGAGCTCAAAACATAAATGGTCTCCCTTAGCCGTTATACAGCGACAGAAACAATAAAAAGATAATACAGTGTGCATTATTACTTATTTTACGTATTTTTGTAAATCAACAACTTCAACTAGTAAATTCAAAACTACAATCTGTTATTAGGGCGTGCGCCCTCCTGCCAAATAATCCGACGTAATCAATTAAAACAATATTTGAAATAGTGGTTGAAAGTTAAAAAGTGCTGCTATAAATATCTCAGAACATACCCAAAAGCAGTACACCCGTCTTTTTCTACTGTATAGCATCATCCCTCTCGCACTGCGCCGAACCGTCTACGCGTGCACTGGGGGGAGGTTACGGGCACGTTTAAATTATTAAGGGCAAGTTACCGCCAAAGCCTTGTTTGGGAGAACTGAATGATTAACTCCAATTGGGTTGGGAATTCGACTAATTCATGAAATTACAAAGTGTGTAATACTACTTAAAAGTCATTATCAGTCCTTCTATTACTCTGCTGGACTCTCGTGAACGTAAAGATTTGGCACTTGTAGATATTTGTGTGATTGCTCATAATCGACACCTCGAGCTAGTTGGCAAATGATATACTAGAAGTTATGAAAAGAACAAAGATTTTGATGGAGAAGATTCACGGTACCCGTTTATATATCATACTCGGCTCTGTGGAATTCAACCTTATAGTTACTGCCTAATGGTAATTTGGTAAGCCAGTTGGCTCATCTAGATATTTTTAAGAGTCGTAGATTATCCCTCGCCAATCGTCGAGCCTTCTTCTTGGTAGTAGTGTATGTGTACCTAACTATATACCTAGATCTAAATTATTGGAACGAAGTTTCTTATGGGACGATGCGGAGGAGTACCAACCGGAAAAACGTCAGTAACGGAATATTAAATTATGGACTAGAAATTTGAATAGCACGCTACGCGCGCGCCTTAATTTTTTATAAATCATTGTAAATAAAATAAGTAGATAAAAATTGTAAATTAGTTTTTTTTATCAATAAAAAAAAGTAAAGAATTTATACCTGTATAATTATTTTCTTTATACCTCAAATAGAACTTAAAATTAATAATTTTTATAATAAGGAACTTCATTCCTATCCGGTGTCCCACGACACCACACGGTTTTTTTTAAACAGGTTATCATTAATATCATTACTAATATTATAAACGTGAAAATAGGGATGTTTGTTACGCTTTCACGCGAAAACTACTCAACCACATACTCAACCGATCATCATGAATTTTTGTACACGTATTCTCGGAGGTACTAGAAGTAACATGAGACACATAAAAAAAGGATTTCTTTTTGCTAACGCGGGCGATGCCGCCGGTAACTGCTAGTGTACTAGAAATGAGAACGAAGTAGGTATAACTTATGGCAACAAAACAACAGCGAAACAATGCATTTGCATTTAAATGCAAACATTTGTGTCGTATTATTATTTAACTTGGGATCTTGTTTAGATCCGACTCATAGTATTGATAAAGGCGAAAGAACAGGGCGTGTGGTCTAAGTCATGAGATATTGACATCGCTTACAAAAATACCGAAATAGGTTTCCTGTACACTAATAGATACTTCCAGTTCTTTTTGTGGTGTGCGGTGGTATTACATGCAAGTGGGTATGCGCAATGCAGTGTGGCAAAAGAGGGAATTGCTACCGCGTGTTTAACGGGTATTGTTAACTAATATAATATAATCTGTTCCTGGAAAGACTGAATTGACTGAAAATTTGTCGATTTCGAAAAAAGCGGAATGTAAATTGTAACAAAAAAACAAAAACATAACGTCTTAGTATTTTCTACTAGCCTTATTTAACTATTTGTGTTGTCTTTATGTATGCAATAACATTCTTTAACCGTAAATTTATCTCAGCGTGCCCCATAATAACCCAAATACAGTTATATTTGGACTTTTTGATACTTTTGCGCTTAGAATTAGGGGGTGTAGGAATTATCCACTTTTCCTCCCCAATTTAAGCGAGACAATGCTAGACTAATTACTACTAAAATATAATGTAATTAGCTTACTATACTAGTAATGATTTACACAAGCCAAAAAACAGTAGGAAAAACCCATCCCTATAAGATTAATATAATGTATTAGTTTATTAATAATATTATTGACTATGTGTAATAGTGTGTAATATACTTAAACAAATTAAAAACATTAAAATATCGAATCATAAAACATGACATTTGCGTAACACGAAACGTCCGCCATTTTGAATTCGCTGTCACCTATATTTACTTTTTAAATCGCTGGCCATTATCAGTCGCGGCACACGCGAATGGAACCACTCGGCCGCTAATCGAGTTTGTCGGCCGATGTTATCTCCAAACCACACGTTAATAGTACCAACGCCTCCGCCGCCTTACCCCACGCCCATTATCCCTCGTCCTTTACAATGAAAACATGTTTAATTCATTGGAAAATCTCCATCTCGAGATCTTTGTTGGCGATTTATGTTAATAATTTTATGACTATGATCTAATCTGAGCCTGATTCTACGGTAATTGCCTTGTTTAATGGCGTATCGAAGCGTCGTCCGATAGCAAATAACCAGCCTACAAGGCTTATTAAATTACATGCAAGTTTTGTAATTGTTTGATTTATATTTTTTTCATGCAAGTTTTGTAATTGTTTGATTTAGTTAAATTTGTATTAACTAATTAAAGTCTTGTATATCTCGATTCTTAAAAAACAAATTTATACGAACGCCCCGAAAAGTATCAAGGAATAATTATAAAAAAATAAGTGTTTTACCTACTTGTCAACATTTAATCATGTACCTACCTATTTGAAGTGGTAACTTCTTTAGTCGCGCTTTTTGTTATAGAAAAATCTTATAAGACATGCTAGATTCGTACAGTAACATGCTAATGACGTCATTATGATTTTTTAATAACAAAAATGAAATTTATGTCTTAAATTCAGCGTCATAAGTTTTCTCTTCTATTGGCAATGCCTATGATTGCCAGTGTTTTTAGTTCACACTGACTATTGGCTAATAGCGTTTATAATGTGGTATTAATAGTTTTTTAATAGTTCGTACATGAGTTATTTGAATCTGACCTAGAATAGTGGAAAGGTATTCTTCATAGAGCGGATACAAAGAATTCATTACTTTGAACATAATAGCTATTGTTTTATAGAAAATTACAACAAAGTGTGATTAATTACAACAAATCAATTTCGTGAGAATTTCAACATATTTAATTTACATAACACTATTGAAAACTATTATTTCGTATAAGTACCTACAAACTTTCGTTAAGCTCTGAAGAAATGATTTTATAAAAACACTGTTATGCACACATCTAGAAGTGTGGGGAAATTAGGTGGACTTTGTTCACAAGTCTACTTATTTTTTGGCAAATCGCATCCCAATCGCAATGGTTAAAAATACAGGGGGTCGGGGGTTAAAATACAGAATCAAGAAGCGTATCGACTAGTTGTAGCTCGTTGACTTTTTATAGTTTAGTAGCGGAACCCTAAAATGTACTAATAATATTTAATTCACATCAAAAGCTCTAATGAACCAATACATTTGAATCCAAACATCGAATTGAATCAGCCATGCTCACAACACGCCGCCACAAAAACTAATTGACAACAATCAACATAGTAACAAAAAACAATATTTTCTATCATTGTCATTAATAATGGTTAGAAAAAAGTCATTCACACCTTTGGTGCGCTAACATGACAAATGCGAGCGTCGGCGCTACACAAAGCGGGAACCGAGCGCCGCGGGGCGCCCGCCGGGCCTAAATATTAATTATCTACAGAACGAACACCTTTTAGAAGATTATCGCACTTTTGTACGATATAATGCATCTAAGATCGAGATACGATAGTTGCGTCGCGTTATTACTACCGGCATCCACTACCGTTATTTCACTGTCCTATTTATGGTCGGAATTTGCTGAGTGTGTCACAACTCACAACCTGTGTGCACAGTCTTCAATTGTCTTAGTTTTTCTGTGTTCTGGGCATCATCATCTGCCTAGCCTTTTCCCAACTATATATTGGGGTCGGCTTCCAGTCTAACCGGATTCAGCTGAATATCAGTATTTTATATGGAGCGACTGCTATCGGACCTCCACAACCCATTTTAACTGGGTGATACGATACCCCGCGGTTAGACTGGCTGTCAGATTCTCGGACTTCTGACGACCCGTAACGACTGTCAAAGATCCACGAATGACAGCCGGGACCAACGGCTTAACGTGCTTTCCGAGGCACGGAGGAGTCTCGGTATGTAAAGATGGTCACCCATCCACGGACCAACCTCGGCAAGCGTTGCTTAACCTGGTGGATCGATCCGCGCGGCTGTTACTTCTTCTGTGTTCTGAGCATGATACAAAAATGTTTATTTCCACTTCACTAGATCTAAGATCACTATACTCATCAAAATGTATCTTATCTTGTTTCTTTCACTAAAACCAACTAAGATAATATAAAACCGTGAGTGTAAGCACGCCTACACATACAAACTTATACTTATTTCTTACAAGTTTGGAAACGAAAAACAATAAATCATTTAAGCCGTTTGAATACATGAAAATACTTATATGGTTAAATATAAAGAATGTAATGATGAATATAAAGAACGACGAAGCGTAAAAACAATCAAGTATATTGTTCAGATATATAAGCAGCAACATTTTAATAGCATTGTTAAATACATCTTACATGGATACTCAAATGACCTTTACATATGATAATTAACATATTAAAGAAGCTCATTAAGATCTACTATAATAAGTATGATTAAACCATATTATTAGATAAGGTAAACATCCGCGGCTTCTCGCCTTTAATCAGTAACACAAATTGCGAAGCATATTCATGGCGATTATGTAAATACTACCGAGTTCGTAATATCTGTACTAACAATTGCATTACCCACACCGACAAAGAAAGTAACATCAACTAGTCAAATAAATTACACGAAACAACAAATATTGTAATAGATATATGAAAATGAACAACCGCGGAGCACACACTAAAGTCATCCAAATACACTAACACATAAAGTCTAAACTTCTCATTCAATTATGAGTAAAAATCAACCAATGTTTCTTTAAATTCCGTCAAAGTGTTGTCTAGGTGAACAGACAGCCGAATTTTGATTCTATTGTGGGTAAATAAAACTCAGTGTGCAATGCGACTTTTAAGATATAAAGTTTTATGATAACATTAAAGTTAAGTGGGAAATCCAAAAAGAGTGTTAAAACGTTAGTGAACAGATGGCGAGGCTCCATACAAACTCAATTATTTACACTCTATAAAAAGGACATTATGGGAATATTAGAAAGCCCGCCAAACGAATGCTCCTCAGACGGGAGTAATGTTTACGAGTTGAAGCTAAATTAAAGTGTTAAACACAATTTCTTCTTTCAACATGTTACTTTATTTTCCATGCTCATTGTGAATTAAGATAGCTGCAAAAATATTAAATTCGTTGCATTCTTCAATTACCTTTAAAAAAGTATGTAATTCGTAAAAAAGAAAATATATACTTGTTTTATTCTAGTGTTTATTTCTTTCTTCTAGTATTTAGACATCTTCATCATCTAGCCTTTCCCAAATAGTTTGTCGGCTTTCAGTCTAACCGGATTCAGCTGAATACCAGTATTTTTAATGGAGTGACTGCTTATCTGAACTCCACAACCCAGTAACTGGGTGATACGGTAGTCCGTTCATGTGGTTGTCAGACTCTCGGGCTTCTGACGGCCCGTAACGACTGTCAAAGATCCACGAATGACGAGCAAAGATGTTCACCCGTCCACGGACTAATCTCCACAAGCGTTTTTAACCTGGTGAATAGATCCGCGCGGCTGTTACCACTGAGCCACGAGCTCCTCCTCTGAGTTTTATTAGACATCTTTATTTTCTAAAATTAAGACCACAATGTTTAATTGTAATCAAAAGCCTTTTTAACGTATTTGCTTTCATCGAAAGTATACATCGAATATTTATGACTATTATATTTTTTTGCTCTATCTCAAAATAATTGAAAAGCTGTAAATATCTTGATTTATAATTGAAATGGGAAAAAAACTTTAATGATCCTCGCAACTTGTAAGTATATTTTGCCACGCACTTTAGAATTTTCAAATAAATACAACATTTAATCCAAGCAAACACAAACGTGCCATGAATATAAAAACCCGTCCAAAACTCGTATTAGTTCCCCAAACTGATCTATCATAAAACTATATTTATTGCTTTAATTTTTCCCACTGTAAATCCATTAGGTGGAGATTCGATGTTCCTAATCTAGCGTACTAAATCGGGCAACGTTTATACTGTCCTTCAAACACATCAAATATTGCTATCGAAAAAAAAAACACAGGTAGACGCAAATATTTGAGAACAATTTGTAGAATTCACACTTAATAACAAGGTATAAGAGTTGCTGGCTGTATGCTCGGGACGTCGGCGGCTTCAAAGGAATCATTAGTGAATGTTCGAGGTGCTATGATTGCTTCCATGAGATACTGCGGTGGAGGCAATATTTTGAGAAAATAGTATCTATTTGGAACGATTATATCGTACGTCGTTTCTTTAATTATACACTGGTTTTCTTTTAATTCGTTTAGTGTGACTTGCTTTACATTCAGTTTTACTGGCAAACTATTCATGTGATTATGATATTTAGTTTTTATGGTCAATTGATGGACCCTAATTAGCAGCAATCTATTGTGCAGTTTTAAAATTTCTTATACCTGATACTTTTTCTTCTAATATAGTTACCAAATAAAAATAATTACTACAACTATTATCCGATTTCGATTAACAAGTATTTCTTTATCTAAGCGTCTTGTATGCAGCATCATTAGCATCATCAACATCACCATCACCATTATCATTATCATTATCATCATCATCATCATCCTTTATCCTTTCACTGCTGAACATACCATGTTTGTCGCATGCTTCTAATAGGTTCATAGAAAAACTTATGTATTTTTGGTCTGCTTTGCTGCCATTAAAAAATCCACTTTGCGTATGAACTATTGCGTTGCGTGCGCGTACACTAGTAGCCCTTATACCTAGAGTCTAGGTTCTTGATGTGAAAATTTTACCGTGGGCTGAATAGGTTTACAAACCTATAACTACTATTTTCCAATCTACAAAAAATACACGCAAAAAATCATTAGGATCTTCTAGAAGGAGTTCAGTGACATCCACACGCACAGATAAAGTAGAATATAATATACCCATTAAGATTTTATCTTTTTACATAGTATGAATTTAAATTATTTTTGTGAATTATTTTTTTCTTTGGGGAAGATAGATTCTTAAGTTTTCCGGATTTATATTTTTTGTGACTTTTTGATTATTCTCAAATATCATTGCAGATAGTGAACCCCAAACATTGAAATTCGCTGATTAGTTTTGGTCTATGTGTGGTCTAGGATGAAATTTGATTTAATGTTCCTACATAATTTTATTCATATTACTATAAATTGGTTAACTTTGTCGAAATCTAAATTGATGATTTTTTTAACCAACACTAAACGGTAGTGCCCTGATATTATGTAACATGTTATTAGTATATATGATAATGTATTCATTTATTATAGGAGTTCATACCGGCACTCAAATCATATACACGCTTTAAATCCTCACAATTCGTATTTATAGTTAAACTAAATCATTGTACAAAAGAGATGATATTATACATTTGTTATTGTATTTAACTGTTTTATCCGCGGCCTGCGCTCACATTTTAAAATTTCATAATATGAGGGCACTACAAAACAAATATAGGATAGAATGGAAAATGTTTACTTCAGACACAAAAATTGCGGCCATATGTTATAGTTTTTTTAGTTACAATATTAACTTATAATTATGTTAGTAATCTTATTTAATATAGTACCTACCAACCTAACTATGAACTTAAATAAAGGATGTTCTCAATTTGCATACCACGTTTCTATTAATATCCTTTTTTCTGCATTTGTTTTCATTTCATTTTTTTTGAAGGCATCCATTAATGAATGCCAAGATGGCCAATCCCTTGCCACTTGCATCCAGCGAGGACCAGCCGCTGAACTGAGATCTTACCACCTGGTTAATGGCCGCCTAACAGTTCGTCTACTTAAACACGGCCTCCACTCTCTTGAACAATATAAATTGTAAGCTGTGTTAAATCTAATGTACCTACTTGATGTTCCATTCTATTAATTTTCAGATTTTCCTAAAAATTATACAAAATATGTAAAATGACTGAAATTTCAAAATTGGTTGTCGTTGCATACATTGGTAAACCTGAATTAACAATTGGGTAATTTTTTGCAAAACGTCAACGTCAGGAAAGTTGAAGCAGAAACATAAAAATAAAAAGGAAGAATAAAAACGAGTACAGATTTTGACGATAAAATATAAATTGTTACAATACAATAACTTGTAACAATTATTCGTTTGCTGTTTTTACACACTGATTTTTACTGACAACCGTTACTCTACGCTTTAAAAATTGTCCCCCTTTTGGTTATATAAATGGTTTTAAATTCCTTGTTCCAATTTCAAACGTAGTATTTGATATGCGTATCATTAAAAATGTCCCCGGGACTAAATTGGCAATGCAACTATACCTAATTGTGTGACAAAACAGTTGCCATAAATAAACCTTCCTGTAAATTAAATTGAATTGTAATGTATTTGAATACGACTCAAAATCGTGTGTAGGCCTGTATAAACTAAAGCATAAATTTTATAATATTTAATAGCCAACCATTATTACTGTCCTTTTAAGGCTGAATAAAAGTATCAAACTATAATAATACAGGCAATATTAGTATTAAAATAATATTTTGTTCAATTAAGTAATTAAAGCATGTTTTTCTAGAAATAATATTATTGTTTATTTCATAAATTTAGTAACAAAAATTAACTTCTACGTTCTCTAAAATAATATATCTATTAAGTTTTAAGTATTTCATTTTCTCCAGTTCTTCTTCTTATTGTATAAACAGGGCCGAATTTGGACTAAATGCCGCCCCTGGGCATCGGAAAAAAATATCGCTTCAATACAGAAATTTTACACAAACTTACAGTTTTTTTTTAATTGCTTATAACTTATGATTTTTTTTCCAAATTTTGCCGCCCTAGTAAATTTGCCGCCCTAGGCACTAGCCCTGTCTGCCCCTTGTGTCCAGAGCTGTATATAAAGAAACATCAGAAAACGTAATTAAACAACTTTTACAGATTTTATCGCGGTTAATTATTGTTATTATTAATAAATTTAAACAAAAATATTAAAGAGTGTTTGGGTGGTAAAGGATATTACAAAGTAAAAGATTTCATGGAAGATTTCCTTGGGAATAAGGCGTTCCTCCGAAGCATTTCAGAATAGCATGTAAATTTGTAAGAGAATATTTGAAAAGATTTTGTTTCGGCGGATCTTCTCAGTGGGCTTGCTTCGGAACCGGTGGTAGACTCAATTGACATTCAAAAAGATACTTTGGTGATACTATATTTAACAAAAAAAAATGATTTTGATTGATTCTTACCGATGCCCGACATTTCGGATACTTTACAGCAACTATAGTTCCGTAACCATAGTTTCACACACAATTTCACCCATTATAATGAAACAAATTATACCCCGTGATAAAATTTGTTTCATTATAATGTGTGAAATTGGCATAAACATAAGACAACAACAAAAGAAATTATATTTAGGTACCTATTCTTTGTACCGAGCGTCGGGTCCAGTGGGTATGACCTCATGAGTAAGTTGTCCGTGTTCGTCCTCACCCCCTCTAGTGCCTTAAAATGGGCACTAAGTGCCTTATGAAATTTCTAACTATACCATCGCTCGCTTATCGGTGAAAACATCGTCAGGGAACCTGCATGCGATGATATTGAAAGTCTTTGAAGGTATGTGAAGTTCACCAACCCGCACTGGGCCAGCGCGGTGGACTATGGCCCATTACCCTCCGCGCCTGATTTCGAGGAGGAGCCCAGCAGTGGGACATATAAGGGTTGATACTTTTTAAGAGTTTGTGAAAAGTTTAATATGAGTTTTGAAGATTTCCTCCGTACCAAGGCCGGTCCGTGTTGGATGCGAGTGACAAGGGAAGACGTATTGATGTCATTGAATGAGGCCTTTGTTTAGCAGTGAAAAGATACACTTACTCTTAAGAGTTAAGATGTTACATGATATATTCACAAAATATTATTTATCTCATTTTGTTGACAAAAGAGCAACCCCTAGGGGTTTTTCTCGTTTTTCATGGGATCCTCATCCATCCCGCATCTCAAACGATTTTTTTTATTCCTTCCTATTGACTATTGCTTTTGACTTATTTGAAGTTTACAAGTTGTTACCTACAAAATAAAGATATTTTGATTTGATAAAGGATTTGAAATCCCAGCCTGCATGCCTTCAAAGACTTTCAATCTCAACAGGCATCCGTGCGATGTTTGCTTTCACTGGTGAGCGAGTGCTGGTCTCTTGTCATTAGACCATCGCATTCGCATAACCATTTTTTTTATACCTATATATTATACGAGGGCAAACGAACAGTCGAAGCCTTGCGACTATCGACGCCCATTAACATCCACATAACCAGAGATGCAGATGCGCTGCCCTCTTTTTCCCTATTCTTTCACTCACAAACCGCACAAAACGCGACAGCCTAGCTGTCACTTTACGCCGATTTTATGTAAGCGAGAGGTTCCACCCCGGTCGTGCCGGCCCAATTTGGCTGCAAGCAGCATGGCACTACCTCTTACAAAAATCATAATTTAATCTTTTATCTTACTACCTAATATTTTTTATGGGTTAGGTTAGGATTTTTTTTTGTTCCTAACCTAACCTTATAAACCGGCTTATCTAAATTAAATTTCACGAGGCCATAATAATATTTTTATTCATGTAATTACAACCTATGCCAATTATAACAGTTCGATTTTCAAAAGATAATTCTAATTATTTAAAAATATAAATCAATTACCTACGATTTAAATTATCCACATAGTATTAATAATCATATCACCTATTTTGTACATCTAGTATATAAATATTATATAGCCACAGTTTTTGTAATTATTCTTTATGCATAGGTACCTACTTAGGTACCTATTTATATCAAGATTGTAGTTGAAGATATAAAATAATAACCTAACCCTGCCTACTTTCATAAATATTTGCTGTAAGTATATTTTTAGTAGGTATCTATCAATTAATCTAAATTATAATATTGTGTATTTAAGATATGATCGAATTCAGTGAACTCTGATATGATTGAATTAAAAAAGCAATAACTAGTGCCTATTAATCATTACCAATCATGCCAACTTTCTTTCACATCAATAAGTACTTACTTCTTTAATCATTGCAATTTCGAAACA